>BEDX01000002.1:0-1274291 GCA_002335585.1 Cutaneotrichosporon daszewskae | reverse complement strand
GGGGGGGGGGGGGGGGGGGGGGGGGGGGGGGGGGGGGGGGGGGGGGGGGGGGGGGGGGGGGGGGGGGGGGGGGGGGGGGGGGGGGGGGGGGGGGGGGGGGGGGGGGGGGGGGGGGGGGGGGGGGGGACGCACGACTTGAGAACGTTGAGTAAGGACGCGCGGCGCTGCTCTTCGTGCCCAGGCGCGGGTCCGGGGCCGCTCGCGGGCCGACTGGCCTCTGGCGTGCCGGCGCCGAGATTGAGCATGCCGAGGAGCTTTGCGTGGTGCGCGGGGGGTGAGAGTGCACTGCCAGGACCGTTGGTAGGAGAGGCCTGGGGTGGGGAGACCTTGCCTGCTGATCCGGACTGGAGGGCCGCAGGGGTCTGCACGATCTGCGCGCCAGAGGCAATCGCCTGCTGGGCCGGCGAGGTCGTGCTGCCTGGCGGTTTCGATATGGAGCGGAAGAGCTGGTCTAAGCTGACGTTTTGGAGGGAGGCTGGCGGCGGCGACGTGTGGCCTGGCTGGCCCGCAGGCGCTGAACCTGGCGATGCGGCGGGGATGCCGCCTGCGGCCGACTTTAGCATTGCGAGGAGGGGATTGCTGTCCATCGGAGCGAAGGGAGGTGGGAGACTGTGCGTGTAGTAGCCAAGTCGCTCGCTGCGTATTAAGAGGATAGAGGATAGGAGTGGGGAGACGAAAGCGTCGAGACGGTCGAAGGGTATATGGCTGGAAAGAGAAGGAAGATGGAAACCAGGCTTGACAATCACCAAATTGACGCCGGGGCCGCCTCTTACACCAGGCTGGGCCGCCTCTTACAGGCACTCTGCAGCTGCATCACTCTATCCATCGCATGTATCAGACGGAGCTGCAGTACATGCACAGGTACAAGCCTGCCGCAGCTAATATGTATTATATGGGTGTAGCGTGTATGTTTAGTACTGCTATTAGTGTCGTTCAGAGCGGCCTTTACCTTCTCGCCGGCAGCGCGGCCCGTGGCGAAGCGGCCGAACGCCCCGCAGCCCGATGTGCAGGTCGCGAGCATGAGGGAGACGACGGCGCCGATGGTGAGCCAGTTGGCGTTACCCTGTTGTCAGAGGCGATGCTAGAGTTGCGCACAAGAGTGGCGTTGATGCCAGCGTCCTTGACGCGGTTCTTGAGGACATTCCAGACGACCATGTCAATGACAAAGACGACGAGACCGGCAATGGTGGCCACGAGGGCGGTCATGGACATGAGTATCGTGGCGAAGCGGGAGGCGCAGCCGACGCCCATGAGGCCAAAGAGGAATGCGAGGAGCGCGAGGGCGCCGACGATGGGGTGCAGGATAAAGACCTTTGTGAGGTCGTGCAGGAGGGACGAGTTCATGTTGACGCTGGGGTCAGGGGTGTACGATACGCTGCATACTTGTCGACGCCTGCTGCCTGGAGGTTGTAGCCGAGGCTACGACGTGTGCACTGTCCGCCCTTGAGACACATGCCAAAGACGCCGTACACTGTCTGGGAGCTGCCTTGGTTGACGTTGAGGAAGGAGATCTTGTCCCATACTGGAGGGGAGACTGAAACCTGGAGTCAGGGGGTGAACACTGTGGGCGCACAAAGATGAGCAGCACCATTGCTGCAAAGCAAAAGAACATGCCTGGGGTTAGGGGAGAGTAGCTGGCAGACGCACCGGGGAAAGCGGGAGAGACCATTTTGGATGTTGCTCAGAGGGATGAGATGGGTAAAAGTATTCTGCGTGGCAGGAATATAACGCACACGGCGTCGGTTGGGTAGCGACCTCGTTTGTGGTGGTGGTCGATGGTGGCAGTGGATGTGTTGACGAGAATGTCAAGCGAGCGAGTGGAAAAGACTGTTGGGCCAGGAAAGGGACCGACCGGGACGATCGTCGATGTCGGGGGCCTGTGGGATGGGCAGAGCGCTGTGCCTGGTGTGTGGTGGTGGTGGCTGTGGTGGTGGATGAAAACCAGAAGAGGGGACAAACTGCGAGATGGATGGGTTATAAGAGATGAAGAGATGCCAGATGGAGAAGATGACGGGGGAGGGCGACGATGGGGGGGGGGAGGAGAACACCTCGCAGATGCCCAACTTGGCAGGACGAGTGGCACAAGCCCGAACTCATAGTCCGACATTTCTGTAATGTGTGACGTAGACCCACGTGGATATACTCCCGTGCCGGGAAATGTTCCGGCCTTGTTGACATCATGGAGCTACGGCCCGACGGGATTACTTGCAGCGCTCATGTCTAGGTGCTAGTGCTACCGCCAATCTAATAGAATCTGGCTCGAGGTCTAGCTATCTGGCTCGAGGTCTAGTATCTGGCCTCGAGCTCCACGTCGAGCCCCACGGTCGACATCGGCATGTGAACGCGCCCAAGACTCTGGGAGCCCCAGGGCACTCATGTCGCGTTTCACCCGCCCATGTCGTAAATTGCATCAAAGGGTATACACAACTGCTCAACATAAGAAACCAACAGGGTACGCCCTCCTGGAGCAGCGTGGGTATGACGGCCACAGGCAGCCGGTGTATATAGAGCCAACAAGAATTAACGCGCAGCCACAGCCACGCATGCGAGATTGACCAGACCACAACCACCCACTACGCCTTGGTGCCCTTGACGTTTTGCGACAGCCACTGCAGCCCCTCAAACAGTCCGTCGCCGGTCCGTGCGCAACTGGGCGTCAGTATATACCAACAACAATACTCACCTCGGGTGCACATACCACGACCGATCCCGCATCTTGTGCAGCCCCAGCTTCTCCGTCACCTCGGCCGGCGACATGGCTGCAGTCAGTACACTGGCAGTCACGATCCCTCGGGATTCCTCTCGGCTCCACTCTCCACTCACCACCCTGGATGTCCTGCTTGTTGGCAAACACCATCAACAAACAGTCCTTCATTTCCCGGTCCGCCAGAATACGCTCCAGCTCGAGCCGTGCCTCGTCAATGCGGTCGCGGTCTGCAGAGTCGATGACAAAGATCAACCCCTGCGTGCCCGTGTAGTAATGCCTCCAGAGCGGACGAATCTTGTCCTGCCCTCCTACGTCCCACACGTTGAACTTTACATTCTTGTACGTGACCGTCTCGACGTTGAAGCCGACTGTCGGGATCGTCGTCACGGACTGGTTGAGCTTGAGCTTGTACAGGATGGCTGGGGTTAGAGCTGCCGAGGGTGGAGTGGATCAGGCGGAGATGGCGCGGCACGAGTGACTGGCACACACGCTCCCTACACCCTCTCTCTCCCACTCACTCGTCTTTCCTGCCGCGTCAAGACCGAGCATCAGGATGCGCATCTCCTTGTTCCCAAACAGCTTGCCTACTTTTGCACACGGGATAACGACGGTACGAGAAATAGCGTCAGCACGGTGTCATGGCATCACGGGTCATGGCATCACGGGTCATGGACTCGCGGGGCATGGCAGCACGCGCAGACTCACCGAGGGCCTTGCTCAATGATCCGCCCATCTTGTCTACACTCTAGCGTCTAGAAAAGCCGCGAGCAGCGGCAAACTCGAGCAGAGGCCGGATGATGCGTCGCGCGAGGGTGCGGGGACAGGGTGTCTGCGCGATCGGCGTGCGCGGCGTGGCTTGATGGCGGGGGGTGGCAGAAGACGAGAGGGAGGGCTAAAGAGCGTGAGAGGAGGTGAGGCTGGGGCAGACGGGTGGGAGGTCGAGAGGAGGAGAGTGAAGCGCGGCGATGGTGGTCGATGCTGGGTGGATTGGATGGAGCACAGGACACCACTATCGAGGCGCGCGCGTTCAGGATCGTTGCGCCCCTTCCCGTTTCGACGCCATTTTGCTCCCGTCCCATAGAAACTCCCTGACAAGCCATGCCAGACCCCTGAAACGCCGTCGAGTGGCGAGTGTGGCGGTGGAGGGTGTCCGCGGCGGTGAGTAGGACGGATCCGTCTCCATCTGACATTTTCCAAGACTCGTCGAGATGGAGACCGCAGACGCACTCGCGGCGCCGTAAGCCCCCTCTTTGCCATCACTGATGCAAGCCTGCGCCTGCCCGCCATCCTCCAGAATCCGGTCGACAAGACCCAGCGCAGAGTCCAAGCCCACAATGCCCAGCAGCGCGACAAGGCCGCCGCGAGGCGCGACGCGGCCCGAGCGACAGACATCACGAGCAAGCGGGGCAAAAAGGTCGTCCGGCGCATGAACAACGGTACCGTCTCGAGTCTCGTCTCTGACAGTAGACAACTTTGTCGACAACCCGCACATTGTCGCGCCAAAACGCTCGGACATGGCGCCGGCTGTGCCGCTGCACCACCACCCACTGCGGCCGGCGTTCCCGCCTGAAGCGCTGGCGCGCAACGTGCCCGTCCCGCCCGCGGACATGGCGCGGGCGGACCCCCTGGGCCCGAGCGCGGTACATGGTGCCTTCTCGACCTCGCTACGCGGCACGAGGAACTTGTTACGCCGCCGAGGGCGGCGGGCGGAGAGTCTCGTGCCCACCGTCGAGGACGCGGTGCGGGGCTGGCTCGGGGGTCAATTTGGCGCGTCAGAGGACCCGAGTTGGAGTGTTATTGACGCGACGGGCGTCGACCCGTCCTCGTCGGCTAATGGAAGCGCTGGTCCTAGTAGACACCTGCCCCCACAGCATCAGGTGCATGACGCCCTCCCCGCCCTCCCAGTGTCGGACGGCACTGTGGCTGCGGTTCTGGAACTGTCCAGGTCGCCAGCACACCTCTCCTGGGCCGTGCCCGAGTCGTTTGACAGGCTGGTCGTGCATCTCGTGGCGCGGTACTACGACCTAGTGTCCTGGAGCGAGGACGCAGCCTGCGTAGGCGGGGGGACCGTGCGGCTGACGCACATAATCCGCCCCGCACTAGTCCGCCCGCGCGCGCCGCACACGCTCCTGACGCCCGAGACGAGCGATGTCTCTGGCGTCTCGGCGTCTGACACAGAGCACGGCACGGAGACGGACGGCGACACGGCGACGGAGATGGGAGACCAGTCCGACGCGCAGTCGGAGGGAGACAGCGTCGAGTACGTCGAGACGTCGTTCCAGTCCCTCTCGGAGCGCTTTGGCCTAGAGAGCGAGGATGGGCTGGAGGACGACGGGCTGGAGGACGGGCTGGAGGACGACTTTCGGGGTTTGGGCCTGCACCGCACCGCGTCGCATGGGTCGAGCGCGTACGCTTCGTCCGAGGGCGGGTCGGATGTGGAGGCGCTGGCCGAGAGTTCGCTCTTCGGTCCAACGGTGGGTGAGCGCGGCTTGCCGTCGCCCGTGGCTGCTTCCCTAGCCCTGCCCGCCGTCAACGGCCCGAGTCTGAATGGACGAAAGCCCGCGCCGCAGCGCCTGACTGCCCGCAGCGACTGGTCTGACAAGCCCACGTTCTTCGAGTATCTCTTTGGCGAGTGATGCATCAACAACAATTAGTTAGACCCGGGTATACCTGAAGGAAGGAAGCGCAGGGTGAAGCCTGGCGCGAGTTGGACGGTGGAAGGAAGCAGCGGAGGGGGATGGTACTGATGCACAACAGGGGCTAGAGACGCGTAATGGCCTTGCGGTCCAGCGGGGTGCCTGCTGTCAGCTTGGCCGAGACGACGACCTACCGTCCGGCGCGATCCCGTTCTTGGCCAGGATGCGATTATGCCGGATGAGCCGCGCCTGGTCAAACGTGCACCGCTCGACCGCCCTGTAGTCAGTGATGTGTCGGGATAAGAGTGCCGTGTCTGCCTTGTGCCGACAACACGTCGCAGCGACGCCTCGCGCACGTCGAGGGCGCCCAAGCGGCTCGCCTGGGCTCGTTCGCGACTCACATGATCCGCCGCACCTCCTCCACGCCAGCCTCATCCAGCCCCAGCCGCCCATCACTGCTCCCCTCGCCAAGATTGTCGCGCTCCACATCGAAATTGTTGCTCGTGATCCCCGCAGCCGCCTGGTCCGCAAAGCTGTACTGGCTCAGCGGGGTGTAATTCGACAAGCGCGCGACGAGGGTGGACGGCAGCAGCGGCTCGGCGAGCGCCAAGAGCCGCGCGCGAAAGTACCACCCGACTGGCGTTAGATCTCTTTCAGAGGAGAGGCGCACGGAAGGCACCCAGGAGGAGGATGGAGAAGACTGAGACGTGGAAGATCATAATGAGCGTTGGTGTGGATGCAAGAAGCGGTGAGACTGTGGACAACGGTTCCCCATTCCGAGCGCATCACGTGATACTGTTGCCACTGAATTCTGACCCCGTGTGCCTGGAACCAAAAGTTGTGGTAATCTCCAGCGTTGACACTTCTGATATCTCTCGTCTGGTAACATGGGCAGTCTCGCACAGCAGCTCAAGGCGCTCGCGGAGGACGTGCCGAAGCGTATGTCTATCTCTGGGCGAGCTGACGATAGCCATCGACCCGGACTCGGCATATGCGGACCTGGACGGGCTGGAGCTCGAGCGAAAGGGCGACGAGGGGCGGGAGCACTATCTTGATGTTGGGTGAGTTGGAGCATAGAGGAGGCTGATGATAGACCGTCTCGGTTGCGGAACGCTGTGGGCGATGCGGCGCAGACTTTGTTGTCGGACAAGTATGGCGGCAATGCTACTTCGCGGATGAAGATCTTCGACGACGATGAGGAGGAGGACGAGGCGGAGGAGGATGGAGGGTTGGAAGAGGACGATGGGGACCTGGATGCGGATGAGGAGGATGGCGAGGAAGAGGACGATGAGGACGAGGACGACTACGATGAGGACGAGGACGACGACGACGAAGATGAGGACGAGGACGAGGACGACGACGAGGACGAGCAGTCACCCCGCGCATCCTCCTCCCGCGCGCTCGACCCCGTAGGCCACCTGCGCGAGGCACGGCAGAAGGACATTGTGAAGGGCCGCGGCATCAAGCGGCAACGGGTGAGCTTGCATATCCTCGCCGCCAGCTGACAGCAGGATCTCTTCGACACGCTCCTCACCCTCCGCATCACGTTCCAGAAAGCCCTCACTGCCGGGTACAAGGTGCCGCCGCGCAGCGAGGAGCCGCTGGCGGACGACCCGGCCGGGGAAGTGGACGAGAAGCGCATCGAGGCGCTCAAGGCGCTCGGCAGCTTGAGCGACACGCTCTTCTCCCTCCGCGAGAAGATCACCCTACCCGACACCGAGGCACCGCGCAAGCGGCGACGGACAGACAGCGACGTCGAGGAGGAATCATACTGGACCACCGCTGCCGCCGATTCATTCGCCCTCGTCGATGCGTAAGCTCCTGTATTACCCAACTGACGCCAGATCGCACCCCCTCATGGTCCCGATCCTGAACAAGTGGTCGACCAAGATCCAGACCGCCTCGCTGCAGCTCGGCAGCAAGCACGCGGGCGGGAGCAAGTTTATGCAAGCCGCCCGCGGGCCACAGGGCGTCGTGGACGCGATCGACGCAAGCCTAGCGCAGAAGCGGGAGAACCCCAAGCCGCTCATCGAGGACGAGGAGACAGGCTACCGTGCGCTCCTGCGCGAGGTCATCGAGAGCCGGCAGGGCGGCGGCGGAACGGACCTCATGCACCTGCGCCGGGAGAAGAAGAAGAAGCGCGAGGCCGAGCGCGGCGGGTCAAAGGGCCGCAAGCTCCGATACACTGTTCACGAGAAGGCAGCCAACTTTGTTGTCCCGATCCCGCTCGAGGGCGGGTGGCACGAGGAGCAGATTGACGAGCTGTTTTCGAGCTTGTTTGGCGGCGTGGGACTCGCGGGCGCCATGAGCTCGGCGCCCGAGACGAACGGCGCGACCGACCTGGGGGGTCTGAGGGTGTTCTGAGCATTGTCATGTATGCATAGCGTCCGAGTAGAAGGTGGCTGTCGCATGAGGAGGGGTCGCCGAAATCAGCCCACTTTCGGATCCGAAGCGCGATACTTAGTTTCAGCGTCACGGCGACTCTCATCTTCACACATCACCACCACCATGTCCTTTGATGCCTACCTCCAAGACCTGCTAGCAGGGGACCCAGGTCCCCAAACAGCAGCCCACCGCGAGTGGGAGGCCGCGCTGGCGTCCTACGTCCCGTCGTGAGCTATGATCCTGTGGACTTCAGCTGACGACCAGCGATGAACCGTCAGAGCTCATGGGCGAGCGCGAGCCATGGCCAACTCTCCACTCTCTTCTTGGCGTGGACTTTGATGACTCCATGCTGGAACTAGCAGACGGTGTGGCCGCTACGACGCTCGCGCAGTCTGCGACGCCGTCCAGAGCGCCCTCACCTGCGGCAGACATGTCCCGCACCGCGTCGACGGACGTCACCCGCCTCCTGTCGCGTGTGCATACGTGAGTTGACATGTGCTCAGGTAGCTTATGACAGACATCTGCAGCCATCGGCGCTGCTGTCGCTCATGGAGCTCCTGTCGTCGCCAAGGGACGACTACGACATCCAGTCCGAGCTCGTCGAGATTCTGGGCTTCGAGGGCGACGGGCTGAATCTCGTTGAGGAGATCTTGAGGCCAGGTGTCAGGCAGGCTCTACTCACTGCCGAGCGTGGAGGGGGCAAGGCACGTCCTCGCTGAGCAGGTCTGACAGCAGAAACGCCAACGCGCGGCTCCGAAACCCGGTCGCAAGACCATGATCGACATTACGGACGTCATTGGGACGCCTGAGGATATCGAGCGGCGGATCCAGGAGCAGCTGAACCGGCCCAAGGCCATGTTTGTCGAGGAGGACAGGGTTAGTTTGGAAGCGTGAGTCCAACTGACAGCAGCAACGAGGACAGAGGAAGGAGGAGGTCCTGCCCCACGTCTACACTGCAGGCAAGGCGGTTTCCGCCAACATGTCCTACGGTGGCAAGATGGCACTGCCAATGGGTACTGAGAGAGAGATGTTCGATACATTCGAGGAGGTCATCGTTCCCCCACCAACTGTCGTGCCGCCCAAGGCCACGGAGCGGCCCGTCCTCATCAACGCCCTCCCTCCCCTCGCCCGCGGCTGTTTCCCCGGCTACTCCTCTCTGAACAGGATGCAGAGCATCGTCCAGCCAACAGCCATGGGTACGAACGAGAACATGCTCGTCTGCGCGCCGACTGGTGCCGGTAAAACGGACGTGGCACTGATGTCGATCATCCGCGTGCTCCAGAGCCACCTGAAGAGCGGCGGTGCCCACCAGTCCGGCTTCAATATCGACTACGACGCGTTCAAGGTCATCTACGTCGCGCCGATGAAGGCGCTCGCTGCTGAGATCACGCGCAAGTTCGGCAAGCGTCTTGCGTGGCTCGGCATCAAGGTCCGCGAACTCACGGGTGATATGCAGATGACGAAGCAAGAGATTGCCGAGACCCAGATTATCATCACGACGCCGGAGAAGTGGGATGTCGTCACTCGCAAGCCGACCGGGGAGGGGGAGCTGGCGTCGGTGAGCGGTCGTCAATCCGCGCTTAGCTGACGACAGAAAGTGCGACTCTTGATCATCGACGAGGTGCATCTGCTGAACGAAGAGCGCGGTGCTGTGATTGAGACTATCGTTGCGCGAACCCTGCGGCAGGTCGAGTCGAGCCAGTCCCTCATCCGTATCGTCGGTCTCAGTGCCACACTGCCCAACTACGTCGACGTCAGCGACTTCCTGCGTGTCAACCGCTACCAGGGTCTCTTCTTCTTCGACGGCTCCTTCCGTCCCGTGCCGCTCGAGCAGCACTTTATCGGTGTCAAGGGCAAGCCGCGAAGCACCACTCAAATACGCAACATGGAGCAGGTCGTGTTTGACAAGGCAGTGGAGATGGTCCGCGAAGGCCATCAAGTAATGATCTTTGTGCACGCGCGCAAGGAGACAGTCAAGACTGCCCAACGGCTACGTGAAATGGCCATGGAGGAAGGTGCCATTGACGCGTTCGACAACCACGATCACCCAAAGTTCCAGCTCTACCGCCGCGACATCGGCACGAGCCGCAACAAGGAGATGAAGGAGCTGTTCGACTACGGCTTCGGTATCCACCACGCAGGCATGCTCCGCTCGGATCGCAACATGATGGAGCGCATGTTCGAGGATAACGCCATCAAGGTCCTGTGCTGCACGTCCACACTCGCTTGGGGTGTCAACTTGCCCGCGCACGCTGTTATTATCAAGGGCACGCAGGTATATGACTCGAACCGCGGTGCTTTTGTGGATCTGTCGGTTTTGGATGTCTTGCAGGTAATCTGACGCACGTTCAGTTAGCTGACATCAGATCTTTGGTCGTGCCGGTCGCCCAGGCTACGAGACCAGCGGTGTAGGCTACATCTGCACGGGACAGGACAAGCTGGACCACTACCTTCACTCAATCATGTCCCAACACCCCATCGAGTCCAAGTTCATCCCCGGCATGGTGGACGCGCTCAACGCCGAGATCTCCTTGGGGACCATCTCGAACGTGCGCGAGGCCATCTCCTGGATCGGCTACACCTACCTCTTCGTGCGCATGCGGCGCGAGCCGTTCATCTACGGTAGCTGCGTGATCGTTCGCACTAGCTGACAGCAGGCATGTCACATGATGAACCCAAGGACGACCCGCAACTGGGCAACAAGCGCAGCGAGCTTGTCACGCAGGCCGCGCGCGAGCTCATGTCGGCCAAGATGATCCGCTTTGACGAAATCCACAACACGCTCGCGATCACTGATCTTGGTCGGATCGCAGCGCGGTACTATCTCCGTCACCAGACCGTGGAGGTCTTCAGTGAGCTTCAATGGTGGTATCCAGCTGACGCAGACCGCGAGTTCAAGCCGCAGATGAAGAATGCGGACATCTTCGCCATGCTCTCGCAGGCCACTGAAGTGGGTACTACTTGCGCGCGTCGCTGACCTCAGTTCGAACAGCTCCAAGTCCGCGACAACGAAATTGACGAACTCACGAACATAATGAACTCGGACAACTGTCCGATGGACGTCAAGGGCGGCGCTACGGCCAAGCACGGCAAGGTCAACATCCTGTGAGTTTCGACCCTTCGTCCCAAACTGACACCAGGCTGCAAGCGTACATCTCCAAGGTCTTCATTGAAGACTTTGCCCTCGTCTCCGACTCTGCGTACGTCGCGCAGAACGCAGGCCGAATCATACGCGCCCTCCTGGAGATCGCCCTCAGTCGCAACTGGGCAAACTGCGCAATGCTGCTCATCGACCTGAGCAAGTCTGTCGAGCGCCGGCTGTGGCCGTACGACCACCCCCTGCAGCAGGTCCCTACGTTGCAGCGCGATACGCTGTACAACCTTCGCCGATGGGCGGACGACACGTATATCCCGGAGCTGCGCGAGATGGACCCCAAGGCCCTTGGCGAGCTCGTGCACATGAACGAGTCGCACGGCAAGGCTATTCATGCTGCCGCAATGATGTTTCCCACTATCGGCGCGAGGTATGCCCTGCGACCGCTCGCGCACGACCTTCTTCAGATCACGGTTTCCGTGGAGCGGCAGTTTGAGTGGAACTTCAAAACGTCCAGCGCTACCGAGCATTTCTACGTCTGGGTGCAGGACGAGGAGGGTCTTAACATTCTTCAGTGGCGCAACATTCCCATTCGCCAGTCAACCACGACCATCGACATTGAGTTTATCATCCCTTGGGACAACTCGCACCAATCGCTCTCGATCGTCACTGTCTCGGACCGCTGGCTCGATTCGGACTCGCTGCAGCCCATCGCGCTGGAGAACCTCTTCATGCCAGCCGAGTTTGACGACCGGACGCCGCTCCTGGACCTCCCCTTCCTACCGACGACCGCATTTGACGACCCCGCGCTCGCGCAGGTGTACAAGCCTGTCACGATGCTGAACAGCATCCAGTCGCAGACGTTCTGGACAATCTACCACACCCAGCACAGTGTCCTCGTGTCCGCTCCGGTCGCGAGCGGCAAGTCGCTACTGGGCGAACTGGCCATCTGGCACGCGTTCAGGCATAACCCAGAAGCGCTCGTGGTCGTTGTCGTACCACTCGCGCGGTCCGCTAAGGAGACCGCCGCACGGATACGCAGCGCGGTGCCCAAGGGCCGCAAAATCACTGTCACCTTGGCGTGGACCGCAGACGCCATCGATCAGGTTGTCAACGGCTCTGGCGGCCGCATTCTTGTTGCTACGCCACGCGCCTTCGACCAAGAGCTTGACAAGCGACTGATCACTCTAGGGGAAAAGACGTCTCTTGTCGTTCTGGAGGACCTCCACCAGCTCGATGCAGTCTATGAGCTCACTGTCGTCAAGCTGCTGTCTGTGACTCGCCCACAACGGACGCGCATTGTTGGTCTGACATGCACTCTCTCGGACCCCTCCGACCTGGCGGCCTGGCTTGGCGTGAACCCCGACAATAGGTTCAACTTCTACCCTCGCGACCGAGGCGCACCAGTGGTTGTCCAGCTGAAGACCTTCACGACGCCGCACTTGGCAACCTTGCTCAAGACCATGACGAAACCGACGTACGACATAATCAAGACTTCCGCCGGCAGCGTGATCATCTTCGTCCCCTCGCACGCGGCGTGCAAGTCCGTCGCGTCCGACCTGGTGACGCAGTCGGGCACAGAGATGGACCTGAACGGCTTCCTAGCCGCGCCACGAGCAGACGTAGAGCCGTTGGTAACCAACCTGCGCGACTACGCCCTCCTCGAGCCGGTTCTACACGGCATCGGGTACGTGCACCGCGACATGTCGCCAAGCGACTTCCGCACAGTCCTCGAGCTCTTCGCGGCCGGCATTCTGCGCGCACTCATCGCGCCTCGGGACGCATGCTGGACGCTCCCCGTCCACGCATCCACTGTCGTCCTCATGGGCGCCCAGCACCTCAAGTGGACGGGCGACGACAACCGCGTCGTGACAAACTACACGCGCCATGAGCTCGTGCGCATGCAGGGCTTTGCGGTCGCGTCCGCTCATCCCGCCGCGCAGGGAGGCAGGATGCACGTCCTCTGCCAGGCGGAGCAGCAGACTGCCATTGCGCGCGTACTGGCCGACGGTCTGCCCCTCGAGTCCGAGCTGCCGGCGGTACTCAAGAAAGAGCAACCGGCAGCCGTAGCAGTATTGGAGAAGATGCTCCCGAACCGCCCGCCCCTGCCGCAAGTTGCGGGCAGGAAGAAGCTCGACCCGCGCAAGCAGGACCTCATGGACCTCCTCGGCTGGTCGTTCTGCGGACGCCGCGTCAAGGCCAATCCGACGTACTATGACATGGTGGCGGGCATGCAGGGCGACGCACTTAGTAGGCTTGTGGACGCGTGGCTGCGCCCGGCGCCCAAGAAGGCCGAGCCGAAGAAGCCCAAGGTCGAGCCTGAGGTTGCGGTGCAGGAGGCGGAGCCCGCGGTTGTCCCGAATGGCGCGCCGCGGGTTATTGATCCTGCTACTTTCATCGTCGAGGATGAGGATGAGGAGGAGGAGTGAGGTGGGGGAGTGCATCATGCATGGACGGCATTGGGCTGATGTCGACACTGACAATGCTGCACAGGATGCACATTCTTATGATAAATATCTAAAGCTCATTTCTAGGCATCTTTCCCAGCAGATATAAGGGTCACGGCCACAGGACCTCGACAAGGTTTTCGGCCAAGTTGATAAAGGACCGAACCACCTCACCGACCGCCCGAGCAGATGGCTCGGGCCCAACAGCAGCAAGGCGCGCTAACGTCACTATTCCTCAACGAACAGTAGACCTACCTGTCAGCTTCGCACGGCCAGCCCCGAGGACCGCATTCTCGAGAGCCGCGCCGAGGGCGTGCAGGGCGTCGTCCTTGGAGGTGCCGTCGATGACGGCCGGCTCGTTTTCGAGCAACGCACGAAGCTCGCCCTTGCCCTCTTGGCCGAACCACCAGGAGACCTTGGCGGTGTCGGCGCGGTCGCGGCGCGACGGGGTATACCCTTCGATGCCCGCTTTGAGGCTGGCCCGCAGAAGAGCAAAGGCGGCCGCGAGAATATCGTGGCTCGCTAAAGTCAGCAGACTGATGGGGATGACGCACCGGGGGCGTTAGACGCAAAGATCACCCTGCCGGCGGCAACGACGAGCTTGACCTTGTCGCCGGTGCCGGCGTCGTCGGCCGCGACCTTGTTGACCGCCCCCACGGCGCGGTCGAGGGCGGACGACAGGCCGTCGGGGAGGCTCTCCCTGGGGGCACTTTGGGCGGCGATTGCGGGGGGAATGTCGCGAGGATTTGGCTGGCGACGCGACGGAATGGCCGGGTTGAGGTAAGACGGGGCGTTGCTTGGTGAACGCCCCAGGCTGAGGTTCTTCTGCCACGCCCTAGTGCGGGTGAAGACTGAGCGGGAGCGCGAGCGGGAGGCGGAGCTGGCGTTGCTCGCTTCGCTTGGAGCCGCAGATTGCTCGCGCAATGGCGTCTTGGAAGGCGCACGGGAGGCTGCGCGCGACTTCTCGTCGACGAAAATTGGCTGAAGTTAGCGAGTAGCTGAGCTTAAGTGGCTAACCGTACTATGGCTCGAGCCGGCTGCAGTTGAAGCCGTCGTGGAACGGCGATAGGGCACGATTAAACGTGGTTCAACTGGCTCCTGCTTAATGCTCACGCTTCGTGAGCGGGAGCGTGAGGTTTCGGCTTTTGGCTGGAATGTCAGCCATCGGCACCATTGAGGCAACTGGAATGGCTTACCATGGCGAGGTAGGACTGGTCTATGGAAGATACTTTCAGCAGGATATTTTGGTGACTGCGAGCCCGACCACCGTTGCCTGATTAGTCTGAGGGTGAGAGTGGGAGAGCGAGACGATGCGAGCTGAGAACTGAGGACTGAGGACTGACGGCGAGGTGCCACGCCACACACTGAGTCCTCGCGAGCCTCGTGACCTCTGGGGCGCCTTGGAATGTTATGTTCTGCATTCCAGAATAAGTCTACGCACTCCCATTGCGTCAGCACTGTCCGCCACAAGGCAGCCGATGAGACGAGCAGCAACAAATATGCGAGCCTGGGAGGAGATTCGAACCGCTCACAGACCTCCACCTCCGGTGAGACCGTGGGAGAGTTGCCACCAAAACTCTGAAAGTCGAGCGTGAAGTCACCGATCGCAGCCAACTACACCTCCATCGCCAGCGCACAACGACAGCGGCAGGATGAAGGCCAACTTTGTCTTCCAGAACCTGTGCGGTACGGTGTACCGACAGGGTAACGTCGCGTTCTCCGAGGACGGCAACTCGGTGTTATCTCCAGTCGGGAACCGCGTCTCCGTCTTCGACCTCGTCAAGTGAGCTTCCCGTATCTCACGCAGCTGACAGCAGCAACAAGTCGAGGACACTGCCGTTCGAGAACCGGAAGAACATTGCGTGCATCGCGCTCTCGCCTGATGGGCAGGTACTCATCTCCATCGACCAAGGTGAGCTTCCAAATACATGGCGTAGCTGACAACAGACGGTCGCGCGCTCCTCGTGCACTTCCGCAAGGGCACGGTGCTGCACCACATGAACTTCCAGAAGCCCGTGTCTGCTGTCTCCTTTGCGCCGAATGGCAAGTACTTTGCCATCACGCACGGAAACCACATCCAGGTGTGGAACACGCCGAGCCACATTGCGCGCGAGTTTGCGCCGTTCGTCCTGCATCGCGAGTACACTGGGCACCAGGACGAGGTGCTCAGCATTACCTGGTCCAAGACGTCCAAGTACTTCCTGACTACGTCGCGGGACATGACCGCGCGGCTCTACACGACTGACCCGTTGGAAGGGTTCAAGCCGAAATCTTTCGGCGGTCACCGTGATGCTGTTCTAGGGGCGTGGTTCTCGGAGGATGAGAAGACGGTAAGCTAGTGTTGTTCGTACCAGCTAACCACAGATCTACACGGTATCTCGCGATGGCGCAGTATTCACGTGGAACGCAAAGAAGGCTGCGGCAGAGGACGACTCGGACGAGGAGATGGACATCCTGGACCTGCCATCAACATCAGCGTCGGCGGCCACCGTGGCCGAGTTCGCGGCCGCCTACACCCGCTGGGGTGTAAGCAACAGGCACTTCTTCAACCAGGCTGCGACCAAGGTGGCATGCGCGACCTTCCACCCGGCGACATCCCTCCTTATCGTTGGCTTCTCCACGGGCGTGTTTGGTCTGTGGGAAATGCCCCACTTCACCCCCGTGCATACGCTGTCCATCTCGAACGAGAAGATCTCCAGCGTGGCCGTCTCGCCATCGGGCGAGTGGCTGGCGTTCGGCGCGGCCAAGCTCGGCCAGCTGCTCGTCTGGGAATGGCAGAGCGAGTCGTACATCCTCAAACAGCAGGGACACTATTTCGATATGAACGCACTGGCGTTCTCATCCGATGGACAGAACATCGCGACAGGAGGAGAGGACGGTAAGGTCAAGCTCTGGAACGCGGCAAGCGGATTCTGCTTCGTCACCTTCCCAGAGCACTCTGCGTCAATCTCAGCAGTCGAGTTCGCCAAGCAGGGCCAGGTCCTCTTCTCCGCGTCGCTGGACGGCACAGTACGCGCATTCGATCTGGTTCGATACCGCAATTTCCGCACATTCACTTCTCCCACCCCCGTCCAATTCTGCAGTCTCGCCGTTGACCCATCTGGCGAGGTCGTCTGCGCCGGCTCCCTCGATTCGTTCGAGATCTACCTATGGTCCGTGCAAACGGGCAAACTCCTCGACATCCTCTCCGGCCACACGGCACCGGTGTCCGGCCTCTCCTTTTCTCCTACCGGCGACCAGCTGGCATCCTCGTCCTGGGACCGCTCCGTGCGCCTGTGGGGCGTCTATGGGCGGTCGCGCGAGTCGGAGCCAATCCAGGTCTCTGCTGAGGCAACGGCGCTCGCTTTCCGACCGGACGGGAAGGAGATTTGTGTATCGACGCTTGACGGCCAGCTGTCGTTCGTCGATGTGGCCGAGGGGCAGATCAAGAGTGTGATCGAGGGCCGGCGGGACATTTCTGGCGGCAGGAAGGCAGAGGACGCCATCAGCGCCGCGAACAACGCCGCGTCAAAGTACTTCAACTCGGTCGCGTGGACTGCCGACGGCTCGTGCGTCCTCGCGGGAGGGCAGAGCAAGTATGTCGTCCTGTATGACCGGCGGGACGGCGTGATGGTCAAGAAATTTACCATTTCGGAGAACCTGAGCTTGGACGGGACGCAGGAGATGCTCGACAGCCGCAAGATGACTGAAGCGGGTAACCTGGACGCATTGGACGATGCGGCAGCGGACGAGTCGGATCTCGAGGACCGTCTCGACGTTTCTCTGCCCGGCGCACAGAAGGGCGACCTGAGCAAGAGGCGATACCGGAGGGACGCACGAACGAATGGCGTGCGCTTCTCGGCGACAGGCCGCTCGTGGGCGGCAGCGAGCACCGAGGGGTTGTTGATATACGGCCTGGACGACGGCGCGGCATTCGACCCAATCGACCTCGCACTCGAACTCACGCCCGAGAGCGTGCTCCAAACCCTGGGCGAGGGTGACCACATGCTGGCCCTTGTCATGGCGCTGCGTTTGAACGAGGCGCCGCTGCTGCAGCGGGTGTACGAGGCAGTCCCTGCAGCGGACGTGCGCCTCGTCGCGCGCCAGCTGCCAGCGATCTATGTGCCCAGGTTACTGCGGTTCATTGCAGAGCACGCCGAGTCGACACCGCATCTCGAATTCGACCTCGTCTGGACTGCGGCAATGCTGACGTCCCACGGCCGCGCATTGCGCGAGCGCAAGGGCGAGGTCGCACCTCAACTCCGCGCGCTGCACAAGGCCGTCATGGGCGCCGAGAGCAGTGTGGCGAAGATGTGCGACGACAACGCCTTTTCTCTGCAATATCTCATCTCACAGAACAAGCGCGCAGAGGCACTGGAGGACGCGAGCAACGGGTCCATCGCATACTAGATAGACGCAGGCATGCATACAGGATTTAGCGGTACAGTGTCTGTCAGCGCTCCTTGCCCTGGAACCTGTCGACAAGGATTGGCCGGTGCGACTTGGATGGGTTGACAAACGGCCCGCTCGCGTGCTCTACCACGACGGCCTTGGTGGTCACCGGGCTCGGCGCCAGGGGTGGCGTGCACGGCCCAGGCGTAGCCATGTCGGTGTGAGATGTCGATCCGTCGGCCGTCAGACTCGGCTCCTCGTCGTCCTCGCCGTCAATGTCCATTTCCTCGTCTGCGCCAAAGATGTCGTCTAGGAGCCCCCGATTGGAACCACTCGGCGTGCCGTGGCTCCCGGACGGCGTGTTGCCCATGCCCGGCGTCATCGCCGGCGTGATCATTTGGGTGCCCGTACCGGGCGTCATCGGCGACGTGTTGCTCGTAGAACTCGGCTTCTTCAACTTGCCCTTGGCCTCGAGTTTGCGCACAACCTTCTCGGCGTAGTCGAGGGTGAAGTTTTTGATCTTCTTCCTCTTCTCGTCCGTCAACTCCTTCAGCTTGTGAGAGGAGGAATGTGCGCGCATCTCCTTGTCTGCCAGAACGTGCGTGCACTGCCGTCAGCTTGGCACAAACTGCTACGCTTACCTCCCTCGCGTAACGCTTAAAAGTCTCGTGCTCCAGCCGGTCCCGGTACATTGACATGTTCTTGACCACGACGGCGCCAATCATCTTCTGCAGCTTCCGTCTTCGTGACTCTTCGGATTCTGGCTTGTGCGACGTCTTGCGACGCTTACTCCTCTCCTTCACTTCCACGGGCTTCACCTCTGGCGTCGGAGGCTCGGGCGGTGTTGGGGCGACGACCTGGGTCTGTTGAGCCAGAGCAATGATTGCGTCTAGCTTGGAGCGGTCGGCGACCGTGGAATGCGACGGCTGCCGTTGCGGCATCGGCGGCGGAAGTGGTCGGTGTCGCAAAGGTGGCGGCAACACGGCCTTGATGGGTGCAAGTTCAAACTTGATCGACGTATTGTTGGCAAGCTCATCGTACTGCACGCGTCTCGGCATAGCCTCTGCCTCGGCGATCGTGGTCGTGTTCTGCGCATCCTCTGTATCCAGCTAAATGGTTAGCACAGCGCATTGGACAACTTACAGAGGCGATCTTGGAGACTCGCGGAATCTTGTAGGATAGTTCCAGGGTCGACCAGTATTCCAACAGCTGTTTGGCTATGGAGGCGAGTTGAACATCGTCGCCATCTGCCAGAGCCTGGACCGGCTCCTCGATGTTCGAGTCCTCGATCTTGTTGCGGATCGTGAGCTTCCACTGGTCCATGCTCTCGAGTGCCTATCGTCAGCTGATAACCCGTGGAGGTAGACTCACCAACAACACAACTTCCCGCTCTTCCGCCATATCCGTGAGGATGATGGTCATTAAGCTGAAGCCATGCATCCGCATGAGCTGGCGCTGGATCACGGGGTCTTCCGTCATCTGGATGTCAGCTGGAGATTTGGATCCTCAGCTCACCTTCACGCGCTCCAGGAGGCGGCTCATCATCAATGGGTTCTCCATTGACTGACGGATGGCCGCAGCCACCTTGGTGACCTCGTGCTCTTTGATGGGATGCAAAACGGGCTGGTGTGAGCTACAGCAGTAAGGGGCGAGCTCACGACGTAGTCCTCGCCCAGCTGCCTCGCCTTCCTCTTCCTGCTGCCTTTCATGCCCTTCGCCATGACCTCGTCGAAGATACCCAGAGCTGCTGTCAGTCTAGCCCGTGCTCGAAACCCACCATCAAGGAAGAGATCGTCGATGCCGCCCACATCAGTCTGCGTCTTGCCACCAATGAAGCCGACACAATTCGGCTCGCCACAGTAGCAGACTTGTGCCTCGTGGCTGCTGTCAGCTCTATCCAAGGAAAGGAAAGCTCACCCATAGCGATCGACATTGTAGTTAAACGTGATCTCCTCGTCCTTGAGCACATCGCGCTTGGTGAAGATGCCCATTCGCATTCGTCGGCCGACGACCCACTTCTGCACCTCGCAGTTGGGGTTACAAGAGTGGTTGGCAAAGCGGCCGATACCGCCCTTCTTCGTCGCGTCGATGTACTCCTCCTTCTGCAACATCATGAAGTAGAAATGCCGGATGCCCTCGTCGGCATAGTCGGTCATGCGTTGCCGGAACGTCTTCTCGACCACTACCTCGCCAATGTATTCGTACACGAGCGCGCCGCTACATGTCAGCTGAAAAAACAGTCTCCACGCACGCTGGGATATTTTCTCGAGCCCGCAAGCCGAACCCCTTCTTCTCTGTTTGTACAATGTCCACTGGAGCATATCGTTTCCGCGCGAATCTGAGGTCAGCAGAGCCATATGCATGTCATTGTGCTCACCGCTGATTTTGACAGTGCTTCCCCGCCTTGCACTCGTCTTTGAGACACTCAATGAAGATAGCGCGGTTGATACAGTCCGAATCGGTGCCGCACGGGTTCGCCGATGGCTCGTCTGTGGTCAGCCTTGCCTTCGACAGCGCCTCTAAGCACTACGACGGATCTAGAGCCTTTGCAGAGGCCATACAGCACCATCAAGTGCCAGGAAGGTCACTCAACAATGCTAGAGCCGCCGTACGCCGCTAGAAGATATATTTGTCACGCACCAGGATCGTAAACACAGTCGCAGACCATCATCTCATCCTGCTCGCGACTCAGGCCGAGGTCCTTGCGCTCGTACACGCAACGCTCAAGACTGTCAAAGCCCGCTAACGCATCCTCCCACGCAAGTGGGAGCTCTGGGACAAGCGTCGGGCCGCGGCGCGGCGACGAGTCCTTTTTCCGCCGCGAGCTCGGGCCTGCGCTTGTCGCGCGAGAGCCCGAGTACGACGACGGCGACGCGTAGCCTGACCCCGAGGGACTCCAGTCGCCATACTCCTGCTCGGCCTTGAGGTGCTCGAGCTTGATGTCGTCCGGTTTGATATCGGGCTTGTAATCGCAGGCGTCGCCGTTCTGGTCACCATTCGGCTCCGCCTTCATGCTGCCGTCGGCAAAGTGCACGCCGCGCGGCGAGCGCGAGCCGGACGCGGGTAATGGCGGAGTGCGCACGCCAGGGGAGCCGGGGGAGAAGAGCGTGTCGAGCGACGGCTTGACATCGCCAGGAAGCGGCGGTGTGCCGGGCCTTGACACCGCAGGCTTCTCGTCGTCGGCCTGCATGATGCGCGGCTCGCAAGGGGGATTGTGTTGCTCGCCCGCCGCGCCGTGGTAATGAGGCCGGATGGAAGCGGTGGATGGAAGGAGTAGTGTGCAATGTCAAGTGGGTGGCCAGTTTGGGTGGCGGGCCTCACGCGTTGCTCGATCGCGAGGTCAAAAGCGTCCCTGGGTTTCTAACCACCAACATCGTCGTCCACCAAGCCACGCAATGCATCGGAAGAGAAATTCACATGCACTATAGCATCAGTGCGGGTGACTGCGGGCTGCCGCTCTGCTTGCGGACGGGCACGATAGTCTGGTCGCTGTCCTGCCGCTCAACCTGCCTCCGCTCCTTCAGCTGCCGCAGAGGGATATCGTCACTGCCGCTGCTGGCCACGCGCGCCCCCATCTTGTTCCACCACCGCTTTTTGTCGATGCTCGAGATACTGTTGATGGAGGAGATTGATGCCTGACGCTCACGGCGGTGTCTGGCGAGCTCGTAGTGGCCGTTGGCGCTGCCGTTTGGCTCCACATGTGACCGCAGCTCGATAAGTTCTGCTGTTGGTGAGGTCGGAGAACGATCCACTGGTGCCGACTGGAACGCCAGCTCTTGAGAAGCGCGTCGCGCGAGCTTGGGTCCTCCAGACGTCTCCAGGGATACAGTCCGCATCGGCGGCGAGGTCAGAGGCTGCGTCCGGTCGGCTGCACTGGGCGTGACCTCACAGTCCTCTAAGAGGATAGCCAAGGGTGTAGTCTGCGCTGACGGTGATTCGCTGGGCCGAGCTGGAGTGGACACGGGCTGCGGCAGCGGTATAGGGGCGGGCGGCGGTGGTAGTCCGGCGCTGCGCGCAGAGCTTGCTGTGTCCGTCCGAGCCGACTCTGGCTGGTCGCTGAATGTCCTGTGAGGCTGCGGGCGCAGGTTCTGATGTGTGAGGAGCACAGCGTGCTGCCTCTCCTTCAGCCAAGTCAGAAAGTCGTCGGGCAGCTCGCGAGCTTTGCGATCACTGACGGCCGCCCAGGTCATCGGCTTCGATGACGAGTAGCTCGCGATAGACAACGGGCGGCTCGGTATAGACCCATCTGGGAGGAGAGGCGCCTCTGTCAGGAGATTCTGGAACGCAGCATCGGGAGGCGGCATGGCGAGCAGATACTCGGTCGGGGGCATGAGGAAAGGCAGCATGTAGCGGCTGTCGAGCAGCTCTCCCATAGACTCGGGTCCAGTCTGCGGCGTCCAGTCGGAGAGCGATACGGAGCCATCGAACAGCGCCTCGATTGGCAAAGAGTCGTCCGCAGGCTTATCGCTAGGCGCATCCCCGCGCTGCGACTGAATGGTCTGCACCGCAGTATGAACACGGCGAGTGTCCCAGTCGCGTACCAGTTGGTGAAGATACTGGTTGCAGTCGTCTGCCATGCGACCCTCGTCCACCTCGTAGCGGTAGTTCTGGACTGCCCGTCGCATCTGCAGTGGGTTCAGCGACCGCAGGCTCTGCACGGTCCCGATGAGCATGTCGAACTCGCGTATTTGGGACGAGCACTGCAGCCACTGGAGCAGCTGCATGATTGGCACAAAGTGGCGGCTTGCAATCATCGGTGGGAGCCCGTTCGACCTCGTCCAGTTCTCCAGGGCGGTGATATTCATGCGGATCTGAACTGCCTTGGTGCGGCATAGATAGTTTCGCCTGGTGATGACACGGTTGAAGAGCTCGCTCGAGATCCAGAAGAAGACCTGCGAGAAGACCTGCACGATGAAAGCAGGGTTGACCTCGTACAGTTGCAGAATCAACAGCACGTCGGTGAGGATGTCGGCGACCCTGTCGGGATTGGGTTTATCGCTGAAGACAGCCTGGGCTGACGCAATGCCATTAGCAATGGCCTCTTTGGCATCGGCCTTTGCGCTAGCAGCGGCTGCTCGGAGGTCGGAGATGGATGTTGGCCTTCCGAGCGACTTCACAGACCGCAGCGACCTGTTGTCCGGCGAGTCCCGTCCATTCTTGGTCGGAGTCGTCGGCATTCCAAACATGGACGCTGCTAATGGGATCTCCCGTTTCTTCTTGGCACCAAAGGAGCGGAAGATGTTCATATTCCACTCGTCCGTGAAGCGCACACTGCCAAAGTCGTCCAACGCCTCAAAGTCGAGCAAAGACGGCTCGAGAATGGCGTCGATCTTCCTCTCAGCGATGCGGATGATGAAGACTGATGTCAGCTGGGAAAGACCGTCAAGCTTACCGTGTATGGTATTCACCAGTTCCTCAAACGTCGCGAGGATGTTGTCCATCTCGTCGCAGGCTGCGCGAAGCTCGTCATCTGTCCGTAGGAGGTACAACAATCGTGTAAGGTTGTACTCCCAGAACGCCAGGTTGGCCAGGTCTTCGTTGTTGTTCTGCCGTCAGCAATGACCCGGGTCATATTCACGTAGACCACTCCTTCAATGGCGTCGACGGCACCGAAAAGTAGCTCCTCGAGCCACACTGCATTGCAGCGAAAGTGTGCAAAGCGCGCATACTTGTACAGCGCATTCGCAGGCACCCCTCGTCGCGTGCGTGGTTGACAGACTGGTCGATAGGTGTTAATCAGCACCTCGAAGATGGCAGGCAGCTGATTCAAGGAGAACACAAGCATCGACGCCTCCATGTCGATCTGTCATCAGCGCCATCGAGCAAATAACTTGCCTTGGCCTGGAAGACTCCACCGCCCAACGCCTCATCCACGTCCAGCTCGTCCTCGTCCTCCCCCTCCATGTCCTCGTCTTCCTCATCGTCGCCAGCCTCGTCCTGCGCCTTCTGGGCAGGTTTCGGAGGGGAGAAGAGCACAGACGCATCGACACCAATGCTCTTGGCCCGATCCCGCACCCATCGTTCTCGCTCTGCCGCAATCCGCGCACGCTCATCTCGCCGTACGGCGCGATCTACACCCGCAGCTATCCGCGCTCTTCGGCGTTGTAATCGCCGCCGCCGATCGGCGCTGACCTGGTTACCCTCGTGTAGCTGCTGCTGCTGTTGGCGGAAAGACCCGTTCCCAGGTGTCGCCGGCGTCGGCGGTTGGGACATGTTCGAGGGATCAAGTAGGAGCGCCAGGCTCTCGCGGCCTTCCATGTCTGTGATAATGTCGAATGGCGTCATGCCCGCGTCGTTCTGGACTAAGGAAGACGCGCCGCGGTTGAGGAGGACCGAGACGGTCTGTGGAGACGAGAGGAGCGCGGCGAGATGCAGCGGCGTCCAGCCAGCTCGATCGCGACCACAGCGTGGGCCGGCGTAGACTCCCCATCGCGCAACGACGAGGCGCACGGCCTCCTCCTTCTCGCTCTGCCCGCAGGACGACTGAATCGCCATGCCGACGACGCCCCAGCCCTCGTCGTCTTCGAGCATCGCGACCTCCTCGTCGAGGATGTCGGCCTGCTGTCAGCAGCAGCCCGTGCCAGGATGAAGTAAGCCCCAGCGGTGCGAATATAGCAGACACTCTGTGTGCACCCTCAGAGGGCCCTCAAAGTGAACATGCTCGCCCTTACTGCCTCTGCCACACGACTCACCCATCGGCCCTCGAGTGCGGCAAGGTAGCTGACCAGCTCAACGTCGGCGTGAGTCACTGCCCATCGCAGAGAGTGGCGGAGGACAGCTGCCGGTCGGGTGCTGCTCGCCTTGGCTGACGGCTCGGCTGCGAGGATCGTGTCGATGACGGCCGGCGTTGGTGTACTGTATGAGATGTCTGGCGGGCTAGGGTCAGCATTGTGCGCAGTGAGCTCGAGCGTGCGCGAGCTGCACGGCAGGACGGGGAGAGGGCAGATTGTAGAGCTCTAGTGCAATTGCAACGCTGCGCATAGTGCGCTCGTCCGCCAGCGCCTGCGCAGACGGAGCTCGCAGACTTGCACTCCTATCACAGCTACTCACAGTCTCGAGCTCGAGGCCGCCTGTTCAGCAGCCGCCATGGCTGTGATGTCCTCGAACAGCTCTCAGACACAAGCGCGAGGGACGAGTCTCGTGTCGACCGCCGGTGAAAGAGACGGATCCAAGGTGATGTTGTTATCGTCCGCTTCCCGCCGGGTAGGTGGTTTGGCGCAGCGTGGCTCCGGGTCGAGCGCGGCGGGTGCTCGTAGCGTGCCTCGAGAGTCGGCCGATGCGTCAGACCTGTTCGTTGACTCTGCCGTCCCCGTTGTGGTGGTAGTGAGATGAAGTGGCGATGGCACCGCGGTCGTGACCGCAAGCGTGACCGTTGCCGCGGACGCGGTAGATCGTGTTGCAGGAGTATCTTCGGAAAAATGTAGTCGGCTCAGGCTGTGGCTAACGGCTGGCTGTGGTATCGATGGTATCACCTCAACCGTCTATGTATCTGAGCCTGCAAAGGTAACCGGCGCCGCTGCTTGTCGGCTGCATCCCAGCGACTCCCACCCCTTCTTCTGTGATGTTGTTGTTACGTGAAGGCTTGTCCAAGTCCGGCGTGCCTCGGCTGGTGTTGGGGTGCGTCTCTGCCCAGATGAAACAAGAGGGACCGGTGACAGCTGACAACCCAGACACTTCCAGAGCCCAGTAATCCATGTAGATACGCAGTACAGACAATCCAAGAACGTACAGATAAACCAGATCAAGTAACCGGCGTGAGATGTCCCTGGCTCCCGGTCGGCGAGCCCATGGCGCCGTTCATCAAGCTCAGCGCATGGACAAGTAAGCCCTTGTCGATGCGAGTTGCCTGCTCGAGTGCGGCAAGCACCGTCGAGAAGCCGCCGAGATGTTTTAGATACTGCCGTCAGAGATGCAGACGGGGCGGACTTACGAGAGTAGAAAGACAGTTCTCGATACGCGTCGTCAGCGACGCCACGACGTCGACAAGCTCGTCCTCCGTCATGTTGTCCTTTACCGTCGGGCCGAGATGGGGGTTCGGCGGGGTGAGCTTGAGACTCGGGCCAGAGATGGACTTGCGCGCCGCGGCGAGGCTCGGGCGCTCGTTGAGCGTCGGCGAGGAAACGCCCGTGCGGTCACCTGGGAGGTTGTGTTGCAGGGCGCAGAGTGCTTCCAGTCTCAGCGTGAGAGCGGAGAGCTGGCGCGCCTCGTCCACCTGTTGCTGGGAGGCATAGACCTTCTGCTCGTTTACCTCTACATTGACGCGCAGGCCGGTGAAGAGCTCGAGGCGGCCGTTCAGCGTCTTCGGGAAGAGGAGCGAGAGCTTTTCGGGCACTACAGATTAGCACGGATATGATGAACACCCACCTTCAAGACCCTTGAGCTTCTTCTCGCCCACGTCTTTGAGCTCGATACCGCCGATGCGGCGCATCTCTTGCACCTCCCGTCGGGTGTCGGACGGCAGCTCATCGAGGGAGTGATCGTCCGAGCTCTCGATGTACTCGCGCAGCTCGCGAATAACATTGATGACATCCTGCGATGCCATAAGCTGTCCACCGTCGGCTGAGGCGTTGATACGGGCGGCACGGTTGACCATCGGGCCGTAGTAGTCCATTCGCCGCGTGATCGGGTCGCGCTCGCATTCTGGCGTACCCCAGTGAACGCCCATGCGGACACGCAGACCACGGTGGATAATGTTGCCCTTCGAGTCGTACAGGACCTTGCCATCCTCGGACTCGAGGAGCTCTCGGGGCCACTCGAGTTGCAACAGACCGATCTGGCAGTTGAACGCCCACAGCACCGCAGCAGTGACGGACCCGAAGGAGACCATGAACGAGTCACCCTCAGTCTTCACCTCGTAGCCACCATCGAGACGCAGCTGCCGACGCATGAGGTTGTGGTGCATCTTGATCGCCGTCGGCATGCCAGGATTCGTCTCCCAGAGCGCAGTCGAGTTGACGATATCTGTAAACACGATGGCCACAGAGCCAACTGGCGGTTCGCACTCCTGTTGCAGGCGGTTGAGAGTGCGGTCGCCCACTTCCTCAGTCTTCCTGCTGCGCTGTGCGCGCTTGACGTACTCGTCATCGGCCCCTGCACCAGCCATGGCACGGCCACGGATCGATCTGCCGAAGAAGAGGTCAGAGATATTGACGACCATCGCCATGACGCTTCCTTCGGCGCCGTACGAGATTGCAAAGTCGCGAAGCTTCTGTGCCGCCATCATCGGGTCGTCGCGCTCTGTACGCGCGATATCGACGCCAGTCTGGTACGACATTGACTTCCACAGCGCCGAGTTGCCGATAATGATGAACTCGTCCGAGTCCTGGAGCACCCGTGTGTGCGTCTCGGGATTGGGGTTGACAGCGGGCAACGCTTGGTAGAAACCGAACGCCCGCGAGATCTCAATCTCCGTGTCGTCGTTAACGAGACCCTTTGGCGACACCCATGCTTCCGCTCGACGGATACGAGCTGTCTCTTCGCGATCTGTCGGGTCGTGCTTCTTGCCCAGCAGCTCCGCCTCGCCTTTGCGTGAGATAACCACCAGAGTGTCACCAGCATTAGCGACGTGCATCGTCTTTTCGACGAGATACACCAGGGCGCCGGAAGCACCAGTGTGCAGCTGCGAGTGCATGTGGTGGTTCTTCCGCATGCCATTGGAGGTCAGGAAGCCGCCTGTCGAATCGCGATGCCGCTTGTCCATGCCAGAGAGCGTGTCGAAAGCACCCTTGTTGACCCAGAGGAACGTTCGGCGGAGCGCTTCTGCTGGCGTCTCATTCTCCTGCAGTCCGCGAAGCTGCTCGGCGAAGATGATGCCCACATGCTCTTGGACGTACTTTGGGATCTTTCCCGAGGGGACTGACGGCGCCGCTCGACCGAACATGCCGAGCAGAGCCTCGTTCGGGTTCCCGCGATAGTGTGGCACGGCCAGGTCAAACATGGCAAGATGATTGGTGATGCCAAGCATATCTGCGATACCGTACGCCATGTTGTTGATGTCGGAGAAGGATGTACGCACACGCTTCTCATCGGACTCATCGGGCAGCGAGGGGATGCGCAGAGTCACATCCATAAGGCCAAGGATCCGCAGGTGCGTCAATCCGTTGAAATCGGATAGCTCGCGCTTGAACTGCTGTGCGGCGTGGGACAGCTCCTGGCCTGATGTCGGCTTGATCTCCAGTCGCTTGTTGCCGGACAGGTTGAGGTAGCGCAGTGCCGGGTTCCAGTTCCAGTTCCAATCGTATGGCCAGTTGGCAATGTTGTACTTGAGGACGTTGGAGCCGACATCCAGATGCTCAAGGTGCTTGAGGCTGCCGAGCTCGGACGGGAGGTTGTGGAGCTTGTTACCGTTCAGGTGGAGGACTCGGAGGTTCTGAAGTACCTCGATATCGTCCGCCGGCAAGCTGGTCAGCTTGTTGCCCGAGAGGTACAGCGCCTCGAGCTTCTCGCATCGGTTGAGCGTGTATGGCGGGATCTCGTAGATCTCGTTGAAGCTGACATTCAGAATCTTGAGGTCCGAGAAGAGGGAGATCTGGTGGAAGACGTCATCTCGTAACCGGTTGTCGCCGAGGAAGAGCCTTTGCAATGACGCGCCAGCCGGTGGCACGCTCCTCGACTTTGTCGACGTCTGTGTGGTGGCCGACACCGTGGACATCTTGCGCTCCGCGTTCTTCCGCTCCGCACAGTTCAGCTTCTCGAACCACTCGGCTGGCGGATCGGGCAGCAGCTCGAGCAGGTTGGAACTGAGGTTGATGACTTCTACCGAACTGCACAGCCACATGTCGGACGGGATGTCCTTCAGGTTGTTGTTGTGGATGTTGCAGATGCGCAGCTTCTGCATGTTGCCGAAGCAGGCGTTGGGCAGCGAGGCGACCATGTTGTCCGTGCACGAGAATACTTCCAGGTTGAGCAGTTTGCAGAGAGTCTGTGGCAGGCGAGTGAACTGGTTGAAGCTCAGGTTGAGCTCGACGAGGTTTATAAGCTCGCTCAGAGCACTGTCTTCAAGACTTGCAAGCTTGCCGTGGGACAGGTTCAAGTGCGTCAAAGAGTACGCCGCCGTCTGGCCAGGCTTCGGCGCGAGCGTGAAGCGAGTGATAGAGTTGTGCGGCACACTGAAGTCGCGGACCTTGGCTCCGAGCTGTGTATCCAGGGTGACCAGGTCGTTGCTGTCGGCGCGCAGAGTCGCCAGGTTTGGCAAGGCGTACACGGGTGTCAAGTCGACCAGCTTGTTGCGACGGATGTCCAGCACGCGAAGACTGGCCATGCTGCTGAAAGACTCGGGGAACTCCTTCAGCTCGTTACCGATGCAGATCAGTCGCTCCAGCGACCTGAGGTCGACCATCTCGGCAGGCAGCCTGGCGATGCGGTTGAACGACACGTCCAGGTCCACGAGGTTGCTCATCTCGCAGATGATGGACGGGAACTCGTCGAAGACGTTGTTGGAGATGTTGAGGTACTTGAGCGCAGTCATTTGCACAAAGTACGACGGCATCGAGCTGAGGCGGTTGTTCTGCACCTTCAGCGAGAGCAGAGTGGCAATGTCGCTCAGCTGTGCCGACTCAAGGTCCGAGATACGGTTACACGAGAGGTCGAGGCGCGCCAGCGTAGTGCTTTCTCTCAAGCTTGCCGGGACCTTCTTGAGCGCCATGTTCGACATGCGCAGCTCCTTGAGGGACTTGCACGCCTGGATAAAGTCGAGCGGGATATCGGTCATGGGATTCCGCGAGACGTTCAGGATGATGATCGTGTCGGCGTGCAAGTGTAGGAAAATGGGAATGACCTGTAGGTCACGACCTGAGAGATCGATAAACTCGAAGGACTCGTATGAGCTCTCCTCATCCTGGCGTCAGTTGGTGGAAGACAGATTAACTCACTGGGTTCATGACCGGCAGCACTGGCGTCTGATAGATAAACTTGCAGACTATCCCGAGGTCCTCCTTGCCGATCTCCTCCATGTGGTCGGCCTCGATGAACCCAGACTGCTGCAATCTTCGCGCTTGCAGAGCCATGGGTCGTTCCGAGGGCAACATCAGTCGATCTTGCCCCCGCTCGCGCACGTAGAGCTTCATAGCCGTTGAGGCTTTTTGCCCGTCATGAACGCCAGCGAGAGCATGCAACATCTCGGCAACCGTCATGTTGATCGGGAAGGCATGCAGCTCGTAGCTTCCGTCCGCGCGGTAAATACGAGTCCACCACTGTCGTCAGCCATGTCGTACCCCTTACTCACAGGACCTGTCGGCAACTCTGCAGCTGGCCCCTTGCTCTCGCCCTTGCGCTGCTTGATGGGCCAGATGCTGTTTCGAGACGGCCGAGCCTTCCACGGTGTCTGTGCACCAGACGGAACCCCAGTGTCACCTTGTGAGTCGCCGCTGTCACCCGTCGGCGTGGCGACGCGATCGCCATTGTGCATGGTCCATTCGCCTTCCGTGCCACTGGACGATGACTCGTCGTCGTCCACATCTTCCTCCTCGTCGCCCTCAACACCCCACGAGTCGGGTGCTTGCCATGCCGCTCCTGAGGAGGTGGAGGAGAAAGCCGGAGCAGCAGGCGCGACGCCTGGCGTGGTCGCCGACGTGTGTCCGCCGCTGCTCTCTGTTGAGAAAGATTGGGCGGCTTGCCTTGACGGAGACACAGGCTGCACCTCTGTGAAGCCTGCTCCCGAACCGAGACTGAACGGGTCCTTGAATATCGGCGTCATGCCGTGCCCCCATGCAGGGGTTATCGGCTGCATTGCCGAGACATCACTGTTCTGCGAATCGATCGAGCCTATCTTCATGTTTCGCAGCTGTGACGGCCGTCGTGGCGCAGTAGCAGCACCACTTGAAGCGCCTGGGCCACCTGGGCCGACGGGACCGCCAGGGCTTGCCGACGCAAGTGGCTGATGATTCGAGAGCACCGTGAAGGGCGACGGCGGCGTGCCCATCGTTGGCAGTTCCGATCCCTGCGACGAGGTTGGAGAGGCGAACGGATTCGGGCGCGTGAAGCTCCCTCCTCCAGTATTCGTCTCTATAACCTGTCGTGTAGGACCCTGCGGGGCTGATGAACCACTCGCAAAGCTGCTCGTGTGATGTAGTGCGTCGGCCAGACCCATCTCGCCTGCGACCGAGGGAGACACCGAGCTCTGTGAAGAGGCTACCGTCTGTCGAGCAAGGTTCGGATCCACGATGCCTTCCATGTCACCGAGGTCCATGTCGAGTTTGATTTCCGGCTCCGTAGGCTCAGGTTCGCTCTCCTCATGTAGCGGAGAGACATTACCATCCGAGGACTTGAAGCTAGTTTGGCGGTTGTAACCCGACGGTGCGCTCTTTGTTGATGATATACTCGCATTCCTGCCCGAAGGGCCGGTGGTCATGGACATGCGCGACACCCCACGACCCGTCTGGTGTTCTGGAGGTGCCCAAGATGCTGCAGACACGCTCTGGCCTGTCCGCCTCTTGCCGAGCAGGCCACCCAGGAATCCCTTCTTCTTCTCCTGTTGTGCAAGGTTGGGATTCGAGCCCATGCCAGGTGCCATGCTGCCAAATCTTGCAAAACGTTGTGGTGGCTGGTTGTACGCTGGTGCCAAGCTCGCAGTCCGAGTAGGCGGCCCACGCTGGGGCGACGGGTCTCTGATCGACTTTGGCCTGTTCGAGGTCGGCGTCTTGGCGCCATCCGGCAACAAGCTCGTCTGGGACGACGAGCGCAGCGAGGCAGCCGCAGAGTCTCTCCCACGCGTAGAGGCCGCATCGTCCTCGTCGTGACGTCGCAGGAAACGGGGAAGGTGCGGGTGAGGAAGGGTATGAGATTTCTTTGGCCCGTCCAAGTTTGATATTGAGGCACTGCCAGAAGCAGTGGACATTGCTGAGGAGCCTGCTGGGGATTGTGAGCCAGACGGGTGCTTCGAGGTAGACGGTGACGGCGGCTCATCCTCCATAAGCCACGGTGCGACATTGGCACCAGCGGCCTTGCCCTGATGGGACGTAGTTGCAGCCGCTGGGTCGAGGATGCCCGCCATATTATCGTCGTCCAACTTGATGTCGTCAAAACCGAGACCCGTGCCTGCGGTGCCCATTACGACGCCGGGGTAGTTTGCGGTGTCGGAGGAGGTCATGGGGCCGTCGTCCTCCATCGTGTTCCCAGTAGATGGCGGCAGCCGATCGCCGTCATTTGCGCCTGGCGACCTTATGCCATTGGTGTGCTCGCCGACACCGTGGGCAGAGGATCCGCCGTCTGGTGGGCTGACGGCCATGTGTGGGCCAAAGTCGCCCTCTGCAGCGTAAGCCGATGTCGTGCCCGGGAACATACCCGTACCGTTCGCTCTCAGATCGGAAAAGTCCTTCATATCTATTGGAGAGTTGAAGAACTGAGAATCGGGCACAAAGTGGTTGGAAGGCGATGGGATTTGGAGGTGGTTCGGCGCCGGGTTTCCGGATCGTGGAGATGGATTGTTTGAGCCTGGAGGTTCGAGCTTGGTCATGGATAGGCCTGGGGGAGGGGGCCCACTGCGCCTTGTGTTTTGCGACATATCGATGGCGGCCGTGGGGTCAAGTCTCGACTAGGGGAGGTTGCCCAGCCGCAAGCGGAGCGAGAAACTGCCCGACCGGCGTCTAGCGTCGTAAGGAGGCCAAGATGTGCAATGCTCCCATCGAGGTGTGCAGCGACAGCGGAGACGAGCTTGCGAGACGCGAGGGTGGAGAGTGCGATGGAGATGGGCTGGGAGAGGCGGGTGGAGGGTTGTGACGTACGAGGTACGAGGAGGCTGTCGGGAACGACAGTTGATATCGGTCAAGTCGAGGTGGGCGTCAACCGCCGGCTGCCCAAGGGAGTGTTCAAGCTTGTATGACAAGTATCGCGCTGCACCAAGGCCGTGTCGACGATACTCAAAGCGTGCTCGACGCTGACAAAGGTGTAGAGGATAGAGTTGGGAGACGTGGGTGGGGTCGGATGCGGGGTATCAGGCGGCCACCGCCCAAAGGCACGCTCATGAACAAGCCTCTCGATCACTCTCTTTTACATCCGCCTTCCGATACGACTGTGGACAAATCATGACTGTGGACAAATGCATGACTGTCCTATGCTGATGGCACATACACTCTAGCTACAGGAATTACACGAGGACCAACAAACCACAACTACCACACCCTTCACCGCAACTTGGCAAAGGGGTTCAGCCCACTCGGCTGCCCAGAGATCAGATTCGACCGCCCCTCCCCACTCGCCTTCTGAAACGCGTTCCAGAACCGCAATGTCTCGTCCCCTGCGCCCGTCACAATCGTCTGCCCGTCGGGGCTCATGGCGAGATACAGGACACGGTACGTGTGTCCTGTCAGTGAGGCCACGCGCGTCATGGACGGGTATCGCCAGATATGGATTTGGTTCTGCACCGGACCAGCGGAGTATCCGTGCGTGGACACAATCTCGTTCGAGTTGCGTGACCACATGAGGTTGCACACCTGGCGTCAGAGATCGCTAATTCTTGGACATACTTGTGACCCCGTATCCCACTCGCTGGCCAGGGTGCCAGTAAGAGTGTTCCAGAACCGAATCTTCTTGTCGGCGGTACCACCACCACTTGCAAGGACTCCTCGTTGATGCGGGCTCCAGGCAATTGCCTTGACAGCAGCGCGGTGCTCGTTGAATCGCCACATAGGATGCGCATCTGTCCCGCTCCAGAGGTAGAGCTTGTTGTCGTTGCCGCCACTGGCGAGCTGGTCTGTGTCCGAGTTCCACTTTAGACCGCAGACCTCTTGCTTGTGGTGGCCAGACAGTCGTCGGATGTAGTGCTGGGGTACGCGGGTGTCTCGATGGAGGATCGTTCGATCTCGTGAGCCGGAGGAGAGGACGTGGTTGTTCCAGGCGAGTGTGCCGACTCTTTGGGTGTGCCCAGACATTGTTCGGATGCGTTTGCAGTACTCGGCGTCCCAGATCTCGACGGAGCCGCGATTTGTGCCAATAGCAAGAGTGCTTCCCTGGTTGTTAGCTCAACGAGAGGCAGAAGCTTACCTTGTTCGTCCATTCCAATCCAGTGATAACGTCTGGAAACTCTTCTCCCTCTGGAGAGCTTGCCATCAGGTCGCATAACTTGGTCACTCGGCTTGTCTGTGCGCTCCATAGGTAGACACAGCTGTTGAGCCCGACGCCGAGGACATTTGAGTGTGACCAGGAGACAAGGTTGAGGTAAAAGTCGTCCGCGAGCTCGGGCGCATCCAGAACCTTGAAGGGTGTTCGAGAAATGTGCCGCACGGCCTTGCGCGGGCTGAGCAGAACGTTCTGCGTGCTTCGGGCGACAGGACTGAGACTGTACAGATCGTGCTGCATGTCGTCCAGATCCCCATTGGTGAGGTCGGCCATGCGCTTGGCCGCTGGAGACGTAAAATTGAACATGCGCCGCTTGGAGGGCGTGGACGGAGATGACGGTGCGGGGGACTGATTGGCCTTGCGCCGATGTGGGGAGGGCGACGGCCGCGTGGCTGGAGAGTCTGAGCGGGAGGGGGAAAGGGGCGGGGGGAGGAGTTCGTTCTTGAGGAGGTGCGAGAAGGTGGCGTCGACTTGCTCTGTCTGTTAGACGTCTCCCACACACGAGCACACCTTTCCTCGCATCAGCTTCTGATACGGCCGGCTGGCCATTCTTTTGGCGTGCCCTAGGCTTCCTCAATGCCTCGTCGAGGCCCCCTCCTTCCGAGAGCAGGTGATAGGAGGTATGGAGGTCACTTCCATCGCGCGTTGGAATGAACCTATGGTCAGTGCTTTTGTTGACATTCCTGCCCACCGGTCACCGTAATCTCGCACCACAGTCTTGCTCCGCGCGACAGGGCTCATGGCGCGCGGGCTGGCCGCCTCGACATCGCCAAAGACGTCGCGCTCCTTGGTGTATGGGGTGCGTTTGGCAGGCGAGCGCGGGGGAGTGGACACTGATGTCCGCAACCGGCGGGTGAACTCTGTGTCGTAGATGGACATGTGAGCTACGAGGACATGGGACCGAAGGTGCAGTTGAAGATGCTGAAGATGGCGGCTATGCAGGCGTCGTAGCTACCAGCGCTAGGACGGGTTGGCGGGCTGGAGGGGAGAAGTGACGAGGGAAGGTACAGTTGTTTTGGCGATTACGAGCCGGAATGTGCCGAGCGCAGACGGCGTTCAATACAGGATGCAGGAAGTGCGGCGGAGGCGAGAACAATGAGATGGTGGAATGGGAGAAGAGAGGTATGTGGAAATCGAAGAGGATGGCGAGCAATCAGGTGGCGGCGTCGACGACGAGCACGCAGATCACACTCTGGAGGTGTGTGTCCGAGGGCGGAGGCGGGACCAAAATCAACACCACAATAACGGGAGCAAATCTACTGGTGCAAGCTCAAGCCACGGCGATCCCGCAACCTCCTCCTCCCTGCCCTCCCTTGACCTTCACAGCTCGCGGAATGGAAGAGGCACTGCTCACTGTCACGCTGGGAGGATGTCCTGGCAGGTATGGCGCCGCGGCAAGGCTTTAACGACGCTCATTTGTCTCCCTCTCTGTGCAGGTTGACTCCCGTGGTAGGCCATCCCCGCGGACCGGCGGAGCGCGGAGCTTGGGTAAACTAAGCTTATCTGACCCAGGTCACCATGTCCCAGGCGGCGCTACGATTGCTCGACGCTAGCCGCCACAAAGAATACGAGGCTGAAGCCACATTGTGCATGCGCTGAAGATACGAGGTATGGTGGAGGTCGAATCATGGTCACCACACTTAGAAAGGAATCTGGCAGGTCATGCAGATGACCCGTCCATGCAGGTAATGAGGGAGACAGTACACTAACGTCAGCGAGTGGGTACTGCGGTACTCACTCCTGTACTGGAAGGCAGGACACATGCGGTGGTACTGATAGGGAGAGCTGCTGAGGGTGCCGTCATTGTTCTGGGAGGTGCACATCATGAGTCTGCTCTGAACTGCGGAACGGAAGACCTCGAGTGACGAATGTGTTGAGGGCAAGAAACTCAAAGCAGCTACAGCTATCATTTTATGGGGGCCAAATGATGGCGTCGCTCCTCGAGGCTGGTGGTTCTGATGATGTTCTGACACGAGGGACCGGCTTCAACACAGCGGTGCACACCGAGAGTCTACATCAATCACTGTAACAGCACACCGGTCTACCCCCACGTGAAACGCCCCCAAGGCTGAGACTTCTCCGGCACGCGCCATCCCTGCGCGCCGTTATAGTGCGGCACGAACCACTCGCTCGTCTCGGCTGGATAACCCAGGTACGCGTGCCCAGCCTCGTACATCTGATAGTTGTGCAGCTGGGGCACGTAAGGCGGCGGCAAGTGACTGGCAGGGCGAAGGAGTGGCGACCTCCAGAACTGCCACCATGGCGGGTTCCACACAGGTGGCGTGGGATAGAACGGGTTGCCGCAGAAGGTGCAGACTTGCATGTAGTCTGAAGCTTCTGGGTTGCAGTACGCTGCAATCAGCGCCACTCTGCTCGGCGGGGTAGACAAGGACTCACCACTGCCTCCGAAAGCAGGACAATAGCGCTGCGACGGCGGTTCGATCTCGGGATGGTATCCCATTGTGCGGATGGGCGGGTGAGAAGGAGACACAAAGGTGAGTGGGCTCAAGTAGGCTGAGAACAATGAAAATGATGGGAAGTGATCACGAGTACAACAACAATACTGATACAACAGGCACGCTTCTCACAGCGCCTGGCGCTTGAAACGCTGAAGCATGGCCCTCGGGAGGAAAGAGAGGTCGCGCTCGCAGTGCGCGCAGACGAAGACGGTGAAGGCACGTTTGGGGGTTGGCACGCACTCGGCTTCTTTCAGTAGCGTCAAGCTCGGTACTCACCGTTCTTGTTCGCACCCTTAGGTCCCCCTGGGCACTGCCACGCTTCGGCTACGGACCCCAGACTTTCGTCTGGCTCGGAGGTAATGACAATAGTGGGTGTGAGCTTCATGGTAATTGCAGGAGTGTTAGAGGAATGTAACAGATGAGCATCTCGAGGACAATGCTCTCGCACGAAGCGTGAGTAACGAGCTCAGGTGACTTGTCCGTGCGCGCCGAGTCGAAATCCACCACCAAAACCACGTGTCCGCCACAAGCTGTTTCAACATTCCAGTGTCAGGATACGTCCCAAGTGTTGCGGAATTTGGAGCATTTCATCATGTTCGCCAAGCCGAAACGATCTCCCTTCTGCGCCCGATATTGAGCGCCCACGGATCGGATGCAAAATCAGAACATGACTAACAGCTCCCATCGGACATCCAGACACCAGCCAGATCCCGTTGGCTTTAACGGCCGGGTGGCTCGGCATGGCCGCTGGAAACGGCTTGTGCCAGGGAGCCATCAGTCAGCTGCAGTCATGTAGGCGCCCCGAGCGCCCAATAGGCTTGTCGCTCGTGACGTGTCGTGGCATGCGCCTTAACACAAAACTACAGTAGAGCAGTCACACGACCCCCGATCATGTCCGATAAAGTGAGACAAAACTCGTGCATGGTGTCTATGAGGACATGCTAGAATACACAGGAAGACGGCAGAACTGTACAAAGACGCGTGTGCGTGTGGCGCGGCGCTGGCGCGTGCATGTTGGCTCAGAACGGGTACGGGCGGCTGGGGACGTAGATGATGCCGCAATAAATGCACAAAAAGTGCCAGTCATTGTTGCTGTCGAGGTATCCGCGCACGACGCAGTGGCCGGCTGGGGTCAGCTTGGACTTTTGGCAGGATCTCACCCGTGTTGGCGCGGCAGAAGCGGGAAATGTTCTTGAGCTCGGTGGTGGACTTGGGCGGCATGGTCGGGACGCAGGTGGTATTGCGCGTCGAACAATAGAGTTCCAGTCCACACTCATGGGTGCTTTAGTACGTTGGCAGTTGTGGCAACCGAGATGTAAGGCGTGAGTCGCCCGCCTCAGACATGCGCTGCGCCTAACCCGATAGTCAGAGCGGGTGGAGGCGCTGATGGTAGAGACGAGAAGAGTGTGTTAATCCGCAGCCGCGCGAAATATATGGACCGCCGGCCGTCGGGAGCCGTTATGTAAGTGTGGGGGCGTTTGTCAGTGTGAATTGTCGTCTATGCTTGGGTCGGATTAGCAGCGTATGCGTCAGCGTTCCGCGCCGGGTGGCCACCGTGGCGTCCGCGTAGATGGAGGGGTGGCGGTGGCGTCTAGCGATGTAACCAATCGCCGGTGGAATATACACACAGTGAGTCTCCAGCTCTCCAGTCGACGGCCTGTTCAATATGTCCGGCGGGACGTCCGTGAAACAGCTATCGGTGGAAGCGACGTCGCCTTGGCGCCTAGGGGCACGGATCCTCCGTTTGCTGGCCCGGCTGCACTCTCCGTGAACTAGATGGGTGGTCTGTTACCTCGCTCTCCGTGAGTGAGCAACCACCACATCACGGATCGCAAAGTGGGTGACAGATCCAGCTCTCGGATGCTGATGGCCTGCCAGATCGACAATCCGTGCTGAGTTGGGTAATGACCAGTTCTGCCGCCATACGACTGCTAAATGGATGTAGAAGTGAGTGGAGGATAAGGAAGGTGGAGGAGGTGGAGGTTGTGGTGGCTCGGGAGCTCGATCACATGGGTCAAATGCACCTGGAAAACAATCAGCCGCCATCAGCTGGTGTCCGGATTGCTGTGGTGCCAACAGTCGTCAAGAATCTTGGAGCAGCTGGCCTGTGCTCCACCCACAGCTTGCAGACTGAGGAGAGCTTGTCGCGCAAGGCTCCTCGCTGACTACGAACTAATATATCAACTTCTGCTACCTTAGCAGTTCGTCTATTTGCGTCCCCCCGGCTCGCCGTCCAAGTACTCGATCTCGGACATCTCCAGGAAGCGCATGTTTCGGCACGGCGCGCACTTCTCTTCGTCGCAAAGCAGGTACCGCAGCAGCCGTCCACAGAGACAGTGGTACGGCATGAGGCAGATCCCGCACTGCCAGAAGCCTTTGGCCGGAAACACGCGAGGTATACACTTTCCTGTCCTTAGCTCTCGTACTGATGTGACTCACCATCGACATTAGCCCCGCCCCAGCCTATGCAGCGCCGCTTCACCACTGGCCGCGGCATCTCTTTGTGCGTAATGCGCGTGCACGCGTGCTTTGAGTGATCGCGGATAAACTTGCGGTCCTCGGCGACCTTGTCGTCGACGGCTTCGACTACAAACACGGAATCGTCAAACTCCTCGCCACAGATGCCGCAGCCCATGCAGGCCTTGTGGGGAGGTTTGTGGACTGGCGGTGGCGAATCGTCGTCAACGTCCATGTCGTCGTCACCCGAGCCGCTGCCCGCCTCGCCATTGGAACCGGTGCGGCGGGGAGATACGTCTTGGCTTGGAGTGTTTTTGGGAGTGGTGTCGGGAGTGGTGTTGGGAGTGGTGGTCGGCTTGTCGGGCGAAAGCTCGGTGAGTGGGGTGTCACGGCTGCTCGGCACCTCGCCAACAGTCTGCGCGACCCAGCCCGCGACATCTTTTTCAATAGATCGGCGCTCGAGGTCGTCCTGCGCAAACCTGGCAAGCTCGACAGCCCTGTGGATGTTGAGCCCGTTGATGCCTCCATGGGTGTTGAAGCGCCCTTGAAGCCGTTCTGGACGGCGGGTGGTGGGTGTGGGTGACCGCTTGGCGGCGCGCTCCTGCGCATCTTCGATGGCACGCGCAGCGTCGACGAGATTCTGTAGCACCTTCTCCACCGGCAGGCGGACGCGTGTGTGGTCGGGCGGGTCGTACAGGTAGATCTCCTCCTCGGTCTTGTCGATAGCCACGACCGTCTTCCCAGTAGGTCTCATTGTGGGAAACTGCAGTGAAGGCTGGGATGAGATGGATGCGACGCAGTAAGAAGAGGTGATGGGTGTTGTGGGGAAGAATCATCAGTGATCTCGAGGTTACAGGCAGGGTGGCGAGGCTGCTTGATGGAAACGGTGATGGCGACTGGCTTTTGTTTGCCGCTTGCCACTCCACCTCCGCCACGCACGGACAGCTGGAACACATGCCGTTCCTGGGGTCTTGGTCTGTGCGTGGAGTATGTGCATGGTGGCATCACTCAAAACCAGAGCAGTAGCAGGGCTTGCCGCACTTGGTAAAGTGGCCAAGCTGGCCGCATGGACAGTAGAAGGGGAGAAAGCAGAAGACGCAGAGCCACACGGCATCCTTGACGTATGGCAGACAGATTTCTGAGTGTCAGCCTGAAGTCGACAACGCTCACTTCCGGCGTTCACGCCACCCCACCCAGGGCAGATGCGGGTAGTTGGAGGCTTGGGGAGAGCAGAATGGTCGGCCGTCCAGCGACAACGGTGAGACGAGTGAGAGATACACCACATGATGGTTTGGACCTGCGGATACAAGAGATGTTTTAGCGGAGATGTTGGCGCTTCAGCCATGGCGAGCTTTGAGGAGGAGAGAATACCAATGTAAGAGGGAGAGGGTGAGACGAATTGTGACGCCTGTTGATAGTTTATGTCAGTTGTCCTGTTGCGCTCGCGCCGCATGATGCTCTGCCGACGCATAGCATTGTGCCGCCTCATCACCCATCACGCCTAAGCCATCGCCTCGTCGCCGGTAGTCGTCATGAATCCGTCGAGCTCCTTGTCGAGGTCTGCCTGGTTTGCTGGACCGCGCTTGGCGCGTCCTCCACGACCGCCAGCAGGTGCGGCGCCGCGAGGGCTGGAATGAGCTGGGACGAAAGGGAGTAACTCACGCGCCACGGCCACGGCCACCCCGCCTCTCGCCGCGGTCGCCACGGTCACCACGCTCGCCACGGTCACCACGGTCACCACGGTCGCCACGCGGCTCGCCACGCGGGGAGGGCACGCCTGAGCCTCCTGCGATACGGTCCTGCAGCGATCCAGCGCCAATGCGCGAGAGGAGGTTTGCTGTCGATGGCTCCTTCTGGTTTGGCTTACGCGGCGGGGCGACGAGCCTGATCGAGATCGTCTGGCCTGGGATCAGCTGTCGACCGAGCCACCTCAGCTCACCCTTGGTCATGGCGCCGTCAAACTTGTTAATAGCGACCTTGGCCTGCTGCGAGGCTGCGTACTCGACAGTGGCGACACCAGTGCTGCGGCCGGAACGGTCGTACTCTAGCGGTCAGTTTCTTTGCCAGCCAGAGGTCTCACAGATATGAGTAAACGCAGAAATGGCGTGAGCTCTGTTCCTTGCTTGTCATCCTTGTCTGTCGCAATGTTGGCCCACGTGCTCGGCAGCTGCCTACTCCGTTTCCAGACGAGACAAGTTGACTAGAAGACGCTTACGACAATGCTTGGTCCTTGGACAATCGTGCCAGCCTGGGAGAAGATGGTCTGAGGTTAGCTTCGAAAGTGCGTGGCCAGCTACCTTGAGGTCGGCTGGGGTGACGTCGTAGTGGATGCCCGAGATGTGGATGCAGGGCGAGTTGGACACGACCTCGAGGGCCGCAGCGGGCGGAGGACGGCGGTCGCGTCCATCCCTTCCATCGCGCCCACGCTTCGTCGGGCCGTCAAACGCGTCGTGGACCCACTTGTCCTCGGTTGAGCGAGGAGGCGGGCGCTGGGGTTAGACCCATCCACAAGATTCCTCACAGCATACGGCACGGCATCCCGCTTGTCGCGCGAGACACGCGGCTTGCGCTCGGCACCAGCGTTGCGCTTGGGGATGAACTCGTCGAGGGGCTTGTCGATATCCATGGTGAGAGGTAGAGGAAGGACGAGAAGAACGAGGTGGTTGTAGTCGGCGTGGACGTGATATTCCCGGGCCAGGAAAGAATCCAATATCACGTGCCTGGTTCCTAGAACCATTTCGCGTCTGATTCAACTTCTGATGATTGTTGTTCTGTACACATCCGCATGTCCAAGGAGCAAGCGAGCTCGCCTGGTACGCCGTCAAGGCGAAAGCGCGGTGCAGCTGCCGCGTCGCCGCGCAAGACGCCGTCCAAGGCCGCTGCAGAGGCTTCGCCGGCTAAGCCGACCACAGCGACGCCTGTTGACCCGGCTGTCACCCCGAAACGACGCGGCCGTCCGCCCAAGGACAAGGAGAACGCCGCCCCATCATCAACGAGTCTGTCAGCCAAGCGCGTCGCAGAGAGTCTCGAAGCTGCGCGCTCCACGCCTCTCAAGAGGGCCAAGACCGACGTCCTTCCGAGCTTCGACGAGGATGTGTTCGGCACGCCCACCCTCTCGACAGAGACCTTTCGCGCCAACGAGGCATTACGGAAGCAGCGGGAAGCGAGAAACTTTACCTTTGATGGTGATGCCCAAGCGCCGAGACGCACGCGCAGCGGCAAGATCGTCACGCCGCGCAAGGTCAAGGAGAAGTATGGTCATGCAGTGGAGATGGAGCGGGAGGAGTCGGTCGAGGTGAATGGATCTAGAGATGGGACGGTGGAGGTGGCTGAGGAAACCGAGGTGACGGGAGAGGCGATGCGGGAGCCGACACTTGCGCGCGAGACCGAAGACTTGGATGAGGAGGAGCGTCGAGGGCTGGACTACGACATCGAGCTGGAGGACGAGCCACTCTCTACCATTGCGCCACTGTCACCGGCAGCCCGCACACACGTACTCAAGATTCTTCAAACGCTCACTGGATGCGATGAGCCAACCTTTGTCAATGAGGAGCAGAACGAGGCTCTGCAGGGCTTGGTTGCTTTGCTCAACGGCACGGTCGAGCGGGGAGAGGGCAACAGCGCTTTGATGCTCGGGCAACGCGGGGCTGGGAAAACAAGGGTGGGTCGTGATCCAGTCTATTCCTGACAGCAGACCGTGGAACGAGCACTCCAGCTTATCCCGTCTAGTTCAAAGACAGCTCCGATTGTCGTCCGGCTATCAGGTCACGCCCAAACAGACGATCGCAGAGCCATTCGCGAGATGGGGCGGCAAATCGCCCTGGCAGAGGGGCAGAAGTTCACAGAGGAGGAAGAGGAGGTTGACGATGAGGCAACGGGCGACTACGCTCCGACGACTCTGCCAGCACACCTGCTCGCTCTTCTTACAAAGCCATCACCGCGAGCAATTATCGTCATCATCGACGAGTTCGACCTGTTCACTGAACACGCTCGGCAAGCGCTGCTGTACTGTCTTCTCGACGTCGTGCAGAGCGTCCAGACTGGACCAGTTGAGACCACACCACGAGGCTTGGCGGTCATCGGCGTCACTTGTCGAGTCGTGAGTGGGCGATTGTTTCACGAACTGACAGCAGGATACCATCCTCCTGCTTGAGAAAAGAGTAAAATCTCGCTTCTCTCACCGCGTTTGGAATGTCCCCTCACCACTATCACCAGGCGGACTGGGCTGGTCAGCACTCCTGCGGCGCGCTCTCATCCCGTGGGACAGCGACAAGGGCGCGAGCAAGGAGACACAGAAGTGGATGGGCAACTGGGACTTTGCCGTCGATGTAGGCTTACTGGTCTCACCGTTCAGTTGACAACAGATGCTCCTCAGCAGCCCCAAGCTCATTCCCGTGCTCGACCGCCTAACAGAACTCACGCCCGACGTTCGAGTCCTCTACCGCCCATTTGTAAGAGAGAGGTGAAGCAGAGCTAACTCAGATCGCGCCAGTTACCGCAATCCTCAGTGGCCACCAGGACTTTCTGGCATTACCCGTCGTGGCAGCCTCTGTCAAGTCTCAGCTCGAGCTCTGCGGCTGGTCGGCTCTCCCGACAGCTGCCGTACCCGGCGCGAGCGCCAAGTTGCGCGGCCTGCCGCATCCCGCCCTCGGCGTGCTCGTCGTCTCCAAGCATCTAGCCTACGCCGGGCGGACAGAGTTCTCCCTTGCACAAGTGGAAGACGAGTATCTCAGCTTTGCGCGACAACGGCTGGTGGGCTCGGGACGCCAGCGCTGGCCGCTGGAGGTCGTCCGCCGAGCTTTCGAGTACTGCCGTCGCATCGGCCTCCTCATCCCCGCTGGGCCTGCCAATGTCGGCCTACGCTTCGCCAAGGTCCGCTCAGCCCTCTCCCCACACGACATTGTGGCCTTCTTCCGCGCCGACGGCGGCGCATCTCTTGGCCCGGAGATGGTGGGATGGGCAAAGATGCCTGGCGGCCACGTCTAGTCTGCCCTCTTGCATAGCATTGTACACTCAGCAGCAGGCATGCATTATAGTCTAAGCCTGAATACCGTACTCGGCGCGGTACGCCTCGATCTTCTCGACCTGGCTCTCAAAGCCGCCCTTGGTCTTGAGGTAGGCGAGAATATCGGCAATCGAGATGATGGGGACGACGGGGACGCCAAACTCGGCCTCGACCTCCTGCGCGGTCGAGGTAGAGCCCTTGCCGCGCTCCTGCCTGTCGACAAGCTGCACGATACCGACAAGCTGCGCGCCCGGCTGCTCCTTGAGGATCGCGATGGCCTCGCGAATGGCCGTGCCGGCCGTCATGACGTCGTCGATAATCACGACGCGCTTGTTGGCCATGCTGGCGCCGACGAGCGTGCCGCCCTCGCCGTGGTCCTTCTTCTCCTTGCGGTTGTAGCAGTAGACCGTGTTGGCGCCCTTGTTCGCGAGCGCGACGCACGTCACGGCCGCGAGCGGGATGCCCTTGTACGCCGGGCCAAAGAGGACCTCGCAGTTGGGGATGCGCGCCTGGATCGTGGCTGCGAACGCGTCCGCGGTCGCGGACAGCAGGTGGCCGTCGTACAGCAGCCCCGCGTTGAAGAAGTAGGGCGACTTCCTGGGCGTCAGAGGGCTCATAGAGTCGAGGGCGCTGGCGAGCGATTTATGGCGTCGCCAGCGATCGTTGTATCTCTCAGCGCTCTCACTCACCGGCCCGACTTGAGCGTGAACTCGCCAAAGAGGAGCACGCCAGTGTCGATGGCGGTCTCGATGAAGTGAGCTCGGAAGTCGCTGGACGCCATGGTGTCTGCTGGTGGTGTGTCAACACACAACCGGAGCAGCAGAAAATCGAGTGTCTCGTCGCGAGACCCGTCCACCGCTGAAACGGGCGATCCGGGCAGACACCCCGGCTACCATGCCTTTCGTCGCAAGCGACAGTGATCACAATTGCATCGCTACGGGGACACGAGCAGTGGTGATATGCAAAGTATTAAGGGGAGTAGCATGTAAGATGCTCCAGAAAAATTCACAGTGTCCTTGAAATGTGCTAAGCACAATGCTCTTACAGAGCGAGGGCAGCGCCGACAACCGCCAAAACGGCCGCGGCCGCAATAGGCGCAGCATTGCTCTGCGCTCCCGACTTGGGATTGGCCGTTGCGAATGGGTTCGAGGTGCCGGAAGCGGTCGTAACGCCGGGCGGGAGGACAGCGCTGGAGCCGGGGCCGGTGGTGGTGGCCACGCCAGTGGCGTGGGTCGTGGTAGCGGCTAGAGTTAGAGCGTTACGAACAATTACCCACGAGCGCCAGTCGCGATCTTGAATGCCTCGGACTTGGCGAACACTTGAGTGGTGTTCGTCGTGTTGACGAGCGAGACAATGTAGCCGTCGCCGTCGGTTATCTGGCCCAGAGAGAGGCGGACAAAGTCATTCGCAGTCGAGACTGGTGTCAGACCTTCTCACTATTAGTGCACAAACCCTGGTCAGCAAGCTGCTGGGCGCCGGAAGTCATGAGGCTGGGGTTGTTGAGGAAGACGCGGAACTCTTTGGGATCCGTAGGACCAGCAGTGGTCCAGTTGAGGAAGACGGTGTCATTCCTGAACCACGTCGAAGCGGCATTGGGGAACAAGATGGAGATGTCGGCTGTTGTCAGTACAGCGGTGAGAGCACAGCTCGGTGGCTGAAGTGGCTGACGGACTCACCGGCGACGCCCGAGAGGAAGGCGAGGCCGAGGACGGCAGTGGCAGCAGCGTTGGCAAGCATTGCGTCGAGGGCGGTGCACAGAGAGTGTGTTAAGCAGAAAGAAAGTGGATCTGAGAAGCAGAGAGAGACGACAAGGATGAGAATGCCCATCCATACCCCTGTCGCTTGAACCCGCTAGTCACGTCCGGGTCCCCGCTAGGGTCACGGCAACCCACCGACATTGCGACGAGCTCGACGAGGGCGACGACGAGCAGCGCAAGTTGAGCAGCGACGACACAATAAACGTGCCCAGATCCGCATGCATGCACAACGCCCTCCTCACCGTCACTAACGAGCCTTTTGTGCCACTGATAACAAATGATGTGGCACAATCACCCCGCTCTAGCGGCGCCGGGCCGTAGCTCGTCCTTTCGCCGCCAACGTTCGACTACATCCAAGCGATCGCGACCAGGCAGCAAAGCAGCTTGGAAGGGTCGGTGTGCGCATAGCCAGAACCTCGCGTCAAGCTGGATCGAGCTCGGTGTACTTTTCCCCAAGTCCAGCGCTTGTCACCTCATCTCGCCTCCACTTCGAGCTCCGCCATCACAAGGCCGATCCTCGATATTGCTGGTTCTCGACAAGTCTGACGAGCTCTCGCCGCCGCTGCACATCAGCTGAGTGGACACCATGCCCCTCCGACTGCGAGTGCGCAACTCGCCGCCTCGCGCGGCATTCACCTTTGCCACTTCGCCGCCTCCGGCAGAAGACGACTATGGGCAGGGCACGCCGCCGCGCCCGCCAGGCGACCTGCTCCCCGAGCGCGACATGCACATGTACGGTGCCCAGCCGCTCATCGGCGAAGCTTTCGAGCCTGGACGTGCGATCGTGAGGTGCACCCGCTGCGGCAGGGCCGTCCTGGAGTGGGCTGCAGGCGAGCACAAGCGTGAGTGGCGGAGTGCTGACGTGTGGCTACACAGGCTGACTCGCAGGCATCTGCTCACACGTCCTTGACGGCGTTCCTCTGACGGCGAAGAAGGGCGCCAATGCCCAGAAGAAGGCTGATGGCAAGAAACGGCGGGCTAGTGAGGGTAAGCCATGGGTCGCCATAGTGATCTGACAACAGCATCACCAGACTCCGATGCAAGCCCCAGCAAGAAGCGCGCTCGTCTCCTCGTTCCCGAGGCAGACAGCGACGACGACATTGACCCAAGCGCCTACAAGGGTCTCAAAAAGAGCGAGATCAAGAAGCTCCTCAAGGAGCGTGAGCGGCTCAAGAAGCGCGAGGAGAAGGAAAAGGCCAAGGCCGATGCTGCACTGCGTCGCCGAGCCCGTGGTGTGTCTCATACAGCATCAGACTCTGACCAGCAGCAGCGAACAACCCGCTCAATTACGACCGCCAGTGTGGCGTCATCAACGACAAGGGCCTTCCGTGCTCTCGCTCCCTCACGTGCAAGACGCACACTGTCGGCGCCAAGCGCTCGGTCCAAGGACGAACTCGCCCGTACGATGAGCTGTTCATCGAGTGGCAGCGCGCGCACAACCCCAACTTCAAAGAACCCCAGCCCAAGCGCGACAAGGACAAGGGCTCCAGTGCCGCGGCAGCAGACCGCAAGACCGCTGCTGCGAAGAAGCGCCGTGCGGCGGTTCTCGACGAGGACGGGTTACGCTTCGACGAAGACGGGCACCGCGAGATGGAGGAGCTCATCCGCGCAACAAAGCTTGCCGGCGACCGCGTGCGGTCCGCAAGTCTCACTGGCGGCACGCGGCCAGCGCCGCGCGCAAAGCCTCCGGCAGTCACTGCGCCGCTGCCGTCGGTCTGGCGCACGACGACGTACGAGCAGCTCTCCATGGGCGATCTCCTCACGAAGGCACTCGCGGCGCGTCCGCTCCCCACGCCCGCAGTGGTCCCCCAGCGTATGGGTTCCATCTCAAAGCCCGGCCCTGTCATCAACCGCGGCTCGCTCATGGCCATGCCGCAGGGCGTCACCGCCTAGACTCTTTCGCGGCCCTATGGCCAGTCCTACTGCTACCCAGCTCGTGAGAGCGCATGTTGTACTGCACACGTGTACATTATACCCACCCGCCGATGCTGGCTTCTGCTATGCATCTATCGTGACGTCCTAGTAGCTAACGATTGAGCTTTCCAAGTACTGAAAGACTGGCAGCTCAGACTCAAGGCATCAATGTCTGCTAACAGTATACCCCGAGAGCTGCTCCTGCCGTATGCCGACGAAGGAAACAGAGCTCAGCATGGCCTGAGAAGTTGCAGCATGTGTGACCTAGAGACCCACAGAGTCCTGTGGTGTGTACTACAGTGCTTCGTGTGCAAGCGGCCCGACGTCGAAGAATCTGCTCATAGGCACTTTGACGGCGCGCGGGATGCGCCGTTCTGTCCACGCTGTGCCACAGAACTGAAGCTCGGCTGATCTATGCGTGCTGGGTGAATGTCAGTCACTTTCCATGTCAGTGCTTCGCTATCCTGCCACTGTGTCTGACTTCTGTCCTGCGCAGTGCAGCAGCGCGCAACATCGTCTGCAATCTCTCCTCCCAGACGACCCCTCCCATATGAGCATGAATCCATCCACCTCGTACAAGCTGTCCCCAAGCGACTACCCCATTTAAGCGGCGTGCTTCTGCTTGCGGGTCTGGAGCTTCTTAAGGTAGAAGTCCAGCTCCTTGCCCTCGAGGATGTAACCGTCGGCGCGGCCGGACTGGCCAGGGCGGGAGGTGATAACGGCGAGGAGACGACCGGCGCGGAACTGCTGGGCAAGGTGGGCGTCAATCTTGGCGTCCTTCTTGCGCTCGGCGAGGACACGCTGGACGTGGTTGGACTTCTTGGCGTCCTCCTCGGTGGTGGCGGCAGCGCCGGCCTTGGAGGTGACGATGGGCTGCGCGTAGTGGGTCTCGTACCACTGGCGGAAGGGGGTGGCGTCAACCTCGACAACGGCAGACTTGACGAGGGTCTGGGTACGCAGGAGCTCGTTGTTGGTGGTGTTGTAGCGCTGGTTGTTAGCTTGGTTCCAATTTTCGGCAGCAATTGTCCTTTCAGGCAAGGAGGCTTCTCTCTCGTGTGAGACATCCAGCAGCGACGAGCGCTCTCCCCAGCCTGCTCCCTCATCACGGAGATCTCTCTGCCTGCCTTTGCTGCCCTCACGCCCAGGAGCCCGAGCTCTCATCGCCTCGCTCCCCTTATTCTCCTCCATCCTGTCCGGCCTTCCAGCATCTCCCAACTAATACTCACGACCTGCAGGAGACGGGTCTTGCGGGTCACGGCCTCGGAGCCCCAGGCAAAGTTGCCAGTGTCGAGGCGGAGGGCACGGTGCTTGGTGTTACCACCACGGGTGCGGACGGTGTGGATACGCTTCGTGGTGTCGAGCTTGGTCATGGCGGCCTGGCGGCCGAGCTCGAACACGCGGTTCTTCCTGTAGTAGGAGCGGCGGGCACCGGTAGCGGCGCGCTCTGGTTGTCAGCATGGACTTTGCGACGAGGGGCAGATTCCAGTCCAAACTTCGACTCACTGTTGCGGGACGAGCGAGAGATCGACATGTTGGCGGTCTTGCAGTTGGACGAGCAAGGTTTTAGGGCTGTTACAGACGCGGGGTGGCCGGTAACGGTGTCGACGAGACTCGGTCGTGCGTAGAGACTTCGACGGTGTTGAGGGATGAAAGTGGTGAAGGCCTGGCAGGCGACGACGAGCAGCGTGTGAGGGCGGAAGTAAAATTCGCCACATTCGTTCGGAGTTTGGCATCGACAGTTTTGGGCCGTCAAAGTTGGCGCACGTGGGGTCACGTGGTCTGGTGGAGGTTGAGCTAGACCAGTCCACGATGCATCCCTCTCCTCGACATGCTAGCATGACTACGAACCACAAACCCATCAATGCAACAATGCTCAACCAGCTCTAACAGCGCGCCACCTCCTCTCCGCCTCCTCGAGTCTCGCGGCAAACTGGCCCATGACCGCGTCCATCTCCTCGCGCACATCCGGCCTCGCGCCGCGCTCACAAACGTCCTCCCACTCGTGCACGGCGGCAATGGCAGTGTCCTCGGCGGCATCAGCCGCAAGCGCGTCAGCGACTGCCCGCCGCCGGCCGCGCAGCGTGCGCGTCGCATTCTGGCTGCTCTGCAGGGCCAGGTTGGTCGTCTCCAAGAGGCTCGAGAGGGATGTCACGAGCGAGGCGGTAGCTGCGCCAAGGGTGGCCATGCCGGCGCCGAGCGGGGACGTGTCTCCATGCACGAGGCCATTGCTGAATCGCGTCGTAGGCGAGGTCGGACTGAGGTTGGCAGTTGGAGAGTCTGGGGATGGGTGGAAGCGCGCCAAAGGCGAGTGCGGCGAGCCTGTTGACTCTTCGTCTACGTCCTCCAAGTGTCCGTTGGCTACATGAGAGAACTCGAACCACGACAGATCGTACTCTGCGTTCGGGTCCAGCGCGCCAAGGTCGCGGACGAGGGCAGCAGCCTCGCGCGCCTGCTCGTCGCGATGCCTGTCCGCCTCGCTGAGGCGCTGGAGATGTGCTTGTAGTCGTTCATCCAGTGATTCGCGGTGCAGATCTCGGAGGAGCGTCAGCACTCGTCCGCCAGCGGCCTGCGCGGACGCGAGAGCCTCGAGGGGGTCTTCTGGCGGTTCGGCGCGTGTTGAAGATACTATACGCGCTGACGGCACTCGGCCACGTCGCGACGGCGTAGCGAGCCGCGGTACAGTGGGGCGCGTATCTGGCGGCTCATCGAGAGCGACTGCGTCCCCGTTCGTGTGGTCGTAGTGACCGTTCGCCTGCTCGTTCGTCGTCGTGTCCATGTATCCATTCGCCATGCCCGCGTCCCCCAACTCGAGATCGAGCCCGCGCGGCCCTCCCTCCTCGTACTCGCTGATCTCCTCGTCCATCGCGCGCTCGAGCTCGTCCGCCAGCCCGAGCCCCCCGCCCAGCTCCGCCTCGTACTCATAGTCGAGCTCCGACGCGAGTGACCCGCCTACATCAGCTCTGTCGCCGCTTCACCCACCTGCTAGATCTATCTCGTGTCCGCCGGGCGACATGGGCCCGTCGAGCCCGAGCTCGTCTGCGAGCGAGGCGAACGCCATTGCCACCGTGCGTCGAGCCGCTGGCGGAGCTCGTTCACGTCGTTTCGCTCACGCTGGTCGTCTGCAAGCGCGGGAATGACAAGACACGTTTCGTCTCGTTGTCGTGTTTCGTTCCAGTCGTTAAACAGAGAGAGGTGATGAGAAGCAGCTCCCAGCGTTACAGGATCACAACACGGACCTCCACCTCCACTTGTGTCAGTGGCGGCGGCGTGGCAGTCATGTGTGAATCTAGCATCTATACAACTATCTAGGACCCTTTGGCCGCGGCTTGTCCTGCCTGCCCTGCTGTTGCGTGTCTGGTCGCAGCTGGCCCAGGTCGCCCAGCTCGGGATCGCTCTCCGGCTCGGCATATATCTCTCCACTCTCCCTCCCAACGAGGACCGTTCGCTCCTCGCGCTCGGTCGCCCTGTCGTCCCTAGGCAGGTGCGGGTAGTCGCGCGTAGCCCGGTGCGAGGCGCCCCGCACGTCCACGCCTGGGCTGGAGGTGATCCCAGCGAACAGCTGCGAGAACGACGTCTTGCGTTCAGGGTGGTGCGGCCCCGCCGAGAGTCCAGGACTGGACTTGGGAGAGTACGAGCGAGGGCCGGTAACATACGAGAGTCCAGGACTGGACTTGGGGAGTTCAGGACTGGACTTGGGAGAGTATGAGCGAGGGCCGGTAACATACGGATCCGGGTAATCCTTCTCTACCCCCTCGGCTACAGGTTCCATGGAAGCTGTAGAGAACTGTCGCAGCTGGTCGTGGGGGCGGAGGTGGTGGGTCGCTTCCGAGTGGCGATCGTGCGAGGTGTAGCCGTACTGGTGTACCACGTCGGAGGATTCAAACTTGAGGGCACTGTCCTTGCGGAGGGTGGGGCTCATGGGAATGTGTTCAGAGTCGTCGGGCATGGGGTTGTCGGAGACTGAGGTCAGGGGAGAGGTAAAAGCAACTCACGTTGGTATCTGGCAAGGTTGCCAAGACCATGGGTAGAAAGGTTTGCGCCAGATGCGTATCCAGTCCCGTATGGCGCATTTGTCGCACTCGCAGTGCTCATCCTCCTAGCAATAGAGCGAGCGCGGATGATGGACCCAATGGCGCCGTAGCCTCCCCGCAGCGCGTCCATGCCGGGCTCTTCTCCGGATTCGACCTCGCCCTTCTCCTCGGCCTCGGTGGGGTGTCGGGATGCCGCCAGCAGCATTGTCGATCGGCGATCCAGACCTGTGAGCTGCTTGGGGTCCACCTTGGACATTTGCAAAAGGGTGATGCCAAAGCAGGTCACCAGGAAGCCGAGCACCATGGTGATGAGCGTGGTCGCTGGCGCCTTGAGGCCGCGGTAGAGGATGAAACTGGAGATCATGGTCGCCGAGGTAAAGTAGCAAAAGTAGACTGGCACAACCATCGAGGTGTTGAAAAGTTCAAGCGCCTTGTTGAGATAGTTGATTCTGCCGTCAGAGGGTACTCCATCTCACTCACTCGATGAGAAGAGTAATGATGACAAACGCCAGCAGGAACCAGAAGAACCAGTGCTTGACCTGGTTGTCGCTGCGGTCAGCGGCGAAGCTCGTGCACCTACCCCTGGATGCTGGTCACGATGGCCGAACCAAGACCTTGGGTGCACGACACACTGATTCCGCCGATGAGAGAGCAGACCGAGATGTACGGCATCATGTTCTTCTTGCCCCACCGCGGTGCGACGTAGAACACGATAACCAGGGAAGCGATGACGCATATGCTCGTCCAGACCATAAAGCCTGGTGAGATAAAGTAGGCCATAAACTCTCTAATGGTGCGGACGCTCTGTTCAGACGGCGCGTTGATGGCGAGAATGATCGAGCCGATGATGCAGAGTATGCAACCGATCCAGCCAAAGAAGGACAAGGATTCTTTGAGGAAAAAGTGAGACAGGATGGCAGCCACGACGACCGAGACGGCGCCCATAGGCGCGACGAGGATGGCGACGGTGAAGGCGCTGTGGTCAGCGGGCTCAAGCTAGCACCAACTATGCGACAAAGTTGAGGATCTGCTGTTAGCTAACGGACCTGGACAAGCTCACCTCGCCAATGACCATGAGGGTCATGCCTGTCCACCACAGCCAGCTCTTGAGATACCCATGCCCTTCGCCGGGCTTGTTGCCATGCTTTTCCGTGGACTTTTTGAGTCCCATCTTCTTGATCACAAAACTGGGGTCAGGCCTCGCACCGCGGAATACCCACCTAGAGCCGATGAACAGTCCACTGCCGACGGCGAGCACCACACCGACAATCTTGAAGGTGGGGCTCTGCCCCACGATCCCGTGGGCGCTGCTCACCGCAGCGCTGGCGCTGGAGCTCGCGGTCGATGATGCCTCCGCCATGCCGTCTATACAGGTGGGCGGGGAAGTGCAGAGGGCGTGCGGAAATACAAGAGCTCGGTGGATAGTTTGTACGTGTCCGTGTCGTCAATATCGTACCAGATTAACTGGGTGTCGTAGTGGCCAGATGGTTTGTGTAACACGCGAGTTGACCAAGAAGACGACGGTCCAAGCGATGGATGGGATGCCGCGCGGCGGCGATGCGACCAGAAAACCAGCTTGTGCTCTAGCAAGTGTCGATGGCGGGGAGTGAGCAAGGCCGGGGTGGGGATGGGAGAGTGAAGCGAAAAGGAGTAGGCCTGGAGGCAATGCTGCTACGATCTCATGTCGGTTCACTGCACATACAGGCACCAGGGACCGCCCCTGCGCCGCGGACATGGGGCTGCGGGGAGAATTGCTTCCGCCGCGACCGTGTTGGGACGCCAAGACAACCAGCCTGCCACCCACGTGGTTTGATACCCCCCGCTACCATGATCACGCGGGCATGTGTTGCCGTGTGACGTCGATCCCCCGCCGGCACACAAACTAGCCGGACGCGTTCACATCGACACGCACTTGTCAACAACACTTACTCTTCCTCTTCTCGTCTATCTGTATCCATAGCAACATGTCCATCAAGGAGTCTGGGTTCAAGGTGAGCTGGGAACATCTGAATCAAGCTGACAGCAGGCCAGCGCGGTCATCTCCGTGCGCAGTGGCCACGGCGTTACTGATCCCAGGCCATCGAGGGCGCGTTCAAGGGCATGTCCGAGGACGAGAGGCAGAAGCAGATCAAGAAGGTGGGTGAGGATCTCACGGGCAGCTGTCACCTCGTGGCGACAGCTGCCGTCCTCGAGATCGTTGGCTGTGGCCTGTAAGGATCTCACCTGACCCCAGACCAACGGCATCTTCCAGCTCAACATCAAGAACGCCGAGAACAAGGAGCAGACCTGGGTCATCGACCTCAAGAAGGACGGCACCGTGACCAAGGGCGCCCCGCAGGGCAAGAAGCCAGGTGAGGAGGCTGCCAGCTATGAATCCCAGGGATCCAGCTGACGACAGACGTGACGATCTCGCTCAGCGATGGTGAGTTTGTGAGAGCGCGCGAGGTGGACCTGCCGTTGGCTGGACGAACCTGCGTATAGCCAGCCAACCGAGGGAACTCGAAATATTCGGCCTCAGCGCTCCCATCTGGCAGCTAGCTCCGCTCGCCGCCGCGGCCGCTGACAGCAGACACCTTCATCGGCCTCGCAGACGGCAAGGTCAACGCGCAAAAGGCCTTCATGACCGGCGGCCTCAAGGTCAAGGGCAACGTCATGCTGGCCACCAAGCTCGACGGCGTCCTCAAGGCTGCCAAGGGCAAGCTCTAGAAACGTGATAGAGATGCATGTCTGAAGCGAGCGGCGCACAGAGCGGTGGCGCCTTCCCGTTTGCGCTCACTTGCGGCTCCGTGTTTTGCGGTGCGTGGAGAGGCCGTGGATGTGGCTGTGCCGGCTCATATAGCCGTTATCTGAGCGATAAGCGGATATGCAGAATGGTCGCCACACTGCGCAAGTGAACAGGCAAAGACCTCGCATTCGTATCATATCGTGTCTCGTGTGTGCATACCACCTCTCGTGTATGTAAACTCAACTCTCGCGTGTGTGAGGACTATAAACGTCATTATCAGCTCTAGGATATCGCAACGGTCGTGACACTGGCACAGCCATTAGGCAATCACAAGGCGTGAACAATTGGCGATAGGGGGACGTGCGTAGGCGAACGCGGGCTGTGGGCGGGCGAGAGGCCGTGGCTGGGCGCCAGACTATCCGGGTTGGCGCTAAGGCGTTGGAGCGCCGAGGGCGGTTGACCAAATTGAGACGGGGCAAAGTGCGACTGGAAGGAGGGCGGCTGCAGCGTTGCGGAGCTGGACGAAGAGCGCGGCGAGCAGAGCGGCGTGGAGAGCGGGGAGCGGACTGAGTGGCCCGACTGCGCCGACTGGGTCGAGTGTCGTAGTGCGTCGCGCCGCGAGAGGCGGGCGGACGGGATAGGGGTCGGATGGCAAGACAGAGGCTGATGGTGTATTGCTTCATAGCGATGGCTTGAGGTGCACGACGGCTCGACGCGCTGCCTGCCCTCGCGCACATTCATGCGTTCTGGTAGATTGCGCGCGACGAACTCGGTACTGTGAGGAAGCTCTAATGGCTCGGGCGGCCACTTGTCCAGCGTCGGCGACGGGGGCGCGCTCCCTTTGCCAAATGTGCCAGCAGACGCGGGCGAGGTACAGATCTGCACGGAGGACAACGTCTGCGGGGGCACGCGGATCATGAGCGCGGCGCCGCGCCTCGGTGAGCTGGGATTAGGCCTGGTGGACGCGAAAGTCGGTGTGCGCGGTGACGTCTCAGGAGACGAGATACGGTGCAGCACGCGCTCGACAGCCGAGATCAACTCTGGATGGGCAAGCTGCCGTCAGTTCCACAGGATCCTTGTGAACTGACTTCGAGAGCAACCTGCTCCAGGAGCCAGGCGATGCGCGCACGCGCCTCGGCGTCAAAGGTCTCGCCACGCGCGGCGGCGCGGTCAGCCTCGCTCTCCACTGCGTCGAGGAGTTTGCACTCGACCTCATCTACGTCGAACTCGAGGGTACTGCAACGGAAGAGCGCCAGAACTGAGCCGAGCGCCGTGCTGCGCGGCTTTGGCGGGAGAGGCGGCGCAGACAATGTCGGACTGACGCTCGGGCTGACGTGCGCGCCGTCCACAATCACGCACTGCCGATACATCTGCCTGCGCGACCGGCCGCCCGCATCGGCGAGTACGCGCGGCGAGAGGTGGCTCTCGGAGCTGCTGGGCGATAGCGGCGGCGCGGGACGTGGGAAGGTGTACCCTCCTGGGCTGCTGTTGGGCGAGTGTGGCGGCGTGATGATCGGTATCTGCCGCGCGGTGGGGAACTGCCTGCTGGACAAAGGGCCACTGGCGATCCTCGGAGTGCTACCGTCGCTCAGTTGCTGCCGCGAGCGGCGCCGATGCATTGGCCGGTCTGGGAGTCGCGTATACACGTCCTTGACATTCGGCATTGACTTGGCGTAACGAGGTACTTCTGGAACGAGAATGTTCTCGCTGCTGCAGTTGATATCCAGATCATCCGTCGCGAGCTTCCTGGGGAACGTGTATGTTGTAGCCATGACGACGCGAGGAGGTTCGCGGCGCGTGGCGCGGCGGATGGAGAAGTCGCTCAGAAGGGAGACTCTGGATGTGGACGGGGAGGTGACGACTGTGGCGGCACTGCTGGTCGAGTCCTGGGGCATATGTCTGGCCATTGGCGGCTTGGAAGTCACAGGCGAGATGTGCACAATCGAGCTCTTGTCCCCCTCGAGTGGCCCGATATCCTCAATATACTGATCCAGATCGAACGACACATCGCGCTCGTGGAAGGACATCTGCGTCGGCGTCGTCCGAGCGGAGACCATTATGGGCTTGGGGAGGCTGAACGCTGTCCGCAGCTGCGTGACGACCTTGAAGTGCTCAGCGCTCGCGCCGTCGACGCCGTCAAGAAAGTCGATGGCCTTGTCGCGCCCGCAGCCGAGGTACCAGCCGTCGACATCCGCCGCGAGGCGGTACCGCAGAGCGAGAAGGTGGTCAACGAGGACGACGCGGCCCGAGTCGGTCCGTTCGAGGCCAAGCGAGTTGGCAGTGATAGCTACAGGCGAGTGGTGGTGTCGCGACGACGGAGTGGACGACGACGAGGTCGAGTTGTCGCTCGTCGGCGTGCCAAACCGTTGCGGCGCCCCTGCGCCCTCAGCTAAATTGGTCGGTAACGACGGGCGCCGCTCGTGCTCGTCTAACTGGAGCCTGACGACGGCAGGGCGCGGCGAGAGCCATTGTGGGATCATGGTCTTGCGCTTGGACCGGAGGCTGATCTTGGACAGCGCGCGCGGACGCGGTCGCAGTGAGGGAAGCTCTTGCTGAACATCGTCCACTTGTCTCACCCTTCCGTCCAGACAAAGGGAGAGGAGCACATCCTCCACCGCCTCGGTGGAGGTGGTGAGGGACTCGCGCAGCGCCATGAGATCGTCGGCCACGGCCTGTGGCTCGACGCTGGCGTTGAGCTTGCGCACAGTCCAGGCGTGGATGAGCTGGGTCGCCTCCAACGAGCCCCAGACTCCAGGAGCGGCATTGAGACGTGCGGCGAGGTTGGAGCCAGACACGAGCCCAAGCTGGAAGCACACGTTCTGCAGCACTGGAACCACCGTTTCGCGTGCTTGTGGTTCGTGGAGGACCTGCAGTCAGATCGTCATACAGGGCAAGGATGTACCTCGGCCCCGACTTCAGCGAGCTTGCGCGACACAGCCTCAGCAGAGTTCTCGCCCTCGGCAGCACGCCACCGTCGACCAATGTACTCGAGGAGAAGTTCGTGGATCCTTGCCTCCGTGACTGGGCCCGGGCCATCCTTTGCCAAGCGCACAAGAGTATCCACCAGCTGCCGCCGGGAGAGGTGCGCAAGGACGTGCGGCGGGATGAAGGCCTGTGGCGGACTAGGTGCACCAGCAGGAACGAGGTATGGGAACAGCAGACGCGCAGACGAGTGTGCCAGAGCGAGGCGCAGCCCCAAAGGAGGTGTCTGCTGTCAGCCGAGTCCCTTCGGTGAACACACTGTCCGCACGGCGGCGTTGGCAGCGACGCAGTACTCGCGCACGCGCACGCCGGCGAGCATGGACCGCCAGGCGTACTCGTCCAGCGCGGCTACGGCCTCGTTCACGTCGCCGGCCGCACGGGCTAGCGCGTCGATGAGGGCCGCCTCACGGGGTCCAGCGAGGGGAGGCGGCGAGGGTGTCGGCATCTCTTGCAGCTCGAACTCTTGAGGACCCTCGCGCACGATACCCAGCGGCGCGGCTGGAGGCACAGGAACTATCGAGGCAGGTGAGTTGGACGCGCTAGCGGCCAAGGAACTGCGCAGGGGGGGTGTTCCTTTCAGCGAGGTCGAGGGAGCAGGCGGCGCGCTCGCTCTCCGCTGCGTCTTCTTGCCGCGGGACAAGCTGCGGACGAGGTGGCCGAACGCGCGGACGCGCTGGAAAGTTGTCGGTGGAGAAGTGGGATGCGCGAGCGCGGTGGACATGGCGGTGGACGATCAGAGTACGGAGCGTGAAGGGGTTCTCGCCACAGCCACCGAACGTCGTTCTGTGTGTGCTCACCGAGGTCGCGTGTGCTGTCCTCGCGTTAGCTGGATAATCAGTAGACCCTATGCACCGCCTGCGCGCCAACGGCGTGCATTCTGGGCTTGCAGAGGCGCAGAGGCCATGGCAGCGGCACTGAATCTCACAAGAAGGATGGGATCACCATCCTTTCAAGGCATTCGCGCGGGGATCCGGCGAATGACATTTGCGATTGGGTTCAATCTGCTGATCTTGATGCTTCTAGTCGTGCACTAGTCACATTGTCATGTCAGTGCGAGGTAAGTGCGCGAGCAGCGTAGTCTGTTGTTTTGTCGAGCTGATCGTTTTAGTGCCGCACGGGTCGGCGGAGCCTTTTCGGATCATAAGAGCCTGCTGAACGCATACGATACACTCTCAATGCATGGTGCTGCGAAGATCGCTCAGCACATCTCTATGGAATCTCAGGCCACGATCTCGCCTCAGTTGGGGCCCTTCATGGCAATCTTCAGCGCCTGCCGTTAGCTGCAGAAGCACCACTAACCCACCTGCTCGAGTTGGTCGAGGTCTTTCGGGTTGGTGGCGTCAATCTTCTTCATCGGCTTGCCGAGCGCAGACATGATCGTCTCCACGTCGCCCATCGACCGCGAGTCGTGGACAAACGTGACGGAACAGCCCTTGCGGCCAAACCGCCCAGTGCGACCTGCCGTCAGTTTGAACAGCTTCGAGCAACTAACCGATGCGGTGGATGTAGGTCTCGATGTCAGGCGCCCAGTCGCCCTCGGGGCCGAGCTTGGGGATATCGTAGTTGACAACCATGTTGACCTGCTGAATGTCGATACCGCGCGCAACGACGTTGGTCGTGATGAGCACCTTGGTCTTGCCATTGCGGAAGCCGTCGAGAATCTCGTCGCGGTCAGTGGACACCTTGTCGCCATGCAGCGACGCGACCGAGTGGCCCTCGCTCGTGAGGCGCTCGGCAATCTCGTCGGCGGTCGACTTTTTCTGCCCGTCAGCGTGTCAGCGAGACTGCTCACCTGGCAGAAGACGATGGACTGGCCGATAGACATGCAGTCGTACAGAGCCGAGAGCGCGTCAAACTTCCCCTGGTACCCGTCGCACTCGAGATAGAGCTGCTTGATCGCCTCGACCGTCACCTCCTCCTTGCGGAGGTAGAGCTGGTTGGCGGCCGGCGCGAACAGGTCGGCGAAGCGTTGGACCTCGTCGGGGAACGTGGCCGAGAAGAGGACGTTCTGGACCGTGGGTGGGAGAAGCCTGCCGTCAGCACTCGCCCCTCGAAGCCTCACTTCTTAATACGGAAGGTCTGGTCTCCCAGGCCCTGCAGCTGGATCATCTCATCGGCCTCGTCGAGCACAAAGACGCGAATGTGCTTGGCGTCAAAGATACGCCCGCCGCGGCTGAGCATGTCGACGAGGGTGCCGGGCGTGCCGATCAGAATGTGCTTGTCGATACGCTCCGTACGCTTCCACGAGTTGGGCACGGCGAGGAAGGTCTTGATCTCGGTGAACTGGCCGAGGCTGTCGATGACATTCTGGATCTGGCGCGCGAGCTCGCGCGACGGGGCGAGGCAGATGGCCTGGGGAGTCATGAGCGCCGGGTCCACGCGGGAGAGCATGTCGAGGGCAAAGGCCGCCGTCTTGCCCGTTCCAGACTGGCTCTGGCCGATGAGGTTCTGGGGACTACAGTGAGCAGAGTCAAGAGCGCACGCACGGGTTGGAGAGCAGGAGCGGCAGCGCCTTCTCCTGGATCTTGGACGGCTTCTTGAAGCCGACAGTGTAGATGCCCTTGAGGAGGTGTTCGTGACTGATGTCAGAAGGTTCGCACTCGCGCCCACATAGGCAGCTCCTCAAAGCTCTTGATGGAGAACAGCGGCGAGTTGGGGTCGGCTTGCAGGTCGGCAAGTTTGACCTGCCATCAGTTGATTTGAGGAAGGAGGACTCACCTCGACCTGGAAGTCGTTTGAGATGAGGCCTGACACAGTGCCCATGTCGACCGAGTCGCCGGTCGTCGAGGCGGCCTCGCCGTCGACGGGCTTCTCCGTCGGGGTGCCCCAGCCGTCGTCCATGTCGTCTGCCTTCTTGGGAGTAGGTACAGCCTCCGGTTTGGGCTGCTCGTCTGCCTTTGGTGCGGAGTCTGCTTTCGGTGCCGCGTCTACCTTCGGTGCGGGCTTCTCCTCTACCTTCTTCGCTACTGGCGGCGCGGACTTGACGCCGGCGAGAGCCTTGCCGAAGAGGGCGTTGGATGTGTTGGGCCGTGGTCGCTCTCTGGGAGCAGGGGCGGGCGGGGGAGCGGAGGGGGAAGAGGTGTCTGGGCCAGTTGACAGGCCACCGATGCGCGATGCGAGCGATGCTACAGCAGGACTCTCAGATTCTGCGTCAGCGTCACCACCAGCGTAGCTCACTAGCACTAGATGGGTCGGGAGAGTCAGACTTGGCTAGTTATCAGCGACGGCCGCAGAGTGAGAGAGTTGACAGTGGGAAAGGAAGACGAGGAAGGCCGCGGCCGTGCGGATCGCTCTCGCACCACGAGCACACACCCTCCCTCCGCTTCCCTCCCTGCCCTCTCCTCATCACGCACCGAAACCTCCTAACCGCGCTGCAAGCTCGTTGCTGCTGCTCTCATCGTCGAGGTCGGCCCAGTCGTTCGACTTGGACATGTTCGCTCAGCTCCTCGTTGGCGGCTGGCGCGGGCGTGGCGGCGTGGCGGGCGGAGGGGCGCAGGGGTCCGTGCGCGGTGTGTATCCTCCTAATGAGGGCGCGTCCTAGCGGTCCGTGCAGATTATACTGCTTTCTGTTCGTCTCACTCTCGCCGTCGAGCTCTATGCACAAGATGCTATGCACAAGGTGGCAGGATGCGAAGGATGGGCTCGATGTAGTGGTCTGGCAGTGACGCGCGGTCGAAATCTGACTACTGGAGAGCGGGGCACCTGCTCGCCAGTTACCCGATCGGGCCAAGCCACACTTGGAATCGACAGTGTTCATAGATGCTACAGAATCTAGTGCTGCAGAGATATCAGAGCGCCAGTCGTGCCGAACTGGCAGATACTGCAGGCCAGTTCGCCTGCGGGCCCGGCGAGTTTGGTGTCGCGCAGGTCGCAGTGCGCCAGCGCCTGGCTGTCACAGAGCGACGCGGGCATCCTGCCTGCAAGCCTCGCGTTGTCCGCTAGACTGAGCGTCGTGAGCGTGCCCGGCAGGCCGGCGGGGGCGGTGGTCAAGTTGTTGTGCTGGAGGTACCTGCGGTCAGTGGGAGAGAGGGAAGGGCTTACAATGTCTGCAGGTTCTCGAGCGGGGTGAAGGACGCGAGATAGCCTGTGAGGGCATTGCGCGAGAGGTCCCTGTTGTCAGCTTGGTCAAACTTCTGGCAGCTTACACATAAGTCACGGACGTGGGTAGGCGGCCGGGCGAGACCACCGTGAGGTTCTGGTCTGTGATCACGCTGTCGTCAGTTGGGATCTCAAACTTGTAAACTCACATGCTGGACAGCTTGCTGTTCTTGGACAGGTCCGGCAGGATAGTCCCCAGGCTCGGGTTGCCGACCAAAGCGAGGTTCTGGAGATTGGCCAGCGTGGTAAAGTTGAACAGAGACAAGTTGGTCATGGCGGTGTACTCTACATCGAGATAGGTGAGGTTCTGGAGCTTGGCGATGGTCGTCGGCAGCGAGCCGCCCGGCGTGGTCGAGTTGCCCTTGATCTGCAGTGTCTGCAGGCTGACAACATCACTGAGCGAGCTCGGTACGACACGGGGCACGAGCGGGTACTGAAACGTGCTGCTGTTAGCTGATCCCTTTCTAATAGCTTACAGATCAGTGACCCTCCCGGCCTTGTCGCACTTGACGCCTCGCCAGGTGCCGTTGCACGGCGCCGCGCCGACACCCCAACCAGCAGCGTACAGCTGCTCCTTCACCCCGACGTTCTCAAACACATCCATGAGCGCGCAGAACTGGAGTGCTGCGCCGACGCCCGTGTTGTTCTTCGTCCTACTGACAAAGTCACTTGGCACTGCAGAGAGGAATGGTACGCATTTGTCGCACGGATAGTTTGTCGCCTTCGTCGGATCAGCATTGGCGTAGAGGCTGAGGCAGTCCTGCAGCCCCGTAGGCGCGATAGTCGGCTCGGCAGTAGGTACTTCGACCTTGTTGTCCGTCTCGGTGTGCCCGTCGTCCTCAGCGCGCAGGAAGCGGAAACACAGCACCATCACGACGATGAGGACGACGATAAACAGTACGAGAAACCACCACTGCCGTCAGCATCGTATGTATTCTATGCGCTTACGTTCTTGCTGATGCGCTCCCGCAGCGCACGGAGGCGACTCTTGGGCTTGTCAAAGTCGTACCTGTCGCCAATTGACGCCTCTTTCTGACCGACAAAACCAGGCGAGCGGCGGGGAGACGTCGGCGAGCGTGCCCGCGTAGCTGACAGCGGTGTGACGAGGCGGACCACCCGTGGCGGGCGGCCGTCGGGGAGGACGTTGGTGACCCGCTCCAAGCCGCGACGGCCAGCGTCGCGGAGGATGCCCTTGACTCCTGCGTCTGGCTGAAATTGGCGCTGCGGCTGGCGGACGGGCGTCAACGCCACGTCCTCCATGGATGCCCGCTCAAAGGGGTCGCGAACGAAGGTCGTCGGCCGCTCAAAGACTGGATATCGGTGTCCCATCTCGATCTCGCGGGCGGATGAGATCGAGTCGAGGCGAGGCGGGGGCTGGAAGCGTGCTGGTGTAGGTGCAGGCTCGGGCTCGTCAAATGCGGCGTCTGCGGGTGCCGGCTCAGCCGCGACCGGCGCAGCCTTGCCAGGAAACGCCCGAAGTGTCTTCTCGAGATCAAGCGGCGGCGGCGGCGGGCGGCGCGGTGAGACACGTACCGGCGGCAACTGGGCATCGGCGCGGGGTGGCGGGGTACGTGGCCTCTCGGCCGTGGGACTCTTGGCCCAATCGTCAAAATCAACCGGATACGGGCTCGTGAGGCCGCCGCCGAGGCTCTGGATCGAGAGGTGCGGCACGCGCTCGACGTCCACGGGCGAGGCGTGCTCGCTGAACACGCCTGGAGACTTGACAGTGTGGTCTTGCACCGAGTGCGCGACGTTCTGCGTTGGCTGAAGGGGCAGGTCGTTGGTGCGCGCTAGGTATGGCGTCATGTTTGTGCTCGCGCGCGGCCAGAGGGATATGCGCGAGAAACGCTCCTTGAACCTGTATGCGCCTGGGGGTGCCATGGTGAGTCGGTGTGAGATGGAGAGTGGTTGAGAGAGTCATCAGATGGGTTGGTTAGTTCTTAACGCCATGGTCACGCCCGCCGCCACTGCCCCGTCGGCGCGCTGATGGCGGACAATGGTGTGTGCTCGGCGGACAATGGACTGTGCACCGCGCGCTCCTTGTGCCCGGCTTGCTACCATGGTCAATGATGAGTCCGACAGAACAAAAGAGGTGAGGAATGTGTATCAGGCACTCACCCGTTCTCCACCCAGATCGGCACACGACGAGCTCGGGCCTCCTGTGGACATGTGGCTGGTCAGAATGATCAGCACACTGCATGATGTCGTATATCGCCTTGCGCAAATAAGAGTACTAATGTAGAAAACAACAGCAGACAACCACCGCCGGGGAACTATCGCCGAGAGCCGGAACTGGTCTTGCTTCGCGTGCTGCCCATCGACAGGCGGTTCTTCTTCTTCGACTTTGGAATCTTCTCTCCGTCCTCGGGCCGGCCGACAGTGATGAGGTTCTTGCGCGCACGCACGTACGTCGGGTCCTCGTCCTCGTCCTCGCTCGTGTCGTCGCGCATCCGTCCGATGCGCGTGTCCCAGTTGTCAGACATCCGCGACGGGGGAGGCGAGTCGTCAGGCGCCGCCGCAGCCTCCATGTATTGCTTGGCGTGCTGGCGCTCCTGCTCGCGCAGATGCGCCATGCTGTGGTCGTCCTCGAGACGCGGGTACGTCTCCTCCTCGTCACCATTGTTGGCGATGCGCACCGACTTGCGGCGACCAATCTTGGTCGAGTCGCCAGTAAGCGGGCCTGGCGCCTGCGGAACTGGCGGGAGGGCTGGCTGTATCTTGGCCGTGTGGTCAGAGCCTTCGTCATCGTGCTGGGGGAAGCGCTCGGGGAGTTCGTGGCCACTTGCGACAGCAGCTATCTCATTCCGTCTTGCGATCCGCTCGTTTTCGACGACGTTGTACTGGCCGAGGTCAGACTGGTCGTCCTCAGAGTCCGAGTCCTGGTTCTGGCCACCCTCAGCACCCTCGGTGGCCGACTCGTAGATGCTCGCGTCGTCGCCGCCAGGTGTCTTCTTACCCGACGCGGAGGAGAGCGGGCGAATCGGCTCGGGCTCTGGATCGGGCGGGAGCTGCACGGGACCCGGAGCCGTCACGGAGAAGAGGGTGCTGACGGGCGGCGGAAGCTCCTTGCGAAAGCCAGGCGTGGGGCTCGTGGGGCGCATAGCAGACTTGAGCGGCGGCGCTCGCTGCTTCGAGGGAGGGAGGGGAGAGACCGCACGACGGGGCTCAGCAGGAGGTCCTGGGGCCGTGGGCGCAGAGGCAGTCGACTGGCGCTTCTGCGATTTGAGAGACTTGCGGCTGTTGGACCTGGAGATCGAGTCGCTCGGCTTCAACTCGTCGTCATCACGAGAGTGCTTTGGGAGGGCACCGCTCATAATGTGCGAGGGAAGGACCATGGCAGGCGCATTCTTGCCTTGAGGAATGATGGAGGAGCCGGGAGCCTTGGCGAGCGTCATCCCCTGGCCCATCTGCGGGTCTGGGGCCCTGGGTACATCAGGCATGGCGGGGGGAGGCATGTCGACGATGGACATGATGTTCGGCCCCTCCGAGGTCGGTCGGCCACCCACAGACGCCGAGCGCGCAATGCTGCCGTTGGCACGGGTCTTGGGCTTGGTGGCAAGCTTGGCGGTGCTGGTTGAGCGCACAGTTGTCGCCGACTTGGTCGACTTGACGGTGCCAGAGCGAGAGACGCCAGCAGCAGACTGAGGTCCAGTCGAGAGTGGACGCTTCTTGTCGGGCTCAGCGGACATGGGCCGAGACTTTTCAAGGGCACTGGCGGGACGGTTCTTCTCAGTGGCGGACTGGGGGCGGGCTCTCTCCAGACTCGAGTGCGGGCGGGCCTTTTCAGTGGCGGAGCCAGGTCCAGCAAGGGCGGCGAGACCACCAGCAGCAGGCTTGCGGCCAGTAACGGTGCTGGTGCTCAGGACCGTAGACCTTGACTTTGCAGAAGCGGCACGTTTCACACCAGACCTGGAAGGTGTGACGCGCCCAACGTCCGCGACATTCCATCCAGGCGTCGAGTTGTTCGCAACTGCGACCAGGTTACCCATGTCCTCGTCGGACGAGCTCGAGTCGCTGCGAACACGGCGGCGGCTAGACTGTGAGTGACGGAGGTTGGTGTCGGTGCGTGTGCTCCAACCGCCTCCACCGCCAGAGCCTCCGCCACTGCCACCGTGCGACTTGCCGTGCTTTGGCGGGCCCTTGAAGAATCTCGCTATGGAGGCGAAGAAGCCCTTCTTCTTCTTGGTGGCCGTCCTGTTGCTGGACGTGTCCGAGCCTGCACGGCGACGCGATGCGTACGTCTGCTCGTTGGACATTGTGCGACGTAGCGGAGAACGAGGGGCGTTGTAGGATGGGGCGCCCATCTCACTGGCGGCCCGGCGGCCAGGATTGGCAGGTAGCGTCTGGCGACGGTCCGGAGGGCCAGCGAGGGGCGATGAGTGGGCTGGCTTGTGGTTGTCGGTGAGGTTACGCGGCCGGTTCTCGTGGACGACCAGGTTGCCCTGCTGCTCCTCGTCCGAGCTGCCCTCCTCTTCCTCGGCAATACTGCCAGAGATGGATCCGTGACCGTGCATGTTCTGCATTCCAGCGTGCCGGGCTGCAAGCGCACGCTTGGGAGAGAGGGCGGGGTCGTCATAGCCGACCTGAGAGGCAGACTGCGAGGGCGCTAACGAACCATTCGAGTCTAGCTCGTATGCGTTCATCGGTAGCTCGGGGAGCTTTTCGAGATCCTCGAGGCCGCGACGAGCCTGAGCGAGCCACATTTGCGCGACAACCTCCATGGCGCGGAAGCGCTCTTCGAGGCCTCTGTACATGACCTTGTTACGCTCCGACTCGATGCGAACCTCGAGACCGCGCAAGTGCTCCTCACACCCGAGAAGTTCAGCCTGCGCCTCCTTGAGTTTGTGGGCGCGGCGAGTGTCCTTGTTGCCGTTGGCCGAAACATCTGACGAAACAGAATACGATGATGCCGTCGATGACATGACATCGTACTCGCGGGTGAGATTGCTCGCCATGTCCTTGATGTCAGACTTGGTAGGGCGAGCCTTGGTCTGCTTGATCAGGCGAGTGACGAGTATTTCCTTGTCGCGCTTTACGCGGGTCATTTCCTCCTCGAGCAGGTGGATCTGCTTGAGGTCTTGCCGGAAGTCTTCGAGACCGGAGACGTACGACGCCCACCCTGGGGTCCCCGTGTCGTTGGATGAGCCGTTTGCGCCTACTGGGTTCTCGATCATGGACGGCGAGAGCGGGCCCTCAAAGGCAGCGTGGCGCACTGCGCGCCGCACCGAGAGCAGGACGCCGGGCGAGGATGTGACATAGGCGAGGAGTGACGAGGTTGACGAATGAGAGTGGGAGAGGAGGGTGAGGAGAGCGGTTGTGAGACCCTTTTGAGATTCGCTGGGATCAGCCTAGGGAATCCTTGCATACGCACAGATAGTTGTTGAGGAGCCTGTCACTGCTGCTCCGATGAGCGTGCCCCGGCCTGAGGGTGTCCATGGTGGGCTGTCGGCGGCGAGTGGGAAAAGTCTCGAGCAGCCGAGTACAGCCTTGAGGACAAGGAGAGTGGATGTGTTTGCTGTCTGCGTGCGGATGAGTGATGGACAGAAAGAGAGAGAGAGCGATGGAGTGGATGGTGGTGGTGACGAGCTCGAGATGGACGACGAGCCCAACGCCGATCTAGGCAAATAGCCAACGCGGAGCCAGCAAGCGGGAAATGCCAATGACGTAGCCGGATTTATTGCTCAAGTTGGCAGGAGCGGGGGCTATTTGGCAGAGTCCTAATCGGCCTATTACACGACGTCATTAGAGGTAGCGTGGTGACCGCGTGATACTAGCATGGTCGTCACATGGCCTATCACACTCCCCGCATTGACGTGTCCTTTCCCACCATCTGTCGCGTCTCGCTGGAGCGTCACGTACTGCAGGCGACAACCCATCCACATCTCGGCCTCGCCTTCCCTCTTCTCGTCCCCCTCTCGGCCACCGCCTGGGCTTACTCTCCTTCCGCCCGGCAACATGGCGCCAAAGAAGCAGGCCGCCGCGGCGTCTGCAGGACCGTCCACAGCTGCTGCGCCAGTCGCACCGCGTCGAGACGCTCCTGTCCAGCACGCCCCTGTGCTGGACACGCTGGAGACTCCAGTCGCAGTGGTTGCGCCAAAGACTGCCTGGCCATTGCCACAAGTACCGACGCATACCATCAACAACACCGAGAGCTTGTTGCGCTTCGTGATTCTCGCGTTGATCTGCGGCGCAGCCGTCGCAAGCCGCTTGTTCGCCGTGATCCGCTTCGAGAGTGTCATTCACGAGTTTGACCCTTGGTTCAACTAGTACGCAAGTGAGCCTACATCTGCTGACATGATAGCCGCGCGACCAAGGTCCTGGTGAACGAGGGATTCTATGAGTTCTGGAACTGGTTCGACCCCACAGCATGGTACCCTCTCGGCCGCGCCGTTGGTGGCACCATCTACCCCGGCCTCATGGTCACTTCTGGTCTTATCTGGAGCTTCCTTCAGTGGATCAACATGCCCGTGGACATTCGCAACGTCTGCGTCATGCTCGCGCCCGTCTTCTCTGGCTTGACCGCGTGGGCAACGTACCTCTTCACCGCAGAGATGGCCTCCCCCTCAGCAGGCCTACTTGCCGCTGCCTTCATCGGCATCATCCCCGGCTATATCTCTCGTTCGGTCGCAGGCTCCTACGACAACGAGGCCATTGCCATCTTCCTCCTCATGATAACCTTCTTCCTGTGGATCAAGGCGGCCAAGACCGGCTCGGCTCTCTGGGGCACTGCCGCAGCACTGTTCTACGGCTGGATGGTCGCCGCATGGGGTGGCTACGTGTTCATCACCAACATGGTGCCGCTGCACGTCTTTGCGCTCATTCTCATGGGCCGCTACACCAACCGCATTTACGTTGCGTACACCAGCTGGTACGTTCTCGGCACAATCGCCTCAATGCAGGTGCCCTTTGTTGAGTTCTTGCCCATTCGTACGTCCGAGGGTATGGCTGCTCTTGGCATCTTCGGCTTGCTGCAGCTCATCTGCTTCGTTGAGACTGTCCGCAAGCTCGTCCCTGGCAAGCAGTTCGAGCTCCTCCTCCGCGCCTTCGTCGTCTTCGTCGCTGTGGCCGCTTTCGTCGCGCTTGTCGTTCTGACGTTCTCTGGCTGGATCGCGCCCTGGACCGGCCGCTTCTACTCGCTCTGGGACACGGGGTACGCCAAGGTCCACATGCCCATCATTGCCTCGGTCTCGGAGCACCAGCCGACCGCCTGGCCAGCGTACTTCTTCGACCTCCAGATGCTCATCTGGATCTTCCCTGCTGGGCTGTTCTGGTGCTTCAAGGAGCTGCGCGACGAGCACGTCTTTGTGATCATTTACGCGCTCTTCGCCTCGTACTTCTCAGGCGTCATGGTTCGTCTCATGCTCGTCCTTACCCCTCTGGTGTGCGTCACCTCCGCCATGGCCATCTCCCAGCTGCTCGATGCGTACATGGACCCAGTTCTCCCGGTGATCGAGGAGGAGACTCCGGCCGCTGCGCCCGGCGCCTCCAAGCGCCAGGCGAAGAAGATGTCCAACCAGAAGCCCGCGTTCGAGTTCTCTGGCCTCCTCTCGGGCAAGAAGTCTCGCGGCATCTTCAACCTCGACTCGCGCGCCGCTGTGGTGACTGCTATGGTTCTGCTCCTCGGCATCTTCGTGCACCACTGCACGTACGTAACCTCGACGGCCTACTCGTCGCCATCTGTGGTGCTGTCCTCGCGCAACCCCGACGGCAGCCAGAACATTATTGACGACTTCCGCGAGGCATACTACTGGCTGCGCCAGAACACGCCCAAGGACGCAGTCATCATGTCGTGGTGGGACTACGGATACCAGATCGCAGGCATGGCGGACCGTCCGACCCTCGTGGACAACAACACGTGGAACAACAGTGAGCTTTATACGGTCTCCCGTACTGACCACAGCGCACATTGCGACGGTCGGCCGCGCCATGTCCTCGAGCGAGGCGGTAGCCTACCCGATCCTGCGCCGGCACGACGTGGACTACGTCCTCGTCATCTTTGGTGGCCTGCTCGGCTACTCGGGCGACGACATTAACAAGTTCCTCTGGATGGTGCGCATCGCGCACGGCGAGTGGCCCGAGGAGGCGGCCAACGACGCAGCCTACTTTACCCCGCGGGGCGAGTATGCCCTCGACGAGCGCGCGTCCCCCGCCATGCGCGAGTCGCTCATGTACAAGATGAGCTACCACCGGTAAGTCCTTTTCTCAGCTGCCAGCGTCTTGCAAAGCTGATCCCAGGTTCCCCGAGCTGTACGGCGGCCACCCCCCGCTCGACCGTGTGCGGCAGCAGCAGATTCCCGTGCATGGGAGCCACGAGGACCTGAATGTCATCGAGGAGGCGTTCACGTCCGAGAACTGGATTGTGCGCATCTATGCTGTCAAGAAGGACGACCCCTTCGGGCGCGACCTGCACCAGGCCACGGCCTTTAAGAAGAAGGCGTAAAAGTAGCGCGTAGAGCGTAGATGCAGCGTAGATACACATACCGAGACCTGGTTACAAGCTCGAGGATCAGCACGCGGATAGCACAACAGCCCTCGGATCTCATGTTCCTCATTGTCCATCGCATTCTTCATACATGATCGCATGGCAGGTCGTTAGGATAATAAAACTGCTCCAGCTTGTCCGCAGGCTCTATACCCTGCGGACAAGGGTGGACTACGTCTGTCCCCATTCTCATTCTTGTCCCCATCCCTCTCTCGATCTCCCAGTGTCCTCACTCCCATCCAAGCTCGCTCCCTCTCTCTCCTATCCAATCAGGCGCCGCCACAGATCCCGCCCCGGTTCAGCGCCAACAATCTCGCGCTTGCCGACCGCCGCCACCTGGCCCGTCTCGCTCATGTCAAGCAGGAGGCTGGGCGGGAGCCGGCCAGCCGGGTGGCCGTTGTCCGCCGCCTCGGCCGCGGAGGCGGGCACGGGGCGCGCGAGGTCGAGCGGCGCCGCCTCAGCAAGCATCTCGACCACCTGCCGCAGCACACTCTGGACGTGCGGCAGATTGATGATCGGCGTGTGCGACAGCGTCGTGACCATGCCGACGAGATGCGCAATGGCCAGCCCGAAGAACGGACGGAGGACGGGGAAAGAGTACCCCAGCGTACGCCCTATTTCTGGCGAGCCGAGCGTCTGGAGCACAGCGAATGCCGCGTCCCTGCCCCGCTCGAGTTGGGTGTATCCCTCGTGACTCGCCGCTAGGGCCGCCCAGACGCGCTCGCTCGCGCAGAACACGGGCGAGGCCGTGAAGAGGATCGCATAGTTGAAGTGCAGGGAGAGGACGGGGTCGTGCCGCGCTCCACAGGCGCCCGCCCACGCCTCCCACCGCGAGGCAAACTTGCGCCAGGGGTCGCGCGCGCGCTGGCGCTCCTTGTCGTGCGCGTCGCTGCCCGAGCCCGTCGTGCTGGGGCGCTCGGCGCTGTCGCGGCGCTCAGACGGCGAAGCCCCTGGTACGTCAAACGCGCGCTGCGTCGCTTGCACCTCGATTAGGAGCTCGGAGTACTCGAGCCACGCAAGCAACTTGCGGTCCCTGTCGAGCGTCGATGGGTCAGAGGGCGAGGACGCAGAGACCAGCTCGCGCCAGTGCCCCGTGAGGCTCTCGTGGACGACGGGAACGTTGAAGTCGGGGATGTGCAGCATGTGGTCTGCGAGCACGACATAGATCCACTCGCGCCACTCGTCGTGGCTCCGACGCAGCGTGTGCGGACGGTCGAGCTGTAGTTCGCGGGCCAGGCCGACGGCAAGAGTTCCCAAGGCTGGATCACTTGTCCATGTCGAGAACACGCCGAGGGACAGAATCTCGTCGCGCGTCCACGGCACGCGATTAACGAGGAGGCGGGAGATCTCCGCCATGACTATCTCGGCCGCAGTGTCGCTCTCCCTGCGCGTCTGCTCTGATCGCTCCATGGCTGATCGCCGGCCCAGACACGACAGCACCATGGCAGGTAAGCCACCCAGGGGCGAGATACCCGGCAGCCATGGCGTGAGGGGCCATGCCCCAACACGCCAGGCCTCCCAGACATGGTCTGGCACGTCGACTGCTGCGCGTGGCGGTGCGGCTATGCTCAAGTTTGTTGGCGCGGCGGCGTTGCCCGCGATCTGAGCGGCCAAGGCTTCCTGAGTTCGAACCAGCGAGCTCAACGTTGCCTGTATGCCTGCCACAGCGCCGGGTAATGTCGACACGGATCGGAATGACGACTCTAGACTCCGCAGCCGGCTGTCAAATCGTGGGTCTTGCTGGGCCTGCACGGGCACAGGTTGAGGGCCGGGTGGTGGGGCTGGAGCATATTGCGGTCCCGGCGGAGGCCCGCCTGGGTGGCCCTGGGTAAAGTATGCCTGTTGATGATGACCGCCACCAGAGGTTGGCGTGTGCAGCGGCGGCGAATGACCCCGTAATGGTGGCGGGTAGGCCATGGGCAGAGAACCTTGCATACTGCCTGGGGGCGGCGGCATCGGCTCTCGCGGACGCATCGCATAGTCTGGTGCCAGCTGGGGACGAGAGGTGATCGGTGGCGCAGCCTGCGCTGTTACTGGGTAGAACGAGGGTCCAGCCCCAGGTGTTCCTCCCCGCTGTGGTGGCATCGGGCCACCAAAGAAAGGTGAAGCGCGAGTGGGCAGAGTGGAGATCGACTTTGGCCGCGCACGCGACTCGAATATGCAGGGGACACCTGCTTGCCTGCAGCCGCGACACGGCTCTTTGCCCGGGCCATCACACTTCATTCTGCCATCAGCCTAACCCAGGCTGCTACTCACTTCTGACGCCGACAGCGCGAACATGCCATCATACTCCGTGGTTGGCGATTCGTCACATCGCGCGTGAATACGACATCTCGGCCGCCAGCGGCCTGAGCCCCTTCGCCCGAGCGCTCGCCCTCTGCGCGTCGCTCTGGACTTATGGTCGACGGAGACGGTGATTTGAGGTTGACATGCGCCCCAGCGACGTCGATGGAATGCCGTGCGCGGTGCTGAGTCCAGCTCGGCTGCCAGGAACCCGGCGGAGGGGGTTTCGAAGGGGACTGGGCCGCACGCCCAGCGGCAGTGAACGACTGAAACGGCTGGCCGCTGTTGGACGCCGGACGCTCCTGCTCATGTTCGGGGTTTAGCAGGGGCAGCGGATGCAGCAGCGGCAACGTGGGGCGGGAGGGGGAAGATGTGCGGATGATGCGCGGCGACGTGTCTGTCGACTGAGACTTGTGATGCTGCTGCTTGAACTGCGCAGGCGGAGTCGATGAACGAGACAATGAACGGCGCATACGTTTGGGAGGATGGGATTCTGTGAGTTAGCCTGACCTCGACGCTGCCCACCATGGGATAATGCACCTGCGGGAGACTCGGCTCTGCGACGCATGTCAGACGGAAGGCCGCCGCGGCCGAGCGTTGGTGACGAGTGCGACGCAGGCAGCCAAGGGGGAAAGTGACGACCTGCGCGCGGCGAGATGGACACTACACCTCCGTTCACGACGCCGGTGGTTGCAGGGGTGACGTAAAGTGCGAGTCGGCTATCGTTTGGACGCCGCGTCGATCTCACGCCGAAGGGAGCAGCTAGAGTGGTAGCGAAGGCTCACGTACAGCAGTCGGCTGATAGCGAGCAGCTGGCCCTCGACAACGAGCACTGGGGTAAGCACAGCGGTCACGGCATGAATGTGCGCTGCAAGGTGTACTGCCTTGAGCAGCAGAGGAGAGGAATCTCACATTGCAGTCCCGGTGCCTCCTCCTGGAAACAAGCCGCGATGACGGCGTTCGATCGGTACAAACAGCTGGCAGCTCTGCAGCGATCACTTGGCGGTATGTCGTTATCGTCGATCCTCACAGCAGTGTGGCAGAGATATCCCAAGTCGTTGTCGATGGAGAAGAGTGTGTCGAGAAAAGGAGCCTGCCCAGTGGAACGGTTGTGTCACGGCGGGCAGCAGGCTTGCCTGATGGGAGAGACGTCGTGGTCGTCAAGATGAGGTGTCCAGGGGTTGGGAGAGGGCAGCAAGGGGGCGGCACGGAGTGACAGCTCTAACGTAGCTATCCGAGATCTCGGGCCGAATGAACTCTCACCGGCCAGCAGCCTGCTCGTCGATCCCGGAAACAGCAACAGGTATGGAGGCCGAGAGTAGTAGGCAGGCCGGGGGCTGGACGGTTCCTGCTGAGGATCAGCACAATATCCCAGAACAACTTTCAGTTCAGCGGGAACGCGGCCGGGCCTTGCAAGGGCATAGCTGCTTCCCCGAACTGCACTCGCAGATCAGGTGAGGGGGATGCAAGAGGGACTGCTGCACCGACAATTAATGTGGGAGGCGAGGTGGCAGGTAGCCCACAGCTGCGCAGTACGAGCATTCGCACGCTCCACAATTCCAGCATGCCCCGCTCTCCTGTCGTCTCTGGTGCTCTGCCGTGACCGTGCCCCGGTCAGAGTACGTACACGAGGGCGGAGGATCCTGCAAAAGACATCACTTCCGTCCCGATCAGCCCAAACAAGCTCGCCATACCGCCCAGCGTCTGAGCCTGCGAACGCCTATTCTGCACCCAAACGCCGTCCCCTTGGAGAGTAACACTTGACTTACCTAGGCGGAAGTGGGCTGGTAGCGACTTTGGGAGAAGATGATGAATGTTGTGTACAATGCCGACACAGTTGACGTTGTGCCGGGACGAAGTAGGCTGCCGGTTCTGGCGTGCCTCTGCCGCTGCAGCGGTTGACGAAAAGCAGCCAACCGAGTTAGAGCGCGGAACTCTCGAGCGCAAAGCCGAGCAGGTAGCGGCTCGCTGCCTCGCGGGACGACTATAGCTAGGAGTAGACAACTGCGAGTGAACGATCAGTCTCGCTCGCTCCAGCGGCGCGGCAACTGCGAGGCATGTCCTGGCCTACCCTGGCCGGTACATTTTGCCTGTGGCATGTGCCTGCCCCCAAGCCACCCGCCCGAGCCTGAAGCCTGCTAGGTTGGTACCGTGCCAGACCCGGCTGTGCGTTGGACAGCGCGCGCCGCTGGAACCTCCGCTACGGGCCCGCGGCACGAAGTGCAGGGCATAGTTGTTCCTGTTCCCTACAGCAGGAGGCACTTGAGCAGCGCGATCGGTTCATGTCCCAGACCATGAGAGCACCTGTGGCGCTCGGCATGGCGTAGGTGGCGTCCACAAATCAGCCCGGCCAGGTCGTCGACCGCTCGTCGAGGCCTCTTTGGAGACCAAACCTCCGTTGCCCATTGCAGCTGTGACCTGAGGGACGGCCCCCTTGTGTCTGTCCCACCTGCTCCTCCGACTGGTGCACCTTGTCTGACCTAGCCAGCTGTACGACCACAGCACTGGCATTGCCGCACGAGGTATTGCGCGGCCATGGGCTCTCCCGTTCTCCAGACCAAGTCGCCCCTGTTTCCGACTCTTCCCGTGACTCCCGACAGCAACGCTTCCGTTGAAGGCGTTGCACATCCTCAGGCACCCCAGAGAGCGTCTTGGCCGGTTTCGAGCTCGGAATCACGTCAGGATGCCGGCACTCGGCCCGCACTTGAGGTTATCACCCTGCCAGTCTCGGCGAACGGGTATCGCGTTGTTCGCTCGAATAGCATCTCCAGGGCTCCGCCCGGCTCCAGCGAGCATTCTAAAACAACTTACGTGACCTCGCAGGGCATGTCATGTTGCTTCCTTACGAGGGAGCATGCCTCTTGCTGAAGGCGTCGTCGCAGGTCAAGCCTGAGACAGCAAGGTCCTCGGGAACCAAGCGTCGTCCAGGCCAGCCGGATGTCTCGGGGCACGCCGAGGAAGTAGTCTAAAGCGAGCCTGAAACGCATTCAAAGGCTGTCGGATTTGTTTTCATCCACTTCACGATCGCAACTAGAACACCCGTAGGCGTCGATTACGTGTAAAGCTGCAGTCTGGCGCTCATCTCGGTGCACGTTGGCACCCAGCGCGGCGTGTGGTGTTCGCAACCTCTTGAGGGACGCGGATGGTACGCGGATAACGGCAAGCTGGGCGGATCGATCGCTACGACCGAGGTGGCTGGGTGCCAGCGTTATGGTTGGCTGTCCCGGCGCAGTCAAGTGGAGTGCCGCTAATATGGAGAACTCACTCATTATTGATCGTTGATGAGCTGTGGTGAAAGGCTGTCGATGAAGCGAACAGTCGATCGCCGCATGGCGCGCATGGGTAGTCTTGACCTAGGTTGACGATTTGGTGCGTTTACGGACGATACACGAGCTGAGCTGCTTCCTGGCAGCAGCGGCAAGCGCGCAGGCAACCCCAGCAGAAAGAGCGGGTCTCACTTTGGTGGTTGAAGTCTCGACAATGAGAGGAAGAACAAGGACGCCGGCTTTTTAACAGTGTGCCTGGTGATCCACACAGTCTTGCTCAGCAACTCTGCCTTCCTTCGAATCTTGCGCTTACACTCTTCTCGGTCGCGCACACAGGAAGCCTTGGACAGGACGATTTATGGGATACGCTCGTCGCCATGATCCGAGGCAAGCGACGATCTCTCAACTCCAAGTACGACAGAGTTCTGCACCGCTCTCGTCCCTTGCAGACTGCCTCCTCGACGTCCATCGTCCCCCGCAGGGCTGTGGGAGGTGACCGTCGAGCCGCCCAGCTTGGGGAACGCGCGGCGCTCTTCGAACGCCTTGGACTCTTTGACGACCCAGTCTCCGTGGCGCCAGATGTGATTAACACGTCTCATGTGAGCACGCCGCCAAGGTTCCAAGCTGGGAACAGCACTGTGGGTTACCTTCCTCTGACATGCTAACGAGTTGAAACCGCAGCCAACATATGAAGAGGAACAGAGGATGCTTGAGGTCATGTATCCCAAGAAGAAAGAGAACTCGGGGCATAGTCATGGCGCTTTTGAGGATTATTCGCCCCCTCTCGACATCTATGCGGATGGGTACGACGAACCAACCATCCAACGACCGAGTCGGCCCTCCTTCCCACCACCACGTTGTCGTCGTCACCCTCGACAAGAAGATGCTCACTCTCACTTTCAGCGCATGCCATATCCTCCTGTCATCCACGACTTCGGCGGGGATGCAGGTCCACATGCGCACCAGGACCGCCCATTGGCCATGGCCTACTACCCACCGCCATTCCATTTCCCATGGATGCACGGTTATCTCCCTCCCCATTATCCGCCTTACCAAGCTTACTACCACGCCCCATGGAACGCTGGAGCACCCTATTCTAACACATATCCGCGACAAGACCGCGGAGAACCTCAACAATGGGAAGCGGCATATCCTCAATACTGCGACTACACCCGATACCCACGTCAACAGCCTGAGTGGACTCAACCTCATCCTTACCATTATGAAGCCCACTATCCCCAAGCTGCGCAAAACGACATTGACGAGATGGAAGTGGAAGCCTCGCTCAGCGACCGCCACTCATTCCAAGGCATGGACACAACCAACGACATAGACGAGGAAGACTACAGCCAGAACCCGACCCAGACCTCGCTCTACTGCCACGCAAGCAGTGGCGGCAGAATCACTGCAGACTCGCCCCTCCCAGCATCGAACCAGGAGAACCAGCCCATTTACCCCACCGCCGCACAGGCGCGAGCAGTATACGCACCGCACGCACATACCGCCAGCCCTCGCCCTCGTCCCCACATCTCGCCACCCATTTCATGCTTGGGCGACTTTGAGTTCCAGCCAGCGTTCACCGACTTTGCAATGTTGCCCACGCCAATCGTCCCGCAGCCACTCGCAGGGCAAGGGGCACCGTCGCTGCCGACGCTGGAAGAGCGGCACGAGGAGACGCAAGAGGAGCCGCCCGAGGACACTGTGGACGGCGCAGGGGACGTGTCGACTTTCCTACGCCGCAATCCAGAGGTACGTGTGCGCGTGACTTTCTAACAGCAGAAACCACTGCCGCCTTACGCCTACCCGACACCAGCCAAGACGGCAGCCGATGCCTCCCCTGTCCGCCCGCCCGATCCTCCGCCTGCCGCCAAGCAGCAGCAGTCACCGGCGCGGTATCAGCGCGCGTCCGAGCGCGCGTGGGCGGCCCTGGCTGCCGTGCAGCCCAGCTCCGAACGCGAGCCCGTTGCGCCCGCCGTGCCCGCGCCGCCGTCCCCGGCCCTCGGGCCTGTTGATCAGCAGGTCGTCAGCGATGACGAGGGGGTGGAGGTCGAGTCCATTACGCAGTTTACGGAGGATCGCGCGTCGCCTGCTTTCGAGGTGCCCACGCACCTTTCTTTGAGCGATGGGAGGGAGCGCAGTCGCAGTCCTAAGAGGGTACATTGGACGGATACGCCTGTTGGGCCGGGGATGAACGCTTGGCAGAATGAATATTGAACTGGTTAGACGTGAGTACTCATGTTGCGTCGTGCTGAAAGAGAGTGGCCGGCATGAATTAGAGGAAGTCTCAGAAGAGATCAGGTATGCCTGCACTTTCACTTGGCTCACCGCAGCCCCACGTACATACTCACACAGGAGACGACGCCCACGACAAAGTACTTATCATGCATGTACACTCACTTCCTGTATACTATAGCCATGTTTGACAACCTAGTAACCACCTAGATGGTCTTTTTGGCCTCGGCATTACGGCCGAGCTCGACAATGTTGCTCTCGATCTTGGCGACGCCGTTGATGCGCATACGCTCAACGAGCACCATACCCATAGCGGTCGACGGCGTGAGGACACCGCCAGTGCGCGAGAGGGGCGGGAGAGACGTGCCCTTGGGCGGGGGGAGGATGAGCGAGAGGGCGGCCTCGGCGAGAATGCGGCCGGTGTGGTAGTATCCCGGGTCGCCCTTGGCCTCGTACGTGGTCACGACGGCCAGCGGGGCGGCATCGCCATTCGGTCCGCCGTCGGCGAGCGCGACGTTCGTCAGGCGCGTGTGGCCCGCGGCGCACTCGGCATCGCTCGGCCCCTCTCCAGGCTGCGGGATCCTGTTGGCGAAAACGTCGCGGACCCACTTGCTCGACGTCCAGATCAGGACGCCGACCATGCACACAAACCCGACTAACCACGCCGTGACGGAATTGGCGCCGATGTTGGAGCCGCGGTAACGCCAGAGAGCCTCGGAGAACGTGGACTGGGGCCCGTGGACTGGTTCATCGTCCGACGCCTCGCGCAGGAGTTTGGGGTCGATGCGCGAGAGGTACGACGAACGGTAGATGGTGGGAACGTTGCAGACACTGCCGACGAAGAAGGCGCCGAGGCTAGGCGCACCGGCAACCTTGACGGGACCATGAACGACTGGGCTGGGGCGGTGGGCACCGGTCGTGTGAGCCGTGCTGTACGAGGCTGCGGTCAGGCTGTGGTCGAAGGGAAAGGACTTACTTGGGAGCAAGGCATAGTCCTCGGGCCGCTTGCCCGCCATCTCTGGGCGCTGTTCAGACGATGCCAGCGCGTCGGCCATCGCCTCAACGGACGCGAGGGTGCCGCCTGACACCCCGCCAGCGATATCATAGAAGTTTGTCGCAGCCTTGATGCCACGAGACTTGCCGGCATGGCCTTGGAGTGCGCGCAGGGCGTGGTAGACCACGATGTCGCTGGGGTCAGCCTAGCTCGACACCATAGCAGAACCGCAACGCAATCCCCGATCTCACTCACCCTGGGGTTGCCTCGAAGCCACACATAGGAACAACAACTGCGCCCGTCTTGCTCGCTTGGAAGTCATACTTGGGGATCATGCGCGCGAGCCAGTTTACCTCGCCACAGAGATCCAGATACCCCTTACCATGGTGGACGCAGGAGCTGAGAGTCAGTAAATCCAAGGGGCAGTTGCGCGGATGCACAAGGCAGGCGGGCTATAGGAGCGAATGTCTTCACAGCGAACTTACGCAATGAGAGCCTCGGCGTTGTGCTTCTGGTACGGTCCTGGCTATCAGCTGCTGTCCAAACGTTCGTGCTCACCGGCAAAGTTGACGACCACGTCCGCGCGCTGCACGAGCTTCTCGACAGCACCTTCGTCGTCGAGCTGCAGAGAAAGTACTTCGCGCGCATCGCCAGAGCCAGTTGGGAGCGCTGCGTTCACGGCTTCGAGCTTGTCTGCACTACGGCCTGCGAGGATGAGGTGGAACTTGCTTGCGTCGGCGTGCTCTGCGAGATAGGGGAGCATGTGGTTCTTGGCCGTGAACGACGTTGCGCCGTACACGGCGATGGTGGGTTTGTGCTGAGACATGGCAGCGGTGGTGAAGTGAAGAGAGAGACGACGAGAGGCTGAGTTCCCGGCAGTCGTGACGCACAGATGGCCCGTGCCTGGCACTGCTCGGCACGGACAAGAGAACGAGCTCCGCTTTGGTCTGCCAAGCACAGAGCGTTTCAGTGCGCTGACTCTAACTCTCCGCGTTCTTGATATGAGCTCGACGTTCTCAACGCTGTCGTCGTTCTAGACTGAAGCGACAGCAACACATTGTGACCTTGCACGGCGCCTGTCCGACTGGATCCCTGGCTCAGCCAGGTTGCAGCGGATTCTGGCTTCCGAACATTCCATGTCCGCCTATGGACGACCCACTCGCTGACAGAGTGGTCGAGGCGACTCTGGCCGCTTACGCTGCACTTCCGAAACATGGCAAGCCTGCCATTCGCAGCAACGGAGTGCCGGAGTGGACGATTATCGCCTCCATCACCCTGACGTCGGCAGCCGAGAATGGCGACCCAAGAGTTCTCCCCGTATCCATCGGCACGGGCGTCAAGGTACTGCCGGCAGCTCGGCTTCCGCCTCTAGGTGATACAGTGCACGACTGCCACGCCGAGATACTGGCCAGGCGAGGGTTTGTGCGGTGGCTCCTGCATCAAGCAACGCTCGTCGTCCGAGGCGACGAGAGCGACGGTCTGCTCGTATTGAAGGACGGCAAGTTTGCACTTTGTCCAGGAGCCCAGGTGTGGCTTTATGTCTCTGCTCTTCCAGTGAGATAACTCGCCTGGCTGCTCTGACTTCTACAGTGCGGTGACGCTTCCACGCTGCACACCGCCGCTCATCAGCCCGCCGACGTGGCGCAAGTATTGGAGGGGATTACCGGCACCCCAAGAAGCTTAGATGGCGCCGTTCGGGGACGTAATGGGTACGAAAACTACAACGCTATCCGAACGAAGCCTGGCCGACCAGACAGTCCCCCGTCCATCTCTTTCTCGTGCTCGGACAAGATTGCACTCTGGACAGTGCTCGGGTTGCAGGGTGCTCTGCTTGCGCCATTATTTGAGCCTGTGTATCTAGACCACATTGTCGTCGGCGGTGTGCACGAGTCAGCGCCAGAAAGCTTTGCTGCACCGCAAGATCGCTTGTGGCGAGGTCTCATTCGGGACGAAGTGGATCGAGCGCTCTGGGGTCGGCTAGGCCCTTTGAATGGTATTTGGGGCGAAAGAACAAGACTGACAGCAGATATACCCGAGCCCTACTCGCTGCACAAGCCCAAAGTGCACTTCACCGACATTGCCTTCGTGTTCGACAAACAAACCGTTGAGGCGGGGCATGCTGGTGCTGGCGAACCGGTAACAAGCAACAGCTGCCAGTCGCACGTGCCAGCCTTGGGCAAACCAGAGCTCCTCGTGAATGGATGTGCGAACACGTCGAGTTGGAAGGCACCTGGCATGAGACTGCTGAAAGAGAAGCAGCGCTCCCGTCTGTGCAAGCTGGAGATCAGGAGGGCTTATGTTCGTCTTATTGAGGAGGCGGAGAAGACGGAGCAGGTTAACTGGTGCGCTATGAACCAGGCTGTCGCTAATACGCAGTAGCACGCCACCTCCTGATATCACGTACTTCTGCTTGAAGCGCGACTCTGCGTATCAGGTCGCTAAAAGCCGCCTCCGCGGACTGCCTGTCAACCCCTTGTCTTCAGATTGGGCAGCTCGAGTGCCTCACCATTTCAAGACCACAGCCGACCCCCTAGACCCGCCCTTCAAGGGCTGGATCGTGACTGGGGAGCAGTTCGAGTCGTTCACTCAAGATGGCGAGCTTGGATTGCCTTTATGACGGGATCACGTCCACATTGAACCGCATAGAACCGTAGAACAGTAGCACTTCACCAGCATAGTCATCCTGTTTCGCATGTCACTTTAGCCATATGCATAGCATTCAAACACTTCGGCTCGCGATGCCTCACTGCCACTGCCACGCGCGTCCCACAAACATGACCGGATTTGCTTCCGCGACGCGGTCCTGTTCATCGCTCGCATCTCCCTTTGCGTCAGTCACCACAACAACATGCAGGTCGCGTACGAGGAGCCGCCGCAAGAACAGCCGCCTGCAGTCGACCCATCGAGCGATGCCGAGGCGCACGGCGACGAAGGTGCCGATGGTGGGGAGCAGGGAGAGGGCTCTAGTGAGTATGGAACTCTGACCGCGCTATGGCCTTTCCGTTGCGCCGTCGTCGTGCCATGCCTCGGCAGGGGCTGCAGCCTGGTATTCTCCGTGCGCAGCTGTTTGCCGAGACCCAATAACGCTCTGCGCACCGCTCTAGCGAGGCTCAAGGGATACCACTACCATCTTAATCTCTCCCTCACACGATCGCTGTGTGGACCTCTTGAGCCTGTCCCGCTCTGCCATCTCGCACGACCATGTCTGACTCTCCAGGACCAGCGAAGAAGAAGCGCATCATCAAGTCTCGGCAGTCTCTTGCCGAGAAGAAGACGGGCACCACCATCTTTCCCATGTCGCGTATCAAGAAGATCATCAAGGCGGACAAGGAGTTAGACATGATGAGCACCGAGGCGACGTTTCTCGTTGCGGTGGCGACTGTGAGTCACGTCGTTGGGTGGGCGCAAATGCCTCAGCTCGGCGGAAGGCGGCTGAACTGTGGTGCTGATTCCAGGAATACTTCATCAAGCACTTTATGGAGGAGGGCTACACCAAGGCGCGCCTCGAGCGCCGCCGCATTGTCAACTACAAGGACATGGCCAACGTCGTCGCTCGTTCGGACGAGTTTGACTTCCTCAAGGGTGAGTGTGGCAATCCTCGACCCCTCTTCACGGCAACGATGAAAACACCCTAGTATCGTCAGAATCGCACAGAGGCTTCGGCCAAGGACGCGAAATCTTCTCCCTGAGCCCGCTACTACTCCTCCGCACGAGTTTGAGCTGACACCCGCCTCAACAGACGTCGTGCCCCTTCCCATCCCTATCTCGGAAGCGCTTGAGCGGCGCAAGGCCAAGCTTGCGGCGGACGAGGCGTCGATGCACGGCGACGAGGAGGCGCCCGCGCGCCCTGACCTGCCAAAGCGCGAGAGCGTCAACCTTGCCGACGCGCCCGATGACCTCCCACCACTGGCGCCGTCGACGAACCCGCTGTTCCCCAACGCCATTGTGAAGCGGCCGCCGAACACGCACGCGAGGACTGCCATGCCATCTGCTTCCAAGGCGAGCCCTGCGCAACCTGCGACGCCCAAGTTGTCGGGCAAGAACGCGCCGACTACGCCCCACAGCCTCACGACCAGGGGGAGCGCACGCAGGTCCATGACTGGCCAGGAGGTGCAGGACGAGATGCAGATTGACTAGATGTATGTAACATACGGCGGCGACGGCGGGAACGACAACGGAAAGGCAGAACGCGCGCAACGGACCGTCGGACTCACCAGTTGGCTGCAGCTGATGTACTGATTTTCACGTGCCACTACATCGGGCGCACGAGCCTTCGCATGCACACACACACGGACGCGCCAAGTCACGAGTCACTCACCACGCCACATTCCATCAACTTCTCTCGTCCACGCCATCCACCATGATCTACAAGCAGTACGTTGTCGTCCCCTTCAGCACTGACAAGAGGCTGTACGAGGTGCGCTGCGCGCTCTGTGTCGCCTCGGACGAAAAGTGCCAGAAGGACTACGCGTACGAAGACTACACGATCACGTTCGGCGCCTGTCATCAATGCCACCGCGACGGGCGAGAGTGCGAGCTGGCCGACTTGCAGTTGAAGTACGTGGAACAGAAGAACTGGTGGGCGGAGGTTGGCAGCCGACCCGTCAAGGAGGAAGCATTGGATGCGGCCGTGGACTTCGCTGCGAGCCCCGCTTTTGTCAAGGCCGAGTTATACGACAGCGCGTACCCACAAGATTCCGAGGAAGGTTGGCAGCCTAGGACCGACGAGACAACAGTGCCAGTCGGCGGCGAGACCCTCGACGGCGGCGCTGCTGATGACGACGACAAGCACAGTGGTGGCGACGCGAGCGTGACCAACGCGTCGGAGTGGCATGAACCCCAGACGGTGACGAACGGACACGGCGAGGACAACGGAGGCCGTCCTTCTGGTCGCGAGGAAGAGGAGGCACCCGTCGTTCACCCAGCTGAGGGCGCCACAGTCCCAAACAGCTCGGTCGCGATTACCTCACCTGGGCCCGAGCGTTCCGCAGACATGATGGCATCAGCAGCCGCCTCGCCAGTGCACGAGCTAAATCGAGGCATGCACGTCTCCCAAGCACCGCAACAAGGAACTAGCGCTGAACCCGCCGAGCGCGGCCCATCAAGCACACGGGAGAACGCGGCCTCCTCAGCATCCTCAGTGTCACCCCGGAAGCGCAAGGCAAAGCATTCGCTCTGGGTGCGCAACAAACGGCACAGCCAGCCGGCATCATCTGTGTCGCCCACTCGGACCGCCGCACAGTCGACTGAGCACGCCTCACCGTCAGGCTCCAAGCAAGCCAGTATCGAGCCGCACGCCCAGGCCACTTCAGCGCCATCCGGCGCGCCACCAGGGCGCAGGCGCAAGAAGAAGCACACATACTGGGAGGTTATCGAAGTCCCGTCCGACGAGGAGCGGTACCGTGTCCTGGACCCCTACGCCGACTCGGACACTCCTCGTGCCGCTCGAGCTCTTGCGAGGCGCCAGGCAAAGTTCCTTGGGACCGAGGAAGATGGCTCCATGGATGTCGAGACGCCCGTCGACGATGGCCCTCCCTCACCCGTCCCTTCGAACCATGACGCGATGGACCCGCCTGAGTTAGCCCCCGACTCGTCGGCGTCGGAGGACGACGGCGGTGATGATGCCGACGATGTTGACCGATGGGCGAGTGATGGCCCAACGTTTCAATTCGCCCGTGGCCCCCGTTCTACGACCCGGTACACGTGCCTCGAGAACTTACCCCCGCCCATGCAGACGCGCTCGGCAGCTACGGCAACGAGGGCGGCGGCGGCGACGGCAGCGCCGAACCCAGCGACGACCGTGACGGCACCCCTTCACCAGGTGTCTCCACCGAAGCGCCGCCGAGTCCGCACGCTGCGTCCAGTCAGCCGGGCCGTTGTGTCGGAGAGCGACGACGAGGAGGCAGCCGCGGTATCAGCCAAGCCACCCCGCCGGATTATTTTAAATGTCCACCGAACGCCTTCGCTTGGTGAGATTCGCGTCGGGGCAGTAGTGGTGCCCAAAGGCGACCACTTATCAGCGCCACAACCCGGAGGAGCCGACGGCGTCGATGCTGAGGGCAGCCAGCCGTCTGTTGCGCACCCTGGAGTCATCCTTCGTGTTCCCAGCCCCTATGGAGACGGTTCGACCTCGACGCAACACGTTGTGAGCAGCGGGCAACTACACAACCAGCCGGGCAAGGGGCCACATTCTGCTTCTTTCCCAGCGCCGTCGTCTTCTTTGTCGTCGCTTGCAAGCGAGCAGCCACAAGACATTCCTTCCAGTCCCAACGGCGACCTCGCACCGGCTATCCAGGCTGAGCCGAGTGAATCAGCCTGTCCAGCGGACGACGCTCCCAACGGCCTTCACCTGGATGGCGCGACTACTGCCGCTCTGAACGAGGACGAAACGAATGTACTCGATGAGGAGACCATGCATGTGGAGGAGGACGCACCCGTGGAGGAGGACGCACCCGTGGAGGAGGACGCACCCGTGGAGGAGGACGCACCCGTGGAGGAGGACGCACCCGTGGAGGAGGACGCACCCGTGGAGGAGGACGCACCCGTGGAGGAGGATGCACCCGCGGAGGAGGATGCACCCGCGGAGGAGGATGCACCAGCGGAGGAGGATGCACCAGCGGAGGACGCACCCGTGGAGGAGGATGCACCAGCGGACGAGGATGCACCAGCGGAGGACGCGCTCATCGAGGACGCCCCTGACGAGGAAATGCCAGTGGACGGGGTTGAGCAGGAGCATATCTGCTACGACGCGCCGTTGGACGCGCACATACCAGGTGGGCAAGAAGAGCCTGTCCGCCAGCAGTTGGAGCCCGACACATCAGCAGTATCGTCGATCGGCCACGCCTCGTCCGATGTTCCGTTTGTGGACGACTCGTTGACCCGTCCCGACAGTTCAGAAACAACTGCCGCAGCAGCAACCTGGCCAGCGACGACTGCAATCAAGATGTCTACTGCGATGTTGCACCTGCAGACTCTGCGAAAGATTGACGCCGACGCTCGCCGTCAGCTCGCGCTGGCCATCGAACGCCTCAAAGCCGCGCAGCAGTCTCGGGAGACCATTCAGAAATTACACGACGAGGCGCAAGACGGCCTCACCGAGGCTCTGGAGCGTCTCGATCAGCGACTGGCGCCCGACCAGCACGCCGAGGTCATCAACGAGGTGAATATTCTAGAGGAGAAGCTGTCGATACGGATATACAACCTCGGCATCGTGCAAGACATGATCAAGCCTCGCCAGGCGGCCGTCGACAGTGCTCGCGAGGAGGTGGAGAGGAAGGCAAAGGGGCTGGCGGCGGCTGAGGAGCTGTGGAAGGACGCAGAGCGGTTGCGGGCGGATGCGGAGCGGGCCGAGCGAGAGATTGAGGCGATGGTGGACGAAGCCATAAGGCGATAGATAGAGGTGTGTTGCATTGTTCGCTGGACGATTCAGATTGTACAGGCATGAGATACTCACCACACCAACAAGCCGCGCATTGTCAAACCGCCGCACACCCACACGACCCCACTCATTGTCAGTGCGTGTTCACACTGATCACCACCACAATCTTGTAGTCGCACATCCTCCGTCAAGACATGCACGACAAGTGACAGCCATCCGTCAGCCCATAAGCCAGCGACCAGAACGGAGACCATCCTCCCCGTCCTGTCACAGTCGCCACCGTCACCACCCCATCTCGCCCACTCTGGGAACACGACCAACGAGGACCACCAGCCAGCCTTCCTTCCTGCACCACCGGCACCACCGGCACCACCGGCACCACAAGCAGACACCATGGCCGACCGCGACAGCAGAATGTTTCGGCCCAACTCGCGCGTGCGCTTGCAGCTCAAGGCGGAGAGGGAGGATGTTACAGTGCGCCAGGCAAGGACTCGTCGCCGTTCGGCTCTCGACGACACTGTCGAGGAGGAAGAAGCTGGGCTGCGCCGGTCCAAGCGTCGCAGGACCATGCCTGCCCGGTTCAGGGAGGATAGTGGGGAGAGTGAGAGTAGTCAAGGCAGTGCGGAGGGCAGTGATGGCGACCGTGACGAGGGAGTGGGAGGTGAGCGTGACGAGGAAGGGGGACGAGAGCGTGAGAGTCGTCAAGACAGCCCGCGAGGAGTCAAGGCCACTACAACTACGAGCGATGCCCCTCGGACGAGACGTAGTACTCGGCTCAGCAGGCTGTCGTCAAAAGCAGCCAGTCTGGGGAATGATCGACCGCCGACGCGTAACACCGCTACGACTGTGCGCACGGCGTCCTCTCCATCGGGCACACCCGAGAGCGCAGACACAGTGGAGCTCTCAACACCGCCGCCCTCGACAGGCGAAGCATTCCCGGCTCTCGAGCGCGCCGCGGCGCACGGTCAAACACTGATGGCTGCCCGCTCGAATGCCAAGTCGGCACTGGACCAGCACGAGCGCAGCACTCAGCCCACGACAAATGAGCACGACAAGCTCAAAGCCGAGATTGCCCAGATGGAGAAAGTCCTCGCGGGCGTACAGCGCAAGCTCGACGCGATGCGCGAAGAAAAGTGGGAGATCGAGAATCAAGTCTGCGAGGACGCCAAGGCAGCCGCGGCGCTGCGCCAGGACGTTCTTGACCGGGAGAGGGCGCTAGACAAGTTCGACTGCGCCATGGCGCCTATCAAAGCGCGCGTGGAGGAGGAGATGGCGCGACGGGCGACGGCCAAGGTCGAGATGGGCAAGATCGTCGAGCAACTGGAGCGTCACGTGACTGACATGAGAGCGCCAGGGCAGGTCGCGTTGTAGGCCAATAATGTCACCCTGTGTTCGTGCTACTTGCTGATCTCCTTACCTCTGACCATGTCCTTCTGTGGAGGGCGGAATTGAGGAGTGATCACCAGCAATAGCGCGCCGTGACGCTCATCGTGTCACTTGTCGTCTTCCACCACCCAACCGACACGAGATGGTTCTGAAGCGCTACGAAAAGTACGCGATTCGGCGTATGAGCTAACAGCAGGCTCGCAGACTTCTCATGCGCGCGCTGTGACAAGCTCTCCTATCCCTGCTGCGCAGGCTACCCCGACGCGTCCGAATCCGGCGCGCCAATCACCCTAAAGGCGTGCTATCACTGCCTCTCCGAGCAAGCCGAGTGCGACCTGCCCCTCCGGCAGGTCTTCTTCGAGCCCTCGTCCGCGTCCTATCTCGAGCTCAAGGCCGAGCACGTCCTGCGACACCCGTGGGCCGAGGACGTTGCGCACGCCAAGCGCGCGAGGCCCGAGCGCTGGGATTCCCTTGATACGTTTCTTGACGACGCGCGCGAGCAGAAGCCGCGTATACGCGAGGCGAGTGTTCTGCCCGTGCGCTTGGACACGCCCCCAAAGGCCCATACGATTCACGAAGAAGTGATGTACTCTCCGAGTACGACGCCGGAGAAGCGCCGCTATGACGGGACGAACCCCGGAGACGTGTTCAAGGGCTTTCCGCCATATAGGGCTGGCGTGAAGAAGCGCCTCAAGCGTGGCGGGGCAGCCTATGGACCGCCGCTAAGCTTGGAAGAGCTCGAGGACGCAGAGCACGGATGGCGCTCGCGGCTGGACGCCGATGGGCGCCCGATCGCGGGTGTGACGGCTCTCGCGGCCGTGTCCACCGCTGCGGGAAGCAGTGCGCCGAGACGTGCGCCGGCTTCAAGGACTCCGCGGCATGCCACGTCGGGATCTGCGCCGAAGCGGTCGTTTGGCTCTAGTGCCAGGCGACCCGCTCAGTCGACCGCGAGCAGTCGGCAAGCCATCGCCATGGCCGCGGCTACAGCCTCGGTCAGCGTCACAGGGGTGCCATTCGTCACAGCTACCGCCTCGGCCAGCGTCATAGCAGCGGCTTCAAGCAATGGCCAGGCCATAGCCATGGCTGGCGCTACAGCCTCTGTGGGTCTTACAACGAGTGCGTCGGCCAGTGTCACAGCGACGGCCTCAAACACCGTCACCGCCACAGCCTCGATCCACGTCTCGACATCAACCTCGAGCTCGCGACCAAGCTGGCCCGCCCCGCCGTCGCCCGAACCAGAATGCGACTGCGGCTGCGCAAATTGGACGGCCGAGGACGACGACGCGTGGTTCGGCTGGCTCGACACGCCGCGCGCGCGCAAGGCCGTGAGTGCATTCAACCAGGCCCTCAAGCCGCACGGACGCCGCAAGACAGCCAAGAGCAAGAGTAGCACGACCACGAGGACGGCCCAGGATCCTCTCCCCAGGATAGGCCATGCACGCCGGCTCGCTATCGAGGACGCCCCCTCGGTCAGCACGATACCAGCACAGGCACCCAGACGCCAGATCCTCCCTCCTCCAACGAGCCAGGCGCAGGCGCAGGCGGACCACGACCGCGCCGCGAGCCGACGCACGGACGCAGAGCTCATGGCCGTTTCGAGCGAACGCGCTGCGCTCAAGGCGCGGCTCGACGAGACGGGCCGTACGGTCCGAGATGCGCAGCGGCAGTATGCCGCCAAGGGCGCCGAGGAGATGGTGCTGCGGAAACGGAGCGTCGCGGCTTATATCCAGGCGGACGTTGCGCGGCGGACTGCGGGAGAGGGGGGCGGGGACGATCTTTGATCTCGCGTCAGGAGGGGCATTGGAATGGTTTGGAGACTGTTGTATAGCTTCCGCCCATGCATTCGTTAGCTTCACATATATCTGGATGCAGATACCCAGGTGTGGGCGCAGCCAGATTCCGCGGATCGCAAACTACTCGATTCTTGGCCCGACTCGATTCTCAACGCATTAAATTCATATATGATACCACGACGCTCTACAACCTAGGCCTCGGACCGACGGCGCGTCCGCCGCCCGCGCCCGCCCTCGTCCGCAGTCGTCGGCGGGCGCACGCTCCAAACAGCAGCCTGCGCAAGCACCAGCATGCCGGCGGCAACGAAGAAGATGGCGCTGGGCATCGTGTCCAGCGTCGCGCGGTAGATATTCGCAAACAGCACGGGCGAAATGACGCTCGCGCCTATTGCCTGCAGCACGCCCAGGGCGCCAAACAGCCGGCCCGCCTCGCCCTTGTTGGGGATGAAATTGAGCGCGAGCGAGTTACATGCCGGCCCGCCGGGCGTGCCGAGGGACATGAACGCGGACGCGATGAGGAAGACTGCTTCTGAGGCGGAAAAGTTGGCGCCGAGCGCGAGCAGCCCGAGTGTCTCGATCAGGAAACAGCTGCGCAGGACGACGAGGTCGAGCTTGGCTGATCGCTTGGGCTTGCGTGCTGGCGCAGGGGACGCGGAGCGCTCCCGGTCCGCTGTGGGCAGGAGGGCCGATCGCTCGGACGGGCCGGCGTCGCGGCCGCGCGCAAACGACAGCTCCTCGTCCCCCACCTGCTCGACCACCTGCGGCTCGGTGTAGATCGGCTTGAGAAAGTACATTGTCACTTGCGTCAGGGGGAGATGTCAATAAACTCACGCGGTAGGACACCTAACAGCACCGTGAGACGGCACGCGGACATGAAGCTCAGATACGGCCCGATCTGCGCGTTCGTCCAGTCGAGCATGAATGTCGCGTACTGGATCTTCATCTGCAGGACGCCCTGGAATTAGCTAACCCACTGACAGCCTCACCATCATCTGCGCGAGGATAAACGTCGACAGCGCGATCAGGAGGAGGTTGTAGTCCCACGTCCCGTTTTCGCGCCGCTGCGGACGGAAGATTTCGAGGTGCTGGAGGAACGCGAGCGCGCGGCGGGTGGTGCGGCGCGTGGCGCCCATCGCGCGGCGGCCCGTCCGAGTCGTGCGCATCGGCGTGGAGAGGGACAGGCGCGAAAAGCTGCTCTCGCCCGCGACGGGTGCGTCGCCGTCGCCTGTGCGCTCCCAAGCGCGCTCGGCGGCATCCCGTTCGCGCCGCCGGTCCGCCGCCGCCGCCGCGCGCTTCTTGAGATGCACCCTTGCCTCCGAGCTCAGACTCTCCGGGAGGAGGAAGCGGAGGAGGAGCGCAAAGGATGCGTGGATCACGACGGTAAAGTAGAACGGCGCGAGAATGTTGCCAGTGACGCGGATGACGGTCGAGCCGAGGGCGGGCCCGATCATCATGCCCACCATGAGCGAGGCAGAGAGTCGGCCGAAGGCCGTCGCGCGGCTGCCATCGCTCGTCACGTCTGTAATGTACGCGTGCATTGCGGCAGTGATGGTCGAGAAGCCGCCGAGACACCCGTCGAGCACTGGGCCCAGGAGGAGGATGTACATGTTGGTCTGGACGACGAGGCGCGGGTACGTCGCGATTGTGAGGAAGCAGGCGTCGTTGACCATCAGGCCGAGCTCCACCATGGCGAGAATCTTGCGTCGGCCGACACGGTCCGAGACCGTCGCCCAAAAGCCCGTCGTGAGCGCACAGAGCACGCCGGCGGCGACGAGGACCGCCATGGAAATCTTGGCCGCGAGACGCTGCACCTCCTTGTCGGCACGGCACATCTTGGGGTCGATCTCGGGGAACGGGTGTGTTTGGCCTGGCGACTGGCCTGGCGGTGGATTCGCCGGCGTGTCACTCGGCGTGTCCTTGCCCGGGCTCGGGTCAGAGGGGAGCGGCAGCGGCTCGCCATCGTCCTTGCCCTTCTTGTCGTCCTCGGCAGGGAGAGTCGGGTTGCGCCAGCGGAAGATGTCCCGCTGGGCCTCGCGGAACCACCTGTCGCCGGGGGAGAGGACCGGGACGCCCAGACCCGGGTCGATGGGGGCGGTAACGTTGGCGGCGGGGGCGGGGACCCACTGCCCCGTGGGCGCAAACTGCGGCGCTACGGCGTGGACACCCTCGTTCATGCGCGGCGGGTGCACCAAACACGCGAGGTCGAGGTACAGCTCGGTCCTGACCGCGGCCGTCATGCCCATACTGAGCGTAACGCCGAGGACGAAGGGCAGGACCCACTTGGGCGACGGGCGGCGCCACGCCGGCCGGCGGCTCAGGCTTCCGTCGCGGAGGTTGTCAAACTCCTCCGACTCGTCGTCGGAGACGTCGGAGACGTCGCTGTCGCCGCGCCGCCGCTCGCTCTCCCTCTCCGTCGAGCGCGACCCATGCCAGCCGCCGCCAACAGGACGGGACGGCGAGCGCGAGTCGCTCCGCCGCTTGTTGTCCGTAGCGCCATACGCCGGCGGGGGCGAAAGCGAGCGGCTACGACTATCGTCCGACCGCTCGTCATCCGACACTTGCGCGCTGTCGATCAACTCGCGCTCGGCGAGCCCAGCACTCAGACGGGGCACAAAAGGGTTGCCGCTGTCGACGTAGGCGCTCTGCTGTGCGCTTGGGCCCCGGCGGTGGCTGCGCGACGAGCGCGCCGAGGTGTGCGAGCCGCTGCGGCCGAGGTCTGGCCGCACGGCCAGCAGGGGAGATTTCGGTTTGGGCATGATTAGCGAGCGATGGGCGTGATGGCCATCTGGGTCTGTGCTTATCTCGCGTTGACGGGCTGTCGTATCTCCTGTAGCGCCCAACAACCTGTGCGAAGCTGGGAACGCTGAGATGAGTAATGTATGGTGTCGAAACTGACCAAGGCGTGGAGCTGGCTGGAGCAATTGTTGGTGTCGGCCCCGACGGCCATGTCCGAGAGACCTCGCATGTGGTCGCGCGCGGGACGTCACGTCGACTGACCCGGGACAGTCGTGGTATATCCACTCGCACGACCACACTCAAGACGGATTCATACTACCTCGTCGTACAGCTACTACTTCGACACAAACAATCTACGCGCACACACTACACGCCGCTATGCTCGATGCCGCCGATGCCGATGATATATCGCTTCGCTCCCCGCCTAGAACCGCTTGACCGGCGGGGGCACGTCCGCCTGGCTCTTGACCCGGAACTGGGCAAAGACGGGAATATGGCTGGCGTCAGTCCTGGCATACATTATACTCACTCGGAGGGAAAGTACGCGTTCGGAAAGCCCACCACGCGCGACAGGTACTTGCGGTCCACGTCCCCGAGCACGCTTATCACCTTGAGCGAGCGCGGCGTGTAAAACACATAGTCGATCGCCTCGTCAAACGTCGGCGTAAAGTTGGTCATGGTCATCTCGCCAAAGCTCGCGCACGAGCTGCGCAGGTCCAGCGAGTGCTTCAGGCCCTTGGTGGTGTAGTGGTCGTACTTGTAGGTCATAAAGTCCTCGTGGTCGGGCGGCACTTGGCCGTTCGAGATGAACTCGTACACACCAGAGTTGGCCAGCGAGTTCAGGTCGACGCAGACAACGAGCGGAATGTCCCGGCCCTTCTCCCCCTTCTTGTACACGGGGGGCGCCGGCTCGCCCTCGGCGGCTGGCTTGGCCGGCAAGGTGGAGAAGCCCTCGACTATCTCCCCAAGTCGCTCCATCATCATGGCCACTTGCATCAGCTTGACGTCGCGGAACCGGTGGTCCCAGTAGATGTGCGCATTGGCGACGACAAGCCGCGCGCCGGTCTGCGCGAACTCGAGCAGCGCCACGGTCGCAATGTTGTCGCGGGGCTGCACGCGGTTGTACATGTCGTCCGACTTCATGCGCTGGAGTGCAAGCTGGTTGAACTCGATGACCTGCGTCTCGCAGAGATGGAACTTTTCCCGCCTCCAGAATGTCGCACACCCGTCAATCGTCTTGGCGTCCTCGGGCGACATGGTCTTTGCACGAGACCGCGAGTAGTGGACACCGTCGTAGCCGCGCTCCTTGAGCTTGGGGTAGAACCACTCCGAGTACTGCTCGCTGTCAATCTCCTGGAGACAGACAACGTCCGCGGCAGCCTGGATGATCTCTTCCAGGAGCGTTTCCCTGCGGTAATTCCAGTCGAGCGCCCATGCGGGCACATATGCGTAGGACGATGCGGGCGCTAACCCGGGGCACAGAATGTTGTATGACAGCGTGGTAAACGACTCGGTCTTGATCGGCGAAGGGGACGAGACGTCTGGCTCGATCTCAATCCATTGGCGCACGGGCGGCGGCTCGCTGGTGTGGATGTCGCGGTAGTGCGCAATCAACGCCTGCGTCCCCTGGTCGGCTATCATCTTGCGCACGCTCTCGTCCATAGGGTTGCCGTCGATGCCTAGCACCTCGAGCTGGTACAGGCCACCAATCTCTGTCGGCAGGGTGGTGAGGTTGTTGTCGAACAGCAGCAGCTCCTTGAGCTTGCTGAGGACACCAATCTCGGGCGGGAGCTGGGAGATTTCATTGTTGGTTGCGTCAAGGAGGGTGAGCTGTCTGAGGGAGGAGATGGCCGGCGGGAGCACCTTGATGTTGTTGTGGTTGATGTACAATGAGGTGATGTGGACAAAGGTGAACAGTGATGTTGAGAGGTTCTTGAGGTGGATGCCGCCGAGGTCGAGACCCGTCCACGGCTCGTACGGCTCGTCATGCTTGGAGGCCGGAGCCGGCGGTCGGTCGGGGTTCATCGGGTCTGCGTTGGCATTCGCAACAGTCGTCTTGGAGTCATAGGGAGGGGATGTGCCCAGTGGCGCCGGCGAGCTGCTGCTGCCTATGAGAGATGCTGTGGATGGAGCGTTCCTTCGGTGGGTGCCGTTGGGTGTGCTCGACGTGCCAGGGGTCGACGCGCCGCCCTGGGCGGACATTGGTCGATTCGGGTCCAATATGGCCACAGCTGCAGGCTTGTTTGCTACTCGCAGCGCCATCGCTGCAGACCTCGCGCGGTGGTGCGGGGACGACGCCACACGGGAGGACTCTGCTCGCAAAAGCTGCTGCTGCCAGTACGGCGTGAGGGGCAGATTAGCCTCGGGCTGGTTGCGCGGAGGGCTCGACTGCTGGCCGCCGCCGAACCCCATGCCGCCGCCCATCCCGCTGCCAAACTGGCCTGGCCCGCCGTGACCGAGGCCCATGCCGCTCGAGTGCTGCTGGCCAAACCCACCGCCGCCGTTGCCGAACGATGGGTGATGCGGATGCTGGCCATGATGTTGGCCGTGCAGCCCGCCGTGCTGTGGTGGATGGACACCATGGGGGCCACCTGGCCCGCCGTGGTGCCCCTGAGACTGGGGGTGGCCGCCAAACAATCCATTGGCACCACCTCCGAATGCGCCAGACCCCATTGACAGGGAGGGGTTGAAGGCGGGTGGATGCCGCCCCCAGCCACCTCCGCCGCCATTGCTGCCTGCGCCTGCGCCAGAACCTGCGCCGCTACCACTTCCTCCGCCGCCGCCACCACCGCCTAGCGAGCGGCCACCGAGGCCAAGTTCACCGCCGTCGTGGTGCTTGGCCTGTGAGGACGTGGCCGACTGCTGAGGGTAGAACATTCAGTGGTGATGATCGGCCTATCAAGGGGGCTTTGACCATCAGCACCTGCACGATACGCGTCGCGTACCAGTTGACGAGAGTGCGGGTTGGGAATCCCTGGGGACAGGGGAGAATCGAGTATCGAGAGAGGGGGGAGACTGTGATGCCAAGCGTGGAGGCATGGGCGAGCCGTGAATGCAGTCTGCGCGAGGCGGGGGTTGCGGCGTGTTGAGTACGCCTGCTGTTGTCGCGTCCGTGTGCCTGTGGAGGTGCTCGGTGCTACAAAGCCGCGATGACTCGTGGGGGTAGTGCAGTGTCGTGAGGGTGACGCGGCTGATCCAGATGGGATGCAACTGCCAGAGACGACGGTAGACACAGTGACGATGCGTGCAGGACTGTACTCGTGCGAGCGCTGCTAGGCGATGTGGATGGAGTGGAAGAGGTGGAGAGTGATGGCTATCAGCGGTCCGAGAGAGACGACGCCGAGAGGAGCACCCAGGGCCACACCAGCATCGGCGTTTCCGGCGTTTTAGCCGTGCCTCCGCTGGGCTAGGACCGTCACCAGAGTGTGGCGCCGATCGTGTCGCCTCGTGCATGGCGTCATTGTGGCACACAAACAAATACGATACATGGCGCGTACAAGCATTAACAGTGTCAACAGTGATACCCACAATACCCAGGATGGAACGAGGAGATGAAGCGGAGATGGAAATGATAAGCTACGACCTCGCGCCCTCGGGGCTGTCGGCCTCGCTCGACACCGCAGACCACGGCTTACCAGCAACCTGGGAGAACTCGCGCACGAGGGAGCGGCCAAAGACGGCAACGTGCGCGACAGCGTCCTGCAGGCCCATCTCGATCGGCCAGGCAAACGTGTCCGGCTCGTCAATGTCGAGGAACCGCGCACTTCCCATGCCGTCGCTGGTCACCTCCTCGGACAGATCCGACTCGAGTGCGCGGTGCCATGTCGTAGGGAATAGGGTGCGCAATGTGCGCACGGAGAGATAGTGTCGTGCTGCCCGTAGAGCCTTGGCTGCAGTAGCCGACGAGGTCGAGGTGAGTCGAAGCAGCCTGAGCATGTCGGCAGATATCTCCGAGTGCGCAGATGAAGCGGGTGAGCGAGCAAGGGCAGGGCCAGGCGACTCTGAGGACGATGAGGGCGATGGTCCGTGCGCAGACCCTGCCGACGATGCTGGCAGGTTGTTTTGAATGTCCTTGCCCATGAGGCCAAGGACGCGCAGCTCGGATGTTGCGACGTGGTCGTGCACTACCGCCTCCATGAGATGCAGCAGGCCAATCATGCCGCGTGCCATGTCGCGATGCTCGGGATGAGCCGACAGCTTCTTCCACGCGCCGAGGATGAAAGCGCGCAGCGCCTCCAGAGAGAGGTACGCCGCCGAGTTGATCTTGCTGTGCATCCTGTCCTCGCAAAAGTTGCGGAACATGTAGAGGCAGAACGAGTCGGTCATGGTCAGGGCGCCGCGCACGGCGTCCTCACTCACGCGACCTTGCAGGTGACCCTTGGCGGCTGCGGGGTGCAGCAGTGCCTCGCCTAGCCGCTTGAGCGCATGCGCGCGACGTCCCAAACTGGTATCAGTAGCTGAACCCACACACGCTTACTCGGAGAACAGTGCGCCCCATTGTTCACGCGTCCATTCCGCTGTACCCGTAGAGTTACTCCGTGTCGTGATCTCATTCCTCAAGCTGCTGCGTGCCTTGGGTGAGGACAGATGCGAGATCCGTTGCGGTGGCGTCATGGCCGTCGAGGACGACGATGATGAACCAGGGAGTATGTCAGAGGTTCGCGCCTTTTTGAGCGGTGGCCTGGAAGCCGGCTTGGTCGCGCCGAGGAGACCAAGGCCGTTGACATTGCTGTCGGCATCGGAGCTGGCCTTGCGCTTCTGTGCGCGAGCGTATGCTTTGAAAGACGGAAAGGACGAGGAGGAGGTTGGGGAACCCTGGGGTGATGGCTTGGCGCGAAGCGTGGAGGAGAGCGAGCCGGTAAGCGGCGCAGGGAGGCTCCCCAGAAGCTTTGGTCAGCGTGGTGGCACAGATCTCCCACCTTGAGAATAGCATCGGCACTCCTGCGGGCCTCTTCTGTAGTGTTGGGCGAGGGGTTTCGCGATGAGCGTGGCCAGTATGCCTGGCGTTTTGCCTGGGGATTCGGAGACGTCGCCGGGGGAAGTGACCCGGTTCGGGGGACGTATGCCCGTATGGCGGCGGCGGACATGGCGGGCGAGAGGGTGGGAGTGTCGAGGAGAGGCTAACCCCCTGGTGAGATGGGTGCAGCCAAGGTGTTTGTCACTGGCAATGTGAGTCGACTGGCCAGGAAATTGGCGGCAGGGGCTGTGGCAGCTGGGGCGAGTGGGCGTCGGGCACGTCCGAGAGGCGGCTGGGGATCGATTGCCGCGAGCTGCTGGTTGTGATTGACGGGGAGGGGACGACAAAGTCGTGTAGAGCAGTCGAGGCGAGGCAGTGTGGTGCACAGAGGATGTGGGCGGGTGTAGTCTATTGTTCGTGTCCGAGTGAGACAGGGGCCGTTGCGGGAGCGGCAACCGCGGTGGGCGGCGGCGGCGAGGGCAGCGGCGGCAGCAGCAGCGCTGAGGAGTACAGAGGGGTCGAGCTCGCCTGCCTGCTGCTTGACGGGTGGTGAAGAGAAAGTGGTGGGGAGACGTCCCGCGGTGGTCACGAGCAAGCCATTCTTGGCGACGAGGAGGGGATATATCCCGACCCTGAATTAAATCCCATTAGGAATTGTCCTTATCAATCTGCCACCTAAATAAATAGTCACCCGATACCTCCACCGGAAAGAGTAGCATCACCACCCACCGGCAAACCATCTCTGCCCATCCACCACCACTCCCCTCGTCGTCGCCAGCACCCAACACTCCAGCACCATCGTCCTCGTACTCTGTACACCATTCCCCTAGCACCACAGCCTCCGTAGCCCACCCCGTCGCTACCTCCACCCACCATCACCACCACCCCACCCAAACAACCCACCTCTTCCGGCACAGCCAGCGCCCCCCTCTCCCACCACCACGATGCCGCCCAGCCGCGTCGTCGTCACCATCAACAGCGCGTCCGACCCCCTCGCGTTCAGCGATGCGGGGACCAACCTGCTCGCTCGCGCAACCATCTTCTCCTCTGCCAAGTGCAAGGTCGTCTCGGTCAAACGCCCGATCCCCCAGGTCACCACCCGCATCCTCCCCCCTCCCACCGCCAACCAGAAACGCAAAGCGCGCGTCGTCGTGCCCGAGCCGACCACTGAGCACCTCAGCAGCAGCATGACTCCAAGCAACGTCACCATCGTCACCCGCTGCCTCGCTCGGATCACTCCCCCATCTCCCCCATCTTCCAAGAAGCGCTCCTCGCACCAGACGCCCACCGTCTCCCCGTCCCCCTCGGGCCCCCATGTCCTCAATCCCTACTCGCGCGCGTTCGACCTCGCCAACACGCGCAGCACCGTCCCCTCACCGCAGGAGCTCGCCCGCGCCGAGCGCGCCGAGGAAGAAAAGGCCCGCCAGAAGAAGGAGAATGCCGCTGCCGCCCGCGCCGCTGCCGCCCTCGCACGCCGCCGCAAGGCCCTGCGCTCAGGCCGCGGATCGCGCACGCCGTCAGCCTCCGTGCAGCCCACCCCAGCATCCATGATCCCCCCCATCCAGCGTGCAGTGGCCAAGGAACGCGCCCGCAGCGCCGAGGCCGCCGCCGCCCAGCTTCATCTCGCCGAAGAGCGCGTCCTGGCGCTCGGCACCGCCGAGCCCGAGGATGGTGTCCTTCCTCCCCCGCGCACGCTCAAGCGCACGCGAAGCTCGGGCCTCATCAATGTAGTCACCGGCAACGGCGTGGCTGCCGGCTCGCCGCTCAAGAGCGTCATCAACGGCGACACGGCTGCTTCTCCCGACTCTACCATCGATGCGCCGATCCGCAAGCGTTCGCGGCTCGCCGAGTCCCTCCCCACGCGAGCTCCCAGCACGCGCCGCACGTCCACCTCGCCCATTGGGTCGACCACCTCGCTTCCCGAGGGCACTGGCGCCGCCTCGCCGCGCAAGCCCGCCACGCTCTCGCCGACCGACACGACGTCGACTGCCATGCGCCGTGTCGTGAGCTCAAACGACACGCCGAGCTCCAAGCGTGCCCCCGTCCCGCGCACCGGCTCCGTAGGCCCCGACGCCAATGCGCGCGAGCGCTCGCGGCGCGAAACCCAGCTGCCAGCCCGCATGCGCGACTACCAGGCATAGCTTGTCGGCGACTGGCCGCACAGACAAGACGGTGCCTTGTCCTAGGATCGGCAGAATTTGCCCTCCACCCGAACTGGGCGCCCACCATTCCCCATCCCCATCTTATCTCCCCCTCCATCCTCCATGCCATCACGCCTATACCACGACCGTCTGTACAGTGTTTGTCTGCATATTTAATGTCTCGCGAGGGGGAAGCATAGGATGTGCAGGGAGGGGATCGGCGGATGACGTAGGGTGCTGGCGGTAGTGGCCGGCATGGCCGGGTATAGGTGCACGTGCTGGGCACGTGCGGACATGTGGCTGGCTGGTCCGATATCTTGGCGGCATGGCGGGCAGGCATTTGTGCATCTGTCTCCCAACCCAGTGCTACTCGGCGCATGCGTACTGATGCGTACTGATGCGTGCGGCATTGGGTGCAGCCGCATGCGGCGTCTCGGATCTCGGCGTCCTCTTTGTGGCGCACAGTGTGGCTCACGCCCACGGGGCGGACTCGAGGCGCCTTGTTGGATACCGGGCGAGGTCAGAATGCGGCATACTTGATAATCAGCATCTTCCTATCTCCGACTTACCCATTGCCTAACTGCTGAAGCTCTGATCGTGGTGAGGAGTGACTTGGCTAATGTAAGCCTTGGTGGTGGCTGATGGGCTGTGTGAGCCGTTGCAGTATCTTTCCATGGGCATCGAGGTGCAAGAGGAATAAAATGTGCATGCTACAGTAATATCCTTCCTCACGCTCGATTATTCGAGATCATCCTTCTTCCCATGTTCTACTTCACCTTTCTCGATCCGGTTTCACAGACTATTGACTTTGAACTTTGCACCCAGCTCACTTCTCGCCATAAAGCAGCTCGAATCACATCGTAAAGGTACAGTAAAGACTGCTATGCTCTGCGTGCGACTGCTCACTGCCTGCATTCCAAAGCTATCACGCTCAAGTACGTTCACCCTCCCCCAGAATCCACTCTGGATGCGTCCGCTCAAAGTCGATCGCGCCAGGATATCCCCACTGGAAGATCATGTACTTGAACGGATCCGCCAGGCCGGCGACATCCACGCGCCCGAGCTTTCTCGTAAACTCCTCCCGCATAGCGCCATGCGCCGTGGCGCGACTCGACTCCTGCGCATACGTCGCGCGCTTGTACCGGATACGAAACACGCGATCGAGGGCCTTTGGCACCTCGGCGGCAGACGCGCCAGCCAGGATGGCCGTGAGCGCCTCGGCGTCCTCGATCGCTTGTCCCGCGCCGGCGCCTTGGTACGGCAGCACTGGATTAGCGCAACGAGAGGCAACGAGAGGCAGACTCACTCGCATGCGCCGCGTCGCCGACGACGATCGCGCGCCCGCGCACCCACGTCGGCAGCGGATCCTGGTCGCGCAGCTGCCACAGCCCACAGGCGTCCGCGAGACCGAGCAGCGCGCGCCACGGCGCGGGATACTGGGCGTGGCTGGCGACCATGCGCGCGACGTCCCCGCGCGCAGACCACTTTTCCTCGCTCAGTTCACTCAGTTCGCCGTCCGCTACGCTCAGTCCAATGTCTTTGGTGTACGCACGCATGATGGCGACGAAATTCAGCAGCTCCCCGCGCCGCGTCGGATAGGTGACCACACGCCGGTCGCCGCCGTTGCAGATCACCATGCGCCCTTGTGTGAGGTTTAGCTCACGCAGCTCGGGCACGGCGTCCATTGCCGCGCGCGGGATTAGGCCGCGGTACGCCGAGTGCCCGCTGGCGACGGACCGTACGTCGCCGACCACCGCGCGACGGACAGCCGACTTGATCCCGTCCGCGCCGACGATCGCGTCGGCGGAGAAGACCCGTCCGTCAGAGGTCGTCACTGTGCCAGCGTCGGGGTCCTGCTGTCAACCAGATCCTGGCGGAGGGGTTACGCAGGAAATCACTGTCTGCCCAAAGAGCACCTCGGCGACACGGCCCTCGCGCGCCGGATCAATCGCGGCCTCCAGCAGCTCCTTCTGCAGCTCCTGCCGGTGGCAGAGCGCCATCTCGACATCCGCCTTGGCGGTCTCCCTATCTAGCTCCAGTGCCCCTGTCTCCGCCGAGTCTGACTCAGCCTTGTACTCTGACGAGGCTTACACTCCTGGAACCGCTCACACGCCACGGCGCCGCGCTTCATGGGCTCGACGCCGAGCTGGCGCAGGATCCTGTGCGCGTTCGGCGCCAGGGACACGGCGGCGCCGAGCTCGCGTAGGCTGGACGTTTGCTCCAGGATCTCAGGTCAGACATCGTCCAAGCGTGGCTCACGAGGACGTCGGCAATGGCCCGCAGACCCACGGCGGCAGTCAGGCCGCACAGGCCCGCGCCGACTATGAGGACCTTGAGCCTCTGTTCTTGCGTTAGTACCGTCATGAGCGTGAGCTGGAGTCTGTGATGATGCTCGGCATGACCGAGTGAGAGACGCTCGAAACGCTAGCGTGGGGGTGAAGCTTATTTCTGCGGAGTAGTAGCCGATGGCCGCTGGATGTCAGTGTGTTATGGTCAACCATGGCGAGCTTTGCCAGGCGGTGTGTGCGCTGTCACTGCCGTTGCGAGCTGGCTTGCGGAACCCAGCAGGCCAGAGTGGAATCAAGCTCGTCGCAGCAGAGCAACAGTGCCTGGAAATTGTCCGGCTCGGGGTCTTGTGATACATATGGCTTCAGTGCTGTTCTTGTCGCCCACTGTCCATGCATGCCGCACCCGTGGCGGCGGCCGAGTGATCGCCAGATCGACGCGCTGGCTGCACATCACCACCGAAAGCGATGCGACAGGACAATGAGCAACTGCCGCCAAGAGGACAGCTTCGGTGGCACCGCCCCGGACCCGAGCGTTATCAGCGGCTATATCTAGGTCTCCTCCGATCAAGCACCGTCCATTCTTCACGTCTCAACACTAACACTTACTCTCACCATGGGCCTGTTCTCCTCCCCGGCGCCAGTGCAGCTGCAGCCGGTCAACCCGCCTGTAGGCATGTTCCCACAATACTGCGTGCCGCAGCCGACCAGTGCGTCCCGTGCGAATAAGCTGACAGCAGCACTCGTGCTCAAGGAGAAAGTATTCTCCTGGTCCGGCGACGACTTTGGCGTCAAGGACGCGTTCGGCCAGGTCGTCGTGCGGTGCGAGGGCAAGGCGTTCAGCTTTCGGGATAAGAAGAGTGCGTCCATTCATGAGCATAGCTGACACAGCCATCTCGGACGTGAACCACAACCCGCTCTTCATCCTGCGCGACAAGATGCTGGCGATCCACAAGACCGTGCTCGCCGAGGACACGGCCGGGCGCGAGATCTTCCGCGTCACAAAGCACATTTCCTGTGCGTACTCCCTTTGGCGAGCTGACAGCAGTCCGCACCAAGATGTCGGCGCAGTTCGTGTCGGCCACGACGAACAAGCCGACCACGCTCAGCATCAAGGGCGACATGTTCGGCATGGGCGCCGTCATCATGATGAACGACACGGTGCCCGTTGCGCAGATCTCGCGGCAATATTTCAACACGGCGCAGTTCTGGGGCGACAAGCAGACTGTAAGCGAGTCCGAGAACCAGCTGACGGCAGTACTTTGTGACCGTTGCGCCCGGCGTCGACCTCGCGCTCATCGCCGCGATCTGCATCTGCTTCGACGAGGCCAAGAACGAGAACAACAAGTAGACGAGAACAGCTAGGCGGCCGACGAGGCCGACGAGAACAACAACTAGCCGCCGACGAGAACACCGCTAGGCAACCCACACTAGACATGACTTCATCTGTATCACATAGCCCAAACTTACATGCTACAATATATCCTAGAGCGGCCACTCAATCGTCTGCGTGAGGTTGTGGTGCACGGCCTTGACCTGCGTGTATGCCTCGATACCATAAGTGCCGAGCTCGCGGCCGATGCCAGACTGCTTGAAGCCGCCGAACGGCACGCCGGCAAGCAGCAGGCCGTACTGGTTGCACCAGACGGTACCTGCGTCGAGCGCGCCAGACACGCGCGTGACCTGGCGCGCGTCGTTGGAGAAGACTGCCGCGGCAAGGCCGTACGTCGTGTTGTTGGCGACCTCGAGCGCCTCGGCCTCGTCCTTGAACTTGGCCGCGACAATGACAGGGCCAAAGATCTCCTCGCGCACAACCTTCATCTCGGGCTTGACGTCGGCAAGCACGGTGGGCTCGACCCAGAAGCCGCCGCCGGACTGGGGCCACTTCTGGCCGCCGGTAACTACGCGCGCACCCTCCTCCTTGCCCGAGTCAATGTACGCGAGGACCTTGTCGCGCTGGTTCTTGCTGATGAGCGGGCCAAAGGACGTCTTCTCGTCGGACGGCTGGCCAATCGCGCACGCCTCGGCGCGCGCCTTGAGAATGTCGATAAACTTGTCGTACACGCTCTCCTGGACATAGACGCGGGACGAGGCACAGCAGTCCTGGCCCGAGTTGAACCAGATGCCGAGCGCGGCCCAGTTGGCCGCCTCCTCCAGATCAGCCGACTCGAAGACGAGCATTGGCGACTTGCCGCCGAGCTCGAGCGTGACCTTTTTAAGGTTGGACTCGGCGGCAGCGACACTGATCTTGCGACCTGTGATGACGGAACCAGTGAAGGCGACCTTGTCAATGTCCATGTGGCGCGCAATCGCCTCGCCCGTCGTGGCGCCCAGACCGGGGAGCGTGTTGATCACACCGGCCGGGAAGCCGGCCTCCTTGGCCAGGTCGCACATCATGAGCGCCGACAGGGGCGTGAGCTCGGACGGCTTCATGACGATCGTGCAGCCCGCAGCCATGGCCGGGCCCACCTTCCACGCCCACATGAGCAGGGGGTAGTTCCACGGGATGCTTGGCGTCAGTGGTCGTCTTATCGAGGCGAGATACGCGAGACAGGAGACGAGCCCGTCTCTGGGCCCCAGCTCCGTCTACCGTTCACTCACATCTGGCCGCAGACACCGAGGGGCTGGTGGAGGGTGTAGCAGAGCTTTTCGTTGCCAAACTGGTCGATCGTCTGACCGTAAAACTTGTCCGCCAGGCCAGCGTAGTAGCGCAGGCACGCGGCCGAGTCGGCCACGTCGGCCTCGCGGGCAATGCGGATACCCTTGCCCGAGTTGAAGGACTCGACGGCGGCAATCTTCTCTGCGTCCCGCTCGAGCAGCTCGGCAAGCTTGTACAGCAGCGCGGCGCGCTCAGAGCCGGCGACATTGCGGCCCCACGTAGTCTTGAACGCCTTGCGCGCGGCAGCGACGGCGGCGTCGACGTCCTCCTTGGACGCGTGCGCGACGTCGCACAGCTTCTCGCCCGTGGCCGGGTTGACCGTCTCGAACGTCTCGCCGTTCTTGGGCTGGACCCACTCGTTGTTGCTGGGGTCAGTTGCGCCTAGCTCGGGGCTCACATGAAGAGGCCGGTGGGCAGCTCGGTCTTGCCGAGCGACGGCACGTCGAGGGTGGTGTGGGTCTGCTTGACGGTCATGGTGGTGAGAAGTTGGGGGTGAGAATGTGTTCGGCGCGGTCTTGTAGTGCGCGAATGCCACGACTGGGGCGACGGGTCGGGTGCCCACCGTCAAGCTCGTATCTCGGTAATCTCGCCACCATAGTGGATAATCAGAGTTTATACGCAATTACCCGGCTAGCCACCCACCTAGCGCTCGGCCACCTATCGCCCTAGCGCATGTCCGACGGCGCAGAAAATGCTCCAGACGAGCTCACGGAGTGGAGACGACCGGCGCGCCGTGTTGCAGACGAGGCGTGGGGGAGCAGGCTCGGCTGGAGGATTAGCCTTATGTAGTGACGCGGGAGTGTGGCGGGGTACTCACCGTGCATGGATGTGAATAATCTGGATAGCTCGATAGCTGGATAAGGCTGGCAACGGGGGCCGATAGAGACGCAGGAGGTGCTGCGGTCGATGTATGGATGCTCGCTTGGAGGCAAGACAGTGACCGGCGGACGGCATGTGGAGGCGGTCGGGTCTCGGATTGTCGCATACTCTGGTGGCCGCCTTGTTGCTCTTACTTTTCCATGGTCGCAATATTGCCTCAACCACTTCCTTACCCCGCTCGCAAGTGACTACCCCGCGGATTCTCCACATGGACCCCAGCCTCAGCCCAAACAGCACGCGCGAGATACGCAAGCGCACGCTACGGGCGTGCGATGTGAGTTGTCGTGGTACAACCGGGTTGGCCTGGGCTGACGCTCCCTCGCTGCTACTTTTACTGTCTCCGCTTGGTACCACAGGGATGTCGACAGTGCGTCACTCCTCGTCCTCACTGACCCCAGTCGGCGCATGAAATGTGAAGACCACCAAGTCACTACCTCGGGAAAGACATGTTGCAAGGTCTGCCGCGAGAACAGGGAGGAGTGCACGTTTGAAGCACCAGTTAAGAAGCGGTACGTGACCACCCCGGCACGGCTGACCCAATCAGAGGCCCAAGACCAGGCTGGCGACTGCGTGCGCGCTCGACGTCCCCGCAGCGGTACGATGGCCCGTCGCGCACACCAGCTGCGGCGGACTTTGCACCGCTGCCGACGCCCGACTCACACGCCCCCCTTGGTACCTCTGATGCGCGCGAGAGCAGCGCGTCTCCGTCCCCCGGCCCAGCTCCTGGTCCGCCGCGGCCACGGACAGCGCTCTCGACTCTGCCCACCGCCCTGGTGGACGAGCTGCTCGCCGTATACTTTACACACGTCCACGTTCGTGGGGATTAGGGTGCCGCTGACGACAGAATGTGTGGCCGCTCATCTACAAGCCGCTGTTCCACATCAACTCGACCTCGTCGCCGCTGCTGCATGCTATGCTGGCTATTGCGTCGTGTGTCGCGCCTCCCGATCCGCGACAGCATGGCGTCGACTGCGACAAGCTCTTCCACATGGCCGAGCGGGCATTACACCACTGCCGCATGGAGAGCCGTATCGACCTCATCCAGTCGTTGATTCTCTTGAGTCTGCGGCAAACGGGTTGCGGTGACAAGCACATGGCATTCTCGTATGCGGGACGGGCATGCTGCATGGCACTGAACCTGGGGTTGAATCTTGCTGCTGCACAACCAGAGAGCCAGGTGGGTCAAGCTAACCAGGTATCCTTCATAGCTGAGCTCAGACGGAGAGCGAGATCAGATCACGAGTCTACGTGAGTTGAAGGCATGGTGTCAGCTGACCTCAGTGGAACTGCTATGTGCTCGACAAGACACTCGCAGAGGAGACTGGCCGTTCCTTCCTCCTACCCTATCGAAGATCAAGCACGCCCCTGCCATCGATGAACGAGGCGGACGAGTTCGAGACCTGGCCGCCACTACCAACCTCGTCGCTGCCGTTGCCCAGAAGCGTCCGCCACATCGTCCCTCGAAGAGGCTATGTCATGTCCTGCTTCGTCTGGACCTGTCAGCTCGGGATGATTGTCGAGGACATCTTGGATCTAGACCAACACGGCCCACCACCGGGGACGGACCCGCGCTTCGTCGATGCACTGGACGACGAGGCGACTACATCCGCCGAGCGCCTTGGAGGACGGCTGGACGCATGGCGCTCGGCCCTCCCGCCACATCTTGACGTCGACCCACGTTCCAGTCTCTCCCCGATGCCCCACCACATTGTCGGCGTGTCCTGGTACTACACGGCCCAGATCCTCCTGCTGTCGCGCTTCATCAAGCGCAAGCTCGGCCAATATCAAAGCTCGGACAGCGAGACAGAATTCTCCGCCCGCGCTCACGCAACGTGTTCCAAGGCGGCTGAGGTGGTGGTCGATCTCTTGGCATGTCTTGACCGGCACAGGCTTCTGAGCCACACGAGCGCGGACATTATCCACATTCTCAGCTTGGCGACGCTCTTCGAGGGTAAGCTACGGCAAATGGTGCAGCTAACGCCAGCCTTCGACTCCAGCGACACGGACATGGTCCTGGCAGAACGCGCCAAGCAGAACTTTGCCCAGTGCTGCATCTGGTTGCGCGACTGCAGCTCGGCGTGGCCCGCGGCCTCGGCGCACAAGCTCTTCTTCGAGGGCCGTGAGTTATTGGACAAGACGCTGAACTGACCCCAGTCATTCAAGGCGGTCTCAAGCTGTCCAACTCGGACTTGACCGGCTCAGCAGTGGACCTGTCGCCAGACGTAGCCTCGAGTTCGCTGGTTAGCTCTCCACCGATCCCAGAGGGACTGCGTGCGATCGGTCGGAATCTGTCCACGTCCGACGTGCCGCGACCGCGCATGCCACCCGCAGGCATGAGTTCGTTGTTCCAGCTCCCACAGTTCTACTGGAATCACCTCACCAATGCGGCTGGTCAACCGAGTCTTCCAAACTTCGACCTCGCGCTCGTCAGCCCCGATGCTCAGTCGACACTGCTGCCCGAGTGGCCGCAGTTCGAGCAGCGCACCATGGGCATCGACGGGACGCTGGCGGGCTTCCAGCAGCACCAGCAGAGCCAGCAGCATAATAATGGCCAAGGCGGCCACAGTGGAGGACAGGACTCGAGCCATGGCGGCGAGTTCAACTGGCAGAACACTGTCGAGCCGAGCGGCGCACCACTCATATCGGGCGGGTTTGACCAGGCGGCCATCTACTCGGCGTTGATGAGCTTTATGGTCGAGGCGGCCAAGAGTCATTAGTTGTACATATGCATTCCGGGTCTCGGTTAAGCGTCTGCTCGAGCTTGGACTAACGTTCTCGCACTCATCAGTGTCCCGAGCTCAGCTCAAGACAATGCATTACTACAAGATGCAATACAGATATGTGTCCAACTCGGTGCTACTCGACAGTGTCCACGGTCTCGTCCACCGCAGCAGTCGTGACGCGCGCATTGTTCTTGACGTCCCTCGGCGCGGTCGGGTCGTAAGTCGGGTCAAAGATGCCAAAGTGCTGCGCGACAATTTCGTCCGACAGATCCTCTGTGCGTGGCCCCCTGCGGTCAGCTCGCCCCTCGAGTGTACGAACGTAAAGTACGTCTTGCCCCCAATGCGCGGAAAGTACCAAAACGCAATGGCAAACGCCCACACACCGCCGGCGACGACGATGGCATAGTTCATCTCGCCGGCAGACGGGTGCTGGTCCGCGGGGCTGGCGTGAGCATTCCCCTGCCAAGATCGACTCACAAACAGAAGAGCACGAACGCAAACACCATCCACGCAACTGCGACCATGGCGACGGGCCGGCTCCAGCGGCCGAGATACCACGGTCCGGGTCTGAAGCTCGTCTTGCCCCACACGATGCGCGCAAAGATGGGGATAGCGTACGCGACGTACGGGCCCATGATGGCCAGCGCAAAGATGGCGTTGATCGCCGCCTGGTTCTCCGGGTCCGCAAAGCCGAGGAAGCCAAGCGGGATCGCTGCGCCGACAACCAGCCAGACGGTACGCACGGGCGTGCCGGACCACTTGTCAATGTGGTGAAAGTAGCCGCTGAACGGGAGCGCGCCGTCGCGCGCGAACGCAAACGCCTGCCGCGACGACGGCAGGATGAGACTGGCCGTCATGCTGATCTGGGACACGCAGATGAAGCTCCAGATCACGAGCGAGCCCGTCTTGCCGAACGCCAGGAGGTAGATGTATGCCAGTGGCTGGCCGATTGCGCTCTCGTTCACCGCGCGCACATCTGGGCCCATGCACAGCGCCAGGACCGCCAGGATGATTGTGCCCAGCACGCCGGCGCTGCCGATCGCGCCGACAATGGCGGCCGGCACGGCCGTGGACGCATTTGCCGCCTCCTCTGACAGACTGACCGCACAGTCAAAGCTGCAGATTGTCCACACTGGCGCCATCCAGGAGAGGAGGAAGGCGAACCCGTTCGGCCACGAGGTGAGGTTCTGCCACCCGCCGAATGTGAACTCTGCGCTGTTGAGGTGTCCCCGCCGCGCAATCGGCAGGCCGATGATGGTCGCTGCCGCCAGGGCGACATTGAGAATCACGCTCGGCGTCTGGAGACGCGCAAAGAGGTTGGTCCCGTATGCGCAGAAGAAGCCGCAGAAGACCAGGATGGCGACGTACAGGCCGACCGTTGCGCCGACGGTCGGCTGGAAGGTCTCGTCGTGGATCGTCGCGGCGGCGAATATAATGCCTGCGCACGCCCACGCGAGCGACGAGATTGCTGATACATTGCCGAGGAACGAGTTGTCTGAGATAAGCTATCGTCTCGGAGATACGAGTGACTCACAGCCAACCATCCACGCGAGAAAGTTTCTATACTTTGGCGGCGACAGGCGATGCGTCCAAAAGTACAGCCCGCCCGACGTCGGCATCGACGACGCGAGATCCGCCATGGCGAAGCCGATGAAGGTGATCAAGATCGCGGACACTGCCCAGCCCCAGATCATGGACACTGGACCGCCATACGGCTATGGTTAACCCAAGGCTGACCTCAGTTACTCACCAGGTTGTACCAGATGGTACTCGCGATCGACGGGACCACGCCCATGATCGACTGCGGTCAGCGCGCGCACCTCACGTACTCACAAATGCGACGCCAAACGTCTCTAATGCCGAAAAGTTTCGCTTCAACTCTGGGCGGTAGCCCAAGTCCTCCAGACACGCATCGTCCTTTGTGATCTTTGGCTGCTGCTCTGGGTCGATCATCGAGGGAGTTGTTGATGAACCGGGTTCTGGTGATGGAAGTGTCCTCGGCTCGGACATGTTTCTTTTAGCAGGGCAATGAGTGCGCAGCGAGCGAGTGCGCGACGTCACGACAGTGATCTCTCAGTGATGGTCTACTATCGGCTGCCCATTCTCGCTTGGCTAATGCGGGGGTGGACCAGAATTGATACGACAAGAGAACGGCCCCACTCACAGCCCGCGCATCGCCGGCCGCCATGTACAAAATCCAGTCGGGAAGAATCTGTCGGATCTCGGCACGTGTTTAATTACCCACGTTATCAAAACCAGGTCGGCCCGGTAATTATCCACGGATACCGCCTGAACGGAGTGTCTCTTCTCCGTCGCTTGGCTTGTCGTGTCGGTGCATGGCCGCCAGCCCACTGTTCCAGAACAGAACCCGCACAAGGTGGCGCGAACGACGGCTGGGCTACATAATGCCGCGTCTGCCCAGGTACATGCTCCTCATTCCCCCTCCTCCCAGTTCTCAACATGGTCGCTGCTATCTCAAATAAGTCCCCGACAAAGTCGCCGTCCTCGGCGCACCCCCTCGACCCCCTCTCGCCCGAGGAGATTCGCCAGGCTGTCCAGGCTGTTCGTGACCACGTCTCCAAGGGTGGCTACGACGGCGAGCCCGCCAAGCCCCTCTTCAACTCGATCACCATCAAGGAGCCGCCCAAGTACGACCTCCTCCGCTGGGCTGGCACCTTCTCGCCCAAGGAGATTGCCGCCGCTGCCCCCGAGCACAAGCCCGCCCAGATCAAGCGCCAGGCTCATGTGAGTACACTAGTGTCACCTGACCCGCACGGCTCGCCCCGTTGTCACGACTTCCACTGACCCGAGGTCGAGTTTGTCTGCAACGACTCGTGCCGCTGCTGGGAAGCCATTGTCGACCTCCCGTCCAACCTCGAGGGGGAGGCCGAGGTCGAGACTGCCGCCGTCTCCGACTGGAAGCTCCTCCCCAAGGATGTCCAGATCTCCCTCCAGACCGAGGAGCTCCTCTGGGCCGAGGAGATCTGCCGCACCGACCCCAAGGTCAAGGAGGCGTGCGAGGCTGTCGGCCTCAAGCAGAGTGACCTGTACGTCGACGGCTGGTGCATTGCCCTCGACGAGCGCTTCCCGGGCCGCCGCCTGCAGCAGTGCTTCATGTTCTCCCGTCTTCGCCCCGGAGACAACCTGTACGCCCACCCCTGCGACTTTATCCCGGTAATGGACTCGAACACGGGCGAGATCCTCACCATTGACTACCCCCCGTCTAATGTCGACAAGGAGGTTGCCCACCCTGCCTCTGGCGCCGAGGCCTACACCAAGGCTCAGGCCGAGAAGGCCCGCACCCGCTTCGCTCCCCCCATGCAGCCCCACAACTACCTGCCGGAACAGCTGGCGATCGACGAGCCCAACTTCAAGGTCCGCGACACCCTCAAGCCCCTGCACGTCATGCAGCCCGAGGGCGTCTCCTACCACCTCGAGGGCCGTGTCATCCACTGGCAGAACTGGCGCTTCCACATTGGCTTCACCTACCGCGAGGGTCTTGTCCTCTCGGGCATTTCTTACGACGACGGCGCAAAGGGCACCCGCCCAATGTTCCACCGCCTGAGCGTCGCCGAGATGGTCGTCCCGTACGCCAAGAGCGTGTTCCCCCACCACCGCAAGCAGGCGTTCGACACGGGAGAGTACGGTATCGGTGCGCTGTCCAACTCGCTGGCTCTTGGCTGCGACTGCCTCGGCTCCATCACCTACCTCGACGCCCACTTTGCGCTCCGCAACGGTGGTATCCAGGCCATCAAGTCGGCCATCTGCATCCACGAGGAGGACGCGGGTATCCTGCACAAGCACACCGACTTCCGCGACAACAAGGCCCACGTCGCGCGTAACCGCAAGCTCGTCATCTCGTCCATCTGCACGGTCGCCAACTACGAGTACGGCTTCTACTTCAACTTTGGCCTTGACGGTGCGATCGAGCTCGAGGTCAAGGCGACGGGTATCGTCAACGCCTACCCGCTTGCGCCCGGCGAGCCACTCGACCCCGCGCACGAGGTCATGGTCGCGCCCCAGATTGCCGCGCAGCACCACCAGCACCTGTTCTCCCTCCGTGTCGACCCGATCATCGACGGCCTCCAGAACCGCGTCGTCCAGGTCGACGCTGTGCCAGACGAGGGCGAGGTCGGCTCCGAGACCAACTACTACGGCAACGGCTTCCACACCGAGAAGAAGGTGTACAAGACGTCCAAGGCGTCCGCGTCCGACTACAACTGGGCGTCGTCGCGTACGTGGCTGATCGAGAACCCCAACAAGCAAAACTCGGTCGGCAACAACCTCGGCTTCAAGCTCATGTCCAAGGACATGCCGCCGATGCTCGGCAAGAAGGGGTCGCTGGTGTACAACCGCGCGCCGTTTGCGCGCAAGAACATGTTTGTGACAAAGTACGCCGAGGACGAAATCTTCCCCTCTGGCGAGCAGATCAACCAGCACCCTGGTGCCGAGGACTTTGGGCTGCAGACCTGGGTCGACCGCGACGACGACATTGACAACAAGGACGTTGTGGTCTGGGCGGGCTTTGGCGTCACGCACGTCACCCGCGCCGAGGAGTGGCCCATCATGCCCGTCGAGATTCTCCGCGTCCACCTCAAGCCGGCCAACTTTTTCGACCGCAACCCCGGTCTGGATGTGCCGAGCCAGGCGGACATCAAGTCGCGCTACGCCAACGAGGCGTTCCGTGACAACGCTTCCAGTAATGGTGTGTCCAATGGTGCCGCCAACGGCGCCGCCAATGGCCACGGCACCAACGGCGTCGCCAACGGCAACGGCTCGTGCTGCGGCAACTAATTTCTGCATCGGGTTTGGGCAAAGGCTAGCATCATCAGTTGTGTAAATATGTACCCAAGTAGTCACTGCATGAAGTGTCCATCGGCTTTAATCCAGGGAAACTGACAGATGACCATGGCCCACAATCTGGCGACACGCAACAATCACCATACATCCTAGAAAGCACAGGCAGCCGCAACACCAGCAACGACGAGCGCCATGCCCGCGGCCGCCCGCCCGGCCCCGCCGGCAGCCGCCGGCTTGGCATTGTACGGCTTGACGCCCTCGGGCAGCTGGTCCGGCGCGCCCTTGACGACCGTGAACGGCTGGGACTGGAGAAAGTTGAACGGGCGCGTCGCCTTGTCGTCGCCCGTGTTCGGCCACGAGAGGACGTACTTGAACCCGGCGCCGGGCTTGATGGAACTGCGGTCAGCCAGGGCCAAAAATAGGATGCCAAGAGATCGGGGTGGGGGAGGGACATGGGTGTCGTCCTCTGGTCGAAGGACGGACGAGGACTGAGAACCAGTCCGCACAGAAGAGGAGATTCGAGTGGGAGCGCGCGTGGAATGGGCCGTTCCAGTGAAATGAAGCACAGACGTACTTGTCACCTGCGCCCAGGAGGGGGCCGAAAGTCGCATTCGTCGCGTTGGCCAGCACGGGCTTGGTGTCGAGCGCATACCACCCGCCCATGCCGAGGACGGCCGGCGCGTGTCCGCCCGCGTGCAGGATGGTCGTGTTGGCATTATCGAGCAGGACCGTCAGCGAGGGGCTGGAAGTCTCCTTCCAGTCCCACGAGATGAAGACGGTGCCGTTCAGCGAGACTGCCGTCAGCCGAGTCCTAGAGAGGAGGGTACCGTTCGTGTTCGCTGTGGGGTAGGTGATGACGCTGCCTGCGTCGGTCTGGTTCTTCGCCACGGCGCCCTTTGGCGCTGCGAGGGCTGTGGTCGCAAAGACCGCCGCGAGGAGGGAGGAAACGAGCATGCTGCGAGTGAGGCGACGTGAGGGATGTCCAGATGGTGAGAGAGTGAGAGAGATTGCAAGAGATGGAGGCGGAGGGTGTCGCCCGACCATGTTGAAGACTACCAGCTGCGCGGGGTTAGTACAAGTGCCTCGGTTTCATGCTCCAGCCTAGGCACTCGTGCCCGATTGCCCGCCTTCGTGGGGCCGTCGGAGGCTCGGCCGCTGCATGTTGCGGCGCTCGCTGTGCACGCGAACGACGCATACCATAGGGGATGCGGCTGGAGTGTGTACCGATGTCGAGATCTCGATGCCACACCACACTGCCTCGAACAGCCTACTATGCGTACAGCTATGTCTATGTTCTTACGTCTAGTGGGCTTTGCCATTCGGCATGCGCGCCCGAGAAGTAATGTGCAGGTTGGGGAGGTCGTAGACAGACTCGAGCGGTGCGGGAACCCAATAAGGCGCCAGCCACGCCGCAAAGGACCAGGCCGTATCGACACTGAGTGCGATGGCGTTGATTATGGCGTAGAACATCTGTCTTTAGCTGTGCGCGATGCCGACTCACCATGGGAATGACGCCCATGAACAGATTGCCCACGACGCCGCGGCGCCGGATCGTGTCCCACAGTTCTGTGCGGACGACCTCCTCGGCAATGGGAGACGGGTATGGGCCGAGGAGGCGGTAGAACGTCGGGAAGGCCGCGCCAAAGCTGTCGTCAGCTATGAGACGAGCATCAGCTCACCAGTAGATAAATGTCACAAAGGTTCCGTACTTTCTCCACAGCGGCCAGAGACCCGGCGCCGAGCCCATGTCCCGGGCCAGCTGGGACATGTAGCTCGAGTAGTCGACGCCGTACTGGATCCGGCCGTTTTTGGCGTGAAGAAGATGGTAGTGTTCCCCACCTGTCGGGGCGACCATCTTGTGTTGCGCGAGGAGGAAGAAGAACTGCACCTGCATCTCGGCGATGGGCGGAATGGCTCCTGCTCGTCAGCTGCGTCAATAGTCTCCCTAGCTCACCAACGCCGGGACGGAGGAAACCGATAAAGCCAACGCTGGGGTCTGAGGATGAGCAGATGCCCCGCACATCGCATGCGTCCGGGCCTTGGGGGTAGTCCTTTCCCAGCCAGTCCCACTTCTGCGTATAGCCCGTGGCCAGAACGACAAGATTGGGCCTGCATGGCTTCGTCCACGCCGTCTCCTTGGACCTATGTTTCGGCGGCGGCGGGAAGACTGCCGCGCCGTTCTCAAACTTGGATGGGAAGGGGACGATGTGGATTGTTGGGTCGTCGACACCTTTGGGAGCAGGCGGGTCCATGTATTGAAAGAAGAGTTTGTGCAGCCACGACATGTTATGGAACGGGCGGTTAATGAACTGCATGGCTTTCCTGCGTGTCAGCGTGAGAGACTGAACAGCTCACCCGCTCTTGTTCAAGAAGACGTAGGCGCGGCCTTGACGCTCAGGCGGCAGCTCGCCTGCCCACTGGTTACAGCCTGCCTTTGTGCCCGTGAGGAGCCACATGACGCGCCGAATGACAAAGTCCGAGACGAACCAACGCAGATGGCTCGCTGCAATCCAGGGGTGCACATATGCGTCCTCGAAGAGATTGGTGATCAGCCCATCGATGGGAAGAGCGCCGTCAAAGGTAGAGTTGAAGATTCGAAAGTTGTTCAGCACCTAGGTTGAGGATCGACGCAGAGCAGGAGACTCACCTTTGGGAAGCTCAGAAAGCCCGTTCGAACTCCCATCCATGTCGTCTTGGCGACGTGCACTGATTCGTACGCGACATCCATGCCCGTTTCGCCAGCCCCGAGAACGAGCACATCTTTGGCTGCCAGCTGGGCACGGCACTTGTAGTCCGACGAGTGTATCCAATCGATCGGCGGCTCGCAGAGGGGCTCGGCAGTGAGGCCAACGATAGGCGGCACGGCAGGGATAACATGTAGCCCAGTGCAGATGACCACTCGCTTGGCCACGATCGTGACCTCCTCCGCGGTATTGTCAAAGCTGCGAAGCGTCGCGACGTGCGGGAACTTGGCATCGCCGGCCTTTTCGAGCTTGACCACGCGCGTCTTGAGATATATGTGGTCTCGCAGCTTGTTCGCATTGGCGTACGACTCGAGGTACTGCACAAAGTTGGGAAGTGTGGGATGGTCGGGGTCGGTGGGGAGGTAGCGGTAGTCGGAGAAGCACGTCAACTGCTTGGAGCTGACGAGCTCGGCGTTCTCGTAGCCGCGATATCTTGGGTCAGCAGCTGGATAGCTCGGAACGGTGGAGCGCACCTGAATGTCCCTCCTAGGGCGTCCTCGCTCTCGACCAGGACAGGCGCCTCGTCTGCCTCGAATTGGGTCGTCTGGAGCGCATACTTGAGTGCCACTAAGCCAGACGGCCCGCCGCCGATGACTAGAGTCGATGTCCTTGCTGGGAACTGCCGCATCGTGAGAGGCAGTGGGTGGAAGTGGGATCTGAGTTGGTGACGGTGGCATTGAGTATGACGTCGTGCCTGCCGCCGCTGTCTTCGCCCAAGTCCGACACTTGTTCAGATATGACACATTGCATGACCTCTATGCTACAGCATCGACTACACGACCATCTAGCTCGCGTCCTCGGTCAAGCACGAGTCCCACGCGAGAGACATGACGATGATGAGCGCGCCTGGTCGACCCCTTCTTCCTCAACAGCTCGTCCTTGTTCCGGATCTATTTGCCAACAACGGCCACGACAGGCCCTTGGTCCTTCCCAGCCTCACTGGCGAGAGTGATTCGGCGCTCATCCCGCTGAGGCGCCGGGAAGACGGGTGGACAGCTGCACCACGCTCGAGACTGTTGCCTCCAGTGTCATTTTGACATGCATTAGCCCAAGCGCCGAGGAGACTTACAGCTGAACTTGCGCTGTTGCAAGAAGATCAACTGCTCAGACCGTACGTAAGAGCACGGTCATCTCGCCGACACTCGCCCTAAATGAGACACAGGGCGACGACGATGGCGAGGTCGACGCCAGCCGCGACCGTGCATCGACACTGTGGTCAGCTCGCCCTCCCAGATGACTTTTACCACTCTCGAGTTTGTCCGCAAGCCCGCGACCTCGCGCCGCACTGTTCCCACCAGCATGCCATCGCACAGCAGCTGCGCATGGCGGCCGCCCCGGCTTGCCGCGAGCGTGAGCCTGCGCCCATCTCTGCAGTGGCCGTCCGCTGGCTCTGGGCCAGAATCACAGCGCGCAGTACTGGCGGTAGCTGGAAGGGAGGCGTCCAATGTGACCTTCCCTGCCTGTCAGCGCAGTGGGAGAGACAACCTACAGACCAGACGCCGTACGATGTGCAAAATCGTGCGCCCGGCCTCGTCCTCGCATTTGAACCTCCTCCAGACTGGAATGAACGCATTGTTGCGCAAGTGCATCAGAATGTTCCCCTCGGCATCGGTGATGGCTTTATCAGTACCTTCGTGCTCGGGGGATGTACTTTTGAAATGCGTCAGGTATGGCATCTCCCCGTCCACTCCTAGCACCACATGGCCGTGATCATCTTGAACCAGGACAGATTCCAGCTGTCAGCCAGCAGCTTACAGAGAATCCCACCTTGCCAACATAGATGAACCTGTCCTTCAGTTCGATCACCGTCGTTGCATCCCGGCACGTCTGCGGGAAGAGGGAAAATGGCCTATCGAGGGGATCGAGGAGCTGGAGCGGCGCTGGCGCTGGGCCAGGGAAGGAGCGTGCGCGAGGTCGGAGAGGCATTACTGAAGCATCCCCGGCGCTGCGTATGAGCAATGGATACTGCGCGCCGGTGCGTGAAGAGTGGATGGTGATGGGAGAGGTGGAGGATTACCGACGTTGCCGAGCGACGATTGGGTGGCGGCTGTGGAGGATCGGCATGTAGCCCGAGTGTGGGCGGGCCAGATGAGATGTGCCACTTTGCCTGCAGATCTGCTGCAGGCTTTGATGGCAGCGATGGTCAACTGACGAAGGTGAGAACGAAGACGGCTGACAGGTCGACCGGAGACGAGCGCTATCATGCCGACCTCCCTCGGTCATTGCACCACACAATCTTGGTGCTTCAATGCAGCAGCAAATGGGTACGCCTTCTCAGATTCATTGGCAAAGCGTCCGACGCGCAACCATTCTCAACCTTCTCGAGCCTTCATCGACATCTACAAGGAGGTCTGATTTGAGCAAACGGTGCTGCTGTTCAAGCACGATTTCCTATACCTCCTAGTGCTCGCAGAAGCTCCAGCTACGCTCGCCAATGAGGTTGTCGACAGTCTGGACCAGCGCCTTGCGCTCCTCGATGAGTTCCTCGCGGAACTTCTTGGCGACCTCCAGCCCGTACGGCACATCCAAGTGGTCGTACACCATGCGCGAGAGTTCCGACGGGAGGCGCTGCTCGATGGCCGACTCCTCACGCCAGTGCAGCTGCTGCGGCGGGACCGTGGCGGACGACGGAATGCGCACGTTCGGGTCGACGAGGAAAATGGCGACAATCTTGCGGTGGCCGTTCTTGGTCTTGTCCTCCAGCTCAAAGGGCTGGACCTGGTGCTGAAGGACATTGGGGAACACGAGCAGACGGCCCTCCTTCGTGACGACGTCGCCGAGGGGCTGAGCAGTGTTGTCCCTTTCCAGTCCCGGGTCCATGCCGTACATTTCCTGGAATGGCGCATGGTCATTCTGCTCATACCTGACATCAGCCACGAAGCGCTCCCGACGTACTCAAAGTTGCCGTCGTCGTACTCCTCCGCATTGGTGACCGTGCGGAACGCGAGACGGGACTCTGTGACATTCTCGTTGTCATAGTAGTACAGGGCCGTCGCGCAGATGTGCTCGTTCATCTGGCCCTCAAAGTGCCACTGCCCGCCCTCGTAACGCGGCTTGTCGGGCGTGAGGTGGATGTTGGCCAGCTTGACAATGACCTGCAGACGGTGGTCGCGCGTTTCGTCAGCGGAAGCGGCGGCCAGCGCGGCGTCATGTGCAGCCGCGTCGGCATCCGCCAGCTGCTTCTTGATGGCAACCTTTTCCGCGTGGTCCATCTTGCGCCACGGCTTTGACTTGTCCTTGTACACAGCATCAAAAGCGGCGTTGCGCTCGGTGTGCTCGAGCTGGGCGGCCTTGATGGCCTTCTTCTTCGGACGTCGCACGGGGGTGCGCTTCGCTTGCGCAAACCACGGCCCTTCGGTCTGGTACGTCGACACGCCAGGGAAGATGTACTCGGCCGCCTTGACATCGGGGTGCTGCACGGGATGATTCTCATTGTACCAAGCCTGAGTGGCTTCGTAGTACTCATCATCATCAGAGGTCCATCCGTCCGTCACCGACTCTGGAGCTTTGTACGAGTCGCAGCGTCTGCGGCCGCCTCCCTCGCAAAACTCGGGGACTTTGCAGATGCGGTTCGAGTCGTCGCACTGGAGTCGCTTCCGCTCGGTGAATCGCTCCGTGTTGAGCTCGCAGTCAGACCACGACTTGACGCGGTGGTACGCCGCCGACATCATCGGGAGGGCAATGTCCACCAGCTGCTCGACGACGGGGTACAGCGCGGCGTGCTCGATCGGGTGGGCATTGTTGATATAGCTCGAGATCTTGGCTGGGCCCTTGCCGTGCTTGTCGAACGAGACATCGGCAGGGAGCCACTGGAACTTTTTCGACCACAGTCGGACACTGTATTTTTCGCTCAAGCCCAGGTCGATAGCGGTGGGGACGGGCATTGTCTCGCCAGAGCCAATAAACTCGAGCGACTCCTTGGGGCCGATCTCGCGATCCGTGAGGACACGGCTGGTGCCATAAACCACAGGCCAGAGGGACGGGTGGACGAGATCGAGAACCTGCTCGTTACTCCCTGGGTGCCAGTCCTTGTCCTTGTCGGGCACGTCTTCAAAGATCTTGGCGGCCTTGCGGAGCGCCTCGGTTACTTGGGCTGGGACGCGACCATCGGCCTTGAAGACTGCCGCAGCCGTGTCAAGGATAGACACGATCCCGCCGGCACCGTCTGCCTGCGCAGTCGCCTTGTACGCCTCGGCCTTGTCCTGGAGCTCTAGCAGGCAGAACTCGAACATGTCGTCCGTGAAGCCGACATTGAATGGGGCGCTGCCTTGGGCCACAAAGCTCTGGAGCTCGGCCTTCCATTTGGCCACAATCGTCTCGTCGCGGACCTTGTTCCACCATTCGGGCTTGTCCGTGATGGCATTGACAAAGAGGAGCATGGCGCGCTCGCGGATGGTGATGGTGTTGGAAAGCCAGCGCTCGCCGTCAACACCCAGGGGAAACGTGTCGGGATTGATGGGTGCGCTGGGGTGCTCCAGGTCACCGTACCCCTGGCCATCATCTACAAAGTCCTCGTCGCTGGGAATGTCGTCAAGCGCGGACATGGTTGGAGGGGGAGTGAGAGGATGGAGAAGACTATAGTCGAGCGCGTTACAGGCAGCCACGACGCGTCGGGATGGTGGTCTTGGCGCTCAGGGCCTTACCGCCCTTAAGCATGACAATGTGTTCTGAAATGTCGCAGATCCTTCTTATGCTTCGATTAGAATGTGGATTAGGATCATAAACCCCCGCGCAGGCTGACCAAACTGCTTGGGGCTGTCTGCTCAGACTAGGTCTCCCGCGCTGCCTAGGGCGGAACGAGCGAAACGACCACCGGCGATAATGTGTGGCCTCGTCGGCGTCGGTGTCGGCGTCGGCGTCGGCGTCGGCGTCGGCGTCGGCGTCGGTGACAGCTTTCACCAGCGTGGCCGATGTGACTGGCCTCTACAGTGGTAGGAAGGAGGTCGGTGGAGGAGCCAAGCCGAGACCCAGCGGGCTGCTTCCTCCTTCCAGCTTCCTTGGCGTCGAGCATGTGCCCTGGGTGTTGTGCCAACGCTGTGGAGGAGGTTGGTCGATTGCCGACGGTGCCCAAGGACAGGCTGCTGCCATGGTAGATTGACAGAGATGACCTTACGTGCACTCGGATGCATGCACTCCGTACGCTCATGACGTGAATGACAGCATCTGACGAGTGCATCAAGTGGAGACCCGGCATGAGCAGAGCTGACAGTTGATGCGTGCAGCGGTGCATCTTGCCGAGCATGCCGATCTCTCTCGCCACACGAACACTGCCAGATGCTTAAAGCACGAGCGATGACGAGTGCATGCGTTCGCAAGCTACACACCATCATGGGCAAAGCATCTGACCCGCAACGCATCCTCGACCCCGTCGAGCCACCCATCGGCATCTTCAAGGAGCTTGTGCGATCTGACCAGGCCGTGCTCGTGTTCAAGGAGAAGGTGTGGAATGTCAGCACTGTCAGTCAAGGTGGTACGAGGTACCTCTGACAGCAGGAAATCTTTGACGTGTTCGACTCTGAGAATGCGCCAGTCGTTAGATGTTCGGGCAAGGCGTTCCACTTGCGAAACGTCAAGCGTGAGTATCGACTCTCCTCTGCTGACGACAGAAATCAGCGACCTGAACGGCGGCTTGCTATTCAACATTCGCAACAAGGTCAAGCCATTCCTGCGACATTTCTGGGGCGAGGACGAAACTGGGATGGAGCTGTTCGTCGCGAACAAGAAGCTTGCCTGTGAGTCGTGTTGTGAGTCGTCGCTGACTGTGCAGGGAAGACCACCCTCGAGGTCACATTCATGAACCGCTTCACGGGTGAACCCGTCATGCTCACCGTCAAAGGCGATGCGCTGGGCATGAACGCCGAGGTGCTGATGGACGAAGGGCGGACGATTGCGACATTCTCGCGCGAGTTCTGGACCAAAGACCTGCTGAACAATGCCAAGGCTGTGGGTGACACTGTGGAGCCAGCTGATAGCAGTACTATGTGACGGTCGCCGGAGGTGTGGATCTGGCTCTGATGACTGCGTTGTGCGTGTGCTACGACGAGTGCAAGCATGATGAGGCGAGGCGGTCTGCATAGCAGCTGTAGCACTTGTGGGAGAAGGATGCATGAGCAAGGCAGTGTTCGCGCTGGTGGGCGGGACAGGCACTGAGCGGGCAAGTGGGATGCCCGGAGCGCGTCGTGCGCGTCAGTCCATGTCTTGGCTCAGGCCTACAGTCAACCTTCCCTGTTATCATCCTCATCCTCACTCTTCTCCATTGCTCACAACATCACTCATCATGCCTCCCAGGCGCTCAGCCCGTGCAGCTGCCGCACCCCCTCCACCCCCAGCAGCAGCCTCTCCCTCCCCCTCCCCCGCCCCCGCCCCCGCCCCCGCGGCGGTCCGACAGGATGCCCTCAAGGGCTGCCGTATCGCCGTTGCCGGCGCCTTTGCCGGCCAGTCCGCTACCGACATTATCAAAAAGGCCACCGAGCTAGGCGCAAAGTGCAGCGCCAACGTCACAAAGACCGTCACCCACCTCGTTACCTCCCAGTCCGACTTCAACTCGGGCTCGTCCAAGGTCACATCGGCCCAGAAACTCGGCATCACGATCGTCTCGTCTGACTGGATCGACGAGTGTGATGCCAAGGGCGAAAAGGTCGACGAGGACGAGTACGTCCTGAAGGCTGCCACGGCAAACGGCACGGCCAATGGAACGGCCAACGGTACTGCCAGCAAGAAGCGCGCTGCCTCTGAGGACGAGGAAGAGGAAGACAAGCCTGCTGGCAAGCGCAAGCGCGGCACCAAGAAGGACGACAATGATGACGGTGAGTCAACCCCGGCGCTGTCTAACAGTAGCGTCCTCCTCCAAGCCCGCGAGCAAGAAGGCTGTCCCCAAGAAGGACGACAAGAAGGCCGTCAGCGCCGCCGTGGCCAGCGTCAAGCTGGACGAGAAGGCTGCCAAGGCTGCAGCCAGCGGCAGCGGCCAGCTTGCCAAGAAGAAGAAGGGCTTTGTCGTTCCTATCGATGAGGGGTGGAACTCCCCCGGCTACCAGGTCTACATTGATGCGGAGAATGTCATCTGGGACGCCTCCCTCAACCAGACCAACGCCTCAAACAACAACAACAAGTTTTACCGGATCCAGGTTGGTCACGACTAGTATCTCGGCTCACCGCAGCTCCTCCACAACAAGGGCCAGTACCTCACTTGGACGCGCTGGGGCCGTGTCGGCGAGACTGGAAATAACGCAACGCTGGGCTCGGGAGCGCTCGACAATGCCAAGGTCCACTTTGAGAAGAAATTCAAGGACAAGTCTGGCCTCAAGTGGGAGAGCCGTCTGGATGCCCCCAAGGGCGGCAAGTACACGTTCATCGAACGCAGCTACGAGGACGACTCGGATGCCGAGGACGAAGCAGACGAGGTCAAGGGTGAGGAGGAGGACTGGACCCCGCCCGAGTCCAAGCTCCCCGAGCAGATCCAGGACCTCATGGCCCTCATCTTCAACCAGGATTTCCTCAATGCCTCAATGGCTCAGCTCAACTACGACGCCAACAAGATGCCCCTTGGCAAGCTGTCCAAGTCGACCATCTTACGCGGCTTCCAGGCCCTCAAGGACCTTGCCGCGCTCTTTGACGACAACAGTCTCGCCCAGTCGCAGTACAGCCTGACCTACCCGCAGGCCGTCGAGACCAAGTCGAACCAGTACTACTCTATAATTCCGCACGACTTTGGACGTAACCGTCCGCCGATCATCAACTCGGAAGCCATGTTGAAGAGGGAGATTGAGCTTCTCGAGTCTCTCGGCGACATGAAGGAGGCAGCCAACATCATGAAGGCCGAGCGCCCCAAGGACACGATACACCAGTACGATCGCCAGTTTGCTGGTCTCGGTATGGAGGAGATGAGCGTCGTCGACCATGACTCCAAGGAGTTCAAGAACCTGGCCGAGTATCTGCTCAAGACCAAGGGCACGACGCACCATGTCAACTACAAGGTTCACGACATCTTCCGTATCGAGCGCCAGGGTGAGAAGGCCCGTTTCGACGCTTTCGACATGCCCAAGGTCAAGTCGAACCGTCGCCTTCTCTGGCACGGGTCGAGGTCGACCAACTATGGTGGTATCTTGTCGCAGGGTCTGCGCATTGCGCCTCCTGAGGCGTGAGTAATGTCCATCTTCGTCACTGACCGCAGTCCTGTGTCTGGCTACATGTTTGGAAGTGAGTAGCAGTCCGGCGTCTGAAGCGTGCTAACAACCAGAGGGCATCTATCTTGCCGACATGTCCTCGAAATCCGTCAACTATTGCTGCTCGTACTTATCTGGCGGCCAGGCGCTCCTGCTCCTGTGCGAGGCGGATCTCGGCGACCCCATCCAGACCCTCACCAACGCGAGCTACACGGCCGGCGAGGACGCACTCAAGAAGGGCATGTACTCGACCTGGGGTCAGGGCACAACTGGTCCATCAAAGTGGAAGGACGCGGGATGCGTGCACCCGTCCCTCAAGGGCGTCGAGATGGTAAGACCCACTGAGGCTTTGTGCTGACACCAGCCCGATGTCTCCACCGCCCCAGGCAACACCAACGTCGATGCGGCTTACCTCATGTACAACGAGTACATTGTGTACGATGTCGGACAGGTCCGTCTTCGCTACCTCTTCCGTGTGAGCACGTGAGTGTGAGCACGGCCGGAGGGGATACTAGGAATAGGATCGTTGTGAATCACGGCTGCATGTATGTAAATAGTCATCGCGCGTGATAGACGCCGAGATACCGATGGCGCTCGGTTGGGGTGGCCACGGACTCACATGCCAGTGCCGATGGGTCGCGCCGCTATGCCATGCTCCCTCGGCAGTTGCGATCAGTTGCGCTTACCTACGCGTATCCGACAAATCGATCGTGCATCGCACCTCTTGTGAGTCCGCAGGATCCCGGCTTGGACGACTTCTTTGTGCAGACTCCGACGGATCACGGCCTACGGGAGTTAGTAGCCGGCTCGGCCAGCCCCGTTGCAGCCAGACTATAAACCGTCCAGCTACTCCTCGGAACTCACAGCACTAACAGCTTGACACGCGCAGCTCAGCTACCAACATGTCCAGGCGTCCCGACCCAGCAACTGTCAAGACGCCCGCGATGCCAGCGAGCTTTGACGACCTCCGCTCGCGCGACCCGCCGTACAACACCTGGGGCATGTGGGGCGAGGACAACGAGCACGGCCAGCTCAACCTCATCACGCCCGAGAGCGTCCGGCGCGGCGTCGCGGCAGTCAAGCACGGCGTGGCAGTGTGTCTCAAGTACGTCTAAACTTGAGAGAAGACTGACGGCAGCCTGCCGCTCAAGGAGGAGATCAACCCCGGCCGCGGCGGTGTCGAGCACGAAATGTAAGCGTTCCCGCGACTAGTCTGACAGAAGCCTGCAGCACGGCTTCTACGCCGACGACAAGGTATCCTTCAACACGCAGTGCTCGACGCAGTGGGACGGCTTCAAACACGTCTCGTACAGAAACTATCCCTCAAAGGGCCAGTTCACGTACCACGGCGGCCTGAGACCCGAGCAGGTCGCAGACAAGGACAACTGCAAGTTTGGCATCCACAGTGCGTCCTGTCCAAGGTTTCAGCTAACGCAGACTTTGCGCAGAAACCCATCACGACGCGCGCACACCTGCTCGACATCCCGCGCTGGCTCGAGCGTACGGGCCAGCCCGCGCTCGACTGCCTAAGTACCAAGACGCCCATCACGCTCGCCATGATCCAGGCCTGCGCGCAGGCCGAGGACGTGGTCTTTGATCCGGGAGACATACTTATTATCCGCTCAGGCTACACCGAGGCCATACTGGGCATGTCTGCTGAGCAAAAGGCAACGTACGCGCCCACACAGGGCGCCGTGGGCGTCGAGCCGTCCGAGGAGCTCTTCCGCTGGGTATGGGAGAGCGGCATTCCCGCCGTTGCGGGGGATATGTGAGACAGATGGGAGATGTGATTCGAGTGCTGACGGCAGGTTCTCGTTCGAGTTCTGGCCGCCCAACTTTGTCGACGGCCGGCGATGCCTGCACGAGATCTTTCTGGCTGGCTGGGGCCTGCCGCTTGGCGAACTGTTCGACCTGCGCGAGCTCGGCAGGCTGTGCGAGATGTACGGGCAGTACACGTTCTTGCTTACTACCATGGGCATGAACCTCGAGGGCGCCGTGGGGACGCCGTCGAACGCGCAGGCTATTCTGTAGTGTTGTACCCAGGGAGAACAAGTCTACCGGGTGTATGTGCAATGCAGCATAGAGAGCGCAGTCTGACAGCGACTTTAGTGCATTGACGAAACGTGGGAGACACGTGTCGGCAGCATGGCCGCCCACCTGGTCAAGCATATCACGTGCCTGGCGGTCAAGTCGCGTCACAATCGCGCGGGACGCTGAACCCTCTTGGCATCGTCAACAACACCATGACAGACAAGGTCGACGTGCAGGCCGGCTCGCAGCTCGCCCAGCTGCCCGCCGAGGTGCTCACGCGCATCACGCGCTGGGTGGACACGCCGACCCTCTCCGCCGTCCGTATCAGCTGCAAGCTGGTCGAGCGCAAGCTCTTCTCGTCGTGGGCGCGCGAGTTCTTCCGCAAGCGCCAGTTCATGATCTCGAGTTTCTCGCTCAACACCCTCGTAGAGATCTCAGAGCACCCCCACCTCGGTCCTGTGCTGCAGCACCTGATCGTTGCGACCGACAAGCAGGAGGCGGCACGCATGCCACCAAGCGCCGCCATCGACGATCAGGATTTCCTGCTCGATACGGGCGCGTGGATTCCGCTCCTGACTGCCGCGCTTGGCAATCTTTCCAATCTGGCGACTGTCGACCTGAGAGACTTTGACTCGCACACTCGATTCCGTGACGGGCCGGCTGCGGCTTGGAGGAGCTATGGCGCGCCGACTATCCAGAAGGAACTTCAACGGCGACCGTCTCAGTGGTGCGACACGCGCGAAGTTGCCCGTCTCTTCCGGGGCATCATGGTAGCTATGGCCGATAGCGGCGCTGCTCCGTCCAACATCGAGATCCTCACGCGCGGCGCGGCGCTGCCCGACTCGGCCTTTCATTTCCCAGCACCTGTGCTTGACAAGCTCAAGCCCGCCCTAGAGCGAGTCAAGAAGCTTCATCTTGCTCTTTCCGAGCAGGACAACAGGGAGCACTACCCGAGTCTTTACGACTTCTTGACCCTCACGCCGAATGTCACCTGGCTCCGCCTGAATATTCATGGGCAGAACCCGGATCCGTTCCTCAAGTGTCTGAGCGAGCCCGTCTCAGCCACTGCGAGCACGAACGGCGGTGATGCTCCCATCGCCCTGAAGAATCTCTCCTCATTGGATATCGGATTCGTCTGCTTCGAACGCCCAGAGCTGCTTCGGGATCTCTTGGACAAGTTTCCCGTCCGCTCTCTCAGTCTTTGGAAGTGCGGGATCCTTGACTCGCGTCCAGCAACGGCCGCAATTGGGAAGGACGTACCTAATTTGTGGGCGGAGACGATTCGCTCCCTCGCGCAGACCAAGGTCCGGCGGCTCACAGCTGGAGAACTGTACCAACGCCGGGAGTTTACGGTAGCGCCAGTTCGATTTAGCAAGGCACCTGGGATCGGAAACCTGCTCAAGTTGCCCAGCCCAATATACCCAGGAGACATGTTCAACGCGGCAGCAGACGACACCGCGCTTGAGTGGCCCAAGGCCGTGGACTACGGGGACGAGGGCAGCGAGGACGATGACGACGAAGATGATAGGAGCGCGGACGAGGATGAGGACGAGGACGAGGACGCGGACCAGGAGAACGAGGACGACGAGGATGACATGGACGGCGAGTAGGGTTGTACCTTGATACTTGTGCAGCGTTGTGAGAATATAAGGTCAAGATGTCACATGCGAGCGATGTTGTGCGCTGGGCGCAGGGGCCTCTCGGACCCGTGTCAGTTGTCCGTCTCCTTTTCTTCTCCACCACGACTCCTTTCCTCTTCTTCATCACTCTCAGGCCGCAACTCTCCTCGTCAAGCATCAGGTCGGTGTCATTCGATGGTGTCGCCGGTGATACCGTTTCCCGGCGCCACCCTAGCAGGTGATCTTCTGATCTCCTCCTGCCCGAGTTACCGGACAAGTGCAGCTCGCGTCACTATGCCCATCGGCTGGCCGCGACGCTTGCAAGTACGAACAGTTAGCAAACGTCCACTCTTCCCGGCCTACCACGACCATGAGCTCGATCAAGGTACTCGCCTGCTTGGTGCTTTCGAGCGAGCTTTACGCGAGCTTCTCTCGAGGATGATTCCGACTGATACCTACCTGTTGCTAGCTTCTGCCTAGTGCCGTCCACCTGACTCACCGTGGTCGCAGCGGCGTCGAGTGGGTACGCTGACAAGCTTCTCACAATCTCTCCAGAGTTCACTCGAAGTTTGTCCGAAGTTGATCCTCACTGTGGACGGCCCTCTGCTCCGTGCCACTACTGACGTGCACTGACCATGTCTCCTCGAGGATTATCCCTCTTCGTCGTTGAGCACGCTGCTCGGGCAGCACGGACACCACCGATGCACTCCCAGTTCGAGATGTAACGTGCGCCGGCTCACTGGCCGCGACACTCCGGCACGCGCTCCGTCGCGCTCCGTCGCTCTCCGTTCGCAGCTCCGACCGCTCCGACTCGCACCCGGCGCGGAGAGCTAGCCTCGATATCGCCCTGGCCTCGGTGGGTTTCGAGATTTCATTACAGCTGTCGGAAATCGCACTGGCTACCGGCGTGTTCCTGGGACCTCTAGCAAGGGCCGTGCCGAGGAGGCTAGCGGTCGTGGTGGTGGACGCCGCGGCTACCAACCAGAGCGCCTGACGCAGCAGGGAAAAACAACGCTGGGAATGCGGCGGCATACCGGACCGATGGGGGTGCTCGGCGGGTTTAATCTCATCTCTACTGCCCACATGGTCGTCGAGGACCGCCTATCAGCGGGTCTCGACCAGGCACACTCCAGTGGAGGAGCCGGATCACGCGGCGAAACCTTCACCAAGCACCGTTTGCAATGCCGAGACGAGCGGCAGCTACAAACCCGCCACTTGACCATATAAGGGTAGCGAGAAGGGGCTCCTTTGCCCCGCACCTCAGCAACATGTCCCTCGGCACGTCCCATCCTGGGAAGGAGGACAAGGTCAGCGTCGACCACATCGAGGACTCCAACTTTCACGACACGACAAAGATCGAGCGCGATGGCCTCGTATCGGAGGCCATCAAGGCGGAGCACGCCGAGCACGAGGAGGGCGTGTTCGAAGCCTGCCGCAACCACTACAAGGCCGTTTTCTGGTCATTGCTCATGAGCATGTGCATCGTGTAAGTCTGCTTGGCGTTGTGGAGCTGACGAGTAGCATGGAGGCATACGACGGCTTCCTGATCGGCAACCTGTTTGCTCAAGAGTGTAGGTGCGCTCAGACGACCAGTGCTGACATCAGCCTTCCGAGACCACTTTGGTGTCTACGTCGAGTCTGAAGGCAAGAAGTTTGTGCCGGCAGCCTGGCAGACAGGCCTCCAGATGGCACCAATCGTCGGTGCCTTTGTCGGTGTCGTGTCCACTGGCTGGATCGCCGACCACTTTGGATACAAGCGGACGGCCATCGGCGCGCAGATCATGATGATTGCAGTCATCTTCTCGACCTTTTTCGCACCCAACTTGACCGTCCTGGTTGTTGGCGAGTTCCTCTGTGGCCTGCCATGGGGTGCCTTCGTCGTCGTCTCACCCGCCTACGCGTCCGAAATCGCTCCCCTGGCGCTCCGCGGCATCATGACCCAGTACATCCAGATGTGCTGGTGCATTGGCCAATTTGTCGCTGCCGGTGTCCTCTATGCTCTGCGCAACCGCACGGACCACTGGGCCTTCAAGATCCCCTTTGCGATCCAGTGGGCGTGGCCTGTCCCCATCATTGCGCTTCTCTGCTTTGCGCCAGAGTCACCATACTGGCTCGTCCGCAAGGGCCGGCTCGAGGAGGCGCAGCGCGTCGTCCAGCGCCTCTCGACGCACCACACCAAAGCCTCGCCCCACGACACCGTCATGGCCATGCAGCGCGTGCACGAGATTGAGCAGCGCGAGACGCGCGGCGGGTCCTACCTCGACTGCTTCCGCGGCACCGACCTGCGGCGCACGCTCATCATGTCCATCACGCACGCCGGCGCAAACCTCACCGGTCTCCTCCTGTCCAATCTCTCGACCTACTTCTTCACGCTCACCGGAATGGACTCGAACGAGGCCTTTGCGCTTGGTCTCGGCACCACGGCCATCCAGTTCGTCGCCGTCATCGGCTCCTGGGCCGTGACGACGTACTGCGGCCGTCGTCCGCCGTTCCTCTGGGGTGCTGCTTGCAACGGCATCGTGTGTCTCATCATCGGCATTCTCGCCTGTCTCAAGCAGACGCCAATGGTCATGAAGGCGCAGGGTGGACTCGTCATCATCCTCGCGTTCCAGTACGGCTTCACGCTCGGTCCAATCATCTGGGCGTACCAGGGCGACATCTCGTCGCTCCGTCTCCGTTCCCAGTCCGTCGCCATCGCGCGCGACAGCTACTACGCCACCGCTGTCGTCTTCACCATCCTCAACAACTACATGCTCTCGCCCACTGGCTGGAACCTCGTCGGCAAGAGCGCGTTCATCTGGATGGCCACCTGCTTCGCCATGGTCGCGATCGGCTACTACCACCTTCCTGAAGTCAAGGGCCGCAACTACCGTGAGCTCGACATTCTCTTCCACCGCCGCACGGATGCGCGCAAGTTCTCGACCGAGGTTATCGACGACGCTGCTGAGGAGTAGTCTGTATTGTAATTCTGATGGTTAAATGCAGTTGTTCTGTTCAATGGGATTCTGGCCAGACGCTCTGGACATGTTCGATGCCCGGCACCTCACTCAGCGCACCGCTCAGCTGATCTCCAATGATACATGAGCCATGCAATACACTAGTTGAGCCACCCGCGACAGCTCTCAACGCCACACAGACACGGCACGCGCAGCGCCGGGTCGCTCTCAAGCGGAAACTTGTAGTCGTACGTGACTTCCGTCAGCCTGTCCACCACCTGGCCCATCCACAGGACAACTCACCCTCTTCTCCAGGATAGATCGGCCGTCGCGCATAGATGACAATCTTGCTCTGCCCGTTGATGCTGATGATTTTCGCATTCGCGTTCGGGTCGCAGCAGTGGTTGATAAGTCGAGATACCGAGCCGTGGAACGTCGCGTCACACACCACGTCGCCGTCAATGCGGAACAGATACGACGAGCCGATTCCCTGTTGTCAGCTTAATCGACGTGGCTCGAGCGGCGGCGCTACTCACCTGCTTCATATACTGCTGCTCGCGGATGTCCGCGACGGTGCTCCGCACCACTTCGCCGACGTACTCGCACACCATCTCCCCGAGCTGGATCGTCTCCATCGCATATAGCCCGTAACCCTCAATCGCAGACCGCGCGAAGCGCAGCTGCTTCTTGCGAATGCGTAGCTGGTTGAACTGGAACAGGTCGCTCTCGGTCGCGGTCGCTGCGGCACCAGTAGCCAGCGCCTTGCGGTGGCTCTCCATGTCGAGCGCCAGTCGACGACCAGTGACACGTGCACTTCGACCAGTCGTGACGGCCGCGTTCCCGCCAGGCTGGTTCGCGACGGCTTCAGCAGCGGCGACCGCGCGATTTCGTTGAGGAAGATATGCCGACTTTTGTGCTGGAGGCACCTTCTTCCACCCCTCTGCCCGCCACGCGCCGGACATGTGGAAGAGGGGATGCTCTTCCTCCAGCTCGGGCTCGCCGTCGGACAGGTCCTCCTCCGCCAAAGTACCGGCCAGGGCTTGGCCGAGCCAGTACGCGTCTTCGTCGTCCGCGAGGGCGCCTGACTCGGCCAGACGGTCGAGCACGCTCTTTTTCTTGGGCTTGGGCTTCGCCTTCGGCTTGGTCTCGAGCTTGATCTCGACCGGCTCGGGCTCGGGCGGCGCCACAATCTCGACAGGCGGCGCCTCGGCCTCCAGCTTGGCCTTCTTCTTGTCCTTGGACTCTTTTGGCTTGGCGGCGCGCTTCTTTTTCTTGTCGTTCTCCGGCAAAGGAATATCGTCGACCTTGACCTCGACAGAGACGGCTGGCTCGGGTTCGTCGGGCTTTTCATCGTCGCTCTCGACTATGCGCTTCGCGTGGGGGCGGACAGGCGCCTCGTCCTCGCTCGACGTGTACGATAACGACCGGCGGCGGCGCTGAAGAGCTTTCTTGGGACTGGGCGGCGCGCGTCGAGGCGGAGCGGGCACGGCGCGATTCTTCGCGATCGTGAGCAGCTTCCAGCCACCAGCCGCCTTGGCCTTGTCTTCCTGCGCCGCATCTCCTGTGGCGGCAGCCGCGTCGTTCTTAGACTTGACCTCAATGTTGACCCTGTGCCCATGCACAGCGGTCTTGTCGAGGACACGCTGTGCGCGCGCTGCGGCGCCGAATTCGGTGAAGAAGACGTACCACCCCACGTGCGAGTGCATGATACTTGCTGGCTTGAAGGCGCGGAAGTGGTCGCGGACGTGCTCCTCCGCCTGCCCAGGCGGAAGAGACTTGGCGTCGATGAAAACGTACGGGTGCTCGTTCGAGGATAGCGCAGACTTGATGCGCTCCACCGCTGCCTCGTCTGCCGCCTTTTTCTCCATCGCAGCGCGGGCCAGGCCGCGCGCACGGGCTGGCGCATCATCGCGGCGGTATGTTGGCTCGTGATCCGACTCGGATTCTGATGTGGAGTAGCTCCTGCTCCGAGAGCGCGAGCGTGACCTCGACCTCGAGCGAGACCGTGATCGCGAGCGCGAACTGCCGAGCGGAGAATAGAAGTCACCGCCACGCACGCCCCGCGCCTTGAAGCTGCGCGAGAAGTCTTGCACAGGAGCGGGTCGAAAGTCGCGGGAAAAGTCCTGCACTGGTCTGAACGGCTCTGCTCGCGGAAAGCCCCTGACTGGCAGGGAACGACTGAGAGACGAATAGTTCCTCCCGAATGTGTCGAATTTGGGTGCTGGTGGACGGGCTGGAGGTCGTGGTGGCAGCAGAGAACGCGGTGGCTCTGGCTTCGGCGTCTGCTTACCGTCGGATGGCGTGGCAACCTTTGGTGTCGGTGCCGGCGCCGCCTTCGGCTTTGGCTTGTACCGCCGCTCCATCTCTTCCTGGACTGCCTTGGCAGCTCGCAATCCACGGCCGTCGAGAACAATCTTTACGCGCTCCTGGCCCATGAGGCCGACGCGCTGCCCATCGCATGTCTGCACGACCTGGACAGCGACGTCGTGTGCCGTTCCCGTCCTGCCCGGCGTCGGGCCGTCGAACTTGACCCAGCAGATGCCTAGCTGCATTCCCGACTTGGGGTCCATTTTGGCATCGATCTCTTTGATCCGCCCATGCGGTCGCAGAAACTTGCTGATCTGGTCGACTGTAGTCAAGGGGTTGAGCCCGGTGAGGAGGACGGCAGTTGGCGGAGGCGGTGGCTTGGGGCCGGGCGAGTTCTCGTCCCACTCGTATGTCACGGGTTGAACTTGGGGTCGGTGCTTCATGTATCCTCTGCCCCGCTGCCGGAGGTCCACCGGCATCTTCAGCCGTGGGTCATGCACCTTGGCCTCGACGCCATTGTACACCCCGTCCAATCGCTTGACCTCCTTCTTGCCGCCAGCCGGATCGGGGATCATAAGCCAGTTGCCCAGCCCTGGCCGCCGCTTCAGACATGGAGGTGGGGTCCACTTGTACTCCTCGGGCGGTGGTGGGGGTGGAGATTCGGCAGGTGGTAGCGGCGGCTCGCGCATAGCCTTTGGCCCCGAGGGCGGCGGCCGCGGTATAGTCGACGCCGTTGCTGTTGGGGGCGGTGGTGGAGGGGAGACGGGAGGGGGAGGTGGGGGAGGCTCGGTCGATGGCGGAGGTGGGGGCTCTGCTGGTGCGGGCGGCGGCGCCGAGGGCGGAGGAGGTAGGTCAGACGGCTTGGCCTTTCGCGGCGGGGGCGACCTCCGAGCTGGCGACGTTCTTCGCGACGGGGAAGACCGGCGAGGTGAACGTCGATCGACATCTGGCGACCTCCGTCTCGGTGAGCGTACAGGTGATCGGCTGTCTCGTCCGCGGTAGCTTTCACCGCGGTCGCGCACGAACGGTCCCCGGCCATTTCTGTCGTCGTACTCGCTGCGCTTCTCGGGCGAGCGCGATAATCGGTCTCGTCGGTCGTCTCTGGAGTCCCATCGATCGCCTCGGTCCGACCTTCTTCCCCAGTCGCGGTCTCTATCCCTATCCCTATCGCGCAGACGGTCTCTGTCACGATCCCGGTCGCGATCTCTCTCCCAATCACGATCCCGGTCACGATCTCCCCATCGCCGATCACGCTCGCGCGACCTCGACCTCTCACGTTCACGCGACCGAGATCGTGACCTCCGCTTCCTCGGCGACGGGGAGCGGCGCCAGCTGTCGCGATCTCTATCTCTCCCTCTGTCCCTGTCCCTCTCGCGATCTCTATCCCTATCGCGATCACGTTCCCGCTCGTCGCGCCGGTCCCGTGACGGGCCAGCAGCGATAGGGGCAGCGAGCTCGCGCCGCTCACCGTTTCGCAGGCCACTTCCATGTGGCCGAGGAGGCAGTACTGCTACACCCACCGGCTTCGGCGGCAGAGACGCCAGGTTTAACGGTGCCGGCTTGGCTGCCGCCTTCGGCGCCGACGCAGTGGGTATCGCGAAACTCACGCGCGTCGACGCCGATGACACGCTCTGGGCCGACGGAGCGGGGGACGCTCCGCCGTTCACCTGCGACGACGCGCCGGGCGCAGAGGGCGCGCGCGGTGGGTCTGGCATTAGAGGTGAGTCATGGGTCGAGGTGCGGTGGAGGGGTGGCAAGAGTGTGGAGAGGCTGCGCGTGGCTCCCGTCTAGGCTTGGGAGTATGTTATAGTGTCGATGCTGGTGGTGAGGGGTATGTTATGCCGTGGATGTCGTGCTCGATGCCGAGAGCCTTTGTGATGTCGATGCAGTGGTTGATGATAGCGAGCAGGACATCTTTGGGATAGCTCCTGTCGCTCAGGAACAGCGCGTGGGGGCATGTAAAAACCAGACTAGGCGTGCGAGCGGGACAAATGACATCAAATAGGCATGCCGTGACCTTCAGCTGCAATCTAGGAGCCGAGTTTCTGGCGCTTGGCGCCCCAGTTCGCCGCGCGCGTGCTACGCGAGACCATGTTGTCACGAGCTTTGACATAGTATTCGGAGCGGCGGCGTTTGGATGCGAGTGTATCATCCGTTTTGCAGATCAGCTCGGTGTGAGCTGCCGTCAGCTGGCAACAGTCTGGCCAGCTCACTGTTGACGACGTGGACAAGGAGGTCGTTGACAGAACGCGAGGAGGCCGAGGTGGCTTGAAGATATTCCTTGAAGACCTCTGTGGGTGAGCGCTAACCCTCACTGCTAATCACTATCGCGAATCTCCTTGGGATCACGTGAACTGAAAGTGGGCAGCTCCTGCACTTTAAAGTCTTCCGCCACCTTGTTCCAGAGGCCGTCACGCTGGATACCGGAGAGAGCGGCAAAGCGTTCGTGGAGAGGGTGTGACTGGAAGTATCCCTAGAGCGAGTTCAATGGCTGCGACAAGTGTTAACTTACAGGACGCTTAGGGGCCTTCGGCGCCGGATTCGCCAGGCGCTCTAGAGTCCGCCCCTCCACTGCATCGTCGGGAGGAGGGCGCTTCTCAGGCCTAGAGCTCTGCCAGAACCCACCATCAGCGCGGCGCGGAGGAGTCGTCGGGAGATCGCCTGACCCATTAAAGGTAGGCAGTAGCGGATCGTGCTCCTGCGTGCGGGGAGGAAGGCGGAAGGTCGTCACAACGGTCGAATTGCTCGGGCTCTCGACGCGCTCTTGCTCAAGGCTGGGGAAGGGATGGTTGGAAGGCCAGACCGAGGACTTGGGTCCGTGCACTGAGCCCTTGGCTCCGTTCTTGCGAGTGTCGAAAGGTGATGGGTCGTCAAGAGTGCCAAACCCGCTGAACAGCGACTTCTTCTATTGATCAGTTGGAACGTTAAGGTGCTCACCTTCGGTTCAATGGCGCTCGAGTCATTGCGCTGTCGGCTTGACTGGCCGCCATCCTTGCGCGCGTTGGTCGTCTTGCGGGAGCCATCCACAAGGGCATCGACATCGAATGCGCCAGCGTTTCGGCTTTTGCCCGAGTACTTGTCTCCCTGTTGGAACATCTTCCGTCAGCTCTGTTGATAGTGTCCCTCACATTATCGTCAGGCAGTTCAGTGATGTGAGCCTGTGTCTTGAAGGGGGCCGCGGAGTTTGGTGAGGCGAGGAAGGTTCCGTGAAGAGGTGTGAGTGGTGAATTAACGACGACTTGCACAGCTGCTGGTCGGCCAAGAGAAGGGTGGAGATTGGAGACGGAGTTGATGTCGGTCGAAAACGAGAAATTGCCGCGAGAGTAGTTAAATGGTGAGAGGAGAGAGCCCACCTGGCCCATGTGTTGGACCGCTGGGGCCATCCGAGATGCCGAGGAAGGTCGGTCGAGCTTGGGAGGCAGACAGCACTGCCGGGCTAGATAGGTCAGGAGGGTGAGCTGCAGGGAGGTTGTAAGGAGTGTGAGATGGTGCTGGGAAGCTGGCGGGTGGGTGCACGATGGTGACGAGGAAGGAGGAGGAGCAACGCCAAGGAGAACGGAACGCAGGATCAGCACGCGCTTCCAGCGGTCCATCCGAGGATTTGCCGAATCAGGCGTGCCCCGACACAAATCGTTCTGGGGCGCCTTCGTCATCCGCTTACAGGCGCGCATTTCTGGCTGTCACCCATTTCACTGTTGTCGAAAAGTCACTCGCCCCCATCTACACTCGACACCAAGACGACACCGACAGCCCAGAGGTGCGCAGGGGGGAGATACGTGAGTGTCGTACGGCTCTGACAACTCTGACCGCAGCGCGTTCATAATGAGGCGCTTCTCCACCCTCCCAAGGCGCGCACTGGAGCTCTCACGAATTCGGCCGCCATTACCGACCGGCCCAGGCTGCTCGCGCTGGCTGTCATGTACCTGCTGTGCGCGCACAGCAGCGACCTCCGCTCGCCATAAGGCTGCCCCAGCAGAGGAGCGCACTCGGCCGAGCTTGAGCACGCTGCAGCAGATGCGCGCACCACATCTCCCGTTGCCACCGCCACTGCCTTGGTCGCCTGACTCGCCACAGTTCCTGCGACATCTCCAGATTCTGACGCAGGCTCTGCTGTCGCGTGATCCGGAGGACTCGTGGGGCATCTACGACAGCTTGCATCCCGATGTGCGACCTGCGGTGCCCGATGATGTCTTTGTGTCATTGTTGCGACAGCAGGCCAGGCGGGACAAGGGCAAGCGGCGAGCTAGGGTATTCGAACTCGTTGATCTTGCGCGGAAATGTGGAATGGGCATTGGAGGAATCGACCCTTCAACACTACGAGAGGCAGCTCGATCACTGTTGGCAGCCGAGCCTGGCGAAACCTGGACGACACAGGAGTACGAGGCTCTGGATTGGATTTGGGACGCTCTTGGCGACGAAACCATCACGCAGAGCTCGGGCAAGGTGTTGCGCCAGCGATGGCTTACTCTTGCGGCATATCGATATCGGGATGACTACGAATCGGCCCACGCAGCACTCGAGGAGCTCGTCCAGAGAGGCGCGACGGGCATCACGGCTGCAGCTGAGGCTATCCTCGCGCTTCGCACTGGCGACGACCGCGAGTCCAGCGAGAAGGCGCTACGCTTGGCGGCCTGGTGTCTCGCACGAGACATCACTGTCCATGAAACTGCCCTTGTGGAGCTCCTCGGCCGCATTCGTGATGCTAGCGCCGAGGATGGCGTGCAGGCAGCTCTGGGGGCTGGGGACGCACTTGTCGCGGAACTCAAGGCGGGCCGGGCGTACGATCCAGCCTTGAAGCTTCAAGCTGCTGTCGACTTCTTTCGGAAGGCGAACCTCACTACTTTGGAGCGCGCGAGGACAACGGCTCAGGCTGCCGACGCTCCCGTCAATCGCCTCTGGTGGGCGGCTGAGAAGCTCCTGAGGAAACCAGAACCCAGCGCGGCAGATCTGGAGGTCGCGGTTCAGCTTTGCACAAGAGCACTACAAGAGGCAGAGGTCCCTCACGAGTATGAAAAGCTCCTGGACGTCACCGCCAGGCATCTCTCTCGCCTACGGAGCTACGATCTCGGAGTGACGTTGGCGCGCAGTGTGCTCAACTCGGAAGTCCTGCGCTCGAACATCATGGCCCTGTCCTGGCCAACAGTCCTGCTCAATACCGTTCTGCTGGCCCTGCCATCGCCGAATGCCTACGAAACGGCTCGCAAGTTCTACCCACGAATACGAGCGGCGGCAAAGCACAGCTGGGACGCGGGATCTGGGCGGCACTGGCGGAGATTCTTTGACATGGCGCTGCATCGAGGGGAGATCCATTTCGCTTCCAGGCTGTACGCAGACTTTCAGGCGGACGGTTTGACTGTCCCACGCGCTTGTCTTCTGCAGTTCATCAAGGTCATTGCGAGCAAACCAAGCCAGTCGCGGTTCATCCTCCTGGAGAGACATATCAAAGACTACCTTTGGGACGAGGAACAGCCAACGGACGATCTGGTGGTGGCAATCGCGCAAGGGTTATCTTCCACAGGTCGTCCAGATGATGCTGCCATGGCGGTCGCGATCTGTCAACGTATTTGCGACTCGCTCCCGACGCGTGCAGTGGAAGCCCTCATCAAGCCGCTGGTGACCTCGCGCGACGCTCAGCATCGCGGAATTGCATATAAGCTCCTCATGGAGCTACCTGTTGAGGATGCTCCGCGCAGCATGTCTATTGCGCTGGCCTCTCTCTCAAAGAATGTGCCTCCTTCCGACATCGGCGAGCTGGTCACCTTGTGTCGGAAGATTGTCGAGCGCGGTGTGCCGGCCAGTATCCAGATGGCGTCCTCCCTAGTGCATGCGTTTCTCAACGCGGGTCAATGGGACAGGGCCCTAGCGATCTTTCACGCAGCTGCTGCGGACGGGCAGGCGATCAAGTCGCACACCGTTGGGCAGCTTATGCTCGCTCTCGCTCAGGCCGGGCGATGCGATGAAGCCTACGCGGTGGAAACGAAATGGCGCGCGCTCTTCCCAAGTGGGGTGGACTACGACAAGGGTGTCCGCGGAGCTCGACTCGCAGTGGACATTCTGGCGGGCAAGGACATCGACCTGTCCGTCTATCTCTCCCGCGACGGCCAACTCCGGGCTGTGGATGGATACAAGCCAGTGCGGCGGTACTTTGATTTCCTGCAGAAAATCAAGCGTGCTGCGAGTGCAGAAAGGGCGCCGGCGACGGATCCGGCGGGGACCGAGGAGACATGCGTGGCCGAGGGCAGGGGGGCCGAGGTCGAAGGGGTGCAGGGCAAGACGGCTGTGTCGCCATTGACGCGTTCGTGGCGGCGTGGCGATGATGATTCGCGTTCTGAGGCTTGGCTGCTGGACCCGCCCCGGCGTCGAGGCGTGGACATGTGCGGCGTACGGGTGGTATGAAGGGAGCATCACTGTAGCAGTAGACATTTACATTGCATGGAGGTCGGGTGTAGCTCAAGCTCAAACCCAAGGAATGGCGCGTAGGGATGGAACACGTCGAGCAGTTCCTGAACTGTTCATGAGACCTGATTCCCGGGACGCGTTCTTCCCGATCCATGCCATGCAGCTAGGCTTCCACTGCTATGCATGGGGGCCAGAGGAGTGGTCTGCTGGGATGGCCTGGAAGAAGGCAGCAAGCATGCAGTGCTGGACTCTCAAGCAGTGCAGACAAACCGAGGCGCGTGCAGGAGGACGTGTCCTGGCTGGCGCTCCCCTGAGTGCTTCGCTTCAGCCTCCCGTATCATTCATCATCCTCCCACTCGTCAAAACTCTCTCTCTCTCTCTTGCCCATCTCTCCACATCCACAAGCGAGGAGCCACTGTCTTGTTATACCCCCTCGGTACCCTTCGCGTCGAGCAAGCGAGCGAGCGAGCCGGTGCCAGGCCGCAGTCACCCACGTTCATTCCGCCATCTCGTTCTTCGCCTCTCCCCCTCTCCCTCTCCACTCCCCACGGCCCCCGGAGCCCACAGCGCAGAGGGTCACTCGTGCACCTCCACACTACTGTCGCCCTGTGTCTCGTTGCCGACCATCGTGCTGCCGACCTCGACGCGCACAGCTTCGCGCTCTGACTTGATCACCAGTGACGCTGCGCCACCCCTCTCCCATCAACCATGTCCACGCCTCGACCAGGCGACAGCCAGTATGCCTACGGCGACGCTGCGCACTATGGCACACCGCATCGCAGCGATAGGCCAGAATACATGGAGTACGGCGCTCAAGCGGCCAATCCCTACGCATCCAGTTCTACGGCCCACCTCCAGGCCGCGCCGCAGCACTCCTACCTCGACCACAGCGGCGACGAGGACGACGTGTTCGACATTAATGCGATTGACCCCGGCCTCCGACTGCGCACCACCCGAACAGCGCATTCAGTCATCGCAGAGTCCATCCGAAGCGAGGAAGTGCGCGTCAAGCGTAAACGTTCCAAACTCCTCGCCAACCTCAGACGCCGCGGCACGGCGGCTGGGAAATTCAGCCTCAGATCTCGACAAAGGGCGAACAGCGCTGCGTCCCCAGAGGTCAACGAGCATGGCCTCCCAACCGTCCCGCACAGCGAGGCTAGCGGGTCACAGGCCGGTGGTTCCCAGGTCGGCGACGACGACAAGGAGAAGTCTCAGGCCGGCGCCGATCCTGACGCGCCGAAGAAGAAGCAGCCACTCCCGCGGAGAAGCGTGTTCGTGAACATCCCCCTGCCGTTGGAAGCCAAGGATAAGAAGGGCGAGCCGCGGGTACGATACGTGCGCAACAAGGTGCGCACGGCAAAGTACACCCTTGTCACTTTCCTGCCGCGCAACCTGTTCGAGCAGTTCCACCGTGTCGCAAACGTCTACTTCTTCGGCCTCGTCATTCTCCAGTTGTTCCCGATCTTTGGCGCCACGACGCCGCAGATTGCCATGCTGCCGCTCGTCGCCATTCTCGGCATGACTGCGATAAAGGACGCAATCGAGGACTGGCGTCGAGCGCGGCTGGACGAGGAGGTGAACACGTCGGCTGCGACCAAGCTGGGCAACTGGCACAATGTCAACCAGCCCACAGACCCGCGCAACTGGTTTGAGCGGCTGTTCCACCTTGGGCCGGGTGAGTTGCCCGCGTCCACAACAATTGACACCAGACCCACAAAAGCCCTCGAAGGGCGTCCGCAAGCTGCGCGAGACGGAGGCCAAGGCTGGCAAGAAGATTGTTATGGCGAGAGTCTCGACCGAGGTAGGGGAGGAGCTAGACGATGCCAACTACGACACCGGAAACTACACCCAGGCCGAAACACTGGCTCCGCCGCGAGGGCAGTCCATACCCCTCAAGGAGATCCCTTCCGTGAGTTATCACTGCTGAGAAGCTGACAGCAGTCTGATTCTGTTGCCGGGGTGAAGCTCCCGTATCGACCGCGCGGCATATCTGTGTCGTCGACCGTGCCGAGTATGAACTCGCGGAAAAGTAATGGCGTCGTCGACTACACGCGGCCATCGGCTGGTGGTGCAGCACAGTGGGAGCGCACGCTGTGGAAGAAGCTTGAAGTCGGCGACCTCGTCCTGCTGCGCGACAACGAACAGGTCCCCGCAGACATTGTGGTGCTGTCTACTTCTGACCCAGATGCCCTCTGCTTTGTTGAGACCAAGAATCTCGACGGCGAGACCAATCTGAAGGTTCGCAAGTCTGTCAAGGCGACGGCGCGCATCCGCTCAGAGGAGGATCTGGAGCACGCGCACTTTGTCCTCGACTCTGAGTCGCCGCACGCCAACCTCTACTCGTACAATGCTGTCCTGCGCTACCGCCCAGCCACCGACTCTAAAGGTGGCATGGTTGAGGACAAGATCGAGCCAGTCACCATCAACGAGCTCCTCCTGCGCGGCTGCACCGTCCGCAACACCAAGTGGATCATTGGCCTCGTCGTCTACACTGGCGCCGACACCAAGATCATGCTCAACGGCGGCGATACACCCTCAAAACGAAGCAAGATCGAGAAGGAGACCAACTTTAACGTCATCATGAACTTTATCATCCTCATGGTGTTGTGTCTCGCCTCGGCGCTTCTGCACGGCTACTACCGGTACAAGGACGACACGAGCGCAAAGTACTACGAGATAGGTGCCGAGGTTTCCCAAAACATCGTCCTCGACTCGGTGGTGATCTTTGTCTCGTGTCTCATCGTGTTCCAAAACATTGTTCCTATTTCGCTCTACATCACCATTGAGATCGTCAAGACCATCCAGGCGTACTTTATCTTCCAGGACATCCACATGTACTACGAGCCTTGTGAGCTGCGTTTCCTGCTGTTGCTGACATCAGTCGACACGCCCTGCGTGCCCAAGACGTGGAACATTTCGGATGACCTGGGACAAATCGCCTACGTCTTCTCTGACAAGACTGGGACGCTCACTCAGAACATTATGGAGTTCAAAAAGTGCTCGATCCAGGGTGTCTCGTTCGGCGAGGGGATTACGGAGGCGATGCTCGGCGCAGCCAAACGCGAGGGCCGCGACACTGGGATGACTATGGAGGACCAGGCTGAGGAGCTGGCGGAGTACAAGGAGACGATGGTGGGCACGATGAAGCGGGCGTTCAAGAACCGGTACCTGCGTGAGGACCAATTGACCCTCGTCGCACCGGCACTGGCAAAACATCTCGCCGACGAGCATGACCCTCTGCGGCCGCACATCATCTCCTTCTTCCGCGCTCTGGCTGTGTGCCACACAGTCCTGTCCGACAAGCCGGAGCCCGAGGAGAAGCCTTATGTGCTCGACTACAAGGCCGAGAGCCCCGATGAGGCTGCTCTTGTTGCGGCCGCACGCGATGTCGGCTTTCCCTTCGTGACTCGCAACACGAACAAGATCGACATCGAGGTGCTTGGCCAGCCTGAGCGCTGGATACCCTTGCGCGTGCTCGAGTTCAACAGTACGCGCAAGCGCATGAGCGTGATTGCGCGGAGCCCAGAGGGCAAGATCATCATGTTCTGCAAGGGCGCCGACAGTGTGATCTACGAGCGCTTGGCGGCCAACCATGACGATGCGCTGAAGAAATCGACGCTCAAGGACCTTGAGACGTTCGCGAACGCCGGTCTGCGAACGCTGTGCATCGCGTATCGCGAGATGGGCGAGGCAGAGTTCACCGAGTGGGCCAAGAGGTATGACGCTGCGAGTGCTGCGGTCAACGGACGCGAGGAGGCTATCGACGCGGCATGCGAGGAGATCGAGCACGACTTGACTATCCTTGGTGCGACGGCTCTCGAGGACAAGCTCCAGGAGGGTGTCCCAGACGCGATTGCCATGCTTCACAAGGCAGGCATCAAGCTGTGGATCTTGACTGGCGACAAGCTCCAGACGGCCATTGAGATCGGTTACTCGTGCAACCTCCTGACCAACGACATGGAGGTCATGATCATCTCGGCGGACTCGAAGGAGGGCGCCCGGTCACAAATCGAGGCTGGGCTGAACAAGATGGCGTCGGTCATGGGTCCTCCAGAACTGAAGGGCGCCGACAGGACCGTGCGGGGCGGTATGAACGCAAACCAGCAGTTTGCGGTCGTTATCGACGGCGAAAGCTTGCGTTATGCCCTCATGGCGGACATCAAGCCGCTGTTCCTCTCCCTCGGGACGCAGTGCGCGGCAGTTATCTGCTGCCGAGTGTCGCCCAGCCAGAAGGCGCAGACTGTCAAGCTCGTCAAGGATGGCTGCAACGCCATGACCTTGAGTATCGGCGACGGCGCCAACGACGTGGCCATGATCCAGGAGGCGAACATTGGCGTCGGCCTGTTCGGCTTGGAAGGCTCCCAGGCTGCCATGTCGGCAGACTACGCGTTCGGCCAGTTCCGCTTCTTGACCCGCCTCCTGCTGGTGCATGGTCGCTGGTCGTACATCCGCATCGCCGACATGCACGCCAAGTGAGTTCAGTGAATCACCAGTGAACTGACCGCAGCTTCTTCTACAAGAACGTCATCTGGACACTGTCCATGTTCTGGTTCCTCATCTTCAACAGCTTTGACGCGACATACCTCTTCCAGTACACGTTTGTGCTGCTCTACAACCTTGTCTTCACGTCTCTGCCGGTTGGTATCCTCGGCGCCTTTGACCAGGACACGAATGCGGCCGCATCCATGGCGTTCCCGCAACTGTACAAACGGGGCATTCAGGGTCTGGACTACACGCGCAAGCGTTTTTGGCTCTACATGCTCGACGGCTTGTTCCAGTCTGCGGTCATCTTCTTCGTCCCCTATCTGGTCTACTGGGATGGCCGGACATGGTCTGGGTCAGGCCGCGACACCAACAACCTGTACGACTTTTCGTCGACAATTGCAGCGGCGGGTGTCATTGCTGCCAACCTCTACGTGGGCATGAACATCCGCTACTGGACCTTCATGCCAGCAATTGTCATCCCGCTATCGATACTCTGTGTCTTCCTGTGGATTACGATATACTCGTTCCTCGCAAATCTCCAGTACTACGGCGTGGTCGAGGTGGTCTGTGCGACATTCAACTTCTGGGCAACTGTTGTGTTCACCGTCGCCTGTGCGATTGGGCCACACTGGATTCTCCGCGCATTCCGCGAGTCGTACTTCTACCGCGACAAGGACATTATCCGCGAGGCGTGGGTCGGAGGTGACCTCAAAGAGCAGCTCGGCATTAAGCACCGAAAGCAGCGCAAGAACCGCGACGCCGAAATGGGCAATTACCCCGCCTACGTCAAGCGTCTGGAGATCTCCACCCCGATGGCATCGATGGACAGCCCACGCCGCGGACCTGCCGTCCCGCTGCTCAACGGCCGTGACGCCTCGAACCCTAGCACGCCAACTTCCCCGACGCCGCACGGTCGCTTCAACGTCCAAGTCCCGCCCCTCATCACCCAAGAGCCACCGACACCAAACGACTACAACCGGAGCTACCCCACTCGCGACTCGGATGCATATCCGCCGTCCCAATATCGCTCGAGCTCGAGCACGTCAAACGATAGCGTCGCGGCCCCAGCGCTCGCGCGAATGTCCCCGCGCCGCCCTACGCCGCCAACCGTCCACTCCTCGACCGACAGCGACGATTATCGTCCCAGCGCCCTCTCGCAAGCGTATCCGCCACAAGAGACCTACTCATACCCCGAGCAGCACGCTTTCCCCGCAGCCCACCCTGCTCCAATGCCGAGCGCGTACAGCAACCCGTACGCCAACCAGCACGAGGAGTTTATGCTCGCGCCCGCCCCGCGGCGACCATCAGCAACCCGGTCTCAGAGCGGAAACTCTGACAGACCGAGCCCCAGCACCACCCCCAGGCTGGACTTTACGGCGGATACCCACTGGGACGCGCGGCCGCGGAGCGAGTTTGACGAGAGCTACGCTGGCGTTACTGTGTAGATTTAGACCATGCATGTACTTTTGGGACCATGCAGACGAAGAAGTTTTGAGCATCGCGTAACAGAGAGCGTCGGATTTTCCACATTTTTGTGATTTTCGCGAATTCTGAGATAATGGTCGGAAGTTGCTATGGCCGTCACACAACAATCGCTGGCCATTGGGTTCTCCGCGCGACCTGACGCTGACCGGTGATGGGCAGTGCTCCTGCGAACACAGCAGTGATGGCGGGAATCATTGTGATTAACCCCCATCACGTCCTCATTCCGCACGGACACCCGAGACAACCGCCCGCCGGCCGCCATCACCACTTCCATCAAAGTGACTCACACCATCACACATTTATGCTCTCGCGCCAGACAACAATAGCCTCAGAGGTATGAGGCTGTGCGCACGGACCTGAGGGAAGCATGCTCGCCGCGCCAAGATAACCAAATGGTGCGAGGAGCAGATTACTTCAGTACGCACTCACGACCGCCATCAGAGAAGCATCCCACTGTCGCCTGCCGTCGACCGCTCGTGACGCCCGTGTCAATCTATATAAGTTCCTCGCAGTGAACCTGCTCATCACCATTCCTCACCTCCTCACCACCACAGTACTCACTGACAACGACCAGGCCTGCATCCTTCAGCCCAGCTCCTCTGCTCCTCCACTCCAAGCCGCCGCTCTGGAGGTTGGAGGAGGACGATGCCGCGCGTGCCCAAGCCGCCCAAGACGGACCGCCGCCTGCCCCCGATAGACTATGAAGGCTTGACGCTCCTGGAGCGCGAGCGCGTTTGCTCGGCGCAGACCCAGACCCGGCATATGCTGGCTGATACCGTGAGTCCCCTCATCCTTTCATCCAGCATGCCTCCTCTTCTAACCGTCCTCCCCCTCCCATGTCTATCCAAAACCTTCCGCTCGTCTCTCGTGGTGCTGACGGCAGTTCCGCGCGTCGCGCAACCCAGAATACACCCGCATGGCGCGGCGCTGCACGCACTGCGTGGAGCAGGACACGCCGTGTGTGCGCAAACACCCCCAGATCGCGTGCTACAGCTGCCGCCGACGGAAGAAGAGCTGCGTGGCCAGTGCTGACGATCCCCAGGAGGACCAGCCGGCTGTCCCGGTGGTACCCGCTGCTGACGCCGAGTTCGCACAGGCCGGGCGGGAAGTGCCAGCGGGCGATGTTCCAGAGGCTGGGGATGACCGCGAGGCCGGTCAAGCCCTGCTTGCTTTGGCTGGTCAAGGTGAGGTATCTCATGCCCTGGCAGCTGAGACTCAGGACGGGCAGTCACAGGCTGTTCAAACACAGGCTGCTCAATCTCATAGAGCTCAAACTCAGGTTCAAGCCCAGGCCGCTCAAGTCCCCGCAGCTCAACCTCAAGTCGTTCAACCCCAGGGAGTGCCGACCCACGCAACCCAGGCTCCTCACCCTCAGGACCAGCCCCAAGCTCAACCAGTTGAAGCTCCCGCCCCTCCTGCCATCGCACCAGAAATACGCCCACCTCCCCCGCCCCGCCCAGCTCAACCCCCAGCCACACCACGCCGCCCCGCCTTCCACCCAGCCCTAGCGGATCTGCAGCAGTACGGCTCCCCATTTTCTCCAAACCCCCAAACGCGTAGCCCAGCGCGTACACCCATCCGCGCTCCTCAATCCGTCGCCCGCGGGCTCCCCACGCCCGAGCGCCAGCGCCCGATCCTCCGTCAAGCCCCAGCCTCCGCCCCAGTCCGCTCCTCTCTACCCCTGGCGGCCACAGCCCACTCTCGCGCGCCATCGGCGTCTCCTACCCGAGCGCCAATTTTGAAACTTCCCAGGGCGCCAGTCGTTCAAGGCCACTCGTTGTCGCGCGCCTGGACACCGTACCGCGACCCGACGCCGCCCGCGCGTGAGCGTCCCAACGCGCAAGCACATACCCCGCTTCACACCACAGTTACGCGTACGGCTGCGCCAAACGCAGTTCCAGCGCGGGCTCAGCCAGAGCTCGTCGTTGACGTGGTCAGCATCCGTGTCCCACAGCCGCCGCTCGTGCCCCGCGCAGGTCCTGCGTTCACCTTCCCCGGGCCTGTTCAGCCGCCACTACCGCCCATTCCCCAGGAATGGCTCGGCCAGTTCCGCGAATGGCCACAGAACGTTGTGTACTCGCTTGAGGACATTCGGTACGCTGTCGCGCAGCTTGCCTGGACCAACCACGACGAGCTGATTTAAAAGTGAAAAGAAGGGCAAAATGTATGTTGTAACTGTGCACAGCTCAGATTGAGCTTGATCAGTGGCCGTCATCGTCTGGATTGTCTGCACTGCTCTCTACGTCCAACAAAGGTGAACCATAGCGCAACGACCGTAAATGACTGCGAGCGACGCACAGCCATGTTAATTAGTGAGTAGCTCGGACGAGTCAGAAGCTAGCACACATGTAGTGGTCTAGCATCTAGTTCCCCGTCTCACAGCATGTCCTCGACGCCCAGCGCGACGAGGAGCTTGGCAGACAAGCTGACTCTCCTCTCCGGCGTCGCCCAAGTTTCCGGGCCGACGTCGTGCGCGTGTTCCCGCAATGCTTCCAGCTCGTGACGCAGAGACTTTCGGAGAGACGGGCTCGAGGTCGCCATGAGGAGGGAGAGTTCAGTGTCGAGCTTGAGCGAGCGTGTCGAGAGGTTCGACGAACCGATGAAGGTCATGAATGGATCCTCGTTGGGCGAAGATATCCACAGGCCTGATGTCAGCTAACGCGAACAGGCTTTCCCACCCTTGGCATGGTACGTCCACCCCTTCCGCTCCCACTCTTGCAATCGCACACCTCCCTCGCCCACCCGCCCGTTCTTCTCCGCGTCGGCGTAGAATCGGCTCTCGAGCAGCGTGTATCCCTCAGGAATGAGTCTCGACGGGCCCTTGGACCCGTAGAACCCATTCGCTTTCGGGCTCGCAGCAATGATCCGCACAGGCGCAGGCGAGTCGACGACGCAGCGCTTATACTCGCCATACAAGCCAAAGTATCCGCTCGTCAAGTCGATCTCGACCTTCTGCCCCTCCCACCCCTCCCGCACGGCGTCAAAGACAGCCTTCATCGCGCGCTCTTCTTCGCCGAGACTCAGGACGCCAGCCTGCAGTACCGGCCAGAACCAGGTATCTGCGCCCTTGTCCACGGCGTCCCGTGCGCGCACGCCGTTGGACGCACGCCACGCCTGCTGGAATGCGCTTAGCGTTGCGCATGCATGCTGCGCCCAGCCGCGCGGCGGGAGGGAGCGCTCGCGCCATAGTGCTCCGGGACCGCCGGCGCGCGAGGCGCCGCGCTTGCCGACTGATTGTGGCGGATGGCCCGGCTGGAGCGTCACGCCGTGCGCGCCGAGCGTACCTGGACGCGCGTGCGGGGTCACCTTGTAGCTGTAGTCTGTCACGAGGCGGGTGAGGGAGGACAGATAAGAGAGCAGGACCGCGTGCGAGTGGATCGCAATGTACCGGTCTTGCCGGTTTGTGAAGTAGGACGTGGCGAGGTTGGCACTGGGGTTAGATGGCCAGATGGATCAGGGGACCCACCCGCTCAGCACGACATCGTCGTCGACGGCATAGTACTTTGCGTGCCAGGTGCCCCAGCCCTCGTTGAAGCGCGGCGGCACGATGCTCTCGAGAAGCCCGCGCAGCTTTGGAGAACGGTAGAGCCACACGTCGACGCGGTCGCCAAAGCGCTCTTGCAATGGGAGGAGCATGTGGACTGTTGATGCGGGTGAGGTGCCAGAGGGACGCGTCGCGCGGTTATAATCAAGCACAAAGGTGACCTTGAGGCCAGGCGACGCTGCCAATGCGGTCTCGACGGCGTCGACCTGAGTGCGTTAGCGACACCTCAAGCACACTGTAGCCCACTTGTACCCACCAAGGACTCCTCCTCCACGCCAATGTACAGCGTACTGATCAATATCCTCCGCTTGGCACTGCGCACCATCTCGAGCAGTCGGTCGTGGAACGCGACGGGCGACTCGATGAGCTCGATCTCGTCGCCGCGCGCGCCGAAACACGGCTGCGTCGACGACAGCTGCGTCGCCAGTCCCCCAAACGCCTGCGGCATGGCGGCCGCAGCCGGCGGCCGCTCGCTCGACGTCGAGGCAAAAGTCGAAGCGGCCCGGGAGCTCAGACCTCGGCGCGTCCCATCTCGGCGAGCCACGCGCGCAGCACATATCCTGGACGGCCCGCTCGTAGATGCCGCTGGCCGAGCTGCAGTGCGTACCGCCGCTGCGCCGACGCCGAAGCCGATAGCTCTCATGTCGGAGATGAGCAACGAGCAGCTGGCGGACTTTTTCGGAGCACTCTACCGATCAGCGGATTTCAGGCACAAGGCGTGCTCTCGTACTCGAAATCATCTCGAACTGACTTGGACCATGTTATCTTCTCTCTCTTCGTCGTTACAGCTTCAAAATGGCGTCCCAGGCTCTCAAGTCCTCGCTCAGGATCGGCATGATCCCCGCCGACGGTGTCGGAAAGGAGGTGCTTCCTGTGAGTGTGCAGTGGGAAATGTATTCGACTCGGAGACAGCACCTCGGAGGTGGTGTCTCTGGCGCTTCTGATGGCGACTAACCCCAGGCTGCGCAGCGCGTTATCGAGGCGCTCGGCTCGGTCATCCCCAAGCCCGAGTTTGTGCCCCTCCTGGCGGGCTGGGAGGAGTTCAACCGTACCGGCAAGGCTCTGCCAGACGAGACTGTCCGGTAGGCCTATGCTGTCTCACAGCTCTAACCCCAGCGTGCTCAAGGAGGAGTGTGACGCGGCCATGTTCGGCTCGGTCCAGTCCCCCTCGCACAAGGTTGCGGGCTACTCGAGCCCCATTGTCGCGCTCCGCAAGCACCTCGACCTGTATGCCAACATTCGCCCCGTCGCAAGCGTGCCCGGCACGCCCGGCCCGAACGTCAACATGGTCATTGTGCGCGAGAACACCGAGTGTCTCGTGAGTCCGTGCGCACGTCAAGGCTGATCGCAGTACATCAAGCAGGAGGAGCTCATCACGAACGCGGACGGCAGCAAGAAGGCCCTGGCGACGCGCCAGATCACCTCGCGCGCCTCGGAGCGGATCGGCCGCATGGCGTTCGAGCTCGCGCTGCGTCGCGGCGCCGAGCGCGCGGCCGTCGGCGCCCCCGAGACCTTTTGGCAGGGCCCGCCACGCGTGACGATCGTGCACAAGTCCAACGTCCTGGCCGTCACTGACGGGCTGTTCCGCGAGACCGTCCGGGCCGTCAAGGAGAACAGCGGCGGGCGGTACGACAGCGTCGAGATGAACGAGCAGCTCGTCGACAGCATGGTGTACAAGCTCTTCCGGTCGCCCGAGGAGTTTGACGTCGCGGTCGCGCCAAACCTGTACGGCGACATTATCTCTGACGGCGCCGCGGCGCTTGTTGGCTCGCTTGGGCTCGTGCCGTCCGTCAATGCTGGTGACAACTTTGTCATGGGCGAGCCCGTGCATGGCTCGGCGCCCGACATTGCGGGCCAGGGCATCGCCAACCCCATCGCGTCTATCCGGTCTGCGGCGCTCATGCTCAGCTCCATGGGCTACATTGAGGCGGCTACCAAGATCAACGCTGCTGTCGACGCCGTCATCCTCGAGGGCCGCGTCATCACCCCGGACCTCGGCGGCAAGAACTCGACCGAGGAGGTCACGGAGGCCATCCTCAACAAGCTCTAGATGGGATGGATGCTGTGACTGTGCTGCATCCTTGGAGAGAAATATTGACTACTTACGCTCGCCACACTAGCTCCAGATATGTCGCATCTGCAAATGGTAGACGTCCGCGACACCGCGAAGCCCCCACCTCCAGCTAAACATTATCACAGACCATGCATCAAGAAACCAAATGCCTGCACAAGTGCCGCACAGAAAATTTATGAAAGGGTGTATTCTACAGCTCGCGCACGCGGAGGATGAGGTTGACGAGCACGCTCGCAATGAGCGTGGAGCACAGCACGGTCGGGCCGTACTTGTCGTGGTAGTCGATGGCGCGACGCTCGCGTATCCGCAGCACGCGGAGGACATACATGCCGCCCGAGTACGCCGTAGCGAGCAGCGCCGTGAACGTGAAACACGCCGAGGCGATGATGCCGACCGAGTCGTCGGGCGGGATAAAGTTCATCATCGCAATCGAGACTCCGGCCAGGAGCACGGCAAAGTGCATCCACTTGAGGAACGTACGCTCGGTCGCAAAGATGACCTTGGGCTCGATGCGAATCGGGACCGAGATGCGCTTGCCGGCCGGCGCGGTGAACTCGCGCGTGAGGTAGGCCGTCTGGTCGTCGTCGTCGGCGACCTCTTCCTCCTCCTCGTCCTCATCCGTCGCCTCGGCCGCAGCGGCCAGCTTGGCGGTAAGCTGGGACTGGTCAAAGCGCTCGGACGGCGCAAGGGGGTCGACGGGAAGGGCACGCTGATACTTCTGTGCTGCGGGGCGCTGGAAGTCGGACGTCTCGCGGCCGCCGGTGCCAGCGGCAATGTTGCGCTCGCGCTGCTCGCGAGCGGCCTTGGCCTCCTCAACTGCCTCGGCGGGCAGACGCAGGTGCGCGTCCTCGTTGCTTCCGGATGCCTCGACGAGGTAATCGTCGTCCTCCTCGCCCTCGGAGACGGGCTCGTGGTACGAGCCCTCGGGGCCGATGGACGGGGAGTGGGGATTGGAGGTGCCCGCGCTGTGGGTGGCAGAGATGGGGCGCTCGATGAGCACACGCGAGCGCGAGGAGACAGGCTTGCGGATGTCCTGGTCCATCTGGGGAAGCCAGAAGGGAACCAGGTCAACACGCTCGGGGAGGAGGGTAGCACAGCCGTGGATGAACTTTGAGAACTTGGGAACAGCCTCGACGAGGTGCGAGTTGACGAGATCGCGGATCCACTGGGGAGGCTCCTCGCCGACACGGGTGGCCAGCTTGACCTCGAGGACTGCGTACGGGAACAGGTCCTTGTCCTCCTTCTTGACGGTAGGGAAGGGGTGGTCGATGCCAAAGTCGGTTCGGCGCCAGTTGCCCTTGGTCCGGTCGTTGCCGTCAAAGTTGTCCTCGCGGATGAGGGTGAGCTCGGTGTCGAGGGAGATACGGACGGACGCGTTGCCCGGGAGCTGGAACGCGGTACGGTTGTAGAACGAGCGCATGACGGGGCGGAGCTTGCGGGTGATGATCGCGTACTGGATCTCGTCGGCGAGCTGCTTCATACCCTCAACCTCCTTGGCCGTCTTCTTGCCCTTTTTGACCATCTCGTCAAACTCCTCGTCCATGGTGTAGCGGCCGGCGCAGAAGTCGTTGAGCTTGTCCTCCTTGATTGTGAAGCGCTCCTTTACAGACTTCTCGCCAGTCCAGTCTTCACGGTGGGTCTTGCGCTCGACAAAGACGACCTTGCCGTCGACATCGCCGTACCAACGCATACGGATGGCCTCGGCACCCTCAGTCTTCTCCAGACGACCGAGGTACAGCTCGAGGTCCTCGTTATCGTAGTAGATCGAGGTAATGGCCTGGTCCTTGATGCTGTACTCCTTCTTGGTGTCAAAGACGAGCACGGGGAGGTGCTTGAGAATGTTGAGCTTGAGGGGGACAATGTTCTCCTCGTGGACCCAGTACTTGGTGGTGCTACGAACGAAGGCGTTCTGGCTACCACCAGCGGAGGAGTCGCCCTGGACGGGGTGGCCGCGAGTGCGGACGAGGTCGAAGAGCTTGGAGAGCTTGACAATGGTAGGGTCGTAGTTCATCTTGTAGAAGGGGTGCTTCTCGAGGAACTCCTTGTTGAAGGTAGGCTTGAGCGCAAAGCCGGTGAGCTTGTCGTGCTTCTTGACAATCTTCATGAAGCCGGTAAAGTTGAGCTTGGTGAAGAGGGCCAGGTCGTGGACATCGGCAACCAGAACAGCAACCTCCTCCTCGAGCTCCTTGAAGCGCTCCTCGATCTCGTCCAGGCTCAGGTGGTCGTCCGACTCGTCGTCTCCGCCCTCGTCGTCATCGTCATCAGAACCACCGTCGTGCTCGCGGTAGCTGCTGACCTGTGCCTCGACGTCGCGCGAGGTGCGGACTGGAGAGGGCGCAGAGGAGGCGTCATCCTCGCTGCTGTCATCGGCATTGGCCTTGGCAACGAGAGAGTGGACCTCCTTCTCGAGCTTGTCGATGCGGGTGTTGACTTCTTCTGCCTTTTTGCGCTGAAAGTCCTCGCACTTTTCGAGCTCCTGGCGCAGCGACACGAGGAACTCGGCCTCGGCAGTGTCCGTCCATGGGAGGTTGTTCTTGATCTGCTTCTTGAGGGCCGAGTAGTTGATGTACTGGTCTGCCCACTCGGAGTAGCGCGAGTCCTGGAATCAGAAGAGTGGGTGGGTTTACTCACTTTGATGCGACGGCCGAACTTCATGATCTGGAACGTGCGAGGGGTGGAATCGAGATAGGGGAGAGCTGAGAGGTAATGCTTTGGGGTTTATCCTGGGTTTCCGCACAGAACTGGGCGTCTCTAGAGTCGCGATGTGGTATCCAAAGTTGGGATGCTGGGGTAGTCGCTGCCGGCGGCTGCAGCTTTCGGCTGGGGTGGAGCAAGGGAAGGTGGAGGCGAGATAAGCCGGCAGGGGGGTGTGGAGGGGTTGCTGAGCGCGACGCCGAGCGCGCTGTTGATGAAGAGACCGCAAAGGACGGTAGCGAGCACGTCGAGGACAAGAGGGAGGATGATAGTTTTAGAGACGAGATGGAACGAGCTGGGCCATGATCGTCATTGGCATCACAACGAACGTGCGTCTGGGTTCATAAGGCACAGGGACAGGCACGGGTGGCAAGGTATGGGAGGGCTGCGCGCCTATTGGCACAGGTAAGGAGGAATCATTGATTGGGCGCCTATTCCCTGCGGCTGATAGGCCCGCGTTCGATTCCCGACGAGGCACACGTTTTTGCATTCCATATCCTGATCCGGTCCGACCGGCTGTGGAGCTAATGACGACAAGCCCGATATGACCCGGCTATTATCACCTAATTCTAATTGGTCGACGCGCTCCGAAACGCCTGTCCCACACGTCATGTCGGATTATTCAAGTCGTGACTCTCCACATCGTTCTCACCATCTAAAGGCCACTCGGAGTGACCACAACGCGTACTCGATCTCTTCACTTGGCAAGCATGATCACCCCACCGCCAGAGCCCAATCATCTCAAACCCAACGGCACGTCAGTCCCCAGCGACTCGGACGACGACGCGGGCCAGACACCGCCGCCACACGCCCCTCTCACTACCGAGCCGCCGCTCCCGCGCGATGCCGTGCACTGCGCTTGCGGGAGCGGCGACGACGCGCCGCTGACCGTGCTTATGCGCACGCTCGACTTTGCTGCGTGGGTGAGTGCTCTTTGGCAATTGCCGAACGCCTGGGAATCGTGACTTTGCTGACTTTAGAAACACCAATGTCAGCGGCGCAAGGACCTTGACCAGACCCCGTATATTAACCACCCTATTGTGAGTGATTCACTAGCCAGAACTAACCGCAGGGTGTCGCCAACCTGCTGTCCTCGAGTGGCGTGACGGATATCCGAGTGCTGCAGGCTGCCGTGCTCCATGATACCGTGGAGGACACTCACACTACCCTTGGTGAGTAGCCTGGTTCTACCATTTAGCCCGAGGCGCTAACCATCAGAGGAGATTGAGCGAACGTTTGGCCCAGAGGTGGCACGTATCGTTGGAGAGTGCACCGACGACACCACCTTGTCCGGGACCGAACGCAAGTTGGAGCAGCTACGCACAGCACCGAACAAGTCCAGAGAAGCACAGCAGATCAAGCTGGCCGAGTGAGTGTCCGCTCCCTTGTGTAGCATCTCCTACGCCCCTCCCTACACCCCCCTCACCCTCCTCACTGCCCGGCGTAGCACATTGCGCCGGACAGCACATAAACTCCTCCGCTGACCACAGCAAACTCCACAACCTCGAGTCCATACGACGGTCCCCACCAGTAGGCTGGAACGTGCGGCGTATCCAGGCATACTTCACCTGGGCAAAGCAGGTGACGGACGGTAGGTGAATGTCAGTTCTCATGATCTAATTCCAGCCTGCGCGCACGCCTCTCCCGAGCTCGCCTCGCGTCTGCAGACCCTCTACGAAACCGCATACACCCGCGTGAACGGCGATTACTTTCCCTGCCATCCCGAGGTTTGCGGGCCGTTGACCGACGTGAGTAACTGGCAAGTCGTAGCTGGTCGCACGACCACAGTGGAGGAGCCCCGCTGACGGCAGGAGGAGAAGGGCCGCGTCGACAGTCGTTTCGCAACTTGCAAAGCTGGGGACCAGCCGTGTCCCCGACCCCTGTTCTTCTGACCGCGCTTGATCATTGTACAGTTCCATAGACAGCATCGCATAGCATGATATACATATCTCGATCGAGGGTGGGCAATGACTGGGTTGGGTCGAGAGATTGGGTGTGCACCACAGCTGCCGATGCGATTGTCCCAACCATGAGGGCAGTTGAAGCCTTCGTCTGTCACGCAGCACAGTGGAAGCAAACTACAGTTAGTCGTCGCACCAGCGTTTGCGAGATATTTAGTAGCACGCTTCTCAATGCCACTGCGTCATTAGTGGCAGCTGGCACAGGCACATTGCTGGACCGTCGCAGGTGGTCAGGTGACACCACTTGGCGTGGAGCCACCACATGTGTCGCGCCGAGAGCAAGGAGCAATGTTGCATGCGAGTGCGTAGTATACAGTGGCGGGTGGCTACTTGGCCTTCTTCAACTGGTCGCCCCAGACGACTTTCTCCTGCTCTCCCGCGGCCTGCCGTCAGAGGAGAGCACAAATGGGGGAGAGCACAAATGCAGGGAGAATGCACGACGACTCACCGCGATCTGCTGCTGGACCTCTGACGGGCCAGCACGTTGTCTCCTGATCTCGTCCACCTTCTTCTTCAGCTCGGGCGACAGTTGCTGCGGTTAGGAGTGAACCTGGTTGGAGGTACTTGGTAAAACTGCTCCTCTGTCGGTGTTGTCACTGCTGTCAGCCAAGAGAACGACGACGAGGGTGTGGCAACAAAGTCGGCCGTGGAAGGCAACCACCGTCCGTCCTCATCCACTTCACCGCCTAGCTCCCCCTCACTCACCTGCCATGAAGCCGTAGCCCACCCCCATGACTCCCGTCAGCTATGCACGCCGCCTCTCGTACTCAAGGTCGTGTACACGAGCCACCTGGGGTCAACAAAATCCGGAGCAATCACCACGCGCATGCCCCAGCGGCCTCTTTGGCGCATGCACTCTTCGTTGCAACAGCTGGTCCTCCTCTCTGCTCACGCTGCACGCTGCGCATCTCCGCTCACTCACTTTGTCCACAGAATCTGACCCGACATGGTGGCTATGGTCAGAGTACGAGTCAAAAATCCATGTCGTCACTGGTGTTGCTCCCGTCGCTGGCCCAATAAGGCAGCTGGAATCTCCACCATCCACCTCTCAACCCCAGCATCGCTCCTCCTCATCCTCTACATCTCCTCACGCCCCATCCACATCCACTCGCCGCCCGCTGCACTTGCCGTGCTCGCCAAACCAGCAGCACAGCTAGCACAGTCCGCGTCGCCACTCCTTATTCGTCCCGCCCAGACGCCACCGGCAACCAGGTCCCACGCTTGATACGGCGGTATCTGGCTTGTCCTCCTCCACGCACTCGCAGGTCACTCATCTACGGTCCGTCATCGAGATCACTCCCCGCGTCTCTGCAACCTCGAGCAGATTCGGCGGTCTTATCTAGTCTTATCCGCCACCACCACAACCATGCCGCCCCCTCCCCCCGCCCCGCCCGTCTTCTACTCCTTCAAGGACAACCAGACCTTGGTCGGTGCGTATAACCTCTGGCAAAGCTCACGCAGACTCGCTCGCCAACTTTGTCATCAAGGCGCAGCGCGATGCCGTCGACAAGCGCGGCAAGTTTACCATCGCGCTGTCGGGCGGCTCGCTCGCGGCCAACCTCCGCGGCCTCGCCGGGCAGGAGAACGTGCAGTGGGACAAGTGGTGCGTACGCACAAGTGACGGTCTGACACCCCAGGGAGATCTTTTTCTGCGACGAGCGCGCCGTGCCCCTCGACTCTGAAGACTCAAACTACCACTCCAACTACGTCTCGTTCCTCCAGCACGTCCCGATCCCCAAGGACCAGATCCACACGATCAACCCAGAACACCTCGATGACCTCGAGGAGCTCGCGGACGACTATGAGAAGCAGCTCGTGCACCACTTTGCCGCGTCCAATGCGGCGCGTTACCCCACGTTCGACCTCATGCTCCTCGGCATGGGCAAGGAGGGCGAGACGTGCTCGCTCTTTGCCGGCCACGAGGTGCTGTCCGAGCGCGACGCTTGGGTCACGAGTCTGGATGACGCGCCGAATGGGCCGAAGCGCCGTATAACCATGACGTGAGTCGCCGAGCGCACCGAGCGCAGCGAGGTGCGAGGTGGCGGCGCGCAGGCGGGGTATGGGCGAGTCGCTGGCACCGGCGTGCGTGGCGATCTGTCCGCGCAGTCTGCGGGGCCGCGCAAGTGACCCCGGTCACGGAGATGAGCGCGTGCGAGCGAGTTCTCGAACATTCTGCAGCCCGCTCTCGGCGGTGCATGGCCTCGGCTGGCCCGTCGGCGCGACAGGTTCGCACTGCCTACGAGCCTATGCCGCCGACGCCGCATCCTGAAACCATACTGACAACAGCATCCCGGTCCTGACGCACTGCTACCGCGCCGTCTTTGTCGTTTCTGGCCCCGAAAAGGCCGAGCTCCTGCACACCGTGCTCGACGAGCCGGAGACGGGGCTGCCGTGCAGTCGTGTCCGTCCTGCGTGAGTAGTCCGAGCGGAGCGAGGACAGCGAGCTGCTATCTGGAGCTCGAGCGGTTCAGCTCTATTGGCTGGCTGGCGACTACCAGCCGGCACTGGCCAGGGGCAGCTGCCGTCCTCGTCCTGTCAGCTTCCGTCTTCGTCTGCCACGTTCCATTCCCGCAGCAGTACTGACGCGCAGCGCACCCGGCCTCGTGTTCTGGTTCGCCGACGCCGAGGCGGCGGCAGACACAAAGTACCCGCCCACGGCGTTCCGGTGGATCGACAACCAGAAGGAGGCGGAGGAGGCGGTGGCAGCTGCGCGCAAGCGCGCACAGGAGCGCGCGGCGGCCGGGTACGAGTAAGGTCTGCCTGGCGTAATCGTCTTGTGATACAGTGTGATGAATAGAGCGTGGCAGCGCTGGGAGGGAAGATGCAATGCAGATGGGAGAATGCATGGGAGAATGCGGATGGGAGAATCGTGATACGGAGATATGGCAGAGGTCGGGGCTAGAACCGACAGCTCCCCGCCCAGCGCGGAAAGGCGACCACGTCGCGCACGTTCTGCACGCCCGTGACCCAGCACACCCAGCGCTCCCAGCCCATGCCCCAGCCGCCGTGCGGCGCGGCGCCGTACCGCCGCAAATCGAGGTACCACTCGTAGTCTTCCGGCTTCATCCCGCCCTTCTCGATGGCGGCGAGGAGCGGGGCGAGCCGGTGCTCGCGCAGTGACCCGCCGGCCATCTCGCCAATGTGCGGGAAGAGGAGGTCGAACGCGGCGACGGTGGGACCGGGCGGCGCCGAGGGGGCTGAGGCGGCCGCGGCCTCTGAAGCCGCAGATGCCGCAGACGGGGCCTCGGGTGAAGCTGAAGACGCGGCCGCTGACGGGAGCATGTAGAACGGCTTTTGCGCGGCGGGATAATCCGTCACGAACACTGGTTTCCCGAAATGCACGCCCGCAAGCCACTTTTCGTGCTCGCTGCTCAGGCCTTGGTGCCATTTCGGCGCATGCTCGAACGGCGCCTGCGCGTGCTGGGCCGCCAGGAGCGCGATCGCGTCCGTGTACGCAATACGCGCAAAGGGCGTATCTGCCACGGCGTGAAGGTGTGCCAGTGGCTCTTTCCCTTCGGCCTTCCCTCCTGCTGCAGAGGCCTCGCCGAGCTCGGCGGCCAGTTCGGCGTTGAGCGCCGCTATCCGCTCCAAGTCCCGCCTCGCCCTCTGCGCCCGCGGTTTGTCGCTGTCCAGCAGACTCTTCAGCGTCCCCCGCACACTCGCCTCGATCACGTCCAGGAGCTGCGGCAGGCTGTCCACGAACGCGACCTCGGCTTCGAGCATGTAGAACTCGGCGAGGTGTCGGGACGTCTGGCTGGGCTCGGCCCTAAAACAGGGCGAGAGCGTGTACGCTCGACTGAGCGCGAGCGTGGGCGCCTCGAGGTGCAGCTGGCCTGATACAGTCAGGTTTACCGGCGTGGGGAAGAAGGGTTTGTCGGGGTTGCTGGCGAGCGCGAACGTCTCGCCAGCACCCTCGCAATCGGACGCCGTCAGGAGGGGCGTGTGGATGTGGACAAACTCGTTCGCCTGCGGTCAGCTCATGATGCGGACGCTACATGGAAGGGAGAGCGACGCACCTCCATCCAGTCGTGCCAGTCTCGCGCCAGCGCGTCGCGCACGCGCATGATCGCGGCCGTCTGGCTCGTCCGGAATCGCAGATGTGCGTGTTCCCGCAATACCGGCGGCGGGAGGGCTTTCTTCTGCACGGGATACAGATCTGGATCGCACGGCCCCAGGACCTCTGCACTGGAAACGGCGAGCTCCATTGCCTGCCCGGCGCCGCGGGAGGGCACGAGGTGGCCGTGCAGCCTGACTGCCGAGCCCTGCGTGAGCCTGTCGTCAGCTGTGAAGATCCCCGCTAGATAAAAGTCCCAGGGGAAGACTCACCCGTCCGCGCGCCCCTTGCCTTTCAGCACGGCCTGCACGCTGCTCCCGCTCCCATCGTCGACCTCGGCGAACGCGACGTTCTTGTGCGCGCGCACGCTGCGCACCCAGCCGTGGACCGTCGTCTCGCCTTGGCGGGTCAGAGAGTCCCGGACCGTCGGGGGCAGGCTGGACCACAGCCTCGCTGTCGAGCGCATCGAGTTCACTGTCGGAGTTGAGGACTAAGTCATCGCGCTCATCGCGGACTGGCGAGATGACTGACATTTTGATCCCGCCCGAGGCCCCGGATTTTGCGGTGGAGGCCAAGTGGAGGCGGTTGAGAGTTGACCGTTACTCATAATTCAACATGGACGACGACGACGTGCCGCAGTGAGTACCGCTAAGGACTGGAGCTAACGGTAGACTTATTGAGGTCGACGAGGCTGCGCCGAATGGCGTGGACAAGTACGAGCGGCCCAAGGTGCCGCTTACGCTGCTGACGGGGTATCTTGGCGCGGGCAAGTCTACGCTCCTGGAGTGAGTAGAGCGCGCGCAAGACACAGAGACTTCTGCGCCTACGAACTCTAGCGCTGCCTTATCTGCCACTCACTGACATCAGCTACATCCTTACCGAGAACCACGGCTACCGCATCGCAGTATGCATGAACGGTAAGCTGCCACCTCTCCCCAGCTGACACCAGACTTTGGCGACACGACGGATATCGAGTGTGAGCTCCTCGTCTTGGCGTAGCTGACCGCAGCCAAGAGCCTGCAAATGTCCAATCCGGACGACAGCAGCGCGCCGACCGAGTCCATGCTCAGCCTGCCGAACGGGTGCCTGTGCTGCTCGTTCAAGGACATGGGCATCGCTGCTATCGAGGAGATGGTCGCGGCGCAGAAGGACAAGATTGACTGGGTGGTGGTGGAGCTCACAGGTCTGGCGGATCCTGGTAGGTCACACCTCACTGCTTCGTAGCCGCTTTCGCCATGTGACTGGTCCCGCTGACCCCAGCACCAATAGCAAAGTCCTTCTGGGCCAACGAGGAAATGGGCGATCTTCTCCTGGACAGCATAGTCTGCGTGGTCGACTCGCGCAACATTTTGAAACAACTAGACGAGACGCGCGACGACGGCACGCCGAACGAGGCGCAAAAACAGGCAGCGTGCGCGGACGTGATCCTCCTAAATAAAACGGATCTCGTGACGCCCACACAGCTCGAGAGCGTCGCAGCGGCCATCCAAGCGATCAACCCGACGCTGCGCGTACACCGCACCGAGCGCTCGCAGGTACCCCTGCCCGAGCTGTTCAACCTGCGCGCCTATTCCAGTCCCGTCGCGGCGCAGATCGAGGAGCACGCGTGCGGGGATGGATGTGATGAGGCGCACCACGCCCACGGTCATCATCAAGTGACGACCGCCACGGTCCCGCTGCCCGTGTTGACGAGGGCGCAGTTTGACGCGCTCGTCGCGTTTCTGGAAAGCTTTTTGTGGGACGGCCGTATCCCGCCTCCACCTTCAGGAGGGATGGCCGGCGCAAAGTGGAGCGGCGCCGTGCCCGATGTCCTGCGGACCAAGGGGTACGTGCTTGTCGACGATGGGAGCGCGCACGTCATCCAGGGCGTGGCGGACATGTTCGAGGTGCGCGCGGTGAACCGCGCCGGGGACGAGGTGGGGCCCAAGCTGGTGTTTATCGGCAAGGGCGTGGACGAGCGGTTGATCGCGGTCGTCAGAGCGTATATCGGTGTCTAGACTAGAGGGATCACAACGATGAAGCGTTCATACAGCCCAAGAACAGTGTACGGAGATCTACTCGGCAGGCAGCTCCTCGGCGAGGGCAGGGCAGTCGCTGCGGTCAGATGTGAGTGGTGGGAGACGCACCGAGCAATGTGCCCTGTCTCGCTGCACTTGAAGCACTTCTTTGCGCTGTCGTCGCGCGGCGCGAGACAGTCGCGCGCCAGGTGGTTCTCGCCTCCGCAGCGGCTGCGGTCAGTACATTCTAGGCGTGACGAAAGGCTAGGTCAGCGGCACAGGACCTGATCAGGCGACGAGATCGGCCATCCTCGCGCACACATTCGTCTTGGCGCTTAGAGCGCCGCCAACACTACAGGCTGGCCGCAATACAACCAACCAGGGAAGCCAAGCCAGGGTAACTCACTAACACTTGACCGGCTGGCCGTCAGTCGTGTGCGGCGCGCGCGGGCGCGCAGTGAACCCGCCCCGCGCACCGCGCGCAGGACACATGCGCGCAATATGTCCTACGCGGCCGCACTGGAAGCACTTTTGGCCCGGCCCAAAGCCCCCCGGCCCGCCCGCGGCCGCGCCGTTGAATCCCCCACCAACACCGACACCGACACCGCCGCCGACACCAGTCGCTCGGGCCGCGAGCGCGCCGCGCAGAGACGGACACTCGGCCTTGACGTGCCCGACGCCGCCGCAGGCGTAGCACTGTTTGCCGTCGGTTGTGCGCGGGTGAGGGCAGTTTGTGCTCTCGTGCCCCGCCTCGCGGCAGTTGTAGCACAGGCGGCTGGGCGACTGGCAGTTTTCGGCAATGTGGCCCACTGTCATTAGACCCGATTCTGTTAGACCCACGGTTGCCACACCTGCTGTCAGCACCTGTGCTTTGTAATGTGGCTCACTTGAAGCACCCCTGCCGGGACCCGGGGACGGTGGCTGCTGTCGCGCTGGGGTCAGTCTGGCGCGGTAGGATTGCGCACAACATGTTCTTTCTGCTGTCAGTTTGGTCGGGGGTGTTGCTTGCCTCCTCTGGCGCTCCTGCTGTCTCCCACTCCGCGGACGACTGAAAGGTGGGCAATGATGAGTCCGAAAAGTCGGTGGCGGCTTCTGGGTGTTGATTCTGGCCGGGTGCAAGTACACGGATTTCGGGGGACTTTAGATGCGCCCCAGGAGGAGTGACCTAGTCGTGTGCCATTCTACTCGCGAGCCCGCAGCTGGCTCGTTGCGGTTGTACATTGAGCGTGACTCTGATGGAGGTGTCCAGTGCTGTGCATGGAGCCTGGGATCGAGGTATGAGACCAGTCTGGGAGAGCAAGTCGGGGCAGGGTTCCTGAACTCGATCTGGATCTCGAGATACCATTTATGCGTAGCGGCGACGCATCTCGGGTCGGCGAGAGGCGATGCGTGCAGCCCAGCGCAGCAGGAGGACGATGAACTCCGCTGCGGGTAACAGCAGCAGCAGCAGCATTGCACTCGCAGCAACGCAGTGAACGCAGCGAGCTCGACGGTGCCGCCAAGCCCCTGTCGCGCCAAGCCGGTCCGACGGCGGCTGCGGCGCGTCGCGTGGACTGTCATCGCCACCGCCGCGTCCAAATCCAGATACGTCTTGTTCATCTCATTTCCACTCGCAACCGATTAATCCTGCTGCGGCGACTGCGTACACAAGTGTCCCGGCGACACAAATAGCGCCAGCCGCTCGTCCATTCTCTTCGTCTTGAAGTCTTTGTCTCGTTGTGGCAACTCCCTCAGTGTGACACCAATCCTCGATGATGTTCAAGTCTCTCGTCGCTTCCTCGCTGTTCGCATTTGCGGCGGCGCAGACGAGCGCTGGCTCGCTCACTATCAACACGCCCGTGAGTGCACACTCTTCCCTCGAGGGACAAGGCTGACATGCTCCCTGGTATTGTCACTGCCACGGATCTTACTCATGTCTTTGTGTGTTTCGTGCAGGCCCAAGTCGTCCAGTGTCGTGAGTGTGCTGCTCAAGACGCTGAGCATCGGCTGACCGCCAGAGCCTGCTCTCCTTTCGTGGACTGGTGGCAGCGCACCATACTGGGTGTAAGTCCCGCTTTGCCACCTTGTTGCCATACTCCCACCACCGTCGCGGCGCAAGTCCTCGCCGCTCCCACGCCCAGGAGCCCCCCCCCCCCCCCCCCCCCGCCCCTCCCACCCCTCCCACCCCTCCCACGCCCTCCTCACTACACGATGTCTTCTCTCTGTCACCCCTCCACAACATCACCCACATCCCCCATTGTCCTCGCACTGACCCCAGGACCGTGATTCCTGCTGGACAGGCCGGTGCCGCGTCTCTCCAGGACATTGCCAGCGAGACACAGGACACCCAGGTCACATGGACCGTGAGCCTCGCGGCCGGCACCAACATTTCCCTCCAGCTGCGCGACGGCAGCGGGGCGATCCAGTTCTCGTCCCCCGTCGTCATCCAGGCGGGCACGTCTGACTCTTGCCTCAATGCGACGGCCACGTCGCTCGCAGCGGCAGCTACTGCCACGGGAGCTACAGGCGGTGCGGGCGCTGCGACCGGTACTGTGACCGGCACGGGCACGGGCACCGGCGCTGGGTCGACCCCGACCACCGCAGGGACCAACGCTGCCTCTGGCTCCAAGTCTGCCACTGCTTCCCCCTCGGCCAGCGGCAAGTCTGCCGGCTACGTCCTCGCCGCCTCCATCCCCGTCCTCGGCCTGGCTGCCGTTGGCGCTTTCGTCGCTGCCCTCTGAGGCTGCTCTGGGTACACTGGGCTCGGTCTAGTACTCGGCTAGTACTCGAGCTCGGTCTAGCACTTTTCGTAGACTACGAACAATAGCTAATGCCGTGCTTGCATGCACTGCATTTGTTCGACTTTTGTGTGGCGTCGTGGCCGTTAATGTGGCGCTAGAACAATGCGAGTTGAGCGGGTATCCTGCACCTGCAGCGTACAGCCCTGCAGCCGTATCGTGCTCCCTCTGCCCGTCCTCTTGTGCTCTCTGCATGCATGCATACCGCTCGTCGCTGCCCAAGCTCTGAGCACTCGACGTCTCGATGCATGAGGTCGCCGGCTCGGCCTAGGCACGGCGATCGACGCTGCGATGACTGTCAATAATAGCACTCACCTTGCTCGCGTTCTCATCGTCCTCGGCGTCTCAGCACAGCAGCACGACAGCGAGCAACGGCCAAGGTAGCCTCGAGGACAGCTACGGCAGACCCACTGGCCTGGCATACCACAAGGCCCGAGCGCAGATCCCCTCACCGGCCGCGAGCCGCCCGCCCTCGACGCCATCGCAGCCTTGCCGCTTCGAGGCGCCGGGCACAAGCTCCAGCGTCCTTGCTCCTGGTGTACTCGTCTCAGCTCCTCCCATTGCATTCGACTTCGCAGCGTCCATCACTCGTCGCGCTCAAGCATCGGGTGAGTCGCAGCAACGATCATGGCCATCGCGCAGAGCAACTCTGGCGCTCTCCCACTTCCATCTCGGCCAAGCTGACAGCAGCGCACAGGCCGCCCGCCACCACCCCTCTCCCCATCAGTCCTTGTCTTGGAACCTCTTTCCTGCTCTGCACCTCTCTCTTGCCATAGTGCGCACAGCACACCTCGCAGACTAGTAAGTCGTCTCGAAAGCAGAGAACCTACCACCTGACCCGCCAGGTGCTCGGTCCACGCTGGCGTGCTGTCCGCTTCGCTTGTCAGCCAGCGCCCTCTGGGCATTCCGTGGCAGCCGACTCTTGCCTCGTTGCCCCCCTCGCCCGTGAGCTCTCTGCCAGCCAGCACAACCCTCCCAACGTCTCCAGCCTGCTTCCACTCCTAACGCGCCGCGATCGCCATTGTCTCTCCTGCGCTCGGGCCGGGGAGCCCACCCGCTCGGACCACACGCCTGGACACCCCTCGCGGTCCTAGCAGACGCTGCATCGACAGCTCCACTGCACATCTGCTCTCTCCCCCAACCCACTCGCGCTCACACCAGCCCAGCCAGCGCCTGGTAGATCTCGAGGGCACCGTCTGCCCGGGGAGACACACATAGTCTAGGCAGGTGGGTCGTCCCCTGCGCTTCGACTAGATGCTGACTCGCCCTCTCTCTCCTCTCCCCCTACCCGCCACCACGCATCGCATCCAGCATGTCCACAAGCGATATCCAAGAAAAGATCAGCGCGGCGCGGAGAGAGGCCGAGAGCCTCAAGGAGAAGATCCGCCAGGCCAAGGACCAGACGGCAGATACGTCCTGTGAGCCGTCCTCCCTGACCAGAGCTGACGCCAGTGCGCGCCATGGCAAACGACACGCCGCCCCTCCCGCGCGTCTCCATGAAGGTCCGCCGCACGCTCAAGGGCCACCTGGCCAAGATCTACGCCCTCCAGTGGGCGAGCGACAAGCGGCACATTGTCTCGGCGTCCCAGGACGGCAAGCTGATCATCTGGGACGCATACTCGACCAACAAGGTCCATGCCATCCCCCTGCGGAGCTCGTGGGTCATGACCTGTGCGTACTCGCCATCAGGCGGCCTCGTCGCCTGCGGCGGTCTCGACAATATCTGTACAATCTACTCGCTCCGCGGCGCCGGCGCACCGGGCACCCAGCCAAAGGTGATCAAGGAGCTCTCAGCGCACACGGGCTACCTCTCCTGCTGCAGGTTCCTGAACGACAGGCAGATCATCACGTCCTCGGGTGACATGACGTGCATGCTCTGGGACGTCGAGGTCGGCACGCGCACGATGGAGTTCAACGACCACACGGGCGACGTGATGAGTCTTTCCCTCGCGCCGAACCAGAACCTCTTTGTCTCGGGCGCCTGCGACGCGACCGCAAAGGTCTGGGACATCCGTACAGGCAAGCCAGTGCAGACGTTCACCGGGCACGAGTCGGATATCAATGCCGTCCAGTAAGCTCTTGTCTGGCTCCCACTGATCCCAGGTTCTTTGGCTCGGGCGACGCGTTCGCGACGGGCTCAGACGACGCGACGTGCAAGCTCTTTGACCTGCGCGCAGACCGCGAGATGAACTCGTACTCGCACGACAACATTCTCTGCGGCATCACCTCCGTCGCGTTCAGCATCAGCGGCCGCATCCTGTTTGCCGGGTACGACGACTACAATGTCAATGCGTGGGACACGCTCAAGGGCGAGCGGATCGGCGTGCTGAGCGGCCACGATAATCGCGTCTCGTGCCTCGGCGTCAGCGGCGACGGGATCGGGCTGTGTACGGGCTCGTGGGACAGTTTGCTCAAGGTGAGTAGCGGCGAGCCGAAGGCGAGCTGCGCGAGTTGGCGGGCGAGCTGTGCAGTTGGCGGGCGTGGAGGCTACGGCGCAGTGCGAGTCGGCTGCATGGAGGCTACGCGGGCGCGCGAAGGGGCCGGCGCCAGGGGTCAACGCCGGAAAGGGGAGAGCTTGAGAAGCGCTGCCGTTGCACTCCAGCTAGGGCGGCTGTGCCCAGCCGCCCATGCGCATTACGACGCCCTGCCCACCGAGCACCACTGACTCCAGGTCTGGTCCACCTAATCTATCGAGAATATACCCTCTACAACTGCCAGGCAGACTAGTGTAGATCAATGTTGCATGCGGTGATTAAGTCTGTACAGTATCGTCGTCTAGCTTCGTCTCTGCGTCTGCCGCCAAGGTATTAGGCCGCTACGCCCTCCGCGGCGCAGCCATGGGCATCCGCCGCCGCCCGGCTGGTGGGGGACTGAGGGGACGCAGACTGCCGATGTGCGAGAGCGACCCGATGGCTCCGCCGGCCGGGACGAGCGCGGGCGGCGCCCCGCTCCCGGCGCGTTTGGGGTTGAGGGGCGACAGGCCCGACGAGACGGCGCGTTGGACTGGTGTCAGCGCTCTTGCAGCTGGGGTGGTGGACTGCGTAGCCATAGGCCGCGTAGCAGTCACCGCCGTGGACCGAGTGACGGTCTCGACGCAAGTCCTGACTGACCTATGCTGTGCATCGCAGCGGGCGCCGAGTCGGTCCGCCGCTCCCCTGCGCCGGGCTTGCGTTTCGCGCCCGGCACGCCCGGCAGGCCGGTCTTGGCGCCTGGCGCCGGGCCGAGGCCTAAGCCCGCCCCGCTCGAGGACTGGGACGGGGTAAAGTGCAGGCTGGCGTCGATGGCCTGCAGTTGCCGGCGGGCGCGTTCGTGCCGGTTCTGCACGGCGCGGAAGTCTGGCGTCAGCTGGAGGTCCACGACTGGCAGCTGTGGTGTGGTAGCATGGCACTAAGTGGAGAGGCAGAGAGCAGGGAGATAGACTCACGAGACAGCAGCTCCTGCCACGCAATCCCGTCCTTGCCCGTCTTTCGCCCCGGGACGCTGTACCCCGGTTTACTCGGCGGCGGCGCGTATCCGCTCGAGTTCACGACGGCGAGGCGCGCGCGGAGGGAGACAAAGGCGCTCGACTGCGGCAGGATCATGAGCAGGCCATAGAGACATTTGGAGAGGTAGGGGTGCTTGTCTGGCTCGAGCAGCTGGAGGCGCAGGTTCGTGAAGACTGGCGACTCGATGAGCATGACCAGCTTGTCGATCTGGACTAGGAGGGGGACTGTGAGCTCCAGTTCCGCGCTGGGGTTAGGCACGCGCATGTAGCAGGGCACAGCCCGATGTGTCACTTACAAAATCTGCAGCACGTTCGATGCGTGCTCATACGCCTGCGCCAGGAGACAGAGCGCGAACGCTGCGACGGCGTTGTGGCACCAGGAGCGATACAGCGAGGTGAAGAGCATCTGCCCGTCCTTTGAGTCGAGGTTCTTCAACCGCCGCCGGAAGTCGGCAAGCTCGGGCGAGGTGATCAGGATCATGTTCAGCTTGACCACCATCATGCTCGCGAATTCGAGGTCCTGCGATCAGTTCCGCACCACAATTTTCAACTGAATGCACTCACGTCGTCCTTCTCCAGGATCTCGGCAAGAGTGCGGAAGATCTTCTCCGCGTTGAGGTGCAGACAAAGCTGGCGGATGATGAGCGAGCCTCGCGTTTCGAGCAGCCGACGGTCGGTGCTGAAGAGCTCGAGAACGTTGACCATGAAGCTGCGGAAGTATGAGTCTTCGGACGAGCTGGAGATCTGAGCAAGCAGCTGGAGGTCGTGCTTGACAACCTGGCGTCAGCTAGGCGGGAGAGGTCCGCGAGCTCACATCCTCAGACGGATCAGAGAGAGTCTTGAGCAGCGCAGGGAAGGTGCCGCTATCTCGCGAGAGAATCTGTCATCAGCTCAAACCTCTCGAGTCTCAGCTCACCTTATTCGGCGCCTTGAGATGCAGCATCAGCAACCACTCCAGCGCCGCAATGCGCGTCTCCGGGTGGTCACTGAGGAATTGCAGCGTGAGCATGTTGACCGTTTCGTGCACATCGAATGGGTCGTCGTCGACGTAATCTTGACCCGGAGAGGCAATCTGCATGTTCTGCAGCTGCATCGCTATTGTGTTCGGCGCCGGGGCACCATCTGGAGACTGAGGCCGAGTGCGGTGCTTCACCAGCGGCGGGAACTCGCTGGTCGCTGGTGTCGCTGGCTCGGACACGGCGCCAGGTGCCGTCGGCTTAACCCGTAGTGCGGATGGGACGCTGCCACTATCCAGCGGGTCGCTCGAGTCCTTTCGATCTGGGGATTCGGAGAGGACAGTCTTGGCCTGCGGTGAGGAGCCAGCAGTATTCACAGCCGACGCAGCGGGTTGCTGAGCAGGTGCTGATTGAGGAGGTGAGGGGGCCACTTGCAAAGGCAACCCTTGGATCACGGCTATCAAGCGACGGTTCGTCTCCGTTGCAGCAGCCTTGATGTGTCGATTCTGAGACGCGAGGTTCGGCAGGATGGCGCAGACAATCCTCGGCGTGAAGGCAACCACCGTCGTCTGGGCGAACTCTAAAAAGGTCAAGATCCAATCCATGGACGTTGTCTGGACCATATTGTCTGCAGTGAGCCTCGGAGAAGAAAGTAACAGACCTGGATATGCCAGATGGTCCACGATTATATCCATAATCGCCGCGTAGTCGATGGAAACGTTTTGTCCCGGTTCCCACTCTCCTGAAGCTTCCCACTCGCTGCCCTCCTCCTCGTCCGAGGTCGAGTCGCCATCGTCATCCTCAATTGCAGACTCCATGAGTCCGTCCATCGGCACATCGCTAGCGGTCCTCTGATGCCGCTTCTCGTGCGACTCCTTCTTCTCGCCTGCCTTCTTGTCCTGCTGCGTTGCGACGTGCTTGATCTCGCGCAGAAACTCGGCAAGCAGGTTCTCCGTCGCAACGCGGACATCGAGATTGGTGTCGGCAAGATATTTTCTGAGGTCAGATGAGCAGGGCTGTGAACCCACAGCAAGCCGTCGAGGAACTCGGGCAGATACGACACCAACTCGAGATCTGGGACAGTGTTGAGCACCATCAGCCAGGAGACGAGGTGCATCCTCGTGTAGGGCGATATTGCGTACACGCGCTCCGTCAGAAGCGGAATGAAGCGTTCCAGCGAGAACGCGCGCCGGTCGGGACCAGCGTGGTGTTCGTAAGTGTGCATCGTCGAGCGATCTTCATGACGACTGCGGCTCGTTGTCGACACCCCGTCGTCCTTGTCTTTGACAGGGGACTCATCAGGCAGATCGCCTGTTTTCTCTTTGGGCGAGTGGGTCGCCTCGTCGTCCTGGTACGCCGAGACATACGTCGCCGCTGCGTCTGCCACTATGTCCTTCATCAGTCGGTCGAGCAGCTCGGCGCCGTTCTTCACCGACATCTCCGAGTCTGACGAGAGCTGATGTTAGCTCTACTTGACTGGCTAGCTCACCTTGCTCAGAGCGTCAAACACCTCGTTGAAGTACGCCAGAATCTCGCCCTTGCTGACCTTGGCGCTGCCTGTCAGACTCGCCTTTACTCTCTCACATGTTGTATAAGCTCTCGCAAGCATGGTAGCGCACGCGGCTCTCGGTGTCCTGGAAACATGCAAGCACTGGCGGGATGATCACGGGCAGGAAGGGTGCGACGTCTTGGCCGAGGGCGATGGCGGTGGCCGCGAGTCCGATGAGTCCTGTCGTCAGTGGATAACGGGGTTGTGCGCACCTCCGTTGCGCGTATGCATCGCGTTGGACTGGTTGAACATGCCACATAGCTGGTCGATGATTACCGAGATCTTTGGGCCGTCCGAGGAGAGCACCTGCCTACTTGTCAGCCGGCGTCGCAGCAGTGACCACATACTTCTCGAGCTCGAGAGCAGCCGCCTTTCGGCGCTCATAGCTGTGGTTAGTGGAGCCGGCAGCGTGCGCACATCTTGTCATTGAGACCTGGGGTCAGCGTTGTCTATGAAGACCAGCTAGCTGTGCGTACTGACCTCGAAGAATGGACTGGTCTGTCAAATTAGCGATTGTTGTTGACACAGCTCACCCATGATAAGCTACACAGCGTCGCCACCTCTGTGGGAGGCGAGTACTGGCACTACCAGACCGTCGAAGAGCGTGACTGCAGACGCGTGCAAGAGTGAATGAGCAACGGCAAGACAGAAGAGCAAGAGATGGATGTTCAAGTGGATGGCGTTGGTGATGGGACGCGTGACGTCTCCGCCCTGACGATCCGGAACCACATCCGCCGCCCACCTCCTGGCTACTTCTATCGTCCTCCTCGCCACAAGCTTCGCACAGCATGCTTGTAGATGCTTGCGCTAGGTCAACGATGGTGCGGAGACCTCTCTCGCACGTAGTCTTCTCGTCTTAACATGTCATGTACTGCAGAGCATCGGTCGGCATTGTTTACATCTCCCGTTCTTGCAATGAGCCTTCCCGGGCGCGCTCCATGACGGCACGGCTCAGCTCCTCAGCGTCTAACCAAGGAGGGCCAACCTAACCCTCCATGCTCGTAGCTGTTGACCCCTTGGTCTCCTAGCCACTGGAGACGAGCATCTCCACGCTTAGGGGCAGCACACAGATATCCCGGGCAGTTGCCGACGAGCAGCACCTCCGTACGCAACCACAGATCGATCCCAGCCCAATGTATCCTCCCCGCTCCGATGCTCGCAGAGTCGCCACACCAATGCGATGGAGAGTGTACAGAGACAACGCACAAAGCCCGCATCGCAGTGCCGTTCACAATCGCACCTCTTACGTAACCGTATTGTGCCGTCGGCGACCCCTTAGCCACCAGCCCGTTCTCGACTCTTGCCATCGACACCTTCACCTCTTCTTGATCGCGACCACACCAGCGGCATCGCCGTCATCCGCGCTCCTGTCGCAGAGGGCACAATATCTGCTGCCCCGCGCCGCCGCATAGCTCATACTGCCGCCGCAGCATGGACGGCTCCCAAGAGGCGTCGTCGTCCACAGCCCCTCCAATCGTAAACCAGGCTACATTCGTCCTAGACTCGGGGCTCGCCCGTGAGCGCTTCCAAAAGCTCACCGAGGCCAATGGCATTGTGCACAATATCGTGCAGAGGCTGTTGGCCAAGTCGGGCAACAGCGAGGACTCGGTATGGAATCTCAGTGAGATGGTATGTTGACCACAGCTTCGCATCGGCCTCGTGATCTCTGAGCAGGAAGCGTTGTATCCCAACCCCCGGGCACTGCGCTCTACGATCCCAGCTTATCGGCAAGACTTCCGGCGACCATCGGCATTTCTCACTTCCTTGCCGCCGCTGGCTGGACGGTTCGCGACACAAGCAGCATTGGCACGACCGAAGCAGTCGTCAATATTGGCAGACATCTGGGACAGCGATGACGGATCTGGACTTTCAGTGACGTCGAATGAGCCGGGGCTGAGCGACTACTTTCTGAGCGGTCTCATCGGTGGCCTGGAGGTGAGTTGCTCTCTCGGGGATCACCTGACCGCAGTTGTTGGCACACCACTCTGCACCGAATGTCGCCGCGCCACCCGCAGCACTGCGGCAAGTCCTGCCCGACTCCGCTCTACCTATGCTATCCATGCTTTACGCGCAGCCACCGGGCGCGCCAGACGCACGACAACAGTATCTCATCGTTATTACCGAGAAGGCGTCACTCGCAGCCATGGATGCCGACTCCCGAGGGTCACGATCATGGGCACGAGAAGACACGAGCGCGGCGTACGACAGCGTAGATTGGAGCTCTATCGGGGATCAGTGCAAGAGCAAGAACGTGGCTTGCTCGTGTGTGATCGTGGGCTCAGGGGACTCGCCCCCAAGAGTCGCCTCCGCTCCGCTCGGGAGAGACGGGTCGAGCGCAGACAGGTTGCGAAAGATGTGCCAAGCTGTGAGTGCTTCTCACGGAAGCTATCTGACCATCAGACCAGTACAGAAGGACTAGAAGAGGCGTGGTTCTCGCTCCCACCCAATTCAGAAGTCTTCTTGACAGGCATGACCATCAAGGTCGTCGTAACACCACCAGTTATACCTGCACCCGATATCAAGAGCGAGCCTGTACCCGTCAACGGTCCATCAGACGCCCAAATCAAGTATCAGATGGCGCAGAAGCAGGCCATGGCAGCAAAAATGGCGGCGGCGGCGCAACCAGGGACGAACAACCTTCTTGCGAGCTTGATCTCAAGCGGTCGACTCGACCCCAACCTCGTCGCTCAACTAGCGAATCAGTTGAAGGGCGACGACCCACAGCAGAAGGCCAAAGCGCTTCAGCAGCTGCAGGCGGCGATGGCGAACAGGCAGCCTCAGCAGCCGAACTCGAATCCATCACAGGGCCTCACACTGCAACAACAGCAACAACAGTTTCTCCTGCGGCAACAGCAGGCTCAGAACCAGGCCAATCTGGCGCAAGCCCAAACACTGCAGAACATGCAGCAGCAGGCGCCGAACCAACCCGTGGCACAGACAGCCCAGCAGGCGACGGCACAGCAAATACAGCAGCAGCAGTTCCTCATGCAACAGCGGCAGCAGCAATTAGCCGCTGCGCAGAACCCAACGAGCGCCAATCCGTCTGCCAGCATGCCCCCTCGACCTGGAGGTACCAGCCCGGCTCAGCCCATCATATGGTCTGGCAACATCAGCTGGATGCTCAAGGGCTCGGAAAGGAGTGAGACACAAGGAATGTATCTTGCTGACGATCCAGCGACGATCCCTGCCCAGTGCCAGCTGCTTAGCACGACGACGAGCGCTGCCGACGTCCAGATCAGCACGTGGCCGACGAGTGGGTACTTTGTTCCGCCGAGCTAACAAAAAGACTTGGAGATGTCCGCCATGACGCAGATGAACATGACCGAGCTGCAAGCATATGTGAAGACGCACCAAGCGCCATGTGTATTGTTTGCGCCGAGTCCCACTGCAGACAACGCAGCCAAGGCGCGCATGGCTTATCTCGCACAGACGCTCGGCCAAAAGAGTCTCTGCGCGTACATTAGGTTCGGCAACCCCGGCTGCGGCATCCTTCTCATATCCACAAACAGTCCAGCGCAGGCGAACACGACAGAGCGGCAGTTCCGACTGTTAGGTGTCGTTTGCTTGAAGACGCCATTCATCCCATCACAGAGCATGGGTGCCACCAACCAGCAGGCTCTCCCGATGCAGCAGACCGTACCCGGCGTCGCGGCTGCGCAACCACCAGCAAATCCGCCCCGCCCGTCCATCAACGGCCAGACCTTCCCGAACCTCGGCACAATGTCCCCGCAGCTATTCCAGCAGCAACAGCTGCAGTCCCAGATGGGTCAGCAGACCCAGGGCCACTCGCGCACGCCGTCGCAATCAATGGGGGTGTCACCACATACCCAGACCCCGCAGCAGCAGCCGCAGCAGCCGCAGCGCCCACCATCGGCCTCGATCCCGAGTAACCTGCAACAGTTCGCCAACCAGCCGAGCATGCAGACGCTTCAGCAGTTACAGATGCGCCAGCTTCAAGCTCAGGCTCAAGCACAGGCACAGGCGGCGCAGTCACAGCAAATGCAGCCGAACATGGCTCAGCAGCCTCAGCCGCAAGTTCAGCAACAAGTTCCGCAACAGCAGCAGCCACAACAACCACAGCAGCCACAGCAGCCTGCCCAGCCACAATCGAACGGCTCCATCACATTTACGCCCCAGCAGCGCGCCGGCATCATCAAGTTGCTCCGCGACGCCAACCTATCCGTCAGCGACACGTTCGACCCGAACACGATTCCGCGCGAGCAGCTTGCAGCGTTCATCAACAGCGCCAAGGAGCGTGCAAAGCAGCAGCAGGCGGCGTCCGCAGCTCAAGCCAAGCCCAACATCCCGATGCCGCAGACGTCCATGTCTGTAAACTCGGCAGCGAGCGCCACGCCTGTGCAGCCTAACGGTAGCGGTGTCAACCTGACGAACATGAACGCGGCGAACCTCGCGATGGGTTACAACAATTTCCTGAACGGCATGAACGGCATGAACAACTTCCAGAACGGCAACGGCCAGAATGCGCTCCAGGGGTTACAGCTCAGCCAGTTCGCGGGGCTGGGCGGGTTCAACCCGCAGCAGAATCAGCAGGGAGGACAGCAAGGGAGTGCGCTGGGGCTGTTCGCCGCGCAACAGGGAATCAGCGCGGCGCAGATGGCGCTTGGCCAGTTTGGGAATCAGCAGTAATGTAGCAGTATTGGGTTATCAGATGTACATGGTGTATGTCTTCCCTAGGACCAATGCAAATGTAAACTAATGCCTCCAGCTGGCTGTCAGATGTGCTGAAAGAACGGACTCACATCTTGACAGTCTTGTCCCGCCCACCGCTGACGACCTTGTCCGCAACAAAGTCGACGCAGTACACCTCGTCCGTGTGTCCCGGCAGATCGGTCTTGATCTTGAAGGTCTTGAGGTTCCAGAGCTTGAGCGTAGAGTCCTTGCTCGCGCTGACCAGCATGCGCGAGTCGGCACTCCACGCGACGCGGTACACGGCCGCGACATGTCCGCGGAGCGAGGCGACAAACTTGCCCGTCCGCCCCTCCCACAGCTTGACGCCGTTGTCGAACCCGGCCGACGCGATGAAGCGGCCGTCGGGCGAAAAGGCGACGTGGTTGACCTGCTTCTGGTGCCCTGTCAGTCGTGCCAGCGGCTTCTTGGGCGTCGCCGTCGAGGAGAAGGAGGAAGAGGCCTGGTCGGGCCACAGGAAGAGCGTGTGGTCGTCGGACCCGGTGATCAGTGTCTCTGGCTGAGTCTGCGTGGCGGCCTTGTACCGTGCCAGAGCCAGAGATTTGGCTGCCGTCAGCTGAAACCGTTTGGGCGTAAGCTCACCCTCCTCGTCCGTCTCGGGCTTCTTCCCCGTGTGGTCGAACGGACCAGTACGCAGGACAAAGTCGGTGCTCAGCGCCATGGTGTTGACCCAGTGTGCGTGCTCGTTCAGTGTCCGGATGAGCTTGCCCTGTTGTCAGCTATACAAAAGTCACACTAGCTCACGTCAACACCGCTCCAGACCTTGACTGTCCGGTCCGAGCTACCGGTGTAGATGACATTCTCGCCTCCCCAGCGCACAACATTTACAGACGCAGCGTGGCCCGTAAGGACAAACTCAAGTTTCCTGTTCGCACTGTTCCACACACGCACGGTGCCGTCCTTACTCGCGCTAGCAAGTCTTTGTGCGCCGTTTTTGGCAAGGTGCAGAGGCTCAAATGCAAGAGAGGTGATCCACTTCGAGTGGCCAGTAAGTGGCTGGCTGCCCTGCCCCGTCTTGAGGTCCCAAAGGCGCACATGCCCGTCGTGCCCGCCAGTCGCGAGTGTCTTCTCGCGCGCATCCCACTCGACGCACAGCACCCAGCCGCGGTGACCCGTAAGAGTGTGTCGCGGGGTCTCGGTATCCATGTCCCAAATTCTTGCCGTCGCATCTCCACTGCCCGTCGCGGCGTACCGGCCAGTCGGTGAGTGTGCGCAGCACAGAATCGGGCTGGCGTGGCCGCTGAGCGTCGCGGAGCATCGTCCCACACCACGGACGCGGAACACAGCCTGCGGCTCGCACCAGAGCTCAAACACGTCTTCGGGCGAGAACGTCGAGCCTGTGGGCTTGAGCGCGTCGACCTGGATACTCTCGTGGATGGCAACTCGTGCGCCGTCCTTGGGCTGCAGGTGGAACGCGTACGGCATCGGGTCCTCCGTCTTCGGTCAGCTACTTCTACATAGCAATTACCTCATCACGCAGCTTGTTCACGAGCATCTGCAGCGCATCCCGCCCCGTGTCGGCTGGCAGGTTTATCGCCGGACCCAGGCTCTCTCCGGTCTCGGCATTCTTGAACTGCACGACGATACTCGGGATCGGGATCTCCGGCTCGGGCGCCGTTGGTGGCAAGAGGCTTTTGGAGTAGTTACTCTTCTGCCTCTTCGGCGGGGGGAGCTGGGTCGCCATCGTGAGGTATGGCTGTTGACGAGAGCTTGGTGGCAAGACCTTCAGAAATATCTTGCCCAGGCACGCTCAGCCACGTGCGGGGTATATGGGGGGAGGGATAAGTTCCAGACAAAGTGCGATTTCGAGTTCGACTCTGAGCCAAGTCGAGCGCCTTGTTGTTAGCATCTACTCATTCGCTATGATCGACCTTCTGTACTGTGAGTACGTGGGTGGGGTGGAAGAGTTACTTGGACACGGCATACAACTTTTGGATGCCGTGGCAGCTCCCCCTCCAGCTTAAACGACCCGACGCCCTCAGCTAACGACCAGTCCAGGAAGACAAGGGTGGCAAGCCGGACCTCGTGCGCGAGTCGCAGCGCAAGCGCGGCGCACCTGTCGAGATTGTTGACGAGGTGATTGAGATATTCGCCCAGGCAAAGCAGGGTGAGTGGATAGTGTGGCGGTGAGCTCGGACTGGCGCTGATCCGTGCTCTTGACGACACTCGCGCGACAACTGCCATTTGTCTTCTGTTACTGCGATGACTGGATGCGCCGTGACACTCGAACTGCATTGTACCGCCTGCTTGGATCTGGCTTGGCGCTACAGCCCAGTATGAGATGGAGACGGAGCGCAAGGCGGTCAACGCCCTCCAAAAAGAGATCGGCGCGATCAAGAAGGCCAAGGGCGATGCTTCCGAGCTGCTGGTGAAGAAGGGCGCGCACGACAAGAAGATTGCCGAGCTTTCCGCCAAGGCTGCCGAGCTGAACAAGCTGCGCGACCAGAAGGCGAACAGGATAGGCAACATAGTCGACCCGACCTGCCACGTCTCGATGACCGAGGTGAGTGGTTCATGCTCGCGCCGATCAGTGCTGACGCGACTCTCTTGGTGATCGTTCCCTCTCGCGTACGTCTTGTTCTCACGCGCAGGACGACAACCCGGTCAAGGCTATCTGGCACCCCGAGCCCAACCACAAGGGCAACTCTGAGCAGCTCACCATCGACGACAAGCAGACCGACATCCTCCCCCACCACGAGGTCATGTACCGCCTCGAGGCATTCGACACTGAGCGCGGCGGCAAGATCAACGGCCACCGTGGCTACTTCCTGACCAACGATGGTGTAGACCTGAACCAGGCGCTCATCAACTACGGTCTCGACTTCCTGCGCAAGCGCCAGTACAAGAAGATCCAGGCGCCGTTTATGATGCGCAAGGAGATTATGGCCAAGACGGCGCAGCTCGAGGAGTTTGACGAGGCATTGTACAAGGTAGCTGAGGAGACTGTGCTAGAGCTGACAACAGGTGACTGGCGGCGACGGCATAGAGGAGAACGAGCGCTACCTCATCGCCACCTCTGAGCAGCCCATCTCGGGCATGCACTGCGACGAGAACATTGACCCCAAGGCGCTTCCCATCAAGTAAGTACACCACTCTTCCCCCGCTGACCGCAGGTACGCCGGCTACTCGACGTGCTTCCGGAAAGAGGCTGGCTCGCACGGCCGCGACACCTGGGGCATCTTCCGCGTGCACCAGTTCGAGAAGGTCGAGCAGGTAAATGGAGACGCAGGCGCCCCTGACACCAGTTTATCGTGTGCCACCCCGACGAGTCCCCAAAGATGCTCGACTCCATGGTTGAGATCGCGCGCGAGTTCTACGAGTCGCTCGAGATCCCGTACCGTGTCGTCAACATTGTCTCTGGTGCGCTGAACAACGCCGCGTCGATCAAGTACGACCTCGAGGCGTGGTTCCCATTCCAGGGCGAGTACAAGGAGCTCGTCTCGTGCTCCAACTGCACCGACTACCAGTCGCGCTCCCTGAACGTGAAGCTGGGCTTCAAGAAGGGCACTGAGAAGACTGGCTACGTGCACATGCTCAACGGCACGCTGTGCGCCACTGAGCGCGCTCTGTGCTGCCTTGTCGAGAACTACCAGACCCCCGACGGCATCCGCATTCCCAAGGCGCTCCAGCCGTACATGCAGGGCCGCGACTTTTTGCCCTTCACCGCCGAGCTGCCTGTCAAGAAAGCCGCAGCGAAGAAGTAGAGCTGGAGTAGAGCTTGTAGATATCTGTGCTGCATATGCCATGCCCATAGCCATCGTTTGGCCCCAAGACGAGGTGAATAACTAGCCGTGCCTGAATGTCTGACTTTTACTCAGCCATTGGATTTCGGCTCATTCGGCTTGATCCGTCACCACTTCTCTCACTCCATCTCAACGAGGTTACTCCCCCTCGCCATCGCAGAAGGAACAACAGCAGCAAGGAGACCACTCGGACAGGACAACCGAGACGAGCACTGTTTAAAACAAAAAAAAACACCCGCCATGAACCCCGCCCGCGCTGTCCGCCCGGCGCTCGCCACTGCGCGCCGCTCGCTGGCCGTCAAGGCAGCCCGCCCGCTGCTGGCCCGTACGCTCGTCACGCCCACGGCACCTGCGAACGCCAACGTCACTGAGCCGCCCAAGGTCGCCGAGACCGTTGAGAGTGAGTACGACGGCGCACGTGCGGAGCGGCGAGCGGACACGGACTCGGAGCGACCTCGGCCTCGGCTATGGGCTCGATGATCAGTAAAGACATGGCCGCCCCTGCCTGCTCTCCAGCCCCAACATGGACTGCGCTAACCCCAGGCCTTCCCGGCTTCAAGGTCGCGCCCGCAAAGAGCTCGCGCGGTGGCGTCACCAAAGGCCGCCCAATCTACCTCGATGCGCAGGCCACCACTCCCATGGACCCGCGTGTCCTCGACAAGATGCTCCCCCTCCTCACTGAGCAGTACGGCAACCCGCATTCGCGCACGCACGCGTACGGCTGGGAGGCTGAGGAGCTCGTCGAGGAGGCGCGTACCGAGGTCGCCGAGCTCATTGGCGCCGGAGCCAAGGACATTGTCTTCACCTCTGGCGCTACCGAGTCCAATAACATGATTGTGAAGGGCATTGCCAACTTCCACAAGGGCAAGAAGAAGCACATCATCACGACGCAAACTGTACGTGTGTTCGGGAGATCTACTGACAAGCAGGAGCACAAGTGTGTCCTCGACTCGTGCCGTTTCCTCCAGACCCAGGGCTTCGAGGTCACCTACCTCCCCGTAGGGCCGACCGGTATCATCTCCTTGGACGGGCTCAAGGCCGCGCTTAGGCCCGACACCTCGCTTGTGTCCATCATGATGGTCAACAACGAGATCGGTGTCGTTCAGCCCATCGCCGAGATCTCGCAGGTCCTCAAGGACTACGCAAAGGAGAACTCTGTCACCAAGGCGCTCCTGCACACCGACGCCGCGCAGGCCGTGGGCAAGATCCCAATCAACGTCGACGAGATGGGCATCGATGCCATGTCCATCTCTGGTCACAAGATCTACGGCCCCAAGGGTGTTGGTGCCGCCTATGTTCGTCGTCGGCCGCGTGTCCGTCTCGAGCCCCTCATCCACGGTGGTGGCCAGGAGCGTGGTCTGCGCTCCGGCACTGTCGCTGCCCCCATTGTCGTGGGCATGGGTGAGGCCGCCCGTCTCGCCCGGAACGAGATGGCTGCGGACCACGCGCACATTTCGGCGCTCTCCAAGCGTCTCATTGACGGCATCACGAGCCAGGTCGAGCAGGTCATCCGCAACGGCGACCCGGTAAAGAACTACCCCGGCTGTGTCAACCTGTCCTTTGCGTACGTCGAGGGCGAGTCCCTCCTCATGGCGCTCAAGGACATTGCGCTCTCGTCCGGCTCGGCATGCACGTCCGCGTCGCTTGAGCCGTCGTACGTCCTGCGCGCCCTCGGTGCCAGCGACGACATGGCACACTCCTCCCTCCGCTTCGGTATTGGCCGGTTCACCACCGAGGCCGAGATTGACCTGGTCATCGAGCGTATTGTCCAGGTCGTGACCCGCCTGCGTGACATGTCCCCGTTGTGGGAGATGGTGCAGGACGGCATTGATATTAGCAAGATTGAGTGGAGCGGGTGAGTTCAGCTGAGCTAGTTGTGGCGATGTGAGCTGACAGCAGGCATTAACCACCTATGAGATGAGTGTACGAGGAGATGCATGTATTGGTCGTGAGATGCACCGTTCGTTGGTACTAGAGTATCGCCGTCTTGCAGGGTGATACGCCGAGTGAGATGTCAGTTGAGCCCGTCGTGCGCCGCAGCAGGCTAAGGCGTCTGTTTTCGTCGCTCGACGTGCAACGTCGGGATGATATATTACAATGCATGAGTGGACATACAGCGACCTCCTCCAGCCCCAATCTCAGCCCTCCTACACCGGCTCTAGCACATCTAGTACCGCTCGACAATCTTCTCCAGCGCCGCCTCAATCTCGCGCAGCATGTTCTCGCGGACTTTGGGCGGGAGTTGGTCTGCTGTCAGCCATTGCGCTCACTAGAAGCCAAAAACGCCCAAGCCGACAGTCTGGCGCAGTAACGGGCATACCAGGTCTGCTTGGGTGCGCCTAAGCTAGGACAGCCTAGCTGGGACAGCCTCAGCCAGCCTCAGCCAGCCTCAAGCCAGCCTCACGCCAGCCTAAGCTAGGTATAGCTGACGGCGCAAACCGACTCACTCTGCGCCTGCGGCGTGACCTCGGCAACGAGCTGCGCGAGACTCGGGGCGCCCTGCCGGCGCGCCGTCTCCTTCGCCAGGTCCTTTACGTCGTCGTCGAAGCCTGTTTCCTCCAGGTAGTGTCGGAGGTGGGACATGATTCTGCCGTCAGCCGTCGAAACTATGTGAGTGGCTGAGTATACACAATAGTAGTTAAGGCCATACAAGAGCCAGCTGGATATTAAGACCGCAAACAGCTGTTCTGTCCTGCCTCGCGCCGCAGACGATGGATGAGACCGCCGTGCAGCCGACAACGGGGAGCTACTTCAAGCGGTACCATAGCTCATGCGCTGTAAACCACCACTCACCTGTCCCAGTCCCCCGTCTCCAGCAGGCGCTTGCGGATGTCGTTCAGCAGCTCCTCGTCCGCCATGCTGGTTGTGTGGATGGAGGAAAGAGGTGGAGGTTTAGGTGGAGGTGCCTGATGTTTCCTACTGGGGGGCATCAATCTATCCGCCATCCTCGTCCTTCCGCTCTTGATGGGCCGCCTTATGAATACGCTATCGCATCTACTACAAACTAGACAATCTCATACCTGTCGACGGTGAGGATCTTTTCCTGGGAGAACTCGGCGCCCTCGTTGGTGCCGAGCAGGGTCGCGCTCTCGACGTCGACGTTGGCGAGCGAGCCGGCCGCCGCAAAGCCGACGTTGACGGGGAAGAAGGCGTCGGCGTCGCCCTCGCAGCGGAACTCGAGGCTGCCGGTCGGCGAGTCCGCGTCGACCGTGTCGATCGTCCAGGTAAAGTGGCCGCGCTCGGCCGTCCAGTTCGCCTCGCCCGTAACGCTGGGCAGGGAGTCGGATCTGCTGTTAGCTCTAGACAACGCAATCAGCTCACGGGATGGGGATGGAGATGACGACGTTCCGCAGAGAAAGGTGGCTGGCCTCGAGCTCGTACTCGACCGCCACGTCCGAGGTGCCGTCGCCGCGCGGCTGCGGCCATACAGTTACGGTCAGGGGGACGTTGCTCTCGTCCTTGGAGGCCATGCGCCAGCGGAGGACGCCAATGCCCTGGCCTATAGGGAAGGAGCGCGACTGGTCCTTGAGCGCGATGATCTTGTCGTTGCCGGTGAAGCGCGCGACGTTCGGGTGCTGCTTGAACTGCAGGTCCGAGTAGTCGTTCGGCGCGAGCGCGAGCTTGATCTTGCCAAACGCTGCGTCAGAGACCCGCAGGTCCAGGTCGCCCTTGAGTTCGAAAGCCTGCAGACCGCCATCGCGGTGCATCGAGAGCGAGAGCTGCTCCTTGATCGTGACGTGGATGCTGATGTCAGTCCAGTTTTGAGGCGTCAACTCACGCATCCTGCTCGACCTCGTCGAGGACGTCGGCCGTCACATGCACCTCCAGCTCTGGCTCTGGCTCCGGTTCCGGCTCGGGCTCGACGTCCACCTCGTGGCCGAGGGCGGACATGAGCTCGTTCTGCTTGCCCTTCTTGCCGAGCTTCATGCCGCTGCCCTTGAAGGACGGCTTGGATGGTGCGCTGACCGGGCTTGCGGAACGGTACTCGGGCACCGCTGGGGAGTAGCGCGGCGTTGAGGCCGCAGGCGTGTAGCCACCAGCCATCTGGTTACCGTAGCCGCCCATGCCCTGGCGGTTGGCCTGGGCGATGCGCTGCTGCTCGCGACGCTGCATCTCGAGCTGCTTGGCGCGCCGCTTGAGCTCCTCCTTCGCCTCGGCCTCCTTGTTACGCGCGATGATCTCCTGGATCTTCTCCTCGTGCGACTCGCCCTCGAGCACGCTGCGGACTTGTGCGAGCGACACGCTCTCCTTGTAGCCCAGTGACACGACCTCGTCGAACGCGCAGAGCAGGTCGAAAGAGTGGTGCAGGATCGCGGGCTCCGTCATCGCCGGCGTGAGGGAGGAGATGAGGCGCACGAGCAGCTGCAAAGTGCTAATGTCCTGCCTGTCAGTAGGAACGAGCTGAAAGCTTACCTGGAGGATGTTGCTGCTCTTGTTCGTGATCAGGAGGACAAACAGCTCCTCGAATGGCTGGTACACGAAGCGCACATCGTTCGTCTCGACGGTCGTGTGCTGCGAGTTGGCCGGGATGAGCTTCGGGAACGACGCGAGCAGACCGTCGATGCGCGACCGGGGGATGGGGCGGAACTGCCTCGACAGAAGTGCTGAGGTTAGACGCGCCGCAATTGGAGCTCACGTTTCCCACTTCGCGTGCAGATCGATGCAGCGAGAACAACCTGGAGTGTCAGAGTGGTCTTCCCCTTGCGCGGGCCAACTCACCATGTTGTTGCGCTGCTCTCTTGGCTGCTTTGATGAATGGAGACGTGACGGTCGTCGATGGACGTGGAGGAACACGGTGGCAGATAAGGCAGGGGAGTGTTTAAAGTATCACGTGGTCGCCACGTGGCTACGTGGGGGTTGACTCTCAGCTCTCAGTGTCACCCAATGTACCCAAGCCTCTCCTTGCGCCGGTTCGGATACGAACACATGCATGCTGACACTACTAATACAATGATACACTAGTCAATGATCATGGCCTCCTGCTTGACAGGCGACATGCTATTACGTTTGCTTGGCGAGACGCTTCGAGACGGAGCGCATGGGACGCCGTTTGATCCTTGGGACAGCGTTTTCGTCATCGGAGGCGCACTGCCTGCTGTGGGACGTGCAGCGACAGTCTCAGAGTTGGAAATGCCGGGTGCAGAGAATGAGCGATCGTTCTGCGCCGCAAGGCGATCGGGAGAGGCGACGGGCACGGAGGCGGGGCTGGTTGCTACTGCTGCAGGGCTGGTTGCTGCCCCAGGTTGCTTTGGCGCACCGAGTCGTAGTTTTATACCCACTGCGGGTGAGGGAGCGGCTGGCGAGGAGTCGCGACGATCAACAATCCCCGCTGTGCTCATCTTGAGACGCAGGGCCTTGGCACCCTCACTCTCACGCGGAGCAGTCTCGCCCTCGCCCGAGCAGACCACCTTCTTGCCAGTGGGTAGCTTGCCCCTGGACCAGCGGTCACTGCCTCTCGGTCCAGAGTCCCACGTGGCGCGGAAGAAGCCTTCTGGCTCGGTGCCGGTAGCCTTGCCGCGCGTCCTGGCAAGAGTGGCTTCGTCTGCGCCACGGATAGCCTCGCCAAAGAGGATTGGGCCGGCATCGTTTGTCTGCGCTTGCGGCGGGCGCAGCGATGTGAGGCGTTCCCGCAATGGCGGTGGGAGATATGATGAGCGAATCTGGTGGAGAATGGTCGTGATGATGCCATCCTGATCTGGGTTGACGGGGAGTAACCTCGGAGGGTATGATTCCGAGTGCGACGGCACGATTGGGGAGACATGAGGAGGGGGAAGAGCTTGCGACAAGGTATCTTGCGGACTAAAGTTGGAGGGGTTGCCAACAGTCAAACGAAGCAATTCAAAGGCTTGCCTTCGCCCTTCCGTCTGGCGGAGGTCGATGGAGGGCTCGACCATGACCGCCTCGTACGTCGAAAGTAAAGACTGGAATGACGACGGTGCAGGTGGAAGGGGAACGGTCGGTAATTGTGGAGGAGCGACAAACGGGTGTGACTCTGCCAGTTGAGACGAGGCGTACGCCACTGGTCGTCGATAACGGTCCGCTACCGATTGCGGGGCATCTGCCGCTTCAACAGCAGTAACGGCACCCGCTCCAATGCCAGTTGACACTGTCTGCCCGCTGGGCAATGGAGGCAACCACGACATGTCTGGCGATCGTGGTCGATATGGTATCCAAGGCTTGACTTCCATCTCCTCCTTCACGTCGACGTCCATGGCGTCGTCCTCCTCTCCTTCTGCGTCCTCCTCTTCCTCGCTGTCCTCCTCGTCGCTGGCTACAGGGACATAGTGAGCCTCAATCCCATCGTCGATGGTCAAGCCGTCACGCAAATAGCCTGAAGTCAATACCGGCAGCTAGTCGCACCCACCCGCTAGCTCATCCAGCTTGCCGCCGGTGAACGAGACCTCTTTGTCGAGGTCCACAGTCCATTCTTGCAGCTCAGCAATTCCACCGACGCCCAGGTCCTCCAGTGCCTCGACGACATCGATTGCTGCGACCTTGGACCTCCCTGCCAGCGTCGCCCGACCCGTGCAGGACGATGCGACGATGTCGAGGTATCGCGCAAGGACGCCCGATAGGGTGACGGACGCGGCCCTGGAAGTCGAAGCAAAGCCCGCCTGCGCAAGCGTATGCAGCGCTGCGAGGTGCAAGACTGCGTCTGGCGAGGCGGCCATGATCGCCGACAGAGTAGGTGGGTTTGAGAGACAGACGTCAACAAGAACCTGGTGGTAATGCCAGGGCCGCTCGCGTGGGAGCGGAGGCAGAGTAGTACGGTAATAGTCGCCACACGCTCGGTACTTTTTCGGGGATAATTTGTATGACAAGTTTTTTTCGTTTTGATTCCGCGGTGTCTTGGGGACCCGATGTCCCACTGAGGGACGGGCGTTGGCTGGTGGTGAGCTGGCCAGAACTTTGCACTTTCTCACTAATCTTTCCACCACTACCCACAAACAACAAAAGCAACATGTCCGACACCGAGGAGCACCACGAGACCTTCGAGTCGGCCGGGTAAGTCGCACCGCGGTATGCATGCGCCGTAATTAGAGGCTGCAGAGGGCGTTCAAGTCTGCGTGTTCACCTGATCAGCAATCGGCGCACACACCCGTGGCATCTCACGCGAGCTAGAGCTGACCGCCAGCGCCGGCGCGTCGCTCACCTACCCGATGCAGTGCTCGGCTCTTCGCAAGAACGGTCACGTTGTCATCAAGGGCCGCCCCTGCAAGATCGTTGACATGTCGACCTCGAAGACCGGCAAGCACGGACACGCCAAGGTCCACCTTGTCGCCATCGACGTGAGTAGAGCGGGACGTGGGCTTTGGGAGAGAGGGAAAGGGAGCAATGAGGGAGCTCGTGTGCCGCGTTTCAGTGTGCGCTGCTCGGGGCGGGCTCGACTGATGGCGGTAGCCCAGGCCCAAGTGAGCTGCCCGTGCTTCTGCACGGTATCCCAGCTGTTGCGCACTGGCTTGCGCAGTGGGCCACTCTAGCCATTCACTCTCCTCATTGTCCCCGGCCCTGTCATTGTCATTTCCTACGGAACTGTGCTGATCCCAGATCTTCACCGGCAAGAAGATGGAGGACATCTCGCCCTCTACCCACAACATGGACGTCCCCAACGTCCGCCGCAACGAGTACCAGCTCCTCGACATCCAGGACGGCTTCTTCTCCCTCATGGAGCCCGATGGATCGTCCAAGGACGACGTCAAGATCCCCGACTCGGACCTTGGCCGTGAGATCGAGACCGCCTTTGCCGACGGCAAGGACTGCATGGTGACCATTGTTGCCTCCATGGGCGAGTGAGTACAGCGCTGGACGCCTCTGTGAGCGACTACTGACATGCAGGGAGCAGGCTATCTCGTGGAAGGAGGCCCCCGCCAGCTAATTGCGCACATATGTCACGCGCGTTTATGCATCTCATGATGTCGTAGCTTCTACAGAGGCGTCGCGAAGACGCGCAATTCGAAGCAGGTGATCATTACGTAAGGTCTGAACAGTTTGGAGAGGTTTCTGGAAGGGCTTGGTCGTCTGACCGCGAGGAAGGCGGGAACGAGGAGCTCACGCTGTGCCCAGAACGGGGGAAACGCGACCAGTCATGCTGAGCAAGTCAACAGCACAGAGTAGTCGAGAGATCTGGCATGGCGGCATCACCAGATTGTGGGCAGTAGGGGTAGCGTCTGTTACAGTGCCACATTCTGGACGTGATTAGGCTGCTATGTCCTTGTTTGTGGGCTATGTTTGCGCGCGCTGTCCTCTGCGACAGGCCCCCGCCTCCAAATCGTCGCAGAGATCGTCCCCGCCAGCTTGGAGGACGCGGTTGTCATTGACCTCATCGTGCGCCACCGTGGGAGGCCTGACCTCCACTCTCCGTGTCAACGCAGACCCGAGTGTCAATAGTTGACAATCACCCACTACAAGCAAGCTGAACCAAGCCGGCCGCAAGCCAGCAGCAATCGAAAATGGACGACAAGATCCTCGTCCTCCATACCCCATCGCTGGATCCAATTCCAACTCTGGCCCGTGCGCACTCCGCAGGCAACAGCTGCTTACTCCAGGCCTCACCTCGTCGCAGGAGCGCGACGGCGAGGTCCTCTGGGCGATCGACAACAAGTACTACACGGCCAATGTCTCGTTCCAGCCGTATGCTATCGAGGGCGACTCGGCCGACGCGCCTCTCCCGGACTGCCAAGTGGTAATGTACCTCTTCACCGACTCTGTGACCCCAGATCACTTCTGTGACTAATGTAGGCACCGAATCCCCTCCCTGCACTTTTGACGCGGATATCAGTCGGGGACGCGCCGGATATCTCGATTGCAGTGCGCGTCAGCGGGCGGGGACGAAGGTCGGACGAGGAGCGGTTGGATGAGATTGGATTTGATCTTGTTGATCTTACCGCTGCGGCTGATGATGATGACGAGCGCCGTGAGTCGCCCATACCGGCTGAACCTGGGGGCCCCTCCAGCTAATGTCAGCGATGGACCCGCTCGAGACGATTAGACAGACGCTCATGACACATATGTGGCCTAGCATGCAGCGGAAGGGCGAGCGTCGGCCGGCACTGCAGGACAGCGACGACGAGCCCGAATCCCAGGAGCAGGAAGCTGGGAGGCCAGAGTTTCCTGTCGTGTTCAGGCAGGGCACGATGCTGGCAGAGACGCGGCCGGCAGGTCCGACGAGTGACTTTCCCGTCGTGCCAGAGGGATACTCTGCGGTTCCGGCCGAGCTGGATGCCACGGAGGAGGGAGCAGAGTCGGATGAGGACTTTGGCGCATTCGCTGATGAGGAGGAGTATGCTCGCCTGGACGAGTGGCTGGACACGGACGGTCCGGAGGAGGACATGCCTGTTGTTCGATCGGCGACAGAGGTCGGCGCAGCTGAGGTCAACGGAACTACGACCGCCTCGGATGCTGGGATCGGCAGAGCGGAGCCTTCTGACTCGAGCGCTGGGGCATCTCATACTGCATCACAAGCTTCAGCAACTTCGACGATACCCAACGGACACGTCAGCCCACAGCGACCAGCAGGACGCCCTGCCAACCTCTCGAATTCTCAAGAGCAGGACCTGACGTTCGATGACGACTTTGACGGCGACGCGCCGAACGGTATGCCCCTTGACCCGACACCACTGCTCCTCCATCTCCAAGAAGTGCGCGCCGAGCTGGCCTCCGTGGCAAACGAAGACGAGCGCCGGGTCCGTGCCGCGGAGGAAGTGGCCCGGCTCATGCAGTCTCTCGGCATGGGCGGCGGGTTCGCGCTTGACGAGCTGCTAGAAGACGACTAGACCTAGAGGCGTACAGTATACTAGCCACGTACATCTATGCACTATATACTACATATGCTGCAAGCTCAATCCCGAAGGGACGAGGCTACTTGACGCAGAAAAAGCTCATCCCCTCCCTCGCCTCCGCCACGGCGGTCTCAAGCGCGCGGTCGTCCTCGCTCAGCCACCGCAGGCCTGGGTCAATGTTCTCCGCCTGACCGTCCGACGCGCGGAAAGCCGCCTCCCACTTCGTCCGCCGATGGGTCAGAGCGAGCATTGGTCGCGGGTCCGCGTGGCCCGTGAGCATTATCAGCGCCGTGTTGGATGGCAGAGCGGCGTGCAGGCGTGCGAGGCGGTCGCTGAACGTCTGAAGCGCAGCGCCCATCTCCTCCTCCGACGGATTGGAGAGGTCGAGGTCGTTTGCGCCAGAGTTCCCTGTCGTCAGCTCGGAAAGGGCAACAGGTAGCTGAATACGCACAATGTTGCAGGTTCCCCAGCTCAGTCATGCGCGCAAAGACAAAGTCGTGACTGTCGATATTGTTCACGACCGCGTCCACGATCTCATCGTCCGACGTGCACGCCAGCGCTGTCGTGGCCTTGGCACCGAACCAGCCCTTCGGATTCCCGTAGTCAACCACACACGATGTGCGTATCTTGCCCGCATTGCCCTTGAACCGCGCCAAACGCTCAAAGATTGATTCAGTGTCGACGATCGGGTCGCCGAACTCAGGACCTGCTATTAGCTGAACACTTCAGTGCTGTTAGCTACCGTGGATGAGCTTCATCTTGAGGAGCTCCACACAAGCGCGCGCGTCCTCTTCACTGTCGTGTCCGTCGGCTGAGCCCTGGATCGAGCGGTACAGCCACTTGTTCACGAGCCACTTGAGGCTCGGCTTGAACGGTGGGCCGCGCGGATGCCGATAGATCACGGTCGTGTCGATCACGAGCGGGTGGGTGATTTTCAGAATGGCCAGGTCGCAGTCCAGGCTGTGGCCTAGGAGGATAGTATGCGGAGTGATGAGGGGGCTGGGGCCGGTCACGAGCGCTTCTTGGATTGTTTCGAGGGTATGAGTCGCGGACGAGAGCTTCTCCTCGCTCAGACCTGACCACCTGATATCAGTAGACGTCAAGGGTTAAGAGCTCACTGGCTGAGATAGTCTGTCACAGGTCGAGGCGGCTTGACGAACTCTTCAAAGACCGCCTTGTTGGACGCGAGATCGACGATGGAAACACGACCCAGCTCCTGGCCATCTGCTGAGAGACACTGAAGTTAGCTCCTGCAGTCTTGCTTGAGCTCACCATCTCGCAATCGATTCCCAGCACAGGATAGACTCCGTTGGGGGGTGGACCGGTTGCCTCCGGCGTCTCGACCCAGCCTTCCTCCCCTCGTACGTTCCCTCTGCGCCTCACGCCCGCCTCGTCGACGACTACAGGTCTGGGCTGCGTCGTCGTGATCGTAACGCCGGTCGTGGCGATTGCCTCCTGCGCCCCACTCTCCCTGCTATCCAGGATCTCCTGCACGTCCGCGGGCATGCCTCCAGGTACGGTAATGGTGTTGCTGTACTCGACATACGATGGCAGGCGGTAGCCGTTCTCGAGCATCTGCTTCGGCGTACAGAGATAAAGCAGTGGAGACGCCATCTCGCCGTCATTCTCCTTGTGGCGCGCTGCCGTCAGTGTGATCAAACCGGGGACTCACTCATCATCCGCTTCTGATCTGCCTCACGCTTCTTCTTCATAGCCTCTGGCAGAGGGCTCTGCAGAAGCGTGCTCATGACTGAATGAAGTCGACGGGCATCTCCAGGTGCTCGTGTTGGGCAGCCGTACGCGAACAGCTTGGGAATCGTCGGCACACGAGCTAGTGGCAGTTCCTCCTCGTCGGGCGTGTGGAAGTATCCAGCAGGCGAGGTCGGGAAGGGCTGGTTTGCATTCGGCGGTAGTGTCCGTATACCAAGATGAGACGGCAAGAGACCAGTCACCAAGAGCACGACCGTATGAGAGACAGAGCTAGGGTTCTGCCATCAGCCACATCGTCAAAGGACCTACCTCGACGACGATCCACTGCGGCTTCTGCCCGTCGGCAGCGAGAAAGAGGGACAGATCGCGAATATGCTGATATCAGCTGGCAAATCAGACTCGCTAGCTCACCGCAATACCAATCTTCTTCCCGTGGTTCAGATACCCAGTGTTGTACTGGAACTGCGGCCGCCTGTTCTCGACCTTGCGCTGCTTGCGCTTCTGCACTTTCGTGAAGCCGTCGTCGGCAGCCTGCGCGCCGGGACTCTCCAGCCCGCTCTCGCCGGGCTTGCGCTTTAAGTCTGTCGCCTGCATGCTGGCGAAGACTGGCTGGGCGATGATGAAAGCGACGGCAGCCAAAACAGAACTTTGAGTGCGGATCCAGGGCAGTCACGTGTCGGATTAATCTCGGATCATCCTCATCGGCGACCAAGTGACTGGACGCGTCGCGGTCGCCACTTTATCATCAACATTATTTCTCATTTCCACGAGGAAGAGACCATGCCAGTGGCGAAGGGTGAGCTTACACAATAGCTTCGTAGATGACAGCAGTGCAATGTCCGATCTGCGAGCGTAATGTACCCGAAGCCGATATCAACCTCCACCTCGACTTGCAATGTTCTGGACGAGCTGGGCCTTCCTCGCCGAGGCTGAAGAGCAGCCAGGGATCTTCACAGGAGGTCGAGTTGATGGAGAGTCAGGGAGACGCTAAGCCGCCTACGGCGCCACCCCGGCGGAGATCGCAGAACGGTACATCAAACGAGCTCAAGGTGGGCGTGAAGCGCTCGGCCAGTCAGGCGGAGCCTCGAGTGGAGAAGAAGCCAAAGGTTAACGCTCTTACTGCAAATCAACCGTAAGCTATGACTTGGTTCTCGAGCTGACGCGCCAGACTAGCAGAGCGATCCAGGCCGACTACATTGGCGAGCTACATTGGCCAGAGCGATATTGTCGGACCTGGCAGCCTACTGCGGGCAAGGATTGAGGCAGGAGAAGGAGTGGGCAGCTGCATTCTCTGGGGTCCGCCCGGGAGTGGCAAAACGTGACCTAATTTTGCGGCGCACAGCTGACCAGCAGAACACTCGCTCGTCTGATCGCACGGCTGTCGAACGCAGACTTCAAGGAGCTGTCCGCCACAAGCGCAGGTGCTGCAGATGTTCGACTAGTCTTTGAGCAGGCGAAGAATGGGCTCAAGCTGATGGGCCGGTGGGTAGCGCAGCACGAGGATACTGACCCAGACAGTAAGACGATCCTCATGGTGGACGAAATTCACAGGTAAGCCGTGGACCCGGCAGAGCTGACGATAGATTCAACAAGGCCCAGCAAGATCTCTTCCTGCCATACGTCGAGAATGGCTGGGTACAGCTCATTGGAGCCACGACCGAGAATCCATCGTTCAAAGTGAACGGAGCGCTGCTATCCCGCTGCCAGTGAGGTGCGGTTTTGCCTCATCTGACCTTCAGAGTCTTCACCCTGTCGAAACATACACCCGAGGACCTCGAAAACATCCTCTCGAACGCCATCGAGTCTCTACCTGAACTGCCACCACGTCTTCCTCCAGCTCTACTTCCCTTTCTGGCCGAGGTAGCAGACGGAGACGCACGGCAAGCACTGAATGCGCTTGAGCTGGCGCTCAAGGTCTGCGCAATGCCCGTGCAAACCACTCTCGACACAGACGACCCAGAAGAAGCACAGACAAAGCGCGACGAGCAGCTTATGGAGTCTGTCCGTCGGGGTTTGAAAAAAGGCTACGATCGCAGCGGTGAGGAGCGATACGACATGATCTCTGCGCTGCACAAGTGCATTCGCGGCAGCGACGGCTCGGCTGCAATGTACTGGCTCGCTCGGATGCTCACTGGCGGCGAGGACCCGCTGTACATTGCGCGCCGTCTTGTCGTCGTCTCCTCTGAGGATGTGGGACTGGCCGACTCGCACGCGCTCCCACTTGCGATGGCGACTTATCAGGCATGTCAGAACCTCGGCATGCCCGAGTGCCGGATCAATCTCGCAGTGAGTTTCGGCGTTATCCGCGTGAACTGACAACAGCACTGCGTCGCCTACCTCTCCGAGGCGCCAAAGTGCACCCGCGCATACACCGCGTATGGGCGCGCCGCAGCTCTGGCTCAGCAGCCTCCTCTCCCGCCTGTACCGTTGCAGATCCGCAACGCGCCGACTCAACTCATGAAGAAACTCGGATACGGGCGAGAATATTCGTATAATCCCGCATTCGCGCACCCGGTAGTCAACGACTACCTCCCGCGGCCGATCGCTGGGATGTCGTCTCTGTCCGAGAAACCCAGCACGGAGGCGTTGCTTAGGACCCCAGAAGTGGAGAGAGGTGGGAAGGAGTGGGACGAAGATCGACTGAAGGAGTGGGAGGAGAGAGTGAACGGCGGGAAGCCGTGGGAGGGGAGGGCCAACCATGGCGCTGGAGATCAGTAGTGAGGTGTTGTTGGCCATCTCGAAGCTGCACGCCTCTTCACGCTATGCATTTGAGATGATCATGGGTCCTCGAATCCTGCTACTGCCTTGCGCGGGCGGTCGGGCACTGCTATCAGCTGTAGTTCGCGGGGGATCTAGCTGTTACGTAGAGGCCTCCTGCCACAACGTGCCAGCAAACTTCGACAGCCAACACTCGCGTACTCACGAGGGAAGGTGGTGGGGATGCGCTCAGCCGGCTGCCAGCCCATGCGCTTGCGGATGCTGGGAACGGTCACAACCATGATGGGGCCTGAGTTCAGCTCGCAAATCTCAAGTCTCAGCTCACCAGTGAACCCGATAACGAGCGAATAGAAGATGACCGGGTTCTCGTGGGCCGCGTGCCGCTGTTGTTAGCTTGAAGTCATCTCCGCGCCGGGAGAGCTAGTCCACTTCGGCCTCCAATGCTCGCCAGCAACTACTCCCGCCCTCCGTCTTGCACTCACGAGATACCTGAAGACGCCCGACATGATGGATAGAGAGCTGGAGATCACGACTACCTCAAACTGGCCAACCAGCGAGACGCCGAAGGAGGAGCGGAAGCAAACCACCCACGCGAGACTGTTACGTAACCCTAGAATTTCTGAATCGCCCCTCTAAATTCTTCCACTGCCAGGCTCTGTCTATCACCCATCTGCCCACAGCACCCGGGCAGACTTCCCCCTAGACATCAGAGAACAGCACAATGGGGAAGGGCAAGAACCACGACAGGAAGGCGGCGCCTTCCTTCGGGAAGGTCAAGTCGTCGGCGCAGAAGGGCGAGTTCACGATGAAGCGTGTCAAGGGTGAGTCGTGTGAGACGGATGTAGCTGATGGAAGGCGAGAACTTTTACCGTGACGCCAAGGCGGCATCGCGTCTCAAGATGCTGAACGGCGGCAAGGCCGAGCGTGACCGTGACGGCAAGATTGTCAAGGAGGCTGCGTTCCAGTCCAAGGAGGTTACTCCCGGCCGCATTGCCCCGGACCGCCGGTGGTTCGGCAACACGCGCGTTATCAGCCAGACTGCGCTTGACCACTTCCGCACTGCTCTCAAGGACCACAAGGCCGACCCGTACTCTGTTCTGCTGAAGCGGAACAAGCTGCCGATGGGCCTGCTCGAGGACGAGTCGAAGACGGAGGGCAAGAAGTCTCACATTGTCGAGACGGAGCCGTTCTCCGACACCTTTGGCCCGAAGGCGCAGCGCAAGCGTCCCCGCCTGGATGTTGGCAGTCTCGAGGAGCTCGGCGAGAACAGCGGCAAGAATGAGGTTGCGGAGACGGAGGAGGTGGACGCCTACGGCCCTATGCGGAGTCTGGTCAGCGAGCCTGTGTACGCCAAGGGCACCTCGAGGCGTATCTGGGGTGAACTGTACAAGGTGCTCGACTCGTCGGATGTTGTCATCCACGTCCTCGACGCCCGTGACCCACTCGGCACCAGGTGTAAGCCTGTCGTCGAGTACCTTCGCAAGGAGAAGTCGCACAAGCACCTGGTCTACGTCCTGAACAAGGTCGATCTCGTTCCCACTTGGGTTACAGTGAGTTTCTTTCCTCCCCCCCCCCCCCCTTTCCCCACACTCCAGTCAAGGCCATTTGCGGGATCCTACGCATTCGGACTGTTACGAGAGTGGAAGAACGAGCGTCTCTCCGCCAGAGCCCCACCCCCGTCCCGTCTTGGGTTCTGGGGGCCAAAAAGCCGGTGCGCGTTTTGCACACTGGTGAGGGGCCAAGGGAGACGATGGAGACCTCATTGAGTTGGGCTCCGGACCGCCTCGCGCATGTCTCGTCCGGAACTCTTGGTTGCAGGTCAAACATCTAGACTTTTCTTGACATCTTACTGACTCCAGGCCCGCTGGGTCAAGCACCTGTCGCTCTCGGCGCCGACGATTGCGTTCCACGCATCCATTAACAACTCGTTCGGCAAGGGCTCGCTCATCCAGCTGCTGCGCCAGTTCTCCGTGCTGCACAGCGACAAGAAGCAGATCTCGGTTGGTTTTATTGGCTACCCGAACGTGGGCAAGTCGAGCATCATCAACACGCTCAAGAAGAAGAAGGTGTGCACCGTCGCGCCCATTCCGGGAGAGACCAAGGTGTGGCAGTACATTACGCTCATGCGCCGGATCTACCTGATCGACTGTCCCGGTGTGGTGCCGCTGAGCGCCAAGGACAGCGAGAGCGACACGGTGCTCAAGGGCGTCGTGCGCGTGGAAAACCTGCAGACCCCGGCCGAGCATATCCCCCAGCTCCTCGAGCGCGTGAGGCAAGAGTACATTGCACGCACGTACGGCCTCGAGGCCCCGGCCGGCGGCTGGCACGGCGAGGAGGGTTCTGCCATCCTCCTCACGGCACTGGCGAAAAAGTCGGGCAAGCTCCTCAAGGGTGGCGAGGCGGACCAGGAGGCTGCGGCCAAGATGATGCTCAACGACTGGATCCGCGGCAAGGTGCCCTTCTTTGTTCCGCCACCCGCTCGGGCCTCGGACACGCCGATGGCCAAGGAGGGCGCGGTGACCGAGCCCACCGAGGCCAACCGCGACGTGCTCGAGGCACAGGAGCGCGCGTTGGGCGAACTCCTTGGCGAGAAGCGCGTCAAGGGCGTCGCGCAGCCGATCAAGCAGATTGTCACTGTCACCAAGTACCTGCCTGACGACGCACGGAGGGACGAGGAGATGGCGGACGCTGAGGCTGAGATTGACGAGCTGAACGCGGAGGAGGACGCGGAGATGGAGGAGGACGATGACGAGGATGAGGATGAGGACGACGAGGATGAGGACATGGAGGAGGACGAGGATGAGGATGCCGAGGTCGACGCCCAGCTCGCATGGGAGGACGTCTTCCCCGACGACGCCTCTGCCACTTCCAGGCCCGCTGCTGCCGCGTCCGCATCCCCCGAGCCCGAGGACAAGAAGGAGAAGCGCATGACGACGAACAAGAAGAAGGCGACCAACTACTACACCTTTGCCAACGTCAAGAACCGCAACCGCGACCGCAAGGTGCCGAAAGCGCCTGCGACGCGCGAGCGCAAGGCCAAGGTGGTGAAGAAGTAGGGGCTGCTCTGTCTTGTGTCGATAGATATAATGTACGCCTGTTGTATTAGATCATGCACTTGGATCCGCTCTGGCAGTCGTCGGAATGCCAGACGCCGGCTCGATCACTGCCGGAGGCATTTTTGCCACCTAACGCCCAATCTTTCGTCAACACCCACAATGCCATGTCAGTAGACATCGACTGGCCCCTCCTCTCCACGCCGTCGGACAGCGGGACCGAGCTGGCCTCGACGCTCGTGTCGGCGCTAAACGCGCAGCTGAACAATGCGAGTCGGCCCAGCTTTCTCGGCCCAGTAACAGTCGCAAGTTTCGACTTTGGCACGGCCGCGCCAAACGTGGAAATCAAGGACGTGCGGGACGTCTGGCGCGCCTTTGACGCAGCAGACGACGAGGGCGACGAGCTCGCGCGCGAGCTGAGTCATCTGGAGCAGGAGGAGGAGGAGGAGTACGAGGACTACCGGGCCGCGAGCAGTCCCAATCTCGTCATGCTTTCTGCGAGCCTCGCGCATGCGCACCCGCACATCCATGCGGCGGGGTACGCGAGCTCGAGCGCGACGCCCGTAGGCCTGAGCGGATACATTACGCCGCGGAGGCCGGCGCGCGGCCGGCACCCGGCCGCGCCGCTCGTGCCCCATATCCCGCTGCCGCTGCTCGACGACGACGCGGACAGCGTCTACTCGCTCGGCAGCCGGAGCGTCGCGAGCGTCGGGATCGGACTCGCGGCACTGGGGAGGAGACGGCTGCTCGGCTCGCCCAGTCGGCCGGCGAGTCGCGCCGCGAGCGTGCGGGGATACGATCGTGATGCGAGTCGGGAGCGCGGACTCGCGCGACGAGGCAGCGGACAGGATCCGTCGGCGCATACCGCCGCGCTCTCGGCCGCACTGGGACGGAGCGCGCCGCCGTCGTCCCCGCCCCCTTCCCCGCCGGCCCGACCGCGGGGCATGGACGACAGCAACGCCAACCCACTGCCTTCCGTCCAGCTGCATCTCCGCGTCGAGCACGCGGCGGACATTAGCCTCGTCCTCCTCACCTCCCTCCAGGTCAACTATCCCAGTGCGCTCTTCATGGCCCTCCCGCTCAAGCTCGTTATCAGCGGTATGACGCTGGCTGCCGACGTCGTCATGGCTTATTCGGCCAAGAAGAATCGCGTGCACGTCACGATCGTCGATGAGGAGCGCACGGGACACGAGGGCGGTACGCAGGCTATCGGCCAGCGCATCCTGCCTGCGCTGCACATTGAGAGCGAGATCGGGCACGCGGACGCGCATGTGCTGAGGAACGTCGGAAAGGTCGAGAGGTTTATCGTCGAGGTCGTCAGGAAGACGCTGGTGGACGAGTTGGTGTTTCCCAACTTTCATACGGTCGCGCTGTAGCATTGCATTGTCATCATCTTGGGGAGCAACCCGTTGGGGGCAGCATAACTGCATCAAATGCTTTTGCGTGTGTGACAGATGAGACTCGAGCGAGTCTGAAATCTCGAGCTACAAAATGGGACGCGATAGTGCGAAATGACCTGCTTAGAGCCGCGAGAACACGAGCCCCACGACAACATACACGAGCGTAAGCGGCGGCGTGAGCACGGCGTAACTCCAAGAAATAGTCTTGGAGATGAGCCGCTCGAACGCGTCGCCGCTCGCGGCCTGCGTGAGCTGCGCGAGCGTCAGTGCCGGCGGCGAGGACACGAGCAGGACCGCGCAGAGGATAAAGACCGGGTCCTCTGCGGCGCTGAACCAGTCATACTCGGCCAGAAGCGCGATGAAGGGCAGGAAGAGCAGGGGCACGAGGACCATGCGGCTCATCACTGCCACAAAGACGGCGCGGTTCTCGCCCTCGTACTGCTTTGGCTTGGGGGTGTTCCAGGCCTTGCGCTGGCGCTCGATGAAGCCTTTGATGCCTGTTGCCTGCTCGTCGGCCGGGAGGGAGATGGGCTGCGGCGGGGTGTAGAAAAAGGCGCCAAGGACGACCAGGGTTACGGGGACTGATGTCAGCGGGACGCCGAGAGGAGTCGCGAAACCATGACTCACTCGAACACTGTCCCGCACTCTTGATCGCGCCAACAAACGGCCGTATCTGGCTAACCTGCGCCTGCAGGGGCGGGATGAGCGCAATGATAATCGACACCAGCGCCGCCCAAGTAGGAACAGTCATAAAGCTGTTGAGCTTGTCCCAGAAGATCCTGGCGCCGACCTTGATGCGGTGGAAGAACTGCTGCGTGGGCGTACGCAGCGGGCTCGTCCGCCGGCGGAGATTCGGCAGGCTGCCGCTGCCCCACTCGTCGGCGTCCTCGGCCTCGGACTCGGAGCTGTCCTCGACCAGATCCACAAGCGGGCGGCGCGGCTGCTCTGGCAGGCCGAGAAACTCGCGGCCCGACTCGGCGCGGGAGATGGGCGGGCGCGAGCCGCTGGAGCGGCGGGACATTGTGCTGTGCCGACGCTGCTTGCCTGGCGCAGGTGAGCCGTTGGAGCCGCGCGGTGAGAGAGAGAAGGGCGAGCGATGCGAGGGGAGGGAGTGCGGGTTGATATCGGAGGAGAGGTGTCCCGAGCGACCGCGCTCCGCCATCCTGTTCTCTACTGCCAGGGCCGCGAGGCCCTCGGGGTGGTCGAACGGGTCGTCGCGGGCTATGGGCTCTGGCGACAGGATGTGGCCCGGGGCGTCGGCGGAGAGCTTTGGTCAGCGGGGCGATGCGAGGACTCACTATTCTGGCCGGCACACCCTGCGGAGTGGGTATGCCGTTCATCGGAGTGGGGACCCCGTTCTGCGGCGTAGGTGCCTCGGGTTCGGGGTCGTCGGCAGCAGCCAGGAGCTGGACACCATAGGACCAGCGAAGCTTGCGTCAGCTTGCCGACGGGCTTTTAGCTTACAACCATGCCCAGCGTCGAGTAGAGCACCATGTATGTGAGAGCGCGACCGAGCATCTGGTCCTTCGAGTCGTCCTTGCCCCACTTGAGGCCCGGGACAACGGAGACAATACTCTGCACCAGCGCGATCGGGAGCGAGTTACTAAAGTCAGCCAGTACTTTGCACACTCACTCACGAATTCTGGAACATGGCGGCGCAGATGGCAAAGTTGGTCTGGCTGCGCTTGAGCCGGAAGAGCTTTGCGAGGGACCACGCGACGGCCGCGGACACGCCCGTGATGAGGACGAATCTGCAGTCAGCTTATGCCGAAGCCTGACGCACCCCAGCGGGATGATCCACATCTCCTTCAGCTTGGCGGGCGTGAGGCTGAACGCCACCTGGGATCAGCTGGGCCGTGGAGGCTACTTGCCTTGCTGAAGAGCAGCGCGGGGGTGAAGAGGGAGACATTGATGACGTTGAGCTTGCGCTGGGTTGCCTTGTCGGTCACGCCTGTTGAGGCGAGGATGTAGCCTGCGAGACAGAGCAGGAAGACCTCTGCAATGGACTGGGGTTAGTGTCGGCCGAGCAGCGTGATCCATGACCAGGAATGCGGGCGGGGTCTCCGACAGCGAGGTATACTGGATCCGACAGCGAGGTATACTGGATCTCCCTGCGACCATTCAGAGTCCACACATAGGGGAGGGACGGAAAGCGTCGTGGACAAGTGCCAGCCAACCGTCCCGCAGTCCACAGCGAGCCCCCACCTCCATACGCGGCGAGGACGAAAACGACACAAACCTGAAAGACGGTATTGAGAAGCGTAAGAACTGCCGTGAGCGCTCTCCCAGCGCCACGACCCACCTGGAACGGCAGTCGGCGCCACCTGCAGCATGCTGCTGCTGTTGTGCTCGCTGTGGTCGTGTGAGGCGGAGTGAGCGATGATGAGCAGTGGCGATGGGATTTGGCGAGCAGGCGAGTTTCGTCATGACGCACGTGTTTTCAACCGACCGGCGGGTGGCAGAACAGGCACGGGTATTTTGGCAGGCAGTGATCATGTTGTTGCTGCTGTCCAAGCACGTCGCGCATGGCAGACAGCATGATCGTCGGGTCCGCTGTCCGAAAGCCAGCCGCGACTGGGCAGACAGACGGACACGTCGCCGAGGTCGGAGACACGCGAGACAGTCTTGCATAAGCTACATGATGTTCTACTTTATCGGCTTGTCCTCCGAGCCCGCGACATTCGCCTCCTTGACGATCCCGCACGCCAGACTCCTGATCTCCTCCGGCTCCTTGAAGAAGATGAGCGGGATGTGCGGCGGCGTAGTCTCGTACGCGAGCGCCACACGGCTCTCCCACTGCGCCGCGCGCTTCAGGAGCTTCTGCTCATTCGCAGATAGATCCTGGAGCTCGGCGACTGTCCTCTTCAGCTCGTCGGCACTGGGGCCCGAGCTCGACCGCTCAGAGCCGGGCGTGGTGGCACCGCTAGGTGGAGTTGGCGAGCTTCGGCCAGAGCTCCGACCAGACTCGTCCAGACTGGCAGTGTACAGCCCCGCCTCTATTTGGCGGAGAGCATCGGCCCGCCCGCTCGTGACATCGCGGATGAAGACGGCGGCAATCTGCTTTGGCCGCTCGTGCGCGATCGCAGAGTAGAGCTCGAGGTCTTGCTCGCCCGAATCGCCAATCAGGATAAACTTGGAGTCGTAAAACTCGTCCAGGATCTCAATAATACTCGGCCGCTTGCGCTCGCCTGCCGGCTCAAACAGCGAGGTGATGATCGATCGACCACCGTAGAACTTGAGCTTCAGGCTGTAGTATGATGGGAAGCGGTGGAGCTTGAAAAAGTCGGACACGACGGGGAAGAGCTCGAACGGCGAGTTGGACACGTACGAGAGCCCACTCAGGCCACAGTGGTTGAGTTCTGTATACAGCTCTGCCATGCCATTCACGCAAATGTCCTCGAGACGGCGGCAGAAGACGTTTCTGAACACCTCTCGTGGACCAGACAAGATGTCACTATGCTTGACCGTGTCGTCCTGGCGTCAGCTAAAGCATCATTACCCACTCACCAGGTCGGAGATGACACGGACACCACCAGGGCGCGACACGCGGATGATGGCGGTGCTCTGAACGGACGACCGCCCCAGCCCCATAAGCCCCATCTCCTCATCGCCGTCACCGTCGTTTCTGCCGGGTATCTCATTTGAGGAGAAGAATGAGTTTGCGCCTGCCACTCGGCGCGGAATGGCGATGCCGTCCCCTGTTGTCTCGAATGCGTCGGTGGAGCCTGTAGCCGGCCGCAGCCTGTTTGGGCCCTCCTCAGACAGAAGCACAGCTCGGACGACCAGCCCCCAGTCTGTCCTGTCCTTTGCTGGGTCGTCTGCGAACGCCATGCCCACGCTCGGCGGGTGGGTGCAGATCCTCTCCCAGGGAATAACAAAGTTCTGGGCAAAGTGGCCCTGCGAATTTGTGGTAAAAGTCGTGCGCATGAGCGGCTCCTGCTTCCAGATCTCAACACCTGGTGTAGGTGGCTCCTCGTTGGGCTTGAGGGGGATGGTGTAAATGGCCAAGGCGACGCGGCGGTAGGGAAGGACATTGGACCAGAACGGCCGCAGTCTCAGATCCAGGTATTCGTGAGCGAGCGAGAGCTGGTCCGGGTCCGCAAAGGCCATCTCTGTGGTGTTGCTTCGAGAAGGTGTCGGGCGCGTTGAAGTAGATGTGGAGGACTTTGGGACATTGTCTCGTTGCGGCTTGTCGGCTGCCTTGGCCATGGCTGCTTCAAAGTCAGATTCCCGAATCTCGTCTTGCGGGGTCTCGGACAGCGTCTCCTTCAAGACAGAGGCCATCTGGTCCTCTGTCGGAAGTGATGGGAGGGCCGCAAAGCGCTTGGCAATGCCCATGAGTGCGCGCTGGGTCCGCGACGCGCTGCCGGGATCGCGGACAAAGGTCGCAAAGCCGACGCTCGAGATGTGAAGATCGAAAGCTGTGGTCAGGAGAGAACATCAGCAACCCCTACCACCATCTGTTGCCCCCTTCTGTGGCCGCTTGACCGCCCAGCCTGGCAGCACGTTGATAATCTCCTTGCCCTTGATGCTGGAGCTGCGGCCATCGCGCCAGTCGCGCGCCCATTCCTCCCAAGCAGCGCCTCGTTCAGATCCAGTAGCCGCAGCTACAGTCCCTGCAGTGGTGGCAGCATATGCTGCGGCGGATGAGATGGCTTGCTTGGCGCGTCGGGTGAATGCAGATGTTGACGACAAGGCCGATGCACCTGGTTGCTGGGAGGGTATTATCGGGCGTCGGGAACCCGAGCTCGAGCGTGAGCTGGAGGCAGAATTGGAAGCTGAGAAGCTGTCATGGGTGACAGGTCGCCTGGGAGGAGTCGGCGCTGTCGCCAATGCGCGTCGCTGGGGTGTCGGGGATGCCAGGGCTGCGCGCGGTGGCGGAGTGAGCGCGGGTTGTATGGACGGTGACAATGCACGAGGTGGAACTGGTGTGCGCATGTCGTTGTTGGGTGACATGGGCTATGGTGTGTTGATGCGAGCGAGATGAGAGCGCCTGCCGGCGATGAGACGAACGTTGAACGAGATGGCCACTAGAGGGTCGTGATGGGACGGCTGTCGCTGCCACGTGCGGCTACGTCAGAAGTGCTGAATTTGTGCAGTACTGCAGCGGGTTATTTCATGCCCCACTGGAACGGCCGTTTCCGCGAGCGACATCCGCCCCTGTCCATGGAGCCGAGTATTCACCTCTCGGTTCCAGCGCAGGACCCTCCCTGCCCGATATATTCCACGCCGATCCCATCACGCGCGGCAGAACGCGTGGACGCGGGCGGCATCTCCGCTGGATAAACCTTGTGCTAACGCACCGTAGGTGTGCGATGTGGTAAGGCGGGAGGGACGGCGAGGGCGGGGGTGGTGTGGTACGGCGCGTCTAGTTAGTCTGCGCCTAGTGGAATGCTGCGTGGCCTGCGCCGCTGTTTCTCAGCTCTCACCGGACAATGCTCACCTCCCGGCGCTGCAGCACAGTGCTGCTTCATGCTCCTCTCAGTTTCGTGTTGCACCAAAATCCAGTGGTCGCGAGTTACGACATGATTTCGAGGGTGAAACCTGGCAGGCCTCGGCCCGTGTGCCTCCTGCCACATCGGGGGGTGCCCCTGAGCCGGGGTCCCTGGGGGGCGCTTGGGTGTTGTGCCTCTTGTGTATTTTTCCCCTACCCCGTTTGAGCCCATCCCGCCCTGTGTGTGTCGGGCGTCAGACTGCCATGCTCCTGCCGTTGCATCTCTCCGACTTGATCTCTTTCTCTTCGTCGCGTCAAACTCTTCAATAACATCGTCCAGCTCGACACGTACGACGGCGAGCACAACTACTGCTACCACAACAGACACCCCTGGCACCCATACACGGCCGCATCCCCCTTCATCCCTTCCCATCACATCCAGTCATCATAGCCACCCCATCCGTCTCATCCCCGGCGCTCCCCTCGAGACCACAGCGGCCCCTATCGCATCGCACCTCGCATCGCACTGCCGCACACCCGGCAGCCCTCCTCACAACTAACCCCGGCACTCCCGCACCGCCATCATAGCCGCCATTCTCCACCAAAGCAACCACCCGCTGGCTGTCCACAATATGCTGGGAGGCCCCACCGAGGTCCAGGTCTACCATGCCCCCTACAAAGAGTGCGCTCACACTGACGATACCAGCTCACACCAGGGGCCCCGGCATGGAAGAGGCCATCCTCTACCCCCTCCCACCACCCTCCGACGTGCCCCCCCGCCGCCTCACAGAGGCCGAAACCGCACGTGTGGAACTCCTCTGCCGCCTCCTCTTCGTGCGCCAAACTCACGTTTCACAGCTGACCGCAGTTCCTCGCCACTGCGCCCACAAAGTGGTCCTCCCTCCCACAAAGTGTGAGTGCTGCACAGACCTTGTGACGATGAAACAACGCGCTAACGCCCCAGCATCTCCCTGACCTCTCCAAGTTTCGTCTCCCCAACGGCGAGGACGTTGCCTGTGTGCTCTGGAACGGCCTCTACCACATCACCGGCACAGACATTGGTGCGTCATGCTCGGGATACCACTTACCCAGTCCGCGCCCTGCTGTTCCGTTTCGAGGCATTTGGCCGCCCAGTAAAACACACCAAGAAGTGGGAGGAGGGCGTGTTCTCGGACCTCCGCAACCTCAAGCCAGGAGTAGACGCCTGCCTCGAAGAGCCAAAGTCGGCGTTCCTCGACTTCCTCTTCCGCAACGGCTGCATCCGCACGCAAAAGAAGGTGAGCGGATCGTGCTGGTCCACACTGACCCGCAGCAAAAGGTACCCACACGGCAACTCTTCCGCTAACCTCCAGGTGTTCTATTGGTTCTCGGTGCCTCATGACCGGCTGTTCCTCGACGCCCTCGAGCGCGATCTCAAGCGCGAAAAGGCAGGGCAGGAGCCTACATCGGTGGTTGTGGGAGAGCCAGCGCGGAGTTTCAAGTCAGTCACGCTCATCACTCTGTTGACCCCAGATATGACCCGCGACGCGGCCTGTACGAGCAGTTCATGGGCAACAACCGCGGCATGGAGGCGGCCATCCTGGTGAGTACCCATCGCGATTGTCCTAACGACCAGGACCAGGTCTATCCGCTCCAGGCACGCATCCCTCCAAATATGGTACCTCACCAGGTGCCCGGCGACGGCTCGCGGCAGGGCAGCATTGACCCAAGTCTCGGCGGCTACGATGGCCGCGTCGACCAGAACAGCTTCTGGCGCGCCGCAGTGGGACAGCTCGACGCCGCTGGCCGGCCAATCCAGGGCGACTACATGCCGCCAGCGCCAGACCACTACCAGAACGGCCCAGGAGGTCTGCCACAGTTCACCGTGACCATGTTCGAGGGCAGCCCGAGCTACAAGCGCAAGCGTGCCCGCTCGTCCAAACAAAACTCGCCCGAAAAGTCGGTAGCGCCAGAGGGCGAGGAGGACGAGACGCGCGAAGAGAGTGTCCAGCCCGACGAGAAGCCACCACCCGCCAAGGTCGCACGCAGCGTCTCAAACTCGTCCGAGACGCCCGAGGGCTCCGTGCCGGCCAAGGCGTCGAGCTCGACGCCCGCGAACGGCGCGACGGACGAAAAATCGTTTGTCTGCGTGTTCGACTTTTGCCGTCGCCCGTTCAAGCGTCTAGAGCACCTCAAGCGCCATATTCGGACACATACGCAGGAACGCCCGTTTGCGTGCAAGCTCTGCTCGCGCGCGTTCAGCCGCCAGGACAACCTTCTGCAGCACTTGCGCCTGCACCGCAAGGACGACCCGCCGCGGGCGCAGGATGTGGCCGAGGACCGCCTCAGTGCGCCACCGTACGTGGGGCGTAGGTGGCCGACGCAGTCGCCCGTGCCGACCGAGGACATGGTGTCGCAGGTGCCCGTTGCGTGAGTCTCCCTCGTCCGGTGGCAACTGACAACAGGCACAGCTACCAGGTGCCGACGTACAGCAACATGTCGTACCGCTCAACGACGGTGCCGCCGGACTGGCTCTCGATGCCGCCGCCGAACCCGGCGTGGCAGAATGTCAACGGGGGCGGCGTGGTGCACCCGTCCTTTTCGCCTGCGCCGCAGCCCATGCGCTTCCGCTCCGCCACGCCGCAGATGCAGCCGACCTCGTACGCAAACTATGGCAGCATGCCCCCGCCGCCTGCGCCTGCCCCGCAGCAGCAGCAGCAGAACGGCGTGATCATGCCCGGCATGGTGCAGCCGGGATACCCGATGTACGAGCAGCAGGAGTACTACGCCCCGCCTGTGCCGCAGTGGGAGGGGCCGGTGGTGAATGGCCTCGGGGACGACGAGTACGACACGAGCAACGAGGTGAGCCAGGAGTGGCAGCCTTAGGAGTGTATGTGTAATGGAGATTCTTGTCACTGTAGAACGTGTCTTGTTCTATTCACGGATGTACTCTATGTCACTACGGCTTCTTGGAGCGGCGTCTTGGCTCCAAGAGTTACGCGCGAGATTGCTCCGATTCCCACCTTGGCTCCGAGGGTCTGTTACATCTTGGAGTAACAGTTTCATGTTCGATCAGCAGGGGCTGCTTCTGACAATGACGCTTGGGTCGCATGCACGGCGAATGTAGAGTGCGCGAGCCGAGGAGACGCCGTTAGTGCTTGGCATGCACTTGTTGAGCACCTTCAACATAGTTGGTTTTCCAAACATGGTCTCCCACAATGCTCACTCAACAGATGCATATTCGACGACGAAAGAAAATACTCACACCTAGTCGTCGCGGCGCTCGCGCTCGTCGTCCGCCTCGGCCTCGGCCATGCGCTGGTCGCCGTCGTCGCGGGGCGCGGGGGACGCCGAGCGGCGCGCCTCGGGCTCGTCGCGGGACTCGCGGCGGTCGTCGCGGTCGTCGCGCGCCGCCTCGCGCGAGCCATCACGCTCCTCACGCTCGCGGTCGCGCGGCTCGCCGTCACGCGAGCCCCCGCGGCGGTCGTAGTCGCGGTCCGCGCGGTCGTTGCGGTCGTCGCGGCCGCGGTCACGGCGCGGCGAGGGCGAGCGGCGGCGCGGGGGAGAACGACGGTCACGGTCGTCACGGCCACCACGCTCGTCGCGGCCACCACGCTCGTCGCGGCCACCACGCTCGTCACGGCCGCCACCACGGGGACCGTCGCGGCGGAAGCTAAAGTCAGTGGATGGCTTGTAGTATGACCCACTCTTCGTGACGCCACGCGGCCGAGGGCGGGCGCTTGGCCCACTGCACGGTCAGACGGCGACCGTCGATCATACGGCCATGCCTGCTGTCAGCTACCCCTGGGACACCGCTCACATGTCATAGTACGCGTCCTCGGCGTCGTCCTCGCGGCGGAACTCGACAAAGGCGAAGGCTGGAGTAAGTACGCTGGTCGGTCGGTCGGTCGTCGAAATCGCGCCTTCTCTCGCACTCGCCCTCGGCGCGGCTGTTCAGTCGCTCGCCATCGCTTGCCCTCGAGCGTGCGGCTGTTCAGTCGCTCGCCTGCCGCATCGGGCGTTGCTCTTGATCGAGTCGCGGTCGCGATCGTTCGATCGCTCGCTCGCTCGTCGGCTGGCTCGCTACACAACGACGGCCGGGGCGTTCGCTCCGTGGTCGCGCTGAGCGGGATGAGGGGATATCGGGGTGGGGCCGTTATCTGGATCGGTACTCACGGGCAGAGGCCGGCGACTTGAGGGCGGGAATGTCGCAGCGGACGAGACGGCCAAAGCGCTCAAACTCGTACGCGAGGTCGCGGGCGCGCAGGGTGGGGTGGAAGCCCGTGACGTACAGGACGCTGGGGCATCAGTAGAGCTCACACGCGGGCGGCGGCGACTGCAACGGCGACTGCAACGCGCTCCAGCTGCATTCTACTTACGTGCGGTTAGACTGTGCCGTCAGCAATCACCCTCGGCCGTTGCCACAACAGCTGCTCACCATTTTCTAGATGGATGTGTTGTGGTGGATGGAGCAGATCCAAGATGAGCAGGAGACCAAAGCCAGTCATCCCCATGTGGGAAAGTGGGGGGCAGTTTTTATGTCTGCGGCGCGGAAGCAAATCTGTATTTTGGTTTCAGGATTGCCACGCGACGGTCGCCCATCCAACGCGCGCGACTTTGGCAAACCTCCTGGGGGACCATTATTCCCAGCAAAACAATGTCGAATGCATGCATCGAGCGCGTTGGGAGACATAAAGAGAGCAGCAGAGAGAGCAGCGAGCTATGCATGCACGACCAGTTTGAGCCCCCGTACTGGAATGAGGCGCACCATTGTCCCGCTAGCAGCACCGCCCTCGTCCCTTGGGGTGCGAATTGTCGCTGTGAGATCGTCGTCGCTTCGCCGTTTCTCTCCATCTTTCACTCGTTTGCCACTTTTCTTCTAGACTCGGCAGCGCTCACGCCTGCGGCTTCAACCGCACAGGCAGCCCTCCGCACCGACAGGCTCGGCATACCCAGTCGCTTGGCCATCTAGGGCCACGACTGTCCCCACCGACAATGTCCATGTACCCGCCGGCAGGCCCGTCAGCGGCGACCAAGCGCTTTTCGACCCGCTTCGAGGGCATAACTGATCTCTGGTGCGTCCAGTGTTGCTGCCTCACTTTCGAGGCTGTGCGCACACTCCTTGCGCAGTTCTTGTTTGCTGACAACCAGCGCCCTCCCCTCTGTTGCCGAAGATACGATTCTTGCCACGCTCCGTGAACGATATGTAACGTCTCAGCAATACACCGCCGCAGGCTCATCTGCGCTCGTCTCCATCAACCCCTTGACGTCGCTGCCTGTCAACAGCGACGCCTCGCTTGTCGACTATGTGCACGAGTACTTTGCCTCCTCTGGCGACGACGAGGTCGGCGGCCCAGAGGGCAGCAGCAAGGAGCACCTCCCGCCGCACATCTTCCGCCTTGGTCTGAATGCATACTACAATATGCGCCGCACCGGCCAGGATCAGATCCTCCTCATGAGGTGAGCGGGACATGGAACCAGCACTGACAGCAGCGGAGCAACTGGCTCGGGCAAGTCGGAGATGCGCCGCCTGGCGATAAAGGGCATCGCACAGGTCGCCGTCGCTCCTCCTGGCAAAAAGGGCTACAAGGTCGGCGCGCAGATCGCCAACGCCGAGGTGGGCCATTTCCTCTAGTGCAGCACTCACCCCAGTTCATCCTCGAGTCCTTCGGTAACGCACACACGATCAGCAACGAGAACGCCTCACGATACGGCAACTACACAGAGCTCCAGTTCAGCGACCGCGGAAGGCTCGAGGGTCTGAAGACGATCGAGTACTACTTTGAGCGCTCTCGCGTGTCGCAGCCCCCGGCCGGCGGCGAGCGCAACTTCCACGTCTTCTACTACCTCGTTGCCGGTGTCGACGGTGAAGAGCGCCACTTCCTGCGACTGGGCCAGGCCAACGAGTACCGCTACCTGCAGAGTCGTGCCCGCCGGTCGGGCGCGAGCGACGGAGAGCGCTTCCGCCAGCTGAAGAATGCTTTCCGCACCGTCGGCATGTCGAACCGCCTTGTCGCTCAGGTATGCCAGCTGCTCGCCTGTATCCTCCACATTGGCAACCTGCAGTTCATCGATGACCCGGGCATGCACGAGGGCGCCGTCGTTACCAACGAAGACGTCCTGCGCACTGTAGCGGAGTTCATCGGCGTCTCAGAGGAGGCTCTCCGCGAACTCTTCGCCTTCAAGACCATTCTCGTTCGCAAGGAGATCTGCACCACTTTCCTCGAGGCCGAGCAGGCTGAGGCGGTCCGTGACGAGCTTGCTCGCTCGCTGTACTCGCTCCTTTTCTCCTGGCTCAACGAGCACATCAACCAGAAGCTCTGCAAGGACTCGTTCGGCTCGTTCATTGCGATCCTCGACCTCCCCGGCCTGCAGAACAACTCGGGCCCCACCCTCGGCGTCAACTCGGTGGATCAGTTCTGCTTCAACTTTGCGGACGAGAAGCTGCACAACTGGATCCTTCACCGCATCCACGAGACCCCTCTCGCCGAGGCAGCGGCCGACAAGATGCCCATCGAGCGGATACCGTACTTTGACAACACCGAGTGCCTCAAGATGCTGGCGGATGCGAAGAACGGTCTCATCCACATCGCCGACGACCAAGCGCGGAGGCGCAAGACTGACGCCAACATGATGGACGCCATGGCGAAGCGTTTCACTGGCCACTCGTCGTTCCAGATTGGCAACGCAGACCGCAATGGCAGTGCCTCGTTCACGGTCAATCACTATGGTGGGCCAGTGACCTACTCTGCCGAGTCGTTCCTCGAGCGTAACGCCAACGAAACCAGCGCCGACATTCTGCGGCTCCTGCGTGGCACCTCTACTGGCACCAGCAATGTGCCGGACCACCAGGGCTCGAACAACCCCTTCCTGCGCAGTCTGTTCTCGTCAAAGTCCATCGCAACGCAGTCTCACCCTCGGAACGACGAGACGATTGTCGCAGCGCAACAGCCTGTTCGCCCCATGCGTGCACCTTCGACGCGTCGGAAGCGCGGGCCCAAGCTGTCGTCCGTGGCAGAGGAGGATGGCGGCGGCGGCGGCGATGGTGCCGAGTCGAACGTCGGCGGAGGCAACGACGAGGGTCTCGCCGGCACGCATCTGCAAGGTGTTGCTGGTCAGCACTGGCAGGCGTTGTCGACACTCTTCTCGACGTTCGACCAAGCGCAGCCGTGGTACATTTTCTGCATCCGCCCCAACGACTCGCAGTTACCTGCCCAGGTGGAGACTCGGTCCGTCAAAGCGCAGATACGCAGCCTCGGCCTCACCGAGATCGTGCAACGGCTCCGCATAAACTACGAAGTGCGCATGACGCACCAGGAGTTTGCAGACCGCTACCACGACGAGTTTGAGGAGCGCGCTATAGGTGAGGGCGCGGACGCCGACCGTGTGCGAGACTTTAAGCGTGTCACCAAGCTTAGCGACGCACACATGGCGATTGGCAGTGGACGCGTGTTCCTCTCGCACGATGGCTTCCACCGGTTCGAGGACCGCCTGCGCGAGGCGGAAGGTTTGGAGATTCCTTCTCACCTGGATACGCGTGATCACCATGCCGATCCTTTCTCTCCCGGCCACCGCGCCAACACACCCGAGCCCGAGCCCATGTTCGAGTACCACGACCGCCACGACTCGGCCGCTGCTCTTCCTTTGGTGGCGCATGCTCAGCCCGTGCCCCAGGCTTCGCCTGGCTCCGAGTTCGACGAGGACGCCCGTGGCTTTGCTCCAAGCCAAATAACCAGCCCCTTTGGCGACTCGCAGTCCAACCTCGGCACAGAGTCGTACGCGCCTTCACGTAACATGTTCCACGACATGGAGCGCCAGCGCGGCGAGAAGGATGTTCTTGACAAGGAGGTGGCCGACGATGGCGAGGTGCAAGAAGAGTACAAGGAGTCCGCCGGCCGCCGCCGCTGGGTCATCCTCTGCCGTGCCCTCACCTGGTGGTGCCCAGACTTCCTACTCTCCTCCATTGGTCGCATGAAGCGACAGGACATCCGGCAGGCATGGCGGGAGAAGCTCGCCATCAACATCCTCATTTGGTTCGTCTGCGGCTGTACCATCTTCGTCATCGCCGGTCTCGGTCCCATCATCTGTCCCCGGCAGCATGTCTACACCAACTCTGAACTCCAGTCGCACAACGCCAAGGACAACCCGAACAATGCCTTCACTGCCATTCGCGGCGAGGTGTTCGACCTGTCGAAACTGGCGTCCATGCACACTACCCTCGTTCCCGTCGTGGACAGGAAGACCATCATGGACTATGCGGGTGTTGACGCGACGGACCTCTTCCCAATTCAGGTCTCTGCTGTCTGTGGTGGCACGCAGGGTGCTATTAGCCCCTATGTCACCCTCGACTCGAGCAACTCGACCGACGTCTTTGCCAAGTACCACGACTTCCGCCGGTTTACAAACGACTCGCGTGACGACTGGGTTACCGAGCAGATGATCATGATGCGTTCGCGGTTCCGCGTCGGCTGGATGGGCTTTACCAAAAAGGATCTTCGGAACATGGCAAACAACCAGAAGCGCGCCGTGGTCATCATCGACAACCTTGTGTACGATATGACCACCTACATCAACCAGGGTGGTGGCGGTGTCCATGTCCCGAATGGCTTCGACGCCGGCAACGCCATGAGCGACCGTCAGTTCATGGCTGGCTCGGTAGTGGACCTCTTCCGCTACCACTCGGGTGACGATGTCACGCAGCTGTTTGACAACCTGCGTGGCTCGATAGGCGACAACGTCGTTGGACTGCAGCGTGACTGCCTCCGCAATCTCTTTGTTATCGGCAAGGTCGACACTCGTGACAGTGCGCAGTGTCTGTTCTCGACCTACATCCTGCTCGCACTGTCGTGTGTCATGGTCGCGGTTATTGGCTTCAAGTTCATCGCTGCTATCCACTTTGGCCATTCACGGGCCCCGGAGAACCACGACAAGTTTGTCATCTGCCAAGTGCCGTGTTACACGGAAGGCGAGGATTCGCTGCGCCGCACGATCGACTCGCTGGCCAAGCTTCGCTACGACGACAAGCGCAAACTTCTGTTCATCATCTGTGACGGTAACATCAAGGGTTACGGCAACGAGAAGCCGACGCCTGCGATTGTGCTCGACATTCTCGGCGTCGACCCGAACTTGGACCCAGAGCCTCTGTCGTTCCAGTCTCTCGGCGAGGGCTCGAAGCAGCACAACATGGGCAAGGTTTATGCCGGCCTCTATGAGTGCTCTGGCCATGTCGTGCCGTACGTGGTCGTCGTCAAGGTCGGCAAGCCCACCGAGCGTCCCAAGCCTGGTAACCGTGGCAAGCGTGACTCGCAGATGCTCCTCATGCACTTCCTCAACAAGGTGCGTACGCTTTACCTACATGGCTAACGTCAGGTACACTACACTGCGCCGATGAACCCGCTTGAGCTCGAGCTCTACCACCAGATCAAGAACGTCATTGGTGTGAACCCGAGCTTCTACGAGTACCTCTTCATGGTTGATGCCGATACGACTGTCGATGAGCTGTCTCTCAACCGCCTTGTTTCCGCGTGCATGCACGACAAGAAGATTATCGGTATCTGCGGTGAGACCTCGATCACCAACGCCAAGCAGTCCATCGTCACCATGTCACAGGTATACGAGTACTTTATCTCGCACCACCTGGCCAAGGCGTTCGAGAACCTGTTCGGCTCCATCACCTGTCTGCCCGGATGTTTCACGATGTACCGCCTCCGCACGCCCGACACGAAGAAGCCTCTCTTCATCAACAACCAGATTATCCACGACTACTCTGAGAACCGCGTGGACACGCTGCATCTCAAGAACCTGCTGCATCTCGGTGAAGACCGTTACCTTACGACTCTGGTACTGAAGCACTTCCCTACGTACAAGACCAAGTTTGTCCGCGACGCGCGTGCTCAGACCGTCGCACCTGACTCGGCCAAGGTTCTCATGTCGCAGCGTCGTCGTTGGATCAACTCGACGGTGCACAACATGGCGGAACTCATCTTCCAGGAGAACATGTGCGGCTTCTGCTGTTTCTCGATGCGTTTCGTGGTGCTCATCGACCTGGTGTCGACCATTGTGGCGCCCGTTACCGTGGCTTACGTGAGTCTGGACCCACAGCACACACTGACCGCAGATCGGCTACCTGATTTACATCATCGTGCGCGACAATGGCAACATCCCCATCCTCTCGATGGTCATGCTTGCAGCTATCTACGGTCTGCAAGCACTGGTGTTCATCTTCCGCATGCGCTGGGACATGATCGCGTGGATGATCTGTAAGTTGAGCTGATGGTTCAATACTGACCGCAGTCTACATCCTGGCCATCCCCGTGTTCTCCTTCTACCTCCCCCTCTACTCCTTCTGGCGCATGGACGACTTCTCATGGGGTTCCACGCGTCTCGTGGTGGGAGAGAAGGGCAAGAAGATTGTCATCCACGACGAGGGCAAGTTTGACCCCAAGTCGATTCCCTTAAAGTCGTGGAACGACTACGAGAACGAACTGTGGGACCAGGAGTCGAACCACTCGGGCTCGTACGCACAGCAAAAGTCCGAGTACCTTAACGAATACGAATCGCGTGCGGGGAGCATGTACCACGGCTCGACGCACCCGCAATCGGGCTACGGTCTGCCGAGCATCCACCGCGGCTCGCAGTTCGGCGGCGACTACGCCGCCTCTCCGCGCAACATGTCGCCCTCGGCGTCCTACACGGATGTCCGCGGTGCGAGCCGGAACGGATCGTACTACGACGCGCCTGCGCGCGGGACGTTCTACGACCGTGGCGGGGACACGGGCAGCTACGCCGGCCAGGACGCGGGCAGTCTGTACGGCGGAGGCAGCTTCTACGGCCAACCGGCCATGGGCCACCAGGCGTCCGGCTACGGCCTCCACGCGCGCGGCGACACGGCACCAGAGGAACCTACCGACGCCCAGCTCGAGGGCAGCATCAGGCGCATCTGCGCCGACGCCGACCTCGACTCTCTTACGAAGAAGGGTGTCCGCCGCCAGCTCGAGAGCGAGTACGGCATGCCCCTTGCTGCGCGCAAGGAGACGATCAACCGCATCATCGAGGCGGTACTTGCTGAGGACTAGTTTGTAGAATGGACATTACGATTACGACTCTGATATTGCATAGAGCTTGCGCTGGGGGGACTAGGCGTTGAGAGGGCAAGTGGTGGTGGTGCCTGAGGATTGATCCCGCTGATCGCGAGCTACGCGTCAACGCAATGTCCACTGTTCACTCACAAACCCAGTTGACCTCTCCAGCAAACGAGCGCGTGTCGAGCGAAAGCAACACCTCCTCCCTTCCTTGTACTCGTCCAGAAACGAAAATGGGCCAGTCCTCGTCCTCAATAACGCCCACGACGCTGCCCGAGTTCGCGCTGCACTGTCTGCGCGTCGCGGAGGGTTCGCCGGCGGACGGCATCCTGGAGCCGTTCTTCGACTACCTCATCGGCGTGGAGGCGAACGCGGGGAGTGCGCCCGAGGATGCGGACATGACTGTGCCGTCGCCTACGGAGCTGCAGCGGATCCTCGAGAGCAGCGAGGGGAGGCGGATTGGGATGCGGGTGTATAATGCCAAGACGCAGCGGGTCCGGGGTGAGTTCGACTGGGTGGGATGGGGGAGGAGAGGGGCTGTGGGCGACGCGTGATTTGGGGGAGGGTTGACTGGGAGCGCGACCGTTGATGGACGGGGCGTGGCTGTCCTTGGGCGGTCCTGGTTATCTCGCTGTGCACAGGACATGGTGCCAGAGTGCGAGTGGACCTCGCGCTGGGGGATCCATGGGCGCCAAATGTTCAGGACGTGGAGCTCGGGGAGCAGCGGGTTGTCGCGGCCATGCCTACATCTCCCTCGTCGCCTCTCAGTCTTGCTGGCCCTTCCCGACCGGTTCACCATTCCTACATCATGCCGATCCATGACATTTCTTCCGTAGACGCTGACCCCAGACGTAACTCTGACCCCAACACGAAGCTGGGAGGACCCCTCAACTGGCGGCAAGGAGCGCGCGTCCCTCTTGGGCGTCAGCGTGCGCGTGTGTAATCCCGCCGCGGCGCTGGAGAGCGTTTGGCATATCCTTGAGGTCTTGGAGGGGTCGCCTGCTGAGGTGAGTTTGGGCAGTTGGCGGGCGTTTCCTCCAACTGCTGGCCGTGGAGAGGTGTCCGAAGTACGGCTGGCTCCAATGCTTCCACATTGCGAAGCTCTGTGGTGCCGCCTTGGCTATGGGGCTGCTCGCCTCCTCTGAGCACTCGCCGCGCAATGGAGTGCTCTGGAAGCTGGACTAGGGTACCATTCCTAGGAATCAACAACCTCACAACCTAGTCAGATCTGACGGCAGATGGCTGGCCTGGTACCCTTTGGAGACTGGATCTGCGGCTGGGCCGGCGGCCCGCTACATGGCGAGAGTGCCTTCCACGACCTCGTCGAGACGGTACGTACTCTGCAAAGCTGAGCGTACGACGCGCACAGCACATGTCCAAGACACGAAACACGCGCTCGTGCCTGGGCGGTTTCGTCCTTGTCGCTAACGCGCAGCATGTCGACAAGCCGTTGCGGCTGTACGTCTACTCGGCCGACTTGGAGTGAGTGCGTGCATGGCGCGGAGACTAATGACAGTAACTTGCGCGAGGTGGTTGTTATCCCGAATGACAAGTGGGGCGGGCACGGGCTGCTGGGGTGCGGCGTTGGGTGAGTGTCTCGCTTGGTGTCTCGGTTGTTGCGGGCTGTCAAGATTTGGCTTTAGAACATTGCGCCGCCTGCCCCGCCGTCATGGTGTCCCAGTTTGTCTCGGAGTGAGCTGCCTGGCGGGCAACCACAGGAGCGGCCCTATCGCCTGCGCACTGAACACCACACTTGCTTGAGAACGCAGACTGACAGAAGGTACGGCATCCTGCATCGCATTGTAAGTCAATTCGCGACCTTTCTTCGGACACTACTGACCCCAGCCTCGGCCAGCCACTCCACCAGCAGCAGACTACTTTGGCCCGCAACACATGTCGTCCCCTCCACGGGCGTCAGACGCAGCGCGTGCATGAGGGTTATTCATTGGCGTGTGAGACGCGGCGGGACCGGGACGACCATGGGCTATGGGCCGCGGGTTTGTGTGTATACATACTTGATAGAACTGGGCGGTGCTAGCTGTCCCGCCGGGATGTCCAAGTGCAGACAAGAGGCCATTGAATGGTCGAGGATCGCGGACGATCCCTTCACGTGGCCCTGCCGAATTTGCTTCCGCGGTCACTCGACGATCACCACACCTGTGTACCGACTGCCAACCCCCTCCTGGCGGCTCTCTTGATCTCTCCCACTCTCCGCTCAGCTCAGCGGGACCAGCTCTCGACTTCTCGCCACTACACTCCTCCTCGCAGCAGCAAGTGGGACGAACACGTCGCAAGTCGCCCGACGCGCGAGCAAATCGACCACCAGTCACCCCCTTTCCCTCCCCCCCCCCGCATTAGCTCCTGCCAGCAACGCACGCCAGCGACCACCAGCGACGCAGTCCCAGTGAAGCCGCTCGCGTCTCCCCGTAATTAGACACCCTCTACACCTTCCCGCGTCACTTCCAGCGCTACCCCGCCCGCCATGGTGCGTAAACAGCCACGCGACAATGACTAACCCCAGGCCTACGCTGTAGGCCCGCAGGGCCCCGACCCCGAGCTCTTCTACGTCAAACAAAATCGCATCGGTGCGTACGCCTCTGCACACTCTGCATCGCGGGACGGCCTGCGCGCTCGGCGTCCAACCAAAACGCGTCACCGCCTGCAGCCGTCCCTTCGATGTGGCGCTGTGGCGCTCGGGCCCCCGCTCGGGCTCGGGCCGCATGCCCTTTGTGATGGTCACTGACGACAGGCAAGGGCAGCTTTGGAGAGGTGTACCGGGGGTGAGTACGCCTGCGCCTGGTGCTGCATTCATCTGAGGAGTATTCTGACCCCAGATACGACCGGCGAACAACCCTTCCGGTCGCAATCAAGATTATCGACTTGGAGAGCGCAGAGGATGAGATCGAGGATATCCAGCAGGAGATCCAGATCTTGGGGCAGCTGGACAGCGACTTTATCACGAGGTGAGCGACGGTGTGTACGCGCTGACGACAGGTATTATGGCTCCTTCCTCAAGGGCTCGAGTCTGTGGATTATCATGGAGTATTGCGCCGGCGGCTCTTGCTCTGACCTCGTGAGCTGTCCAACTCTCTTCGAGCTGACCGCAGATGAAAGCGGGCCCGTTCAAGGAAGAGTACATTGCCATCCTGTTGCGCGAGCTGCTGCGGGGACTGGAATACCTGCACGGCGAGGGCAAACTGCACCGTGATATCAAGGGTGAGTCTCGACCCTAGTAAGACTGACATTGCAGCGGCGAACATTCTCTTGACGGCGAACGGCGACGTAAAGCTCGCAGACTTTGGCGTCTCGGGACAGTTGACAGCGACGATGACGAAGAAGAACACCTTTGTCGGCACGCCGTATTGGATGTCGCCCGAGGTGATCAAGCAGTCTGGATACGACCACAAAGCAGACATATGGAGTCTGGGCATTACTGCCATCGAGCTGGCAGAGGGCGAGCCGCCGTACGCCAGCCTGCACCCGATGAAGGTGCTCTTCCTGATCCCGAAGAACCCACCGCCAGAACTACACGAGCGCTTCTCGAAGCCATTCCGCGACTTTGTGTCCCTCTGCCTGCAGCGTGATCCACGCATGCGGCCGTCGGCCAAGGACCTCTTAAAGCACAAGTTCATCCGAACAGCGCGCAAAGCGGGGTACCTCACCGAGCTCATTGAGCGGCATGAAAAGTTCAAAGCAGAGGGAGGGGGCAAGTTGGACGATGGCGGACAGAATATGGGGCCGAGTGATCCGAACTATGGGCCGTCGGGCGATGACCTGTGGGACTGTGAGCTAAAATAGCACTTGCTTAGCTGACAGCAGTCGGGACGATCAGGAATACCCTCCCAGCAACGGTCTCGCGCGCTTCACGGCCGTTACCCGAGCCTGTGGCCCCACCGACGCCCGTCAGCTCCACCGGCATGAGCCCTGCCGGCAGCATGGCGCCGAGCTCGACTGGTATGAGTCCAGCAGGCAGCATGGGCGGCTCGCGCATGGACGGTACGCGTACTGCCCCCGGCCCGCCGGTACCGGCACCAGGCTACCCGCCAACACCGAGCTACCTCGAGCACCACAGCAACACGATGCAACGTGCCGTCCCCTCTCGCGCGCCAGTCGAACACGAGCCCATCCCGAGAGATTATGCCCAGCCTGCGTCCCATTCGTCGGTCACGCCGCATCACACTGCACACCCGCATCTGTCGCATCTGCACCAGCAACACCCGCATTCCCAGCTTGCTCACCAGCACCCGCACCAGGTCGTGCCGCACCCGCACCACATGATGCCTCACCCAGCGATGATGGAGCAATATCCCGTGCCTCCGCCTCACGATCCGAATCTCGACGACGACGAGGACAGCATGCTGGAGAACGTCATCGTGCCGGCCATTGCTAGTGTGAGTTTCAGAACCAAGGCAAGAAGGTTGAACTGACGACAGCTTGTGGCACGCATACCGGACGACGAGGCCGCGCGCATTGTGCTGGAGCGCCTGCGACAGTCGTTCGAGGCAGCCGAGCGCCAGATCCCGGGCGTCACGAGCGCGTTTGTGCTGGAGATTGTCGAGAATGTCGAGCAAGTCGATGAGCATGCTGCATAATCGGTGTAGAGTATTGGGATGTAGCGTGTCCTTTGGTGGATGCTGTATCAAACCTGACGCATTCTGATGCACAACGTTGCAACCCACATGCATGATACAACACTACCGCTTGCGTTTCCGCTCCCCCCTCTCCCGTTCGCGCTCGACGCGCTCCTCCTCCTCCTCCCTCTTCTCGTCCCTCGTGCGCTTCTCCTCCAAGAGCAGTCGCTCGTCCATCATCTCCTTGAACTGGCTGATGATTGCGCCCTCCTTCATCTGCTGCTGCTCGCGCTGCATCTTGTACAGCGCCGCCTTCTCGACAGCACTGAGCACCTGGCCCTCCTTGCGCATGCGCACGGCGTTCATCCGCACATGCCGCGAACCGGACATGACGAACCCGCTGTCCTCGTACTGGGCAATCTTGCGCTGGTCGAGCCCAATCTCGCCGCGGCGCGGGATACGCTCGCCCTTTGCCGCAAAGGAACTCATGGCCTCGCCCTCGCCGGGGAGTAGGGCGCGGAACGCGTCGCGGTCCAGCCGCGTGCTAGGGTCCGAGGGAATCTGCGGCCCGACCTCGGGCCCCAGGTCCTCCGGCGAGGCCGAGAGGGAGGGTGGGCGTGTGGATCGCGACCGCTCGCTCTTCTCCTCCCATCGCTCGGACACTGCGCGGCTGCGCGATCGCCGGTCCGAGTATCTGCTCTCGGACCGCTTGCGCTCGCTGCGCGCCTCGCTGTCGCCCCGCCGCCGCTGCTCCTTCTCCCTCCGCCGCCGCTCCCGCCGCCTACGCTCATATTCTTCTTCGCTGTCGTCCGAGTCGGACGCGTAACGCCGGCTCTTCCTGCGGCTGCGCTTGCCCTTGGACTTGGGATCCTGCTGGAGCGCACTGGCGTCAGGTCCTGTACCAAGAGAAATGGGGGACGTACAGTTCCTCTGCGTGGCTGCGCTTGGGCGACGGCGGCCAGATGTTCACCTCTGTGCGTTCGCGCACCTGCCGGCGTCTGATGTCAGGGACTGGTAACGGATGGGCTTACTCTTCGAGGTTCATGCGCTCGCGGTTGTCACGGAACGGCGGGCGGCCGTGGCCATTGCGGTCGTGAAGTCGTGCGCCGCCGTCGTGAGGTCGCCCTGGGCCTGGGTGCTCATTTGGGCGCCACGGCGGCAGGCCCAGAGGCGGGGGCTGGTCGTCAAAGCCTAGTCGCAGCGGGTCGCCGCGCGGGGGAGGTAATGGGATGTAATCTTCGCGCGTAGGGGATGGTCGTCTCGGATCTGATCGGTCCAGCGTGTCTGAGCGTCCCTGCCGTTCAGGCATGTCAAGATGCGGTGGCCGCTCGAGACGGTCCCGTCGGTCGGGACTGGCGCCCTCTCGTCTCTCAGATATCGCGACTCGTCCAGGCCGTCGCTCGCCATCCGAGTCTGAATCGCTTCGCGGGCGGTACGTGTCGTGCGGCCCCGCTCGTTGCTTCCTCTGCGCCGACCCACGGATGGAAAGTGCGCGCGGCTTCTCGGGCAAAGCATGAGGGGTGGGCTCAGGCCTTGGCGAACCCTCCGCACTGCTGACATTCCCGCCGCTCTTCTCCTTCGTGCGCGCTTGCAGTCGCCTCTTCAGCTCTTGCTCACGGTCGACGCTCGGTCCTGGGCTTGCCGAGCTGCCCCCATCGTCACGTTCCTGCGGCACGAGCCGTGCGCGCGAGGGATGTACGGTCGTCATGTGGACGATAGATCAAGTCAGACGAGTTCGAAGATGGACGATGAGGACAATATCACGTGATAATGTCACGTGGTTTTGGCCACGTGTGCATACGTAAGCAAACTGTTGAACTTCGCCGATCGCGGCGAGCACGACCGAGGTGGCAGCGACAGCAAAGCGCTCGGCGTTGCTCCCCGCGCGATCCTTGTCCTGTTCGCCGGTCCCTCTGCCGTCTGCTGTCCCATTCGACGTCGTTGGGCGCTCAGGTGAGCGCTCAGGTAGAATCATTCACACCTCAGGACCGACCCGGCCGGAGTAGCGGATATGCCTTGAACACGCTTGCAGCCAGCCTGTGTCCCAGTAATAGCTGCCGAGAGCGCCTCGGCGGTCTAAGAGTGCACGGCAGCCCCCGGCCGCCGTTGCGTGGCCTACACTCGACTGAATGGCTCGGGGTCGGGTATCCAGAGATTGTTTCCGGCGGAAGCCCACACCTCCGCGCTCGGCTTGATCCAGTTCGTCCCTCCCACCCTCATTATTACTCTCCCCCGCACTCGGCAAAGTACTCCTCGCCCTCAACGCTATCCGTGCCGTTGGAAGCAGCATCGTGATCTCCGTGTCCCAGTCCGGGGCCACTTGGTGTCGCCCACTCTATCGCGGTTGCCGTGGAACCCATCGCAACAATCCAATGTCCTCGTCGAGCTTCAATCCCGAGCCAAAGGCGCGCCGCACGCATGCCCGTCGCTCATGCAATACCTGCAAGGTCCGCAAGACGCGATGCGAGCTGCCCGACCTCGACGTGCCGTCATCCAACGAGGCACTGCCGCCCGAGAAGGCCTGTCACCGCTGTCGCATCCTCACCATCCCCTGTGTGGTCGATGATTCCAAGATGAAGAAGCGAAAGAAGAAGGATGGTAGTCCGAGTCCGATCGACTCGGCCAACGACAGCGCTTCAGGCAGTAAACCTGCTGCAGCACCTCCTAGCAAGTCTGACCAACCGACCAAGCGTACCCGCAGCGGCCGCAAGGACGACGACGCAAAGGTCAACATTGTCGATCACTCGGTCGATGTCTCTGCGGCCTTCCCGATCGACACCGACTCGTCAGGCCTGCCAGGCGCATGGATGCAACAGGGCGCCCGCGACTCGCCGCAGGCCATTGAGGCATCCAAGGTGCGCAGCGTGCGCTTGCACGGTCGCCCGCTGTCGCTTGTCGCTGCCATGCTCAACATTGCGAGCACCAAGATGCGTGGGCAGCTGAAACGGCGTATCATCACTATCGAGGACATTGACCTCGAGCAACTTATCGATGCTCGCTTGCGATCCAGACTGGCGGCCGGGTATGCGCAGCTGAGAGCTTACCACCCCCATCTGCAACCCCTCGACGAGCTCTTTTCGCTCAATCGCAGCACACCCGGCGACGAGTCCATCCACTTTCTCCTCTCCGTGGCAGCGTTCATTGCGTCTCAATCCTTGTCAAACGAGCCGGAAGCAAGACGCGTCCGCGAACATTTATCCACCTGCATCTACCATCTCCAGCACGTCATCCTCGCCCACCAACCACTCTCCTTCCATGCTATCCAGGCGCTCGAGATCCTCGCCCTGCACGCGCCGTTTGCGCCAGCACTCCCGTTCCTCCTTGCCGACCCGAGAACACTGGCACCGGCACGAGGGCTTATCGGAGCCGCCATCAGCATTGCAAACGCCGTCAGCCTGGATCGCATTGCGCACGGTCCTATTGACTCCTGGGGCAACCTCGACTTCTGGCTCTGGCTGGGCATCAGGATCGGAGAAGCGCAAGTGGCGCTCGAGGACGAGCGCCTGAGGAAACCAGACGGGCTAGCCACGGCACGCGGACATGCGGCGTCGTTTATGAGTCCGGAGGGCCGATCGTTGTGGAAATCCGCAGCCGCCTCGGATGACCCGGCAGAGCTGCTGGGAAAGCTGACATACTGTGATCGGCTGGGGAGGTTGGAGGAGCTCCACGAGACAATTGTGAGGTTGAGAAACGTGCTCGAGAACGCTGCGACGGTGCCAAACTACAATGCCACGCAGGTTGTGCAAGAGGAACTGGAGTACTACAACCAGCGCATGGTCGCTCTGGATGAGCGGCACGACGAGGTGCTTGGTGAGTAACGGCATGGCCTACGCTAACAATAGCGATCATCTCGCCACCACGACATCTTGACTCTGGGTGGAAGGCATATCGCGAAATCCGCCGACGCTTCGAGATCATGAAGGCGCACATGATGGCTATGCAGACCCTCCTCGCATTGCATTTCCTCTACGGATCACATGTGGCCCTCAACAACCTGCCCACCCCGATGAACGCAGCAATGGCGATCGCGTACGCAATCAACCGTTCGTGCAAGCCAGAGGATATCCTGATCGCCTATTCAACACGCTCGCCCGCGGCGGAGGCCCTGCGCAACATTGCAAGCGTCCGCGGCGAGCTGGCCGAGCAGCAGCTTGGCGCATTTGTCGAGCTGGCGAACCAGATCCTCCCAGCGCACGGAGGCGGAGCGGACATTGTCCCAATCCACGAGATCATCGCCGTGACCGTCGAGTCCGCTAAAGCCCTGATGGAACAGCAGGCATCTCGGCTGGCATTTCTCCGCGACATACTTCAAGTGTCCAATGGTGTCCAGTTGCCAGACTGGGCAGCGACCATGTCCCGCGCCTCCCTCATCATGCGCAACCTCGCCACCCTACGCGTGGACGAAGACCTAGGTGGCGAGAACATCTCCAATGGCTGCAGCAACATTCTCGGCTCAATGTGTCGCATTGTGCAGGAATGGGGAATACACGACAGCGGCGCGGAGTCCATCCCCGCTGCTCCGCGGCGCATCATGCACATTTCCCAACAGTTCAACTCGAGCCAGTCGCCCGACACTTCGACGCAGGCCCGGTCCTCCCCGGCCTTGGTCGACAGCAACGGGATGCTGCAGCTGGTGCCGCCCGCCGGCATGACGGGCTTCCAGGGGTACATGGATACGTCGGACAGGTGGATGGCAAGCGACAACGACCGCTTGCCCCTCATGCCGCAGTATCAGCAGTCCAACCTGGATCACCTCCTTAGCGAGATGTTTGGGTACGGATACGGGACCCTCGGGCCCGCGCCGTCGCCGCAGGCGCTGTTTGATGCCACTGGGCAGCATCCGCAGCTGCACCAGGGCTTGCAGTCGCATATGGACTTTCAGGGCGTGCCGCATGTTCACCAGTAGGGAGCCAGAGCGTGTTGTACTGGATGTAATCTGGATGACGAGGGGGTCGTGCATTGGGATTCGTGGGATGGCGAGTGGCTGCTGTTGGCTGAGCGTAATCCTAACGAAATTACACTGACCCGCCTTTCTAACGCCTGGCAACCACGTACAGCAGACAAGAAAAGTGTGCGTACACGAGTCCCCGTTTGATGGACGCCATCTCGAGGCAGGGGGAAAAATCAACAGCCGCCTTAACTCGTGCTCAGTGGTCGTTCTTCTGTGAGAACTGACGCCTGCTCGTCCACACGATCTCGGCCTCACTTGGTCGAATCTGCGACATCGGCGAAAGCTCACTACTTTCTTGAACTGATGCAATGTCGTTAATCACCCTTTTGTGTGCGATTGTCACGGTAGTTTACGATTCTCGCTCAAAGTTCTCGACAATTCACGATTCTCCTGCTATGTTGATGGTAATTGAGGATGTTCGCCAAGGTCACGACAATTGACCATTTCCGCACAAGCTGAGCATCGTTCACGATTCTCGCTCGGAAATCTCGACCTTTGGCCATGAGGATGCAGAGTGGGTGAGCTTTGACCATTTTGCCTCAATGCTCACGGCAATTGGCCATTCTCGTGCCAAGTTGACGGTTTTTGAGGATTCTCTCTCGGTATTCTCGACTTTTGGCCTTTTCTGTGCCAAGTTGACGATATTTGAGGATTCTGGCTCGGTTTTCTCGACTTTTGGCCTTTTCTGTGCCAAGTTGACGGTTTTTAAGGATTCTGGCTCGGTTTTCTCGACGTCTGGCCTTTTCCGCGCACAGTGGATGGCCTTTGAGGATTTTGCCTCACAATCAATCCACTTTGGTTTGTGATCCCCATGTCGTCTTTTAACGATGTTCGCTCAAACGTCACGACAATTTGGTCATTCTGGCGCAAAGGTGATCTTCACCACGTTTGCCCAGCGGTCACTGCGATTTATTCGCAGACTGTTCACCATTCTCACATTATTCGCGCCGAGGCCACCATTTCTCGCATTGTTGGCACAGCGGGCACTACGCGTCATAAGAGATCGTATTTCCCGCTCGTCATGCCGAGTTTCTTCTGGTCTTCGCGAAAGACAATGCGCCGTTTGTCGTACGCCTCGATTTGTCCTCGGATGGAACCACGAAGAGCTCGTCGATCCTGTTCTCGTCGACGAGTTACGCCGCTTTGCTGAGATGGTCTCGAGTCCCCAAGGCGATGTGGACAGAAGGTCAGGTGTCGTAAGATTTAGACTGGCGGATGTCCAAACTGCTCGCAGAACAGTGACCATGCATACATAGTAATCCGTACTGCTTACTGAAAGTCTGGACGGTCTTGAGTTCCTTTCATTTTGACGAACAAGAACCGCAGAACGCTGGCCATTTCCAAGGTTTGGACAAGACGTTCGCGCTGCTCGCCGGAAATGCACGAAGTTCGGACCGGCCTTGGAGATCATTCAACCTTCTCACGGAAAGTTTGCAATATTCTTGCATTGTATCAACCTCGTGTCATTCCGTGCCGCGAAGCAAGGCAGCTGGCCTTGGTGTGACACGCTGACGCAGATCCTGCTTCCTAGGGGCAACCAGCGTCCCCACGGATGTCCATAAGCTAAACACACTCGAGCATTTCCAAGCTTCTCGGGAAGGCACTGACTTTTGGCTGGGTTCTCATGTTATTTGGTGGGGATCGCACTGATCGCGGGTTAGTTACGCCTTGGCTCCTCCACGTTGCTGCATCTTGAACTGATCGCACCGAGGGGTCAGTTTTCGAGTAGGGTTAGCAGCTAACGCATTGATCAGTTCCTCAGTATCAAATGACGGCTTGCCATTGTAGCACTTGCATATCAGTTTACAACGCTTAAGCGGCAGCTGTTGTCAGCACTGCCAGTCACAGAACTCACCCTCGAGCTCAGCAAGGGCCTTCTTCGAGTCCTCGTCGTCGGCCTTGGAAAGGAGCTGCTATAAGCACGAGTTCAGACCCGAGGGAGAGGTGCCCAGACGGCACATCTCGCTCCTGCCCCAAATCGCACGCCCATTCCCCATCGCGACAGACACTCACAGACTTGAGGAGCTCGACGTACTTGGCCTTGGCCGACTCCTTGCTGGTGCCCTCGAGCTTCTTCCACGCGTTGTACTTGTACTTGGCGGTAAAGTTGAAGGCGCCTGCAGTCAGTCATTATCCGCTCGGGAGACATACCCGGCGCAGGACCGGTGCAGTCGCCCTCGTTGGCCTGCTTGAAGAGGCCGTAGAACTCGAGCTGCTGGTCCTGGGTGGGCTTCATGGGCCCGTCGGCGGGGAGCGCCTTGACGATCGCGACGGCCTTGTCAAACTGGGCAGACATTGTGGATTAGTGAGAGGTAGAGAGTTGTGACACGTCGAATGACGCGCGGGCAAATGGCCGCGCCGGTGGGGAGAGCCGGCCACGTGGGGATGGGGCGAACCATTCCCGACGGGGCGAGGAGTGAGCTGGTCGAGGTTCGAGCCGAGGGAGAGTTTGGTGTATTTGGAGGACTCGGGATAGAGCGCTAGTGAGGCTAGGGGGAATGCAGGCAGTTGGCTGACGTGCTGTTACTGCACCCAATCTGCCGGCCGCAGAGTCCGCACTCGCGGAGCGTCAGCATCCTGGCTAGTTCCAAGCCGAGCCGGCATCAACCACCCCACACAGCTGTCGGGCTCTGTTACTCCCTGTTGCTCCGTGCGGTCCGTAAGGCGATTGCTGCCACCTGTGGGCCATCAGAATTATCTAACATGGCCGCTGTGACGGCTGACAATGTCAGTAGACGAGCGGCTACCGCGATCGATGAATAGGCCATCTCGTAATGGGCGACTTTCACTCACAATGGGTGACTCGCCTGGCGTCGATCAACGTCAGCTGAGCCTGGCATCCCTTCCTCTCCGCGCCGCACGTCTCCATCCGCCCTCGGCGCCACGACGCGGCACCTTGTTGTGGGTGAGTACCCTCTCGGCATCTCGGCCAATGCGCCAGCCGAGACACGGCGATCATTGCTGCATTTCCCCCAGCCGATCCCGCCAAGATGACAGCCAACGGAGCGCATCTCGAGAGTTGCCAAGCCCCACACACCCATGAGCGCCGACGCGAGGTTACGCTGGACACCCGCCGTGGCGCGGGCGGTCCGTGAGCGCGCGGCATGGCTGCCGACGCTCGCGCGCCTGCTCGACGCCGTGACCTTTCCCTTTTCTGTGCTAGCGCACGTCGAGCTCTTGCGCCTGAGACACTTTGCCGACCTCGACGACCGGGACCCGAGCGTGCAGGCGTGGTGCGACCAGGCCATTCTCCATGGTCCGTCTGCTTTATGCAGACGCTGACGGCAGGCAAGCTAGTCACGCAGTGCGCCGCTGCGGCCCAAGAGCTGCGGAGAGGCAGGACAGACCCCCAGGCCAAGCGGCCTCCCGCTCGCGAGACTCGCGAGCTCGCTAACGGGTTGTGGAGAGCTGAACACGAGGCGCGATCGCCGTCAACGTCACCTCCACATGCCGGCGGAAGTGCTGGTTCGTCCCCGGCGCCACGGTCAGCGCCACCGTGGGCTGTGGCGCTGCTCGCGTCTATGGAGAATCTCACTGAGCAGGTGTGTGTCAAGGTGGACAGGCTGACAATAGATGCAAGGGCTTGACGACCGCTTGCAGCGGCTTGAGCGCATGATGCAGCAGCATGGCTCCGACACGCCACGGCTAACACTGGAGATTGAACCAATTTCCGCAACGGCCCAGTCTTGAGGACGCGATGCCTGGACGAGGCGGGTCAAAGATCCGATCTCGACACTGTAAGATACATTCCAGGACTCGACCTGTTGCGCACCACGCCGAGCCACACGGCAGCAGCGACGCCAAATACAGAAGAACCACATGACGCGCAGCATCGATAGAGGCTCGTACCTCCACGAAAGAGTTGACCGCATTGCGATGTTAACCTAACAATGTAAATGAATCTCCGAGAGCTTCTTATGGCTCTTGAACAGAGCCACCTGCGCGACTGATCCAGTCCATATCGAAGAATCTGTACAACTCTCTTGTACCCTCGCGCCGTGACCGAGCATTTCTATATCGCCATACTCTCCCCCGGCGACGCCTACGCCGTCTTGCGCACCGCCACAGCGCCGTGCTTGCGCCAGCTCTTCTGGAGCGCCATGTACGAGGTGATGGCACTGTCGTCAACTCACAATCTCCAAACACCTACCCAAAGAGACCGATAACGCCGTCGTTGAGGTTGGAGTAGCCGAGGTTGTTGCACGGGATCCAGAAGTCGAACACGTCCGTGACGAGCTGCGACATGATCTGCTGGCGTTGCCTGCCGTCAGTTCCCATCCAGTCCCTTCAACTGACGTGAGGAGCGCGCGGCCCTGCTTGCGGCGCTCGGCCTCGTCGGCAGCCGCCGAGTCGGGGCCCTTCTCGGTCTCGCGGCGCGAGACGTCCGAGTGCAGCGCGAACCTGCGGCTCTGCGAGCGCAGGTTGACCAGAGACGCGGAGGAGGAGATGAGCGACAGGATGATGCCGTAGAACCACGCCTTCTGGGAAATACGGCCGATCTTGGCAGCCTTGTCCTTGTCCAGACGCAGGAACTTTGCGTACTGCAGCCACACGATCGAGTCAGTTGACAGGTAGGTCGCGTAGCACAGCTGGCGCGCCAGCTGGGTGACCTGTGCGAGGTGCTCGGCCCCCGAGATGCCGGTGCTGCGATCAGCTTGGAGCAGGAGAATACTCACAAGGGCCGCTCGGCAATGTTCAGCGCCGACTGCAGGTTCTCCATCGGCTTGAAGATGCGCATCACTGCGATCAGCGCGCCGCTTCGCGAGCCGCCACTTACGCTTACGGCCCTGCGCCAGGGAGGACTTGAGCGCGTCCCAGCGCACCGCCGTGTCAAGGTAGCCATTGCGCTTGTAGCTCCATGCGAGAATGCGCGCCACGTACTGCACAAGGCGGTAGACCTGCTGTCAGCGCTGCTCGTCCTCGCCCGGACATATCCGCGCGAGATGGGCCGGAGAAGCGAGCACGTACCTTGTCGCGCCCAAAGGTGGTGGCGAGCAGGGCAAGCGACTGCGTGATCTTGGGGTGCAGGACAAGGTGGGCGACGACTCCAGACATGGCGAGAGACTGTGGTGGTGGTGAAGAAGGTGGATGAGAAAGTCGGCGGCGCTGGCCACGAAATGGTAGTCGCTCGGTATTTCTCGCGTCACATAGCCGGACCAGATACTCCCGTCGGGCGGTCTCAGACCGCGCCGCGACTGTCTTCGAACAGATGGGGCAATCTCCGCGCATGAACTCGTACTACTCCATATGTCTAACAACTACATCTATGCCTTGAGCGTCTTTTGCAATATGGTGATCCGGTCACCGAGGGACAGCGCAATGCCCTGCGTCTTGGACCGGATGCGCACATGGCCCTGGATGGTCCCCTCCTCCGTCTTCTCGATCGACAGGTTCGCCAGTGCGTCCTCGCCGAAGAGTGACCGCGCACACATGTTGGCAGAGAGGAAGTCGCAGTCTCCAGAGAGCGACGCCTCGGGGGTCAGGCAGGCCATGTTGGTCGACTTCATAATGTGGTCGAGGTAACCGCGCAGGTCCGAGATCTGCGTGTTCACGTAGACCTTGTTCTCCCACTCGAACTCGGTCCACATGCTGCGGAACTGCGCCTCGTTGCAGTAAGCCGGCTTGATGTAGTCCATGATATCAACGTGGACATCGTTGAGAACAATGTTGACCGAGGCATCCGACGCGCCCTGCTTGTCGTACACAATGTTCCCAAAGATGACGCCGGTCTCGGTGGACGACACCTTGATCGTCGCCTTGATGCTGTGGAACGCGTGCGGACCGAGGGTGTGCGGTGCTGGCCGCTCAACGAGCTTGAGGTCGCCGAGGGTCGCAAACTCGATCGTCATGTTCTGCAGCGTCTCGCTGGTCTGGTTGACAATGAGGACATCTAACGTTAGCGGCCGACTCGGAGTGGCACCCACCGAGCATGATGTCAAACTGCTGGATGTTGACGACCGCCTCGGCGTACACGGGATCAGAGAAGCCCGTGAGCTGCACTATCCGCGAGAGCTTGGACACAAAGTCGTCCTTGACCTCGGTGGCCCCGGTCGCACGCACGACGTCTGCCTCAAACTATCGTCAGCTCCATCCCACATATCGACTCACGTCCTCGTCCTCAATCGATTTCTTCGTCACCAGCTGCGAAAAGGTGATGAGGTCATCAACCTGCACCTGCACCTTCTTCGACTCGAGCTCCTGCTTCGCCTTGGCCTTCTTCTCCTCCGCGCGCAGCATCTTGGCGTACGCCGCCTGCGTGTCGTGCAGGAACAGCTCGTGCACCGGCTTCGAGTCCTGGAGCTCAGCCAGCGACTCGATGCAGTTCATGATGCGCTCCTGCGAGTCCTCGTCGATGGGTGCGGTAACAAACTTGGACTGGCCAACACGGACAATCGAGGTCATGATAAGGATGGCCTCGGCGCGGAGGGTGTTCAAGGATTGCGCGTCGGCGTCTAGTTCAGAGTACCGGAGCACAAGCTTGGTGAGAGTCGATGCGAGCACGGTTGCAGTAAAGAAGTCGCCGCCGAGGATTAAAGCGCGCAGTGGTGGCTTGGACGCCGCCCGCACCTGTTCCAAGCGCGCCGCTGCTGCCGTGGACGTGTACACCGTCTCAGTGGCATAGGTGCCATCGGCAAGCACGCGCGTCGTGGTCACAGCCTTCGGGCCCTCGTCCTTCTTCTCCTCGGGCTCATCTGCCGCCTCTGCCTCGTCCAGCAACCGCTGCTCAGACGCAAGGATCGGCACCTCACCAATGACCTTGCGCAGCTCGAACAGTGCCCGCTTGATGTCTGTTGCGCCCGTGCAGTACTCGCCCACGATCCACATGGCGCCGCGGAACACCTTGCCCGACTTGATCTCGCCAAACGTCTGCACAAGCTTCTCGGTGATGGTGGGGCGGAGCTTGGGGAACTTCTCCACAACCTCCCGCACAAAGGAGATGACGTCGACGGCCGAGGGGTTGGACGAGTCGCCGAGGAAGTCCATGAGGACGTAGACGACATTTGCAGCGACTTCGGAGAACTTGATGGCACACGAGTGGATGCTCTGAATGAGCAGCTGGCGGTACTCGAGGTTCTTGTCAACGTTCTCCTGGTCGAGCGTCGCAGTGAGCTGGTTCTTGAGGAAGAGCACAACATCCTCGACGTTGCGGCTCGTGACCATCTGCAGTGCAATGCCAATCGCCTTGCGCTTGACCTCCATGTCCTGGCTGTTGAGCACCTTGAGAATGTCCATGACCATGTCGTCGAGGACGTGCTCGTGCTTGGAACGAAGAGTGTCAAAGCGGTCAAGTACTATGAGCTTGACGTTGTTGTCCGCCTCCTTGACAATCAGCTCGGCAAACGCTGCTGCGGCCGCCTTGATCGCAGCGGGGTTTTGGGTAAGGGTGGTGAGGCTCGTCGCCGCCTCGTACTTGACGGCGTGGCTGGGCGAGTTGAGCAGCTCAAAGATGGACCGTATCCACTTTGCCTGATGTGAGCGAGGACATAACACCAACTCACTCTGTGACCGCCCTCCTGGCGCGCCTCCTTGCGGATAAGCTCCATGACCGCCATCTGCATGAGCTCGTCCATGCCAGAGAGCTGGTCGATGACATTGAGGAGGTAGCGCACGGCTGTCGGTTGCGAGATGTTGCACAGCGCGACAAACGCGTTGCGCTTGCAGGTAGAGTCGGACTCGGCAGCGAGGAACGTGTCCAGCAGCTCGGGCGCGTCGGGGATGAGGTGTTCGTGGTCCTGGTAGATGGTGTACACGGTGAATACCGCGTTCTTGCGGACAAACGAGTGACGGTGCTCCAGGCAAGAGCGGACGGTGGGGATGAGCGGCTCAAGGAGCTCAGCCTCGCGGACCTTCTGGAGGAAGCGCAGGGTCGCGCCACGGATGTACTCGTTGGGATGTTGCAGGTCGTTACGGAGGGCATTGCTGATGTCAGTCAACTCCGGCGGTGCGTCACTCACCAGACAAGGATCATCTCCTGCTTGAGCTTGCCGTTCTCGTCGAGCTTGGGGCAGATCCTGACGCGTCAGTGCATTCTGCGTGCTGTACTCACTCCCAGTAGAAGTGCAGCATCTTCTTGATCTGCTTGTTGCGCGAGGGCATCACGAACTGGATGATCGGCATGAGAAGTGAGGGCTGGCGTCAACAGAGCTCCAGTAGCAGCTCACGTGTCCTTGGCCGTTCAGCGTGGACACGATGATCCTCCTCATCGTCTCGAGCTTGACCTCGTCGGAACCCTTCTGGAGGGCATTGCGGAGGTCCTGCGACGAGTACGACTCGAGGAGGTCATCGTGGATGATGGTGTAGCACGTCGCGTTCGAGTCCATGGCGGCGCGCGGGGGCAACGGGAGATGGCGCGCGCGAATGGGTCTATCTGCCTGCCTGCGTGCTAGACAGAGTCGTTGCTGGCGAGCTCGAGGCGACTGTGGATGATCTCGACGTGGCGTACGTGCCAGACATCGAGGTCCAGGGACGTGGAGACAGGCATGCCACACGGCGAATTGCCGAAATGCCGTTCGAGGCACCCTCCCACCCGCGATTCTCCGTGCGCTCTACACCCTCTGTTCACCATCTCCAAGGCCGTCCTCACCGTCTACAACCCTCTCACGGCCGCTGCCCCCCGGTCCACCCCCGCCGATCCTTACTACCGCAAAAATGGCCTCCAGCACCCAGACTGTGAGCGCGGGAGCTCGCCTGCGCGACCTCCGGGGTCAGGTCGGCTACTAATATCAGGTCGTCCGCTACTCTGCACTCCTCGGTGGCATCTTCTACGGCTTTGTGCACAACCGGACCGTCCAGAAGGACGCAAAGGTGGCCTCGGTACGTGCGCGCGCGGCGTGCTTAGCTGCACGCCGGTGTAATGGTCGTTTGTTCGCTAGCTGACCTCGTGCCTTTCTTTGCCGAACCGATGTCGACCACTGTTTCGCGCGCGTTACTCTACGCCATGCAGGAGGCACACGCTCGTCAGCGCCGTGAGGACCTCATCAAGGAGGCCCGGCAAGCATGGGTTGCCAAGCAGGCGGCGAAGAACTCAAAGTCGGACCGTGAGTATCGCTGAAGTCGTGGAGCGGGCGAGGCTAGAGCTGGTCTGCGCCTCTGTAGAGTGCTGCATGCCTGGCCTCGACCCTTGACGCACGCTACCCCGGCAGTTCTAACAGCAGTCATCACCGACCCCGAGGACCCTAAGTTCGACCTCGAGAAGGTGATCGCGTCGTGGGAGAAGGCATAAGTCATAGACCCAGCCTGCGGGGGTATGCATGGCGATACACAGGATCCTCAAGGCGCGCATGGCAGGCATAGTTGGGAAGGGACTGGAGGTGTCACAAGCTGCGGACGACTCTGGAGGCGGGCTGCACTGGGTCGACAACTTCGGAATGTACCGAAGAGCTCAGCTGCGAGTGTGATGCTGGGGCCATGGAAGTGCCAACTGGAAATGCCCACAGGTCGAGCAGAGCAGCAACGGGGAGCCGGATTATCTCGTTCACACTGCACCTGCCTGGAGCTTCACACTGATCGCATAGTGGCTACAACAAACACGCCCTGTCCCATCTACCTCCTCATCCTGAGGTCAGCTCAATCGCTTTGTCCAACGTACCTCTTCTTGAAGCGTTCGTACACCTGCTCATCCGTTGCCATCTCAGGCTTATGCCTCTCCCTTTGCTGCCTCACAGGCAGACCCGCTGCCTCTCGCTTTGCGTTCTCCATCTCGCGGTGGTGGTCTGGTTCCTTCTGGTAACCGCGGAAGACTATGGTCAGCCTTGTCGTCACGGCAACCTACATCTGGTAGCAGCCAAAGGGTCATCCTCCTCCTTCTTCTCCTTTCTCCGCTCGAGCATTTCTCGCTTCGCCTTCTCGGTCTCCTCGATGTTCTTCAGGCGGTTCCTGCAATCAGCGTTGGGTGGACGGCAGACTCACTCCATGCCGAGATCCACTTCGGGGATGGCGGACAGCATGCCCAACGAGTTGGTCATGTTCCCCTCGTCGTCCTCAGTGACCTTGTGTTCAACCTCGTATCGTTCTGCCAGAGCGTAGAGTGCAGCCTGTGGATCTGCCTCCTTGCTGTCGTCCTCGGCCACATCCTCGCCTTTCCGCTTCGCCATCTCTTTCTCAATATACGCCATCCTGGGGTCAGCCGTCGTTCCTGCAGACCTCGTATTCGCGGCAAGGCGAAGCCATCATACAAGCCCACAGCAATGGGCACTCCACCAGACGTACATGTGCTTGTCGACATCCAACGCATTCGTCTGATGCGTAAAGTTGTTATTCTTCACCTTTCTGGCGTAGTCCTCAATATCGTCCATATCTGTCCGTTGTCGATACTGCAGGCCAAACTGCTCCGCGTCCTCCTCAGTCTTGGGCTTCTTCTTATGCTCCCCCCGATTGAGCTTCTCGAGCTCGATACCGGGATGCGCGCGCCGGAGCTTGCGTAGGAGGACCATGTCTTCAACCGTTTGGCTGGTGTCAGTACCCTCTTCAAACCAGTCGCGGCGACATACCCCTCAGTCGTCGGTGTGGCCGCGCCACTTTCCGTGTCCTCCTCATCGGAGATGACCTCGCGCGCGGGCGCCTTGTCGCGCACCGCTGCGGGCCGGGAGCGTTTCTTGAACATTTCAGTGGTGGAGTGGCAAATGTAGAGATATAGAGATGCGCGCCAATCTAGGGACGAGTTCACGTCGAACATTCCGTCAACAACAATCGTCCATCATGGCTCTTCCAAATCTTCGCTGTAAGTTGCGAAGAGCTGAAATAGGAGACGGGAGTGCTTACGGAAAGCTATCTTTGCATCTGCCCGCTCATCTGAGGAGGAGCGCCAGCTGTCGCGCTCGACTTTCTACAAGTTGTGCGTCACATGTGGATGTTAACTGAGACCAGCACTGCATTCGTGGCCAGCTGTCTCGTCATCTCCCTCCTTGCAACTAGGGGAACACGAGAGGTTGTACCGCGAGCAGTAAAGGCTATTGGGAGTGCGAGATTGGCGGCGGCGTGAGCCCGCTTGGTTGGTTGATCTGTGGGGATACTCGCCTTGTTGTACAGCTATGCGTCCACTTATTATCTGCTCTATCTCTGTCGCTTCTCCCCCCGCTCACCCGTACCATTGCGCTTGCTCTGACACGAGTGCAGTCCTGTGGGATCGAGGACTGGCCACAGCTAGTTGTCAGCCAGATGAGTTGGTACTGGTGGGCATCTACTTCCACGTGCAGGCTCCTGGGGGGCATCGTACCTATGTGATCGACATTTTTGTTGACACCCACGTTCACCATCACCACACCATGTCCGACGTCGCCTACCTCAAGTCCAAGCTGGGCGTCCACCCCAACTTCCCCAAGGAGGTCAGTCCGCGTCTCAGCCCCCTCACTTTCCTCACCTTCCTCACATACCAACCTGCAGGGCATCACCTTCCTCGACATCTTCCCTCTCCTCCGGGACCCGCTCGCGTTCGAGACCCTCATCACCCACCTGCTCTCGCACATCACCACCACACACGCTGGCGTGAAGCCCGATGTGATTGTCGGTCTCGACGCGCGTGGCTTCCTCTTCGGCCCTATTCTGGCTCTCCGCCTCGGCGCTGCATTCGTGCCCGTGCGCAAGGTCGGCAAGCTCCCGGGCGACTGCGAGGTCGTCGAGTACGCCAAGGAGTACGGAACCGACCGCTTCGAGATGCAGAAGGACGCTATCAAGGCTGGCCAGACTGCTATTGTCATTGAGTGAGTGTCGGCGGGTTGAGGAGGTGCACGTGGAGGAGTGTACTGGACGATGCCAACACATACCTGGCTCCGAGCTGCGAGCCCCTCGGCTCTCATCGCTTTCGTGCGCAGAGTGCGACAATTCGTCATGAAGCCACACCCACGCCATATCTGCATGTTCTATCTTTAGCTTCTTTTTGTCGCTGGAACTAGCTGACCGCAGCGACCTGATCGCGACCGGCGGTTCCGCCGCCGCAGCCGGCGAGCTCATCCGCAAGGCAGGCGGCAAGACGCTCGAGTACCTCTTCGTCGTCGGTCTCCCCTTCCTCAAGGGCCACGAGAAGCTCGACGCGCCCTCGTACTCGATCGTCGAGGCGGAGGACTAGATCCACACCATCTAGACTATACATAGATGCACTAGACTGCATATACACATGTCAGTCTTGTGTTCGGTGACTGATTGGGCGTGGGCGTGTGGGTCGTGGCGTCGAGGCGTGGAGTGAGGTGGCCTGTACGCCGGTGGCTGGTGGCTAATATTACAGGGTATGGAATGGGGGTATCTACAAATCAAGCAGACTGACATACGGTCTGTCCCTCAGTCGGGCAGCATGGGAGGGCCACGCCTCAGCCCCCAAAGCGCCGCTCTCGACCTCGTCGCGCTTCTCCTCCTCCTCCTCCTGGAACGTCGGTGGAATGAGCTGCCAGTCGGGGTGCATGGTGTCGTATTCGGTGGTGAAGTGGGAAGATGACGACGGAACAGGAATCGGGGCACTGGATGTCTGTTCGGCGCTGCTACCCGAGGCTTCGGAGGACGAGATGGACGGGGTAGATGAGGCATTCGATGACGGAGCCGGCGAGACGAGCGTGCGGGAGACTACCTCATCCAGAGCCTCAGTGTGCGCATCGAGAGTGGGCGCGGGATAAAGAGCGGCGGCACTGCCCGTCCGCGATCGATCGAGCTCAGAGCTTGCCACAGTGGCGCTGTTCGACGGCGCCTCATATGGCTGAACGCCGAGCCGCCGCATGGCTGCACGAACAGGCGTAGGGTATCCATGCCGAGTAGTCTCCTCGGGGTCCTCCAAAGTCCTCGGGCTTGGTGCCAGAGCCCGCCGACGCTCGTCTGCTTCCGCTCGTTGATCATCTACTTCCCGCCGTGCTGCACGCTCCGCCTCGCGATTCTCCGCCGCCTGCCTCGCCCCTGGGTCGAGGGAAAGCGTACGCACCGCCTCGTTGAGATCGACGACGTGGAAGCCCGCCGGCGACGTCGGGACGACTGTGTCGGTATCGCTCCCGCGACGGTCTAGGCCCATCTCGGCGCGTGCGTCTCGCAGGTCGTTTGAGAGGCGGAAGAGTTCCTGCAGCCTCGTCCTCGCACGGGCAATGCGCTCGACCACATCCAACGGCTCCTCCTCGTCCGAGACGGTATTGTATGCCTCAAGTCGCTCGCGGAGATGCGGGGGTAAATCCTCAGATGCTCGGTCGCTGGACTCAAACACTGGGCGTGCGATTCGGCGGCGAGTGGGTTCACCTAGAAGGTCGCGTTCGCGTTCCACGAGCGCCTCGAGGCGACTACGACTCTCAGCGGTGAGATCTGAGCGGGACAGCATGCGCTCAATGCTTTCCACCATGCGACGCATGTTTGGCCTCTCCGCCTCAAAGTCGCTACGGGATAGGGCGCGAGCGTCCTCGCGTGCTGCCGCGCGCGACTCTTCGAGGAAGTCCAACAGTGCACGCTGGTCCATGGGGCTGTCGAGTGAGAACTCGGAGCTGCCGTACTCATCATCTTGAACTTGAATGCGCTGTGCCAGTGCATCTATCCGGGAGCGCATCTCGTCTTCGTCCCGGATTCTGCGACGCTGCTCTGACAGGATACCCCTGTAAAAGTCGTAGTCGCTGTAGTCCCGCAGAGGCGGGCCCAAATCCCACCGCTCCATGTTGTGTGCTAGGAGAGGGTGCCCAGTAACCTCAGCGGGCAACCTGCGTGGCGGCGAGGCTGGGACTCCAGCAGCCGTGGACGACCTGCGCCGGTTGCCCCGTAAGAAAGTTGGCGAAGTGACCATGATATGGTGCAACGCGTTGCTCGGAGGTTGTTCATCGTTCCGGCGGCTGAGAAGGCGCTCACGCTGATGCGTCAGATGCCAGAGCCGATGGGCGTTGTCGACATTACGCCGCATAGCCTCTGCCCTGGCGGACGAGTGCTCATTCGGCACGCGCCCGCTATGGATCGCGCGTATGCGCTCTTGCTCCCATGCAGCCTGATACTCGCGATTCGACTCGTCCTGTCGCCTCCTGTGGCGAGCAATCGCTCTGTCAAGACGGTCGAGCATATCGATCTCGCGCCGGCCAGTGTCACTCGGTGCGAGCACTGGCCGCCCTTGACGCTCCTCCACCAACATGCCGCGCGTCGTCATGCCGTCGGGACGCTGCGGGAAGAGCCGCGCTGTCGAAGGCGGTGTGCGGGGACGGACGACACCGCTCCACACCTCCGAGGACGGTGGGTCTACTGGAAACTGGAGTGGGAGCTCCGTCTCAGCCGCGGCCACTTCCACTTCCGGCAAAGGCTCTGGGACCGGGAGAGACTCTGAGCGCACAATGATAGGCTTGGGCTGGGTAGCGACTTGGGCGAGGTTGGTCGGCATGCAGCCACGATTCTCGGCTTGGACGATACGCACGCCCTCGTCGGCCATGGTGGGCAGGCCGGCCGCGATTCGGCGGCGATCGCGTGAATCGAGAATGTTGTTGTAGGTGGCGATACGAGCGCGCAGCATGCGGTCAAACCGACTGTTCGCGATAGAGATGTCCGGGGACTCGGCAGCGGAGACGGTTGTCGTAGTTGTAGTCGTCACGCTCACGCGATTACGGGTCGGGACGGGCGGAGGGGGCGGGAGCGGGTCGATCTGCGTGCTGCTCGGACGGCCAAAGCCTGGTGCGAGCGCTGTGCCGGTGGCAACGGCACGTTCCAGGTCGCTCGCCTGTCCTCGCAGGCGATCTACCGCGGCGCTCAGCTGCTCGACGCGAGTCGAAAGGCTGTCCCGAAGCTCTTCGAGCGACCGCAAGAGGACACGGGTGTTGGCCGGGTCGGGTCGATAGGATGCTGGTGGCGAGGATGCAGCAGCCGAGCCTGGTGGGCCATCCTGCGGCGACGGCGGCATGCTCAGAGGCGCTGAGAGCAGCGCCGGGGCGATGGCGGATCGATGTGAAGTGGACAACGGCAAGAATGGACGCCGAGGAACGCGATTGTCAGCGAGATGACGACACGATATTATGGGCTCCATTTCATCACGACTTTTGCTTGGTCTTACTCACTCTCTTACTTATGTTCAGTCACGGCAACAGCACTTCTCCGGGCTGCGACGACCCCAACGCCGACGGCGTCACGCTGGGCTGGGTCAACGTCGCCATCGGTCTGCTGTTCATCGCCTTCGATGCCATCCTCTCGACAGTCCTCGGCCTGGGCGTGGGCAGCCAGCTCATCATCGCTGCTGCACGATGCATCATCCAGCTCAGTGTCATGAGCTTGATTCTGGGCAAGGTCTTTGAGAGCAACAACATCTGGGCGGTCGCGGGCATTGCTCTGCTGCTCAATGTCCTGGGTGCCACAGAGACGACCTTTAACAAATCGAAGAAGCGCTTCACTAATATGGTAGCTTGAAGGTACTGCACAGCTAATCGCAGTTCCCTCTCGTCCTGGTCTCTATGCTGTGTGGCTCCATCCCGATTTCCATTGTCGGCGAGCGCTTCGCTATGGGCCAGCGGCCCTTTTGGAAGCCTGACCAGTACAGTGAGTTCGCCGCAGGGCAAGGCTGACTATAGTTCCCATTCTTGGTATGCTTCTCGGCAATGCCATCTCGGCAGTGAGCATTGCGATGAACACGGTCAACCGCGAATTCTATGACAACCGGGACAAGGTCGAGACGCGTCTTGCATTCGGTGCCAGTCGTCTGGAGGCCGTGCGACCAGTGGTCAAGGAGGCCCTCTCGGCCGCTCTCCTACCCACCATCAACCAAATGAGCGTCATCGGCTTGATCAGTATCCCCGGTGAGTATGGGTCGCACGATACACTATGCTCGTTGCGCAGACCAGTGACATCTGGGCTATTTGTGGCGGCGCCCCAAATGAAGCACCCCCGTGTCGGAGTATCCGGCTGACGCCCAGGTATGATGACTGGTGCCATCGTGGGCGGCAAGTCCGTCGAGCAAGCGGCCAAGCTCCAGATTATCATCATGCAGATGATCGCCGCCTCCAGCGCGCTCTGCACCCTGGTCGCGCTGTACTTTGCGTGCAACATTCTCGTGGACGGCAAAACGCGCCTGCGGCCAGACCGCGTGGACTCGCGCGCGCCCGCTTTCTACCGCTGGCGCGACGGCGTCTTTGCGAGCATGAAGAAGAGCATCAGGAGATGTTTCAAGAGGGAGAAGGGTACCGAAGAGGAGCGCCGAGCTCTGCTTGGAGAGGACTCGAATGATTCGAGCTCGACCAGGGAGAACGGTGGCCGACAGGAAGTTGTGCGGTCTGGCTAGTCCCATATTCTGTAGCTTACAGCCTCCGCCTTACACCACAATACCCATAGACGCTCATGCAACTTGACCGCCAGCGCACTCACAGCCTCGTGCATACATCTTACAACACTACACCCTTACGCGCTTCCCCTTCGCCGCCTCGGTCTCAGCAGTGACTTCGACAAGGCCAAGCACATGACTAGGGCCCGGCGTCAGGCTCCCACTGCGCTCCTTGCGCACTCTGGAGCTCTCGCCCTCAGCAGCACTGCTGCTGTGTCCCGTCTCGGGGCGCGCTCTAGGCGCGGGCGTAGGGGTCGGCGCGTGCGGCTTGCCTGCCGCAGCAGCATTTATGAGCATCCTTGCCGTACTCTGCCGAGGCTTTATGCCGGATGTGCCCCTCATGGCACTTGGTGACGCGAATGGAGAGAGGGTACTTGGTGCACTGGCCGCGAGGCGGGAAGGGGTCGCTGGTGCCGCGGGCGTCGCGAGCCCGCGGATTGGAATTGTTGATGATGTGAGAGACTTGCCTGTCGCGAGCTTGGACGACGCGAGCTTGGATCTCCTGTGGTTTGGCCGCGCGTTGGATAGGTTGTGGTGGCTCACTCTTGGCGGACGTGTCTTGCCGGGGAGTGGGGCAACACCGAACGCGCTTGGCGGGGTAAAGCTGGCGGAGATGGGAAGGGGGAGACTCCCGCTCTCGGCGAGATCGGGCAGAGGCGGCGTGCCCTGTGACGACCGCTGGCGGCCCCAGGCCGTGATAAACAGCACACGCTTCATGCGCCTTCCATCAATCCATGTCCAAGGCACAGACTCACTTGGAGTAGAAGAAGTAGTTTGCGCTCCACAGGAGGCCGCCGACCTTCCTAATGGGACTTCTGTCGACCGCAGCCAGAAGGGGGCTGGAGCTCATGTCCAGATCCTCAATACGCCCACTGGTGCTTGCGCTGCGCTCCTTGCTCGAGCTTGGCACACCGTCCATGTCAAGCTCCATGCCTGCCTGACCCCAGGACGCGTACGGCCCTTCGCCGTCGATGTCAATGTCCATCGAGTCCTCGAGAGAGAACTCTTCCTCATCTTCACCAAAGTCGCTTGCTTCTTCGTTCTCCTCTGGGTCGACGTGCGGGTCATACTCTGGCTCGGGATACCACGAGTACACCTCGGCGTCGCTCATGGGGAGGACCTCATTGAGGATTCTATACAGGCTCGGGTTGCCGACCTCGGCGTTGGACGGTGACGCGCCGAGGCTGGAAGAGAGGGTGGGAGAGGACGGCGAGGTATGTGACTGTCCCGAAAGACTGGGATTAGCAGGGTTCTGTCAGTGTAAGTGGTGCGAGGTGGTGCGAAGGCCGGCACCGCCCTGAGGATGCTGGTCTGTGGCTTGGGCCCCGGATCGCTGTCCGTGCTCGGTGTGGGTAACAACACTCACGGAGAGAGATCAACAGCTTCGATGCCGAGGAGGTTTGTGGAGAGGTGCTGCAGCACTTGAGCTGCGCTTATCTCGCGCGTAAAGTGGTCTGGCCGAAGAGCTCCAAAGTCGTACCCCGGGAACGCAGAGTTGAGCGTCGACACGAGGAGGAAGTGTACTTTGCTTCCTGTCAGCGCGCGACTTGAGGGATAGCAAGCGATGGACGTACCGGGACTCCTTGACATCGAGTCTCCCAAAGCAGCTGGCGAGACCAGCCTCTTTCATCTCCGGCGAGAAGCTCATTCTCCTATCAGCGGGTCCTGGGTGATACATACTCGTCCATGTCCTCCTGGCCACTGACATACTGCTCCTCCATCTCCTTGAACATCTTGCGATCCTTGGCGACGGGCTTGATAGAGTACGCCTCGACGCGCGCGTTGATACGCGTCTCTGGGGCTGGGTGGGCCGACAGCACATGCGACAGCTGGCTGAGCGCAGGGTAGTCGAGGTACTTCATGATGGGCTAGACGACAGCTTGCTAGGTTGAGACAGGTCGATGCAGGCGGGGCACAAGATTGTTGGTAAGGTTGGATGAACGTGGGCAGACGTGGGTGGCGTAGTCGATTGCGAGAAAGGCTGCGATGGTGATCCCTCTAGAGGGTTATGCGGGTGATCATGCTGCAGCTGTCGGCGATGAGGGGTGTGGTAGTAGGGGGACGGAGCTCGTCGTCGTCGGCGATGCGGTGATGGAGATGGGACCTGCGGCGGACACCAGAGGATGGCAATCGGGCACCCGATGACGACCTGCCAAATCGGGTAATTTGCATCCACCCAACTTGTAAACATCCTCATCCACCATCATCAACTCCGCATCATGAACGGCGGCGACGACAGCTTCTTCGCTCCGTCGCGCGGCGGGCTGCGAGAGGACGACCAGGACGTGCTCGCCCTGCAGGCAGATCTACGAGCATTCCGCGCCGCCGAAGCGGCACACGCACGACAGCTGGCGTCGTCAACTTCACCGCAGTCGAATGCTTCTGATACGGCCGACCTGTCATTCTTCTCGCCCTCCCGCCCCCTCCGCGCTGGAGCACAACAACACGCCCACCCGCTCGCCCGCAATAACCTGCCTGTCCACGGCGAGAGCGAGGAGGAGCGTGAGCAACGATATGCGCGTATCGAAGCCGAGATTCAGGCGGTCTTCGATGACCCAAGCGCCCTACATGTGGTGGACGACAGCCAAGAGGCAGAGCACGAGGAGGGGCACGAAGTCGAGATGGAGGACGAGTACGAGACCGACTCTAGTATAGGTCTGGATCCGGATGAGGATCCAGAGGGGTTTGCCGAGTGCCTCGACGAGCTGGCTGGCGTGCTGGAGATGAGCGAGGAGGAGGCAAGGGCATTGCGCTGGGGCCCTGGCATTGGTATTGCTGGCGGTGAGTTGGGCTCAAGAACGCTTGTGCGCCTCAGGAGAGCATGTCACCGTGGACGCATGGCTGATTGCAGAACCTGAACTTCTCTCCGTCGATGGGTTGCAAGAGCTTGTCGATCACCACCTTACGAGCACGGATTGGCAGTTCGCGCCGATGCTAGAGGGCGAGAGGCACCCCATACGCGTCCTGGGACGGGCGAGCGTGGGGCGCGAGGTTGGAGAGCGGATAGACCCGTTCACGGCGCTGAGGCAGCTCACGCTCGAGGGCGGGCTTGCATGAGGGGCATAGACTGCATGGTTACCTATCACTGTATATACTTTGCATGTATGTATGCATTTGGAGCATTCTTGGACGACTCGGATGACTGCCACGACTCGTTCGGTGAGTAGCCAAATCATGACATCAACAGGAACCACTCTCAGCATCGCCCACTTCTGCAACCAGTCCAGACCAAGATGCCAGAGCAAGATTGCCAGGCGCAAGGTAATGCCCCTCCCTGCTCAACTGACAGACAGCTTGCGCGATCCAAGACTGTCTCTCGAAGAACGCATACCGCGACGACAAGTGCCAGAATGCCGTCCGAGATCTCTACCGCTGCTGTGCGGACATGTACGCCAAAGCCGAGAAGAAGGGGATGAGTCCCGAGGAGGCCAAGAGCACTGCCTGCCCTGTCAAGAGTGTCGTTGATCGGAAACTGAAGACACTGGAGAAGTAGCGTGGGAGCTGGCTGGGAGATGTCCGGAGGAGCACTTGCGGAGGGGGATAGAGAGGAGGATGACACGGCTCGGCAGAATGGCGATGGCGACGGCGATATGGCGATACTCGACCAGGCGATTCAAGAAAGCGAGTCATTCGCACACGAATGATCGATACAGGGCGGCGCGTTGCGCGACGGTTGGGCAGGCATCGTATCTCTCTGCCGCCTCCCTGCGCACCTGAAGAATACATAAGAGTAGAGTGCATGCAGGTCTAGAATACAGTGTCTAAACAAGGGTCTTGAAGAAGGACCACGCACCCATCGCGCCGGTACCCATGGCCGCGCCGACCAGAGCAGGACGCACGCCGGCTGAATGTCAGGCTTGCGCTTTCACGCCTGCAACTCACAGGTCATCTTGTACAGAGCGCCCGTGATCGCACCCGCGGCCATGCTGTTGCCAAAGTCGTGCTTCTCACGGACGTAGTCGAGAGTCGAGTTGGTGATGTTGTAGTAGATCGCTGTTGTCAGTTGCTGACTTCGTCGGTAATATCAGCAGGCGGAACTAACCAAGAACACCAAGCGAGTTGCCAGTGAAGCTGCCTCTCCGAGTGCAGCTGTTGAGAACGCTGTTCAACCGCAGGCGGAAGGACGGGTTGGCACCCAGTGGCCGCTGCAGGCCCTCCTTCACACCCCAAGCGCCACCGAGAGCGAGACCTGAAATTAGTCTTGAACTCCACCTCGCACAAAGCATACTCACCGGAAAGGTAGGTGGTACCGGTGCCGACACAAAGGTCGTCGGTCCAGCCGCGGGACGGGAGAACAGACGCCGCGCCCTCAACATCCGTGAGCTTGTCGTCATCAAGCGCAAGGAAGTCGAGGTTGTCGCCGAGCTCGGCCATGGGGTGGAGCTTGGCGACGTCGAACTGGGAGCCAAGCATCATGCTCGCGCTCGGTGCGGCAGGCAGCGCCGGCGCAGCGTGCGGCGGCTGTGCCGTTTGTGCCGAGGCATCGTAGGTGGACGAGGAAGAGGAAGAGACGTTGGACTGGAAAGTGGTGCTGCCGAGGAGCTCTGCGGATGCCGATGGCTCGTCGGGCTTGTTCTGGGGGCTGGAGATGCCAAAGAGGCCGCCGAGGAAAGACATGGTGGCGAGCAGGACGGGTGTGGTGGTGAGGAAGCGATTCTGACAAAAGTTCGGAGCTGGGTGTTCCCCCGGACGACCCCGCCGCCACCCACACAAGGCACGTGGATTAGCCGAGGGCATTTCTGCGGGTTTAATCCCACCACGTGGCCTCCACCACAGGTATTGATTTTGGTGGTGAGCCTCCAGTTGGTGCTCATACCACTTCGACGATGCCGGGATCAGCGGGGCCGTCGAGTAAACGCAACGGCAAGAAGCGCGCCCAGGATGGAGGCGAGGGTGGGGCGCGTCCACCAAAAGCGCCGCGCATCGACAGCGACGTGAGCGATGCTAGTGATGTCGACATGCCGACTGGCACCCCGACCGAGGATCCCATGGCGGCGCTCGAGCAAGCTGAGCGGGAAGGGCAGGGAGTCAAGGATGGGCCAGTAGAGGAGGCTGAGGACTCCCTAGTGCCGGGTGTGGCGCCTGTACGCGCCGACGAGTACGAGGTTGAGGCGGAGCGTGAAATTGAGGCAGCCAAGGGCTTGGGTGGCGGTGATGCCGAGGAAGGCAAGATGAAGCTGGTACACCAAGTCCGGCATCAGGTGAGCTAACTCAAGCCCTCGCATCAGCTGACCCCAGGTCGCTGTACCTCCCAACTACCCCTACGTTCCCATCGCGCAGCACAAGAGGAACGACCCGCCAGCACGAACCTACCCCTTCGAGCTGGATCCCTTCCAGTATGTGTCCACGTCGTGTATTGAGAGGAACGAGAGTGTGCTTGTCTCCGCCCACACATCAGCAGGTAAGACTGTGGTGGCCGAGTTCGCCATCGCCACCTGTCTTGCCGAGGGCAAGCGTATCGTCTATACTAGTCCCATCAAGGTAGGTTCTACGCAATGAGTTGACCTAACCGCAGGCCCTCTCCAATCAGAAGTACCGAGAGTTCCTGGAGACCTTCTCGGACGTCGGCCTGATGACTGGTGATGTTACGATCAACCCCACCGCGTCATGTCTCGTCATGACCACCGAGATTCTGCGGTCGATGCTCTACCGCGGTTCCGAGGTCATGCGTGAGGTCGCCTGGGTTGTCTTTGACGAGGTCCACTACATGCGCGACAAGGAGCGTGGTGTCGTCTGGGAGGAGACTATCATCCTGCTGCCGCACACCGTTCGATACGTCTTCTTGTCTGCGACCATTCCCAACTCCATGGAGTTCGCCGAGTGGATCTGTCAAACGCACGAGCAGCCGTGTCACGTTGTGTACACCGATTTCCGACCCACACCTCTACAGCACTACCTCTTTCCGGCGGGCTCTGAGGGTATCTACCTTGTAGTCGACGAGCGCTCCAACTTCCGTGAGGACAACTTCCAGAAGGCCATGGCCGCGCTCGCACAAGGGCAGGGCGAGGACTCGGCCGACCCGAACGCCGGTAAAGGACGGAAAGGCAACAAGACTCGCAAGGGTGGCGCGATGAAGGGTGGCGTTTCGGATATCTACAAGATTGTCAAGCTCATCATGAGCCGCAACCTGAACCCCGTCATCATCTTCGCCTTCTCAAAGCGCGAGTGTGAAGCCCTTGCCATGCAAATGTCCAAGCTCGACTTCAACACCGAGGACGAGGCCAAGACGGTGGAGCAGGTGTTTGAGAATGCTGTTGGCGGGCTTTCGGAGGAGGACCGCAAGCTGCCGCAGATTGAGCACCTCTTGCCGCTGCTCAAGCGCGGTATTGGAATCCACCACGGTGGTCTGCTGCCTATACTTAAGGAGGTCATTGAGATTCTCTTCCAGGAAGGTCTACTCAAGGCCCTCTTCGCTACGGAGACTTTCTCGATTGGTCTCAAGTGAGCTGACGTGTGCTGCGTAGCTAACTTTCAGCATGCCCGCCAAGACCGTCGTCTTCACGGCCGTTCGCAAGTTTGACGGCAAAGACTTCCGTAACCTCTCTGGTGGTGTAAGTGCTCTACGTCGTTCGTTGCAGCTCTAATCCCAGGAATACATCCAGATGTCTGGTCGTGCCGGTCGTCGTGGTCTCGACGCGCGTGGTATCGTCATCATGATGTGCGACGAGAAGATTGAGCCAGAAGCTGCGAAGGGCATGGTCAAGGGTCAGGCCGACCGCCTCGACTCTGCCTTCCACCTCGGCTACAACATGATCATCAACCTTCTGCGGGTCGAAGGTGTGTCCCCGGACTACATGCTGGAGCGGTCATTCTTCCAGTTCCAGAACTCGCTCAGTGTCCCGGTTTTGGAGAAGCAGCTTAAGGAGGCTGAGGCGGAGCGTGACTCGATCAAGATTGAAGACGAGGACTCCATCGCCGAGTACTACGACATGCGCGAGCAGCTCAAGCAGCTCGAGCTCGACTTCAAGGCGGTCATCACGCACCCGACGTACATCCTCCCCTTCCTCCAGGCTGGCAGATTGGTCGAAGTGCGCGATGGTGACCGCGACTTTGGCTGGGCTGTAGTCATCGCCTACAACAAGGTGCAGAACCAGAAGGGCAAGCCGCCAGTGGTTACCGAAAACGATCCCGCGCAGAAGGGGTATGTTGTTGACGTGCTCGTCAAGGTCGCCAAGGGGACACAAGTCCCCAAGGACCGCAGCGCGGATGGCATCATGCCTCCTGAGGAGGGCGACAAGGGGGAGGTCGCCATCATCGGCGTGCTCCTCTCCACTATCCAGTCCATCTCCCATCTCCGTCTCAAGCTCCCGAAGGACCTCCGCAGCCAGAGCGACAAGAATCAAGCGTACAAGTCGGTTGATGAGGTGAAGCGCCGCTTCCCCAAGGGCATTACGCTGCTTGACCCCGTTCAGAACATGGGCATCAAGGATGAGTCTTTCAAGAAGCTTGTCAAGGTGAGTTCACAAAGTACTGGAATAGACCTGACGCCAGAAAATTGCCCTGCTCGAGGACAAGATTCAGAACCTGCCCATCACCTCCTCGCCGGAGCTGCCGGAGAGGTTCGACGAATACGACCAGAAGATGAAGGCCGTGGCGAACGTGCGCGCATTGAAGAAGCGTATCTCTTCCGTGCACGACGTGCTGCAGCTGGAGGAGCTCAAGAACCGCAAGCGTGTGCTGCGTCGTCTCGGCTTCACCACGGCAGACGACGTTGTCGAGATGAAGGGCCGCGTCGCATGCGAGATCTCCTCTGGCGACGAGCTCCTCATCACCGAGCTCATCTTTGGCGGTGTCTTCAACCCTCTCACCCCCGAGCAGTGCGCTGCACTCCTCTCTTGCTTTGTGTTCCAAGAAAAGTCCGAGGCCCAGACCAAGATCCGCGAGGAGCTCGCCGGTCCCCTGCGCATTCTGCAGGAGCAGGCACGGCGGATCGCCAAGGTGTCCAATGAGTGCAAGGTGCCGCTCGTCGAGGACGAGTATGTGCAGTCGTGAGTTAGCACTGGTATACGCAGCTGACACCAGATTCAAGGTCGAGTTGATGGAGGGCATCATGGCGTGGTGCAAGGGTGCTACCTTTGCCGAGCTGTGCAAGCAGAGCGACATTTTCGAGGGCAGTCTGATCCGCGCAATGCGCCGGCTGCAGGAGCTGCTGCGGCAGACCGTCCAGGCCGCGCAGGCCATCGGCAACAAGGAGCTCGAGGACAAGTTTAACAAGTCGCTCGAGGCTCTGGAGCGCCCGAACAGTGTTGTGTTTAACCCCAGCTTGTACTTGTAGGTGAGAGAGCGCCTGGAGATGCCACGGAGATTGAGAGGACGCACAGACGACAGTGACCCCCTTGCGCTACGCCCACTTCCCCTCCATTGAACATGTTGCTACCATGCCACTACTTATACCCCGCCTCACCAACAGTCACTCTCTTTCGATTCCATCCATGTCCCATACCACAAAGCCCATACCTTCCTAATGTCTCCTCTGACCAGCCTCGCCCATCCCTCGGCGGACCATGGTCTCGCGCGCCGGCACTACTTTACCTGCGGTGGAGACACGCTCTCCTGGGAGCGTGAGTGAACTCAAGACGCAGCTGACGACGAGGATCATGGTATACCGAGTCCTTCTACACGCAAAGCTCGGCAGCATACGACTCGGCAGCGTCCTTAGGGCCAGTCAATCCGCCCTTGTCGGTGTGGTACACGCTGTGCCCGGCTCTAGAACCGCCCGCGCCCTTGACTATCACATCCCCAGGCAGCCCGACATCGACGAGCTCGTCACTCACCAGCGCATCGCTCTCCATATCGACCGGCGCGGCCACAGGAACCGGGGGGATGAGCGCTCAGACCTCCATCACGCCAACGCTCGGGCCAGTGGTTACGAGAAGCTCAGACGCGTCAAGGTCGTCTTTAACCACTATGGACTCTCTTTCGTTGTCCATGTCTTCCCTCGTCTCGTCCTCTGTCATTCCTCCCACGCAAGCTCCGTTGGCTGCTTTTAATTCGAACGCTGGCTCGCTCGACTTTCAAGCGGCGGGGGCGGGGTTCGCCGCAGCGTTGACGACGATTGCTGGCGCGCTCGCTGTGGGACTGTGGGTACTCCTACGCGGGCGGTTGAGGATGCTATACGCCCCGCGAAGCTGGTTTCTGTCCCCTGTGTACGTGCAGAGTAAGGGTGGTGCTAACCCAAGGTCACGCCCAGCATCACGGTCATGGAGCGCCACGCTTCTTCCATTCCTCGCTCTCCCGTCCCTGGCTTCGCCTACAAGCGAAGCGATGGTCATGTCGCACGTTGGGGCTGCGATGTTTGCCTTGATGGTGCTCAGCCTGACAGTCGCGGTTGGTGTCGTGCTGCCGCTGTCCGTCGCTGGGCTGCCACATCTCTCCGAGACCTCGCCGTCGAATACTCGAGGTGGACATCTGGGGTCCATCACAGACCTCTCCCTCCTGCGACTGCTGAATGCGCTCGACCCATCCCCAGAGTCGCAGAACACACAACATATGCTGCGCCTCCGCGCGCTGCCAAGCACCATCGCGTCCGTCGCAGGAACAAGGGCGCGTTTGATTGCCGTCGTTGTGGTCGTGTGCGTCGTCTGGGTGGGAGGGGCTTTGTGTATCATCGCCTACACATACACGCGGCTGAGCAAATACTCCCAGCGGTTCGACGAGGCGTGCGAGGGCCAGGAGATGGTATTCGTCCCCGCCTCCAAGGCGGCTGCCTGGCGCGGGTTGACAGAGACGGGTATCCGACGTCGACTGCTGCTTGGTCCAGCGGACGAGGCCAGTGTGGCAGGCGTCTTCGCCATTGGGTAAGCTCTCGAATCTGGCCGTGAGCTAATCGCAGGTTACTCAGTGCTGTGCGTGAACTGGTAAGGGAGCGCGAGTTCGTCCTGCACAGGCTCGAGCGAGCCGAAGCCAAGTTCATCAAGTCTTTCCCGACTAATATTGCCTCGCCCACTCGACCTGCCTCGACGGCCGGCAAGACAATCTCCACGCGGCGAGCGTCGGCACCAGGGCAGTCGTCCCATTCCTCGTGGCCAGTCTCCGCGGGTAGCGCTTTGGACGTCCCCTCGAACGAAGCCGGGACGGCATCGACACGAACCTCCTTATTCACCACTGCCTCAGACCTCGACTTCATGCCGCAGGGCAACGCCGGATCCGCTTTTCTGGAAGTCGACCAGCGCCAGTCTGTCTTGTTATCCAAAGGCAAGCTGCACATCGGCGATCGTGTCGTCCGGGACGACGACGGCACGTTTCTTCCGGATCCCACCTCACCTCCCGAGCCAGATTCGCGGCGAGAGTCATATCTCACCCAACCTTCGCGCATTAGCGACACGTACACGCTTATACAGTCGATACCATCGCGTCCGCAAAGCAGCCTTGTCCCCGGTGAGATGACGAACATCAAGGCCGACATCACGTGGTCACGACGACGACTGCAGAAGCTCAACGCCAACGCCGACGCCGCACAGCAGAAGAGCATGGCTGAGCTCGCGAGCGGAGAAGGGGTCGTGGGCTGGATCGTTGTCGGGCGTGGCGTGCGGTCGTTGCCCTTCGCTCAGCCGATCAGTGGTCCGTCGAAGGAGGATATCGTCTGGGACAATCTTGGGGAGGAGGGGAGTGTACGGGCGTTCTGGTGGAAAGTGACTGCAGTGGCCGTGGCAGGCGCGCTGATCTGTAAGCTGATCTGGCTGCAACGAACTGACAGCAGTGATTCCTTTCATGGGTCTCGCGGTTGCAAGTGCACCGGGCTTCGCTAGAAGACTTCGCTTCCTCGACTCCCTGGCCCGGGGAAGCAACATCGCTTCAGGAGTAGTCGAGAGCTTCGTGCCAGCCGTGGCGCTCAGTTCTGTCCTAATTTTGGGAATCCTAGTCTCGGACAACCTCTCATGGAAGACCAAGCCAGTGTCGTACATGGCGCGTCGATTTTTGGTGCTCCAAGCTGCCTTCTACCTGTTGGTGAGCTCCTCTCCCGAATGCAGCTAACGACAGCTTGGCATGGGGACGATATGGCTCATTGCTGTTATCGCAATCGAGTATGGCGTCGACGCGTTCGCGGTAAATGTTCAAAAAGCTCGTGCTGTGGGCGACGGCGCGATCTATTCCGGTACGGCGTGGTCTGCAGTCGCAACTGATATCAGGTTGGTTCTCATTGGTATTCGTTAGCTTGTTCGCACTTCTCGTCCCTGGGGTCATGCTACTTCAACCACACCGAGTAGCACTCTGGATGTGGCGGAGTAGAACAGCAATCACGCCGCGTGAGAAGTTCAGAAGTAGGCGGCATTCACAGTCACAACTGACGGCAGTATCCCGTCCACCAGACTACGATCCCGTCTACGCGCTGGCGCCAGTCGTGGTCGTGGTCCTCCACTGTTCACTGCTGAGCGCGCTCTCACCATTGATCGCCATTCCGGCATTGCTTCTTGCTCTGTTGTCCTTGGTCGCTCAAGCCTATCTCACCTCGAACGTCTGGTGCATTTCCCGCGGCGGGCCCTCGGACGGCGCGTCGGCGCTGTGGCTGGTCCGCAGACTGGGATGGGGCATCGCTCTGCAGCCTGCATTGCTAGGCTTGGCGATTATCTCGCGGAACGAGTGGGCCATTGGCGGAACTGCCGTCGCGATCGGGGTCTTGGCCATCATTGCCAGCGAGTCCGTCACTGTTCTCTGGAATCGCCAGCGAATGCCGGATGCCTTCACAGGAATCGACTTATGCACCTCTTCGCCGGTACCCGCGATCGACCTTGAAGAGAAACGCACCCGGTTTGGCAGCGACCACTCCATCCTGGCCACACTCCACACGCTCCTCCCCGGCCTATCAAGACTTCCCACCGACAACCCCCTGCCATTGTCGACAGACGCCATCGATGATATGCACTCGACAGGCCGAGCAGTGCACGCAAATCCGCACGTCACCGCTGAGCTCTTCCCCACCGGAGGCGCAGCTGGCGGCGAGACGAGCATATCACTCTCCTCACCTGCAGACCAGGCGCGAGGATTACTATACCCACCAGCCCTGCTCGCGCCAGCACCAGAGGTGTGGCTTCCCCGAGATGAGGACGGTATCGCACAACAGGAGGCGGCAAGCTTGGCCGCTGAGGGACTGGTCGCCCTCATCGATCTCCCGCGACATTGAGTTAGTGGACTTGGTTCTCGTCACTTAGGTTATAGGCTTGAAGAAGTATCTTATTTGAGCATCAGCGATTGCTCTAGACGAGCGCGTCGGGCTGCGTGGGCCGTTGTCGCTGACGATGTCGACAGGTGAGCGGGGCGTTGATAACCGACCATCAACGAGTCTGCTCGGGCATTTGCCTCCGCCATCCGAGATTATCCCGGCACAGCCGTCATGCCGGATGCGCGACGACTTGCATCTCGCTCGCTCTCTTATCAACAATCTCACGACAGCCCGCAAAAGACACGGCGGGATGGACGTCTACCTCGCCTCGGACGGCGGTATCGTCCAGATACCGCACGCGCTGAGCGCGTATGACTCGTGTGTTCCGCCACCCACTGCGCTGACGGCAGCCTCGATGGCGTGTACGCCGACGTGTCGGCGACGACGGGGATTGTGGCTGGCAACGTCCTCCTGTTCACGGAGGACGGGCGGGAACTGAAGCAGCAGGTGCTCGAGGAGCTGTGGGAACGAGGCGGCGGCGGCAGCGGCTCTAATGTAGGTCGATCGGTGGGAGTACACGAATCCCACGCTCGGACTATGGTTGCTGACGGATAGGGACCTAGACAGGTGGTCTATCTGTTCAACCGCGAGACGTTCTTCAGCGAGCCAGAGGCCTGGGCTGCGCAATTACGGGAAGAGGTCGTCCTGCCCCCTCCACTAGACTGTACGCATTGTCCTGTCCTGTGGCGTCACTTACACCAGCGGAAGCACATCTCAGCTTGTCCGCCGCGCAAGCGCCATTTGCCGTGGCGTATGACCATCTCCTGCACCTGCAGTCTTTGTTCAAGGCGCAGGCGCATGCACTACGCATCGCGCATGCGAATCTCGAATACCATCTGCAGCCGATCCTCGATGCTTTCGGCGAGTTTGAGGAGCGCGCCGAGAGTCAGCTGCAGCAGCAAGACAGGTTGTTGCGCGGCTATTCCGTCGACATGGCAATGCTTCCCAAGGTCTTCGTGCATGAGAGCTTGTTTCGACGCCGCGACAAGGAGGAGAGCAGGCGAAAGACGCTGGCCGACTGGATCCACACGAAGAAGATGGCACAAGTCCATGAGTGGTGCCAGACTGCGCATTGTGAGCTTCTATAAGGGTGGTTTTGACCAAAGCCGATTACGTGGAACGATTCAGCACGGTGGCGGACGAGATGAAAGGCCTTGAGATCGAGTCACAAGCCGACAGGCAGCAAGGCGAACATCGCATTATGGGCGTCGAGCACGAGTTCGCCGAGGCACTAGGGCGAATTGAGCTAGCTGGGCAGCAGCTCGAAGCTCTCATGGAGGCAGATGACAGTGCGCCTTGGCATAATTGTCGCTGACCTCAGTCGACTTTGCACAGAGCCTTCGAGAACTAGACGAGGCCATGCGCGAGGATCTCGCGAGCATGACCGCGATCAAGAACGACTTTACGCTAGACCTCCACGTACATCTACGACACATTGCCGAATATCAAGTGCGGATCACGAAGTTTACAAGACCGATGACGGACCTCGACGTGGACCTGCGGCAGAAGAACGCCTTCCCCCATCTGGAGCGCCTGCATTCGCTGCCCTTCGCGTATGCTGCCAATGTGATTGAGCTCGTACACCGCAAAGACTTTGCGACGGCACTGAGCGAGTTCACAACAAAGCTGGCCAAGGCTGTGAATGACGTCCTGGCAGCGGAGGGGAGGCGTCGGCAACAGCACAAGGACGACAACCAGCTGCCTTGGGAGATCACGCCGCTGGAGGGGAGTCTGACGCCACAAATTGCCGTGGCTGTCGGAGGCGGGAATGAGGTGTTGTCGAATGTTGCATTGAATCGGAGGGATCTCGATGGTGAGCACAGGTTGGAGGCTTCCTAACCGCAGACCTAAAGCAGTCCTTGAACGTACTCAAGGACGACCCAGAGCTGCAGGGGTTTGACGACATTGAGAACCCGATACCACAGTTGCTGGATCAGATCACCATGCTAATCTCCAACCTCAATGGTGCAACAGGGGAGCTCGACGGCATCCTTCGACGAGCAGTGGCTGGAAACTCTACATCTGCGGGAGAGGTGGACGAACTGCGAACGCAGAACGACGAGTATAGACGACAGATTGCAGATTTGGAAAGAGGCCAGTCCACCCGAATACGTGAGCTGGAGGAGCGCTATCAGACTGGGAACACTGTCATGGCGACACGCCAGGCAGAACTGCAAGAGGAGCTGGTGCGCCTCCGCACCGACCTCGCCGAAGAAAACCTCGCTCGTCAGCAACTCGCATCGGACCTGGAGGAGAAGCAGCGCGAGTCCGAGGACCGCCTGCGCGATCTCGACGAAGCAAACGACCTCATAGCTTCGCTTCAGGCCGAGATTGCGCAAGAGAAGGATCGCGCGACAGATCTTGGAGTCCGGCTTCAGGAAGCACTCCTCGACGTCGACGGACTCCGAAGCGCAGAGCACACGCTCATCACCCAGATTCGGGACATGCAGGAAGAACGAACCCGTACCATGACGGATCTGGGCGAGGCGCAACTCGTAGCGCAGAACTACGAGTCCGAACTGGCTGGCACAAAGGCCGAGCTGCAGGCGACGATGGCGCAGCTCGCTCAGGCCCAAGCAGACCGGGACCATGCCCTCAAGAACCAGTCCGCCGAGGCGGAGCGCATGATGCGGGACCACATCGCCGAGGCGGATGGTGACCGTGCAGTTCTGGAGCACCAGAACCTGACTCTGACGAAGGAGTTGGAGACGGTCAAGGCGCAGTTCTCTGAGCAGCTGAATGCGGCGAAGAACGCAGCGGTTCGGCGCGAGGACGGTCTCAAGGCGGAGTTATCATTCACGAAGGCGCAACTCCGCGATGTACAGCGTCGCGAGACGCTCGTTGCCGATGAGCTCGCACAAGTCAAGGAGTCCACTGCCGCCTTGACACAGAAGGGGTCTCACAGCACCGAGCTCGCCAAAGACGCTGCGATGCTCGCAGGAAAGTACCACGAAGCGTGCACCCGACTTATGGGTGCGATCTCGAGCTCGACTACGATATCGGGCAGTTTGTCATTACCGCCCCGGCCAAAGTCTACGGCACCAGCCATAGCTGCGTCCGATATCCTCAAGGACAGCAGCGTGCTGGTTCGGTGCCTCGAGGCAGCTGGCGGGTTCGAGCTGGACGCGTTCGCCGATGCCGTCCTACGCACGATCAACCTCGCGCGCAAGCTTTCAAAATCCTGCAAGCAGTACCGCGAGCTGTCGAGAAACAAGATTACCATATCCAACTTTGGCAAGGGCGACCTGGTTCTCTTCCTGCCGACAAGGAATGCGGCTGTCAACGCGTGGGCCGCGTTCAACATCTCCGCCCCGCACCACTTCCTTCATGTTACCGATACCATACGTCAACAGCTCCTCGGCAAGGACTACTACCTCGCCCGCATCGTGGGCACAGACGAGGCCGTGGCAGAGGGTGATGTGAGTTCCAAAGCCCGTATGAACTGACGCCAGGCCCCTCTGACAAACCCTTACGGTCTGGCGGAAGGCTTACGCTACTACTCCCACCACGTCGAGGAGTGGACACCCTCGGCGCCTCGCACCAGCCGGCGGTCTATCAGTGCCAGCGTGCCCGCAGCAGGAAGTGGCGCGCTCGTCTCTGCGACACCGTCGCCGACCATCTCAAGGACCGCGGAGAACGCGCGCCTCATCTCAATGACAGCCCGTAGACCGACGCGGGGCAAATCACAAGACTCTCCGCCATCTCCTCTCATGCATTCTCCGCGGACGACGCCTCCCCCGCGGTCACCATCACCAACACCGCAACCGTCCTCAGCCCATGCATCGCAGCACTCAAATTCTTCCCACCACGCCTCATCACAGATGCACTCGGCGCACGCGTCGCCCCAGCCATCCGGCTCCCCAGCCGCGTCACCGGGCGTGAGCCCGCGCGCGTCTCCAGCCCCACACGCGCATTCCCCCATCTCGCGCATAACTTCTCCGCGCCGGCCGAGTCCTGTGCCCATAAATGCAGCGTATAGGCTAGGCAAGTCGCCATTAGGCGACGGCGGCCGCAGCTCTCCGCTGAGCGCAGCGGCAAAGTGGCTCGAGCGCTCGGACGAGAACATAAGTGCCTCCCCGCCGCCACCGCCCAGCTCGCACATCTCCCCAACGTCGCCGATGGCCATCCGGGCCGCGCTGTCCGCGAACGCCTCAAGCGGCTCAGGCGGGAGCGCGACCATTCTCCCGACCCGAAGGCATAGGGCGAGTCTAGCCAGCACGGCGTCCCCGCCAGCGCGCGACTTCCCCTCCGCCCAGCGGCCCGGGAGCGCAGCAAGCAGCATCGGCAGCCCGCGCGGTCTGCCCATCCCTGGCGGCCTGGCCTCGCGCCAAGCCTCAGCTAAAGGAAGCCCAGCAGCACCCGTGGCCAGCAGCGTCGAGGGCGCGAGTGTGACCGACAGCTTCACAGGCCCGGGTTTCGGGGGCGGCCATTTCCCGCCCACGGGGGCTCTGAGCGAGCGGCGACTGAGCAAGAAGGCCTCGAGCGCTAGTTTGCGGACCGAGGACCTGTTCAAGCCCAGTCCACTTGCTAATGAGGCTGCGAGCGCGCAGGGCGGATTCTTGAGTGGGCTTAGCCTTTCGCGGAAACGAAACTCGGCTAGTGGCCCGCCTGGGGCTAGTGCTGTTGACATGCTCAAGCGGTTCGAGGGGAAGGAGGGCAAGTAGAGCGGGTAGATCTGTCATGCATCCATGTCAACTGACTTTCGTGGAACCCAGTCCTCCTCAAGTCGAATTGATGGCGGGGCACAGTCAGCAGTCAGGAGCACGCAGGTATATATACAACACTTCACATGTTTGATGACTTCTATGGACATGGCGAGACTGGTAATATGGACATGCGTGATTGATACTTGAGTTTGGGAGGTGGGCTGTGTATAAGCGTGATTGCGACGGACCGAGATACAATGCACAGGGTGGAGACGCCCGGGAAGACACATGTTGCGAGTTGCGGAGTCGCCGAGGGCGATCAAGTTATTGCGGCCACAGTGGGAACTATCGTAGTTACGAGGCAAGGTGGTGGAGCTGTTGGAGTTGGTTGTTGCTGTCATGGGTGGTGGGGCCGTGGAAGTGGGCTGGGGAAGGGAGCGTTGCACAAAGCGGGTGGCGCCGGAGACGCCTCTTGTTGGACACGGCCGACTACTCCGAGTCGGACCCCATCACGACCTGCACGCCTTCCAGTCACTGTCCACGTCGCTGTCCTCCGCGTACGAGGCGGGCTTGGGCTTGGGCTGGGGCTGCTGCGCGGGCGCCGGGGCGCGGCGCCAGGACGCGGCATTCTTGTTCTTGGTGGCATTGGGCGAGCTCTGGGCCCGATTGTAGTGGTGGTTCTGCCGCTGGTTCGCGGCGTTGTTGGGGGGCTTGTTGTGTTCATTCATTTTGTTGCGGGCGCGCCTTTGCTGGCGGTTCCCAGTCTTCTTTGGGGTGCTGGGCTGCTGCTGGGAGCCTGCCGTTGGCCCAGCCTTGGGAGTGTTGGCGGTGGGTTTCGCATTTCCCACGCCACCGTTTGCGTGGGGAGGAGCGCGCGCCGTCTGCTCCTTGCCCTTGTCGTCGTCGTCGTCCTTGTCGTCCTTCCCGTCGTCCTCGTCGTCCTCGTCCCACGCCTTTCCTTCCTCAAGGGCAAAGCCACGAAGACCCTGCATGAGGGCAGCCTGAGCTTGCGCGTAGTAGGCTAATGGGTCCTCGTCGTACAGTGAGGGGCTGGGTATGGACACCTCGAAGTCCTCTTCTTCTTGTTCCTCGCCGACGCCGTCGCCACCGCCGCCGCTGATGTTATCGTCGTCGCCGTTACCGTCGGACGTCTCGTCCTCGATTGTGAAGTAATCCGGCAGAGGGACGCCGACGGGGAGCTTGGCGGGGGCCGGGGGGCCGGCCTCCTTGTAGCTGTCGCTGTTGCTACTAGTGTCGCCCTTCGTGGAGGTGCTATTGATGGGGTGGCTGTTGTCGGGGATGCGACTGTATATACCGTCGTCGGAGGCGGTGCCCGTGGTGTCCCCAGAAGGAGTGGGGTCGGTGTCGAGTCCATCAGAGGACGCCATGACGCGGGCGCCGCGCCCGTGGGGAAGAAGCTCCGCCACACTGTCGCCAAGGTCACTTTCCGTGAAGGACGCAGACGAGGCCGCGCGGGACTCGCCGAGCTCGGACCCTGCATAGTCCTGGGCCTGTATCGTGCGCGTTAACAACGTCCCATCTGCCTTGACGAAGGACATCTGGACGTTGAGCGGCTGGAACTGTGGCCCCGGCTGCGACTCGGGCTGCGCCACGCGCTTGAGGAGTGCATTGTTCGCCTTCTTCATCTCGTTCTCGAGCTTATTGATCCCCTTGGGCGTGTCTGGGAGCGGGATCTGCGTGAGACGTGGAAGATTCTAGCACCTACTGTCTCCACGTGCACGAATAGATCGGCGGGAAGCAGACCAGAGGGGAGAGGGACGTGGGGCGCGGCCCCTGCCATCATCGCCGTGCCAGGCGTGTCGATGGAGCCCTCCTTGGCCATCGCAGCGAGAACGTCAGCGTTGGCTGGGTGCGCCGGGTCGGCGAGTCCCATAGTGTGGATGTAGTACTGAATGTACTGCATTTGACGCAGGGAGAGGTAGACGTTTTTCGTGCCGTCAATGAGCTTGCCTGATGTCAGCTGAAACCACCTGTCCAGCTCACAGATGTGGACGTCCACATAGCCCTTGCCGTCTTCCACGAGCGGGTGCTCCTCCTTGACGAGCGCGGTCGGGTGCATCAGCGACATGACCGCGCGACGCTGAGGTGAGTATCGCGACCGTGCGAGGACCAACCTCAATGAGCGGCAGCTGTTCGGCCCAATGCCAGATCACGTCGCGCAGCCGAAAGAACCCCTCCGTGGTGGCCACCATGTTGCGCTCAAGACTGTTGGGATACAGTGCGTTGGAGACATTCAGCCCAAGCGGCTGATCGTCGTCACAGAGCAACAAGAGAGTAGCGGAATGTGCTTCCCCACGGGGTACAATGACCTCGTGATGACGGCACCAAATCTTCTGTGGGTGCGACAGATCGCAGTGGGGTATTTGTTGTTCCATCTCCCACACCATGATCAGGTCAATACGGGTCCTCGCGCGCGGGGCAGGCGTAGGAGCGGGGATAAACGCGGTGCGCGTTCCACCACTGACGCGCGCGGCGAGCGGCGCCGCGCGGCACATTCCCGTCATCCGCTCTCTGGGCCAGTTGCGACGCTGGCGCGCCGAGGCACGGCAGCGCGGTCTGGAGGTCGGCCTGGTGCCCACTGTGAGCCATTTGTACGACTTGCACTAAGGGCAGATGGGCGCCCTGCACGAAGGCCACCTGAGCCTCGTCCGCGCGAGCCTCAATGCCCACCCGCTCACGGTCATGTCGCTGTTCGTGAACCCGATGCAGTTTGCGCCGAACGAGGACCTCGACGCGTACCCCCGCACGATGGAGGCGGACATGGAGGCGCTCCGCGCTGTGCTTCCCCAAGGTCCTGGGAGCGTGATTCACGGGCTGGGCATATCAGAGTACGACCGCCGGATCCGCAAGCCGCGGCCGACGGAGGAGAACGAGAGCGCGCTGGTCGTGTTCATGCCTACGAACGATGTCATGTACCCCCTCCGAGGCGAGCTGCAGGATCTTGGGCAGCACCGGGGCGCGACCATCTCCGTTGGGGGTTATGGCGATGTCATGGAGGGTGCCTCGAGGCGTAGGTCCACCCGTAATTGATGCTGAGCTCAGCCCAATTCTTCACTGGTGTCGCAACAGTATGTACCAAGCTGTTCAACGCTGTTGAGCCGGACCATGCGTATTTTGGCCAAAAGGATATACAGCAGGGCCTGCTCCTGCGGACCTGTGGGTCATCCCCCATGGTCCAACTGACATCAGTGCAACAGGATCTCCTCTCAAACCACCCCGCGCCGCAGAACCTGCATATTCTCCCCACGTCCCGGGACCCAGACACGGGTCTCGCGCTGTCGAGTCGCAACGCCTACCTCTCGCCGACAGACAGGAGCGTCGCGCCAGTCCTGCACCGCGCGCTCCGAGCGGCCGAGGCGGCGTGGGCCGAGGGCGAGAGCGGCGAGCGCATGATCGAGGTAGCGACTGGCGTGGTGCGGGAGGAGCAGGCGCGGATCGAGCGCGAGGGCGTGGATGCCGAGCTCAAGCTGGACTACTTTGAGGTCTTTGACTCGCACTCGTTTGCGCCGAGTCGAGGGGAGCGGGGACCGCAGGCCAAGCTCGTCATCGCTGGCGCTGTTTGGGTCGGGCAGACGCGGCTGATTGACAACATCCTGCTGGGGTGGAAGGCGGACGAGGTCGAGCCTTCCGAGTAGACATTCTTGGGCGGGCTGACATAGATTGTTGTGAGGCGAAGCAGATGCATGGCTGTGAACTATAGTGCCGACCGACCTGAGGCCTGATCTGTAGCATCCACTATGGTGCACAGAGTGCCAGACTCCATGGCGTTCAGTGGCGCACACAATCTCGGCCGAGCATTATGTCTCGTCGCCGAGCTACAGAAACCCTTTCCTCTGTGGCACTCGTAGACTTCTATACTTCTGCATGCTCTCTACTCTTCCCTATGCTACAGTATTCTTCTAGGCGTCAATGACATTTTAAACCTTACGGCGCTTGGCCACCGGGCTACCTGGGCTCTCAGGCGCAGGCGTGGCACTGTCGAGGTACCTCAACGCATCGCGCACAGCGCTAGTCTCAACAGCAAGCCGCCTCTTGCCTCTAAGCTCGCCCACACGCGCACTAGGCGGCGGGGAGAGCTCGACGCGGGGTCCAGCGACCTTGTCCCGCCGCGCCACAACGTCAGCGAGGACGGCAAGCGGCGTGAACGCCGCGTTCGGGTGCGCCTTGAGCCGCTTCCACGCCTCGTCCGGCCGGATCGTCTCCTCGTCCTCGCCGAGCGGCGGTGGCGGGATGAGAGACACTGTGCCCGCGCATCCCGCTGCGTGCCCGCAGAGCTCGGGCGCACCGCAGCATGCGAGCACGAGCCGCGCGGCGAACGATGCCGTCGGCGTTCCTGGCGCCGAAGGACTGGGGGAGGGTACGGGGCCAGTGATCATTGACGCGATGCTCATGCCGCTTTGCGTCGGCGTCTTGGGCCCACACTTGCCGCTGGCACACCCGGCGCAGCCCGACTCGTTTTTGCCGAACAGGTGGCCGCAAAACTCTTGTCCTGGGCATCAGCGTTGCCTTGTGGAGCGCTTACCGAAAGTATCATTCTTGCATGCGTCGCAGTTGCTTGGGTCGCCCGTGCAGACTGCCTCGGCGCGGCTGGTGCCGGCAGGTACATTGTCAAGTACCCAGACGCTCTGTTTCGCGGCTGGGCGCGCGCGCAGACGCAGTGGAACGGCCGGGGCTGCCACCTGGGCGACCACGGCGGGGAGAGAGTTGTTGCTCTTGCTGGTAGCCGGCGAGGAAGCCATGGCGGCCGCAGCCGCGCGACATGCGCAGAATGACTCGGATGTGCACAGGCCACAGTCCGAGGCGTCGCCACTGGGCCCGGGGCCCAGGTCACCCATGTCCATGCCCATGGACGGGGAGCGGGGGATAACTGGCTTGACGTCCTCCTCCTCGGGATGGCAGAGGCATGCGTCGGGGACGAGATCGCACAGTCCGCATCGCGGCGACGAGTTGAGCATGGAGGTGGTGAGAGTGGCGTCTGCGCCGCGCATGTGGGCTGGCACTGGCGAATCGACTCGCTGCTGGCACGGGCAGTCGGGATCGGGGTCGGGGCAGATGGGGCATGTGAGCCCCGACTGCCGGCGCTGAGGGTGGGCGAGCACTGTCGGTGTCGCTGGCACGGGCGAGCGCGTGAGTGCAGCGAGCTCGTGCTCGAGCCGATCCTCAATGTGTGGCGAGGTCGCGAGCGGCCGCGTGGCATCGAGTTGGGCAAGTTGCGCACGCAATGCGCGCACCGTATCGGTCAACGCTCGGCGTTCGGTGATCCATGTCTCGCGCTCCTTTCGCGCCGTCGCCAGGGTTGTGCGCAGCTGAGTAATTTCCTCCTTGGCCTTTTCGTTGTCGGCCTTGAGTGCGCGCGCGACCTCTTGCAGACGGACGTTGGAGTGTATCTCGTCGGCCTCGTACTGGCGCAGCCGCTCCTCGAGGGTCTGTATGTAGTCGGTCCGTCGTGCGCGGTGAGCGCGCTGGGAGAGACGGTTCTGCGACTGGCGCTTGTTTTCTGGCTCGGTCGTCGACGCCTTTCGCCCTGGCTTTGCTCGCTCGGGGAGCACCCACTCCTTGCTCGGCTTGGCAAAGATCTTGCCCGACGACGACGAGGTGTCCTTGCCGGCCACAGCATAGGCGGCTACAGGCGGTGGGCGGGAGCTGGACGAGGAAGAGGAGGGGGTGGAGGGGGTGGAGGCAGTGGATGGCGGGCGGGTAGTCACTGGGCGGGCCACTGGGCGAGAGGCGACTGGCCGCGCTTGGAGCGCTGCTGTGGGGGACATGTTCTGCTCGCGGTGGTGAGCAACGGCGACGGACATGGCGTGAAAGAAAAGTGTAGAATGGCGACAGCGCTTGGCAGGTGACGGTGGCGGTGGGCCGACCGAGGCGAGGCAGCGTGGAGGCTGCGGTGTGGTGGTCTGCGTGGGCACGAGTAGAAAATGGCTTGGCTGAGTGGATGCCGCCTGTCTAATCTGATAAAGCCGGGCAGAGTCGGCCGGGATGGCGAGGGGGCTCGGATAAGATGCCATGTGCCACACTCGCGGTACTTCGGGATTATCCCAAACGGCCGACATACCGCTGCACAGAGGCACGTCGGGCACCCAGAAGCGGAAGCAATTTCATCGGCCGAGCAAATGGTCGATCCGTATGGATGTGCCTGGCTGTAGTGCTTGGCATCACGACGACGAGGACGTCCACTGCCAGCTGTGAGCAGGCTGGCAGCCAAGCAGCAGGTCAAGAACACGAGGTTATTAATATTATAGCCAAGGTGTGGCCAAGTACAGGTCAAACAGTGCAGAGGGGTGAGCCGGAGGGGAGGCCAGAGGAGACAACCCCGGCTGTCACGGGTGACCCAGATACGACTTTTGTAGGCAATTACCTCGCTGCATAGCAACACATCGCTCTGTCTCTACATGTATTGGGCAGCGTCCCAGTCGGCCTGCAACGGTCTAGCCTCATCGGCCGCCAAGATTGCTGCCCAACAGGAATAGCCGGCGCTTCGGCCCCTGAAACGGCTAGGCCCAAAGCGCTATCAGATAATTCCTCGGTCAAACTCTTGAAAAAGCCTCTCCCGCGCCGACCTTGTTCTCCATCGCCCACCATGGTCAACAAGGTCTTCAATGTCCCCATCTTCTTTATCATCTTCCGTGGGTGCGCACCATGTCCATGCTGACATCCAGGCGAGACCATCGAGGCGGCAATCATCGTCTCCGTGCTCCTCTCCTTCGTCGAGCAGTTGATGACCACGGGTCGCTTGGCACCAAAAGAGACTCTAGACGAAGCCACGGTCAACGATGATTATCATAATCAACGAGTAGCCAAAATCGTCAAGCGCATGCGATGGCAGATCTGGGCAGGCACCCTTGTTGGTTTCTTCATCGCACTCTGCATCGGCGCGGCCTTTATCGCCGTCTTCTACACCAAACTCAACGACCTTTGGGCCAAGACCGAGACTCTCTGGGAGGGCATCTTCTCCCTCATCGCATCCATCATCATCTACATCATGGGCATTGCTTTCCTCAAAATGGACCACTCCCGCGTAAAGTGGCGCTACAAGCTCGCGGCCGCCTTTGAGCGCGACTCGAAGCGCATGCTCGCTAGCCGCGGCGACGGCGAGCTCGCCGCTGAAGACAAGGCTGAGGGCAAGGGATCCAAGTGGGCTCTTTTCCTCCTCCCCCTCATCACCCTCCTGCGTGAGGGCCTCGAGGCCATCGTATTCGTCGGTGGCGTTTCTCTCGGCATCCCAGCGACCTCCATCCCGCTCCCGGTCGTCGTTGGCCTCATCGCCGGCTTCATTATTGGCTACCTGATTTACCGCACCGGCTCCTCGACCACCCTCCACTGGTTCCTCGTCATCTCCACCACTTTCCTCTTCCTGATCGGTGCCGGCCTGTTCGCAAAGTCCATCGGTTTCTTCGAGTACTACCGCTTTGCCAGCAAGGTTGGCGGCGATGTTGCCGAGTCGGGTGACGGCCCTGGGTCCTGGGACGTCGTCCACGACCCCCTCTGGCATCTGACGTACGGCAATCCCGAGCCGGGCTCGCCGTCTACCAACGGTGGCTGGCAGATCTTCAACGCCATCTTTGGCTGGAACAACACGGCTAGCATCGGTACCGTTGTCGGGTACGTCATGTACTGGGTCGTCATCATGGTCACTCTCGTCTTCCACAAGTGGCGCGAGGGCCGCTTCACCTTCTTTGGCAAGCACAAGTCGGCCGCTGCCCAGCGCCTCGACACCATGCGCGCCGACAAGGCTTCCCGTGGACACTACGGCGCTGAGCCTACCCGGGAGGCCAAGGTGTCGGACAACGGTAGCGCAACCGAGGGCACTGAGGGCTCGATCGCTGAGACCCCAATGACGGAGAAGAGGGTTCCTCAGATCTAGGATGCAGTGCATGGTTTCAACGATTTTGTCCCCTACTGACGAGTCTCGAACGGCGTGGAATGCAAGACTGGTTCAGAGCTGCTTCCCAGCAGCGGCAAGTTGACGGCGATTGCAGGACGGGCCGGTGAAACCGCGCCAAAGTGCACGTCTGGCCAACTCTTGGCTGCCGTCGTCACGTGATCGACAAGCCGAAACGCCCTCTTCACCAGCCGGGATCTGCCTCTGCTGTATTCGCCTCGCGCTATCCTGCTTCGCGTTCCATTCAGTCTGCCTTTCCAGCCACGAGGAGAACCAGCGGCAAGGTCCGCTAAAGAGATCGCGCGACACAGACCCACGACAGGGAGAAGTGTCGGAAATTCTGGAATGGTCGCGCAACTGGGCGTCCGATGCTTGGCACAGAGCGCGACCGAAGCCAGCCGAGTGCCGACGTCCTGTTGTGGCCCAAGCCCCAGATTCACCCCCACCTGTGATCCCTCGCGTGCTGCTTTTACAAAGGCAATGCCTGTGTCGCGCTCCTCGTCGCTGGAGTCGCTGTCTAGTCAAGGCTCGGCTTCCCACCCGCACACACGACCTGGGGTACGAGCTTCGCGGTGTTAGGCTGAGAATACTCATGAAAGCTCACCCACACCCTCGGGGAGTTGGCGAAGCCCTCGCTGAAGCCGCGGCTAACATCCATGCCCGCGTACGCCCAGCTGATCATGTCGGCCGACACTATCAGATAAGCCAGGCACGCAGCACAATCCTTGAGTGAGCAACTCATCCGTCCTGCCAAGAAGGTGTACGGGCGGGGCCGAAACGCCGTGGATCGGGCCGGGATGCAGCTACAATGGGTCCCTGCGGTATGGCTTGAGGCATACTTATGGCGCGAGTGAAGAGGCCAGCCTCACCACTCTGCGCTAACTACGACCTGATGGCGGTACAAAATCTCGACCCCGAGAGGGCTCACGATGAGCGCCATGTCAAGACCCTCGAACAAAGCGAGGACGACATGAAGGCCCTCGAAAAGTCGCCGGGCGTGCGGCGCATCGAGGCCGTGATCAGCACATTCACCGCGATCGATCGTGTGATGCTCTTCGTCGGTCTGACGCTCTCTGCGTGTGAGTCAATCGTAATATACCCATTGACATTAGATGCGCGTGGCCTCGGCGGCTACATGCTCCCTGCGTTCCAGTCAGCCGCCATCTCCGAGTGGAACGCTGCGGGCCAAGCCTCGACACTCGGCGTCGTGCGCTCGGCCATCGCAGCCGCCTCGCAGCCCATCTGGGCCAAGCTGATGGACTACATGGGACGTACTTTTGTCGTTTTTGCAGCAGCACTGTTTTACGTCCTGGGATACGTCGTCATGGCCGCCTCGAACAACTTTGCCACGCTTGCTGGCGGTCTTGTGCTCCAGGTCTTTGGCTTTGGGGCCCAGAACAGTGAGCGCAGATGATTCGAATCTGACAGCAGTCAGCATGTACGTGATTATCGCCGACACGACATCCATGCGCTGGCGAGTCCTGTTTTCCATGATCCCGTGCGTCTGCTTTTGATCCTCCTGACAGCAGGTCCATCCACTCTGTCATCAACGTCTGGGCCGGCGGCGTAATTGCGGCCAAGGTGGCGGCATCTGCGGGCGGCTGGCGGTGGGGCTATGGCATCAACACGATCATCTACCCAGTACTGGCACTGCCGCTCTTCCTCGCGCTCGTCCTCGCCTCGCACCGCGCACGCCGTCGCGGACTCCTGAAGGGCATCCCCAGCCCCGCACAGGTCATCTCAACACCAGCCTACTGGGTCGACTTTTTCTGGAAGGCCGACGTCGTCGGCCTCGTCTTCCTCTGCGCCTCGATCGCCCTCTGCCTCATCCCGCTGACGCTCGGCGGCGGGTCGTCCGCAAAGTGGCGCACGGCCGACGTCCTCGCCCCTTTCCTGCTCGGCTTCCTCTTCTCCCTCCCGGCCTTCATCGTATGGGAAACCCGCTTTGCGCGGCACCCGATCCTGCCCCTCGCCCTCCTGCGCGACCGGCACATCCTCCTCTCCTGTCTCCTCAGCGGCCTGTTCACCATCACCGGCGCAGCCCAGAGCACGTACCTCTACTTTACGCTCGTGGTGCCGTTCGGCAAGAGCGTCGAGGTCGCGACGCGGGTCAGTCGCCTGTCGAGCTTTGCGCAGGCTCTATCAGGCGTCGGCCTCGGCCTCGTGATTCGCTACGTCCGTTACCCGAAGCCATTCACCATCGCGGGGTGCGTCCTGTATCTCGTCGCCTACGGCCTGCTGTACCGGTACCGCGGCGGACACTCGGCGGGCGAGTTCAACGGCCTCGTCGGCGGCGAGATTGTTCTCGGTATCGCAATGGGCATTGCACAGAACGCCGCCCAGGTCGGCATCCAGGCCGTGTGCAAGCATGAGCACCTTGCGATTGTCTCGGCAGTATACTTTTGCTGCTACCAGATTGGTGCCGGCATCGGAAGCGCCATCAGCGGCGCGATATGGACGAACAAGATGTTGCCTGAGCTTACTTCCCGCCTGTCTGCTGTGGGCGGCAAGGAGCTCGCGTCCCAGGCGCGGTCGATCTACGGTAACCCCCTCGCGTGGGTCGCCAAGAACCCGCCTGGCACGCCTGCACGAGTTGCGGTGGACGAAGCGTACCGCCACCTCCAGCACTTGCTTTGCATCACAGGCCTGGTCTTCTCCGCCGTCCTCATTTTCGTGTCGCTCTTCCTCAAGAATGTGGAGCTTACGGATAAGCGGACGGTTGACGATGCTAGCGACTTTAGTATCAGGTCCAGGACCGAGCGCGAGGCGGAGATGACTGGGAAGGAGGAGGTGTCGACGCCTACCGAGGTGGACGGACGCGGGCGTAAGGTCGAGTAGATGGATGCCATAAATGCACAAATGCACAACGTCAGCACTGACTCTCACCCTCACTGAAGCGGCCTCGTATGCGATTGTCGCTGTCTTCCCACCTGCGATTCGTCGCAGACCTAGAAGACCTTCCGGAGCGCGATCGTGCCTCAGTCGACTTGAGCAGCGGTCGCGTGCGCGACGACTTCCGACTTGGCCGCCTAAGCGCCTTCCTGGCCGACCACCACATCCTGCCCTTCCTCGCCAACCCGCAAACGGCCGAGGACTTCAAGTGGCAGAGCAAACTTGTCAAACGGGCCCTTGAGCATTGCCTGAAGCTCAGGCGCTTGGCCGGCGTATGGCGGGAACGAGGCCGACCGGTGTTTACCTACTTCCATGCCGGGAAAGTTCCCGGACGACGAGCTCAACATGTGGGAAAGCCTAGTGAGTATGATGTAGGATCGTGCTAACCGACAGCGTGTGGCAATCGAGGACCAAGTTCGCTGCTTGTGCAGGAACCGCAGAACCTCCTCAGCGAGGGCGCGCTGCACAAGTGGTGGGAGAGCCACTCGATCTACGTCGTGGACGGCGTGGGCTTCCGGCCAGCGCTCCCACTGTGGAAGAACGTCGGCCTCGACTACGGCGCCCCCGCTGGGTTCACGGGGTGGCAGAGGGTCAGTGCGTGACGAGGGCTGCACTGATCCGCAGAAGATGCGGGGCGTCAAGCGGGGCGCATACTCCTTCACAATGATGCCCACGAGTCCCGGCATCCCCTCGGGCATCGTTGACCAGTGGCAGCCTGGTTACGATGCCGCCGTCAAGAATGCGGCCCTCGTTGTACTCCGGGCGTTCAACGAGGGGCGCATGTGCACCCCGGACGACCCTAACTACTTGACGTGGTCGACCCTCGGTGTGGTCCTCACGCACGCCGACACCGCCGCGCTCTGGCTGATTCTTCGGCAGCTTCGCCGCGGCGGGGTAAAGCCGCAGACAGGAGCGGCCGCCTTCGCCGCGACACGCCCACCCAGAAGGGCCAAGGCCCAGTGTTGGAGCGCTACCAACTCCTACGCAAATCGATCAAACAGAACATCGTAGGTCTGCCGCGCCGCCTTGGCTCACCATAGTCCACCCTCCCGACCCTGCCAGGTCCCCGCCAGGATCTGGCCAACAACCCCCTCACAGCTCACTTTGAGCTGTACAATCCCAACTTCAATGTCGCGCTACTGCATCTCTATGCACGCGGCATTGATGCCGATGTGGCGAATGCGCGCGCAATCGGCCCTGGCGCGATAGCGTTCATCCAGGCGGCCAACCAAATGATCGTAGATGACACGCATCGTGTCCAGGACGAGGGTTGCGCGCTTCGCCCCCGAGGAGCCATATCGCCCGGTGACCGCCGGCATCCCCTCGCCCTACGACACGAGCAAAATGCTCTGCATGCGGCACGGCCAGATGGACATTATGTATAAACGGTTCGTGTCCCTCAGGCTAATGCTAACTGCAGCCTCTACGGCACGGACGCGGCACAGTTCACGGCCGCAGTCCGGACGCACTGGTATGCGAAGGGCGACGCCCCGCAGACCAAGAAGAAGAAGCAATGTGCCTCAGCCCCAGCCCCACTTTCTCCACAATTGGTAGGGCGGGCGACAAGATCGCTTACGACGCGCACAAGATCCTCAAGGCCCAACAAGACCGCGGTGTCCGGATGCGCCAGTTCAAGGAGCTGACGCTCACGGCGGTCCCCGAATCGATCGTGCCGCTCGCTGTCATCGCCAAGCTGCTCCATCGCATAAACCTCAACAGCCGCACGGTCTCCATTGCTGCGGCATTGGAGCGGTTCGACAGCCTCTTCCCTCCTGAGGAAGATGACTACGACGACAAAGTCGTCGTCGCGAACCCAGGAGGCAGCTGGTAGTTGCCACATTGGTTCCTGCATGTCCTTGCAGATAGGGAGACGAGGAGAGCAAACTAGCCGAGTGTGGCTAAGCACGGTCTCGCTTTGTGTTACAACCTGTATCACTTCAGCACAGTGAAGTTGTCAGCTGGTTGCTTGGTGTGCTGCACCGAGTCTCGTTAGTTCGATCAGCCACAACTGACGGAGTTGGTGTTGCGAGGGCGAGTTCGGGAGTCTTGTTACGAATGTCAGGTAGCTTTCTGTGTCAGTCACGTGACTTCTCCGTGAGAACACTGAAACTTTGCAAACGCGCATTTCGGCAGCGACTAAGCAACAGCTGGCCAGCTGGCCACGGTGCGATCACTAGAGTGCATAGCTAGCTACATACTCTGGACGCGGCGGGGAAGAACACCCTACTCCTGGTCGAAGACGAAGGTGAGGCCGCACTTGCCGCAGGCCTGGCGGTCCTCGTGCTGGGCCATGAAGACACCGGCACCGCAGGTGGGGGCGGGGCACTCGCGGCGGAGGCGCTGGATCTTGCCGTCCGAGCCGACCTTGTAGTACTTGAGGACGGCCATCTTGGTCTTCTTGCGGACGTGCTTGATCTTCTTACTAGAGGGTTAGTGGGATCCTGGTCCTGTGAGTAGCGAGGAGGCTAGAGACATGAGGGCGCAGGGCGCAAGGGGGATCAGCAGGGCACGGAGCCAGCCGCCAATCGTCCACCCGATCGCCTCTCATCCACAATCCACCCGAGGTCCCCCAAGTTCCCAACCTCCCGTCCCAGCCTCCAGTCGCGCTCGTGTCGAACTTACGGGGTAGTGTAGTTTTTCTTCTTGCGCTTCTTCCCTCCTCCGCGCAGACGAAGGACGAGGTGGAGAGTCGACTCCTTCTGGATGTCTGGGGTCAGCTAGGCGTTCGGGAGGCCTCACTGTAGTCCGAAAGGGTGCGGCCGTCCTCCAGCTGCTTGCCGGCGAAGATAAGACGCTGCTGGTCGGGGGGGATGCCCTCCTTGTCCTGGATCTTGGACTTGACGTTGTCGATGGTGTCGGACGACTCCACCTCGAGGGTGATAGTCTTGCCCGTGAGGCTGGAGGTCAGCGGAGCTCGAGGAAGGTCGCAGGGATCGGCGCGCTTCCAGCGTATAACACTGAGAGCGCGTCCTTCCTCTTGCCTGTACTCACGTCTTAACGAAGATCTGCATGGCTCTTGCTAGCCAATTGGTTTGACGTCCTTGCAAAAGCGTAGAGAACAAGTTGGTGGGTCAGCAGAGTTGAAGGCCTGGCGCGCGAACGGGAGCAAATCTGAATTTGGAGCCATAAATCCGAGTGGTCCGCCGTGTGGCACTTCTTCCACTGCTCGCCGTGTGATCATACCACCTCCCAGTGTTCTACATGCATGTCATAGAGCAGCACCAGCATGCATACCCACCTATGCAGCCATGCACGCATGCATAGTCCACATGCACTACCACGGTACTCACCGCGCACTGACGGGCTATCACTTGAACCCAGCAACGCAATTTGCTCCCGTTGCCACCCACGCGCCGCGGCCTCGCCCACCGCGACCTCACGTCGGCCTTCCTCCAGTTTCCTCATCCTCTCTCTCCCCATCCAACCTCCGCCTCGCCTCCTCACCTCCGCCCTCCTCGCCTCCCCCGACTCCCCAACCCTCTCCCCTCCCTTTCTCTTCATCCGCCGTCCTTCCCCTTCCCCTCCTCCTGTGTGCCCTTCCCCGCACGCAGACACCTTCCCCGACACCGAAATCTAACCATGGCTGAGACTGGTGCGGTTGCAAGGCTTGCAGCTCTGACTCTAGACGCGCCCCACTCCCCCGTGGACGCCCAGGGAGCCCCTGCTGGCGTGCCCGAGGAGCTTACCCTTCGCGCGCTTGTTTCTACCAAGGAGGCCGGTATCATCATTGGCAAGGGCGGCGCGACCATTGCCAACATCCGCCAGGTCGCCGACTGCAAGGCTGGCGTCTCCAAGGTCGTGCCCGGCGTTCAGGACCGCGTTCTAAGCGTGAGCGGTGAGCCCGAGGCTATTGCCAGCGCGTACTCCGAGGTCGCGCGTCTCCTGCTCGAGACGCCTCTATCGGATTCTTCCCTTCCCCCTCCCCCCACCATCGCCTTTACCTCGATCCGCCTGCTCGTTAGCCACAACCTGATGGGCACCGTCATCGGCCGCGCCGGTGTCAAGATCAAGCAGATCCAGGACATGTCTGGCGCGCGTATGGTCGCGTCCAAGGAGATGCTTCCTCAGTCTACCGAGCGCGTTGTCGAGGTCCAGGGCGCTCAGGAGGCCATCAAGACGGCCGTCTTTGAGATTGCCAAGTGCCTGCTTGAGGACTGGGAGCGGAACGTTGGCACTGTGCAGTACCACCCCGGCGCTGGCGGCGACGCTGGTGTGCTTGCTGGCGGTCTGGGTGCCCAGACTGTTACTGGCCCCACTGGCGGCATCCGTCGCACCTCCATGGGCGCCTTTGGCGCTCCTGCTCCCAACTTTGGCGACCGCCGCGTCTCCCGCGGCTCGATCTCTGCTGGCGCCGGTCCTGCCGCCAACGCTGGTGAGCGGCGCACGTCCGAGTCCCACCAGAACCCGCCTGCCCAGCAGCAGCCCACTGTCAACGACCCCAACCTCCGTACCCAGAACATTTCCATCCCCAGCGACATGGTCGGCTGTATCATGTGAGTGACTCTGGAGGGCTGACTGACTTTAGCGGCCGCGGGGGCTCCAAGATCACCGAGATCCGCCGCCTTTCTGGCTCGCGCATCTCGATCGCCAAGGTCCCGCACGACGAGACTGGCGAGCGCATGTTCACCATTGTCGGCACGCCCGAGTCGACTGAGCGCGCCCTCATGCTGCTCTACTCGCAGCTGGAATCGGAGAAGGACCGCCGTGAGTTGTGATCTGGCGATATTTCTGACTTCTGGCGCAGGCGTCAACCAGACTCCGGAGGGTGACGCGTAAAACCACCTGCCAGGTGGAGATTGTAGATATAAATCATCTCGCAGCAGCGTCTGTGCCTGCCTCGCGTCCTTGCTGTCCAGTGAGGACAGTGCTTCGTAGCGATGTAGGCGTCTGAAGTGTGCATGGGGGAGGATTAATGACCGATTGCCACAACCGTATTGCCGCTCAGGGAATTGCCACCGTCCAGCACTGAATCATCGACGTTCAGATTACACCCATACTCATCACCACCACAAAACACTCACCGCTCTCGCGACCCCATTGCATGTCCCACACGCCCACCTCGTCGACCCCCGGTAATGCCAGCGGTGCAGCTGCCAAGCCGACCCTAAGCGGCGTCCGAATCCGGCAGCGCAAGGGCCAGGCCAAGGCGCAGGCCAAGTTTGAGCCCGAGGGTGGGTTTAGCTGCCAACTTTACTGATGCAGTCTTCCGCGACTCTCTCCTGCTGCACCTCGCCCTCGTGCCCTCGCCCCCCACCAAGGATGCGCTCGTGAACAAGCTTGTGCAGGCGGGCACGACGCTCGAGTACCTCAAGTACTCTGAGCCGCTGTTCGAGCTGCTCGTCGTCGGCGGCCTGATCCAGCCGGGCGGAAGCTATCTGGACGAGAAGCGCTCGCCGTTCTATGTTATCCAGAGCCGCGAGGACGTCGGCGGCGACTGGGACCCGGTCAAGGGCATGATCGAGGTGCTGCAGCGCGTCATCCAGCGGTACAGGTACCTGCAGAAGCCGCTCGAGGAGAGCTTTTTGCCGGATCTGCTCGGCTACATTGCGCGCTGGGACGAGCCGCAGCGCGACGCGCTCGCGCAGGCGACCGCGCTCTTCATCACCGAGGTGGGCATCAACCCCAAGTGTCTCCAGTCGCTCGCAAAGGACCACGTCGTCAAGGACAGCGTCGGACTCAAGTTCCTCACGTCCTTCTTCCGCGCATACCTCCAGAAGCAGACGATTGAGCACCTCGGCGCCGCGCTGCGCAAGTCGGGCCTGCGCGACATTCTCCTCGTCTTCCCCTCCAACCTCCGCGACCGCTCCCACCTCGACGCCCACTTTAAGAAGGAGAACCTCCCGCAGATCGTCGAGTGGTACGCCAAGGCGTCGCTGTCCGAGATCAAGCAGCAGACCATCGGGTCGATCGCGCGCATGGTGACGGACGAGGACACGACCGAGCAGATTGTCGAGACGATCAGGGCGCAGCAGGCCGAGCGCCCGGTCCCCGAGGCAGACCTGTGCGAGTGGGTCTTCCTCGGCTGGATGCAGGCGTTTGACTGGAACGCACGCGCGGACCAGCTGGACGCCAACGTCGTGGCGCACATTACGCGTCTGGCGCCTACGCTCGAGCCCTTTGCCAACGCGGCCAAGGCGCAGGTGAACATTCTCAACTCGGTGCAGGTGTACTGCTACACCGAGACGCGTATTCTCAAGGCGTTCCCGCAGATCGTCAAGGTGCTGTACAATGCCGACTGCGTCAGCGACCAGGCCATCATCTACTGGCACCAGAAGGGCGCCAAGCCCCAGGGCAAGCAGCATTTCCTCAAGGTCACCGAGGCGCTCGTGCGCTTCCTCGAGGAGGACAGCGAGGACGAGGAATAGAGGCCACGTGTAAATTATGCATTAGTTAGGCTAGCCGCCACGAGCGTAGCGAGTGGTGCGAGGCGGTGGAGCGGTCCGCGAGGTTGTTGCAGCATGACTGTAGGAGGTGTAGTTCGGTCGCGCGTTCGAAACGTGACAGCCGAGCTCGCAGCGCCCAATGCTCGCATGGCCTGGATGCGATTTCACAGACGACTCGACGAGAGCAAGCGCTGGGTGTCAGACTGCATACAAACGCCAGGCAGCGCGAGTTAATGCCAGGGAGCTCGAGAATAGCTCAATGACTTGCCGGGCCTTTGCTGGTTGATGACCCCTCAGTAGCTAGGAGTGAGGCGAGATGAGCCACGAGGCAGGATGCCACCGACAAGATCCGACACAGCGTTAGGCTAACAGCAGAAGAGCAAACACACGGTATCCTGCCAAGCTGCAACCTGTCACTACTGCCAAGTTTCACGTCCAGTTCGGTACCGCGGTCCTACACACGGCAAGGCCGGCAAGACTGGCTTAGGAGGACGTAAGCGTACGTACTGCTACATGCCGTGGGCTATGCCGGAGCGGCGGTCGTAACTCGCACTGCCTCCCACTGTCCCGCGCAACAGCATGCGGGAAGATCGGCGAGAAGCGAGCAAGAACATGTCCAGGACGACGAGGTATGCCACCGATGACGGCAAGAGTGGCAGTGCCTCCCGCATACCTTCCCTGTCTCTTCTCCCTCTTCGTCTCCCGATTCCTTCCCTGCCCCTCCTGTACCCACCTGTACCCACCTGTCCCTTCGCCGCCGCCCGATCTGCACCTGCATTCCTGGTGCGAATGCAGGCTGTGTACGGCGCTCGGATCTTCCCTGGGCGGCGGTTCGGGCAAATCTCGTCGTACGTCCGTGCGTCCATGATCGCCGAGACGTCGCCGATCGCTCGTGCGAGCGTTCATGAGCTCTAGCTCGAACTTTGTCCGCTGAGCTGGAAGACGTTCACTGCCGCACGAGCGGCGGGTCTGAACCAGTATTCAGCCTCAGGTCCCTTCCCACCGCTCGACTCTGCTCAGCGTTGACATCGGCCTCACCACCCGGCGCTCGACTGGGCTCGCACTTCGTGCCACCTCGTTATGATATTACGTGCATGCTATATACTCTACAGACAGAGTCAATGTCCTATGCAATGCGAGAATGCTATTGTCCGTTTATAGTGCGATGGCGGCCGCGGCGGCGGCCATGAGGGTGAGAACGGGGACCGCACGGGCGCCCGCGGCGTTCTTGTTGTGCTGGCCGGTGCTGGGCGTGGTGGGCTCTGGGGTGGCGGCGGCGGTAGCGCTCGAGCTCGAGGCCGAGGACGAGGACGAGGGAGCGGCGGTGGACGCCGGGGGAATCTCGGCGGTGGCATTCAGGTTCGGCGCCTGGTCGACCGCAATGGTGTACGGGGTGACGGTGCCGTTGTTGGACGGCGAGTTGAGGTACCAGCGCAGGCCGTAGGCGTCGGGGACGGACTTGACGGCCCACCCGTTCTCGGCCGCGTGGGGGTACTGGTTCATAAACACCTTGACCACGTTGTCGTTCAACTCGTGCTCGAGGGCGAGGACACCAGGGGTCTTGGAGCCCTTGAACCAACCCTCCATGACGCCGCCGACCGACTCGACCGTGGTGCCAGACTGGCCAATCTTCCAGTCGTTGGTGTCGCGGTTCCAGAGCACGGTCTCCATGCCAAACACCTGCTTGGCAATGGCACGGACACGGTTGTCGACGTCGCCGTACGGCGGGCGCCAGTAGGCGGGGATGCGGCCACCAGTGACATCGGCGATCGCCTGCATCGTCCAGCCGAGCTCGGCAAGAACACCCTCGTTGGTGAGACCGGTGGTCATGTTGTGCGACCAGGTGTGGACGGCGAGGTGGCCGCCGTTCTTGAATGCCTCGAGAGCCTGCTTGGGGGAGGTGACGACGTTGGAGCCAATCATAAAGTGGGTGGCCTTTTCGTTTATCTTGTTGTCCGAGAGGTACTTGTAGAGTGTGGGAGAGGCCTCGGTGGGTCCATCGTCAAAGGTGAGCTGGAGTGAGCTTGGTCGTCGGTAGAGGCTTACAACAAAGGTGCCATCGGGGGCATCGAAGAAGTCCTCCTTGGTGTGGCAGCCAAAGGTGAACGAGCAGATGGACGGGTCCATGCCGTCCTTGCCGTCATACTTTGTGGACCCGCCGCCGCCGCTGGGATGAGAGACGGGGCAGTCTGGGAGGTGAATCTCGGCGAGACGCTTGGTCCATGCGGCGGGGAGCGAGTCGGGAGGAGGGGTCTTTCCCGGCTTGGGAAAGTGCGATGCAAAGTCTGTGGTCAGCCCGAGTGGCTCCGATAACTCGCCTGGCGAGTTGGGGTCGGGGGTGACACCATTCTGGCGCACAAAGAGCTTTGCAACGTCCGAGTCGACCGGCTGCCAGAAGGGGGCGGCGGCGACGAGGGGGAGGGCGATAAGGGAGAAGAGCATGATGGGATGTACCGGGAAAAGACCGGGGAGAAGAACGAAAGAGCTATTAAAAGGAGTGCGCGGGGGGCAGCGCACTGAAGCCAAGAAGGGAGAAGAGAGAGAGAGAGAGAGAATGAGAATGGGAGACGAGCAATGTTGGGTGCGATAAGTAGTGGTCCATGGCATGTTTTTGAGGGCAAGATGTGCGCCCTGACTAGGGGCGAGATACGAGCTGTACCCTGCGTCGACCCTCATCTGATGGGCGGTGCACAACACTGTGCCTCTCATGTACTGCCAGGGAAGGTCGCCCTGGAAAGGACGACGGATCAGCGCAAGCGTCCATTTCGCCGGACGACTTGGCCGGATGATGACGAGCAAGGAAGGTGTCGTGCACGGATGCGGCGTGTACATGTCTGTTTGCGGACAATCTCCCATCACTACTGCCCAGCCTCAACAGATCCACCACACTACCGCCATTCGACTCGCCATCTCGTATGAGAACCGGGGTTCCAACTGATGGCCGATGTCAAACAGAGGTCAAACTCGCCGGCGGCAACGTGACGGCCAAACAAGAGCAAGGGATACGACGCCTCGGTGAATAGGGAACTAGCCCCCGATAACAAGCTTTGGCTCAAGGAATGTCCCTCCGGCCCTAATGTCCCCTGGCCTTGTTGCTCCCGAAGTCTACCAAAATACATCCTCTTGGTCATCGTTGACGCTGTCTCGGCCGTATGCCAAATGCGGGCGGTACTAGCAGCACTGCACGTAGGGAGAGCGGGAGTACTGCAACAGCCTCGGACTCCAGTGACTACCGTGTGTCCACATGTGCGTCGACGGCTGTGCGGCAGCGTCGCTTCCAGAGTCGTGGGCCGATCTTGCCGAGGTGCCGAGCATCTTGGCGACCGTCCGTGCATGGGAGCAAGGGGTGTTTCGTGTGCTCGACGTATTGGCATACTCGGGGGCGTTGGAATGCACGCCACTCGGCGGGTTGGGAGCGCAAGCCGGGAGGTGGAACTGGTGGCGCGCGTTCTGCGGCTCACCCATGGATCGTGGCTTACGCCCATCTGCTCGCTGTTGCATTACGCTGCTAAAGCAGCTTGGATACTCCGTTTGGATACTCCGTATCGCAGCTAGATGGCAACTCGGCAGCCAATCTGCTCTAGCACTGCTCGCACCAGCACGCACCAACCTGCCGGGCACACCCGCTGTCTCCAGTCTTGTGTCGCCCGCCGCCAGGAATGTCCGCCTTGAGGAATGCGTGGCGTCTCAAGCCAAGCTCCCAGGATCGTCGCTCAGCCTAGCATGCCTCGCGGTCGTTGCTAGCTGCGATGCATATGGGCTACCCCCCGGACTTGCCGCAGAGTCGGCGGGATCTCCTACCCAGGTGGGATCAATACTCGAGCCCTCGTTGCCTCTATTTGGATTTGTGCCTGGGCTGCATTCGGATCTCCACCACTTAGAACTAGTCGACGCCGCCAGTTGTGAGGACACTCCGTTCCGATGGCGACGAGGGCGACGACAAGCCCTCTGAATAAGTTCTCCTACTTGTAGTCATCTACATCGCGCACATCGCTCGCCGCCCATCCCACTCCGCAGCCAGCGGTTCTCTTCGGCTCCCACCTCCACCGACCTCCACCTTACCCCTGCTCAGTCAGCTGCCAGAATTCCTCATTCTCCCACTCACCATGAGCGGGCTCTATCCGCCTGCCAGCGGCGAGCTCGAGCGCCATAGCGTGCCCCCATCCACCGACGCCGAGTGGGCAAGGGCACTCCAACTGTGCGTATTATCTATATTCCCCCTGACCGCAGCTACGGCGTCGACCGTCCGTTCAAGAGCCACCCCGGCTCGCCGACAACGTCGTCCTCAGCCGCCAAGCCGAGCCAACTTCTCATCCACCAGGAAAGCTACTCGGAAGACTGCATTGCAGGAAAACTTCCAGACTGGGACGAGGCAGCTCGTGAGGCTGCATGGAAGAAGGATCTCAACAAGTTTGACTGGAACACGGACGTGCACATCCTCGCTGGCACTGCAGCAGATGATCGGCACACGTCGCCAGCATCGACTTCCCAGTGTCCGGGCGCTGGGACGTCCGCGGCCTCGGCTGCCCCACAGCTCTCGCCCTGCCCGAATGCCGCCCCCTCAGACGAGAAACTCGCCCCCGCTGTGGACCTGACGTTTACGCAGCTTACGCCCTCGAGCGGGCTGTGCGCGTTCGAGGAGCAGTACGTCGTTTCAGAGGCGGTAGGCCTTCCCAGACCTGTTCATCCAGACGCAGACCATGGGCACCTCTGTGCCACCGCTGAAAAGCGCCGCCTGCGCGCGTTCTACGAACAAGAGGGCTGGCTTCCGGCTCCGAACCCGAGTATTACTTCTCGCACACGACGGTCGGCTGCCATCCGTCGGCTTGGACTGAACAATGACGACGACACGGGGGAGAGGTATGCTGTCATCTCAAAGTATTGTGAGATGGCCCAACTTGTAAGTCTCGCCCACAGTCTCGCTGATGCAGATCTTCGGAACCGACGGTGGTGTCGTAGCGGTGCTGCACGGCGACAGGGAGGATGTGTACGTGCCAAATCGGTCATGGCGCAAGTGGTCGTTCCCTGCAGGCCAGTCTCTGGCCGGCCACGCCGTGCTCAACCCCGAAGGACGCTGCATCGCCATAGGCGACATGGACGAGGACTGGCGCTTCAAGAACAATCCCGATCGCACTGGCGTGAGGAAGATGAGGTTCTTTGCCGCCGCCCCGCTACGATACCACCGCTCTGGCAACAGCGACCAGTTTGTGGACTTTGGTGCGCTGTGCATTCTGGATTACAAACCGCGGGACAAGTTTGACTCGCGTGAGCAGGGCATCCTGCTCCGGCTGGCAAACATGCTCGTCTTCCAGCTGGCTACCTTGGTGAGCACGACTGCTGGAGGCCACTGACAACAGCAATCTGAAATCATGGCCAAGCGCTCCAGCGGAATGTATGAGGCGAGCATCAACTTTCTTCGGCGCTCCTTTGTGCCCGAGCACCTAAAGCCGACCGCGTCGCAGGAGCCCAAACCAGCAAAGGAGAAGCCTAAGAAAAGGTTGTCGAAGAAGAAGAAACTAAAGGTGCAGAAGACTGGCAACCTGAGGCTCGAGGTGCCCCGTCCGCGCGGGCATAGGTCACTATTCGCTGCCCTCGACCACAGCCACCACCGCGACTCACCTACTATGGCGTCAAAGTCTGAGGCAACGAGGTCGGTCGTGTCGACGCCCCCGACTGGCACACCGGTGTCCACGAGGGCGTCGTCCCCGCCGGCCCAGAGGAGGGCCATAAAGACTGGCCCGCGGGACTCGCAGCGCGCCAAGCGCGCCGACCTCGCCTCGGAGACACTGCTCTTCAACGACGCAGCCGAGACCCTGCGTGGCATTCTCCATGCCGATGCAGTCACAATGGTGGACCTGCACGAGTACCAGCTGTTCATCCGCAAAACGTCCCGCCCAGGGGACGACCAGAACCAGACGCGAGAAGCCATCGTGGGCGATTTCCTCCAAGGCAAGGAGTGGCCCAGCAACGTCGAACCCGTGGTGAACCATGTCCCACGGTCAGAAAACTCTGGCGTGGAAGTTCTCGGCCAGAGTGCAGCGACTGGGTGGAACTTTGACTTTGACCAGCCAAATGTCGTCGACATCATGGGCGAGTTTATCAAGAGATACCTCAGCACCCGCGCGTTCTGGTGGGACCGTGAGGACCCGGAGGACAAGCTCGCGACGCAGCTGATGGCCTTCATGCCTGACAAGTCCCAGACGGTGCTGGCGACAGTGTTCATGACATACACGGGCACACTGCGGTACGCCTCGTTCGTCGTCTGGGACCGCAAGCCGGCAACCTTCGACGACAGCTGCCGTCTCGCGCTGCCGTTTGTCTGGATCATCGGCGCCGCACTCGCGTCGAGCCTTGCTATGAACCGGATCAGAAACGTAGAAGAGAGCCAGATCACATACTCCAACCTCCAGGCGCACGAGCTCAGGACGCCGCTGCACCAGATCCTGGCCATCACCCAGCTCCTGCGATCATCCATGTCCGAGCTGGCCGAGCAACCCAGCGTCGCCCAGCTCTCCACCCGCGGTAGCATGACGACCCTGGAGCAGGTGCGCGATCTCTTGCCCTTCCTCGACGCCATCGACACCTCCGGCAAGACGCTCCACGGCATCGTGGACAACATTCTGACCTTCCTGGATCTCACGGCGAACGATAACAAGTGGGAGTCGGCCCGCGCCAAGCATCCTCTCTTCTCTCGCCGTTCAGCGCAGCCAGCGACAATCGGCGCCATGATGGAAGAATTGGTTCGAGAGGCGTACGACGAGAACCTCCGCAGCCGCATCGGCACGGGCCAGTCCGAGGGATCTATCGAAACTGTCCTCGAGATCATCCCGAAGGGCCTGGGCTTGCAGCTGACCGAGGACCGCTCGGGCGCGCTGCGCCGTGCCCTCGCTAGGCTAATCCATAACGCGTATCGATACATTGACGGTCCGGGATGTGTGGAGATCTACGTCGACGATGTCAAGAGCTTTCTCCCGCCCGAGGGCTGTGAGGATCTGTCCGCCACGCGCAAGATCTCGATCCACATCGTCGACAACGGGCACGGCATGGCGCAGAGCTTTGTGGACGAAAAGCTGGGCGAGCCGTGGGCCAAAGAGGACCTGTACGCCACTGGGTCGGGGCTGTCGGTCCACCTGGCGTACAGGATCATCGACCTCATGGGCGGGCAGATGGAGATCTCGTCGGCGCCGGGAGAAGGCTGCATCGTCTCCATCGAGGTGCCTGTTCCTGTGGCCGAGGTGATTCCCGAGATCGAGGAAGTGAGGCGCAAGGTCGCGCTGTATGGCTTCACCTGCGACGAGGCAGGATGCACATGCAGCATCGAGCGACTCGCGGCTAGCCTCGAGCGACAGTACATCACTCTGGGCTGCGAGATGGTGCCCATCGAGGACGCCGAGGTCCTCATCGTCGATGGGAGCCACGAAGCCGACCTGCGCGGCCTGCTCGACCGCATCAAGGGCGAGGTCGTCATCTTCGAGGCAGACGAGAGCCTGCCGATTGACATAGCCTGGGCGGAGGGCACGCGTGTTCGCCGCCTACGCAAGCCCATTACACCAGCAGCGGTGCTCGCGTCCCTCGAGCCCGCGCCGCCACCTGTGCCTCTGGACGGCGAGACTGCCGAGACGATCGCGCGCCGTCGACTCAGGACGCACTTTGAGGACAAGCCAGCGGAAGAGACCAACCCCGCGATGCAGCGGTGGAAGCAGCGCGGAGTCTGTGTCGAGGAGGCCGTCGCGTCCCTCTGTCTCGGGGACTACTTTTCCTCCTGCGGCCGGACAGGGCTGCGCCAGCCGAGCATCAGCTCGGGTACGTCGGCGACGCCGACCGAATCAGACGCGAGCCGCACCCTCGTCTCGCCGTTCTTCAGCGGCGGCAGCACGGGCACGCCGATAACTACGCCGAGTGAGGAGGGCGCTCCGAGCGAGCGCAGCGACCCGCCAGAGGAGCGGCCCAAGCGGGATGACCTGCGCGTGCACGCTGTGGAGAACAGCCACGGCCTGGAGCATGCTGGCGAGAAGCCGCCTGCGCCAGCCGCTGCGGAGCGCGTAACGGTCCTCGTGGTCGAGGACAATGTGATCAACCGCAAGATCCTTGTCAAGATCCTTAATGCGGGCAACAAGGCGGCGCTGGAGGTCCACGAGGCAGAGGACGGCGAGGCGGCCGTGTCGCTCTTCAAGTCGTTCAGCGGACCCGCGATCGTGCTGCTCGACATCAACATGCCCAAGATGGACGGGTACGCCGCCGCGATGGAGATGCGCGTGATAGAGCGGCGACGGGGGAGCATTGTGCTGGAGGAGGGCAAGGAGGCTGTGGAGAACGGGCGCAATGGGAGCGTTAGCGAGGATGGGAGGCGGAGTAGGATCTTTGCCGTCACTGCTCTCGCGGGCGAGGACGAGCGCCGGCGTGGGCTCGTCGAGTGCGGCATGGACGGGTGGCTTACCAAGCCATGTCCCAAGGCTACGCTGCAAAAGGTCGTTGAGCAGGCCAGGCGGGAGCTGCTGGGTGTGTGAGTGGGGTTCTGTTTCGGTCTTTTGGGTTCAGCGTTGTATCTTGCTGTACATGTATGCATGGCTGGGGTGTATGGGTAGTTGCTGCGTACAAGCGGAAGGATTACTCAATCTTGCAGGCAGTTCCGCCAACGACGATGAGCGGCACAATCCATAGACCCTCCCTGTGTTCACACGCAGCTGGCCAGAGCTGGACAAGAAGACCTCGACGGAAAGGGACTGTCGAATACTCGGTGCAGCGTACAACGAGCACGTCGAACCTCTGTGGCGGAACCTTGGGCAGTGAAACAGCCAAGCTCGCTATCTCAAACACGTCCTCACGCCCTACACAAACCTATCTGCGCCCTACACAAACCTGTCTGCGCCCTACATAACGCCCTACACAACGCCCTACACAGCGCCCTACACAAGCCTTACTTCCACAATGAAAGACATCTGACGCCGTCCAGTGGCGGCCCTCGCATCCGACGCACCAGGTGCACCGTGCGTGAGCCAAACTGTGCACCGTGCCCTACCGTGTGCATTAGAAAGTGGCACCGCCACTGTCCAGGCTTCCACCTCTGACCCTCGCTGTTGGGCTCCACGTTGGGGAATGAGCAAAAGGATGATGGAGAGTGCAAAACGTTAGGTCCGACTGGGAATCGAACCCAGATTACAAGAACGCGGTTAGGCGTCAGAATCTTGTGTACTAACCGTTATACGATCAGACCTATGATCATTGTCAAAATAAAAGTTTTATGAAGCAGAGCCGACGATGTTGTTCGATTTGCATCTCGGGAGAGTGCATTTGATTGGCATGGACCGAGTGAGGAGGGAGAGGAGAGTGAATCAGGATAAAGAACGACGTCGAGATGCAGAAGGCAGGCCGTATCACGTGACCAGACCATGGACGTAAGATGCTACTCGAACAGTTCCTCTGGCGTCTTGCCGCCTTCAACTAGCGCCAGTGCGCGATGTAGTGTCTCGGCGTCGACTGTTGACCAGTTTGGGCTTGGTCCACTGCGCACCCAGTCAAAGTCCTGCACTTGGCCGTGTCGACTTGATCCATCGGCGGAAAAGGGATATCCACCAAAGTGTATGCGCTCGCAGTGCTCGATGACAGGGAGACTGAGGACGTGGAGGAGGACGACGACATCCTTACTCGAGTGGAGGCGGAACTGCTGTCCTCCCAGGACTACCAGGCAGTCTGCGAGGTCGGACAGCATCACGCTGCCGGCCATCACCGGCGCAAGCACGACACACTGCCGCAGGTCGCGAGCATGCAGCGATGTCAAGGTCCCAGGGCTGTCTCTGAGATCGATAATGCAGCCCGATAGCGACGCGAGGGTGAGAGTGTATGTGCCGCACGGGCTGTAATCGCCTGGTGTGAGCCGTGTGTTTGAGCAGGCGGAGAGCGTGTAGGTCGTGCTCGCATGTACTTCTGCTGGTACTGGAGGTGGCGCCGGTGTACTTGGTCCGCTCGGTGTGCTGGGTCTTGAACTGCTAGCTGATGCCGAACCGCGCTTGAACGCAAACTTTGACTTTGGTTTTTCGGCCCTCAGCGAGCTGAGACGCGTCTCGAGCTCGCGCACTTGCTGCTGTCAGCTCTATTCCTAGGACAAGTAGCAAACCAGGTCGTAACTCCTCTGATCATATGCGGGCAGCCTCGGCCGAACCTCCGCGAACGCAGCTCGGAGAGAGGCGAGATGTGCTGCTGCAGCTGACGCGTCTGGAGGAGATGCGTTGAGCGCATGCTCCGTATCTGAGGTCAGCTGTCGCATGCTATCTATAGCCCACCACTCTTGAGTGCGCGAAAAGTGTCGTAGAAGGCCGCCGCCGAGCTCGTGTTCGCCATGGTGAGGAGTGTAAACAAAAGTTGGCCGAATATCTGGACCGCAAGTTGGCCTGACGTCACGGATCACTTCAGGCATCTCCATGGCAACCTTCCTTCACATCTCAATCGCCGCATCGCTCACTCTCGACAGCTAACAGCGACTAACAACTGGAGAATACTCTCTCCTGTCCTTTCTTCCATCTCTGCGAACACCAGGGATGGCACTCGCACCCACGGCCCTCGGGATACTCTCCCACCCCCTCGGCCTGCCGGGCACGCTGACGCTCGCCTCGATACCCGTCGTGTACGGCCTCGGACGCCTGAGCGGCAATGTCAGCTGGGTAGACCGCGCATGGACAACGTGGCCGCTGCTGTGCTCGGCGTTGATCACGCTGTGGACCGCGTCCAAAGGCGGAGCATACTCGGCGGCGCTGCCTCGGATGTGCCTCATGTTGGCGATTCAGGTAGCTGCCCTGCCCTCTGCGAAGCTAATTCCAGGTCGTGTGGTCTATTAGGCTGACATGGCACACCGCTAGGAGAGGGCTGTACGAGCTGTAAGCTGGACCTAGCCCGAAGAAGCTGACATCAGCGATGGTGAGGACTACCGATACCGCACGATGCGCAAGCTTGTGCCCGAGTGGTTCTTCGAGCTCGTCCACATCTTTGCAGTTGGTGATCCCCCTCTCTGAAACCTTCTAACAACAGCAATCCCCCAGCCTCTCCTAGTCTTCTCCCTCGTCCTCCCCTTCAGCGCGCTCCTGGTGCCAACATCGTCCTACTCGGGTGGCCCATTCCCCGATCTCTCCCTCCCATGGTCCTTTTTCTCCTCCTCCAAGGGGGTTCCAGCCTCAACACCAGTGCTACACGCAGGCGACGCGCTACTCGCGCTCCTCAACCTCTCCATCCTCGCCATCCAGGCCATGGGCGACAACCAGATGTACGACTACCAGAACGCAAAGTACGCCGCCATGCCGGCCGACACGGACACGTCGTCGAACCAGGTTGTCGTGCCCGACCACTACTTCCCCGGCTTCCCCACCAAGGGCCTTTTCAACCTTGTGCGACACCCAAACTTTGCCGGCGAGCAGCTGCACTGGCTCACGCAGGGCTTGTTTGCCGTCTGTGCGGTGCAGGCGAGTCAGAGGACTGGGGAGTGGCTAAAGGTTGCCCTCGGGCCTGCTTTTGCTGTAAGAGTGATTGGGAGACTTGCTGAGTGTAGCTTTCAATCCTGTTCTGCGGCAGTACGCGGTTGACCGAGTGGATCACGAAGCGCAAGGTAGGTAGGAGCCTGGAACTGTTAACTGACCCCAGTACCCCGAGTACGGGGCATACCAGAAGCTTGTTGGCATGTTCCTCCCGCAGGAGACGCTGCTGCTGCGCTTGCGAGCAGCAGTCAGCGGTACGACTGCGGCGCTCATGCGCCAGCTGCAGCCCAAGGGCAAGGGCAAGCAGCTCTAGACGGTAGACATTCCTAGACCATATCATAACCCTACAACAATCTATGCCTATCCCATGAGGTCGACGAGATCCGCGAACGCGTCCTTCTTCGCTGGCTGCTGCTGCTGCGGCGCTGGCGAGTGGCCGTTCGACTGCTGCCGCGAGCCAGTTGCGGTGGGGGTGAGCGTCGGCGTGAGGTTGCCGAACTGATTTGGCCGCTGCTGCTGCTGCTGCTGAGGCTGTTGCCACTGTTGTGGCGGTTGCTGCCATTGCTGCTGTTGCTGCTGTTGCTGCGCGGGCTGCTGCCACTGAGCCATACCACCCATACCGCCCATACCGCCCATGCCTCCCATCATGCCGCTGTACTGTGGCGGCGGCTGCGAAGGGGTGGTGTTGAACAGTGCCATGGGGTCCTGGCGCTGGTGGGTCTGCGCCTGCGCTGCAGCTGGAGCGGGAGAGTTGGATGGAGAGGGTGCGAAGAGGTCGAGTGGCAAACCACCCATAGTGAAGCCAGGATTGGTGCTCGACTCGGCTGCGCCATCCCCGGACGGCAGTGCGACGCCGCCAGTGGCCTCGTCGTCTTCTGCAAAGGCGTCGAAGGAGATGAGGTCGCTGCCTCGGGCTGCCTCGGGATTGGACTGGTTGACTACAGCCTGTGCCGCAGCCCAGTCACCGCGCTTGCATGCCTCGAATCGCTCCAGCGCATTGTTGATCAGGTCGTTGCACATGAGCAACCGGTCCATGAGACCCTCGTGCTCGCCCGTGTCCTGCTCGATCCACTTTTGGATCTTTGGCCGGGCACCACGGCACGCCGAGGCAACCTGGTCGTACACATCCCCTTCGATCCCGATGCGCTCGCCCTCCTTGGCGTTATCCAGCATGTCGTTGAGGAGGATCGCCTTGGACTGGACCTTTTCTAGTTCTGTAATGGTCTGCTTCTCATAGTTCACTGCCCGGTCTGGCTCGGCGCCCGCAAGCTGCTTCATGAGCTCTTGCGCCGCTGCGAGGTCCCGGGGCGTGGCTCGCCGGATGAGCTCCTGCAGCTTGGCGCTCTTCGCTGCGCGGTCCTCCTCCTCGAGCTCCTCAGGGGACTTGAGATCCTGCCGTCAGACTTGACCACTACCGTGAACTCACCTCATTTGGGTTGGCCGCCGCCATGGCGCGCGAGGCGTCAAACGACTTGAACCGGTAGCCCTTGTAGCTAAGCAGGCGGTGCATGTCGCGGATGTGCACAAGGTCGTCCTTGTACTTTGACGTCACACAGATGGTGTTCTTCCACTCGTGGATAAGCTGGGATGAGCACTCGCCGCACCCTGCCCTACCTCCAGGATCCTGGCCATGACTCGGCCGATGACCATCGGCGGCCGCTCGGGGAAGCGGCGGACGAGCTCGTTGAGGAACTCTTTCGTGCTGATCTGCAGCTGGATTGGGTAGCCGCAGTTCTTGACCAGGTGGTCCAGGACTGAGAGCGCAATGAGCGCCTGGTTCGGGTTGCGCGAGTTGATGTAGCCGAGGAGCGCTTGGGTGGACTCGCGCGCGCTGGAATTAGCTTAGGAATGCCTACGAGCTCACGAGTTGGCGCGCTTCTTGTTGATCAGCTCGGCGAGCTCAATGTTGACCACATCGTTCGGCGACAGCAGCGTCGGGTCGCATGCCTGGTCTGCCGTGTCAGCAAGTGCTCGGCGCTCATTCACGTACCGACGAGTGCTTGGACAGCAGAACGCCGCGTCCAAGGGGATGCCGATGAGGAGGCGAGCATGGTGGGTACCGTCTACCTCGCCAATGCAACGCGTAGAGGTCTGGCTGCTGCTGGGATAGAGAAAGTAGCCAAGTCGCAGTCAACGAGGTCATCGCTCCGCCCATCATACCCAGGGTGCCACGTCGGCGTTACACTGCCCTGGCCGTGCCTGCCTCCACCTCCTGGGTCGGCTTGTACTCTCCGTCGTTGCATTCTCGCGACTAGTAATCACCTCGACGCCGAACTGGAGGGATTGTTGCGCAAGACCAACGACATTGTGGAGCTGACGATTAGAGACTAATGAGGATGGTTCGCGAGCTCCAAGCTGACGATCTTGCATTGGATCTGTCAACGTCCACAGCGCTGGCCATGGTAGGCCTCTGGACGGCAGCAAGCTCCAAGTGGATTGACTGACGCATATATGCCAGAAGGGACGGTAAAATGCAGCATCGAACTGCTGTAGCCCCGTTTGGTGAGGTTTGGACTGAAAGCAGACGACTTGGGGGAGGCGCCTTCGCGGCTAGCAGCTCCCACTCTCGCCCATCATGCATGTCGTTAGCTCAGCGCACCAGTATGCGGCCATGGAGGTCAGGCTGTCTTATGGACGTCGGTAAACCGATAGGTGCTGGCGGTTCTTCCCTATTCCATAACTGTTGCTCAATTCAACTTGCCTTAATCTCCCCAGTGACACCGCCGCTGTCGAATACAGATATCCACGAGGGCAATACCATGTGCCCAGCGATGCATCAAACGTAGCTATGGCAGAGGTGTCTACCGCTGCACGTCTGACGACGTCGACGGGCGGCGGTCAAATCAGATCCCCCCTCTACTCCGTCTTCTGAGCGCAATAAACCATGCCAAAAGCGTCCCGGCAACATGCAGGTAGACCTAAACACTGCTGAGAGAGATGCTCCATGCATGCATGGTCTCCTCAATGCCCATCCAAGTGCCACACTGGCGGAGGAATCGGACTCCGCCCTGACTGAGGCGGCTGGGTGAGGACGGCCGAATTGCTCCCGCTCAGTGAGCCAGAGCTGTGGCTGTCGGACCAACCATCGCGAGCTCATCTCTACGCCGACTCTCCACTCCATAAACAGGCGCACAGAGGCCACAATGGCGTCCGTTCGCTTTGGTAGGCTCGGGAAGACTGCAGCAGGAGCTAACCTCAGCTCCCGCACTTCGGGCGAAGGTGTCCGCCTCGTCGGCGCCTCGCATTGCTCGGAGGGTGCGTTCCGATCACGAGCTAGCTGACAGCAGTCCGCGCACGACCTGACGGTCCTCAACCAGCCCAAGACCAACAAGGCTGTGCCGATCACCAAGTCGGGCCCCCCGTCTGGCGGCCGTTCTGCCGTGTCGGGCCACACGGTCACCGTCTTTGGCTGCACTGGCTTCCTGGGCCGCTACCTCGTTGCCAAGCTGGCCAAGGAGGGCTCGCAGGTGATCGTGCCGTACCGCGACGAGGACGCCAAGCGCCACCTCAAGGTGACCGGCGACCTCGGCCAGGTTGTGCCGCTCGAGTGGGACGCGCGCAACCCGGACCAGATCCACGAGTGCGTCCGGCACTCGGACACGGTGTACAACCTCGTCGGCTGCGACTGGCAGACGCGCAACTACACCTACGAGGACGTGAACGTCAAGGTCGCGGGTCTCATTGCACAGGTCGCTGCCGAGTCTGGCGTCGACCAGCTCGTCCACGTCTCCCACCTCAACGCCAACCCCGACTCTGCGTCCGAGTTTTACCGCACAAAGTACGCCGGCGAGCGCGCAGTGCGCGATGCGTTCCCGAATGCGACCATTGTCCGCCCCGCCGCCATGTACGGCCCGGAGGACTGGCTCCTGAACGCGGCGGCGCAGTACCCGGCGCTCTTCAAGCTGAATGGCGGCAGCACAAAGTTCCTGCCTGCCCACGTCCACGACGTCGCTGCGGCGCTCAAGGTCATCCTCGACGCACCCGTGACGTCTGTTGCGTCTACTTTCGCCCTCCCCGGCCCCGAGGTCCGGACGTACAACGACATTCTCAAGCTCGTGGCGACGCTGACGATGAAGCCGCAGACGAACCCGCCGACCGTGCCCAAGGCCATGGCCAAGGCGTTTGCGAGCGTGACCAACAGCGCCGTGTGGTGGCCGACCGTGTCGCCTGACGAGATTGAGCGGCGGTTCATCAACGACGCCGGCGTCGCGGCGCACGAGGAGAGCAACGCCGCCGCGTACCCGTCCGGCTGGGCGCCGCCCGAGACGGTCGACACGCTCCCGGGCGTCGACGGCGAGCCGACCAAGTCGTGGGCCGACCTCAACATCACCCCAGACCCGATCGAGGAGCACGCCATCAAGTACGTCCGCCGCTACCGCTCGGCCGCGACGTTTGATGTGCCCACCGAGACGGGCTACTTTAAGCAGCCAAAGCCGTACCACGTTGTGCCTTAGAGATGGATAGCAGTAGGGATGAGCTGGGGAGGCGATCTGACTGGAGAGGTGGGGCACTGACGTGCTGAGCGGTCGCGGTGGAATGTGCTGCATTCTGGTCGGGGCATGCGGTGGCGCGAGGATTGGGGCTCGTGAAGGACATGGTTGGTGAAGGGGAGATTGGCGGGCACCCTCCCCCAGCCTGCTACCATGCAGCTCTACGGGCAGCTCGCATCGGAGTGAGCACTGGCAGCGGAAGTACCACTCTTTGGGTTCTGAGTGTCGGCCAGCGGCTGGCTTCGTGGGTACAATGCTGGCGGAGGCTGGGACGGAGGCTGGGAGGACTCACGATCGTCTCTTACCCTCGGCATCACGACGACCTTGGGAGCGTGTATTAGGTTCGCCGCACTGGGAGCTGCGTGCGTTAGGGCACACGCGCACAGAGTACTCGCCCCCAAAGGAAGAACGTCAGTTGGAGCGAATGCGCAAGAGTCAGTTGGAGTCTATGCGACTTGGTCCACACCACGAGATTGTCCAGTTTGTGTCATGCAATGCTATTATAGTACAATGGTGCTCTATTCTCTACGCGGACGCGACGGTGCGTGCGGCCTGCTCGAGGTCGTACTCGAGGTCGCGGACGTCCTCGATACCGACGGACAGGCGGATGAGCTCGTCGTCGATGCCGAGCACGGCGCGGTCGGCGGGCGCGACGGACGCGTGCGTCATAACCGCCGGCAGCTCGGCGAGGGACTCTACGCCGCCAAGCGACTCGGCGAGGGTAAAGATCTTGAGCGCGGAGAGGAAGTCGGAGCTCGTCTCGACCTTGGGCTTGGCGGAGAGCACGCCCGCGTCGAGCCGGAAAGACACCATGCCGCCGTACGGGAAGCCGGTCTCGGTCGAGTAGCCCTGGGACACGAGCTTTTCGCGCGCGTCGGGCGCGAGCTGGCGCCAGGCCAGCTCACGGACCGCCGTGGTCGCGGCGCCCTCGAGGCCGGGGTAGATGACCTCGCGGACCCAGGCCTGCTGCTTGAGCCAGCGGGCGACGGCGAGCGCGTTCGCGCCGTGCTGCTGCATGCGGAGCGCGAGCGTCTTGGCGCCGCGCTGCGCGAGCCACGAGTCGTACGAGCCCGGCACGGCGCCGCCGGCGTTCTGGTAGAAGCGCAGCTTGGCGACGAGGTCTGGGCGGGTGGACACGAGCACGCCCATGATCACGTCCGAGTGGCCGTTGAGGTACTTTGTCACCGAGTGTGTGACAATGTCGGCACCGAGACGGAGGGGCTGCTGGTAGTAGGGCGAGAGGAAGGTGTTGTCGACGACGACAATGGCGCCCAGCTCGTGCGCGACGCGCGCGACGGTCTCGACGTCCACGACCGAGAGGGTAGGGTTCGTCGGCGTCTCGACCCACACGAGCTTGGTGTTGGGGCGGAACGCGTTGCGAAGCTGCTCCTCGACGCGGGCCGCGTTAGCCTCGACGCTCGGCGCCTCGTTGGCCATGGAAATGTGCACAAAGGTCGTCTCAATGCCGCCAGCCGAGGCCACCTTGGTGAAGTACCGGTAGGTGCCGCCGTAGACGTCGCCGACGGACACGACGTGGCCGCCCGCGGGGACGAGGGAGGTGACGATTGCTTGCGTCGCGGCGCTGCCAGAGCTGAAGGCCAGTGCGGGCGGGAGGTTCTCCTCGGCCGTGCGCTCGGCCGTGGTCAGGTGCTGCTTGCTGGGGTTGGGGAGCTCGAGCGACGCCACGAGCGCCTCGAATGCCAGCCGGTTCGGGTTCAGGCTGCGCGTGTACTCGAAGCCCTGCGGTCAGCATCGATACGAGAGGGTGGAGTGGCGCGGTATGCCCACCGAGTGGAAATCCGAGTGCTCAATCCGAATGCACTCGGATGCCAATTGCGCGGCATAACCGCGGCGCTACTCACCTTGTGCACGCCGACGGCGGACTGCTTGAAGGTCGTCGAGAGGGAGATGGGCGGGATCACAGCACCAGTCTCCTCGTTGGCCTCAGAGCCGGCGTGGATGAGACGGGTGCCAAAGTGGTAGCCGGTCTGCTTGTGGACGGCGTGGCCGTTGGCGACGGCGCCGTTCGAGTCACCGTTGGAGATGGAGGTGCGGGTCATGGTGAGAGAAGAGTGAGTGGCAAGCACTGCGAGATCGCCATCTTCTTTATATTCTGCATGCATTCCTGCAGTGATGAGTAAAATCACAGCCAAGTCCGAGTGGAACGGGCATGGCGTGCTCGGTTTTGAAGAATTTCCGTGGAGATTACGCGCAGTGGGCAGTCCCTGGCTGACCAACGAGGCTCCGTCCGGTGGCAAATTCTGACAAAACGTCACTGTTCGGCCATGTCCGCGCTGGTCATCACAACAACAATGGCCACTGGCGCGTGCTAATGTGCTTCTAGCACAACGTATGACATTATTCTACACGCCGGGTCCGTGCTCGGCCCAGCTCCAGTCCTACACCTTCCGCTCCCCCAGCCGCTCGAGATACTCCTGGTGCCGCCGCCGCCCCAGCTCCAGCTTCTCCTCCGTCGTCAGGTCCTGCAATGTGCCCAGTGCCGAAAAGTCCAAGTCTGGCATGACCGCGACTGACGAGTCGTTCGGCGTCCGGGGGGACGCCTCGTATCGAGACTTGGGCGACATGGTCAGACCCGGCGGCTGCGACTCGCTTGGCGACGCCGGCGGCGGCCCGTGACCGTTCGCCTCTGCAGCCTCTGATCCCACAGAGTGGCGCGGCTGTGGGAGATATCCGCCAAACACTTTACGCAGCTCGGCCTCGCGCACCTCTGGCGCCTTGTCGCGCTCCACGCCAATCAACTCGTCCCCCTCCCTGTACACCGAGAACGGATCAAACTCGCTCTCATGCTCCCACGCCAGGTCGGTCGGAGCTGGCAGCGCATCGCCCCTGGGGTCAGCTCGACTCCACGGCGCCACTAATACACTCACCACAAAGCCTCCTCGAGGTCATTCAGAAGCCGGCACATGTTGCCTCCTCGGCCGTCTGGCGTCATGACATTTGACGGGACAATGTCGCCGTAGCCGCCGCGAATGACCGTCTCGCCGAATGCCCAGCCTAGGTCCTTGCGCCGGTTGATTGTCTCGTCGATATCTCGAAGGCCATAGCGGATCTCGCATCCCCAGAACTTGACGTCGCCGTCTGTAGGCGGCGAGTTCAGAAACCCCTGGCGCTTTCCTTCTTGCACCGCCGTGACTGTCCAGCTCCGCCAGACCTTTGGCAGAGCACCCGACGCGTTCGGCGCTAGAGACACCCGCCGCACCGCCGAGGTCAGGGGGACACCCGCCCACGGACACGGCCGATGGGGATTTGTTGTCGACCACACCGCGTCGATGTACGCCCCTAGTGCCTGCACGAGCTCCAACACGAGTGGCCGTATGCCCCTGCGCGACAGGAGCCAGTCTATGGCGGAGAAGGGATTGTCCATTTCGGACAGACGTGGATGGGTAGACAACCGTCGAGGGCGTGATAATGAAATGGTCGACACGCCGAGATACTCTGGGTCGACTGCAAGTTCAACGTCTCGGAGGGCGCGCACCGATTCGGTGGTGTAAATGTCCTGGATGCCGGGGATGATGCTCCTGGACGTGTTCGATATCGGGCTGAGGTGGTGCGACGACTCGGACGCGCTCTGGGCGTGTTCTGGGACCGGCTCCCCGTTCCAGGGCGCTGTACTGGCGCTCGGTCGGCGGGAGGATTCACGCGCGGACTCGCTCAGATCGCCCAGTGCAGGGTGTTGTGACGAGGGGGGTGAGGGTCTAGGACTCTGCGGTGCAGAGTACAGCGACGGAGCGCGGTTTGGGAACAAGGGGCTGGGATCTGCCGGTGTCGGATTTGTAGGCTGCTCTGCACACCATTTCTGCCATCAGCACGACCAAAATAAGACATACCCTCCACTTGCTCAAGGCCGCTTCAGCTCTGCGGCGATCGAGCCTGGCATCGTGGTCCTCGACGATGCGTTTCCGTCGTGCACGCCCGGGCACGGGGGTCATTTCGAATTCTGACGAGGCGTCATCGCGGTGCGAGTACACCAGCGAGGAGCGATTCGAGGTGACGCTCTTGGGGCGGCGTCCGTTTGGGAGGAGGGATCCGCGACGCGCAAAGATGCCTCCAATGCCGCGCGACGAGGAATGCACCGATGCTGAGCATAGTGATGCCGAGTCTGATGTCGAGTTCAAGGATGTTCTGGACTGCATCTGTGGCCTGGATGGGCGCACGCTCGCGGGAGCACTGGACGACTGCGGGTGCTCGAGGAGCAGGCCGGGGCTAAGCCCGGGAGCAGTGAGACCCGGGCTCGTGCTGGTGCTCGTGATGGCGGCTGCGGGGGGTACAGTGAGGCAGCCCGCCGACAGCGGTGAGGGGTGCATGCCCACGAGTGTCTCTGTGCCCTGTGGGTCAGGCGAATGGACATGCCGGAGGACCAGTCGAGTGACTCACCATTGTTTGCGGTCCTAGGCGTGAGGGCCCCGCCACTGGCTGCAGGGACGCAGCCATGGCAGCTGGGGCGGAGGTGTGGTCGTGTATGGACCCAAGCAGTGGATTGGAATGGCTAGAATAGTATCAAGAGGATGCGCGCATCTTGTGCAGCGGGAGGAGCGGATGGGCCGTCGATCCCCCTTGGCGGATCGACGTGGGGGAGGAGCGCCAGCGCTGGCAGCAATCGAGTGTGCGGGACGAGTCGTCTCCCCGGTGTCCGGGTTGTCGTGAGCGCGTGTGGTGTTTCGGGAGGTGGACTAGAAGAAAGAAGGAGATGGAGAGAGCGGTGTGGTGGACTGCAGCGACCGTCCAGCCGAGCTGCCTAGTCGCTGCCGGGCATGATGCCGGTGCTTGTACGACTATAGAGACAGAGTTGATGCCGTAAAGAGCGTCGTTTGTCGTCGTTTGCCAGTCGAAACCTCCCAGCTGCGATCGAACGAGGCACAAACAAGATTCACCCCTGACCCGGGGTGGGCTGGTGTTCTCGTCTCCATTTAGCAGCTCGTGCTAATCATCCTCTCGGTGCCCCTCCGAGCCTCTTCAACATGCGCCGCCGTGCTGGGTACTCACCTGTCTCAGCATGCCTGGCCTAGTTGCGATCATCCCGTCGCAAGACTTCCCGCGCTGATGTGCACGCCCTGATTCGTGGCGCGGTGGCGTCTCAGCCGGGCGGTCTGGGTCCGAACAGCGAGCTCGGTGCAACCCAAGCCCGAATGCAAGCCCGAGTGGTAGGCAAGTCACAGAGGCAGATGCTGCCACACTTGAGATTCTACGTTCTACACTCGTCTCAGAGACAAGACTGCAGTCCACACCACACCTACGTACTCGCACAAGTCTCCCTCGATCAGTCTGCGATCACGGTACCCTGCACCGAGCCGCACTTGTAGCTTTCGGCTGATAGTCCCAGGGATGGGAATCCTGCAATCCTCGTCGCACACCAGTCACCAGAACTGGAACGATCACGTCCACTGCAACGGACACTAGTGTTAGAGTGCTGCGTTACCAGATTGCCTTATATTGCAGCTCGGCGCTCGTTACAAACCTTGCAGTCCCTGTAGCGTGTCTCAGTGGAATAAGGAGCATCTGGTACTGGAGGGCAGCTGTGGTCTTGAATCCACCTCCTGGGGCGCATAGAACTCCCTGGAACTCGTCAAGTGCCACACCACACCTCCGCCACGTGGGCTTGACATCTCCGGGGCCCCACATTTTGGCGGAGGCAATTTGCACACATCCTCCTTGTGCAGCCTTTCTTCCCACTCGCATACAGTTCACTGCGTCCAGCATCCATCTCACCCCCCTCCCCCGCCCACTCTCATTCCCAAAATGTCCGCCGAGGCCGCCGTTGACCTGAAGAAGCCCGCCCCCGCAGCGGAGACCAAGGAGGAGGAGACTGGTCTCTCCAACGACGTGTGCGTCACGACAGCATATATCCCGGCCGCTAGCTGATAACAGCATCACCAAGTACACCACTGCTGGCCAGGCGCTCAACACTGTCCTCAAAAAGTTCATCCCCGAGATCACCGCCGGCAAAAAGGTCCTCGACCTCAGCATCGAGTGCGTCTAGTATGCCCGCGCTGGTCGCGTGCTAACAGCAGGGGCGACAAGCTCGTCGCCGAGGCCGTCGCTTCCCTCTACAACAAGTCCAAGAACGGCGTCAAGGTCCCCAAGGGTGCGCCAAGCTCCTGATCCCGCTGACACCAGGCTCCGCATTCCCCACCTGCATCTCCGTCAACAACATTGTCTCGCACGTCTCTCCCCTGCCCTCCGACCCCGAGATCGTCCTCAAGGACGGCGATGTCGTCAAGGTCCAGGTCGGCGTCCACATTGACGGCTACGCCGTCGTGCACGCCGAGACCGTCCAGGTCGGCTCCAAGACCGAGGGCCCTGCCGCCGACGCCATCAAGGCCGCGTACGACGCTGCCCAGGCCGCCATGCGCACCATCAAGCCCGGCAACAAGAACTGGGACGTCACCAACGTCGTCCAGAAGGTCACTGCCGAGTACGACTGCGTCCCCGTCCAGGGCATGCTCTCGTGCAACCACGAGCAGAACGTGACCGACGGCAAGAAGCGCATCCTCCTCAACCCCACCCCCGACCTCAAGCGCGACCACGACACTGCTACGTTCGAGGAGCACGAGGTGTACGGTGTTGACGTGCTTGTTGTCACCGGCTCGGACGGCAAGGTGGGTATGCGAGACGGCGCAGCTGACCCCAGGCCCGCCCCGAGGACTCGCGCACGTCCGTCTACAAGCGCTCGTCCGACGTCAACTACCAGCTCAAGATGAAGACCTCGCGTACCACCTTCTCCGAGATCCAGAAGAAGGCCGGCGCCTTCCCCTTCACCCTCCGTGCCCTTGACGACGAGAGGCGTTCGCGCATGGGTGTCCAGGAGGCCGTTGCCCACAGTGGGTAACGTCGTGTGCCACGCTGACTGTAGGCCTGCTGAAGCCCTACGAGGTCACCCAGTGTGCCCCCGGCTCCATTGTCGCCCAGTTCTTCTTCACGAGTGAGCTGACCAGAGCCTCGCAAGCTGACATCAGTCGCCCTCATGCCCGCCGGCCCGTTGCTCCTCTCTCCCAACCCGGTGTGGTACTCTGCGTAAGCCACCAGTCTCTCCTCCACTGACCCCAGCGACAAGGTCAAGTCCACCAAGGAGGTCAAGGACGAGGAGCTCAAGGCGCTCCTTGCCGCCCCCCTGCGCGCATCGAAGAAGAGCAAGAAGAAGGCCGCCACCGAGACCAAGGAGGAGTCCAAGTAGGGATCCTTGAGACCACCCGCATCTGAAGAGACAATGGAGAAGGATACTGCAGTATGGTACCCATCAGATGTAGCTTAAGGAGCGACGTGCACGTGTTGGTGCCTGTGATAAGGTGCCTAGATTAACAATGTCGCAGCCGTGTCTCGCACTCGCACTCTGCTGATCACCAAAACGGGGCAGCAAAGGAGGCAGCAGCTCTCTCCTCCTCATCATCACTCACCATGACAGCCGACGTGCACCTCTTCATCCTCATCCACGGGCTCTGGGGTGAGTCGCAGGTAGTCGCCACCAGGAGTAACCGCAGGACGCCCCTCGCACCTGGACGCGGCCAAGGACGAGCTCGAAGCGGCGTGGCTCAATGCCCACCCAGTCGCGAGCACGCCCCCCTTGACGCCGCCCGACTCGGCGATGCACGACTGGCCCGACCAGGGCGACAGCGAAACCGCGCCGCTCCTCGGACAGACCTACCACGTCCCGGCCAAAAGCAAGCGCGACGACGAGCTGGTCATCGTCGTCGCCGAGGGCATGACCTCGCACCTCACGTATGACGGCATTGATGTGTGCGCGAGCCGCGTCGCCTGGGAAGTGCGCCTCCGAGCTCGCCCCCGCTGATCACACAGGTCGACCAGCACGTTGCCCGCCTCGAGGCCGACGGCCGGCGCGTCGCGCGCTTCAGTGTGGTGGGTCGGTGCTGACGGTTTCGCTGACTGCAGATGGGATACTCGCTTGGCGGGCGTGAGCGATTCCTGCAGGCGTCACTAACCCCAGTTGTCGCGCGGTACCTCATCGGCCTCCTCGAGGCGCGCACCCCGTCGTTCTTCGCGGTCCACAAGCCTGTAACGTTCACGACGATCGCGACGCCGCACCTGGGTATCCCGCGTTACAGTGCGTATGTCTCACGCCCCGCTGATGCAGACACGCTCCTGTCGACGTGCCTCACGTGGCTCGGCGGCCGCCTCATGTCGCGCACGGGCGAGCAGCTGCACGTTGTCGACCGGTACAGCGATGCGGACCCGCGGCCGCTGCTCGAGATCATGGCTGATCCTAGTGAGTCCCAGCACGCTCCCCCTAATCCCAGAACGTGTGTTCCACCAGGCGCTCGCGCGCTTTGGCGAGGTGCACATCTACGCCAACGTCGTCAACGACAACACGGTGCCGTATCCTTCTGCGGCGATCGACTCGGCGGACCACTTTGTCCAGTGGGTCGAGCGCGGGCTGGAAGTCGAGGCGGACGAGTCCTCCCTCATGACCGACTACCACTTCCCCGCCCCCGACACCGTCAAGATCAAGCGCAGGCTGGGTTTCAACCTCGGTACGCTTCCGCCGATGCTCCGGCTGCGGTGGCCGCTCAACTACGTGTGTCTCACAGTGGCACCGCTGACCGCAGCTCGTCCTGGCCCTCTTTCCCATTCTCTTCCCCCTCTGCTTCCTCCTTGCCCTCTTACGCTTCTCCCTCGACACGAGCCGCAGCCGTAAGCGTCTCCAGCGCCTGGCCCGTGCGGGCGACGAACCAGGCGACCCCGCCTCGCCCGGCTCGCCCTCCTCACCAATCCCCAGCCCAAACGGGCTGAGCATCGACGGCCTGCGCGCGGCGATCCGCGCGGTGGAACGAAACCTCGAGGCGGACCTGATCGACGCGGCGGACGCGGGCGAGTACGTGCCCCCCGACGACGACGAGATGCTCTACCCCCGCCCGACGGTCAAGGCCCTCCTTACCGAACAGCAGCTGCGCATGGTGCACTGGCTCGGCGCCGTCGAGCCGCAGCGTCATCTGGCTTGGTTCCCTGATGTGCAGAACTCGCACGCCGTCATTGTTGTCCGGTAGGTTCTGTCTGGGACGAGCTGAACGTAGCGACCCGGGCAAGTGGCCAGCGCACGAGCGCGGACGCTGTGTGCTGCGGCACTGGGCGAAGAGCGTCGTTGCGGACGCGGAGGAGTAGAGAGTCCAAAAGCCGCTGGCCGGCACTGCGAAACCGCGTTAGACTGAGAGCCGTTAGACGCGAAACCTAGAGATACACTTGTAAATATACATCCAGGAGACTGTGCTATGAATGCAGTGGCATGTTAGGAGACTGATGCGGATACAGGACTTGGCGGAATAGGGTGGACTGATGTCAGGTGGAGCTGCGAATTTTACCTACCGAGTCGCTGAGAATTATGGACGAAAAGACGCAAGGCAAGTGCCACTGCAGTTAGGTTTCAACTCAGCCGAACTACCTACTGAGTCGAATTGAGGTTATCGGACGGACCGGCGCTGGCGCGCGAGTTCCACTGCCATAAGCCTCACCCACGCGCAAACGCACTGATACGCTTACTCTCGAGCGTGAGCTCGTTTGAGTCTACGCGTCCAGGCCGCTCGAGGATCGAGCCGAGGTCTGCGTCAGCTCCCTCTTGAACGTAGAATACCGCGGATAGGCGTGGCAGTGTCCGCCGTCGACTACAATCAGCTCCACCTACTCGGAACTCACAGAAATACGCTCAATCTCGCGCACGGCGCTCTTGACGCGCCCCGGCGTCGTCGGCTGCGGGGCGGGCTTGCGCGCGCGGATAGGCTCAAAGCTGCGCCCAGAGGGGAAGAACGGGTTGAGCTCTGGCGCTTTGTGCCGGAATCGCCGCTCGCCGTCTACGAGCGGCTGAGAGCGGGACGGCGTGAGCGCGCGCGTGGGGCGCGAGGTCCGCAGGGCGCCGTGCCGCTTGAGACTGGGCGACGCGAGGTGCGAAAGGTCCGTCGGCGTGCTCTGTGAGCGCTGGTGCAGGTTTGCCGGCGTCTTGGCGTGATTGTGGATTTTGCGCGGCTTGGTCGGCGTCGGCGTTGGCGTGCACTCTTCCAGGAGCTCGGCGAAGAGCGCGTCTAAGTCGATAAAGGGGGCGGAGACGTCGTCGTCGAGCGTGAGCGAGTCGCGCCGGGGAGTGTACTCGGTCGCCTGGTCGGAGATACTTGGCTGGCCCAGATCGGGCAGCGGCGGAGGCGGCTTGCGGCGGATACGGAAGCGCGCCGCGTCCGAGGCGGACTCGGGGGAGACGTCTGGCTCCTCGTGCGTAGTGCGCAGAGGCGAGGGCGGGAGGCGCTGCCGTCCTTGAGCCTGCAGCGCGTGGGGGGGCAAGGAGAGGTGGCGCGCGTGATTTTGAGCAAAGGGATTGGTCTTGGGTGGCGAAGGAGATGGCGGCTGGAACGTGTTTTCAAAGATTATGCCGCGACGGCGCCACAGGGCGTGGCGATCCTCGTCGCGCGGGGGGAGAGCTGACTGGCGCTCGGCGTGGCGATGAAGACAGTCGTGGAGGGGATAACACATGGTGTAGCGATCCCACTCGTCGTCGGCAGTCGACTGGCGCGGCGTCGGCTCGACCTCGACGTACTCGCCATCGCAGCGCGGCGTCTGTGGCGACGCGGCAATCGGCGCGCTAATGTCCGCGATCGTCACCATGGACCCGCGGCGGTTGAGCGAAAAGGCGCGCGTAAACTTGGACACGAGGCTCGGCGTGCGCTTGTGCGTGTGCGACGTCGTGGCGCGCGCGCGGGGTGTCGCGGGGCCAAAGTCTGGCGGCGCGGGGAAGACTCTCGCGGGGGACGGCGACGGCGCGTTGGTGGCGTCCCGCGCGCCAAAGTCGAGCGAGCTGGCGCGATACAGGAAGCGCATGGTGTCGCGTTGTCAGACAGTGAAGGTGTACAGTGAGAAAGTGGGCGAAAGGAGATCAGGACGGCGATGGTCAATGGATGGGATCGACGTTCCTGCCCGGGTTGTGTCGATCCTGGTCGCATGCTTACAACTGATAATACTACACATCGAGGAGGACGCTCTCGAGCGCGTCGTCGACCTCGTTCCGCCGCTTGCGCGCCGCGTCTGCCGGCTCCTCGCGGCGCGCATACTGCACGCGCTCCTGCGCCGACCCGTTCAGCGCGTACAGCGAGCTCTGCCCCGGCCGTCTCGCGCGCACGCGATGCCGCACAGCCAGCTCAAACACACCAGACACGTTCTCCGGGAGGCAGAACCAGTCCTCGGCGTCGGGCCCGAGCATGCTCTCTGCCGTCGGCACTTCGCCGGCCTTGGGGGCCCATGTGCCCACGCCGCCAGGTCCACCGCCGAGCCCGTCGCGGACCTCGAGCCCGCCAGGACGCTCGGACAGCCTGTCGCCGCTCACCGAGTGCTGGCTCTGCCACGCTGCCAGTGAGTCGTCCCAGCCTTCGGGTAGAGGAAAGGGCGCAGCGAGCAGTCGCTGAGCCCGCACGAGGCTCGTCAGCGCCGCGCTCCCGCGGGCGGACATGTACCCGTCCACATTCGGGTGCAGCGCCAGTGCCGCGACGACGTTGGCGATGTACGCCTCGAGCGGCGGATGGATGTGCGTCAGAAGCAGCAGCGCGCGCAGGTCCGCGATGTACGCGGGTGGAAGAAGCGCCGAAGGCGTCAGGCCCATCGGCGGCGGCTCGAGATCGTCCGCGAGCACCGGCGTCGAGCACGCGAACAGGTCCAGCTGGAGTCAGAGCGACCTTTGTAGAGGCTCACAAGCCACGGCGCGGCGTGCTCAGAATAGCTCTCGTCGCGCACCCATACGACCAGGGGGCCGCCGTCAGGCGCCTTCTCCGCCCGCGCAATCACGCTGCGCAGCTTGACATGCACGGGCGGCGGGGCAGTCTCGAGGCCGACGAGCACGACCGCGTCCGCACTCGCATCGAGGCTCACGTCCCCCGCGCTGCTGTTGGGATGGAGATGGACCGTCCGTGTCTCGGCGCCAAAGATGGATTCTAGTATCTAGAGAGTCAGCCCTGTTCGCTTCAAGGACTCACTGCAACAACACTCCTGGACACCTTGTGCACGCCGCTCTTCTTCTTCCGACTCTCGACGTCGACGATCACGCCGCCTCGCCGCGCGACGAGCGCGAGGAGAAAGACCGCCACGAGGGTGGCGTCAAACGTCCACCCGCGCAGCTCGGGGGCGGCGAGGAGCGCGCCGACCAGCGCGGGCGTGAACCCCGTGCTCCCCGGCTGCGGGAGGTTGGGCGGCGCGGTCATCGCATCGGCGATCGTAGTAAATGGTGAACTAGCTTGTAGCTTGTGGCCCGGGACTGTGCAAGGAGCCGAGGCGTCTCGGCACGAAACGGCCTCCACTTTGCAGGTCCACCCGGTGGAGGTAATCCACAGTTCCACAGCGAGTGCGAAGTGTGTATCACATCATTCGCCATGGTGCCGCTCGAGCGGTATCTCGCTATCGGTAGCTACGGTGCGCGTAGAGAGCTGACGCAGACTGCGAGATGGTGCTCTGCCGCTCTGGCTCCAAGCTCGCGCGGTACGTCGCATCTTCCCTCCGCTGATGGCAGGGTGGCGCTGGTAGACTACGCAGGCGAGGTGGTGTACCATTCCTACGTGTACAGCAATCCCGCCAACGTCAAGGACTATCGGACAGAAAGTACCAGCTTACCTCTTTGGCCGTTCAGCTGACGACAGCGAGCGGTATCCGGCCCGCGGATCTCGAGGGCGGTACGCACCCCCGCGTCCGTGACTAACCGCAGCCCCGACGTTCGAGGCTGTTTCAACCCAAGTCCGCGATATCGTCAAGGACAGGATCCTCGTGGGACACGCGCTCTTCAATGACCTCTCGGTGCTCGGGCACCGGCACGTGTACGAGGACTGCCGCGACACGGCGCTGTACTATCCCCTCAGGGCCAAGATGAAGATTGCGTACGAGGGGACATATCCGAGTCTCAAGCTCATGGCGCGCGAGGTGCTGGGAAAGGACATCCAGCGCGGGGAGCACAGTCCTGTAAGTCTTGAGAGGACGCGCTGACGCAGATCGAGGACGCCAGGACCACCATGCTCATCTTCCTTTCCGTTCGGGAGGAGTATGAGGCCGCGTTAGCGAACGACGAGGATGTTGTGGCTGGTGTTCCTGGGTGAGCTTTGACTCATGCCAGCTAACATCAGGTCCTTCGCAAAGTGGTACTGGTAACGGCGATGTCCATGTGAGCTTTGATCGAGCCAGTGCAGCTGACACCAGGTCCTTCACAAAGTGGTACTGGTAACCGCATCCATGTTGTACAGCTAGATCTACAGTGAATTACGACTTCGAGCTCATCACCTCCTTGAGCTTGGACAGGAGGCCGTGCTTCTTGCGCGTGGCCGACGAGGAGGACGAGACGTTGCGCTGGTGACCTTTCTGGAAACCACCCTTGTCGGCCGCAGTGCCGTTGGACGGCGCCGCCTTCGCCTGAGCCTCCTCTGCCTTGAGTTGGGACGCGACTACAGCTGCTGCTCCTGCCGTGGTGGCGGCGGGCGGGAGGCCGTCGTCCTTGTTGCTGACCTTGACCGGGCTCTCCTCGTCGGGCGTGGATGTGGCAGGGGGCACGGAGCGGAGGTCTGACCGCGGGGGACGATCTGGAGAGTGGCTGTCGGTGGTAGCGTCGTGACTGTCGTGACGAATAGTCGAAGGGGCAGTGGTGAACGAGGCAGCCGCCGAGTCAGCTCGCGGGTCTGCAGAAGCGTTGGCGTGATGCGGTGGAGGCGCAATCTCGACCGACTCGTCAGGCTCGGCCGTCTTGGGCGGGATCACCGCCAAGGGCGAGCTGAACGACCGTCCAGGCTGCGGGGACGCGGAGGGCGAGTTGCCCTCGTGTCCACTGCGGATGGCCGTGATGGACGCCGTCGATTCGGCGGGATTGAAGCCACGCTGCGTCTCGAGGTAGCCGTGGCCCGTCGAGTGGCTCGCAGAGTTGGCGCCAGAGGCTGGCGTGTCCGTCGCGGGCGGCGTGCCCGGGGTCCCGTCCTCGTCGTGGTGCGCCCTGTTGTTTGGCCAGCCCTCGCTGCCGCCGTGGATCGCCGTCACGGATGCAGACGACTCGGCGCGCTCGGCCCCACGACGGGTCGTACTGGCAGTCGCGAGTGCTGCTCCAGTGCCCAGCGCTCCTGCTGCCACTGCCCCGCCAGTGTGGCTGTGCTGGGACGGCTCGGCAGGCTGGACGGTGATTCCTGGTGTGGAGTCGGTGGGCTCGACCGGAACGCCGTATGCGATGGATGGGTCCTCGCCTGGAATCCCGTGGGACAGATTGGAGTCATGTGGATGGTGGGTTGTTGTTTGTCCCGTTTCCATTCCTGCACGCTCGTGAGGCGCAGACTGAGAGCCATGGGATAGAGGACCAGAGTTGTGCGTTGGTGCCGTGGATTCAGCCACGCCAGCCGCAGGGTCCGCCTTCAGGTTGCCATAGTTGAGGTTGTGCTCGGCAGCTTGTTGCGGCGAGGCGATCTCAGAGTGGTCGAACTCTTCTCGCCCAGATCGTGGCGCCGTCGGCGTCGTGTCGCCAGTCTGGCGCGAGTCCATCAGGTCCGTCTCGGCGTGCAGTATGGCTGGGGTGGTATCGCCTGGAAACTCGGTGCCGTCGTCGATAAAGTAGACCGTGGTGCCTCCGTCTAATGTGAGAGCGGTGACATCGGCTGTGGTGTCGGAGGAGTCCATAGCGCCTGAAGAGGCCTCGTGTGTTGCGCTGGTAGCTCGTTCGGTAAACGTGGCCGTGGATGGATCTTGATGCTGAGTTGGTTGGGCAGCGGAGCCAGGTGCTGCTGCCCTGGGCGATTGGGTTGAAGCAGCTGCAGCAGATGCAGCGCCTAGTGCTGCTGACGGAGGAGGCTGCACATGGGCCTGACTTATGTCGTTGAATGTCTTGTCCATATCCTCGGAAAACGAGGTGCGTCTGGCCGCTGCCGCATTCTGCTGTGGCGACGAGTGCAAGGCATCCTGCCTGGCCTTTTCCGCCTCTCTCTTCGCCGCCAGCTCGGCACGGGTCATGCCAGCGGTGTTGGGCAGCCCAGTTGCGGGGTTGATGGTGGTTCCTGGTGGAGGGACATTGGCGGACGTTGCCAGGCCTCCGCCTGTGGCAGCACCGTACATCCCAGGCTGAGGCTGCATATCCCAGTCGTGAGGTTGCTTGTCCGAGTCCCGATGCTCAGCAGCTCTCGTTGCCTCGAGGTCTGCGCGCGTCATGCCTTCAGAGTGTGGCATGCCGGTCGCGGGGTCGATGGTCGCCCCGGGTGCTGGGACGCCTGGCGATGATGCCATGCCTTGGCCGGTTGGCACACCATACGTTGCTGGCCCCGAGGGCTGAGACGGCGTCTCAGCCTCGCGCCTGGGCTCGAGCTGACCTGAGCTGTGAAGCTGCCCGGTGGCCTGCTCTGTAAACTCGCCAGGGCGAGGCACACTTGCGGAGGAGGCTAGCCCTCCACCGGCGTCTGCATGATGCGTGGTGTCGTGAGATGGCACATGGGACGACGTATCGTGGCTGCTTGAGAAGTCGCGACTGTTGGCGATGCCGCTGCTGCTGGTGATGCCGCTGCTCATGTCCATGGTGGAGAGTGGATGGCGAACAGAGTGGCTGGTGAGTAGTGCAGGAGTAGTGGGAGTGAGTAGTGCCGCATGACGTCAGAAGAAGCGCTCGTCCGAAATGGGCAAGATGATTAGGATTAAGGATTAGACCTGGATTAGGAAGTGAGAATGATTCCGCTAATCCTCGATTGTATTCCAGCCTCCACCTTGCCACCCGACGTCGCTCGATGGCTCGCGGTCGCCCCACAACATGACGAGGACGCCATGGCGCGCAAGCTGTACGCCTGCAGGGGACGGACAATTGAGGCAGATTCACTACGCTCCAAGGTGGCAGCAGCCGATGATGAGCACACGGCCGACTGCCCTGCGCCACTATCCCTACGAGCGGTGGAGAGTGTTTCCGGAATGGTGCTCTGGGATGCCACCCAAGATTGACTGGGAACGGGATCTGGTGCAGTGGACGTCGTGTGCAGAGTGAACATTCCTGGGCAAAAGGCGACGGGGGGATGGACGGGTACGAGTCGGCCAGGCTTTCAGGAGTGCGTACGTGGCCGTGTCAGGGCCAGGCACTGCCTCTGTCGCCGTTATGCCCTGCCGAAAATTAAAGAGGACGCGGCAGAATTCCCTCACCTAGCCAAACTCCAGGAACACTGTGCCCCTGGCCCCGGCAGGGACTAGTGAGATAGGGTTTGGACCTGCCGCCACGGCAAACCCCTCCTCCCGAATCCATCTCGACATGAACTGCTGCTGCCATTCACTGCTTCTCGTTCATCCACATCCCCAGTCTCATCGCCGCGGCCGTCTTTAATAATAGCAGCAGCCTCGACGCCGACACTCCACCCATCCAAAAGAGCGGCATCAATTCCGCCACCGCGTCAGCTCTCGTCACCGCAGATCACTTCTGTCTCTCCGGGGCACTCTTGTCGTCCCACTACCGGGCTCACACCCCTTGTCCCATCCCATCTCGGCAGCATCTGTCGCCTCCTCTCCTCACCAACACCCGCGGCCTCCCACGCTCGTTTGACTGCCTGCGCCCCTGCCGCCTCCCACCTCGCCACCCCACAGCACACGATCAGCCACCATGGACTCGAAACCTCAAAAGTTCAAAATCGACCCCATGTCCATGCTGCTCCCCCATGAGCGCGCGGCCATGGTGAGCACCTCGGCACCCGTCAAGCCGCCCCCGCCGCCGATGCCCATGTACCGCGCGCCAGAGATGCCAGTACAACATGTCCATCCACCACGGCAAACACACCCCGTCCCCGGTCAGGCAGCAGCCCGTGAGTTCTACACCAGTGGCGAGTGTCGAGACCTATCCTTGATCTCGCCACGGTTGGCATGCGAACTGTGCTGATCATGATCGTCTTGCGTATCACTTCTCGCGAATCCCACTCGCATCCAGACTTTGTTCCTGTACCTCCTGGCCAGGCCGCCCCCTTGTCCCCTCCCGCCTCTCTCATGTCCACCCCTCCATCCGCGTGGGATGGTGCGTCATCTTGGGGAGGAATGGAGCCAGTTGTCGAAGGCTCAACGTCGGCGGCTCTATGGCCGCCGGCAAGACAGTTCCAAACACGTCCAGGTCCCAGTAGCTCCTCCATCGCCTTCCGTCATGGCGTCTCACTACACCCACGCGACGGCAAAGTCTCTCTCCAGTCATGGGAGATTGTCGAGACCCTTGGCACCGGCACATTCGGCCGCGTCCTGCTCGTTCGGCAGCGCCCAAACTATCGCCCGACATCATTCCACCCCATCTTCCCGCACCTCTACCAATCATTGGACTCAATCTCCCCGTCACCTGCTTCAACGCAACAAGCAGACGGCCAACTACCCCATTTTGCCATGAAGGTGTTGAGGAAATCCGAGATTGTGCGGTTGAAGCAGGTCGAGCACATCAACTCTGAGCGGCGGATCCTCGAGCGCGTACGGCACCCGTTCATCGTCGAGCTGTACGCCACGTACCAGGACAACCTGAACGTGTACATGCTGCTGTCGTACGTCCCTGGGGGTGAGCTATTTTCGCATCTGCGTCGGGCCGGGCGCTTTTCGGCCGATGTGACACGGTTCTACCTCGCATCCATCGTCCTCGCCATCGAGTACCTCCACTCGAACAACATTATCTACCGCGACCTGAAACCTGAGAACCTCCTGCTCGACCGCACGGGCTATCTGCGGATAGCAGACTTTGGGTTCGCCAAGGTTGTCGAGGACCGAACGTTTACCCTGTGTGGCACGCCCGAGTATCTCGCCCCCGAGATTGTCCTGTCCCAGGGACACGGCAAGGCCGTGGACTGGTGGGCACTGGGTATTCTCGCATTCGAGATGCTCGCGGGTTATCCGCCGTTCTTCGACGACCACCCGCTGGGTATCTACGAAAAGATCCTGCGCTGCGAGATTGCCTTTCCGTCGCACATTGACCCGTACGCCAAGGACCTCATCCGGGGTCTTCTCACGGCGGACAGGACCAAGCGTCTGGGCAACTTGCGCGGCGGCGCCCGTGATGTTATGAACCACGCGTGGTTCGCGGGCGTCGACTGGGGATCGCTGGAGAGGAAGGAGATTGGCGCCCCGATCGTCCCTCGAGTCGGCTCTATGAGTGCGTATCTTGTCAAACCCTGCTGATCTCTAGGCGACTCGCAAAACTTTCAAAGATACCCGCCGCCGCGGCCGACCGAGCTGCCCGGCATCTTTGGCGCGCCGTACGACGAGGCCGAGGACCCGTACGCCGCCGTGTTCCGCGACTTCACCTTTCCCCGCCGGGGGAACGACGCCATGGAGGAGGAGTAGATGTAGATTCATAGACATTCTTGTTATGTACGGAGCGGCATTGGATGTCGGGACACTGGTGGCTATCATGGGTGGATAGGGAATGTGGGCAAGATGCTGAGGTGTCTGACGATTGAGCCTTGGGGGTGTCTGACCATGGAGTCTTGGGTGGGCTTTGCCTCGATGGGCTGTACGGCAGCTGGTCAGCGTTGGGTCTCTAGATACTCCTGTTCGAGGTGCTCGTAGGAGGTGCAAGTCTTCGTCCAAGTCACATATTTGAGTGAGGCAACCACCTAGTGTTCACGTCTGGAACGACCACCGCGCAGAAGTGGCGTGGCTCTGTGTCCTAGAGGCGCACGAATATCTGCATAGTTCAACGCATGCACAGTAGCTTTTGGCTCATCATCAACTACATACAATATGTTTATAACAATACGCCAATAAACAAGGAAACGGCGCCACACATCTTTCGCGCCGACAACCCGCCCTCATGCGAGCGCCTCTGGGTACAGCAGCATGATACTGCACAGTCCTCTCTGCAGGACTAGTCAGAGTCAGTGTACTATATCATCTCAGAATCAACCCGGACATAGAGCAGGTCCGCACATGGTTCAGGTCCAGCGGCACGGACCACCTGCACGAGCCACCGTCCTGTCCGACAGCCCATACACACTAGGTGGCTGATGTAAGCCACAGGCTGACGTGACCGCCGATCATCGCCACCAACACCAACCACCGCAGGTGCCACACTCGAGTCTGCCACCACAATTCTCTCCAAACGCCCCTTCATTTGCCCCCAGCGACGCCGAGACGCCCTGAGAGCCTGCCTACACCAGCGGGAGCCAAAAGGGTAGGATCTAAGCCTTGCCGCTCCGTTCCCACCTCCATCACCTTCCCCGCCTCAAACCTCAAAAACTCGACCCCGGCCCGACTTGAACGGACGACCTTGAGGATTCTGTATTCCACAATTGGAATCTCACACTCTACCAACTGAGTTACGGGGTCCCCCTTGTTCAACCTCGCGGTTGAACATTATGACCCATCTCGAGTTCCGAAAAACCGGTGAAAACTCGCCACCGAGCCCGCCTACGCACCTCTAGACGTGCTCACGGGGTAGCCCGGGCTCGTCTACATTAGCTGCGTTTCTTTCGTTGCGGTGCGGGGCTCTGGGCCGCGGTAGTGGTCGACCAGCCGGGGCACACTGATCGGCGCGGGAGCTTGCTAGGTCACTCGCTGCAGCGACTCAGCCTCATCCCCATCCTCGCAAGCCGCCGGGAAAGCGGAATTACACGCCCGGAACCAGTCTACTGCTCCAGACGACGATGCCAGCGATGTTTGGCAGTGCCACAGTGCCACAGTCCTTTGGGCAGGCACTCTGTGTGTGCACGGATCGACATTGCGCCCGACACACAACACACATGCATGCCACAACAGCCTTCACTGGTCACAGGCACGCGATAAGGGTACTAACCGCCACGCGTCGAATCAGCGTCGACGGGTAATACCGGATGTAATCGTCCCGGCTGATTGCGAGTCGACGGAAAAATCGGCCCAGCGAAACTGCATGGAACACGTCTAGAGTTTCTTCCACTCCATCCACCAGACCACCAGTCAATCCCCAGCCCAACCCCGGGCCCAGCCTCCCGCACACGCACAACACGCCCTCTTACGGCCAAGTCGATGCTGTGGACGCAGCGCACGTCTGACGAGTGAGTGCGCTGCTTATCGCGTCTCACCCCAGCTACCTCTCTGATCTCGTGTTCACGCTCAACCCCTAATTGCCCACGCACCCAAGTCTTTTATCTCACCATGTCCATCCTCCGCCCCCTCGCGCAGTCCAAGGCAGCCCTCGGCCGCCTCGGCCGCCGCACGCTCGCGACCCCGACTACTCTCCACCCGAGCATGCTGCAGAACGTCCTCCCCGCCGAGATGCCCGCCGCCCTCCACCTCAAGACCGGCCAGAGCTACTACGGCAAGAGCTTTGGCTCGACCAACTCCAAGTTTGGCGAGACCGTCTTCTCGACTTCCATCACGAGCTACACGGATTCCATGACCGACCCCTCCTACCGTGGCCAGCTCCTCGTCTTTACCACCCCGATGATTGGCAACTACGGCGTGCCCAAGAACTCGGCCCTCCCCGAGATCCCCGGCATCCCCTTCCTCGAGTCCCAGGGGATCCAGTGCGCTGGCGTCGTCGTGTCCGATGTCGCACTCAAGCACTCCCACTACCAGGCGGTCGAGTCCCTGCACGAATGGTGCGCGCGCCACGACGTCCCGGGCATTACCGGCGTCGACACGCGTGCGATCACCACGCTGCTCCGTGACCAGGGCACTACGCTTGGCCAGATCGCCACCGGCGCCGACGTCGACAACAAGCCGTCCGAGGCGCAGTACTGGGACCCCTCCAAGGACAACCTCATCGCCGAGGTGTCGACCAAGGAGCCCTTCACGCTGAATGCCAATGGCAAGGGGCCTCGCATTGCCGTTCTCGACTTTGGATCCAAGGCGAATATCCTCCGCTCCCTGGTCAAGCGCGACGCCCGCGTCACTGTCCTGCCCTGGGACTACGACTTCAACGCCGTGCGCGACCAGTACGATGGTCTCTTCCTGACCAACGGCCCCGGTGACCCCAAGTCCATCATGGACACCGTCGCGCGTGTCAAGACGACAATCGACGAGTGGGACCGCCCCATCTTTGGTATCTGCATGGGCCACCAGATCCTGGGTCTGGCCGCCGGCATGGAAACCTACCGCATGACGTTCGGCAACCGTGGCCACAACCAGCCCGTCCTTGCGCTCGCTTCGTCCGGCAGCATCCAGGCCGGCCGTGTCTACGTCACGTCGCAGAACCACCAATACGCGATCAAGCTCACGGAAGAGTTCCCCGAGGGCTGGGCGCCGTTCTTCATCAACTGCAACGACTCGTCCGTCGAGGGTATCCTCACCACGCCCGAGTCTGGCAAGCGCGTGTGGGGCGTCCAATTCCACCCCGAGTCTGCCGGCGGTCCCCTCGACACCATCACCATGTTCAACGACTACGTCGCGGCTGCCGCGAAGGCGTCGTCTGCCGACCCGTCCTTCCGCCCCGACGAGATCAAGGGCGGCAGCCGCGCCATCGTCGCCGACCTCCCTGCCGCCGCGCAGCCCCCTCCCCTCATCATGTAAACTAGCCATGCATCTTTGTCATAACTCGTCTAGTAACTCCCGTGCGCGCGCTCCATGGCCGCCTTGGCGTCGGCCGCATGCAGCATGTCGACGTCGAGGTTGACCTTGTCGCCCATCCAGGTCGCGTGCTTCGTGTGGTCCGTCACGTCGTCGCCCGTATTCGGGTGGATGAGCACGTTGCACAGACCCCGGTTCTCCATGAGGTACGACATGACCGCGCCGAGCTGGAGGGGGTTGAAGACGTTGACCTCGAACATTGGGATGGGGTGCGGGCCGAGCGGGCCGTCAAAGAACTGAATCAGCAAGGCCAAGATCAAGCCTACCCTATAAACCCGGAGCTCGGGGAACTCGCGCCGGATGGCCTCGTATAGCTTGTGCGCGTACTCGACGTGCTTGGGGTTCTGCGGCTGCTTGTCAGTCTCCCGAAAGCCGCACACCCACCAGGTGGTAGATGTGAATATCGACCCATGGCTTGGAGCCGGGCACGCTGCCATTGTCCCATAGCTTTTCATAGTACGGGCTCTTCTGCCCGTCCGGGCGCGGCGGGTTGAAGACGCTCTTGCCCGTGCCGTTCGGGTCGAGCTCGTAGGAGAGCGGCTCGAGGCCCTTGGTCGAGTAGCTGTTCTTTGGCGCCCCAACCGGGGGGTAGAACTGGAGCAGCGCGTCCGAGGCTTTCGGCGCCGGCTGCCTGGCCTGGGACATGTGGGAGGACATTGTGGTTGTGTCAGCAGAGACGCAGCGATGCTAGCTCGTAACGTCGGTGGAGGCGGAAATAGCCGACGTCTCCGTCATATCCGCGACCTGCGATGTGTTTGTGTTCGCCCAGTCCTCGATGCTCACTCTCTGACGATGCGTAACTCATGTCTCGGCCGCTCATGCGCTCACGAGGGTCTTGTGTGCACGTCGGACGTCCTGCATCAGCTGAGAGCTCATCGAGTGACAGAGTGACCGTCACACTTCTGGAGGCCAGCATCAACGCGACTGTGTGATACACGTACTCGGCGCAGTGGGATGTTTACCGTTTGCCCTTTACTCATCGGTACAAGTGGGCTCAAACACGACCCACGGTTGACGACACTCCTTCTTGTCCCGCTTGCGACCCCGCGATGGACTTTGACATTGTGCCCGTACGCAACGGTCGTTGCCACTGACCACAGTACGAAGATGTTGTCTGGGGTGAGCGACTAGGTGGCGGCAGCTTTGGGTCGGTGTATAAGGGTGCGCCCGACATCGTTCTCACTTACAGCTGGCCAGTATCTAGGCCTAGACATTGCCATCAAGGAGATCCACCCCTCCACAGAATATAATGTGCGTTTGCCACCAGCTCCACTAACGCAAGGTACACAAGTACTTTGAGCGCGAATGGAGGATCCTGCGGGAGTGTCAGCATCCGAACATTGTCCTATTCTTGGGACTGTGCAAAGGGCCAGGCGAGGAGGGGCGCGCCTTGTGAGCCACCCCTCTTCCAGCGAGAGCTCATGACAGCATCGTGTCCGAATACGTCTTGCGCGGCAACCTGCGAAGCTTTATTCGGTTCATAGAGCCGCTCCCCTGGCGCCTCCGGCTGTCATTCGCGACCGACATTGCGCGCGCCGTGGCATACCTCCACGCCCGACAAGTGGGCTTGTGTCTGACCGCACTGACAACAGTGCCTCCACCGCGACCTCAAAGGTGAGAACCTCCTCATCACCAGCAACAATAGGATCAAAGTGGTGAACTTGGGCTTTGCGCGCATCACCTCGCGCAGCGCCGACGAGATGAAGCACATGACATACTGCGGCACCGACGTAATCACCACAAAAACTCCACTGACAGCAGGGCTACATGTCGCCCGAAGTGATAATGGGCGAAACGCTCGACCTGCCCGGCCGACGTCTATGCGCTCGGCATAATCTTCATCGAGATCGCAACGCGTATCCTCGTCGGCGCCAAAGTCTACGCGCGCAAGGCGCCAGTCTTCATTCCCGACGAGGACATTGTGCGCGCGCGCGTCTCACATGGTTGTCCCGCGGTGTTCGTCGATCTCGCGGTTGAGTGCTGTTCGTTCTCGCCAGCGGATCGGCCGGCGCTTCCTGATATCCTCATGCGCCTGCGCGCCATCGAGACCTGCCTGTCCGCTACTGAGGACGCGCATGTCAGCTCACTTCGTGTCCTTCGACACCAAGGGCCACGGGCTATGCCCGCTGTTTGGCTCGAACGAAGAGGACGTCGAGGAGGCGGTCATTGAGGCGCTCATCCGTGCCGATGTCCAGGTAGAAGGGACCAGCGTGAGCATGCTGCGACCCTCGCCTAGCTGGAAAGAGGGGGAGACTGGCTACTGCACCGCGAGGGGTATCAGTGAGGTTATCTCATCCGCAAAGCTGATGCAGGCTATGACAGTTTGCCCTCTGACATCCGCTCGGCGCGTATCGAGTTGCCAGCACAGTTTACAGCGACAGTCATCAACAACGTCGTCCCCAGCTCGCTCCTCACGATCCGCGAGACGACATCGGCTGGCGATTCAATAGACCTGGCCATCCGGGTATCAGCTCTGGCGCCGAAGGCAGGCGTGACGCCCGTCAAGCGCAAGAACGCGCCAAGTGGCAGTGTCTCCCCTCCCGTGTCGCATCGATTCTCCATGGTGCGCCGCGAGCCTGGCTTAATGGAGACCCGGCGCGTACAGGGCATCCGTCAGTTAGGTTCCATCGTTCGAGCTGACGACAGTGGCCGCCAATCTCATCCTCGCCCGGGCATGGGTCTTCGCCGGCGTTGTCCAGAACGATAAGAACAAGTGTCTGGCTTGCACAAAGCGTCTCGGTCGTGCTGCTTTCCGGTGCGACGATTGTGGCCGTGAGCTTAGCAGCGCCTGCAACCAGCTGACATTAGTCTCCGGTGCACCCCCAGTGCTCTTCTTTGGCGCCACGCAACTGCTCCTCGTCTCTCTGCTCCGAGATCGAACCCTAGCCCAGCACGCCACTCCAATCTCATCTCGTGTACAGCAGCGTTCGGACATTGTCTACAGCAGTAATTCGGTCGCCATCTACTCTACGCCCGCGGACCAGCGAACAAGTATCTCTACAGCGTGATCTGGCTACCAAAGATGCAAGCCGACTGCGGCGAGGACAGCGGCAAGAGGGGGGGCGATGCTCTCTGCAGCGCTCTTGACAGCGCTCTGGTCGCTAGGACTGCTCTGCCCGCGCGGGTCGCCCGCCACACCAGCGATCGGGCCGGCGGCGCCCTGCGCGTTCGCGGTTGTGGCCAGCAGGGCCGAGGTCGGCGCGACTGACGCCTGCTGATAGATCTTGATCGAGTTGAAGAGCATAACCGTGTTGACGAGGTTGGCCTAATGTCAGCGCACTCTGACCGCGACTCACGGGGTTGGCAACGCGTTCGGCGCAAGTCCCGGGGCAGTACGTGAACGCTGCGATTAGCAAGGTAAGGGGACGTCTCACCAGGGTAGGTCCCGCCTGCCCAGTCACCTGAGATCAGCTTGCTCACAGAGCTATGCCCACCACACAGGTTGATGTTCAAGATCAGCTGCTGCGCCTTGAAGAACTTGAACGGGTCGCAGGTACTCGCATCAAACCCGGCGACGGGCAGGCCCCATTCGAGCGGCTTGGGGTCGCCATTTGTAACGCTTCGATCAGCATGTCCCAAGTCGCACTCACTCCTGGGGAATGGCCTTGCGCTCCCAGTTCCCTACCGTCAGCCTCTTCCTCTCAGGACTTACAGAACTTGATCCCCGTCCCGTCCCACAGCATGGCGAACACGCCGCCGCCGGCCTCGTTGAAGCTCTTGCCGAACGACACGGCGCTGTTGCTCACGACCGTGCACCCGAACCCGCCCGCGGACGAGTCGCAGTTCTCGCTCTGCTTGCCGCCCGTGTACGTTGTCGTCGAGTTGGGGCTGAGCGTGCAGCCTGGCATCGAGTGTCTTTGTGAGTCTGCTGGGCGGAGGACTTACAAGGTGTATTGGCTGCTGTCAGTTGGTCCAGCGCGAGACTCACTTCTGGCTCATTTCGTGAATACCCTCGACAATGTCAATCTCGCCCTGCTGTCAGCCGGACCATGATACTCACATACAGGACCAGGCCACGCGCCGTCGTACCCCAGCGTCCAGACTGCCGTCAGTCCATCCTCTTCATCTACCCACTCGCAGGCCACACGCCGCATCCCCACGGCATCAACGCGAGGTCGACAATAAACAGGCCGCCAGCAAACAAGGCCTTGGAGCTGAGCCGCACAGAGTTCCGCGGGGTGCCGACAGTGAGGTTTGCCCAGTGCTCGGCCTGGATGCCAGGTATGCCCTGCGGGCTCCAGAAGGCGAGTCCGCTGCCGAAGGCTGTGTCGGCCGCGACGTACGTGACCACTACTGTCAGCTGGCACGGTGGAGGACTTACGGCCCTTGTTTGGGTCTGCGCGTGGTCAGTGCTGCAGAATAGATACCTACCCGACTCGTTGAAGAAGGTGAACCTGCATCAGTGCGCACGACGCTAGACGTACCCGTCGAAGAACGTGCGGCCGGCGTAGGACTCCTGCACTGTCCAACCCAGGCTCTGCCGACGCTCGGCGGGCAGGTGGCTGACTTGCAGCTGGGACAGGTGCGCTGCCAGTGCCGGGCTGGCGAGCACGATTGGGGCGAGTACGGTGAGCATGGTGAATGCAGGCGACAAGACAGAAGGCGCCACTCTATATCATGCAGCCACCCCAATGTTTGCGGTGCCGTGGCAGAAATCACGCACAGGCCGCTGATCTCGCCCTTCTTGTTCTGATCTCGAACCCGCCCTTCTTGTTCTGATCTCGAACCCACAACCCCGCTTCTCCATTGTAGATCCGATGCGTGATCCCTGTCACAATATAAGCTATGTAATAATACAATGGCAAGGGCAGTGTCCTCGCGGATAGCTCTATGCTTCTCTTCTTGAACTAGGCTCCCTGTGGCCGCTTCCGCCCTTTCGGCGTCGGGCTGCCCTGCTCTGTCGGCGTGGCGCGACCCAGGGGCGATGGGTCCGTAGCTGGAGCGGTCGGCTTTTTGTCGAATGCGCCCGTCTTGCGCAGCCACCTGCGAGTCAGTGGGAAACAATGCAGCGGCGTACCTCTGGCGAACTTGGTGATAGCTGCGCGTGGGTACGCATTTGCTCACGAGATCCCACTTCTCACCGTGCTCCATGACCGCACGCGTGAGCAGCTCATCCTGAGAGTCAGCGAGATCGCCAAGCATGCTCACCTCCTCCTTGGTCCACTTGAGATATGGCGAGCGGACACGACGAGCCGGTACCGTGCTCGTGAGGTGGACATACTTGCCCAGACCAGGTACGGCAGCACCCGTCGGGCTCTGGAACGCGCTAACGGCCGATCCGCTGCTGTTGATGAACGGGTTGTCAGCTGTCGGGCGTGACGGCGTAGCAAGAGGGGTGCGCCCATCGCCTGCAGCCTCGAGGTCGATCGCGGGACCGAGAGGCGTCCCCTGCGGCGACCGCCCGCCGTGCCGCCCTTCCCCCTCCATCATGCCCTCGAAGCGCGCTTGCGACGCCAGCACACCACCGTTGCCAGAACCTTGCGCGACATCTTGGCTTGCTTGGGCGAGCAGATCCAGGGCGGACGCCGCGCGGTCGTCTGCGGTCTGCCGCCTTGGCGATCCATCACCGTCCTGTGGAAGATGCCGGCGAGTAGTAGACCAGGCCACAGTCGCCGGTGCCTGCCGCCGAGGCTTCTTGCTGGGGCTCTCCATGGCGTGAGCCGCACTCGACATGCGCGAGGACGGAAGAGCGCTACCCGCACTCCTCGATGGCGTTCCCGGCCTGGTCGCCATCTCCGCCGCAAGTAAGAGGTCGTTGAAGTTTCCCCCGGGCGTAGTTTGCGGTACCTGGGGCGCACCTCTGGAGCGCGATGGGGTCGTGGGAACGGCTCGCTTGCCCTTCTTCGCCCTGGGCAGCAGAGGTGTGGCGGACAGCTTCGTGGCTGTCGAACTGCGCCTGTCAAATGCAGGCGAGATGGACATCTTGGTCTCTTCCTCCGACTCTGCAAGCTCGTCCTCCTCGTCGAGTCCACCGTAGCCTTCCGAGTATCCAACGCCGCCCTCTGGGCCAACTACACCTCGGCGCTGCAGCTCGTCCAACGTCAACAGCCCAACACCCTTGTCCTTCTGCCTCATGTTGCGCACCTTCTTCGCTGCGAGAAGAAGATGCTCGGCGCGAGCGTCGCCCATGGTCGTTCGGGCGGGCTTGGTAGGCCGTGAAGGGGCAGCTGATTTCTCATCATCAGCGTCGAACAATGACGAGTTGAGAATGACGTGCGTGCGCAACAGGCGCAGCTCTGTCACAAGAGACTCGATCTGCTGTTGTGTGTCGACAAGCTGAGATCAGTACTAGTCTCTGGCAGTGCTTACTCGTGGAGCCATCAAGCGATTGTCCATTTCGAGTCTCTTGTTGGCATTCTCCAGCTCCTGGTGATATCCCACGTCGAGGTCCAAGAACCGCTTGGGGCCATTGCCGGCTGCAACCTCAGCCTCTCGTGTACGGATGAGAGCCTGGGTTTCGGCCTGCCAGCTTGCGCGCTCTGCCACGAATCTATCCCTAAACGTCAGCGAGCTCGTTCCCGAACCCACCTTTCGATATCGGTCATGTGTTTGAACAGCGCCAACTGCTGTTGCTGAGCAGAGATGGTAGCCTGCTGCGCAGTCACCTGTTGCCGGAGGAAAGGTACACCGGTATTGCAGGCAGACAGGAGGGATTGAAGCTAGCCGTCAGTAAGGCCATGATGCCAAACGCACCATCTGAGCGAGATCCTTTGGGGACAGATTGCCGTCGCCAGCCTCCACCTTATCGACAGCGTCCTGCATCCTCTGCAGCTCCGCTGCCGACGGAAAGCCATCGTCATCCTCCACTTCCACATCCTCTCCCCCGCCAGCAGCTGCCTGGGCAGCCTCGCGAGGGGAGGTCCGTGGGGACAGTTCGTCTGGGCCCATGGGAAAGGCAGCGTGCAGGCCGTCGTCCTTGCTCATATCATCATAGCCCAGCGCAACGGGCTTGATGGCTGGCAGACGGTGCGGGTCAAGACGCCGAGGATGGCGGCTGGTACCCGGTGTGGGCACAGATGTCTGTGGTGTCTCAGGCAGAGGTGGCGATGAGGGTGAGGAGAGGGCGGGTGTGAGGACCGCACTACGGGGCGGTGGGGTCGGTGGCGGGGCTGGATTTGCGGGTTCGGCCATGGATGGCGTGGCCGCCCAAGAGATATCGCGGGCGGTTCGAGGTGGAGGGAGCTAGATGGATGGGTGACGCAAGCAGTTTTCGCACTACAAGAAGCGGCAGGGGGGCATGTGGTGGATAAGGCAGTGGTGGGTGCTGGTGCTGGTGTCAAGGAGCGAGGGGAGAGTAGCTTGCAGAGCCGACGAGCGACCGCGGTGGAAATAACAAGCGGATGGAGAGGTGAGAAGAGAGTGGCAAAAGAAATGGGGGCTATATGGCTCTCCCAGGGTCCACTGCCCAAAGTCATTCACGGCCATTTTGCTCCCGCTCTGCCCTGTGGTTGGCCGCCATACATTCCCTTGCCCCTTTTGGTTCTCGCTCCATTCCTCACCTCTTCGGTGCATGTCTCGTACTCAATATCTCCATGGTCTTTCCGGGCAAATGATCATTTAATGCTGTACTATCTGAACCGACTCCACGATGGTAGAAGACTATGCCTGCAGAAGCTTCTCATCGACCGCTTCCTGCGTCAAGCCCTCGGCGCCATCTCGGACTTCGAGTATCTGCTGTTAGCTCGGCAGCCAAAGTTTACATCGAGATAGCTGTCCCTCACCTTTGCGACTTCAGCTGTTTGTTGAAAGTACGACAGCGCAGAGGCGTGCAGCGTCATGAGCTCCGTAGGCGATCCCGAGGGTGTCCTGGAGTCAACTTCCAAACTTGAACCTCTGAACCTCACCAGTTGATAAGAAGCAGAGGGTAAGACACCCTTCCATCCTTGTGTTTCTTTCGTCAGTTGTGATAATTAGTGAAACGCACAAGCTCGTGCGACAGCAGGATGTACCGAGGTGCGTTCTCTGGCAGTTCTGATATCAGTCACAGCCCCGACTTTCCTTACCCTCGGCGATCTCGTCAATAGACATGTCAGCAAACTCCTCGTCGACGGCCATGGCGAGCTTCGCCTTGACAATCTTTACTAAGGATGAGCGCCGCAATCAACAGTAGTCACGGACCAGAGATCGCGGCATTGCCTTTTGTGTGCGAGAAGCGGAACTTTCGCAGAGCATTCTTGACCTCGGTGGGGATATCGACAGTGCGCGACTGCCATCAGTGCCAGCCAAATGCAGCTACCCACCATGATGTCTATCAACAAGGCAACATGTCTGATCGTCATCGTGGATCGCGCCGTGGATTCACTTTTGATTCCGCTGATGGCAGTGGGTGACCGGTGCCTGGCGGGGTAGGAATAGCCGACGCTCAACGATCGCCGCGAAGCCCTCATCGTGACTTGCAACTTCTCTACAACATCAAGCACACACTCTCTCACATCGAGGCCCGCCATGCCGTTCTCCTGGCTCGTCAAGCCCATGGCCATTGCATCAGCAATCGCCTTTAGCACTCTCGGTCTCTTCTCTCGAAAATATGACAAGGCCAGGCTCTATTTCAACGTCACCATCTACTTGACAACCCTTGGTGCTGCCAGCATTTGGGGTGTGATTGTCAGCATCCTCGCAACTGCTGCAGGCCAGGTGGGGCTTCGGTTGCGCTTCCTCTAACATCACAGCGCCTGAACATCAATTACTATGTCGCACGTTCCTTCTACCAGATCACGCACAGGCTCGTCGGCATCAAGATGCTCGTCGAGGGAGAGGAGCACCTCGATGGCCTCTTGACTGCACGTGGTGGCAAGCCCCAAAGTGCCGTCGTTCTTGCGAACCACCAGAGGTCCGTTGTCTCCGGAATAGTCGGGCTTACCTCTCAGCATGCTCGATATCCTCTTCCTCGGTCGCATCTTCCCGCAGCGCACATCCATTATGGCCAAGAAGGAGCTGCAGTGGACACCGCTCCTAGGCCAGTACAGTAGGCTTGCAAATCCCTGCCCGTCTGACACCAGTGTCGCTCGCTGGAACCGTCTTCATCAACCGCAAGAATCGCAAGGACGCCGTTCGCTCGCTCACTCAAGCGGGCGAGGACATGAAGCGTCGCGGAGTTTCGCTGTGGGTCTTTCCCGAAGGCACTCGCTCCCTCCGTCCGGACCCCGTCCTGCTGCCCTTCAAGAAAGGCGCCTTCCACCTCGCCGTTCAGGCGCAGGTGCCAATCGTCGCCATCGTGTGCGAGAACTACCACCACATCTTTGACGGTCGCACTCGCTTCAACCCCGGGACGCTCAAGATCAGGAGTGAGGCTTAAGCATGCACTGGACTGACACCAGTCCTGCCGCCGATTTCCACTGCAGGCATGACCATTGACGACGTCAACAGGTTGACGTTGATGACGCAGGAGGCGATGGAGAAGGCATTGAGGGAGCTGTCGACCTCGGCCAAGACCACTGCGTCCATAACGGAAGCGGAGGGGACTGAGGGCGAGGCGAGCAGCACCGCAGTGAAGAAGAACGAGGCCGAGGAAATCCGCCACCGCGTATTGTCGCCGTCCCCTGAAGACAGCGAGCCGGTGACCACCGCGACCACCGAGGATGAGATGGACGACGATGCTGTCGTGCTCAAGCGGCCAAAGGTGGACTAGGCTGCTTTCATACACATTCTTGCATGCATTCTGACATTACGGGTCGCGTTCAAAGGACGGGCTGATTGGTGACGGAAGCAATTCCGCGTCAGTGCGTCAGTACCTGCCAGCGTTGATGTCGCGTCGGGAGACCACCAATCGTCCTTTCACTGTAGTTTCCACCAACGGCCAACATGGCGGCAGCTCCCAGGAAAGGTCAGTCCCGGTAGGGCCAAGTGCTTACCTGCAGGCGAAAACTATGAGCTGCGCCAGCAGCTCAACAGCGAGTACCGGGAGAAGCGCGCCGACGCCATCAAACGGGTCATTGCGAACCACACGATAGGCAAGGACTGCAGCGGCCTCTTCCCGGACGTGGTCAAGAATATGGTGCGCGACGCTCTGGGAGGCGCTAACAGGACAGCAAACGGACGATCTCGAGCAGAAGAAGCTCGTATACCTGTATCTCATGAACTATGCCAAAACGCAGCCAGAGTTGGTCATCCTGGCCGTGAACACTTTCGTCAAGGTACGCCGCCATACATAGTAAGCTGACAGCAGGACACTGCAGATGCCAACCCCCTCATCCGCGCACTGGCAATCAGGACCATGTCGGTTCTGCGCGCCGAGAAGATCCTGAACTACCTCGCGAACCCGTTGTCCCGCTGTCTCAAGGACGAGAACCCCTACGTGCGCAAGACGGCAGCGCTGTGTGTCGCCAAGGTCTACGACCTCAAGCCCGAGATGTGCATTGAGTATGGCTTCATCGAGACGCTGCGGGACATGATTGGCGACGGCAACCCTATGGTGTGTCTTGCAACTTGTTCAACTGACGCCAGGTCGTGGCCAATGCCGTCACCGCTCTCGCAGACATACACGAGGCATCTCAGGCGATGCAGGACGCCCCCACCACCGAAGACGGCCAGTCGCTGAAGCCTCCCCCGCAGCTGTTCGTCATCGACCAGCCTACGTTGAGCAAGCTCCTCATGGCACTGAACGAGTGTTCAGAGTGGGGTCGCATCGCCATCCTGTCGACGCTGACACGGTATCGGACAAACGAGGTCGAGGAGAGCGAGCACATCTGCGAGCGTGTCATGCCCCAGTTCCAGCATGCCAATGCCGCGGTCGTTCTCGGCGCCATCAAGGTCATCATGATCCACATCAAGAACGTGCAGCGGGAGGATTTGTTGAAGTCGTTGACGCGCAAGATGGCGCCGCCGCTGGGTATGTCTACTTCTATGCCCGGCTGACATAAGTGACCCTCATCTCCTCAGCTCCCGAGGTCCAGTGGGTTGCGCTGCGGAATATCAACCTGCTCCTGCAGAAGAAGCCCGACATCCTATCGAACGAGATGCGGGTGTTCTTCTGCAAGTACAATGACCCGCCGTACGTCAAGGTGGAGAAGCTGGAGATCATGGTGCGCCTCTCGACCGAGCGAAACGTCGACCTTCTGTTGAGCGAGTTGAAGGAGTACGCCTCCGAGGTGGACGTCGACTTTGTGCGCAAGGCCGTACGGGCGATTGGCCAGGCTGCGATCAAGATCGAGTCTGCTGCCGAGCGCTGTGTAACAGCTCTCATGGAGTTGATCGAGACGCGCGTGAGCTACGTGGTGCAGGAGGCCGTGATCGTCATCAAGGACATTTTCAGAAAGTACCCGCACAACTACGAGGGTATCATCCCCGCCCTCTGCTCGAACCTGGACGAGCTTGACGAGCCGGAGGCGAGGGCAAGCTTGATCTGGATTATCGGAGAGTACGCCGAGAAGATTGACAACGCGGATGAGCTGTTGGGCACGTTCCTCGAGGTGTTCAAAGAGGAGAGCTATCCCGTGGGTGCAAGGGGTCTTGCAACGCTGACGATCAGGTGCAACTGCAGACGTTGACCGCAATCGTCAAGCTTTTCCTCAAGAAACCAGACCAGTCACAAGCGATTGTCCAGCGAGTGCTGCAGGCGGCGACCAAGGACAGCGACAATGCTGATGTGCGGGATCGCGCCTACATCTACTGGCGGTTACTGTCGTCTGACCCTGCGGCAGCCAAGTCTGTCGTGCTGGCGGTACGCCCACCTATCAGTCTCCCTCAGACCACTGTGCCACCGGCTATTCTGGAAGAGCTCATCGGCGAGATCTCCTCCCTGGCGAGTGTCTACCACATGCCGGCTGCGACGTTCATTGGCAAGGGCCGCCTGGGTGTTGAGGAGATGGCGAAGCGTACGAACGAGTGGGTGGCTGCCACTAGCATAACTGACATCCCAGACCCGAGGACGACACTGCGCGTGAACGCGCTCTGCAGACGGTCGTGCAGGGCCAGCAGGCAGAGAACCTGCTCGACTTTGACGCCGACGAGCCAGAGATGACGACTGAGAACAGCCTGGCTGGCCTGGGTTCGGGTGCGATCTCGTCGCAAACTATTGCATCTGTCGCCAAGTCAACGAACCCACTGGATGAGCTCATGGACCTGTTCTCCACCTCGACCATGTCAGCACCAACGGCGGCCCCGAGTGCACCAGCTGGCGGGATCCCTGGAGGTTTCGACTTTTCGAGCCTCGGGGCTTCCACGCCGATGTCGCTGTCGCCGTCGCCGGCTCTGAACTCTCAGAGGACGTCGCCGCCGACAGCGCAAGCACAAACGAGTGGCGGAGGGGCGCAGGATGACCTGCTGGGGCTGTTCTAGTGTAGGGCGCTGAGCTGGATGTATAGATGCACGAGATGCCACCGAGTCTGCCGGCTGAGGATTCCCTGGCGCGATGCCGCCGGAGACGGAGGCACGGTGCCAGGTGGTTGTGTATGACGACCCCTGCCTGCTAAGGATCAAACGCACGCTAGTCTGCTCCTCCACGAGGCACCACGGCTGCTGCTCTGCTGCTCTTCCAGCTGGGCTCCCACGACGGCCTACGCGGACCTCTCTTAATGGGCTCGCCGGCCGGCATTCCACGCCCCACGTCGTCGCTATCTGCTGCACTCTGAACATCATCACACTGCTCTTCTCTTCACCAGCACGCCCACCGTCGTCTCGGCTGTATAGAATCACCCACACGACGCGACTTCATCCGCCTGCGTCATCTCTCCGACTATTCATATCACGTCTGTCACCTCTCCCCTCCCTACATCCCACCCAGCACCGCGTTTCACTTTGCACACTCGTCCACACCAGACCGCGCCGCGACTGCATTGCTAGCTAGACAGCAGCAGACACGTGAGTCGCATCTCTTGTTTCCACTCTAACATTAGCACCATGTCTGCTGTCGACCCTCGCAATACAGACGGCGGCCATGGCTCTGGTCCTCCCGGCCCTCCTGGCCCTCCCAGAGGCTTCGACAGGCAGCAAGGGCTGCCTCATGGCTTTGGCCCAGGCGGGCCCGACGACCACATGCTCGGAGGCCCACAGAGGCAGGCGCCAACATCTGCAGAAATTGACGCCGTCATCGCTGCTGCCATAGCCAATGCACCGCCTGCGCCACCGCAGGTCGAACTGGGGGTCGAGAGTGAGTCCTCGTATGTCTGCTGCATGCTCACACCAGCTTCGACGCGGTCGTTAACACCGCTCATGACCAACATCCTCCCCTCGGCTATTGGGTCAGACGGTCGCGTCAATCTGTTCGTCGGAAATGTTAGTGACACTAGCTTCGCAGCCGCAGCAGTGCTAACGTCCAGTTGCCCTATCGTGTTCGCTGGCAAGATCTCAAGGACCTCTTTCGCAAGGCCGGGACAGTCCTGCGCGCCGATGTCAGTCTTGGGCCAGACAACCGGAGTCGCGGCTACGGCAACGTCCTCATGGGCAGCAGGGAGGATGCCGCACGCGCAATCGGTACGTCTCACATGCTGCAGCCGCTGACGTCCAGACCGCTTCAACGGCTTCACCTGGCAGACGCGCACGCTCGAGGTACGACCAGATCGTCTCCCGCCCGAGTATGAGCCCCAACCGCACATCCACCACAAGCCCATGTACGGCTTCATGCCGCCCCCCATGCACCACTTTGGCGGAGGGGGCTGGCAAGGCCGCCCGCCGCATCATGGCCCACCGTTCGGTGGCTTCCCTCATCACCTGGGGCCACACCCGCATGGCCCACCACCCCAGAACTTTGGTCGACCGCCGCCCATAGGCGACCATGGACCGCCGCTGGGCGCGTCTCCTCTGGCTGGGTCGCTTACTGCCGGCGCAACTGTGGCACCTGGCATTGGCCCGTCAGGTCCAGGTTGGAGCCACGTCCGCGAGACGCTCGTCCCGTACGCGTCCAGTACGCCCGAGTCGAGCGCCGCGGCCACGCGGAGCACCTCTCCGGGCTTGTCGTCACAGTTGGGAGACAGCAGCAAGTCGGGCACGCCAGCGATCAAGGTGTTGGACAGTGACGCGGTAGGGCGTGCCTCGCCCATGGGCCGTCTGGGAGCTGCCCCAGCTATCCCTGTGAACGTCCTCAAGGCTGTCTCGCCAGAGCTCGAGTTGACCGCCGCGCTTCGTCGTCCGTCCAGTGGCTCCGAGGGCGCCCCACATCCCATCGTGCCACCGCCTATACCCTTGAACGGCCTTGCGAACCAGGCCAAGGATCTTGGCGCGCCCAACACGCTCATAGACCGTGTCGTCTTCGTGAAGAACGTGAGGGAGCTGCTTTGGCAGGAACTGACTGTAGCTTTCCTTGTCGGCGCAATGGCAGGATCTGAAAGACCTCTTCAGACCGGCTGGCGTGGTTCTCCGGGCAGAGTGAGCTCGACTTTGTGCCGTGAGCTGACAGCAGCGTTGCCTCTGGTCCTGACGGCAAAACTCGTGGCTTTGGGACGGTTCTTTTCGCGTCCAAGGATGACGCTCTCCGAGCGGTGGGCATGCTCAACGGGTTCGTACGACCTGAGGTGGTGACTAACCAACAGCCAAGAAGTGGACGGCAGGGTCCTTCATGTCCAGACTGAGCGACAGACCCTCGAGGAGAAGCAGATACAGCCCATACTGTCCAGCTTTAGCAAGTCACCGCCGATCTGGCCGCAGGTGCCCGCTTTGAATACGACGCCAGACCCTTTCGCCACGGCTGCTGGAGCGAACGTTGCACAGTCGCCGCCCTCGGCATCGATATCGACATCGCCTAGCGCCGCCCTTCGTGTGCCCTGGCAATTAAACACAGCCGTCGAGCCGCCCGCAGCGCCCGCGCCCGCGCCCGCGCCCGCGCCCGCGCCCGAGGAGACACAGCCAGTCTTCAAGCCCAAGCACCCAGGTCCCATCAGCCTACCGCCGTTCCCCACGCCGAGCGAGATCAACCCTCTCAGCCCGCTGCAGACGCGCGCGCTGCCGCCGATGACACCTTCGATGCCTGGCTTCGTCTTCAACGCATATCCCAGAACCCCGCCGGTGCATCCCCACCACTTCCTCTCTCCTGGTACCACTGGGCCTTTCTCTCCCGGCCAGCGCGTGACGAGCCCCATGTTCAGTGGTCGGAATCCCCTCCTCAATCCGGCTCCGGGGGCGCCTGTGAACAGGCAGCCACAGGGATCGGCGGCCCTCATGACGCCCACCACCCAGACTTACCCGAACAATGCCTCTCATGGCTCAGCTGGTCCTCCTGGGGGCGACATTCCGGAGGAGTATTTCCCTCCGATCGGCGAAACTCTTGCCAGCGGCGCGGCAAAGCTGTCCATTGCGGACGAGCCGAAGGCGGAGGAAGGCTCCAAGGACAGAAAGGAGAGCAAGAAGGGGAGCAAGAAGGAGAGCAAGAAGGAGAAGAAGACGGCCACCTCGCCGCCAGCCAACGGGCGCAGCAGCGCCGATAACGACAAGCACTCGTTATCGAGCGCCTGGAACCCCGAGCGCCGGGCGAGCTGGAGCGAGGTGGCGAGCGGAGCGCAGTAGTAGATACATGTTCGTTTAGGGAGGATCAATGCATCGTCGGTCCAATGTGATATGCTACACGTCTATGATCTAGTTCGGCCAGCGCGCTCTTTGGACTCGTCGGTGACTGATGTCAGCTGGGTCAAGGGGCAACACACGTTCCCAGGCGGGCTGGTAGCCGTCCTCTGTTCTCAGAAGCGGGTTTCGTTGGGTATTAGTGGTGGAGCCGAGCGAGGTGAATCTGCCATCAGCGTCAGCCAGACTGTGGCTTACCCAATATCATATAGAGGACACCACGGGACGTCGAGCTCGCGCAGGAACTGCCATACGTCGGCGTACGACCAGTTGAGCACCGGGTGCACCCTAAGCACCTGCGGCCAGCTGGGATCGGTGGGCGCGAGCACGGCGACGTCGCCGTTCGGGTCGCCCTGCCGCGTGCCGAGCAGGATGGCCTTGATATTCTTGCCCCCGCCACAGCTGAGATACTCTTGCAGCGCGGCCTTCATGCCGCCGCCGAACCGGTACAGATCGAGTGAGTACCGCGCTGCGGACTCTATCACAAACTTTTCCATCTCGGGGAACGGGTTCGGCGCGGTAAAGTAGACGCTGTGGATTGGCGGGTACGGTGGAGCTGGGGCGTCGGCCGCGGGATGCGGGACGTGGTGCGTTGCGCTCCGCTCTGTTGTCGAGTCTGTTTGCACGTCCTTTGGCAGCGGGGGCGGCGGCGCAGCGGGCCCGAGAATGTAGGCTTTGCAGCTTGCGGAGAGGTCGGGCGTCTCGAACGGGGACGTGTCTCTGGAGGCTACCGGTTTTGGGAGCGTAGGATGGGAGGGGAGAAGCCGTTCGCGGTTGTGTCTTGCGTACAGGACTGCGGCAAAGAGGTGGAGCAGGACAGTGCCTTCTGTCAGTGTTGCCTGGAGGGTGCTCACAATCCTTGCCCCCGTTGAAGGACAGCGCTACTGCCTCCTCGCTGTCGTCAGCAATGTAGCTACACTCGCCTACCCATGGTCCTCCAGCACTCCCTCGACCAGCGCAATGGCATCTGCTATCTTGTTGCCCAAGTCGTCGCCCGCCTGGGCGCGCTCGAGCACGCGATCGAGCTCGGCGCTCGAGACTGGGAGCATTGAAAATGTCTGCATGACTAGGAGTGGTGGCTGAGGGCTCGGATCACAGTGCCGGAGACGGGATCAATTCGGCGCCGGAGTTGAGCCTGCCGGTGTTTGTTGCATGCATCTACGCGCTATGGACTGCCGCTCGGCCGCGCCGCCTGGTTCTCCTTGTTCTCCTCGAGCGGGAGCTCGGTCTCGCCGTCCTCGCTGAAGCGCGTGATAGGCTGGTTCTTGCCCATGAACTTTGTGTGCGAGCCGAACGCGACAATCTTGTTCTGCGCATTGTAAAAGTTGACGCGCGTGTACGCGAGCGTCTTGCCTGATATTAGCGCGCCCAAGGTGGGGATATACCCAGCTGGGTCACCTCGCCGATGCCGATGAGCTCGTCGCCAATCTTGCCTGCCGGGCGCACAAACTCGGTCGAGATGTTTACGGACGCGCCGGTGGGCGGGACGATGCCCCTTGATTGGAGGGCGAGCGAGGTGACGGTGTCGGTCATCTGTGGTTAGTGCTGGGAGGAGCCAGAGTCACAGAGAGGATCACTCCGCCGTGCACAGTCTGGCGTCAGCGGGGTCGCGCACACGCTGACGTTGTGGTTGTTGACATGCTTGCTGTCAATCTTGATCGACGTGTGAACCCATCCCGGCTTGGCCTTGTTGACGACAAGCTGTGCGTTAGAGAGGTGCTGTGCGATGCGCCCACCTTGCCCAGGACATTGCCGTCATGACCTGTTCGGCGTCAGTCAACGTCGACGGGAGCTCGCGCAACGCACCCATCTTGTCAATGGTCTTTTGCCATGTCTGCTTTCAGCACGGCTCAGATGCTACTCACCTTGCGGACAAAGTTGAGACAGGCCATGGTGGCTAGTCGCAAGAAGGAATCTGAGATCGATCCGACATTAGCGGGGTGCGGGGTAGCTCGGCAGATGCGATCCATCCATCCATCCAGGGGCGGCCAGACCGCGGACCATCCACGTGGATGAGTATCCTAGGGCGGGAACACGGGTGGGGGTTACATGAACGCGCGGGACGGCCTCGACGACAACTTGTGGCCGCGAGGGACAAGCTGCCATCACCACCACTTGCTCTTCTCAACTGCACTTATCGTCCACCACAGCCACCGACGCTCCTTGCCCCCCACCCTCGTTCTCAATCTCACTCCCGCCCTCGTCGATCGTTTCTCGGCTCATCGACGTCCATGCCCGTCCTCAAGGCATAGTCGTCCCATCCCACCATGGCGTCGACAGGTGCCACCCTTGCAGCCCCAACGCCAGACACCCCGCGCAAAGAGAACCGTCGACGCTCTTGGTTCGGTCTGGTCACTCCAAAGCGCAAGGAGCGCCCAGCTGTCACTGCCGCAGCGGCGCGCGCCCCGTTTCAGGACGGGTCAGCACCGCCGTCCACACACGGCTCAGAGGACGCGCTCGAGGAGCTCGATGCCACTCCAGTGCGCAAGTCTACCGACAACTCTGGACGGCGAATGTGGATCGACCCAGCCGATTCCGACGTGAGCGATCATGAGGGCACTGTTAGGCGAAAGAATCGCCAGCCCAAGGCGAGCGATAGCAGCGACGAGATACGGCGCAAAGACACTCCAACATTAGCCATCTTGTCGCGCAACAGCACTGTCAAGCCCGTGCGTACTGCCACCAGGCCCCTGCTGCCATGACTCCATCTCGCTGACCTCTTCAGAAACCACGCGCATCGCGCATCTTTTCGCGTTCCGCTGGTGACCGCGAGACCCCCTCCGTCGACTCTTTCCTGTCCCCGTCCTCCAAAACGACGCTCCCAGGCGTCCTCACTCCCTCAAAAGTGCCGCGTCGTACATCGTCTGTCAACCCAGCGACCGACACGGCACCGCAGTCGGATTCATGCAAGGGCTCGCCAGACAAGCCCCTACCTCTCCTCCCAAGCGAGGCCCCGCGCGCCGGCCCTGCCCACGCCATTCGCGCCGTATCGCTGCCAGTCTACACGCCCCTGCCTCCCATGGACATTGTCGTCACACCTAGCAGCCCTTTGGACAAGGACCCTTTCGAAGGCATCTTTGGTCTGGGCCCATCCACGGCCTTTAATGAGCCAGAACGAGGCAGAACCAACTCTGCCCCGGTCTCGCGCAGTCCCTCCACAAGAGAACCGAGGTCGGCGGTCGTGCGATCAGAATCGCCTAGCCCTATGCCCGCACGAGCATCGTCTTTCGACCCAACCATGTCGCTCGGGCTTGGTCTACCAGAGTCTCGCCTCAACCGCGCAGCGTCAACGTCTGGGTCGCCCATGCTGCCCAAGAAACACTCTGTCTCATCTCCGCTGCCAGCGATGCGTGCTCCGAGCCCAGGTCTTACTGTGACGTTCGCAGCCGACGACAAGCCGGTCGAATCCAAGGAACCCAAGAAGCCTCGTCCACGCAGCTTATCAGCCATGTTCGCGCGCTCGCCAGCCGTCCCACCCGAGATCACCGACGACGACGAGCCCCCCACTGCCAGCAAGTTCAACTGGCTAGGTGTGCGCAAGACCATTAAGCGTCGGCGGTCCGAGTCTCGACTCAAACGGCGCAGTGGCTTCGTTTCGGATAACGACGCTGGGCCCAGCGAGCCGAGTACCGATGATCAGCGCGATATGCGAACATCACCCCAGCGCCCAACGAACGCTTCCATGCCAGTGCTTATGAGCTCATCCCAACCATTGCGGGCTGCGTCCACATCGTCAATGTCCTCAATGTCCGGAACGGTGACTGAGCAAGAGTTTTGGCCAGCGCAGGAGTGGGCAGAGGAACCCGTGCCCGACGTGGAGCTGATCTTCCCAGAGAAGGACGACATCAACCTGGAAACGCCTGTACGAAGAGAGGTGCCGTGGATAAATTCGGCCTCTCCTCGATCGTCTGTCGTGGCAGCCTCGCCGTTGAGCTCATTACCAGAGTTGGGGCCACCACCTGTCATGGGCGAATTGGAACCTCCACCGCCTGCCGTGTCTGCTCGAGTTGGACGAGGACGGTCATTATCGGACGCCGCTCGACGTACGCAACGCGACGACAACTCTCTATCTTCCTCGCCAGCGCCGTTTGGTGACGAGTTTGGGCTACCGGTGCGACCAAGCCTTGCGAGCCGCACGCCATCCGGTGGATCGAGCAACTCGGCAATAAACAAGATGCGCAGCGTCTTCAGAGGAGCGCGACCACGAAGCAACAGCAATCTGCGGTTTGGTGGCTCCGCAGACGAACGTGACGGGTCGCAGGATCTCGCACCTCCCCGTCCCGGATCCTCAGCTTCCACCTCTTCCTTTACTCCTTCACCTGCACTTCCACCAGTTCGGATACGTCCTGAGGATGTCCCCCAGGTCTCCACATTGGCATTGAACACTGGCGAAGACGATCGCCGGGTAACTCTGGCCGAGACTCCCGAACGATCCCCTCGGTCTTCGTTTGCCGCGTCCATGTCGTCCAAGGCGACGCAATCGACAAGACGCTTCCCCACCAACGAGCTGCAGCCCACTCACCCGCCAGTTGCAGGGCGGAAGAGGGCGTCGACCATCTCATCTGGTGCAACTTCCTGGCAGGGGACGCTATTCTCCACTGCCGGTACCTACGGCCACGGGTCAGCCACACATCTCCCTCAACCTGGGCCCTCTGTCCCAATATTCCCCACGGCTGCAACACCTCCCCGGCAGCGCCCAGGCTCTATACGCCGCCTTTCCACAGGCTTGTTTCGATCCAACCCGTCCTCTCCTCGGCCAGTATCCGGATCAGGCAACCTCTTTCCTCCACCTTCTCGGTCTGGATCAGTCTCAGCACAAGGGGCGTCCCCGAACGAGGAAGGGCCCAGTCGCTTGTCAAGCCCAGTCCCATATCCCGTGGGAAGCGCTGCCCTTATGGTTGCCCGGTCATCCGTCGACGATAAGCACGAGGAGACTGACATCGGCGTTCGGCCCACCGACACGCCCGACTCTTGGCTGAGCCGGCTGAGTCGCGTTAATCGACGAGAGTTGGCTGGAATCCTGGCGAGCACGTGAGTCTTGTCGGTGGAGACATCTCTGACAATCAGCGCAGATGGTTTCCATGGCGAAGCTCTTCGACAGTACATGGCGCGCTTCGACTTTACGCACATCGCTCTTGATGTGGCCCTGCGCCGATTGTTGATGCACATGTCCCTGCCCAAGGAGACTCAGCAGATCGATCGAGTAGTCGAGGCATTTGCTGCTCAGTACGATACCTGCGAACCAGGGCTATTTGGCGCCAAGGGTAAGTCGCTTCAGGACCAAGGCTGACTCGAAGACAATGGCTACGTTCTTGCCTTCTCGATGATGATGCTGCATACCGACGCATTCAACCGGCATAACAAGAACAAAATGTCCAAGGCGGATTACGTTCGCAACACTCGCCTCGATGGTGTGCCGGAAACTGTGCTTGAGGTGTTCTATGACAACATCACCTTCACGCCCTTTGTCTTCATAGAGGACGACCACGAGGCTGCACTGGCTGCGGCAGGAACTCCATTGATGTCTGGTCCGAGATCAGCCAAGATCGACGTCTACGACCTCATAGTCGGTGGTCAACTTGGGACACTACGAGTGGACGTGGAGCGTCATATACCGCCCGAAAGTCCGTTTTCTTGCATGGGTACTCGGCCCTTCTTAGATATCGACAGGATGCAGCGGGCGTTCGCCAACGCGCACCCGCTGCAGTTTGTCAAGTCGCGGCCTCGTCGAAAGTCATCGTTGTCGGGTCCATTGGGTGGCGACAAGGCTGCAGCGGCTGCCAAGTCTGTTCCCAAGGAGGAGGTGACGACGCTCAAGATCACCAAGGTCGGCCTGATTGAACGGAAGGGTAAGCTTTCCAGGAGACTCTTCTGACCCCAGACGACACTCCGACGAACGGGAAGCGCACCACAGGTCGCAAGTGGAAGAGCTGGAGCGTCATCTTGACAGGCTCGCAGCTGCTCTTCTTCAAGGACACCATCTGGGCACTGACCTTGATGGAGCAGATCCGCAGTGCCAACAAGGAAGGCAGGGAGCCCGTCGCGCCCCGCACGACTGGTTTCCAGCCCGACGAGGTGCTGCAAGTCAAGGACTGCGTCGCAGTCTTCGATCGTGACTACACGCAAACCCCATTCACATTCCGCTTCGTCATGCCCGACTCTCGACAGTTCCTCATGCAGGCGACCGACGAGTACCAGATGAATGAATGGCTGACACTCATCAACTATGCCAGCACGTTTAAAACGGCGGGCATTCGCATGCGCGCTGTCGGTATCAACAGCGGGGAGGCAATGCGGGCTGGCACCACTGCTGCCGAGTGGCACCGGCGCGATGTTGCAAACGGTAACCAAGATGAGCCAACTCCCCCTCGGGCGATCATGTTCTCGGACACGCCTTCCGTCGATTTATCAGATTCCATGCCCGCCCCCACTCCTCGGCCGAAGCTGCGTCGTGTAGGAAGCCTCCGTTCGTCGCCTGCACCAGTAGTCGACGTCGCAGGAGCGAATCAAGTCGTCGCCGACGAAGGCGAGCAGCTTGAGGCGGTGATCGGCTCTGTCAAGGCAGAACTTGCAGCTGGTCGAGCAGGTCCTCTGAGGATGATGTCTCCGACACCAGATACCGAGCCTCTCAACCAGACGCTGCGCTCCGATGCCATCAACGCCCGTGTGCAGACCCTCAAAGAGGCCGCTGCCGAAATCGAGAAGCGTCTCTCGGCTGCCTTACGAATCGCACGCAACCTGGCCATCCTCACGCCGTTCCAAAAGACAACTCGTGACCGCGTAGAGGGGGCCCTCCCGGAGCTGGGGCAGCAAATTCGATCCGATCGCATCGAGTTGTCCAAGCTGCATTTGTGGATCACCTTACTGCTGAAGGACCAAGATCGCGATCAGAGGGACTGGGCGAGGGTTCGACATGTGGCCCTCCAAGCTGCAGCGAAGAGCCTACGCGCACCACCAAGGAACCTCAGCATGGCCGACCGACGCGCAACCATCGGTGCCCACCCTATACCCAAGCTGGAACTTCCAGAAGAGAAGTGGGCGCTGCCCCAGCTTGTGACCATGAGCCCGGGCGAGTACCCAGTTTCGTCGCCGCATCCATTGAGCGAGGAGGAGCCATCGCACCAAAGCGCTCAGCTATCGCCGACAAGCGGTGCCAATTCGGACTCGGAGTATGAGCTGGCTCCAGAGTATCTTTCAGCTGCGTCCGCGCTCTCCTTTCGGGACGAAATTGAGCGCGGACTGGCGGCGCAGAATGCTCTCAACAAGGAGTCTTTACGATCAATGTCCGCTCCTCCTGGTGGGCGAGAGTCACTTGACGAGGCCGAGCACTGGCGCAACACCCGCGCTGCAACCAAGGTATCACTTGCGCACCTTCCGAGAAACAGTCTGGGCGAGCTTTCCTCGCGATGGCGGCCGTCTTACGACAACGACCGTGCCGAATGAGACTTATCAGACGCTGTATTTTGACATTTAGACTGGGCACGCCAGGCAGCTTGAAGCCTGGCGCTGTATGTATTGCTGTATTGTAGGCGGAGACTACTGGGAGGTGCCTCAATGTGGGGGGGTGGCATGGATATGGGCGGCAGGGGAAGTGGGGCCAAACAGGGCGGCAGGCACTCACCCGCTCGTGATATCATTTGGCCAGCGACGATCCTCGTCCCCATCATCTCACAACCACCATGGCCGCACCGCTATATGTTACGCAGTCCGGCCGACTCTTCCATGCGGGTCTCATCCTTATCGTAACCGTTGGGCTGCCTGGTGAGTCACTGTCTGGCATCGCCGCTGACCACGTTCGCAGCGCGCGGCAAGACCCACATCTCCCGTGCTCTTGAACGCTACCTTCGCTGGCTGGGAGTCAAGACCCGCGTGTATTCGCTCGGCGACTACCGGCGAAAGGTTCTCGGAGGCGCAAAGCATGTCCCTTCAGACTACTACAAGACAAAGGGTGGGTAGAGCGTGCTGATGTCACTGACGGCAGGACACAAGTCGGCAGAAACAGTAGCACTACGAGATAAGATCAAACAAGGGCTGGAAGATCAGATCTGGGATTACTTTGAGAAGCAAGCTGGCCAGGTGGTCATCTACGACGCCAACAATGGCAGCACCGAGGCTCGCAAGGAGGTCATGGAGACGTTCGGCTCCAAGGGCGTCCATGTCATCTTCCTCGGTTAGCCGATCTCTGTGACACATCTGACTTTGCAGAGTCGCTATGCGACAAGGACGACATTATCACTGCGAACATCCGCTCCGTCAAGCTCTCCTCGCCCGACTATGCGGGCTGGGACGCCGACCGCGCCGTCGCAGACTACTGGTCGCGCATTCGCAGCCAGGAGTCGGTGTACGACACCGTCACTGCTGACGAGGGACCGTACGTCAAGGTTTTGAACGTGGGAGAGCGGATCGAGGTCAACTGTATCGAGGGTATGTCAGCCGTTGGCACAACTGACGCCAGGATACCTCCAGACCCGATGCTGCTTTTTCCTCATGAACATCCACACTCGGCCGCGCACAATCTTCTTCGCTCGCGTTCGTGGCGTCGGAAAGCATGGCTAACTCCAGTCGGGACAGAGTCTCATCGAGCACTCGTACAAGGCCGACTCGGACCTCTCCCCAGCAGGATGGGAGTATGCCGAGCGCCTCAAGGCGGCCGTGTCCGCACGCCGCAAGGCGCTCAAGGAGGAGCGCGCGGGCCGCGGCGAGCCAACACAGGAGACGCCCTTGATAGTTTGGACTTCTGCACGGCGACGGGCACACCACACCGCTTGGCCTTTCGTGCACGCCGGCTACAAGGTGGTGCAGAAGCCGATCATGGGCGAGATCAACCCGTACGTCTCGGAGAGAACGCGCTGACAGCAGGGGCGTATGGGATGGATTGTCGTCACAGGAGGCGCAGGACCTGTATCCCGACGAGTGGGAGCGCTTCCTTGCCGATCCATACGCACACCGTGCGCCTCGCGCAGAGTCGTACCACGACCTCAGTGTGCGTCTCGAGCCTATCATCTTCGAGTTGGAACGGTGCCAGGACGACCTCTTGATCATCGGGCATGCCTCTGTTATTCGCTGCTTGGTGAGTGTGACGGGTGGCTTGCACTGACGACCCAGCTGGCCTATCTCGTTGGTCTGCCGCCAAGCGAAGTGCCTGCTATCGAGATAGCCCGCGGCGATCTCGTCGAGGTGACACCGACCAGCTACGGTGTCGTATCGCGCGCATTCCACTTCTGGTCAGGCGAGGGGCGCGGCGATTCGGCAGGTCGCAACCTGTACGAGAACTTTGCCGAGGCAGCCGCCGGCTTTGGTTCTTTCACTTTTGCGACCGGCACGGAGAACATGGAGAGGGAAGCCGAGGCCGAGGAGGCCAAGGACAAGGAACGCAAGGCCGAGGTCGTGCGTGCAAAGCTGCGGGAGCGCATGGGGACTGGCGCCGATGGGTCGAGCTCTGCGCCGCACGGCAAGGGCATTGTGACACCGCAGGAGGAGGCGGCTGGCCACTGGCATCACCAGCAGCAAAAGTCTGAGCGCCAAGAGGCCGAGCCGGCATCCCTTCGCGATCGTGCAAGTGAGTTCTCAGCAGGAGCTGAACTGACGGCAGTGAGCATCCTCAAGATCTAGTCGTCTACGTTGTTAAGTTTATAAGGATACATGTACGCTGGTTTGTTGCTCTCTGTGGCATGGTTAAGAGGATCGTGGAGACAACTCTCATTCCTCTGGTGGCTCCCGTTCGAAATACTCCCTCGTCGCAAGGCGCCCATTTACTTCGACGAAGCTGCACTATATTCATGGGCATTTCGCAGTAGATACACACATTACAGTGATTATTAACTCTGGATTGGAAATATACAGTGGACTGGCACGCTTCGCACTAGAGGTTGGTCATGGACGATAAGACAGCTGCCTGCGACGACGTGCTGCCACCACCTGCAAGGCCGAGGTGGTCGGCTCCGTCACGCGACGAGGCAGCGATCTGCTGCGCGACTTGGTCCATGCCGGCAGCGCCCATCGTGCCCAGGTTCATGGGAACTGCGGTCAGCGCTGATCATCAGAAGGACATACCGAACACGACCTTGGAGCCAGCAGTGCGAGCCATAGACTGGAGGGCCTCCAGCTGGCGGATCTGCATGGCAGCGGGCGAGGCAAGGATATCGGCCGCTGATTGTCAGCCAAGTATATCAGAGGTTACTCACCTTGGCGCATAAGCTTGGCGGCGTCAACCTCGGCACGCGCAGCAATGACCTTGCTTTCACCGATACGCTTCTGGGTTGCGGCCGACGACAGCGACTGCTGGAGCTCGTGCGAGAAGTTGATGTCCTTGAGCAGGATGGACTCGATGGAGACACCCCACTTCTCAGCCGTTGCCTCGATCTGGTGCCGTCAGCGTAATAATCGCGAGCCGCTCACAATCTCGGCGACTTCCTGTGCAAGGCCCTCGCGGTCCGAGATGACGCTCTGCAGGACACGGCCGCCAACTACCTGGCGGAGAGTTGTCTGTGCGCGCTCCACAAGGGCGCCGACGAGGTTGTTGATGCCGAAGGCAGCGCGGTATGGGGATACCACTATTGGTCAGACCGCTTCTTCTCAGACACATACCATGCCAGCTGATGACCGAGTCGACATCAACCGAGACATTGTCCTTCGTCTGGACTGTCTGGCGCGGAACGGTGGTGAGCTGGATCTTGACGTCTGGAGATTAGCCGAGAATTACCTCGGGCTGAATACTCACCGACGATGCTGATGGTCTCTGAGCACACGTTGACGGTAACGAGGCCAGGGTCGACAGACTTGTAGAACTGGCCGAAGCGGCTGATGAGACCCACGGAGCCTTGAGTGACCTCCTTGTACGGGTTGGGAAGAGGGCAGCAGGGGAACTGGCCGAGTGTGCCGATACACGAGCCCAGACCGGACATCATGGAGCCGTAAAAGCCGTGCTTGGGGTCAGGGGGAAAGTCAGTTGTGCAAACTCACAGTAACGGAGCCAGAGCCAAAGTCCTGTGCGTAGGAAGGCTGCATGCTGCGGTCAGTGGCGGTCAGTGACGGCATCTCACTCCTGCTTGCGAAGGGGTTGGACAGTCTGCGTGTCAGTCATCGCCATGTAGGCAACGTACAATGAGTGCAGCCTGGGCAGCCATGGCCGCCGCATTGGGAGTCATCTTGGAAGTGCGCGGCATGTCATCCGTAACATAGCGGTGGAGGTCCTCCGAGTCTTGGTCGTGGTCAGAATGGTTGAGCGGCTGGCCCGATGAGTTGGTCTTGTAGTCGAGATTGTTGGACATTGCTGGTGTTGGGCAGTGGTGGCGACGGTGGGGAATGGATGATGTGGATCAGTGCCGAATATAAGTGGGCCCATGAGCAGGTGGTGGCGGCTGTGTGTGCCGAGTTCAGGGCACCTTGGCATGAGGAACGGGCTTGGGCTCTGGCAGCAGGCATGCGGGCTTGTGCACAGCCCAGCTGATACGCGACCGACGCGACCACCCTCTCCCATGTAGCTCAGGCACGCCGCGCGGAACCAAACCGGCCGGTGCCACGCTGACCAGGTGTCCACATGCCCACTCGCCACACACCACATGGGCTGGATAGCTCGATAGTCGACCTGTTTGCTTCCACAACGTTCGCCCCGCTGGCATCCAACTGGGCTTCATCACTCGTCCACTTCAACAATACTTCCACGACCTCAACACACCGCAGCGTGAATAAACGCCCAATCGGTTCGCTCGCTTCTGTCGGCTCTCTACTCTTGGCACGGTCATCCTCCCCTGCTGATAACAACGATGAGGCTGTTCTCGTGGTTGGCGTGCACAGCCTTGCTGCCCGCCGTCGTCCTCGCTCAGTGAGTATGCCGCGCAAACCCGCTGATCGCATAGGGACAACGCTGGTCAAGGTCTCGCTTTGGGCGAGCGCCTCAAACGTGCTGCCAACGTCATCATCCAAGGCCAGCGTCCGTTGGATCCAGAAGAACAGGCAGCCGACGATGCTGCCGCGGGCGTCGAACGGCTCACCGACGCAAACTACCAGGCAAAGTTCGCTTCCGCTGGCCCCAATGACGTTTGGGTCATCAATGTGTGCGTCGTGTTTACTGAGAAACCTGACTGGGCAGTCACGGCTACCCAACCGACGCCGTGTCCACAGCGTACACCGCTGCCCACAACAATGCCACAAAGGCGATCAAGGAAGCAATTGCCAAAGGGACTATCAAGTCTGAGGGAAAGGAACGCTACAACTACCGATTCGCTCGGGTCGACTGGGTGACCGAGTTCGCCTTGTGCACCCGCTGGGTGATCACAAAGTAGGTAGTCACTCCAGTGCGGCGGTGGGCTTTGTGCTAATATCCAGGCCACCTTACCTGGTTATCGCCTCCCATGACGGGAAGGAAGCGCGCTTCCTCGCAGCGCCCAAGTTTCCAGCTGATGGCGAATGGCAGACCACCCTTCTGAAGGAAAACCACTGGAAGAACATTGCGGCGTGGCATAGCCCCCTTTCCCCCGGTGGTGATCTGTAAGAGTGTAGCCAGGTGCTGGCTAATCATCACAGCTCCTACCTCGTCGAGTATTACATTTCCTTCAACCAGTGGTATGGAAAGTACACAAAGGACATCCCTCGCTGGGGATGGCTTCTCGTCTCAATGGGCATGGCGGGTGTTGGCCAGCGCCTCCTCTCGTGGATGCACTCGGGCGATGACGAGGCTCAGCGCAAATTCCGAGAGCGTCAGGCCGCAGACGCCGCCGCCCAAGCCAAGAAGGCAGAGTAAAACGAGCGTTTAGAACGCGTGAGTGCGTAATGCATAATAGGAGACATGATATAAAAGTACAACATGTGGTGCTACGTCTGGATCCACGATCTCGTAGCCAGTTTGCCAGAAGCGATCTCCATAATCATCAGACGTCGGAAGAAAGGCATGTTGGCGGCGCCGAACTCGAATCCGCTGGCGGCGAGGTCGCGACCTCGAGCAGCGGCTTCCATGGTTTGACAGGCAAACACCCCGCAGTCCGAGCCATTGTCTTGTCTTGGCGTTTTCTGGCGTCAGACAGCCATGTAGAGGCTGACATACCGGACTATACACATCTGCCCACCCGGAATTGTCGAACGGGGCTCCCTTCTTCTCTTTGTGCTCTTTCTCTAGGTATCGACGCAGATGCTCCCGCGTCAGTAATGAACGGGGCTGGAAACGCACTGCGAAAACCTCATACCGGTTGCCTCCAGCGTCCGATAGAGAGTCGTAATACTCTATCCGACGTTCGGCAAAGTTAATGACGGCGCACGTCCAGTGCATGTTCCCCAGATTGATGGGAACTAGCAATTTGTCCAATGCGAAGATGTCGATCTTCATCTGCCAGTCAGTGCATTTTCATGCGCAATACTCACTCGCTTCGTCCAGCGCTTCAGGTTGGCCTTCTCATAACCATCCTCAGACAGCTTTTGGTAGAAGTACGAGTTCATCGAGCGAACAGGAAGTTTGTGCTCCACGGCCCGGGTGTTGATAAGTTCAACATAAAAGCCGATGAGCTCGTCGTTGAGCCAATGATTCGGCTTCAGGCGGCGCAAAGACTCCGCATTCACCTCCGCCGCCCCCAGCGTAGCTTTGAAGTTGCGTTCAGTGAGCCGCGCGTCCACCTGAATGTTAGACCTCTGTAATGGCAATATCCTTACAATAACATCCTGCTCGTCCGTCAGCTTCTTAGGGATTTGCGGCTGAAGGCGTTGTTTGATACGTCGCTCCTTTGCCCGGTCCTCCTCTCTCAAATCCTCGAGGATGCGGCTTTGGGCGCTGCACGTTAGCGTTAACACTTCTCGCACTTACGCAGCCGGGGCCTCCTGTGGAATCTTGACTCGAGGGACGTGGGGCAGACGGAACGGACGCTAAGCGATCAGTCACACCAGACGCCGTCACTCACAATGCGCGTGGAGACCGAGATGGCCTCGTCCATATCTTGACGGTGATCGAGATCAAGAAGTTTCATAGATGCCGACAAATCGACATCCGACTTCCATAACGTTCCCATATCGACATCTCGCCGCCGACGCGCTGCTGCTGCTGTGAGAAGGTGACGTTAGTGTACTCACCCTTGTCTCGTTCTGCATCCTGGGCGTAGTCTGACCATACTCTCTGTAAGGCTTCCCGGGAGGGATTTCCTGTATTCTCTGATTCCTTCAACAGCTGGTCTAGGAAGACTTTCGGACCTCTGTTTGGGGCGCGCTGCCTCGCGCGCGAGCTACGATGTGCCGCGCCCGAGGAGCTTCCGCTGGAGCCCGATTTGGCGCTTGACGACCCCTTGCGATCCCAGGAATATTGACGCTGCTCACGCTTGTAGCTCAGAGACGGCGACGGCAGCGGTTCGACCGGAGCTGCAGGTACGGACCCATGGCTGTCGACAGTTTCGCTGCCAGAGGAAGAAGCGGATACGGACGGACTTGAGCGGGCCTGGGTGTCTGCGAGATCATCGAGATGCTGGCGCGCTTCAAGTGTGCGCTCTGCGCGAAGGCGGTTTTCGGCGGCGTCGCGACCCTCGTCCTCTCCATCCGATAAGACTGCTATTGGAGACCCCGGAAATATTGCTGTGCTGGAGTTTGTCCCATTTGGAAAACGACGGGAGCCTCGAGAACGGCGGCGTCCGCCTGCATTCAATTCAACGTCTGTACGGACATTGCGATGAGGCATGAGGCCGGTAATCCAGTTCCACGTGCTGTGAAGGAATTCTCCAACGCCTAGAGTGCCGCCTGCGTGGGCCCTAGAGTTCTGAGAACGTTGCCGCTTGGATGGCCTGGATGGAGAAGAGGAATCTTGAGGAGAGAGTTGACGTTTGGTTCGTTGTGACACGTCCATTTGGCGGTGTGTTGGTCACAGCGAGGCAAATCGTAGGAGGGGAAGGGAGATATGCTTGGAGTAATGGGCGGAGTAGCCCTCACTCGACTCCCTAGCCTGCTGGCGCGTGATAATAGGAATAGGAAGCCGTGGTGACGGTCAGCTAATGTAGGAGTGCGACCGAGCAACGTCAGGCGGTTATGGGAGGTCAGCCGGAATTTTGCTTCCGCCACACCTGTCGCCACCTAGCCGTGAGTGGTTGGATGCCGGGCCGTATTGTTTATCTCATTGCCCATCCCTTTCTTCAACCTCAGCACACGACCGCAGTCGCATTTGTGCGTTGCTTCACAGCCACAGACGCTCTGGCTTGGCTAGCTGTCCCGTAGACGCTCCACACTATTATTACTCGTGGGGACATACGGGCGGCGCCCTGTCGAAAGCTTGCATCGCCAGGTGAACATCGGCAGGTCTTGTCCAAGCGGATGGCGAACCTCGCACCGGCTCAATCGTCGGACGGCGTTCCAGCGGAGGAGATCGACCCCGATCCGACCCCAGCGAGCCCCCCTGCCGCTGAATCCAATGGTCCAGACATAATGGAGGACGGCGGGGAAGACTCCATGGAGGGCATGGACGTGCAGGCAGAGCAGCCTGAGGATGGGCCAGATGACATGATGCTGTCTGAGGCGGAGGCGGAGCACAATGTCGGCAAACGTGTCAAGGTGAACATGCCACCTGCGTCACCATTAACCGCAGGTGTATGAGTTACGCGAGTCGGCCTGGTTTGACCGCGGGACCGGTCGCTGCAAAGGAGTCTACGATGACCAGAACGATGTAGCTCTTCTCATCGTCGAGGCCGAAGATGCTTTCGAGGGCGGGCACGGGGACGAATCCGAAGCACCTGGCGGATTTCTGAAGGAGGATCTCCTGTTGAATACGCAAGTGTCCAAGGAGGAGTCGTATACGCGACAGCAAGGTTCGTTACTGCTTTGATTTTCTAACGAAAGACACTCTCATCGTGTGGAATGACCCCGTCACGCAACTCGATATCGCTCTCTCGTTCCAGGATCCGGCGGGCTGCGAGGATATCTGGTCGTTCATCACAGAGGTCCAGAAGCACTTGAACAATCAGCAGGGTGAGGACATTATGCTGAGAGAACTGACCCGATTAGGCGAAGAGCAGAAACCCATTGTGGCTAGTTCATCACCGCTTGCCGCCTCTCCAGTCCTCAGCGGAACCCCATCGGCTTTCACAGCCATCGGTGGTTCCCAGTGGCAGCAACCTTCTCTGGCAAACATCAAGTGGGTATCCCAGTTACAAAGTCTAACGATAAGGGAGCATGAGATGTGGCTTCGGATGCAAGCCAAATCGGCAGCCGGCCGTGAGCGTGCGGTTGAGCACATCATCGGGGAGGTAAGTCAGCTTGTTGCGATTGTCTGACGAGTTAGGACTACATCAAACAGCTGATTGCCGTTCTCAACCAGGCAGAAGATCTCGAGAGTGTGAACGACCTTCACGCTCTGTGCTCGCTCATGCAAACCATTCGTAAGACGTCATGAGTGATGGCTCTGATTCCAGTGATGTTCAACGACAACGGCATCTTCGAGTACATTCTTCAGGACGACATCTTTCTGGGGGTATTGGGTATGCTCGAATGTACGTCACCCGCTCGTCCCCCACTCATGTTAGATGACCCCGAGTTTCCAACGTTGAAGGCATCGTACCGAGCGTTCTTCCGCCAGTTCTCCAAATACAAACACGTCGTGGACATCAAAGATGAGACAATACGCAACAAGATCCACCAAACATCGCGGTTGCTATATCTGAAAGACGTAGTACTGGCGCGAATGCTCGACGATCCAACCTTTGGAATTCTGAACAGCTTCGTCTTTTTCAATCAAGTCGACATTACCACGTACATCCAATCCGACGAAGTCCTCCTGCATGAGCTGTTCGTCGACTTTCGACGTGACCCCGACGAGGTAGGCCTGGAGAACAAAAAGCGCGATCTCGTGCAGTTTCTCCATCAACTCATGGTCATGGGGAAGGGCCTCCAGGTTCCGAACAGGCTAGCTCTTTACCGCACACTTGTGGATCGTGGACTGCTCTTCGCCTCCGAGTGGGCATTCCGACAACGCGAGGCCACAATACTACACGCCGGAGCTGAAATCTTAACACTGGCAGTGGAACACGACGTCAATGCCGTGCGGCTCCACGTCCTGCGCGAGGAGGAGATGTCGCGACGAACATTGGTCATGGAGACCGTCTCCTTACTGCTCTCCACACATGACCAGGGATTAGTGCAGCAGCTTGTCGAGACTCTGAAGACGCTACTCGAGCCGGGTGCAGAGAATGAGGTGTGTCTTTTGATCGCAGGTTGCTGACAGCTTAGCAGTCATTCGGGCGCGCCAAGGAGCTTTCAGTCGTTGACACATTCATCCAATACTTTTACGACACATGTGCCAGCCAGCTCTTCGGACCGCTGAGCTACCTTCCTGAGCTGAAGGATGCCAGAAGTGGGTGAACACGGCGGACGATGTTAACGTATTCAGCCCCCGCAGCTCTATCTGCCGAATCAGCATCACTGTTTGGGACGCTCGTCGATCTACTATCGTACTGCGTTGCAGCGCACGCTCATCGAGCCCAGTACTACATCTTGTCGAATCCGCTAGCGCAAAAGGTGTGCTCCCTTGTTTACGCTCGAGAAAAGACTCTGCGTCATTGTGAGCTTGGTCGACTCCGACTGCTGATGCTAGCCACACTGCGATTCATCAAGACGTGCTTGAAAACCAACAATCACTTTGTGCACCGCAGTTTCACGAAGAATGGGGTGACCAAGGCAATAGTCGACCTCGTGGAACGAGAAACAGATCGAGACACAATGCTCAGCTCTGCCTGTCTTGACACCCTAGAGCTGATTCGGAAGGTACATCAGGCGCCGACGAATACTGCTGACCTGCAGGAGTCAATGAAGGCCATCATCGTGGACATGTTCGACAAGAACGACGGCGTTCTGCAGCGGCTAGCAGAGCGGCCATTCGTGCGCGCATCCGTGCTGGGCCTCAAATCACGCTGGGAACAATTCAAGGAGCCTCCTCCGCCTCCACCACCGCAGGTTGCGGAATCCGCGAGTGTGCGAACTGCCGCTGAAGAGGAGGAAGCGTGGTTCAATCAGTCGGACGACGAGGACACCGAGAGCAAGGCGAGCACCTCGAGCCCACAAATCCCTGCGAAGCGCAAGCGCGTAAAACAGTCAGGAGGACCTTCGCCAAAACGGTCAACGTCGTCCCCAGGCGGTGGCGCTCTGGGACTTGATTACGACGATGCCTCCGACAGCGATGGCTCGGCTGGTGGAGAGTCTCCCAAGACCCGGCCGATGGCCTCCGTACCTGGATCAACGGACTCCGATCTCGCCAGCGGCTTGACCGATGTGGAAACGAAGATGCGCGCCAAGAGATTGCGGCAGGAGGAGGAGGAAGAAGATGGCGCGTTTGCGGGCCTGATTGGAGGAAAGACAGTCAACCCGGGGTCTCCCAACGCCAAATCTGCCTCCTCTCCTCCAACACCTAGTGGCCCGCTACCGGTGTCAGAAGGTGCCCCCGCAGAGGGGCCAGAAAGCAGTGGGAAAGACAAGAAGATTCGTCTCAGCCTCGGGTCACTGGCAAAGTCGTTGCGGAAGTAGAGAGCAGTGTAACAATGTATCACTAGAACCACGTTTGTGTAGTGTCGCAAATGTCGGCGATAACATAAAACCGACGAGACGCCACTGGCATATCGCCGGTGATGACAAGGTTCTCGCCGATGACGGAAGCAATTCGACACGTTCCTGTTCAAGTCTGAGGTCGCCGCCGCAGGGAGGGCTGGTCGCTAGAGGGACTGTTGGATCTTTCACTCAACCATCAAGTCCTAAAAAGTCGTGAGTACGCCGAGCTACCATCCCGCAACGACTGTGCTGACGCTTCTCTCAGGTCATGGGTGTACGTCTCACCGCTTCGCGCGCGGCATGTGTTGTTTGCTGACCCAGTTTAGCGTGTCATTCGTGCCCAGAGGAAGTCGGGTGGGATCTTCAAGTCCCACACGCACCACAACAAGAACCCTGCTCGCCACAGGAACCTCGACTTCGCTGAGAAGAACGGTTACATCCGTGGTGTTGTGCGCGAGATCATCCACGACGCTGGTCGGTGAGTTTGGTTGGCAATATTGGGAAGGACGAGCGGACGAGCAGAGGGGTGTCATGTCGAGGGAGCGTGGCAGGCGTGACTGGAAAGCTGCTATGGCGTTGGTTCGTGATTGGTGCTGACAGGGCAGTGGTGCTCCCCTCGCTACCGTTGTCTTCCGCGACCCCTACCGCTACAAGCTCCGCAAGGAGACCTTCATTGCCGCCGAGGGTATCTCTACCGGCTCCTTCATCTACGCTGGCAAGAAGGCCAACCTTTCCGTTGGCAACATCCTCCCCCTGGGCTCTTGCCCCGAGGGTACCGTTGTCTTCAACGTCGAGGAGAAGGTCGGTGACCGCGGAGCTCTTGCCCGTACCTCCGGCAACTTCGCCACCATCATCGGCCACTCGGAGGACGGCAAGACCCGTCTCCGTCTCCCCTCCGGCTCCAAGAAGACTGTGTCTTCGCGCGCCCGTGCGACCGTTGGTGTCGCTGCCGGCGGTGGCCGTGTTGACAAGCCTTTCCTCAAGGCTGGTCGCAAGCACCACGCTATGCGCGCCAAGCGCAACTCGTGGCCTCGCACTCGTGGTGTGGCTATGAACCCCGTCGACCACCCCCACGGTGGTGGTAACCACCAGGTGAGTCTCATGAATGGCCGTCCTAGGGCCACCGGTGAAGGCGGCAGTACGCTGCTGCCTTACCTGCGATCGTTTATGGGCCTTGCTGACGTTTCCAGCACATTGGTCACGCATCGACCATGGCTCGCGACGCTCCCGCGGGTCAGAAGGCGGGTCTTATTGCCGCGCGTCGCACTGGTCGTCGCACGGGCAAGCTCGAGGTCGACTAAATGCCTCGGACTTGAACGACAAGCGCCTCTGGGAATCATCCTGGGCGGCTCTTCTGTATATGATGGGCGTTGGACACAACACATCGATGCATACATTGGTGTTTCCGAGAACGATTAGGGTCGGAAGGAAGTGATGCTGGGGGGTACTAGTGCTGGACTGCCGATTGGAGCTGAACGCTTGACGACTGTTGGGAAGGTGTACTGTACTGCGGCCCGCTTCCGAGCTGATGCCTCTTACATTGCAGAAGTGCCGGCACAGTCTTGAATGGATTGCTGGCGATTCACCACTGCACTCATATCCGGTAGCTGATGCCGGAGCCCAACTGCTAGAACTACCACTGTTCGGAGGGATTCAAGTCTCTGCCTAACTACACTCTCTCGTATTCCAGTACATCAACCTATGCATGACTGCGGCCTGCACAGCGTTACTCTTGGCATGCATGCATCGCGACGCGATGGAGGCGAGTAGGCTCGAGGGATCACTGAAAGCGCAGGTGCCACATGGGCACCCAGTCACACACCGTAAACTCCGAGCATAACGCCGATCTCAATGTTCGATCCACTCCACCTGGATGTCCTCACGCGCCAGCCAGATCACTTTCAACTCACTCCAACTTTCCATTCGAAAAACGGTGGAAGAAGACTATCACAATGTCTGACGCCGGATCTGAAACCGCATCCAACGCTGCCGTCGAGCAGGTCGAGCAGGTCGAGGTCGCCGACAAGTCCGGCCCGATGTCTGTCGAGGACGCCCTCGAGGATGTCATCAAGACCGCTCTGATCGTAAGTCTCCTGTGCCAGCAGCAACTGACAGGTTAGCACGACGGTCTTGCCCGTGGTCTTCGCGAGTCCGCCAAGGCCCTCGACAAGCGCGAGGCCCACCTCTGTGTCCTCGTTGAGACCGTTACCGAGGGTGAGTTGCTACGGCTTTCGCCCAAGGCGCAGGACTAACGGACAGCCGAGTACGCCAAGCTCATCGAGGCTCTCTGCGCCGAGCACAACATCCAGCTCATCAAGGTCTCGGACGCCAAGGTCCTCGGCCGCTGGGCTGGTCTCTGCAAGATCGACCGCGAGGGCAACCCCCGCAAGCCCGTCGGCTGCTCTTGCGTTGTCGTCACCAACTACGGTGCCGAGACCGCCGGCCTCCAGGTCCTCCTCGACTACTTCAAGACCCGCTAAACGTGGGGTTCTTGAGCTGCATCTCTGAGGGTGAGTGTCTGAGTTCCGCGGTTTCCAATGTGCATGATGATCATGGGACTCCCTCTTCGCATTCATGCGTGTCGACAATCCCTTGGAATCGAACCTTCCTCGCAAGAGGATCTCCTTTGTCTGATCCGCATCCCGTTCCGCTAAGACTGTACTAATACCAGGCTGGTCTGTGGCTTGCTACGATCGTTGTCAGTAGGCATGCAGTCGTTGGTTGCAGGTGTGGGGCAGGATAGGGTGTGGCAGGACGTTGGAAGATCTGGCGGCGACTTGACGGGCATGCCTTGCTGCTCCTGACCTTATTGAACCAGTTTCGCCTTCCTATGGGTTTTGGAGGGCGGCTGTCCGCCGCGTCTGGAGATCCGCGGGTGTTGGCGACTATGAAACATGGCATTGGGCTATGTCCTTGGGCTGATGCCTCACATGCCTTAATGATGCTCAGATGCCGGCATCGACCGCATTCGCGCACTTGTGCCCAGATCCAAGCTTGGAGTTGTACCGTGCACCTGTGGCCCAAATCTTGCACAGCCAGATACTTGTTGACGTTGTCGTTCGCCCGTCACAGTCATGGAACGCGCGGCCAGCAGTCTCAGCACGTTTGGCGCCAGGTGCCCCCCACTAAGTAGGCACACGCGGTTGGTTCACCTGCAACTCAAGCCATTACCGATGTTGCTGTCCGACCGTAGACTCAAGATTCAAGGGGTCGGTCACAAGCTGCTTGTGGATGCGCTGCAGCGCTCGCGCGGTTCGGCACTCATCTATGAAACATGTGCTGAGACTCTGAAGCACGCTGAACAGCTCCGACGATGCCTCGCCCGCCGTCTCCTGTACCTCCTAGATATCTCACTGATCTCGAAATACTCTCACACAGAAATCAATGTTGGGAACATCTCAGTCAACCTTGATGGTGGAGCCCGGGTTATGTGTCCTGGAACACAAGTCAATTAACGAGATATATGGATCAGCTAGGTGGCCGAAGGGGTCCTTTGACAGCGACACCTGCAACATTCTCAATACTTTGACGTTACTAAAATCAAGGGCAAGAGTTTACAGACGAAGCATCGGCAAGGTCTCGTTTGTCACTGTGGTTGTGCATAAACGCTGCGAACCAAACTCGAACGAAAAAAGAGGTTCTCCAGCAGCAGGTTTTAGGTGCTAGTCGGCGAGCCGCTGAGACCAGTATCTTGCAGGATTGGCAGCTCTGACAAACCTATATGCCTGTAGGAGGCGGAGTATGAAACTAACCACCTGAAGCAGGCATAAGGGCTTCAGCCTCTGCGGATGCCCAGCTAAGAGAAGGCTGCTTGTCAGAAAAAGAATCCATAATACCAGAAATGGAATGTTGCTGGAGGGCTACGTTACATTATCTCAACGCCACAGCCATGCTGTCCACACCAAAAGGGCGTTGCATAATATTTCACAAAATCCCCTCATTATTCAAGTCCAGCAGACACTCTCACACAGGCGCGTAAGACACTAGTGGGAGCGTCAACGCTCATACTTGGCTTGATACCTCTACCAATTGTAACTCTTATCTCAATATCTGCTGCATGTGACGAGATTCCAGATTTTGCGAAGCCAGTCTCTCATGGACACATTATTGAATCCCGGGGTGTCGTCGCTACCGCTTACAGAGCGCCTTAAGGTGTTCCCCATGCGAGCCAAGTCCGAAGTTTTTGAGTAGCTGAAAGAATTCATGAATTCTGCTGAACAGCACGCAGCAGAAAAGTTCTCACCATTCGGTCTGCTAATGGCGCAGAATTGATCCCCTCCTATTTCCAGCGCTATCTCGGCGACCAGGAATCTGTCATGTTCGAGTACCTCCTCATGCCTATGCCCAGAATGGCAGAGTTTAGTGTGTACAGTTGACAAATGTCAAAACGGTGCGCACAATTTTAATCTTCTCTGGCCTTGGTGGCAGATTTTGGGCAGAGGCAGCAAATTGTGCTGTCCATACTTACAGCAGATTGCCATACGGACGTCCTCTGCACGGCCAGACGGCCTATGGACCGACCACATACGCTGCCTGGACCACCTGCAACCTTTTGGAGCTCCCCTGGCTTTTAGGGACCATGTTCAAACAAATAATACATTAGATCCTTGTCTGTTCCTTGGTTATTGCGAGGGCTCACACAATGACCGTATCTGGGACCCCTCCAAGCAAAGAGTTCTGATCTCCCATGATGTGGCCTTCCAGGAATCATTTTCCAAAAATTAATGTTGCACAACAGCCCAACTTGGCCACTTGCACATTTCTGACATTCAAAAACTGAGTCCTCGGTCCACATCGCAGGTAGCAGTCGGTGTTCCGTCGAGCATGTGGTTGCATTACCACATACGATTAACACAAGTCTCTCAGTCCGATGCCTACTGGTGGATTTTCTGGGAATGGTAAAGACAGTTTCGGTGCTCAAAAGTCCGACCTAGGAGTCAATGATTCTAGCCACTCCAGGTCCACACATTTGGATAGAGGAGCAAACGACGCATCGTATGCACCAACCGCCTCACCTCCACCATAACCAGACCCTTGGACTGCATTTCTTTGCCCGAGGACAGCACACAGTGGCCTCATTTCAACAACTGCAACTTTTGATTTTTGTACAGCTCTCCTGAGCTGTGCTCTTGCCTCAAGGGCTCTCCCACAGTGTTACCGGCAAGCCCGTGCATCGAGTAAATGGAAGAAATGGCCTCCAACTGTCCAGGAGGAGCTTGCAAAAATGCGAAAGTATGATGTCTTTGACATTATTTAACACAAAAATGCGCAGGCTGCTCCTATACCTTCCAGATGGGGTTTCAACCAGAAACTCAACTCCTCCATCAACCCTACGGTCTTCAAGGCCTGCCTCATGGCCAAAGGCTTCTTGCAACGCCTAGGAGTCAACTACAACGAATTATTTCAGCAGTTGCCCGCAAAGGCTCAATTCGAGTATTTCTGGCCCTGGTTAACTACTACAACCTCGAGTGCGACCAGGTCGACATCAAGGCAGCATTCTCAAATGGAGAACTTGCAGAAACAACTTATTTGGAGCATCCTGAGGATTCTGACACTTCCTCAGATTGTGTATGATGCCTCAAACAGTCGATTTATGGCCTCAAACAAGCTGCTAGATGCTTCAACAAAGCTCTAGATAGCTGGCTGCACTCTACTGGCCTTGTCCCAACATCTGCCAAATCTTGTCTCTATGTGTGACACCAAGGGGACAACATTTTAATGCTCTCAGTGCATGTGGACAATCAACTTATTGCCTGCAACAATCGCGCCATTTTGGATGATTTCAAGGCCAATTAAACGCACAGTTTGAATGCACCGACTCTGGTCCTGTGGGGTATTTTCTGGGCTTCAGCATCCACAGAGATCGACCAAAACGACTTTTATCTATCTCTCAAGGGGTTGGTTTATTTGCACTCTGTCCTTGCCAAGTTTGATATGGAGTCTGCCAATCCGTGCAAAACGCCCTTACCGACTGGTTTCAACCTGTGCCCACAGACAAGCAATTCAAGGGGGCAAAAGATTATCCTTATCCTCAAGTTATTGGCAGCATTTATATGCTGCAACTGTGGCACGTCCAGATCTCGCCCATGCCGCCTTAGAGCTGTCTCGCTTTGTGTCCAAGTGGAGCATCCACCAAAACATTGTTTGCGCTACATTACAGGCACTTTGGATCTCGGACTCATTTTTGATGCAGAGGCCGGCAAACGACTCGTGCTTGGCTACGCAGACGCCGACTGGGGTGGCGACCTTGGAACTTGACAATCAACCATGGGGTACATTTTTAAAATTGGAGGAGGTACCATTTCTTCGAACAGTCGCCTTCAGCCAACTGTTGCCCTCTCGACCACAAAAGCGAGTACATGGCATCATCGGATGCAGCCCGACAAGCCCTATGGCTCCGACAGCTCCTACAAGATCATGGTCTTGGGCTAGAAAAGCCTCTACCCATTTTCAATGATAATGCTGGTGCCATTGCCCTGGCCAAGAATCCAGTCCAACACGAGCGCACCGAGCACATCGCACTGCGGCATCACTTTATCCACGAGAAACTGGCCTCTGGAGACATTTCCGTGGACCGTGTTCCCTCTCAAGAACTTGTGGCAGATATTGTAACAAAAGTCTGCCACAGGAGACTTTTGCCCATTTGCGTTGGCATGGGAGATACCAAGGCAGGTGGGTCACTTTGTACGTTTTTTTTTTTCGCTCCACTTGTTTCTCATGCATCGCTCTTTTTCGTCCCCGACAATTGGCGTGAGGCAAGATTAGTGCAGACCTCGCAATGTAGCAATCCAAGATGTTGGATTTTAAAACCTGACATTGTCCATCATTGGTAACTGCGCACTGCATCCTGGATTCCTGAAACAAAGCCCTTTCTAGAAAAACACATACCTGGAAATGGTCACTCTTCGATTACGTGGATCCCAAACATGACAATTGCGAGACATCTAAACCAACAGTGTCAAGACATCATTCATTTATTTCGAGGCTGGCTGCAATCACGGGTGGTTCATTCAATATGTTGGATTGGGTGCCCAATCGTCTGCAATGTGAGTTTCCTTTGGGCCCTGGAGCATATTTCTTTGTTTAAAATGTCTGCCACAAGATGTTTACCACCAGAGGTATTCACCAATTGCGCCAATTGCTTAGCGTGGGCGACACAAAAGCCAGAGGGAGTGTCGCTGATATTGCTTAGAGTGTGCGCTGGCAACTGCAGGAGAGCCTCGACCTTGATGAAGAGCTGCTCACTTGCAGGATTTCGTTTTCACTATACTCGTTTCCCATGCCTCACTTCTATCGTCTCCCGACAATGCACAAGCGGCAATCTGTTGGGTACCATAATTTACACCAAGACTAGAGAAGTTTACCACTGTGAGTAATAAAAAAACATTGGCTGGTTGCCTGCATGAATATTCTGGTCAAAGAGGTCAGGGGGAGACGAGGTGATCACTCTTTATGCAAGGATGATACTGAAAAGTTCAGAAGGTAAAATTCCTTGCCAAAACATACGGAATGGCAAGAACTTTTTACTGGGCTGTCTTTCAGCTGGTGTCGCTGGTGTCGGAATGGTTTGAAAATCTAAGGCTGCTGCTTGGGGATGCATCTTGCTTGGCCTCCCCTCAGTCCGCCCAAAAAGAAGGAGGGAGTTGTGTGCCCGAGACATCAGATGTAGATCAGCGTTCTTGAACTAAGTGAAATGTCAATTTCTGTGCATGTTCACTGTTATTAATTGAAAAGCTGTCTGAGAGGCACCCTGGTATGATAAAGCCATGATGTAAGGTCAGAACATTGCAAAATTTATCGAGATATAACATAATTTGAAGTGCGCCTGGCAGGCTGATTTTAGAAGTGCTAAGCTTGATTGCGATAGTCCAAGCATTAGCACCGGTCCCCACATAGATCCATCAGCTGTGCAAATGAGACTTCATCAATGTGCTTCGATAAATCATCAGAGATTCTATTCCCTGTCGGATGATCTTAATGTTATGTTAAGCGAGCTACCTGCAAAATCGTCATAAAAATTGCCAGAGGAACAGTGGAAAAATGGCGCTCACCTACATAACCACCTCTTAAGCAGCTGTTCATCGCCCGGGCTGACCTAGAAATTGTGGTAGAATCCAGAACACATCAGAGGCTGGCTGGCAGCTTATATTGTGAGCCATATTGCAGCCAAGCACAGTAAGCAGACGTTGTCTCCTGCTCCTGGGCAGTCGTGAGAGAAGTCAAACTGCTGGGTGCATCGAGTTTGCACCTTAGATATTAAACGGACAGCTTCTCGCGAGGGGGTTGGGATCTGGGCATAAAATCTACGCCAGTGCAACCACCGCGGGATTCAGCCAGATACTGTAGATATTGAATGGCATGCTGCGAAATTTATGTAAATCTATTATTTATGTAAATCTATTGGCCTACGCACATCTTGTAACGCAACGTCTCTTGAGACCGCTGCTACCACGCAAGCTTGGCTACCGGACCATTGGGCCAAGTACGCACTACCAGTTTCCTGATCTCGTCCATCATGAGTAGTCCAATGCCGAGGGGAATAGGGAGGACCCAATGCCTGATGGGCACTGATGCCGTCCCGAACAGACTCTGTATACCCGGCACCTCCGTGACGAAAACTGCGATGGCAACGGAAACGATGGGACCAAAGAGGAGGAATTTGTTGTGCTGGGGTCCACGCTGGAAGATGGATTTGCGCTTGTTGCGGACCGAGTTGAGATTGAAAATCTGGAGTATCACCAAAGTGACAAAGTAGACACATTGTCCGGTGTTCAAGAAGTGGACGAGCTCCTCTTGAGAGTGGCCGTAGTACCCCTCGCCATAGTTGGCGAAGACGAAAAACATGCCCGAGATGGGGATACCGGCGGCCTTGTAGATGTAGTAGAAGAACATGCTGTGGGCGATGAGCGTTTGCATCGTCCCGATGAACAAGTAGCTCTGGAGGTAGAGCGGGAGGTTGATCAGGTGGGCGCTTTTCGAATCGCGGGGCGGCTGGGAGAGGAGGTCGTATTCCTCCCGCTCGAAAATGAGAGTTGTGCAGGATGCGAGGTCTGTTGTCAGCACAGAGAGTGTCCAGAGAGCTCACCCGTGAAGCAGCAGATGATGATCATGAGAAAAGCGGAGAGAGGTAGAGGTACGCCAAAGAAGACGTTCAAGATGACTGGCCAGTCTTCAGAGTACGAGCCCGCGGGGAGCAAGTATGATATCGCTTTCTGCAGATTCTGGAAGACTAGGCGGCCAAGGCGGAAGCCTTCGATGATCTCGCTGAAGTTGCCGAGGAGCACAAGATGGGCGGCTTCCATGGCCACTTCAGACCCCGATGCCATGGCAATGCCGACGTCCGCAGCTTTGAGCGCTGGGGCGTCGTTGACACCATCACCAGTGACAGCCACGACGCAACCACGAGCTTTGAGCTCTGTCACAATCTTGAGTTTCTGCTCGGGTGTGGTCCGGGCGAAGACAATCTCGGCATATTGGGCGACAACGTCCCAATCGGCCTCACCCATGCCCTCAAGCTCCTTGCCTTCGACGACAAGCGACGATTCGATGTATTCAAGGCGCCTGGGCGTGAGACGATCGGCTTCGGCGAAGCGGTCCATCTTAAGGAAATCGGATATGCGATCCGGCTCGCCAGGCGCGGTGAGAATACCGACCTCCCGAGCGATGGCTGCTGCTGTGAGGCTGAAGTCGCCAGTGACCATGAAGAAACGAGCTCCACAGCGACGCACTTCTGAAACAGTGTGTGCTGTGTCTGGCCGAGGAGGGTCGAGGATACCGATAAGTCCGAGTGCGGTCAGGCTGCAAGCGGCCTCAAGAACGTCTGCCTCGAGGTCATCCGACTGGGAGAGCGAGGATGACACCTTGCGTGAAGCGAGAAGAATGACCCGCTGGCCTTGACGGGACCAGTGTTCTTGGGTCATCATCAAAGACAACCGGGCTGTCTCGTCGATGTCAAGGATCGAACCGGTCGAAGACATGTACGAATCGCAGCGATCGATGAGGATATCGGGAGCCCCCTTGATCAAGAGCTCCGATGTCTGCTGTTAGAAGTCGTAAGGGGTTGCGTCACATACCAGACCATTCGTGGATGTCACAAGGGTGAGAGCGAACTTGTTCTTGGAGTTGAAGGGCAGGTCGAATACACGGCTGAACGGTATCTCAACGGCTGGCAGGCATGTGACGAGTCGTAGAAGGGCAGCATCCGTGGCATTGCCGATGATCTTGCGCTCCTTGAGTGTCTCCAGGAGGTCGCCATGTTTAAGATCTTGAGAACTGGACACCGTAATCTCCTCGACGTCCCACTTGGAATCATTGCAGAGTGTCATGTTCTTTCGTAGCTGATAGAACGACTCCGAGCTGGTGTCGATAGTCTCAGGGGTGAAAGACGCATCCACAAAACCAATCGATGCCACCGTCATGCGGTTCTCAGTGAGCGTGCCAGTCTTGTCCGAGCACACGACGGAAACGCAACCAAGTGTCTCCACTGTCGAAAGAGATTTTGGAAGTATACGGGCATCACGCAGACGGCGGGCGATGAGCGACAACGTAAGTGCCACGGCGATCGGCATGCCCTCTGAGAATTAGAAATTTCATAAGGTTATACTCACCTGGGATGAAGGCGACCACAAGCGACATCAAGTTGGTCAAGATGCCGACGGTGTTGATAAAATCATAGTGCTCAACACGAAGCCAGGCGAGCCAGGTGATGAGCATGATCGTGACCAGGGAGATGGTCAAACCAATGATGATCTTGACGAAGCGGGTGATCTCGCGTTGGAGGTTGGTGGGCTCATCTGTTCCAGTGAACGTGAGCTGGTTGATCCGTCCCATAACAGTGCGGTTCCCCGTCAGGACAACGATGCCAGTCGCCGAGCCATTGCAGACGTGGGTGCCGAGGAGGGCAATATTCTTCGCCTCGAGAAAGTTTTGTTCCTCGGTATCGACCACGCCAGCAACCTCCTCTGATTCACCTGGTGTCAGTGGCCAATCGCGTAGACAACCCACCCGTTAACACAGCTTTGTCAAACTTGAGGTCATTGCTAGCCTTGATGAGGCGCAGATCTGCAGGCACTTTCTGGCCACTGCTGAGCTCGACCACATCGCCGACCACGAGCTCATCACTGGGGATGGACTTTGTCGTGCCGTCACGGAGGACGACGGCTGACGCCGGGACGAGGTCAAGAATCGAGGCCATGACACGCTGAGCCGACCAGTCTTGATACGCTGAGAAGACGGCATTGAAAATAATCACCATCAAGACCACGATAGCGAGGGCGAGGTTGTAGGGCGCAGGAGGATTGCCAAGTGGCTTCCAGGAGATGAAGAAGATGAAGACACCAACAATCAAGATGCTGGAGAAGCCTCCAAACGTGTACCGAACCAGTTTCTTCCAGTATGGCGGCTTCTTCTGAGAAAGCGTGTTGCGACCGTTTCGTTCGAGGCGTTTGCGGGCAGCACCAGAGTCGAGGCCCAGGTCTGGCGACACGTTGAAGCGCTGGCAGATGATGTGCGGGGTGGCGACATGGAGATCGAGTTGGCCGAAGAAGGCGGCGTCGTCGTCGGAGGGACCGTTGGGCTGTGGTGCCTTTTCCCAGAACTTCCAACGGCGCCTTGGGGCTGGGGCTTCCGTCCTAGCAGTAGTGGCATCAAAGCGCTGAGAATCGTAAACGTGGATAGAAAGCGTGCGGAATTCGATGGGGCCGCGAGTTTCGGGACGAACAAGGGAGGGTAGTTGGATATCGACGGCGCGATCACGGGCAGGCCGGGCGGTTGTGTAGAGGGGCGCAGTGGTCGCCGACTCGGCATGTCCCAGCGTTTCGAAGCTGTCCGACGTGACCGTCTTCTCCTTGTCCTCGTAGTATGGCGCCATATTCGTTGCGAAGCCGAAGACTTGGGGCACGATGAAGATGAGAAGGGGTTGTGAAGTGCTTTATACTTCGTCTTGACCCCCCAACTTGAGAGCTAACAACACCGTGAGTATCGGCTGCATCCCCACCTGCGCCTTGGTAACTTCCCACATGTGGATCTTGCAGCCCTAGTAGTCGAAAATGCGCGCAAAGGCATGATCCAAGGGTTTGGGTCGACGGGCTCTGTTAGTTATCCAATGAGTACAAATTCCGTCAAGATGTCGTACCCAGATTGGTAGAATGTCACGCATTGTTCACACGAGTAAGGAGGACGATTTCCGGTCGATGCTATTTTGACGATAGTGGGAGGCAGGTTAGAGTAGATGTGAGATGCGTGAGCGAGAGGAAAATCGCGCAGACATTCGCAAGAATAAATCGCGCAAACGTGGCTTCACTAATTCCCGCTGCTCAGCATATGCTTTCCGCCTGTTCAGACGGCAACACACGGCACGTAGGGAGGCAGGGCAGCTTCACCTACCATGCATATCGAAACCGTCACTTTGTCCTCTGCTCTGGTACAACGTTGGCGAGTTTCCCAGACGCTAAGCCGGTCACGAGATTGCGGATGCAAAATGCCTCCATATCCCTCTGCGTCTCATATGACAGAGTGCCTACATGGGGGAGGCACACCGCTCGGGGATTGCGAAGAAGCGCGGGCGGAATGTGCGGCTCGTTGGTGTATACGTCCAGACCAGCACCGGCGATTGTTCCAGATTCTAGGGCGTCTATGAGGGCTTGCTCGTCCACAATGGCCCCTCGAGCCGTATTGATGAGGACTGCAGTCGGCTTCATGGCATCGAACTCGGCGGAAGAGATAGATTTCTTGGTAGCCTCGTTAAGTGGCAAGTTCAGCGACACGACGTCGGATGTGGCCAAAAGCTCATCCCGGCTGACGTATCCAGCTCCCTGCTCGAGGTCCTCAGACAGACGATTGCGATTGTGATACTGAACAGTCATGCCCAAAGCGCGGGCGCGGTTGGCTAGGGCACGGCCGATACCTCCCATGCCCATGATACCCAGCAGCTTCCCTTTCGGATCAGCGGACAGAGGGAGACCCTTGTGGAAGTTGCCCTTCTGAGCCTCTTGCAACGCGGTCGAATACTGTCGCAGGACTGCGAGGATAAGAAACAGGGCCGTATCCGCGGTAGGATTGTCGGTAAGCGCAGGAACATTGGACACTTGGATGCCTCGGGCTGTGCAAGGCGGGATGGCAACTGGATTGTCAACTTTGAGCTGCCGGTCGCCTACTCTGGTCGTATCCAGCACCATTGGAGGAGATGAACTTCAAGCTCTTGGGGAGCTGCGATACGAGCTCGTCGTCGAAACGACCGGTGATCTAAGGACCTTCAGCGGTGAACTACACCTACTCACATTGATAGACCCAGTTCCCTTGAAGTGTCGATAAATGCCGACAACGTTCTTGTAATCTCCTTGAAGATCTTTCATAAAGGTCGCTCTATCAGAACTCTTCAGAGGCTCGCTATTAGCTACAGCATCTCCTCTGCCTACCAGCAAGTCGGCTTGTGCTGCCAGAACGTCCAGATCGGACTTGGCCAAGTTGATGTCATCCAGCATCAATATCTGAGGCTTTGCCGAAGAGCTGAGGCCGCGAGATGACGGCAGTGGAAGGCGACGGATCGCCGGCGTCCGCAAGAACTGCTTTGGCGCGAGCATGGCCAGACTTCTGTGCTTCCAATGCTCAGTCTCGCTGAGGGGGTTGGAGAAGTGTATCGGTTGATCGGCACATTAAGTATCCGAGCCGGTGCCTGGTCTATATCCACGTCAAAGCTGCAGCTTATCACTTCTGACTTTGTTTACATCGTTCCATCACAACCACCACAACACATCTGGCGCACCATGGATATATTACCTGCCGAGTTCTCCCAAGGGAACGCCACAACGACGAGGCCGACCGAGGGGACGCCGCAATCGCAGTCAGACCACGTGGGACAGCGCGATGGGTCTGAGTTGGCCGATATGCCCTCCGATCATGATCTCCCCCTTCGGGGCAAAGCCGCGACGGAAGGCATGTCTATCGACGAGAAGAGGGAGCGACAAAAGCAACAAAATCGACGTGCTGCGGAGAAGAGTCGGAATAAGAAACGAGAAGAGCTGTGAGCATTCCTATCCATCGTGAGCTGACAATTTGAACGGCGTTGGAGATGACTGTCAACAACATTCAGGACGAGAATCAGAGACTTCGTGGCCGCCTAGCCAGTTTGCTGTCAACGAAGTCTGAATCCACCGCCGGTCAGCAATCTGCAGACGTCGAAACAACCAGCACAGCCCCAGGAGTTGATCTCTCGTCGCTGGCGAGACTTCAGTCTGAGCTTTCCGATGCCAAGACGACGCTCTTGGACCGCGAGATGGAGCTCTCCAGATATCAGAACGGGGGCGACGGCGACGTGGACATGGGGCAAGCGCGAAAGACACTACTCAGTCGAACCACTGCCCTGCATCTCATCCAAGCTGAGGTTCGCGCCCTGCACGTTGCTATTAACCATCTTCGCTCCGAGCAGGATTCCTTGTCCCGCCAAAAGGATGCTGTCTCGAGAGAAGTGGAGGCCCGGCGCTCCCTACAGGAAGCAGGGCACGGGCAGCACTCAATGTCTACGAGCCGCGCAACTGGCGTCGAGCGGGCGCTGCTGGAGCTTCGAGCTATGGTCGACGGCGCCATTAAATCATGGGAGCAAGTGAGCACTCTCGTATCGGTATGTGCTAATGCGTCGCAGGGCTCTGTCATTGCGAAGGATGACCGTACGCTGGAGTTCAACGATGTGGACGTTTGAGCGGCGAATCCCATGTGGCTGTAGATTGCCTGTACTGATGCGTATGCCGTCTAATGTATGTTTACTCTTAACTGTTGCTACATATCCAACAACCGCTTCAAAAGCTGCCATGTGGCGAACGAGATACTAGACGTTAGCAGGGCCAGATGGTAAATATCAATCAATCTCACCTCGTCATAGGGACAACCTTGATATAGCCTATACTCAGGCCAACGAAAAATCCTCTCCAGCCTCTTGCGGAGTAGATGGCTTCCACTGCCTGCTTCCAATTGATGCCCGCGCCTCCTTGGGCCCCTCCAACTTGCATTCGACGTCTCACTACCTCGAAGGGGTAGCTCGCAGTCTGGCTGACGAGTCCTGCGATGCCTCCGCAAAGGAGGTCTCGCTGGGTTGGATGGCTCTTGAGGTACACGAACCTCTCCGGGAGGTGCCGCTTCAAAGTGCCATAAGTCAAGAAGGAGACTCCAGCATAGGGAATCATACCCATCAAGGTCACAGAGAAGCCCCGGTAGAAGGGATAGACGGGGAGCGAACGAGTGAATGCAGATACGCCACTCGGTTTGCCAGCGGCTTGCTTGGCCGCGTCTGCTTCACGATAGATCAATCGGATCGCCTGCCGTAGTGTCGTTCGTTCAGATGCGCTCGTCTGATACGCGAGGCGGACTCGGACGACCTCCATTGGGTACGTCAGCATGACTGCCGCAACACCTGTCCGTTAGAAGAGACAACCAACCAGTCGCGTACCAGATGATGAGCCAGCCAGGAAGTAACGTCCTGGAGTTGCGAGCTCTGGCCGAGGAATGAGAATCTATGGGGTGAGCAGGACACGTACCAAGCACACACCTTCTCAATCCAATCATAAAACATGAACTTCACCCCTGCGTACGGGAATACACGTAACAGGGTTGCCGAGTGACCTTGTAGCAACCCACGAATCCCAGTAGATCGATAGATCTTAGCAGTGGCGTGCAGCAAACCCGCAGGTGTACCTATTAGTCAGCTATCAATCAATCAGTTAGACCCACCCGCATACTGCCGGAACTCTGAGTTGGAAGTTTGGAACAGAATTTTGACGCGATCCAACGGCGCAATAGCTGTTTTTGCCTGTGCACGCGATCAGTGTCCAGGTCGCGCACATCGTCCCAATCGACTTACCACGCAGCCAGCAATGCCCCCCACAACACCGCTCGTGAGGACTGATATCGTCAGCGTCATCGCAAGACCGAAACGCACTGTAGTCCCAGCTGTTCTTGTCGGTCTTGGCGCGATTGCGGCTCTCTCTCCACAATTTCTGTATTGATACAGGCTCCGTCTCCCACGCCGGGGACGCTATGTCCCCTGCGGAGTGACTGGCCATGTCTTTGCTCTGCACGTCTGCGGTTGAAGGGCGAATAGTCGAATGGGTATTGCAACCGTTGCTCCGCTCGGCTAGAAAATGCCGATCGCCGACAGCCAAGCGTACCGGAACTTGAGAGGGGTGGAAGCGGTCACGTGATAATGCAGTATAATTCCGTGTGCTTGAGTCTGGTCACTTCTGATAAAGAACACGATAACGCGTCGCCAGTCGTCATAGAGAAGTTGGTCGTGATCAACCACAACATCCTGCACAATGGCTGACGACGGCGTGCCGCTTCCTTATCCCAATCTCAAGGTACCGCAATGGCAATACCAAGCTCTGAATGTTCCACGTCTGCGGGACGAGGCCAGCAGCTCGCTGTGGAAAGCCGTTGAAGCCGATGGTAAGACAAGGATGCGCTGTAGGCTGACCACAGAAATGGCTCCTTACGTGAAGGCTAGCGGTCTTAAACCACCAAAGAGCGACCTCGTATCCGATCTCGAAGCCAAGAATGCTGCAGAGTTGGAATCGATCGAAACCAAGCTGAAGGACGCCGAGGAGAACTTGGGCGAGAGTGAAATCTCCGAGCTGTTGCGATCGAAGGCCATGTATCTCTGTCGAGTAGGGAACAAGGTGAGCTTTACGATGCGCATCTGCTAACTGCGTAGGAGCAAGCTGTTCCCGCTCTTGAAACTGCTCTCGAGAAGACCACTGGGCTTGGTGCTCGGATTGATCTCGTCCTGACGCTCGTCCGCATGGGCTTCTTTTGCTCGGACACTCAACTCGTCACGAGCAATATTTCTAGGGCCGCTGAGTATGTGACGGTGTTCGCAGAGCTGATGCTAGTCTGATCGATTCTGGTGGCGACTGGGATCGTCGGAATCGACTCAAGGTGTATCGGGCCCTGCATTGTCTTGCCGTGCGCGATTTTAAGCAGGCGGCGGATCTGTTGATCGATTCGCTGTCGACGTTTACGGCCACAGAGCTCATGGAGTACGAGGACTTCGTCGCATTGGCAGTGCTGGCCGCCGCAGTGGGCTGTGATCGGAAGTCGCTGAAGGCCAAGGTAAGAGGCTATCACTGGCATCAATCTCACCTCAGATTCTTTCCAGCTCGGAAGTCAATGGCTGTATCGCCTCCATTCCCCACCTCGCCAACATGGTCGAATCCCTGTACAAGAGTAACTACGCTGCCTTCTTCCAGGCCCTCGCCGACGTTGAACAGCAGTACCTCGTCACTAATCCAATCCTCGCTCCTCACGCTCGATACTACGTACGCGAAATGCGGGTCAAGGCATATCAGCAACTGTTGGAAAGCTACCGTAGCCTCACTTTGGAGCGCATGAGTCGCTCCTTTGGTGTGAGCGAGGCCTACGTCGATCGGTACGTCCGAGTTATCCACGAGCTGACCCTCTTAGCGACCTTTCCCGCTTCATTGCTAGCGGGCGCATCGCCTGTACCATCGACAAGGTCAGCGGTGTGATCACCACCGACAAGCTCTCGTCTCAGAACAAGACAGCTCTGTATGAGCAGATTCTGAAACAAGGCGACCTGCTCCTGAGTGGTATGTGCAGTGTGTGCACTACGACTGACCCTTAGACATGCACAAACTACACCGTGTGGTAGGATAGACTGCAGCTGTTCGTCAACAATGTATGATTATTCGATGTGAGCCAACTTTGCAGTGGCTCGACATGGATATCGCAGACTGGTATCATACGGCACTAATGGAGTGAGCTGTACTCTCCAGGGTACCGATGCAACCAAAAGCGAGCGTTCAGCTGCGGCATAGCCAGCCGGCAGTCATCGTTCAAAGGGTCGCTGGGGCGCATCCTTGATTCCCTCGCACCGCATTCCGTCAGTTCTGTTCGAAGTGCTCAAGTTCTACCTCTAGCTTGCGGGCAGCGCGGCAGACAACGGAGATGAAGCTTAAGTGACGTGCCAACTAGACGTGCCGGATGGGACCGGTCCGCAAGTAAGGCGAAGCCGTCCGCAATAGATTGTGATGGACACGTAGATTCCACATGCCTGGCTGGCGGGTTCTGGAAAGTGTGGCAGCAGAGTAGTGATTCGATCGGGCCAAATAGGCCTGACAATGGAATTTGAATAGGGCATTAGACTTTCTGGCGGGTACTTGACGTCACTGTAGCGCGGTTCCAACCGGTCACGAGACGGTCGCAGCCGGACTCCTCTCGGCCCACCCATGCCCTCGTGATGACTCGACAGCCCCAGATGCGACTGGCGCGGGCGCTATATAACGCCATCCATCCCAACCGATCTTGCACATCCACGCCCTGCTTCTCCCACAACACCACTACCAACAACACCACCACTACTCCCCTCAGCCGGTGCACTCCAGCCCCGCATATCAGTTCATCATGACCCGCACCGAGGTGAGCATAAACCGATCGCTCACGCGACTAGTGGAGCTGTGCTGATACTATCCCCGTTCATCCAACTGCCCACGTCGTCTCTGTCTTGTCGCGTGATCACTTCGTCGCATCCGTCTCCATGCTGGCCATGTCCTCGGTATAATGCGCGTTCGCCGGTTTGAACCTCGGCGGTATGCTGTCGTCTGATCATTTCACCAAACAGCGCAACACGTCCCCCGCTGCCATTATGCGCGACCGCCACTCGCGCACGGGCCTCAACAAGACGGAGCAGTCCCGCAAGAACGGCGCTGGCGCTCACAACTGGGGATCCTTCTCCGAAGAGGAGAAGAACGAGTACGAGGGCTCGCTGGATGCCCGCCTCGAGACTGCCATGTACCAGGGCGATGATGCCGATGACGTCGACAACAGCAGCGTCGTCAACAACGAGGAGGAGGCGGACGGTGACGAGAAGGTCCACGACCCTACCGAGACGGACCTCGATGAGCGCAACCCGATCAACGAGCTCGACTCGCGCGGTGTCGCCCAGCCGATCCCTGGCGGTCGCCGCATGTCCAACGTCTCCGAGGAGGAGCGCGAGCGCGCCCTCCGTTACCGCGAGGGCGGTCTCAAGCAGAACGGCGTCGACCTCGCCAGCATCGCTCGCACCTCGTATGGTGTCGCGCAGAGCCCGCCCGCCAACTCGACCCTCGGCACCTCTCCTCTCCGCACCAAGGCTGGCTTTTCGATGGTGAGTCACGCGTGTCTGGCTGTGTTACTATCACTGACAACTCAGCAACAGTAAAGTGCGCGCCAATCCAACATCCACGTAAATGCATTATCCCCCTCTCTAGACGAGGTACAGGGACACATCCGAAGAGTGTATTGTAGAAAGCAGACAGCAAAGTCATGAAGCAGCAAGTTGACAGATGTCGGGCGAAAACATTGGCCGTCACTCATCGCCGCTCTGGCGCACCCCATCAAACACGCAGACAAACGAACACAGGCACAGCAAGCAACATGGACCTCGGCTCCTATCCCATCAAGCGAGTGTAGCCTAGCCCACTCGGGCGATTGTTCAGGGGAGGCATGGGAGGCATGGCCTCAGTCCATGCCTCAGTAGCACGTCATGGGGCTAGTTGTGCATTCTTCAGTAGTTGTCAGACAAAGGCTGCCGAGCAGTGTTGCCTCATGACAACCTGACGTCTTCTTGTGGACTGTTGGGCTGTCGCGGCCATCACCCACTCCCGGAGAGTTGTGGCCGCAGTGTCAAGTTGCCACTCTTATCTCTCACAGTCATTATCAAAAAGTGCACACCAGGCTGTCTGAACTACTATTCATTGGCTGGGCGGAAGGAAGGGGAAGCGACGAACTAAAAACACCACGGGGTAACGGAGGGCGACGAAGCACCTGAGACAAATGCTGTTGGAGAACAATAGGGATCAAGGTTGTCCCAAGTGATGCGGATTGCCGGGTCTCGTCGTTCACGCTCTCACGCTTAAGCCGCGGGGGCGTCCTCCTTCGCCTCGTCGTCCTTCTTGGCGTCCTCAGCTGTTTGTTAGGTTACGTCGTGGTATGCAACTTACCGTTGTCCTGCATGTCGGAAGTCCAGAGGGTGAGGTTGTCACGGAGGAGCTGCATAATGAGGGTAGAGTCCCTGCAACGTTAGTCACAAACGACATGTGGACTTACTTGTAGGACTCCTCCGACAGGGTGTCGAGCTCGGCAATGGCGTCGTCGAACGCCTGCTTTGCGAGGTGGCAAGCACGGTCTGGGCTGTTGAGGATCTCGTAGCTGATGGTTAGCCGCCTGGGAAGGAATCAAACCCACTAGAAGACCGAGAAGTTGAGCGCGAGGCCAAGACGAATGGGGTGCGTCGGGGGGAGCTCGGTGACGGCAACGTCGGACGCAGCCTTGTAGGCCTCGAGAGACTTGTCAGCCGAGTCCTTGCGCTTGTCGCCAGTGGCGAACTCGGCAAGGTAGCGGTGGTAGTCGCCCATCATCTTGTGGTAGAAGACCTTGGACTCGCCAGAAGCGGCCGAAGGGATGAGGTGCTTGTCAAGAACCTCAAGAATGTCCTTGCAGATCTTGGCAAGCTCGGCCTCAATCTTCTCCCGGTAGCTCTTGATCATGGTGACCTGAGCCTCGTTGCCCTTGGACTCCTCCTTCTGCTCGATGGAGGAGACAATGCGCCACGAGGCACGGCGAGCGCCGATAACGTTCTTGTAAGCGACCGAGAGGAGGTTGCGCTCCTCAACGGTCAGCTCCTTGTCAGAGGAAGCGACGGCCTTCATGTTCTCGACCATCTCTGATGGGTCAGCGGGTACTCCGAAAACGGCACTCACCCTCGTACCGCTCGGCCTGCTCAGCAAGCTTTGCGAGGTAGACGGAGTCTTCACGGCTAGCGGTGGACATCTGCGAGTCAGCGATTATTGGCAAACAAGCGGGGGCAGATGAGAACGTCGTCGTGCAGTGTAGCAGTCGAGCGGGATGGGGACATTGCGCGGAGGGTTCGGGGAGAGCTTCACACGGCACTCAGTATTGCGACATCGCAACAGAGGCACAGCCGCCTGGGGGCAAAAGATGTTGTGCCCAACCACGGATGAACACCGAGCGGGCCCAGCGAGGATGCTAGGCGGTATCGGTCCATCATTTCCCAATCACGCGCCCTCCCATACACGCAGCCATCCATGCATGTTGGAGAGATGGCTTGCGGACGATCTCTCCAGTGTGGGCGCGATGAGGATGAGAAGCGAGAGAAGCGGATGGGATGGAAAGGCTGGCAATGGCGAAGGAGGAGTGCGAACGCGACGTCAGCGCGAACCCTCGATTGGGGGTTCGCGCGAGTGATGACAACGCGCTTTGCGGCGTGTTGAGCCATCCATCTACGCAGCCCGTGTCCGATGAAGCGACGGCCTCGTGCTGGGAAGAGCTGCGTCGGCGACGAGCACGACGGACGCGTGCAATGACGGACTATAGATACGCGCGCGGTTTGTGGGGGCGGTGACGGGAGGGCCATCCACGGCGTGACGTTTGGGGGGAAGAAGCGGATGGAGCGTCGAGAGGCGATGCTTGGGGTCGAGAGCATTGACTTACGGTGGTTGAGGGATAAGGGGAGCGAGAGGGAGGTGGATGAGAGTGTGGATGCTATGTAGAAGGCGTAAGGTATGGAAGGTAAAAGGAAGGCGGGGGGGCGGCGGCGGGGGCAGTGTGGTCGTTGGGTGACGGGGGTGGGTGGTTGGTGGGTGGGTGGGTGCGTTGAGAGTCAAGGGGCCGGCCTGGCGGGCGGGGGATGCTGCGCTCTGGCTGGTGGGAGCGCGCTCTGTGGGACAATAGGGTATCGCAGCCCAGGGCATGCCCGGGGCGGCAAGGCCGGGGCGAACGCTAGGACCTTCACCCCTGTGTACGTGGCACTAGCCAGCTCTAGTCGGACCTAACCCCGCGGGAGTTGCGCATGTGGCGCGTCTTGTTGTGACGAGGTACTGTCCCTGACGTCATGTGGAAGGCACTGGCAGCGCAGAGTGGCTATCACGTGGCGCGGGTCCTTGCTTTAGTTCGCGTGCGGAAGGCACCAGGCTGGGCAATCTGTCTGTGCCCATCTGGGCTCGGCCTCGGCCTGGGGCCGACGACTGCCATGCCATGCAACCGTCGGGTTCCAATGCATCTTCAATATTACCTTATCGCGTTCCATATCTACAATCAGGCTTACCACATTTTTCTCGTCGCGCTCGAACAGCTAGCATCGCGCAGACACTGCTCGCCCTCCCTGGATCGCAGCACGCCTTCCATCTAGCAAGTTCGATCAGTGACACGATCTCAGCGCGCTGGATCTCCCTCATTCTCTGTGCTTTCTCCTACTTTTGACCCACGAGTCTCCGTGCACCCGTACGGCCCACGCGCAATGGCTTCCAACATGGTTCCCCAGGTACGTACCGTTATGCTTCAACGAATGCTCACATCCCAGGAGGAGCTCCCCATCCTCGAAGCATTCATTACGATCCGCAACCGGTTGACTGCGCTGAAGAAGGTGAGCGACTCAAGGCATCTTCCCCTGCTGACCCGTCAGGACACTACCAAGTTCATTCGCGCACAGGATGTCATGTCCATCTACAACCAGATTGTCAAGCAGGGTGAGGCGCGAGATGCCATCTCAGCATTAACAACAGTGACAAAGCTCAATGTTCTCCGCGAAGAGCGATCCGAAGGCTCATCTCTTCAATCCAATTCCTCCACGCTAGAGCCTAACCGCATCGATACCATCATCGCCGACGTCTTCTCCTTGATCAGTCTCATGTTCCTCACGGTGGGCAAGAGCAGGGAGAGCCCAGCGATCTATTGCCAAATTGCGAGCATGCGCGTGCGTATTCTTAGCTTCCTTGTCAATGCTGATACCGCTAGCAAATCCTCAGCCATCTCAACGAGTCTGGGGTGTACACGGATGCCTACCTGCAAGGTTTCAAAGAGCGCATCGGACAGTTGCGTGAAATTATCAAGAACGATCGCGAGGAGGGCCGTCACCCCGAGCCAGTTCTGAAGTACATGTCCAAAAAGCTAGACGCCAACGGTGAGTCGGCGGGTAGTCGCTTCGCTGACGGCAGAGGCAATCCTCAACGGGCTCATTGAAAGTCTCAAGGTTCTGTCGATCGAACTTGTACCGATCCACAATCGACTCGTTCTGCTTCGCAAGCAGCTGTCAGCTCTCGCCTCGGAACCCAAGGTTAACAAGACCGAGCTCAAATCTATTGTGGAGGAGTTGCGCAAAATCGATTCGTGAGTCTCGAGCATCATCGGTGCTGATTGTCCAGGAAGCGAGTGGATGGCAAGTTCCTAGGGCCGGGTGGTTCGTCCGTGCCCGAGGGGCAAGCGCTGCTCGGTGGCCTGATCGATTCATGTTTCGAAATTGTGCAAGACATCAAAGCGCGTGAGGCGCAAGACGAGGTGTCTCCTCCACTCAAACCGATCTATGAGCGACTCCAACACATGGTTCAGCAGCTGGAACAACTAAGTGGGTGTTGCCTCTGATCCCATTTCTGATAAAGCCCTCACGCACCGATGGACTCTTCGCGAGACGGACCTTTACAAGTAAGCTTTGCAATCGCCGTCGCTGACCCGACTAGTTATTTGCTTTCCCTGCGGGAGATCGACAGCATGCGGGTCGATGGCAAGTTTGTCGACGCAGAGGGCAACAAGGCGGATGGGCAATATGTGGGTATTACGAACGCATCATCGCTGACAAGGCAGGTTCTCATGTACCTCCTGCGCCGGTGTTATGGCCTCATCTACCGTTTGATGTCCGAGTCCGAACCAATCTCTGAGGAGCTCATGCCCATCGTACGTTCTGCGCATGGACATTGCTTACGGGCCAGGCCAACAAACTGTCCACAATCAAGAAGTGCTTGAACGAGGTGTTGAAGTATGGCGGCCCATACAGCCCACGCGACCTGTACCCGTACCACATGGCGCTCCATCAAGTCGACACCCTACGCAAGGATGGCAAGTTCCTCGCCGACGACTCAAGTATCCCCGAGGGGCAAGCTATCCTCAACGCCCAGTTATCAGAAGCTCACGAGCTGCTGGAGATGCTGAAGGAGAGTATGTCCGATGACGAGGAGGAGGAGGACTAGATGGCTTTGATGCCAACCACACCGCGATGTTGTATTATGCGATCATGCAAAATAGTCGGACCACGGACAAGTGGTGGAGAGTGATCGCTGTCCGAGCCCACCAGACCCTGAGCGGCTCTGTCTGAGCTTAATTTCCGGATTTTGGCTGTTGTGGTGCCTGTGGCCTGCCACCTGGTAGGTGAAAGGGAACGCACTGCAATACTGCAATGGCTTCCAGAGAGGGTATGTCCAAGGCCGTCAAAGCGAGGCCACCACACAGATATGTCGAGAAAGACATGCATGAGTGCAGTTGGAGGATTCCAGCATGGGGCCAGACAGGCCCCATTGGGACATGGGACTCAGTCAGCCAATGAGGACAATGCATTGGCAATTTCCTTCTGCACCCTGACTTTCCATCACCCAGTGGACTTCAAAGGAGCATTCCTCTTTGTCCCTCTTTCCCACCCATCACTCATCTTCTTAAGTACTCATTACTATCTTCCAAAAGCAGTCCAGTTCACCTTGAGCAGTGCAATAGCCTTCCCCACCTCGTGTTACTGGCCTGAACCACATTGTGAGTCGCCCTGGGAGTAATCCCTGAATCCATCGGTGTTTGGTCCCGCTGACTCGTGAGCTTGCGCGATCCCAACAACATGCCACCGAAGCGCCTGCCCAACATCGAAGATGAGGATTTCGACGAGCTGTTCGATGAGGACGACGACTATGTGGACGAGAAGCCGACGAAAAATAACATGGCGACCATCCTGGAGGGGTCGCTGCCGGAGCCGCGCTTCAAGACTGTGAACCTGCGGCAGTTGCACGGTACGTTGTGATTGTGACTTCGTGACCGAACTGATCATCAGAGTACATCGCCACCGGCAATGTCAAGCTGAATCCCGAGTACCAGCGTGATGTCGTGTGGACGGAGCCGCGGCAGGCGCTACTGGTCCAGTCTCTCTTCCAAGTAGGTGCGCGGCGTCGGCGGTCGCTGACATTCTGAACTTTTATGTCCCACCCGTAATCTTCGCGTCGCACTTCGACGAGAACGGCGAAGAGGTCCGAGTCTGCATCGATGGCAAACAGCGATGCACGACCATCCAGCGGTTCATTCAGGGAGATATCCCGTTCAAGTCTGACGCAACGCGCGAGAAGTTCTACTATGTCTCCAAGGTCGGACAGAAGGGTGGCAAGCCTCTGCCGATTGCTCTGAAGCGCAAGTTCGACAACATATCTATCCAAGTTGTTGAGTACTCCGACCTCACTCTGGACCAGCAGCGGGACATCTTCCGTGAGCAGTTGAATGTCGTACAGGTGGGTGCTGACGATAGAGCGCGTTCAGCTGGGTGTTCCCCTCTCCGCTGCAGAGAAGATGTCTGCACTGCCGGGCCGCTGGGTGCAGTGGGTTCACGAGTTGGCTACCAAGTATATTACAGAGCCGGGAACACTGCGCGATCGTTTGCAAAAGTTCGACGTGAGCCGCGGTCGGCCGTTCCAGAACATGTGCTCCTTTGTTATGATGGCTTACGAGCCCGACAAAGCCTTGAAGCCATCGGCCGCAACGCAAACCAAATTTCTGCAGCGCACGGATGAGGTGAGATTGTCCCCCTTGTCTACTAACGCCAAGCCGGAGCGTAACTTCAAGCGGAACATCGAGCAGGCCCTTGGCATTTTTGTCATGATTGCCACCGACTATTACGAGGCGGCGTTCGGCGAGGAAGAGGCTCGTGTCGCTCCTGTCGAGTTCTTCTTCATCTCGCTCCTGATCTACAGGCGGATGAAGCAGATGTCACTGGATCGCCTGGCCAACGAGATCGCCCGCATGCGCCGTGTGATCCGCGAGGAGCACCGCGACATTCGGGCAAACGGCAAGGTCATGGATGCGTTCTACAACTACATTGCCGATGTCGTGCGAGGGAAACAGGCAGGGGAGGTCTCCGCTGCCGAGGAGTTCCAACGTCTGGGCGGCACGGCCTCGCAGGAGATACATCGCACGAAACGTCGTCACCGCGAGGAGGACGAGGATGAAACCTACCACGATTCTGGCCCGGCCCGTGGTAATGGGTCGGAGGTGGTCGGCGGGCTCCGCTCAAAGAAGGCCCCACGCATTGAACCGCCACCACCCTCCTATTCCACTCAGCAGCCGCCAGCTCCCGTTCACGTCTTCGAGCCACCACCCCCCGCCGTCCGCCCTGCGGCGATCGGGATGGACGCGCCAGCCTTCCCCCCTGCCTATAACAACGTGAGACGACGAGTGGGCATAGCTAACGCTCAGCACCATGGCGGATCGTATCGTTAGAGTTAGAAGATCGGATCCTGTTATCATTGTGAGATCATGCACCAGTTACGTGTATTACTGTATGTGGCGGCGAGTTCTCCTGCTGTGCGAGATGTGCATGTCCTATGATGGCGATACTAAGCTTTAGACGAGAATTACCTCTCATGGGACCCATCGAACACACGAAGCCACCCATTCCAGCTGTTCTCCCAGGCGATAGGGGTAGAAGGCTTCACAATCTCCCAGCCTTCGAGGTTACCGAACCAGCGCAGCTCGCGCTTGCGGCGCTCAGCCCGGAGGTCGTCCTCGGTGGTGACTGGCTTCTCGCTACGTTTCTCGTCATCGGTGAGGTCGCGCTCCCCACGAGCAAACTGCCGTGCTGCCTCGATCCGCGGCGCAAGCTCCTTGTAGTAGTCCTTGCGAGCCTTCTCGGTGCGGTCAGGAAGCTTGTAGAAAGCCTTCTTGTAGAAACGCTCCTGATCGACCCCAAAGTCAAGGTCCGACTCGAGGTTGGCCCCGTCCGCGTGGAAGGGGCGGTACTCATTCTGGATGAGAGCGTAGGCCGCTTCAGCACCAGATCGAACCTTGTATCGCTCGGTGAAAAAGTCGTAGATCATCCACGGGATCTGGAAGAAACCGAGGTGGTTGCTCCATGGCACCAGTAGCAAGGGTGGGTGAGGCGGAAGTGGCGATGGCGGGGCGTGGAGGTGCTCGGGGATAGGAGCTGGAGTGTTGGAAGAGGGGGTTGGCTGGAGCGCCGGTGGCGGTGCGGAGTGGCGTGAGAGTGCGCCGAAGACGCCAGCCTTCTGTGGCGGGTTGACCGGCGCTGGGGGCATCTCCGGCTCAGCGTCAACTTGAATCTCGGCGTCCTTCAGGACGGGCTCGTCGAAGATACCGTCATTCTCGATGGCGCCTTCCACATCCTTCTCCCAGACCCACTCGCCAACACCGTGGCCCCAACCAGCGCGCAGTCCAGCAAGATACTCTTTGAGACTCGGACGACCGATGAGGATCACGCCACCGTCGAGCTTGCGCTGCTCCTCACTCAATGCCTGCTGTGCTGCCACCTGCGGCGGAATGCCCAGTTCCACGTCCGGTCTCTGCTGCAGACCCAGCTCCTCTCGACGTCTCCTCAAAATGTCACCGCGGACGATGCGTGCCACACTGCCGTACAGCGGCGCGTGGACTTGCTCGTAGTCGATGGCCGCCGCAACTAGGTAAGGCTGCCGTCAGAATGCGCTCGATCGTGTGAGACCAACCTTAACATAGCGGCGGAAGTAGCGCAATCCACGATCACTCTCATCGTCCTCGGGCCACCGTGCGCCATAGACAGTAACCTTGCGCGGGAGATCAAGGGAGCCGGACATGGGCTGCTGGGCGAGGTACTCGACCTTCTTGATGTACTCCTCACGGATTTTGCGACACTGCCGGCGGTCCTCATAGTAGAGGTAGGTGATGGAGCCGACCAGTCCGATGAAGATGGACCAATTGCGGCTGGGAAGCTTTGGCTTCCAGGTAAGGACAGAGCGAGGGACACCAGTATGCTCCAAGGATGCCTTCCAACCGTGAAGGGGGTTGGCAGGAGGCTTGGGATACTGGCCAGCCGTGCTGCTGCCACCACCAACAGGAGCAGCGGCGCCAGTGGCGGGCTTGGTCGGCTCGCCAGGGGCGGCAGCGACGGGGGCCGAGCCTGCGCCGCTACCCGCCGAGGGCGATGTCGCTCCGCCTGCCGCAGCCGGCGTTGACCCTGCCCCTGTAGGAGGCTGGGAGGGAGGTTCGGATGCCGACATGATGATTGGGAACGATGTCGGAAGACCGGAATTTTCGATGCATCTGACCCGACCTTTCGTGCCTGGGGTGGAGGTTGTGGAGGTCGGCTCAAGCCATGTGCACAGTTTAGGCTTGCATCAACAAGCCGCAATCCTTTCATAGTGGCAGAACAAGCGTGCACTACAGCATAGGGCGCCCACTCCGGACCTTACCGTGCTCATCAACATTGAAGCCGCAATGCAATGGTCGAGCACTGGCGCAGACTCGCCAAGGGAAACAGTAGATTCGTTCGCGTGGCGACGACTAGTGAGTGTGCCATTGGCCTCGAGTTGCCTGCGTCGGAGGAGGGAAGCCAGGTGGCGGATGATGCGACATACTACTGCCCCATGTAGGCTGCACTGCAGGCACATCCCACTGTGGTTGAGGCGAAGGTTGGTGATGATGCCAAGCAGAGTCGTACACCGGGGGAACTTGTGGATGTTGCTGCGACCAGACTGGTGCTGCTGTTGCCTGTGGGCGTGGTGGCTGCACGTGCGGTACGGGGTTGGATGGAAGCGGGCCGTCGGTCTGCCATGGCGAGGATAACGGCTTGGTTGTCGCCGCAGCGCGTCGGGCACCTTTCTGCGATTCTTCCCGGGACATAGTCCAGATGCTGCCGTGATTACCACCGACATCGCCGAAGAGCAACCCAGTATTCTGTGCTGGGGCCGACGCAAGAGACAGCTTCTGCAGTTGCTCCTGTTCCGATGGTGGACCGATTTCGCTCGTCAAGACAGGCGTAGTGCTGCAGTGTCAGCCCTTGCCCATAGGCTAGTACTTACGAGCGACCCCACATGATGACCTCCTCTTCTTCCTCGGTAGCGTCACCCATGCTGCTACCCTCGGTGAGGGTTGCCCGCATGGCGAGGTTTACAGGGTCGTCCTCGGTTTCGGTGCTGACAGAAAGAGACGCCGTTTCGGTGGTTCCAGAACGAATGAAGGGTGCAGATGGCAGAGGCGTGTCACTGTTGAGCACAGCCGCACCGGCCTGGCCAATTAGCAGACAGACTTCGTCTAACCCACCTCGGTCTGCATCAGCAACTTAACGTCCACGAGCAGGTCGGAGATCCGCATGAGCTGTTCCTCATTTGGATGAGCATCTTGCTGTTGAGTGTCCGCGGCGGGTTCCTCGCTTAAGCCCCTGCGTAATGGTAGGAAGCCACGCATGTCAATGTCCTCCTCGAGTGGCGCGTCTAGGCTCGGCAGTTGGCTCAAGGGGAACAATCGCGCCAGTGACAGCATCAGCCGCTTGTACTGCGCCCAAAACGATTCCACGAAAGCGCGCAGTTCGGGGTTTGCGCCAGTACTTGCGCGGTAGATATACTCCAGATGGCTCTTCAGCCAGCGACTCATGATGCGCAATGCAGGAAGAATGCGGCGAATGACTGCGGTGATGTGTTGGGCTAGGGCCAAGATAGTGTCACGGTCTCCTTCGTCGTCGTCAGCGACGGCAGAGTCGTTGAGCCGCTGCTGAGAGGCAACGACAGTGGCGTCCTCCACCTCGTCCGCAGACACCGACACCATGGCCTTGAAAAGGCAGAACAGAAAACCTAGGGCGAGGTCCTCTGCGACACGCCGGCGATCTGCCTTCTGCGCAACAGATGCCTCAGCACTCGCGCTGTTTCGGTGGGTATCCAGACGAGCACACCAATGCGCACCAATAGCCATGGCAGTGGTCTTGACGATAGCCTCGGATGGCAGCTGTCGACCTCTGAGCAGATTGCTGAATGAGCTGAGCAAGGACTCTCGTAGATGAGCAAAGTGTGAAGTACTGAGGTCAGCTGGAGCTAACGATACGCTTACCCAGCGCGCAGGTACAAGACCGAGCAAATGATGAGAAGGTCGCGCTTGAATTCCCCGACATCCTTGACGGAAGCAGTCGAATCTTCATCCATCGCGTCTTCAGAGTGCCGCGAAGAACGCCAGCGGTCGAAGGCCTTCTTCAGAACTCGTTCCAGGTTCGCTTCGCCCCCTGGGAATGGTTGCTTAACGGCAAGGGCGCGAAAGTAGTGGTAAGTGCAGTGGAAGGTATCACCAAGATAGCCATCTATAACTGCCAGCTGGTTGAATGCCATTCCTGTCGTTAGGTTGCATGGTGATCAGATCCTACCGTTATCCGGGTGGAGCTCGCGCGCCACTTCGTAGTACCTTATGGCGTATTCGAACTTTGCCTCCCGTGCAGCTGTTCCCTCCCGAGCTTCGCGGCGGGCACGCTCAGAGTATTGCTCCTTGTACCGCTCCAGATCGCCCAAGCATATGAGCCCCTTGTACACAAGTCCGACCTTTTTCTCGCTTTCCTCGCGTGAGAGGGAAGAGCCCAGACCTTGCTGTTGGTCGTTATCGTCATCCTCTGGAACTGATACACTAACCAAGGCCAGGTAATCGCGAGTGCGGTTTTGGAGGCCGTAGAACTTGACCGTGCGCGATATGAGCGACCTGTAGAACGCTTCTTCCGCTGCAAGCGCTGTGCGAAACCGTGACAGAGTGCGTCGCAGATCAGCCGCGGCGTCCTTGTTGTTTCCATCCCCGCTCTGACCCCGACGGGACGGCGGCATTACAGCCTCGATACGGCCCACAATGTCGCGGTAGGCGGTGATGAGCGAATAAGTCGTCGCCAACCACAGAGGATCCAGGCTTTGCGCATGCGGACTTAGGGGATGCTGAAAGAGAATAGCAAGATACGTGTTGCGCGCACTGGCTTCAGCGAAAGCGAAAGGTGGGAATTACCGCTGGCGAAGCACCTCGCTATCGCGCGACCAAGGAGGCTGCGACGACAGCAGCTCCTTGAGCTCGGCGGTCATCGCCTGTGCATCCCTACGGTCAGATTACAGGTGTAGAATTCACATACTTGAACAGCTCCTGGGCACTCTGGGGAGTGCCGACGGGCGATCCAGAGGACAAACTACCGGACACCGCAGTTTCGGCGCCAGCGGCAGCAAGGCCTGAGCGCGAGCTGTGTCGGCCACCTCGGGCGCGCCGGCGCGGTTGACTCGACGGCCCAGACATCATGGGACAGGCAAGGACGACTCGTTACACCGCGTCGGCCAAAAGGTAGGCCATGACGATGGTGGGCGAAGAGGATGTCGCCGGGAAAGGACAAGACTAGAGGTCGGCGACTTCCTAGAATGATACGCCCCGCAACCACAGAAACGCCCTAGCACCCTGATTCTGATGCATCACTGGGAGCGTTGCTACGAGTATAAGACGATCAACTGCGGCCAAACCACCCGCCCAGCCATCCCTTCTTGTTCTGCGCAGACTCGGCAGCCTCTTCCTCCTGCGCCTCCGGCTGCGGTGTGGCCTCGCGCGTCTTCTCGCGAATAGCGATCTTCGCGGCCGGCACCGCCTGCGGCGCAGGCAATGCGGGTTCCGACTTGGGGAGACCCTTTCCGGCAAGATCAAGAAGGTCTTCCATCGGGAGATCAACGTAATTGAACGCGGTGTCGTAGAAGATGGGCTTCGAGACAGAGTGGGCGAACAATGCGCGCTTGGCAGCCAGGTCAAGAGTTGCAATCTTCCCCTTTGCAGAGGCCACATCGTCGGCAGAGACGTTGGCAATGTCCTCCTGAAGTGCTACGTCGCCGAACAGGGTATGCTGAGCTTGTTCAACTTGATCCGATGCTCGCTGGAGAAGCTGCACTGCCGAGCCGTAGGATGGAGTTGGGTGAATGCAGTGCGCGCGTGCTAGATGATAGCACCTCGTAGCCTGGAAGAAGGCTTCGGCCCCGTCCGCCGCGTGGCGAACACCCTCCTTCTCTTCGACAATGGCCAGGCTCCGCAGCTGAGACAGACTCTGCAAAACTGTGTCGTACAGCTTGACGAGGGCAGCGAGACCCTTGATCGCCTCCTCCAGTTTCGAACGGCCGCCCTGGATGGTGAACTGCGCAGGGTCGGACGGTAAAGGCGACGGCGCAGATTGAAGAGTCTCAACGAGAAGAAGGTCACGGCGGATGCGGTGGGAGAGTAGCAGATAGACAATATACTGGTGCGCAAGAGTCAACGACTGCGCAGTACGCGTGCTGCGTTGCGATGCGTCGGCTCCGGCGTCGTGCTGGTCGAGAAGACGGCGTGCTGTCGCCTCCGCCTCTCCGAGGACACCAAGTACCCGATCCCAGCCTTTCATGCCACCACGCCCACGGCCATGGTCCTGCTGCTTCGCAGTCTTGGCGGACAGGCGACCGAGAGCTTCCTGCACCTTGATCATAGCTGCGACCAGCTCGGCATTGCGGAACTCGACCTTCTCGCCGGCAAAGTGGACGTCCTCAAGGGTGCGACGGCCAGCTTCCAGTTCGGCGACATTGGTCTCGGTGCGAAGCTTGTCGTTGAGCGTGCTAAAGCCGGGGAGAGCCTCTTCCATCATGTCGTCGTCGATGTCAGAAACTACGCCGTCGATATCGTGGCTCTCGGATCGCCCGAGCTTGTATGCACTGAAGCGAATAAGAGGGTCATACGCATCGGCAAACTCCGTCGCCAGAGCCATGTCGTAACTGTCGCGCGGCGCCGCGCCGAGCGTGGCGAGGAGCTTTCTGCGCGCGGCAAGATCGGCCAAAACGTCGGCGTATGCCTCGCGCTCGAATGCGAGCTCAGCACGGATGGAGAGGTAGTAGATCGATATTTCCGCATACGTCTTTTGGTTCACCTGGCCAGACGAAGACAGAGCCTGCGCAACGTCGCGCAAGGACGCCGCAGCCTTGAGGGCTCGGCGCAGCCAGGAGATCTGCTCACGCCTGACGGAAGCCGGCTGCTTGCCCTTGCTGGAAAGAGCCTTCAGCTGGTGCGAGTGGGCCAGGGCACGCTCAGCGGTAAAGAGGAGGAGCTGCAGGTGACTGCCGTCAGCGGACCGCCCACCGCTTTGCGTACCCAACACCTTTGGCAGAGTCGGCGGACACGGGAGCAGCCTTCTTAAATGTCTTGCCTTTGCCGTTGGTCAGACCTGTCACCTGCCGCAGGCGGTGAAGCTTGTTGGAGCAGTGCTTACTGCATGTCAGAAACACCTAGATATCCACCTACTAGTAGCGTTCGTATTCGCCATTTCGCATGCCATAGATCCCGCGCTCTCGACCCAGGAGGTCGAGGACTGCTGTCAGTGAGGTCGCCTCTTCGCCTACCTTTGAAAGAGAGGCCCTGCGATGCCATGGCAGGAGTTTGATGCAGAATGAGTTTGGTGGTCGTTGGACCACTTGGCCAGCTGGGCGGTTGGAATTTGGTTCCGTCTTGATCGGTGGATCAGTCCATTTGGACGAACTCGACCATCTTCCGTCACAACATCGTGCTAAAATGTCATCAAGAGTGAGCAGCAATCTGTGCTCCAGTCGCTGACCTGCAGGGCCGAGGAGCAGCATCTCGAGGTGGACGCGGGGGCGGAGCTCGTCCTGAAGAGCGCAAGAAGCGCGAGAGCATCATCAACCTTGCCCTCTATGTCGACAAGAGCATCCGGGTGAAGCTTGCTGGGGGTCGGGAAGGTGCGCCAGCCATTTTTGGTTCTGACTGACCTCAGTGACTGGCACGCTTAAGGGCTACGACCAGCTCATGAACCTCGTAATGGACGATGTCGAGGAGAGCTACGAGGGTGAGGACCGACGCGATGACACCCCTAACCGCAGACAACTCGATGTCTCCGCGTACCCTCGGTCTTGTTGTCCTGCGAGGGCCCAATGTTGTACTGGTCAGCCCTACGGACGGGTCCGCCGGTGGGTTCACTGCCGCGAACATGTCTGACTTCAGAAATCGAGAACCCCTTTGCAGCCTAGATGTGCGACAGTATGGTGTAGGTGGGGGCATGATGCCAGCCGCTATGCATGTAGATTACAACACCACACACTGAGGCGGCTACATGAAGACTGTGGTGACACCCAGACTACTTTGGCGTACTCCTGGGCCCTGGGCCTGCAATGGCGGTCTCAATTTCGTGGGCCATGGCGCGCAGCACGTCGGTGACCACCCCAACAGTGCACAATATGGAGGCACCATTGTCAAGTCGTACAGCAGGAGGAAGCCCCGGAACGACACTGCGCTTCGGAGATGACTGCCCTCCCACAGCTCCAGAAGCTGCGGGCGTGGCCTGTGCGGCTGGTGTGTTCACACTTGTGGAAGAGCCTGGCGTAGCCACTCTTGCTGCTTTCGCAGCCTTCAAGCCCCGTGCTATCACCTGCTCAAACGACGGGATGGGTGTCAGTGGCCCACAGGTGAGATCCTGAGGGCCCTTGTGCTTGGCTGCGTCCGTGATGAAGACTCGGGTGGCGCCACAAGAAAGTATCACGTCGATGGCGAAGCGAGACGTCTCGTGATCCCAGACCAAACGATACTCTCGCAGGCTGCGGACCACAAGTGCAGGAAAATCGGATGCGTTGGAAGTGCGTAGTGCTTCTGCCTCTTGGAGGATCGGCAGGGTGGCTCGCAAATGCTGAATGAAGTGGCGTCCAGAGGATCCAGCGGAGGCGTCCCGCGAGGATTGCGCCAAGCTTGCCATTTCATTAAGGTAGTGTGAGAAGAGCGGAGCCAACGGCTGGTGTGGACTCATCTCTCCATCAGCGGCAGGGGTTGCCGTCGCCCCAGGTGAAGGCAGTCCAAACCCGGAGCGGAAGAATGTGGCTTCGTACGAGTCGGAGGTCGGCGTGTACGTGATGGCCACTTGGTAGCCCTGAAGTCAGTGAAAGCCAGTCACTTGCACTCACATGAGCGTACTGCATGGTCGCAGTGCACAAATCGAACGAGATCATGCGAACATCTCTGAAGCCGTCTGTCTTGTTAAGACGGTTCACTTCGCCTGCAACAACGATGACCTTGCTCAACCGCTCCCATTGTTCCAGAAGATCTGGCACGCATCGGGCGATGCTCGGCGCGTGGAAGCGGACAGTCAACGTCGTGTGATCAAAGGTGATCCCCTCAGCCCGCGCGGCACTGCTGCTGGCTGGCGCAACATTTGCAGCTGGGGCGTCGTTGACTGATGTTTGATGTCGTAACCGCACGATGGTCTCCACGCTGCACTGCGTGCCCTTCCACCAATTCTGGATGACGAGATACACCTTCGGAGCGGCGACCTCATGGGCACGGCTGCCCTTGAAGAGGTCACTGGCGTTGACGCAGATATTCGGTACCATCCCTGCCAGCGCAGACCGACTGCGTGGGGGAGCGAAGTCATCATCGTCGGGAAAGTGAGTCGTGTAGGGGATACCTCGATCCTTCAGTTGTTGCTCGACCATTGTTTGTGCCACGAGGGCGCTGAGAGGTCAGTGCGCTGCATGAAAACAACACTCTCGAGAGTGCCTACTCACTTGCAGTATGTGAACATGTCACAGAGGTCTTGCGCATCTACTTGGAACCTGCCACCCTTCGACGCCATTCTGTTCTCCCACTGTGCTGGCGGAGGTGTAGCCTCTCCGTCGAGAGACCTCTTCTGACCTTTTGTTGCACGGCGTTCGACGATCTTGGGAAGATCAATCGGAATCCTGTCACCCACTGCCATTTTGCGACCGCTGCCGTTCTCGTTCGGTACTCGCAGAAGCTTGAGCAGCTCGTATGAGATGCCGTCCGATGTGATCTTGGAAACGAAGTAATGGGATTGCGAAACTGGCAGCGGGACGAACGCGGTAGAGGTGGGATGGAGATCTGTTTTCGCCAGATCGTGCAAGCGCAGTGCAACCCGGCGAGCAGGATGCAGCCCAAGTTGTCGCAGATTATCCTCGACATCCTCCATGACGGCTGCGGATATGAGGCGGTAGAGGTCGTCCGCAAGGCGTGACTTTTGTTCGTTGACTGATACCGTGGCCAGCTTGGCTCTGATTGTGCGGTGGTTCTCCGATACCTGCCCACCATCTCGTGCGCCGCCATCCTCGATCTCGATGAGCCCGGACGTCGGGGAGACGGTGACGACAAACTGAGCCTTCCCAGATTGCGATGGCACAGGGATTACCAGTGAAACGGGGCGAGCGGCTGAATCTGACTCAACGATCCGTGGAGGATTGACTGGGTCGAGTGTCAGGCGCTCGCTTGTCAAGAGGGGTGTGGTGATGAATCGAGCCAGGTGCGCGGCGTGTGCCCGTGTCGCCGTTGTCAGGATTTCCTTCATGCTCAGAGACGAAGAGTCCTTCAAGTCAGCACATAAACGCCAGCCAAGCTCACAATCTTCAACCCAGAGGCATCCATCTCTTCCCCGGCTTTGAGCCCTCCACCAACGCCAGCTTCCCCAACCTCCCAGCGCGCAGCGATGCTTAAGCGCACTATGCGATCGGTCGGTTCGCACCCTCCCGTTGATATTGACTGCAGTACGGTCTCTGCCTCCGTAATGGATGATGTAGACTCGGACAGTGAAAAAATCAAGGTCCCTCCAATTAATGGTATATTGCCATTGGCTCCAGCGGACTGCTGCGCTCGCGGTTGAGATGATGCGCGTTGCCGGATCCAGTACCGCAGTCGAAGTTCTTTCTTGTCTCTGCTCAGCTCTACTTGGAGCTGCCCCCGCCATCGAGCCTGCGAAAGCGTGAGTGCCTGGGTGTAAAGCACGGCCATCTGATTGAGAAGGGAGAGATGCTCTGTACGAGTCAGCTTGTGTGACCAGGGAACTTACGTAGCAAGTTGTAGAGTCTAACGAGAGGAGCGTCCACCACTCCGTCTTGAGTGGCGTCCCCCCCTTCAGGCGATTTGCGCGGTAAAAGAACTCCAGAGTCGGCATTTACCAGGCTGAGCACGCGGAACTTCTCCTCTTTGGAGAATTGTCGTCCAGAACCATCTGCTGCCCACGTCCATTCCAGATCTGTGAGCCACCATCGGGCCGAATCATCGAATCCTGCCACGCTCAATCGCGCCGTCCAGCCAAACGCCCCGCCGCCCTGCACATGTATTTGGCCATCTGCAACGCGCTCGATTGACAGTTCTGGAGGAATGAAGTCGACACAACGAAGTCGGTAGAGAAGATACTCGTTGAGCCGCTCCACATTTCGCAATACTGCTGTCGGGCGAAGCGGCTCTGGTGGAGTGTGCAGTTCGTCCAACGATGACGGCAATCGGGTGTAGCTTCCAGTGGAGCGCAATGACAAAGCAGTCAGAAGATCTGCATTGCGCTCACTTCCAGTCAGCGAGAATCAAAGCGGAGAGCTCACCGAAGCCCCTCCACCAAGCCAGTAACATGCCGGATGTGTTTGATGGCTTCTTCTTGTTGAGCGTTGTGGTGTTCCAGAAATTCCTGGATGCGGCGCGCGTCCGTGACCTTGCCACGCGCATTGGAGTCGTCCTCTAGTACCACTTCAGCGGTGCCTCTGCCTTTCCCCTTGGCTACTGAGTGTGTTGTGGGGCTAGTGTCGTTCGACTCGCCGTTTGAATGTGGAGTTGGGAAAGACGCTGCCGGCCCAGTCGCGCCGATACCTCCAGCAGCGGATGTGCCAGATGTCGCAAGGTCAACGCTAGTCTTCCATCGCATGACAGCCAGATATTTGAGCATGGCCTGTCGTGTAGCCTTTGCGTACTCGACGACATGCTTCGGTTTCTGGCGCGCGGCAAGAGGGGGGAGCCTAGCATATCAGCACGAGTCATTTCTTATGTCCCACGTTTTGTCAACCAGCGTGCGCAAGTCGATGTAGCTCTTGCGCGTCAGCCGATCCAACATTGGACCCAGTGGAACGTTCTCCTGCTCCTTGTACGGAGGGAGCTCCAGCTCGACATGCTCTGGGGTAGGAATGGGATAGCGGAAGAACGGACGCTGGCTTAATTGCGGATTGCGAGACGAGGAAGCGACTGGATCATGATGTTGTGGGGCGGCGGACGATGAGGACCCAGCGACAACAGAGGAAGCCTGCGCGCCGGACGGAGGACGGGCAGGCAGGATTGTGGACATGATCTAGTGGCGGGCGTGTCCAGAGGATACCGCAGCTTATGCAGCGCGTCGGGCCATGCTTTGTGTGACAAAGAGGATGTGATGGCGAGCGAGCTGGTAGCAGATGTCACCGAACAGTGCAAGTGTGAAGTGGTCACGTGCCCCAAGTTAAATGATCCCCTGGCATAGAAAGCATGTGCCTCGGGCCAGGGGCGGGATCTGGATGAGATGAGACGGGAAGGGGAGTGGTTTCGTTTCGCACAGCGGGAATCCATATTCTGTTGGCTGTTGGTCATTGTTTTGTCGTACACCGGTCGACAGGCCAGACGCGACTTGCACTCTGCCCATTCGACAGCCGCAGGTCAATCCTTCCCTCCACACACATCCTTCGGGCGTCCTCTCAACCGCTGTTCCTCGGCACATTGCCCAAACCTTCTGGTGCCAGATTTCCCTGTCGATCCCAACTGTCTTCCACGTCGCTGCCAGATTCGTCTAGTCACGAGTGCTCCCACTGCACGAGGCTGGCCACTCGTCTCCCGCCATGCCTCTCCTCGCACCAGCATACTCGCGAGGGTTGCGGCCCACTAGGCGCGACCTTTTGCTCATCCTCCTCTCCTTTGCGGTGGCATACCTTCTGCTCGCGACACCCGATCGTCCCGGCCAGTATGTCCCACGACCACGCAAGATCACGTCCTTCACAGACATGTTCACTACCAAGAGCGAGACGTCGCGCCGTTCCTGTGATGCTGGCCCTACTTTCGAAGAGTCCGTACAGAAAGTGGGCTTTGTCAAAGGGAACGAGCGCCCGCAAAAGGGCGACGAGGAGAACGACGAATTTGAGGATCGCATGACCAAGCTGCTGGGTCACACCCCTGGCTGGACAATGTTCGACAAGCTCTATCTATTCAACGGCCAACTCTACGTTGTCACGTAAGAGCTCCATGGGGACGTGAGGCTGACTTTAAGCGAACGCCGTGAAGACTGGCCGCCACTTCGTCTGCTCACGTCGAGTGGTGTAGCTGCAAACTCGGAACCAGGCAATGAGAAGGCCCGCGAGCCAACAGGTGGCGAAATCATCTTCCGCAATGCGCGGGAGGCGTACGAGTTGTGGGGCAACAATGTGTACCGGATGCGCGGTATGACCTGGATCTGGAACGATGGCAACTGTAGGTACCAGCGCGCTAAGATTCTGACTGTAGTCATCGACCACTACTACCACTTTGCTGCCGAGCTCCTGCTGGGGACTTGGCGTGTTCACGCAACGCAGGACCCAGACATGGAACCCACGGGCCACACTTCTCTCATGCCGCCAGCTCGCGCTTGGTTCTTCCATCATGACCACAAGAATTGGTGAGACCCCACCGGTGTAGTAAACTAACTCGATAGGCGTGATGGGCCCCGATTCAACCCCACGATCTTGTATGGCCTGTTCCCCAACATTGCAACTCTTTTTCCCGAGGATTTGGATGACCTGGCGTCGGTCACCAGGTCCGAGTACAGGAAGAAGGCATATGTGTTCGACCGCGCAATCCTTGCTGATCGTTCTGCGGCGTTCCGCGGCCCATACACTGGCCCGACGTCCCGAACGGTGGCAGGTGCCACGGCCTTCAACAACGTATCCAGGTGGTGGTGGGAGCCTGTGCGACGGCAGATGCTGCGCTTTGCCGAAGTCTCGGAGGATATCATCAATCGCAACCTCGAAGGCTACGGCGCTTTGGATCCAGTCCTCTGGGAAAACAAATCTTGGACTCCTGGTCCTGGCGAGCCGCCCCTGAAACCAGTTGCAACTCCCGGCAACTACAAGCCAGTCGTTACCTACATCTCACGACAGAAGAGTCGGCGTCGTCTCACTCCCCAGTCACACGCCGACCTCGTTCGCGCACTGGAGCAGAAGGCAGACCAGGGACTCTTCGAGCTCATTGTTGTGGAGGCAGAACGGTATACCAAGGAGGAGCAATTGGCCATTGCTGGTAAAACTACGATCATGCTTGGCGTCCACGGCAATGGCTTGACACACTTGCTGTGGATGCCACCAACTCCTCGCTCGGCTGTCATCGAAATGTTCTGTAAGGGCGGCTTCGCGCGTGACTGTAAGTTTAAAGGTTGTTCTGTCTTCTAACATTCAGATCAATGGACAGCCCACGCTTTGGGTATCCGTCACTTTGCTGTGCAGCATGACCAGTATCACTCGAGTCCGAACGAGCCTCGCGTCAACTACCCAGAGGGCGAGGATGGATTCCAGGGGACTCGTATCACGGTGGACGCCAAGGTCGTTGCCGACTTAATCGAAGGCCGCCTGAAGGGCACTATTTAGACGCTGCGGTACCTCAGCATTGCTGCAGGTTGTATACTTGCGTGGCCATCTCACAGGCCGCGCGGACACTCATATCACACATATCTCATGCATATGCCTGCTTGCAGTCACGTTGGAGCGACTGACCTCATATAGCCCCCCACCCATCGTACAAGTATTTACAAAGACCCCAGGACCGCGCGGCACTCTTTCAAGGCCGGCCCACCGGCTCCAAGAATAGCCTGCGTCGCTAGTGCTTCCAACTTTCTGAGCTTCTCTGACGAGATACGACTTGATGCTGGCACTGTGGTATCGGATTGGATGCCGGAGTCCAAAAGGCGCTTCGTGCACTGCGAGTCAGAACTACTGATAATTGGATCATACCTGTTTGACTCCCCACCACGATCGCGTTCGCACACTCTTTGCTTCCCCCTCCATTTCAACCGCTCGCAGGAAGTATTTGAGGGCGAGTTGGTAGTCACTGCGGTCAGCTGACGGCTTTCATCTTCCTCACTTCATTGTGTACGCTGTCTCTGCCGCTCTCAACACGGCAATGCTGTCCCAGGTCTGAATGACCATCAGGTGTCCAAGAGCGGTCAAACTTTGACTGTAGGCGCCTTGGTCGGCGTACAGCTCAGCAAGGTATGACCAGCCCTGCGGGTCGGTGTAGAATGTGTCCAAGTACCCGAGGAGCAGCTGGATCGCGTCGGTGGGCGTACGGGCCATGGCAATCATTCGTTGGTATGCTGTCTTTCAGTTAGCGGGAGGGGCACAGAATGTCGACAGTCCACTTACAACATTGCACCCATCTTCTCGCAAAAGCGTCTCGTACACTGTCCTCGCCTTCACGAAGTCGCCCATCGCCTCGTGCTTCAAACCATGCAGAATGTCAACACGCGGCGACGCGGGAAACTGCTGTTCCAATGCGCGCAATTGCGCGTTTGCTAGCTTGACATGGCCGAGATCCAATGCTGCGATAGCTAGCTGCTCCCGAGTCGCCCATTCTAAGGATCAGACGGCACTCGGTGCAAGGACATACCGGCATCACCAAGACCACCACGTGTAAGCATCTTGGGCGCAAGCCTAACGACCTCTTCAGAGTTCCGGGCACCGATTGTGCGCCATGTCGCCAGCTTGTCAAGATCGTCTTGGGACATGTTTGCAGCGTCGACGGTTGGTCCAGGATATGCAGCAACGCGTTGCCGAAGTCATGGGCAGCTCACGGCCACACATCATAGACTACAGGCGTCAGCTTCAGTCCACGCGCCATGTCAGGGTCATGCCCTTGCTATATCGCCGGAAACGCCGTTAATATACCCAGGCGTGGGCGGACTTCAGATCTCTCCATTCCGTCTGTTGGTGATCAACCTCCACCTCTATCTCCAGTCGCGTTCGACATCCACTACCACTCCGGCTTCGCGCCGACGAGTCTCGCCACCTGCACCACCCGTCCTACTCAACTACCGCGAGGGGGTCTGTCCTCTGCCCGCCTTGCATGCACTAGACACTCGTCAAGTTAGCAGCGAGGTCACTTGAGCCGCCATCACCATGGCGGCGCCAGCTCGAGCCGGCCGGCCGCGCAAGGCTTCATCTGCCACGGCCCCTGGGGGCATGTCGTCAACAGAGACACCGGCACCTTCTTCGGCGCCAGTGCCCGGCGCTGCTGGTACTACTGCCACGCAAGTGACAACTACTGGACCGATGACCGTGGCCGAGTGCGAAGCCCTCGCCGCGCAGCTCGTGGACACCAACACACCTATGCGGCGGCGAATGGAAATTGCCAGCGAGCTGCGCGACTCCGCCGAGAGCAACCGCGAATACTCGTTCTACGACAAGTACCTTGGCGTTTTCATTCCTGCTCTCGTGCAGATCCTGGGCGAGGAGAAGAACATTGTTTTCGTCAAGGACAACTCGGAGCAGCGGTTTCGACACACGCTACTGGCATACCTGCAGCGGCTACCGCACTCGGAGCCCTTTCGCCATCATGAGAGCAAAGTCCTTGAGCTCATGGTCAAGTTGCTAAAGGTCGAGAACGAGGACAATGCTTTACTGTGTATAAAGGTGATGATCGACGGCTTCAGAAGTCACAAGGACCAGGCAGAACCATTTGTCGAGCCCTTCCTCGACCTCGTCAAGCAGATGTACGCCAATCTCAAGGGTGTCGTGGAGAAGGAGTTCGGATCCCCTGGTGTAAAGCCAGTGAGTTCATCGGCAACGCTCACGCTGACCAACAGGCCGCTTCTACCACGAACCCTGCCACTCCTGGTAGTGATGGGGCTTCACAGCAATCCCATCAGCCATCCTCATCGTCCCACACGCACTTGTCGCATGCGCTGCACTCCCCCAAGGTGTTGACCGAATGCCCCATCGCCGTGGTCCTGATCTTCCAGACCTACAAGTCGGTCATGGGACCTGCAATGCTTGACCTCTCGCCATTAGTCATGGAGAGCATCAAGATCCAGCCAGAACCGCAACGGGTCGCCCATCAGGAAGCCCTGGATCGCGGCGACATATTCGTTGGCGTGGCGGCCGGCATCAACAATCGCGAGATGTACACCGAGCTCATCAAAACGCAGGTGAAGACGATGGCCTTTCTCGCTTACGTACTTCGCGGCAGCTCTCAGGCCAACGTCAAGGACTATCTCGAAGTCTTCCCGGAGGCTTGCATCCGGCTTTTGCGGGACTGCCCGCCAGAGGACGTCAGCACGCGCAAGGAGCTGCTGGTTGCGACAAGACACATCTTGACTGCCGACTCCCGGTCATCATTCATACCTTACATCGATACTCTCCTGGAGGAGCGGGTGCTTGTGGGCACCGGCGTATCGAGTCGCGAGGCGTTACGTCCGCTTGCCTCGTCCGTTGTCGCCGACCTCATTCACCATGTTCGCAACGAGCTTCCCATCGCTCAACTCCAACGCGTCGTCTACGTCTTCTCCTGCAATCTCAACGACTCTACATTCTCCAGCTCGATCCAGACCATGTGTGCCAAGCTCCTCAACACCATTGTCGATTCCATTGCAAGCAAGGGCGATGCCGAGCAGTCTGCCAATCTCATGCGCAGCATGTTCATCGCATCTCTGGAGAAGCTGCGGGCCATGACTGAAGCCTACGAGAAGCTGAAAGCATTGTCCAGCCGCGACAAGGGCAAGGGCAGGGCCACAGCGGAGAGTCCTGAGGACAAGGATGTTGACATGGCCGACGGTGAGGAAACGACGTCGGACGAGACGTTTGGTTGGCGGGAGATCGAGCAGGCTATGCCTGTCAATCAGGTCGCGTACGCCAACGACACACTGGACGTTTTCTGTCGTGAGGCGAAATACCTCTTCAAGACCCTCCTGCACACTTTCAGGACACTCATGTCGTATACCAGGCAGGGCGACCATCCAGTGCCGCCACCCGACGGGGAGCTGCTCTCGCGATTCTTCAAGGACAGTCTCCGCTGCATCGCCATTTTCGACAATAACAGGGACCCTCGAGAACCGAAGGAGGCTATCGAGCTCCTCTCGCAGATTCTCTTACTGTTCGACCCTCACTCGTTCCGGGAGGTCTGGTCCACGCATATGGACTTCTTCGTCGACCAGGCGCTGCAGAATGGACACGTCTTCTCCGTGCTGCAGATATTGATAACGCACGAATCTGTGTCGCATCAACTCGTGGCGATCACGCTCAAGCATCTCATGGCGCACCTCGACGATGTCGGCAGCTATCCACCGAAGAAGGGCCAGCTGAGCCTGCGCCTCTTCAAGATCTCCTTCTTAGCGATCAACACGTACATCACAACGAACGAGGTCGTGCTTGTGCCACATCTGCAAAAGTTGATCATGCGCTCCTTCGCCCTCGCGCCAAAGGCCGATGACCCAACAGTATACTACCAGATACTGCGGGCACTCTTCCGCTCCATCGGTGGCGGGCGGTTCGACCAGCTATACAAGGAGGTCCTCCCAATCTTGCAAGAGATGCTCGATAACCTTTCCTATCTGCTCCAACACGCGACAGACCCGGTGCAGCGCGATCTCTTCGTGGAGCTCACGCTTACCGTCCCCGTTCGCCTGACAAACCTTTTACCGCACCTGAGCTACCTCATGAAGCCGCTTGTCCACGCGCTACAGGCTGGACCCGAGCTCATCAGCCAAGGCCTGCGAACGCTCGAGTTATGCATCGACAACCTCACGGCCGATTTCCTGGACCCCACTATGAATCCCGTCTTCCGGGAGCTCATGGGCGCTCTGCACAAGCTGCTTAAGCCTGTGCCGTCGAATCGCAGTCATTCGCATGCGGCGGTCAAAATTCTTGGCAAATTGGGCGGACGCAACCGCAGGTTTTCAGAGGTGGAGAACCTGCTCGAGTACCGAGAGTATGCCGAGGATCTCACCGCGCCAATCTCGTTTGAGGGCAAACGGTCCAAGTTCGAGCTCGCTCCGCTGGTAGACGCGGCCGGCATGGCCGTGTCCCAGCAGATGGATGTTTGCCAAGACGACGGCGTCGACGTCCTTATCCTCACTGCGATGAGCCAGCTTCACGAAGAGCGACAGGACACGGAGGGCTCGCCAGTGTTCCGCAAGACCATGAGTGCCTTGTTCCACGCGTGTCACCATCCGACTGCGGTTGGCGAGAAGGCCAAGGACTTTGTTAGACAGTTCTGTCGGCGCATCTTCCTTGCGGAGCTTTTGCGCACAGAAGAGGCCCAGGAGAAGTTGTTACCCGACATCACCAATCGCCATCGCCCGCTTCCCTTGACCATGGCGCTTACTGACGCTGTTGTTACCACAATGGCCGATGTGATCGGTCCCGAGCGCGAGCAGGTGGCCGACGTGTTGGGAATGATTATTGGCGACTTCAAAGTGCTGGCAGTCGAGCCTCACTTGCCGAACACCAAGGAAACAGCGCGGAATATCGACCGTTTCGTGTTTTCCTTCGTCCGCCGATTCACCAACCTCTGCCAGGACGAGGACTGGAACCGCAAAATGGCAGGCGTAACCGCAATGGACGTCTTTGTTCGTCGGGCCGAGCTGAGTCGCAAGTACATCATCGACCTTGAGTTCGAGTTTGTGCGCGTCCTGATGTTTGCTCTTCGAGACGCACCTCGCGACCCGCCGAACGCTGTACAGGGTATCGTGGATCTCATCCAGTACCTCATTCGCATCTGCCAGTCTCAAGATGATGGCAAAGCGAAGCAGGCGCGGCTCACGGAAATTCTCGTTCGCGAGCTCAACAGCCAGAGCAAACTTGCGCGCGAAGCAGCCCAGTCGTGCCTCGAGCTCCTCGCTGAGGTCACCCACACTCCGATCTCCACTGTCATCGGCGACTTCGCACGGTCAGCTCTCTTGGACACCAACACCGGGCCAATATTCTCCAAGCCGCTAAGAGCCCTCTCCTCGTTCGCCATGCAGGTGGGGAACATCGATTGCGTGACCTATCTTTTGGATCTGCGGCCATCCGTTCCCAAGATCAACGACGAGTTTGTACGCTTGGTCCAAGAAGTCCTGGCCCTGGCGGATGTCGATGACGCAAGCCTCATACCAAACAAGCGTGGAGAGTCGCCATCCCACAAGCAGAGCTTCTGGCTGAAGAATCTGCGCATCGCGTGTCTGCGGATGCTGCGCTCAACTATGAACTGCCAGGAGTTCAACGAGCGCAGCAACCTCGCTCCCATTCGTCAGAGGATAATCACCGTCTACTTCAAGCACGTGTACTCCACCTCGCCAGACATCGTGGACGTCGCGCATGATGGTCTACGTGATGTTCTGCAGCAACAGAACAAGCTACCGAAGGAGGTCCTTCAGTCCGGTCTGCGTCCCATCCTGGTCAACCTCGCCGACGCCAAGCGATTGAGCGTCTCTGGGCTTGAAGGCCTCGCTCGGTTCCTTGAGCTCCTGACGAACTACTTCAAAGTGGAGATCGGTGTCAAGCTCTTGGATCACTTCGACACCCTGTCGGAGGCGCAGATGCTGCAGAAGGCAGCTGCCGGCCCATTGGAGGACAACCCGGACATCTCTCGAATGACTCGCCTTGTCAACATCTTCCGACTTCTACCGAACACTGCCGTTCAGTACTTGCCCAAACTCACAACGCAGGTCGTTGAGGTTGAGGGACAGCTTCACCAGTCCGCACCCGGGCCATTCACGGAGAACATTGGTCGCTTCCTGGACCGCTACCACTCGGAGGGCGCCCAGCATTTGCTCGACAACATCCGTAACCCTCGCGTCGTGTGGACTTTCCGCAATATCATTCAGTCTGGCAAGGCGCCGAAGTTGGTGGAAGAGCTGTCGAGCCGTGCGGAGGCGATTTGCACGCTCTGCTTCGCAAACCCGGAAGCGTTTGAGTTGGTGCTGCCCGGCCTGCACATCATTCGCGAGCTGTCCCGCACATCGCCCTCGTGGCTCACCGATCATGAGCCCGTCCTGGAGGCAGTCGTCGGTGTGTGGCGCAGCATTGTGCGGCGATCGCGCGATTACAAGAACGACATGTCGAATGTGCACTACCAGACCATTCCCCCGCTTATCCTGGAAATGTTCATGAGTACCCTGGAGCACAAGTCGCACGTTCCGCTTCTCTTCCACGTCGTCGAAGCGTACGAGATCCGGTCTTCGTTTGACCGTTCGCACGTTGCCTTCTTCCTCTACCAGCGGGTCGCCCTGCAGCAGTCTGTCGAGTACCGGCGCGAAGTCATTGACTACTTCATGACCCTCTATACCGAGGAGTCGGTGGTTACATGGGCATTCAAGACGAATGCTCTGCGCCTGGTCGTCAATCCTACACTGCGTGTCTACTTTGCCGAGAGTGACAATGATGGTTCGCTTATCACAACCGCCCTCATCACCAAGATCGCCGACAGCATGTGGCGCCCACTCTCGGCGACCCCCATAGCAAAACAGCGGGAGGACACTCTTCTCATCGAGATCTTCGCCCTCACGACACTGCTTGTCAAACATGCGGGATCCAAGGTCGTCGACACTCGCAAGGAGGTCTTCAAGCTGGCCTGGATGGGCATCAATCTTCTCGAACCGACCGTGAAACTCATGGCCTACGTGCTCACGGCGTCGTTCATGGCGACTTACGAGACCCCGGTCAAGTTTGTGCGCCTTACCTGGACTGGCCTCCTGCGCCTCAAAGACAACGAGTCCAAGGCTCTCTTCCGCCAAGCAATTGACACTCTCGCGGGATGCCTTCCCATCCGTGACCCTCCATCTGGAGGCATTCCTGATTGGGCACAGAAGGTCAAGACTGTCCTTGTGGAAGAGGGGCACGCCACGAGTACTCTCGTCGTGGTGTGCGAGCTCCTGGTCAATCACCCCGACCTCTTCTACGACTACCGCGACCTCTACGTTCCGCACATTGCCATGTCGTTGCAGAAGTTAGGCTTCGTCAACGCTGCGACGGCAGAGATGAAGAAGCTCACGGTTGACGTGATCGAGCTCATCTTCCGCTGGGAGCGGAAGCGCATGTCGATCAAGGAGGACGCAAACCGCGAGGAGGCGTCGGACGCGATGGACGTTGACGATAAGAATATGGTGGCGTCGCCTGCGAAGCGGCAACGCATCGATCGTGCGGGTACTGCTGCGTCGAGCACCAGCAGCGGCGGATGGGCTACTCCAGCCGCTACGCGCGAGCTGATCACGGCACACCTGTTGCGCATCGTCGCATCCTCGACGGATCCCGTGGCCCGTGGAGGCCTCAGCAAGCGAGCCCTGGACCTCTTCAAGGAGATCCTTGGACCGAAGGGCTTACACAACGTCTCTGTGAAGCTGGGCTTCTTCAACCGCACCATGTCGCAGGATATCACCGAGAGCACGATAGCCACTGTCGCCAACTCCACCGAGGTCATCGCGGCTGTTGCTGAGGTTCGGGACCAGGCCTGGATTGCCGGCAAACTGGAGGTGTTCCGCAAGTTGCTTGAGAAGGTCTGGGTTTATGACGACTCCAGCCTGCACGACATCGTGCGACCTCTTACAGAGCGAATGTTCGCAGAGCTTCCCGAGGAGGAAGTGCAGGACAGTGACGACGATGCCCAGAAGCTGCTCAAGTTTGTCTCAACGACTGTCAACAATGGCCTCCAGTCTAGCCTGCGGTCTACCACAGAACTACCCGGAACGATCTTCCTCCTCAAGTGCTGGCTCAAGGCTCAGCCGAATCAACTCCACAATGACGGTCTCTCTAGCGGTCTCCTCCGTGTGCTGAGCAACCTCGTCAAAGTGCACACTACCGCCAACGGTCCTGATCCGTCCTACCGACTTATCATCAGCATCCTTGACATGCTGCGCGATCGGGTGCAGGATCTTCGCGAGCACCGCAAGTACCTCACCAACATACTGGGCCTTATCATCGACAAGTCGACTAATCTCACCCTATGTCGCTATCTGCTCGATCTGCTACGCCAGTGGGTGCTGAAGGACATCGATGGGCCGATCGTGGTGAAGGACAAGGCTCTTCTGCTGCTGCGCATGGCCGCGTTCGAGCACCGGGACGAAGCACTGTTCAAGCAGTACCTCGACTTGATCTTCGAGGTCTACGAGCTTCCAGAACTCACAGGTACCGACATTACGCACCGTCTCGAGCCTGCGTTCCTTTTAGGTACTCGTTCCAAGGACCCAGCCCAGCGAGCCAAGTTCCTCAACAAGCTGGAGCAGACTTTGCCCCACGCGTTGGACGCTCGTCTCGAGTACCTCTACTCTTTGCAGAACTGGGACACGTTAGGCGACAGCTACTGGATTCCCCAGATGCTGAATCTCCTCCTTGGCGCGGCCGATGGGACTGAGGATGCGTTCCGTAAGCCCCTTCCCGCCGTCGGGCCAGACGACAAGCTCGGGCGCAAGAACTGGAAGCTCAGCGAGATCAACTCCTGGGTTCGCAACCTCGTGCACCTCGACCCCACGCTCTGCTACCGCCTCTGGGTCACCTTCTTCCCCAAGATGTGGGGCTCACTCTCTCGCGCACAGCAGACGGCGTTCATCCCGTACATCCCCAAGCTGCTCTGCAAGGAGTACCACCAGAAACAGGCCGACCTCACGCCCAACATCATCCAGACCCATCTGGAGGCACTGGTGTACTGCAAGCCGCCTGTCACGGCCCCTCCCCTCCTCATCAAGTACTTGGCCAAGACATTCAACGCGTGGTATGCTGGCTTTGAGATCCTCAACATTCTTGCCGATACCTACCGCGGCACCGACAACCTGCGCGAGAGCTGTGCGGCCGCTCTTGGCGAACTCTACGCGGAGCTTCACGAGGACGACATGTTCTATGGTAACGCTAGGTGTCGCTATGTCTACCCCGAGACCGCCGCTGCCCTCACACTCGAGCAGAACGGCAAGTGGCCTCAGGCGATGGAGCTCTACGAGCAGACGATGTTAAAGGCACGGCACTCAGCTTTGCCCTTCACCGAGGATGAGTTCTGCCTCTGGGAGGACCACTGGATCCTCGCCGCGCAGAAGCTGCAACAGTGGGAGTCTCTGACGGAGCTCGCACGAGCGGACCAGAACCCCGACCTCCTACTCGAGTGTGCGTGGCGGCTTTCGGACTGGGGCTCGCCAGATCGCGAGATGATCGAGACGAACCTCAAGTTAGTTGCAGCTGTCCCGACACCGCGTCGCAAGATCTTTGAAGCATTCACCGCTCTCATAAAGGCGCACGGCTCACGTGAGCCGCCCAACGACTTCCTCCGCGTCGTGGACGAGGCTCAGCAAGTCGCCATCCGCAAGTGGACGACTTTGCCATCTGCCATCACCGGAGCTCACCTCCCTCTCTTGCAGTTATTCCAGCAGGTCGTCGAGTTGGGCGAGGCCGCGCAGGTCTTCGACAGTCTGCAAATGACAACGGCACAGACGTTGGAGGCTCGAGTCAACACCGAGTTGAAGGGCATCTTCCAGACCTGGCGCGATCGCTTGCCCAACTTCTGGGACGACATCAGCGTGTGGTCCGACCTTCTTGCTTGGCGCCAGCACGTCTTCCAGGCGGTCACGCGTGTATACATGCCGATGATCCAACCAGCAGAAGGCGTCACGCATGGATACCGCGGCTACCATGAGACTGCATGGATGATCAACCGGTTCGGCGAGGTTGCCCGCCGCCATGGTCTTCTCGACGTCTGCAGCACGGCCTTAAACAAGATCTACATGCTGCCCAACATCGAGATCTCCGAGGCTTTCTTAAAGTTGCGGGAGCAGGCTCTCTGCTACTTCCAGAAACCCGAAAAGTTCAACGAGGGCCTCGACAACATCAGCACCACGAACTTGATGTACTTTGCCCAGCCGCAGAAGGCAGAGTTCCTCACGCTCAAGGGCATGTTCATCTCTCGACTGGGACAAGATGCCGAAGCGAATGAGGAGTTTGCGCACGCCGTCCAGATGGACTACAATCTGCCCAAGGCCTGGGCAGAGTGGGGCAAGTTCAACGAGAAGATGTACCGCCAGCAGCCCGAGGCCCCGCCGCCTGGCAGTAAACCAGAGCCTGGACCTGGGGAGAAGCGGATGACTGACGCGGAGTGGGCCGAGTCTTGGGCTCAAGACCGCGCTCTTCGTGCATCGTCGGCAGTGTCCTGTTACCTTCAAGCCGCGGGCTTGTTCAACAACCACAAGTCTCGTGCCCTCCTGCTCCGTGTTCTGTGGCTCCTTGGCCTGGACGACAGCCGCAACACCATCGCGAAAGCCTTCGAAGCGTACAAGGGCGACCTCGTCATCTGGTACTGGATTACGCTTATTCCCCAGCTTTTGCTCTCGCTCTCGCACCGTGAAGGGCAGATTGCACGCTTGCTGCTCATGCACATCGCCAAGAACTTCCCGCAGGCGCTGTTCTACAACTTGCGTGTGACCCGCGACGACTTTAGCAGCGTCAAAAAGAGCCAAGCCATGGCCATCCAGCGCGCTACCATGGCTCGCAAGGAGGCTGCAGCGAAGGTTGCAGCTGCCAACAATCAGAACAGCGAACCTCCCGCCTCAAGCGATCCTGGCTCAGGAGGTGAGGCGAAGATGGATCTCGACGACAAGAAAGAGGCCGAGACGACGCCTGGCGTGACTCCGGTCGCGGATGCTCCTGCCACCGCCGCTTCGACACCAGCGAACAGCATGGCCCCGCCCCAAGCACCAGGCGGTTCTAAACAACCTCGCCAGCCCTGGGAGATGGTGGACGAGATCATCAACCACCTGAAGACGGGTGTGCCACTGCTCGCCCTCTCGATGGAGAAGATGGTCGACCAGATTGGCTATCGCGCCAAGCCGACGTCAGAGGAGGATATCTACCGGTTCTTCTCGGCCTTACTCAACGATGCCATGGCACAGTGGAGTACCCGTGGGGCATTCCTCAGCGACGAGCAAGAGTTGGGCCCCAACACCCGGGACAACCTCAAGCGGTTTGCGATGAACCTCCATTCTGATCTCCGTGCTTCGGTCGAGCGCGACTTCATCGAACACCAACCCAAGATGCGCGAGTACATCAAGAGGCTCCAGTTTTGGCGAGACTTCTACGAGAAGGCCATCGACCTCCGGCCGCGCCACCAGCCGCTGGACTCGTCCGGTATTAACCTCACGGACTTCCACTACACCAAGTTTGAGGACGTGGAGATCCCCGGTCAGTACGTTCAACACATCGATCAGGCAGATGAGCTGGTGCGTATCGCCCGCTTCCATCCGCGTGCAGAGCTGTGCCGCGGCTTTGGGTTCTGTTTCCGTCGCATCACCATGATCGGACACAACGGCACCTCATACACCTTCAACGTTCAGATGCCCGCGGCTCGCCATTGCCGCCGCGAAGAACGCCTCGTCCAGCTCTTCCGCATCATGAACTGTGTCCTGCGTAAGCGCAAGGAGTCGCGTCGACGCAACCTGCAGTTCCATCTGCCGACGGCTGTCGCCCTCGGAACTCAGTTACGACTCATCCAGAACGACGCTTCCTACGTGTCCATGCAGGAGATCTACGACAACTACGCGTTCGCTCATGGCATGACCCACGAGGATACCATCCTGCAGTTCTGCGATCGCCAGCGTCAACTGTACGACCCTAGCGTGCCGCGCACAGACACGCGCTTTATCCAGATCAAGATGGAAATCATCGAGGAGATCCAGGCCAAGATGCTCCCCGAGAATGTCCTCACCAACTACATGATCAGGAATATGGCGGACTCCCAAAGTCTGTGGCTCATGCGCAAGCAGTTTGCCATGCAAACTGCCGCGACCGCATTCCTCACCTACGTCTGCTGCCTGAACAACCGCGCCCCGAGCCGATTCCACATCTCTCGCCGGACAGGTCAGATGTACATGACAGAGATGCTGCCTTGTGAGTGTTCTTCCTAACTCCGCTGATCACAGCTTTCGTGCAAGGCCAACCTCTTTTCCACTCTGCGGAGGCCGTGCCATTCCGCCTAACTCCGAACATGCAGCACTTCATCACTCGCGTCGGCATCGAGGGCGTCGTCAGCGCGGCGGCAACAGCCATTGCCCACTCCCTTACGCTGCCCGAGTTCGATCTGGCATCCACGCTCCATCTCTTCATCCGCGACGAGGTAGCGCCCACTACTTGCACACTGCTGACATTAGATTCTCACGTGGCAGAACACGTACAATAAGAGCGGCGAGAAGCACAGCGATGTGCCCCTCACGACGCACGTGTACAAGAACGTCGAGCAGTTCATCAAGCGCGCCGAGCTGATGGGCTACATGGGCGAGGTCAAGGACAAGGTTGCCGGCGGGCCAGCTATTAACCACTCCATGGTGACGCTCATCAGCCAAGCCACCGCTCCCACCCTTCTTGCCTCCATGAGTGAGGTGTTCATGCCGTGGATGTAATTCCATTTTCAGAAGGCTCAGTGTAGTCTCACGTTGTATCAATAGTAATGCATAGCTTGCTTTCACCACACTATGTAAACCTCTTGACCAAGGTGTAGTCGACCGCCCCTTCCGGGTAGCCCTCAATAGTCCCGACAACCTGGAAGCCTTGTTTCTTATAGAACTCGGGCGCCTGGAAGTCCCATGTCTCCACCCGCGCTGCCACACAGCCACGCTCTCTCGCAAGTTGCTCAGCCTCGCGCACGAGTGCCGCCCCGATGCCGCGCCGTTGGTAGGCTGGGTCCACCCAGAGGAAGTTTATGTGTAGCCATTTAGCCCACATATGGCCCGTCATCCCACCGATGAAGTCGGCCTGTGTCCCGGAGATGGCGGCGTCGCCATATGCCCAGAGGTGAATAGGAGTCTCATCGTCCGCTTCAGTAGACCGGATCGCAGCCATCGCAGGGGATGCGGCTGTATTGACATCGCGTAGATGTTGGCGAAGCGCCGCTGCGTGGTCGGCGTTCACTGTTGAGTCGATGTGCATGTTGCGATAGCACAGGCAATAGTGGCAAGGCTGCTCAAACTAGCGAGCGACAGAGCTAAGCCCCTCTACCATATACGCGCCCCACATTGTGACTTGTGGCCAGGCGATTCTCATCGGCCGCGCTCCGTCCCGCAACAGTGCGTCACATGCTATGCATATCTAACTTCGCTCGCTGTGAAGGCGTGCCAGGGTGTTGGCAAGACGCCTATAATCTCGTAGTAGAACCCCAATCTCGTTCAGGCGAATGTCCCCAACGTCACAGGTCATGAACCGCTCGATAGGAGGATCATTGTCCGGCAGCGCACTGTACTGAGTTGTCGGGGACTTCTGGCTATTGAGTGCCAGAGTACTCGGTCGACGTACAGGGGCCCTCGTTAAGGAGGCAAAGAAACCCTGCATGTTAGCTGGCACTGAACAGACCCTCACCTTGGCCTCGGGCGGCGTACTCGCCCCCGAGCTGATCTCGTTAGACGGCGTCGCACCTGGGCGTCCGAACGTTCCGATGCTTGCTAGCCGTCCGGAGATACTCGGGCCCCGCTCGCGACTACTGTCTCGCTGCTGCATCATGCTGGAGACGGACATGATGCTCCTCGCGTCGCTCCGACTGCGTGTTCGTCCCAGTTCATCGTCGTCCAGTGGTGGTGACTCGTTGGAAATTGGTCGTGCGTATTCTTCGTTAGTCGACTCGGCGTCAGAGTCTGCCTCGTATGTTGTAGGCCGGATGCTGCCCGGTCGAGAGGCGACCTCCACCAGTTCGCGATCTGCGGGCCAAGCTTCAGACGTCGAGCTCGCCCGGGACCGCGTGCGGGCCGCAGCTGTAGACGCAGCCGCTGCAATATTCGCCACTGAGGCGGTAACGGAAGCCAAGGAGAATGTCGACGCCTGGCGTGGTCGAGAAGTGGGTTTGGACCCAGAATCAGGCTCAGGGGCCGGTGAAATGTAGCCTCTCAACGAAGATAGAGAGTCGACCACGCCGGTGATAACTTTGTTCGCCGAACCAGCTGCCGAGCCAGCGAGCTCGCCAACCTGAAATGCCCGTGCGCGCAGCCGACTGCTGGCGCTCGCGATTGATGCCGTCTCCTCGGACTCGTCCAGATAAGTGAGCCCAATGGGTGAGAGATCTTCGACACTGATCACTTGGCTAGCGTCTCCTAGGCCAAGCTCGGATAGTTGCACGTGCTCGAGAAATTCCACAACTGCAGTGAGGTTGACGATCGCGTAGCTCGCCTCTCCTGAGAGACAGATGGCAGATCGGTAACGTCGCAGGTACAGGAGTTGACTCGCTAGCTGCGGGGGGTTTGCTTTGACGACGGCGAATATGATCAGGGGCAATATGAGGTCGGCGCCGGATGTGGCCCCAGCACCGTTCGGTTGTGTTTCGTCCGTCGGTTGTACGTCTTGCGGACCTGCCGATGGCACGGGTACCGCGGTGCTAACGAATTCTGTGCCCTCGGGTTCGACTGATTGTGCCGGTACGACAGTGCTCACAGAGTCTGCCAAGTCGTCCGTCGGTGGTGGAGCGTTCCCGCCCAGGGCGGCACTTGGCAGAGATACCGCAGGCATCTGGGCTTGCGAAGGCCGCCGCTCCATGGGAGTCTCGGTCATTTCGACAATAGGCGAAAGAGCTGCGGCAGCGCTGGCTGAAGTGGTGGCTTCCTCTGGACGATACGCCTCGCCCTCTGGCCGCAGGCCAACCGGCGGCAATTGGTTTAGACCGTCAATAGCGACCTTGTGCGCTTTGACTAGTAGCTCTGTCTTATCCCTAGGAGTGAGAGAGTCAAGATGTGAAAGCTTTTGAAATTCTGCGCGTTAGTGAGGTTCTTGCAGGCTTTCTTCACCTTGGCCAATCTTTTCGACCAGCGTTGCAAGCCCTTTCGCCAATGCTCCGCTCTCTGCCTCGTGAGGAGGATGCGTGACAAGTCCCAGATGGTCGAGGGACAGGTCCAGAAGATTCAAGGCGGCAATTCGGGAGGCAAGCGCCTCATCATGCCGCGCATCGTCAGATTTCAACGGCGAGAAGATCCTGCTCATCAGGGACGTCGTCGACACGTACTCACCGGTTGTACAGCAAGCGACACACCAGTGCCTCGACGCGCTCCGTGCCGTCCGATGCCTCTGTCTCAATATGCAGTTCTGATACCTCCTGGTCGCCGGGCTTCGACGGTCTCTTGTCAGACCGATAATACTTGACAAGATCGTCAAAGACGGCCTCCATGAAATCTTGGAGCCGCTCCCCACATGCGTTTGGGTCCCCAAAGTCTAGGGGCACCCCATCCGAGTCTGCGGATGAGAAGCCGTGGTGATGGCTCTTCAGAAGTGCTTGATCTGTTGCGCTGCCTGAGATTGGACACACCGAGCTGACCACCAGCCTGAGCACCTTGTCGACTACTCGCTCAGGAAGGCCATCCAGCTCGGCGCGTACTGCAGATCGCACGGCTTTGACCAAGGTTTTGTGAACCTCGGTATATCTCACAGGTCGAGAAATTGTGAAGGCAGTGACGTTGTAGCCTTCGCCATAGTCTGACGAGTTGGAATCAACCTGCTCCAGGGAGATAATTGATGGTCGAGGCGATGGGATTTGACTCCCAACGGGGCTTGGCGAGGCTGGTCGCTCTGGGCTAAGCGTTCCTCTCGAAGTAGGCTGCGATGGCGCCTGCGAGCCAAAGAGGGACATGAACGCATTCATCCGCCTTGGTGGGTCCTTATCTCGCCGCTCGATGGGAACACCCTTGCCTAGCGGAGGGAAGGACAGTGATGTGGCTTCTGTTGACAGATTGAAAGATGGAAAGCCAACATTCGAGTGGAGCTGAGTTGGTCGCAGCGAGGAGAGTACCGTTACTCGACGACCGTCATCTCGCAGCGCTACGTTCATTGGAGAATCTGTCGGCGCAGAGGATTCAAAAGTGATGGTGCCTCTGCTTGTCAGCGCGTATGGAGCCCACAGCTCACCCCAGCAAGGTTCCCATCAGCCCAGACAGCGTGACGACGACCGAAACGCCGGAGGTTGTGTTAGCGATTGGCGGGGACACGAAAGCGATGTGGTCCTTCAGTATTTGGGGAGTGATGGGCAAAGAGCTGGCGGGCGTGACAGGTAGCAGCAGAACTGCCTGTTGTCAGCACCGCTGTGGTTGACCACGCACCTTGCCGCTCGTGAGCACTTTGAGCAGGTCAGCCCATTCGCCTCCTTCTGCTCGTACACGAGCCCCTTTGTCGAAGACCGAGTCAATCATGCCCATGCCCATGCTCCCGTTTCCTAAACCTATGCGCTGCGCGGCGGCCTTGAGGCTCTGCATTTGCAGGCGCGACGTTGCCGTGGCCGAGTCCTCGGACGATGTGGTTGCAGTCGGCATCGTAGCTGCTGCAGCAGAAGTGGTCGCAGGTTCGACGGGCGGCGCAGCGGCCGAGGCTGGGCGCTGGCGTGGCTTGTAAGGAAGGCCACGCTCTGGAGAGCGACTAGGCTGGGAGTCGTCGGTGCCAGCGTCTGCTATGGGCAAACTCAGACTGCTGCTGGATGCGCCGAGAAGGGGATGTGCGACCAACTCCGAACTGGTGCGAGGTGTGGCGGCACGGCCCCGACCTAGCGAGAGGCCTGAGAAGACGCCGGCCTTGGGAGCGTCCGTCATGGCTTGTTCACTGCTGGGGTGGTTGGTATATGGTGTGTTTCAACATCGTAACACCCCGCCACCCAAAGTGTCGACGATGCCGTTATCCGTTTCGATCCGCGTCGTCATCGCACCTCCACATTGTTGATCTTATCACTCGATGCATAAACGTTCCGCTACTCCTCCATCTCAGTCACTGGGGCGGAGCCCTCGACCCCCGCGTCGTTCTTTTTCCTCCTCTTTAGATGCCGCTGATGTGATTCTGGTACGAACGCCGATGGAAATCTGGTGTCAAGGAGGGGTTTGGCTCTGCAACGTACACTCTGGTGGCGCTCAGGAGGTAGCCACCCATGGCACTAGTCGTCATGAGAGGATGTGTGCGACCGGGAAGGACCTGATATGTTCTTGACCACGACTCTGTAAGCTGCGTCGCTAGGTAGTTAGGATCCTTCCGCAGGTACTGCAAGGTCTCTGCCAGAACTTGCTGATACGCGGAGTACACGACAACATTGGCGGACCCGCCCAGATACTTTGTCAGACGGTTGATCACAGATATCGGAGATAGCTCGGTGGCGAGGATGAGACTTCTGTCAGCGAAGTTTCAGATGCGACTTACCCGTCCCAACCTCCCAGATGCAACTCGTCGCGTGTGGCGTTGAGTTCGGCGACCTGACCCTTGTGCTTGCGAACACGAGCAGCTGTCTTCTGCTCAGAGATCGCTGGCATATCATCCTCAGCAGGCAGCCCAGCTATGGTCAGCGGGATACAAGTGCAGCTCACGTCGCTCATAATCTTCGCCCGCCTCCATCCAGTTAAGCCATTTGATGAGGCTCAACTCTCGCTCTCCAAAGTTCATGACGTTAAGTATGCCCCACGCAGGAGGACTGTCGGCATCCGTGAAAAGGAGGATGCGGCCTTGGCATCCCATCCGATCGGCGATCGCACCGGTGACCAGGCCGCCAGTGTCGTCCACAACTAAGTACCGACCGTTAGGGCGGATGTTCGAAAGTGTGAGAAGTTGAGACATTGTGTCTTCGCGCATGTGCAGGATGCTGAATGGTGACCTCTGAGCGTAATGGTTGACAACATTGATCGTCGAAGGCGCGAGCGGGTGCACTGTTTGAAGATATCTGGATTAGAGATGTCATCCTGCGAAACTCACTTCTTCTCCTTCCGTTTCCTCCACTTCTCCTTGCTGAAGTCGGTCTTCAGACCGAACTGCTCGTGCTTCTCCATTTGTCGCCGGATCATCTCCTCTGCAGAAATCCCCTGGGCCTTCAGCTCTGCGATCTCATCCTGCGATAGTAGTGATCCTCGGTTCTCCTCGGAGTCATCAATGAACTCGTTGGTCTCTTTGATATCGTCTAAACAGTCAGTGCGTCCCTAATGCTACTCACCAATCACTGCATCCACAATCGGAGTCTGCCTCAACGGGCGAAGTGAGTTCCTCCAGCCGGGGTTGCCTCGCACGCTCTCCACTTTGTCGCCGCCCTTGTTCTTTCGCCGTTTTCCCTTGGACTGCCCAAAGAGCTCGTTCGATCCCTCAGCTTCAGAGATGGCCGGGCTCTCCAATTCCTCGCCCTGGACGATCTCGTACGTGATGTCGTAGTGCAGTCCAAGAAGGTGCTTTGCTGGGAAGGACCCGAACTTGCCAAGCTGTACGAGTCCACATTAGTAATAACTTCCGGAAATTCTTACCCTTCACTAGATGCAACGACAGCCTTGATCGTGTCACTAGGTAGACGAAGCAACACATTGTCGCCCTCCTTAATCGTAGTCAGTCGGCTGCGCAGGACGTCCTCGAGCGGCTCCAGCGGTTCGTCCACCTTTTGAGGCGGATCTGCTTTCCTCGCAGACGTTCCTGCGCTCTCCAGGCCGCTCATGTGCTTGTGCTCCGCTTGTTGGGCGTCCATGATGGTTTGGAGGTATAGTGGTGGATGATCGGAAATCTCGCAAGGAGGTGGAGGCTGTCACGTGACCAACGGGCGCATTTCAGTCATCACCGTCGCTCAGAACGGCTTGAAAGTGACATCTATCTATCAATATGGTGAGGGCTGCATTGTGACGCCGCTGACAGTAGGCTGCGAACATCTCAATCCAGCCCACGTCCCTGAAGGATGTGACGAAAATGGAGCGCATCGGTAAGGCAAAGCGAGGTGACACCTAACAACAGGTGCTCACTCGCACATCCATGGCTTGGGACTGGATGCCAACCTGGAGCCGAGGGCGTCCTCGCAGGGGATGATTGGCCAAGGAAAGGCGCGCAAAGCCGCTGGTGTTATCCTGAAAATGGTCCAAGAGGGCAGGATCGCAGGCCGGGCCATCCTCATTGCTGGTCCTCCGAGCACCGGCAAGACCGCTATTGCTATGGGTATGTGCTCCCCTGAACGACGTGCTGACTCCAGGCATGGCACAGACGCTGGGGTCGGATGTGCCATTTGTCAACCTGACTGCGTCCGAGGTGTTCTCCTTGGAGGTGCTGGTACAGATTGACGACTGCTGACGGACAGATGTCCAAGACGGAAGCTTTGACGCAAGCTTTCCGGCGAGCGATTGGCGTGCGAATCAAGGAGGAGACAGAGTTGATCGAGGGCGAGGTCGTTGAAATTCAAGTGGACAGAAGCGTGACCGGGGTAAGGTGCCATTGCCACCGTGTCTAACCCTAGGCAACGAAGACCGGTCGCTTGACGCTTAAGACCACCGACATGGAGACGGTCTACGACTTGGGGTCGAAGATGATCGACCAACTGCAAAAGGAGAAGGTTCTTGCTGGCGACGTGATCAGTATCGATAAGGCAAGCGGCCGGATATCCAAACTCGGCAGGAGCTTTGGACGGGCCAAGGACTACGATGCCATGGGAGCGGACGTGAATCAACGCGAGTTTCGGCGCTGACTTGCAGACCAAATTTGTAGCCTGCCCGGATGGGGAGCTGCAGACGAGGAAGGAAGTCGTGCACACGGTGTCACTGCACGAGATCGACGTTATCAACTCGCGCACCCAGGGCTTCCTGGCTCTGTTCGCAGGAGACACCGGTGAGATCAAGCCCGAGCTCCGAGAGCAGATCAATGCCAAGGTAGCCGAGTGGCGGGAGGAAGGCAAGGCGGAGATCGTGCCCGGTGTGCTCTTCATCGACGAGGTGCATATGTTGGACATCGAGTGCTTCTCCTTCCTGAACCGCGCGCTCGAGGGGGAGCTGGCGCCGCTTGTCGTCATGGCCTCAAACCGTGGCATTACTCGTATCCGTGGTACCAAGTACAAGTCTCCTCACGGCATCCCAACCGATCTTCTGGACCGCATGCTCATCATCTCCACCACCAAGTATCAGGAAGATGAGATCAAGGAGATTGCGAAAATCAGGGCCGACGAGGAGGATGTTCGCCTATCCGCAGACGGGCTCGAACTCCTGGCGACAATGGGTGGGCATACCAGCCTCCGCTACGCGCTCAACCTCATCGCACCCAGCCATCTCATTGCCTTGCGCCGCAAAAGCTCGCAGGTTGATGTGAACGACATCCGGCTGGCGTACAAGTACTTCCTTGACGTCGATCGGAGTGCCTCGTACGCTCGTGAGACGGCTGGAATGATGTTTGGAGAGGAGGAGGATGTGGACAAGAAGGACATGATGGCGATGGACACATCAGCGTAGAACCATATGTTAGAGATGGAGGCTTGGCGAGCACCGTGCCTGTCCCTGGGTATTTGGTTCAAGTTGCAGCACGATATGCAGGTCTGACCACTCATCGCTTTGCTATTCTAGCGTACATTCGCCGCGACTTGGGTTCTGCCATGGCCGCCGATCCCCTCAGGCGCCTCGGAGAGGACATATGGCTCAGCATCGTCGAGCATCTCCCTGCGAGCGAGCTGCCGGTGATCGACAATGTCTCTCGTGGATGGCGTCACTTCTCGCGCAACAACAGCCGCGTTTGGGCGCGAGCATGTAAACGACAAGGCGTAGATGTCCAAGAGGCCTGGCATTACCTAATGGAACGCAGGGCCTTGGCATCCAAGGAGCCGTACGACCCTCTCGGAAGGGCGGAGCCTTTGACCATAAATGACTACCGCATTGCTTGTTGGTGTCACTACCGGTACGCGGCTGAATGCAGACGCCTCACACATTTGCCTACAATCAGCCTGGATTAATCGACACTGCTACGAATCTCTTCTTCCAATCCCAGCCTTCAAGCTCCGTAACGTTTATCTCGACCCTACGGAAGACTTCCTTTACGTTCTCACTGAGAGCAGCGCGGTATCGGCTGAGGAGCACCTTCTCGTCCTGCACCGATACACGGGTAGACTCCTTCTTCGAATTCCGTGCCGCCGTGATGCTTACATTGCGGTCGGTGCGGGCTATGTCGCTATTTCTTCCTTCCCTCGCGGTGAGTGCTCTTGAGACGCACCTGACCAAAGATGATGTGGGAGAGGAAGACCCGCAGGGTATGCCGTTGGGAACGGTGACTGTGTACAGGACCAGGAATGCAGCAGAGCGAGCGTCTCGCCGAGGCGCAATGCCAGAGTGGAAGCCTCGCGGACTTCCCCTGGAGTATTGGTGTAAGCTGGGCGCCGTTGCAGAATGCCTACACATGGGCATCAACGACGTCCGAGGAGAAGGGTGTTTGGTAGCCGCAAACGACACCTTCGTCCACAAGACGTTCCTCGACACTATGCGCGAGGAAGCCTTCGGCACTGACCTCGTCGCGGCTTCCGAGGGTTTCGGTGACGATATTCGGCCCAGTATATTGATGGCTGTAGCCGCTGACGATGACTACACTTATGTCGTCTCAAAATATCAGCTGCACATCCACTCGCATTCTGGTGACAAAATAGCGGCGTGGCCGGACTCAAACATGCCCCCGGACGAGCTGGCCAGCTATTGCTGCTATCATTCCGTGTGGCAATTCCCGGACGAGAAGCGGATGGCGACCGCCAGCGACTGCCCGCCGGGCCTGCTACCCGCCAATACACTCGAACGAGACGCCGCAGGCTATCGATCAGGTACGAAGGGCTTTCTCAACTCCCTCGTTACTGGCTTTGCTTATCGGTGGGCCGGGGACGATGACAGGACCATATTGGAGGGGTAAGCTGAGCTCCAAATCGACACTGAGCATAGAATCACTTTTACTCGCAATCATCTCGTAATGGGAGGAAGCCGGGGCGCCTGGTTCCTGTGTGATTATCGTACCAGACTCCGCAGCCTGAAGGCCATCGAAGAGTCCCCTCGACCAGCATTTATCTCGCAGCATATGGGTGCAGTTACGACAGACGATTGCGTTGACGTCGTCGCAACTCATCCATCCTCGGACCGAATAGCGGTACACTCTGCCGAAACAAACATCTTTGACCTTGACCGCATGCCAGAGCTGCCGCTCGCTCCAGAAGACGAAACAGACGTGGTGTGAGGTGTACAGCTCCTATCCTGGAAATCTCCTGAGGCTGCATCCCGTGACCTGGAGCAACCCGTCGAGGAAGCGGTAGCGTCGTCGCCTGCGGGGGACGATATCGCTCCAGACGACAAGTCCAACGAGGCATCGGGCGCCCAGCTATTGTCCTGGAAATCCCCTCCTTCCGCATTTCCTGTCCTGGAGCAACCCCCCGAAGAAAGGGAAACGACATCGCCTGTAGACGAGGATCTGGAGCAACCCATCGAAGTGGAAATATCATCTCGCGTCGAGGAGGAGGAGAATGGCGACTCAGGCTGGGAGGACGAGGATGATGAGGACGATAGTACCGGTAACGGCGGCTCCGCCGCTAGCGACCTCAACCTCGATGACGATAACGGGGAGGATACGCTACCGCCGTCGCCAGTGATCATCTTTACAACCTCGTCAGTCGAAGACATGCAAGATGTCAGCAGCATCGTCATGGACGTGCGCGGAATCTACATGTGCGACTGGGACAAGGGCATGCCAGACGGCACGATCCCGTATGCAGACCTGCACGCGGAACAGCGCGACGACGACCAGTGGCCCAACACCATACGTCCAAATTGTGAGCCATATTCTACGCTTGGCTGACCGCAGGGGGCTGCTTGAAGACGTGGCTCTTCCGTCCTGAGGACTCGATTGTTCGGCGCCCCTATACTGCAGCATGGCAGAAGGAGGTCCGAGCCGTCGAGGAGGCAATAGCCCGCGGCGACCACAGCGTCCGCGACCCCAACGCCAATTCCGACACGGACACCCACATGTATTCGGGCGTTGATAATAACGAGAGCGACGTCGCCATGGACTCCCACGGGGTAGCCATGGAGGAGGGCGACTGGGAGGATATGTGAGGAAGTGTGGGTGGAGACCAGGACGGACACTTGGTACATGTGGGTTCACAAAGCGGCGGCCAGCCTTATACAACATCTCTCACTTCCCAAAAGACAGCCTAGTCTGTGGCCCGTGTCCTGCCTCGAGCCCGCGGCCGGACAGCTGTCGGGAGCGCGCCATGCCTTGGCAGCGCTGCAGCTGGACCTTCATAAGTGTGCCTGCCAATTTGACGAATGTGCCCAGCCGATGCAGTGTTTCGTTGTCGTTCGATTGGGGAATGTAGTGGTCTAGTCTCTCGAGATACACAACGAGTTGTTTGACTTCTTCTCCTCGTTTCGTCCCCGCAGCGAACACCTCCTCAAAGTCGCCAATAGCGATTGGCCAGAACGAAAGCCTTGCAAGGACGTCGCGCCAGCTGAGGTCGTTTGGCCGTGGACTGATGTCCTCCACAAGGCCTTCGATGATGTGGCACAGAAGATCAATACTCGGCACAGTGGATTCCTGGTGTCAGTGACGTACAATGGGCAAGCCTACCTGGGCGATCGCGACGTCCCCACAGAGCAGAACAATTGCCAACCACTGCGCAACGGACCGAGAGCTCGCCGCACCTTGCCCCAGGCGAAGCACCGCGCGGAGTTGATGCTGAGGCGACAGATCGTCAAGCTTCGCGGCGAGCAGCGTTGCGATAGCCTTGGTATCGTCCCCAGGCGGGGCAGCGATCGCGAGAAGCCTGTTTAGGGTGATGACGAGCTCGTCACTGAGAGCGGGCGTGGTGGTAGGGTCGGCCAAGAGGAGCACCATCAGTTGGGCCAATTCGGTGATGTCTTCGATGAACCAGTACTCGAGACCAGTGCGCGCCTCCAGTGCCAGAAGCGAGTTGACGATACCGCAGATCATCACACTGGCTAGCTGTCGGTCCCGTGCGATCACCACAGCAGGCTCCTCGGGACTCAGGACCTCGCCCTTGGCGCCCAGATACTGCCAGGCGCGCTTGAAGAATGCCATCATGTCTGCGGCATCTTCGAACGGAGCCTGCTCGGACTGTTCGACAACGTTCAATAGGTGCCAGTATGCCAGCCATGCAGTATCTTCGCAGACAACGGAAAATGCTGTCGTCAGTAGGAACCACTTTGGAGGTGCTCACCTGCATGGAGATGCCTCTGCGCGTCGCTGAGCCCCACAGGCAGGCTGAAACGAAGCTCCGCCGTGTGCTCTACATAAGAGGCTTGCCGTTGCGCTGCGTTGTGGTCCAAGTCGTTCCAGAAGCATGGCAGCAAGTCTTCAGGGTGCGCTTCTTGTTCCAATGCTTTGAGCTCAACCAGCTCTCGCTGAATGTCTTCGTGGAGCACATCGTAGTCGATTGCCGCAGGATCATCAGGCTCCTCTGCAGGATGCCCCTCCTTCATAAGGGCCGCGAGTCTCTCAGGAGTCGCACCAATTGCCTTGTCACGCTCACCCTCTCGAACGAGCTGTTCGAAAGCCAACTGGCTGGCATCCTTTCGCTTGGAGATGAGGACTCGTTTAGGCGTGGCGGGTGGGGTCTCCGGGGATTCTGGCCGCGTTGCTTGCTTCGAGCGTAGGGATCGTCGTGGGACAGGCGAGACTGATTTGTCGAGCTGAGGGTCGGGTCGCGGGCCGTTGGGCACAGCGGATCGCATGATCTGGGACAGAGTGATTTCCGGCTCGTCTTCCTCGTCGATATCGGCCATAAAGCGCACGGTTGAGGGCTGGGATCGGCGTTCGGTGACTTCTGCGTCTTCTACAGGTTCTGCCGTCACTGAGAGCATTGCAGCCCTCTCCAGATGCCTGGATTGAGAATGTGGCGCATTGTCCGACGTTGTGAGCATTTGACTCGTGGTGCCGTTGCGATCTATGTGCACGGAAGCAGACGGTGAAAGGGAGTGTCGAGAGGTGAGTGGCGACGCACTGAGACGCTGACCCTTTAAAGAGCTCCGTGATGGGGTTTGCGGTAACGAACGCCGCGAGGGAGTGGGTCCAACAGAGCGTAAGCCACTCTCCGAATGTCTGGAAGGGGTGTTGGGTCCGAGGCTCGTACGTTTAGGCATTTCAGGGCTGAACTCCATCTCGTTGAAGAAGGCAAACTCTTCGAGCTGCTTGTCAGCACAGGAAAGAAATGGTTACCCACGGGGTCTAGCTCCTTCTCAGCTTGGGCAGCATCCTCAGCGTCACACGACCCTTCGGTTGTTTCGTCCTCATGCCGGACGACATGCTGTGTGGCAGGATATGGAGACAAGGGGCTTGACGGTTGCATCTCCTTTCGCTTTGGGGTGGTGGAAGGATGGCGGGATGTCGATCCGCGCTGGGGCCGCGCAGCGGACGGTGGAGTCGCTGGCAGACTCGTCTTGCGACGTTTCGCTGACGCGGTCGAAGCGGGACTGGTGAACACTCCAGCAGTCGTGGGCCATTGCTCCCAGGGGACATCGATCGCCGGCACAGTGTATTTGCCAGGCTGGGGTTGCACACGTCGCGACCGCCTGGTTGCCGTGGGCGGCCTTGGCTCTGGCGTCGACGGCGGCTGGCGTCTCTGGTGTGGCCGATAACTCTCATCGTCGGGATCGTATGCAAGCCGACGCTTAGCCATCGAAAGAGGGTGAGGAGCGGGTGCTTTCTTCGTTGGTGTCGGGCTGCGAGCAAGCCCGGCAAGGATGTCGTCGGGAGTGCCCAACAACCGTGCATTTGACTCACGTAGCCTGGCCTTGCGCTGCTCAGGCGTCATTGGCACATGGCTCAAAGGCTGACCAAGCACGACGGCTGAGAGCGACCGCTCACGGCGATGAAGCCTGTGTCCACTTGGCGTAGCTGGAGGTGTGCGAGCCAAACCGTCCAGTATGGAGGACTGCTTGCCAAGCGGCGAAGTCTGGCTCTGGTTGCGAGACCTGTGAGGGGTGCCAGAATTCGTGTCTTGAATCGATGACGCGCGTCGGAAGGATGCGTTTGAGTTAGTCCTCTTATGCCCTGTCCCGGAGACGTCAAAGGGGTTGATGTTGCCTTGTGAGTTGGTGAGGGATCGCCGACCTGCCAGAGGATCCCTGTCTGAGGAGCGCCCGGCGCGGCCCACCACAGTCTCCGGCACTATCACTGTACCCCGGGGACGGGATGCCGTAGTAGCTTGTACTTGGGATGTCGACGCCGAGGAAGGCCGTTGTGGTGGGCTTGACGTGTCGCTTCCCCGGTTGCTGGATTGACTGAGAAAGGCATACTGCGTCAGAGTAGTTTGCCCAGGAGGTGGAGGACGCTTGGGCAGCCTTCGGCGTGGAGGCTCCATGTCGAACCCGTTCACGAGTGTCTCGTCGACAGTCCGCTTCGAGGGCTTGGCAGTTTTCAGAACTCGCCCATGTGTTGACGCGGGGGCACCTTTAGGCCTGGAAATCGCTCCATTTGATGCCGATCGGGTGCCGACGGCGGGGGAGGCGTTGTCGGGCCCATCGACTGGCTGCACTCGGCGCGAGGAGGGTGGAGTTGAGGGCACTAAGATAGCACTTCTCCGTATGTTGGAGCTGGTCGACATGCTGAGAGCACTTGCCCGTTGCTTGAGCTGCGCTTGAGCTGTGAGCAGTGCGGCGTCGATGTCGGAATCAGAAGGCCATCGTGATGCGTTGCTGGTGAAGTTGAGGACGCGTCTCGCAGCGTTAAGCCAAACAAATGACCGCGACGGTTGACGGAGCCGGTGAAATCTACACGTAATGAAGCACGTGAGGTTTGATAAGGCACTCCAATACACGACATAACTATTTTGGCACGTGGGTTGATACGAAAGATCCCGCCGGGTGGCGAATCTGACCGGCCGGGACAGGATGATCCTGAGAAGGCAAGGGCAGACTGACCGATGACGTAGTGGGAGTGTACTGGTGGCACACTTGCGCGTAACATCGGCGTCGCATAAAACGGGAGCCACCAATCGCCAGCCAGCCAGCCCGTCTCTGTTCGTCCTTCCTGCAAAACACACCCCCTTCCTTGTCTTTCTCTTCATCCATCACTCCATACCACACATCAATCACAATGTCCTACGCCGCTGTCGCTGGTTCTAACAGTCAGTCCACATCCCACTCCACCCATTGCTCAAGCTGACTTTGGGCCAGTTCCTGCTGGTGAGATGCCCGAGCCAAGCCAGGATCTCCGTGATGGCCTCCTGGCTGGCGATGATGAGCCATCCAGCGGCAAGGTAAGTCTCGCAGTCCATTTTGCATTACTTTCAAACTGACCCACAGCTGAATGCGTCCACAGGCTCCGAAGACCCCGAGTGGGAGAAGGAGAAGGCCGATGTCAAGAAGGACGTCAAGGACACTGCCAACAAGGCCGAGAAGCACGCCAAGGAGTTCAAGAAGAAGGCCAAGGTAGGCAAAGGCCTAGAATGCTTTTAACATGTAGACTGAGCTCAACGCCGCTGAGAACAACCTCGCTGCTTACTGGGACCGCGTTCAGGACGTCATCTTCCGTCCTGCCACCGTCGGTGGTCTCTTTGGTGTTGGTGCGTAACGAAGGATATCTCAGTGCTGATCGCTTCAGTGAACGTTGGTCTGCTTGGTGGCCTCGGTTACCTCGCGTACATCAACCGTGACCGCCCATGGGACCAGCGCACTGTCGGCGGTGCCATCGCCGGTACCCTTGCCCTTTTCACTGCTGAGGGGTGAGCCACTGATGTGGAAAACCTGCTAAACGATCAGTTACGTCGCCGAGTCCTACCTCGAGACCCCCGAGGGTCGCCAGGAGGCCGAGCGTGCCAAGCGTGAGGGCTCCAAGCTCTACCTCCAGGCCAAGGAGGTGATCCTTCGCCCGGGTATCGCTGGTGGTCTTGCTGGTGCTTGTGAGTACAGCGTCTTCGATTAGGCCTATCTCGCGGGTACTAATGCCCAGTCAACATTGCTGTTATCGGCACCGTTACTTACTTTGCTCACAAGCACTGGAACCAGCCATGGGACCGCAAGGTCGTCGGTGGTGTTGCCGCCGGTCTGATTGCTCTTTCGGGTATTGAGGGGTGAGTCGCACCGTTTGCAGCATGATCTGATCGACAGCGTTCTTGGCCAGCAGTACGTCGACAAGGAGCTTCCCAAGCGCTAGATGGATCGCGAGATATGACATGAGCAGTGCTTGAAGTTTGCTGTGTGCAGTTAATGAGCTAGGCCCGTGTTCCCCTCTGTATTGTCCTCGTACGAGCTATGGATTTACACTTCTGGCACGTTTGTGGTGGATGGTGATTGCTTTGTTTGCCACTCACTCACCACCAGAGTCGTGAGAGCGGCCACTTCCCCGGATACTCACGTTCCGGATAGTGCGGGGTAATTTCAGTGCACGAGCCACTCTGTCGAGCACTTTGTCCTCCAATGCCTCTCACGCGCCTCGTGTTGCACCTCTCTGTCACATCGTCGCTTCCTCTCACCGTTGCAACATCATAACGTGTCGCATTCTTTGTCCCCGGACGTCAGGCGGCCACCATGTCCGGCGGAGGCAACATCAAGGTCGTCGTAAGGTGTGTCACTGCTTGAGTGCCTTTCAGCTGACACGGCTACAGATGTCGCCCACTGAATGCGCGCGGTAGGCCATCTACATGAAAAGTGCAGGAGGGCTAATGTACCAGAAGCTGCGCGGGGGGCAAAGCCGCTCATTCGAATGGAGGGCTCGCAGACAATCCTCGAGCCGCCAGATAACCCGGCATCATCCAGCCGCGCAATAGAGAAGCGTCCGCAGACATTCTCCTTTGGTGAGATACCTGCCTGCACCTTGGCTCGATCTAATGGCAGACAAGTCGTACTGGTCGGCAGGGCCGAGGGACGAACCACAATATGCTTCGCAGCAGACACTCTTCGAAGATCTCGGCGTGGATCTGCTTAACCATAGCTTCGAGGGGTTCAATACCTGTATCTTTGCGTGTGAGTCATCGTCGCTGCCACAGAGCCTAACAGCAGATGGACAGACGGGCAGGTGAGCATACCGCCCCACGTCGTGACGATGACTGACCACCACTTTTATAGTGGAAAGAGTTGTGAGTGCTGAGGAGTATGTTGCATGCTGACTGGCCCAGATTCTATGATGGGATGTACGTACCCCTCTCATGCGGCTACGCCAAGCTGACAGCCTCAGACGGGGCAGACAAGGGCATCATTCCCTTGACCACCTCGGAGCTGTTCCACCGCGTCGAAGAACACGCCGCACGCGACGCGAATCTATCATACTCGGTCGAGGTTTCGTACATTGAGATTTACAATGAGAAGTGGGCCTCATATGACCTGGCTGCTGACCTGCAGGGTGCGCGATCTGCTGAATCCGAAGAACAAAGGAAATCTGAAAGTGCGCGAGCATCCATCCCTTGGGCCGTACGTGGAAGATCTCAGCAAACTTGTCGTTGAAAACTACACCCAAATGATGACTCTCATGGACGAGGGAAACAAGGCGAGGACGGTGGCTTCCACAAACATGAATGAGACGTCCTCGCGATCGCACGCCGTGTTCACTGTGATCGTATGTTTGACTGCATGCGAATCTGACCGGCAGTTGACGCAGAAACGTCTGGATCCCATGACAAAGATGACGGGCGAGAAAGTGTCAAAGATCTCTCTGGTCGACTTGGCAGGCAGTGAGCGGCAGGCGTCTACTGGAGCGACGGTGAGCGTTACGAAGGTCGCGGTACTGAGAGACAGGGCACGCGATTGAAAGAAGGTGCAAACATCAACAAGTCGCTTACTACCTTGGGCAAGGTCATTGCAGCGCTGGCACAACAATCGCAAGCTAGTGGGGAGAAGGGGAAGCGGCGAAAGGAAGAGTTTGTGCCGTACCGTGACTCTGTCCTCACATGGCTACTTAAGGAGAGTCTGGGGGGCAACTCCAAAACAGCAATGATTGCGGCTATTTCGTAAGTCTCTCGCTGGTCTGTGGCTTACGTTCAGTCCCGCAGATTGTGAGCAGGGGGTTCCAGCATGAATTGACCAAACTCAGACGAGGAGACACTCAGCACTCTTCGCTACGCTGACGCGGCCAAACGTATCAAGACACATGCTGTTGTTAATGAAGACCCGAACGCAAAGCTTATTCGGTGGGAGAGCTCCCATAGCCGTGCTGACCACAGGGAGCTCAAGGAGGAGCTGGAAAGTGCGCTTGGCTTCGAATGTGACTGACGACAGTGTTGCGGAGCCGTGTTGCGTCTGGAACTGGTACAGGGGAGGATACATACGACCCCGACATTCCTCCTGAGCGGCAGTTTGTCACGTATCGCACGAAGAGTGGCAAGCTCAAGCAGGTGACCAGTGCGACATGCTTGAGCTTCTCAGCTGACGCCAGAACTCGAGCTTCAGGATCAGCTGCAAGCGTCTGAGAAACTCATGGAGGGCTTGAACCTCACTTGGGAGCAGAAGGTGCGCGCTCACCCGTTCGTTGCTGATCGCAGATGGCTGCAACGCAAGCCATTCATGCCGCTCGTGAGAAGGCTCTTGAGGAACTGGGGATCACCGTGGACAAGGACGTGAGAATATCTGAGGAACGATGAGCTGATCTCAGCTGGTCGGCGTTCATGCCCCTCAGAAGCATCCGTCACTCGTAAACCTCAATGAAGGTGAGTTGGGGCTTCACTAAGCTGACCTGTGAGACCCTTTAATGTCGGAATGTCTGGTGTATCAGCTTAAACCCGGCGTCACAATCGCTGGCAACCTCGACAGTAAAGCGCAGATCAAATTGTCGGGCTTGCACATAATGGAGGAGCACTGCAAGTTCATCAACAGCGATGGTGATGTGACTTTGGAGGTCGTTGCCGATGCTCGAACATTCGTAGGCTCAGTCACAACACCAAATTGCTGACGACTTAGGTCAATGGTAAACGAGTGCCGCCGCACAAGGTGAGGAGGAGTGGGAAGTCACTGACCTCTCAGCCTGTCAAGCTTCACCATGGGTTTCGAGTAATTCTTGGAGACTTCCATGTCTTCCGCTTCAATGTTGGCTTGACTTTTCGCACCACAACTGACGGATAGGATCCGGCAGGGGTTCGCGCACACCGCACTCGACTCTCTGGCATGTGGGGGAATCCAAACGAGCCCGGTACGCCAAACCGATCTGACACCCCGCAGACGGTTGAACTCCTAGATTGGACTGCGGCTCGTCGGGAGGTTGCCGATATCGAGGCGCTCGGAGACCAAGACCTCGACAAATTGTTCGATGATATTGTGAGGCTGTTTTGGCATCTCACTAATTGTAGGTCAAAGTGCGTACGTTGCGCGGGCGACCAGAAAGTCGGCTCGATATGGCGGCGGAGCTAGAGTCGCGTCTGCTGGCCACCTCACTCGCCGACGAATCAGTCGATGCGAATCCCTGGGAATCGAACGGCACCCCAGCCATCCCAGAAGACAGTTCAGATGGCCGCACAATAGCAGTCACCGAACAGGCCTCGGGGACGGAGAGCGCAACGAGGAGCGAGGCCGTGTCCGTCAAACTCCCAGACGACACTGCACTGGAACAACAAGCCTTGACGAAGCAGCTTCGGTCATTGGCTTTGGAAGTTAAACGCATCCGGGCCCAAGCTGCTGTGGCTCGCGCTCGCGGCATGTCCATCCCTGATGCAGCATCGTGGTCTCCGCGTGAACTGGTGCTTGCCCGCAAGGCAATAACTCGGTGGACGAAGCTGCGAAACTTTGCGATGGCAGAGCAGTTGCTGCAGAGTGCGGGAGACGTTAGGGAGGCAAACATTATTGCGTAAGATGAACCGGCCACTTGTGCTAACGCCATAGAGCCCAAATGCGTCGAAAGATTTCCTACAATTTCACGATTTGCGACGCTCCGGTTGCATCACCAAGGTCTGCGCTCGATGATCTTGGCGGCATCATCGAGTACGAAGACGTTTCAGACCAGACTACAGCCTCAGCTGGGCCGCGAGTGATGGTGAAGGTGGTTGATCATGAGTCGACATGTGAGCTCGCTCCAGGACAAGCCCTGACACAACCAGCGGTCTACATGTGGAACCTCGCACGATTCCAACAGCAGCTGTCGCGAATGCGCCAGGTGCTAGCAGTCAAGGACAAGCCTAATTATTCAGTCCATCTGAGCGTGCGGGCACCATTTGCGGATAGTCCAACTCCAAGCTTTTCCTACGTCGGGGGTGCGCACGTCCCGCTACGGCTACTGGTTCATCAAACCTCCTACTCGGTTACTGTGCCCATCTTCTGCGCCTACACTATGGAGGCTATCGGCTCGTGCTCCGTGACCTTCAAATGTGCAGCGCCAAAGTCAGGCGTCACCACACCCGAATCCTCCAGCCCGATCATTCGAGCCGTCCCCTTTGGGCAAAAGTTCTCTTTCAGCGTCTCAGTCGACAGCGTCAAGGGCCTCACATCAGCAGATTTTACCGAGGTCCACGCTCAAACGCGGCTGTCATCGCTTGTGGGGCCTGCAATTGCCTCAGAGGACACGTTTGCGTCGTTGCCTGTGAAGCTGGACGAAGCTTCAGTTGCGCATCTCACCCTGCAACGATCGTTGTCTGTGCTCGTTACATCTGACATGATCTCCTACTTCACCACCGGGTACGCCACGATCGAATTCTTTGCGCGGGTGCGACCCAATTATCTCGAGCATTTGGAGCGATTTGATCGCCTCAAGGAAGCAAGCGCACCCCCAAACGAGACGCGGCCGGAGATGCGCCGCTCGGATACGGAGTTCACTGGCGGGGAGCACCACGATATTCTCGCATCGACCGAAATTCTCGAAATGTCATCCGACGGGGAGTATTCCCCAGCTGACGTCGATGATGACATTGTCCAGCTACACCTTGGAGTACAGCGGCAAGTCTGCATTTCGCTGAGCCATGCTTCCGGCCAGGCATTGCGGTGGACCAAGGTGATCCATGCGTCTGCTGGGGACATTCGAGTGGTCTCGCGCGATTCGGAGCCGCTTCTCATCCCATCTGCAGAAGTTGACATGTCGCTCGTCACACATGTCGAGTATTTTTCGGATGGCACTTCGAAACTCGTCGCTCGCGGCACATGGGACACGGCAGCGCACCACTGCATCCAGCTTGATCGACGGACGCCCTCGTACGATCACATCATTGTGCGACTCACCTTTCTCGTGGACATTGAGAGTGTGGACGAACCAGCCGTCCTCTCTTACGATGTGCCCCTGCGCGTGATCGGTCGCGATGCGAGGCGATCGTCTATTCGGACCTTCTGGCGCCCGCGCCCGATGACAAACGTGGTGCACATCTTTGGTGTCGATCTGACACCTCCACTGGCGCGCACTGCGCGTGACCTATGGCGTCTCGACACGGCGAAGAAGCATGTCGCCAATGAGGGAGTGCTCGGTGACTGGCGGCCGCGGAGCATAGCCATCGTCCGGGAATACGGGGCTCTCACGCGCCTACGCCGGACGATAGCGGACGTGCAAACTACGCGCGTTGTTCTAGATATCGCCAGCGACGTTGCGCACACGGAGTCGGACGAGGCCGGCCAAACTGCTCTCGTGACGAAAGCACTGGAACTGTGGCAGCATGAGATTGAAACTCGCATTGTCGTAAGTTTGCAGCCCGCTGGCTCTTACCCTAGTTCGATGTGGAGAAGGAAACTCTAGAAGAGAAGGAAGTGGCACAGCGGCTGCGGCGGCTCGTTCCAGACATCGAGCCTCGACTGGTGCCGTCTGTGCGGTTGATCAGCCCCAAGTGAGCGACACACGTTGCACATGCTGACACATAGCGAGAGCATCATCAAGCGTGGTACGCTGGCGCTGCTCAAGGACTCGCGTACTAATCGATGGCAAGAGGCGCAGGCCGTCTTGCGGCCGCCATACCTCCATCTGCACCCGGATGTGAATAAGCGGGAGACGCAGGTCGTCAACTTGTCCCAGGCATCAGTATCGGCGACACCAGAGGTGGAGAAGCTTCTTGGGGTGAGCAGAGATATCCCCATACGCTGACTTGCAGCGGCGTTTCGCATTTACGGTGTACACGGCGACAAACTCGTATATCATTCAGGCTTCGTCGCAGCGAGAGCTGGATGAGTGGATCATGGTCATTGGGCGGCAGCGGCAGAGTTGATAGACTGTAGACTGTAGATAGAGTCATAGAGTTCCCCTTACGGGGTACAAGGATACGACACGCACGACCTCATGAATCCCTGCGTCGGACGGAAGTGGTAGGAGACTGCTGAGCGCATGGAGACTCAGAGTAAGAGTTGGGCTAGGGGTGTGCCAGTGATGAAACACCATTGCCTCAGCATCGTGTGCCAGGACACGACGGCCAACGGCTGTGAGGGCTGCAAGGGGCAGGGGTTACAGTCAGTGTCGATGACTCGAACGAGTACTATGGAGAGGGGGAGGAAGAGTTGACGGTTAGAGCCGTCCCCCTGGCACTTGAGTATGCAGTATGCGATCTGCACGCATGTCTCCTGCGATATCTTGCTGCTGCCATCTATCCCATCGCATGCGCGCATCCACCACACCGAGGCTACCTCTGTCAAACTGAGTAAGCAGCACTGGACCCTGATCAAATCAATCATTACAAATTTGGTCCCGCTAAAGGATTTGTGCCACCCAGCGAAGTAGGCCGCCGCCCCCGACCCGCCGCTCCCTCGTGCCCCCCTCTGGCTGCCCCAACCTCGCCTGCCTGCTGCTGCTGCTCGGCCGGCCATCGTCGTCGACACCATTCCCTTCGTCACCATCAACCTCCCCCTACTGCATTGCGCAACGGCGCATCCCTCGTCCCCACTCGGATTGCCCAGTCCGACCCATGGAGACGCAGTACAACTCGAAACGGCAAAGACTCCCTCCAGACACCACCTACGCCAACACCAACATCGAATACCCGCAGGCCCACGTTTACAACCCTCCCTCCTTCCCCGCGCTCCAGGCGCCAGCGCACCCGACGGCGCAGTACCCCGCGCACCCCGCGCCCACCGCGCAGGACCTTCGTGACGTCGCCGCTTCCGCCCGCGAGCGCGCAATACGCAAAGGCTTAACCTCACCCACAGAGCCGTCTGCAATCCTCCGCGAGCAGCGCCGCCGCCCAGCGCCTCTATCTGTTTCGAGAGATCCAGTACGCGACTTCCACGCAGGCCCGCCGCCGCTTCGTCGCCTCAGCGCTCCATCTATTCCACTGGCCGAGATTGCAGCAAGCGGAATCGCAAGCGGCAGTAACCACTCCACCAAACAACATCGACCTACATCACCTTCCTCTGCGCGCTCGCAACAGGCCTTTCTCCCACTGCCCAGCCTCGCGCCGCGTGCCCACGCCCCTCCCCCTGCCATCTCCATCCCTCCCATCGACACTCGGCGCACGTACCAAGCACCACAAAGTGCACCGCTAACGGCACCGGCACACTTTCGTCACCTGCAACCCCCACGCAGCGCTGGCTCGCCCAGCTCGGCGCCGTATCTTCCCAGTCTCTCCCAATCAACGACCTGCGCACGCCACGACTCGGTAACGCGACTCGCGCCGCCGTACGGGTTCTCGACATCCCACTCGTCATCTTCTCCGAACACCCTCGACGACCGTTCCCTTCGCTCGCCTCACCCTCCTCTTACAGCAGTCTATTCGCGCCAACCGTGGCCACCCCTTCCCCCGACTCTTGAGGGTGACGAGTACAGCCGCCCCTTCCTCTCGAGTCCCCTGGCCGACGCACCACCGAGCGCAGGATTACATCCTCCGCCGAATTACTACCCTCGCGCGCACGATTACGGGTCGCATCTGCACCTGCACGGCGTCCACTCGGCTCAGCAGGCATCGGTTCCCCCACCACCTGCCTATCTCTCCGCCCCTGCCCACTACGCGACTCCGCGCTCGCACACCGACTCATTGGCCGCTCCTGCTCACCGCAACTCGCCACTCTACATCCCTCCACCGCTGCGGTTCAAGTATTCGGCCAGCCCCCCACCGCATCCTTGGTCCGAGATGCCGCCTCGCAAGAAGGCTGGCGCGTCCAGTACGACCATCACCAGTACGCCCGCGACGGTTTCTTCAACCAGATCGTCCCGTCGACTTGCCAATTCCGCCCTTCCAGTACCGGCCAAGGGAAATGGTTGGACAACAGAGCACACGTATGATTCCGTTGGACAACCCAAGGAAATCATTGTCATACAAGACAGCTCGAGCCCTGCGCCCAAAAAGCGGACACGCGCTGCTGTCGCTGCTGCCAATGCAGAAGCCCAGTGGAGTGCAACTGCGAATGGCCTGACAAATGGCTCGGCAGCAAAGAAGCGAAAGGTAGAGGAGGAAGCCGTCGCCAAGAAGGCAAAGCCAAAAGCAGTAAGTTGTTCCCACCCTCTCCACTAAAGTTAGGTCGCGCCACCGCCGCCGCCGCCGGCAGCAGGTGCAGCAACACATCCGGCATGGGACGACCCAGAAGGCCACTACATTGTCAAGCCAGATGACATTATTGGGGGTCGATATAAGATCGTCAAACTGCTGGGTCAAGGGACGTTTGGCAAGGTCGTCGAGGCGCGACACGTCGAGACGCGGCAAAAGGTGGCCATCAAGGTCATTCGAGCAGTACAAAAGTATCGAGACGCGAGCAAGATTGAGATCCGAGTACTGGAGACGCTCAAGAAGAACGACCCCGCAAATACCCAGTAAGTCTGGGCGGATTCGTGAGCTGACATCCAGCAAGTGCATCCATTTGAGGGAGTACTTTGACTTCCGCAATCACCCATGTTTGGTGTCCGAGCTGTACGGGATGAGCGTGTTCGACTTTCTCAAGCAAAATGGGTTCCAGCCGTTCCCAGAGAAGCACATCCAGGACTTTGCCAAGAGTCTGTTGCAGAGCGTCAAGTGTAAGTGAAGCAAGCCTGAGTTTGTCTGACGACAGTCTTACATCGGTTGAAGCTAGTTCACACGGACCTCAAGCCAGAGAACATTCTGCTTGTGAGCAACGAGTCCCAGCTCTACGGCCCAAGGGTGGGTGAGCCTCAAGACTGTGGCTAACGGCAGCGAGCAAATGCACGATCAAAGAATATCTTGCGAAACACGGACATTCGGCTGATCGATTTCGGAAGTGCTACTTTCGAGAACGAATACCACTCCTCTGTCGTGAGCACACGGCACTACCGTGCACCAGAGATCATTCTAGGTGAGTGTTATCAGATGGCTCTGCTGACGCTCAGGCCTGTCATGGTCCTATCCGTGCGACATGTTTTCGATCGGCTGCATCCTTGTCGAGTTCTTCACGGGTGACGCATTGTTTCAGACTCATGACAATCTTGAGCACCTCGCCATGATGGAGGTCGTCATGGGCAAGATGCCAGCACGCATGATTGAACGCGGACGGTACGTCTCGGCGCCTAGCCTCAGCTGACAAGATAGAGTAAAGAAGCCCGAGTTCTTCAAAGGCAACAAGATTGACTTTCCGAACCCCACCGTGTCCAAGAGCAGTCGCAAGTTTGTCAAGGGCTTGAAGGCGCTGCGGGAGATCATCCCGCCGAACACGCCGACGAACCAGCTGTTCTTGGATCTGGTCGTGCGATTGCTCGACTTTGATCCCGAGACGCGCATCACGGTCGAGGACGCACTCAAGCACAAGTATCTCTCACATCACATCCCTGATCCTCCAATTTAGTGTACGTCGTTGTGAAAACGCCGCTCATCGCAGACCTTTTCGAGTCTAGGTCGACTCTGTATAGTGACATGTCATGAGTAGAGATCGCATATGCAGTTAGTGGTGGTTTTCTGGGAGATTGCGGCTTGAAGGCTGCTTGTTGTGATGTCAGCGTCGTCGAGACTGAATGGGTTCAAGTGGCTTGCGTTCTTTGGAATGCTCGGCCACTCGGGCTCGGCCGAGATCACCGTGGGCTCGAGCGCCAGCGAAGAGTTGAAGGTGGCCGAGCTGTATGTGTAAGGCCGAGCTCACAGTCGTCATCGCAGCGTTTGCTGATCAGTATCGCAGTCAGCTCCTCTGCCATTCGCCACATCAGCTAAGGTCCACTACTCTGCATTACATCTACCGAGCGAGCCGCTTAGCACTCCTTCTTCATGTAGGTGATGAGGTCGTTGCGGTCCTTGCCCTTCTTGAGGCCGGCGAACGCCATCTTGGTGCCGGGGATGTACTTCTTGGGGTTCTCAAGGTACTGCTGTCAGACAGTTCCGGATCTCGGGGCGAACGAGGCACGGCTGCTGCTGAGGCTGCGTACCAGCAAGCCCCGTGACAACCAGCCCTGCCCCGCCCCAGCTCGTCTCTACTCACCTCGAAGAGGGTCTGCTCGTCCCAGGTGATGCCCTTGTTGACGTTGGCAGCGGTGTAGGAGAAGCCCTCGGCCTGGCCGGTCTTGCGGCCGAAGACGCCGTGCAGGTTCGGGCCGACCTTGTGGGGGCCGCCGTTCTCGAGGGTGTGGCACTGCGCGCAACGGGTCTTGAAGAGGTTGGCACCCTTGGTGGCGTCACCTGGGCGTCAGTTTCTGTGTCTGGTGACGCGGATTCCGCTCCGGGAGAGATGCGTTTTCACTCGCTGGCGAGGTAAACGGTGCCAGCTCTGCTGCCAGCTCTCTGGAGCACTCCAGAGCTAGCACGGCTGCTCCCCTCGACGGGGCGGAGGTTGCGGGGAGGCTGGCAGCATCCGGCAAGCTCGCGCGAGCCCGAACACCATGCCAACAAACTTGCAGCGCCGAAGGCATTGCCCCGCTTTCGCCGTGGAGCTCGCAGCTGGCCTCGTCTCCATGCACGCATGGTCTCCCGGCTTCGCACTACTCACCAGCAGAGAACTTGTCACCAGCAGCCATTTTGTCGTCGATTAAAGGATTCGAAAGAGGTAGAAGAGGGTTGGAGCACACGCCGAGATGCCGCCTCCTGTCTTAATATTACAGTCTCCTCCCCAATGACTGCCTCCGTTTGCCCGTCCCGACATGCTCCGGAAACAGGCACCCAGCCAATCCGGGACCGTGCTTTACGGTCTGTCACGTGATCGTAGGGTGATGATGCTCGCCAAGGAGAGAAAAGCCGAAGTCGCCCCGTTCCTCCGCTGTTGTGAGGCGAGTTGCATTGCAGGAAATGTGAGTGGCTGGAGCATAGAGGGTTCGACGGTCATCGTATGCAGACTGCAGATCGCTGTAATGCTATGCATGGGCAGCACTGATGTGCTGTCAGCCCTCAGCTCTGTGAACGACGTCCTCTCGACGTCACCGCATGTTGATCCGGAAAAATCTTCGCGTAAACTCGCCACATGCCATGCCAAGAAAACGCCGGCTCTGCCGTTTCCGGGCCTTCTGCCACAAAATATAGGCCTGCAGATGAAGCATCTACAACAGCACTCAGATAGGCGCCCAAGCCCTCGGCCTATGGCGTTCAACCTGATCCGCATTCTCTGCTCGCTCGCCAGCATCAACCACAAGTAAACAACACAATGGTGCGTTTCGCTGACGACCTCTGGCATGGCTGACAAGCAGGGCGGTGGCGTGAGTCGATCTGCGCTTGACTGGGAGCCGGGAAGGAGCTGACGAGCAGGGACAGTACCCGTTCCCCAAGGAGGTCTGGAGCCCTTCCGGTGAGTATCTGCAGGGCGAGGCCTATGGATAGGCGTTCTCAGTGTGGCATCTTGGATGTTGCCAGCTTTAGGCGTACGGGAAGATGGACTGGAAGCGGGCTGGCAACGCCCCTTGCTTCGAGGTCGAGAGCGACCGAAATCATGCCGGCGCGATGGTGATTCTGTTGGAAGTAGCTAATCTCAGGCGGCTGGTGGTCTAGGCCCCGTAACTGGGTGACCAACACGACCGTGTGCGTTGTCGGCATCGCGGTCGCGACTTATGGCGTCTGGCGCGTCAGCGCACGCAACGAGGTGGGTGTCGCGAGGAGTTGTCGAGGGCAGTTGGAAGAGCCGACGATAGGCTTGGGAGGGCCGTGGATGGGGAGCCTTCCCGGCGGAGCGTTCCAGGACGCCACTGGTGTGGCGGACAGCCTCTGCTGCTATCTCTCCCTCGTATCCCCGCCGGCCGGGGTCGAGGGGATAACCTCAATTGCTGCAGAAGTTGAACATGAGCTGACAACAGGTCCGGCACATCGCCCCTACCAAGGCAATCCCGTCGCAACGGTGGTCCCCGCAGGCGGCGGAGATTGGCGTGCGTCAGGAGTAGAAGTGATGGACTGCATAGGATTATGGGAGTGTGGTTGATCACAACTAACAGGAGCGTTGCAACCGATTGAGGAAACTCTACGCATAACTGACGGTCGTAGACGTGCAAGGTCAGCCAGCATGCCCAGCGAATGCACTCCTGGAACACCACGGGGGCGGCCAGCAAAAGGCTTCTGAGAAGAATCGAGTGGAACTCAAGACCCCTCAACTCCCTCGCGCTTTCACAAAGTGCATCTTAGTCTACAGCGCATGACGCAGGATATTGAGGGAGATGGAATTAGAAGAGATGAAAGGGGCGCGTATGCTACGATGCAGTCTATGCAGGATCGGACAACATGAGGATCTACGGTTCGTGGCGCCAGGCGCTCTCGTGACTCGCTGCAGGGCAGCTCTAGCGCGGTGCACGCCGTCCGTGGAGGGCGCACCGCGACGCTGGCGATACTTAGGCCACACCCTTGGTGGCGGTCTTGGAGAGGAGCTGCGCCTTCTCGATCTGCGCCTGCGACCGCTTCTGGAGCTGGCGCTTGTAGTCGACAATGGTGATGTCCTCCTTCGTGAGGTTGATGACCTTCTTGTCCTTGACCTCCCAGAGGTCCTGCGCGACCTGCGAAATGAGACGGAAGTCGTGCGAGACGATGACGACACCGCCCTCGAACTCGTTGATCGAGCGTGCGAGGGCGTCAATGGAGTTCATGTCCAGGTGGTTGGTCGGCTCATCGAACAGAATAATGTGCGGGTGCTCGAGGGCAATCTCGGCGAAACACACGCGGTTACGCAGACCGTCGGAGAGCATGTTGATGGGGTTGGTCTGGTGGTGGCCGGTCAGACCGAAGCGGCCGACCTGCTGGCGCCAGAACTGCAGGTCCTTGTCAGGGAACTTCTCCCCAAACTTGGACTGCAGGTGCTCGACGGGAGACTTGTCGAAAGGCAGCTGGTCTGCCGAGTGCTGGCTGTACTTGGCGAGCTTGAGCTGGGTGTGGCGGTTGATGGTGCCCTCGGTGGAGACGAGCCCGCCGGTGATGAGGTTCAGCAGCGTGGACTTGCCGGTACCGTTGTCACCGACGATAGCGATACGAGAGTCCATGTCGACACCAAAGTTGAGATCCTTGTAGAGGTAGTCCTTCTTCTCGCCAGAGTAAGAGAAGGCAACGTCGGAGAAGGCAATGATCGGAGGTGGCAGCTTCTTGACGTCCTCAAAGTTGAAGCGGAGCGGCTTGGGAGTCTCGATCTTCTCGACAAGACCAGCAGCCTCCATCTTGTCGATGATCTTCTGCTTCGACTTGGCCTGCTTGACCAAGTTGGCGTAGGTACCAGCGGACGCAATGAACTTCTTGATGTGTGCGATTTCCTCCTGCTGCTTGGTGTACGCCTTGAGCTGATTGGTCTCGTTTTCGGCCTTGGTACGGACGTAGGTGGTGTAGTTACCACCGTAGTAGACCAGCTTCTTCTTCTGTGTGAGGTCCATCATGTTGGTACAGACGGTGTCCATGAAGTCGGCGGAGTGCGAGGTGAGGATAAGGATGTGGTTGTAGGTGGCAAGGTACGCCTCGAGCCAGACGACGGCGCCCAGGTCCAAGTGGGAAGTGGGCTCGTCGAGAAGCAGAAGGTGGGGCTTGACGAACAGCGCACGGGCCAGTGCGACACGCATACGCCAACCACCGGACATGTCCTTCGTGGGCTTGTTCATCATGGTCTGGGTAAAGCCGAGACCCGACAGAATGGCACCGGCCTTGGCCTCGAACATGGACGGGTCCATCTCCTCGAGCTCCTCGTAGATCTGCTCGAGGGCAACCTCGTCGACCTCGTCGGCGACAGCCATCTCCTCGGCCATCCTCTCGAGACGCTCGACCTTCTCCTTGGCCGACTTGATGATGTACTCCAGAGCGTTGATCTCGAGGGGATCCGCAGCGCCACTGACAAGGTAGATCTATTTGTCAGCTTGCCACTAATGCGAAACTTACATCAATGTGGTCGGGAATCTCGACATCACGCTCGGCCAGAGATGCCAGGAAAGTAGACTGGATGTCAGTGGCGTTCGGGCGATGCGCCAGTGTCACTCACCTTGCCGGAGCCGTTCTCGCCAAGAAGACCGTAACTGTGCAGCGTCAGCAACTGCGTCGAGGTTCTCCTCATTGTACTCACCGGTTACCGTAGTTGAGCGACACCTCAGCGCCCTCGATCAGAAGACGACCGTGGAAGGACAGAGTGTACTGGTCAATCTTGATGTCACGGCCCTTCGGGTCCGAAACAAGCACACCGTTCTGTCAAGTCAGCCTGATACCCTTCACCCATCGCTATACTCACGGCACTACGGTCGGTGGCGAGGTTGAGCTTGCGCATCTGGGTCTGAGCGTCCTGAAGGTCGGTGAACGAGCCGTTGGCCGAGATGCTGGGGGTGTCACCGGCAGTCGAGGGCGCGGGGGTGCTCTTGGTGCTGTTGGCCTTGGAGGACGCCTTGGCGGCCTTCTCGGCGAGACGCTTCTGCTTGGAGGCGGAGGGAGGCATGGTGGCGAGAGTGAGCGGAGGGGAAAAAGAGGAAGAGTGGGCGAGGGTTGTGCGGTTTATATGCGACCGCTTTTGAAGACCAGCTGATGAAGTGCCGGCCGTTGATACAGTTAGAGGGTATAGATGGGACAATGCAGCTCGAGGTCGTCGAAGCGTGAAAAGTATAATGCGGGCGATCCCCCCACATAAGATATCGGTCACGTGCACTGCCATGTGCCAACGCGCATAAAGTGGCCGAGCCAAAATGCTACGATGCATCCGTCTATCCCAAGTCTACCAGTTGATCCACTCGCCGTACATGTTGGGCCGTTCGCCACGGAGATACGCCTCGAACGTCCTCTTGAGTACCGTTGCCCAGCTGAGATCAATCTCATCGTCCATGTCCTCCCGTTGTGTGGATCCAATGGCACCCTCATCCGTCGTGGCCGTTGCGGCAAACTCTTTCGACTTGGCGGCTCCCAGAGCCTCACGCGCGGCCGCTTCTCCCTTTGCAAAACGCTCGCCCAGGTCAGGCCAATTGCGAGTTGGGTCGAATGGCAGCCACCAGAAGTTGTGGAAGTGGTAAGAGTATGCGCCACGGAAGAAGCCGTCAAACCCGAGCTGCTCTGGGCCAGCTGTCTCAAACTTGTCGTTGGTGAAGAACACGGAGAATCTGTCATTAGAGCGGTCGAACAATAGGGGCTTACTCGGGGAAATACGGGAATGGTGGGCGGTCACGCTGGTAGCGTTCCATATTCAGCCATGCGGGGTCGAAAAGCGCATCGGGGATCCTGACGAGGAGCTTGTCTAGGCCTGCATCCTTGAGGTAGCGTGACACCGTCATGGGATGGAAGTCAAAGCCGTTCTCGAGCGCAGTCTTGAACAAGAAGGTCGAGAGAGCTGATCCCTTGTGAAGTTTGAGAATGGCAGTGTTATACTTTTGGTGCCAGCTCCATCGGTATGCAAATTGGCCGCGGTAATTCCACAGTTCCTCCCAGTCACGCAGAAAGATGGTGTCGGCGTCGAGGTAGACACCACCGTAGCGGTAGGTTAGGACGAAGCGAGCCATGTCGGACAGAATGACGGACAGTCGGTCATAGTCGTTTGCGGACTTGGAGCCGACCTTCTCAAATATGGTGTCCTTCTTCTTTTTCTTGGCCGTCTCCTCCTTTTTGGCAGCCTCTTCCTTGGCGGCTTCCTCCCTCTTAGCTTCCTCTTCTGCCTCTTCCCTTTCCTTCTTGCTCTGCTGCTTGTAGACGTTGCCTCCCGAATTGAAGATGGACATGTCGCGCCAATAAGGGGCCAGCTCGGGAATGCCGTCCAGTTGCTCGGTAGTGTTCCACATCTTGAACTTGACTACGTCACGGAATCGCTCGTGCAGGAAAGGCGCCGACCAAGGGTTTGTGGCCAGTTGCTCGTACATTTCACGCTTTGCGGATGGGTTGGGTACCGCAGCCGCCGGTCCAGGGTTGATCCATACCCAGAATTGTGGGCGGCAGGTTTGGCGCACGGTATCCCGCGACATCTCATTAGGTCTGTCCAGGCCGAGATTCTGCGTAAACAAGAAGGACATGACGGCCATGTACGGCTTGTCCGTGAATGCACCTGCCCAAAACATGTGAAAGTAACGGGGGTGTTCGGGGTCGCACGGCTCGTTCAGGCTGTCAAACGACGGAGAGACGGGTTTGGGCGGAGCCAGTGCGAGGGGATCACGCGACAAGCTGGACGGGCGCGGGTCCACAGCCGCCTGAATGGGCTCCCAGTTGGGCTCCGCTTTAGGTTCGAATGGCGCCTCTACGTACATCTGTCGGAATTGCGCGACATAGTTGCCGCGTCGAACACGCTTGGCATTATCGAGGTTGCCACCAACTCGCAGCAACTCTAGACAGTCGCGAACATACTGTTGTTAGACTGCACCTTGAGGAGCACCCACCTTGTTGGAACCAAAGTCGCATTTGTCGACAATAACATCCAGGTCCATGATGGCACCGGGAACGGGTCGCGGAGGGAAGCCAGGCTCGCGGAGCACTTCATCCCACGGCGCCAGGTAGCGGCGCGCTGGACCTTGTCCAATGAGGGGGTGCCTGTTGACCACTGACGTGCGGCCGCCTCCTGTCCGGTTCTCGGAGTCATCTTTGGCGGGGGGAGATGCAAGAAGGGTTGCTGGCACAGCTGGGTTGACGAGACCCGGCTGAATTGGGATGCTCTCGGGGACTGTGGATGAGCTGCGCACCGTGGCAGAGACATACCTTGCTGGAGACTGGGGTGGTGACCGCTCAGAACCTCCCACTCCCAGATCTTGGCTACCTCCTCCGGCGTAAGAACCAACGTCGACGGATCGGTAAACGGTGGAGTCCATGTGTTCCTCGTTCCCGCCGACTTTCTGAAGCCCAAGAGTACGAACACCACCGCTATCAGCAGGATAGCGGCCATGCCAATCCGAGCGACGAGGTTGAGCCGCGCGAGTCGATTGTACATCCTCGGTGGAATGGGAAGTGGTATACGCACATATCGTTCTGGTCGTGGTTGCGCATAGAAAGTCTTGTGAGTGCCGTATCCGTTGGCTGAGCCATAGCCATCTCGAGAGATGAAGGGTACGCGCGGGATTGGCAGGACCACGATGGTGTACCAGCTCCAACTGCTATTCATCGAGGGAGTCGAAGATTGCGAAAGGCTAAACTTTTCGTCGCCAGCGACAAACGGCAGTGGAGAGCGTCGTGGCTTTGATGGGATATGCCGCTTGGACTGTCCGAAGAGCGCCATGTTGGCGGAAGGAGAACAGGCCCTAGAGGCGACGGTGGTGAACGGCGCCGATGCGGAGCGATTGGGAGGGTGCTGTGATGTGTGTTGAGGGGGTGCGCTCTGGCCTAGATGGATCTGATGGACAAGGGCCGGAGAGACGACAAAGACGCAGCAGCGAGCAGTGCGCGGCGAGGCGTTTCCTAGGATTTCCAGCCTGATGGCCGACATCTTACCGTACAGTCTGGCCGTGCCTGTCTCAGGGCACATTTCCGCAGCACCACTTGGCACCTTGCGTCACTGCAAAATTAGGCATTGCCGACGTCGGCTGGCCTGGCAGAAGTAATAGGCGCACCAGGTAGGAGGCCTAGGCTTCTCGGAACCAAACAATCCCTGTGAGCTGGATTAGGAAACCCACCTAATGGGACCTGTTGCCATTAATAACCTTCGGCGTCCCTTTGGCCGGGGAGGTGTCCAAGTTTGGTGGGTACAGCGATCCGTCCAGGACCATCCTTCCTCATACCCACCATCCACCACCGCGGCTTCTTCGTCGCGTGCTTTACGCGATCGCGCTTCTCGGGAGCATCTCCTATCCGTCGCGCTGTCCGTGTACGGCGATCAGTGCTTTTATCCGCGCAGCTCCATTGGATAAACAAACGCTTCCGTCTTGGCGGAAGCTCAAACGTTTGTGCAACCCCGGTGTAGCTTCTCCACCATCGTACACCTATTTCATGTCGGTTCGATAGCCAAAGCTCCATCGCGTCGCATTCGGCGTCGTCCGCACTCCAAGTGTGCCTCCGCATCGCTACACACGCCCCTTTCCGTGTCGCGGCTCCTCCTTTTGACCGTTGACCACAATGGCCATTCCTCGTCGCGTCAAGATGCCTGGCATCATAGAAAAGCTGAAGGCCTGGGCATCGCACAACCTCAACTTTTACCGATTGCATATGCTTGTATTGTGAGTATGCTGCCCGAGCTGGTGCTAACCATAGCACCTTCGTGCGTCAGACCCACTACCATTCCCCAGTGGCTCCACTGACAGCTAGGTTCCACTCTTCTTCTCCTGCATCTTCTATGCCGCGAATGGGCATAACAAAATCTCCTACCTCGATTGCCTCTTCAATTGCATGTCGGCGATGTGTGTAACAGGACTAGCGACCATCAACCTCAGCACCGCCACCACCTTCCAGCAGTTCCTGCTCTTTCTACAAACGATCCTGGGAAGTCTGGTATGTGCTCAAGCTTCTTGGTAATCGCTGCTGACGCACACAGGTCTTCGTGTCCATCGTCATGATCTACGTGCGGATGCAGTTCTTCCGACAGCGCTTCCGGCATGCCATCGAGGAGCAGCGCCAGCGTCGAGCCTCAATCTCCCTAACGAGGACCATCTCGCGCTTCCCCGCCAGTGGCGCAAACGCGCTCCGTCGCAGATTTACGCGTAACCCAACAAATGCTGCCCACGAGGCTGGACCAGGTCAAGATGAAGAGGATCACGTTGTGCCCACCCCGAGACAGTCGCGGCCGCCAACACCTTCTGCCAAGAAGAGGAAGGGACCTATCAGTAAGGATATGATCAAGCGCATCGACGGCGGCGGCGTGGGCATGGTCAACCCGATGGGCTGGTACGACGGGACGCCTACTCCCACGCCAGGTAATATGTCCCCTGCTACCAATCGCTCATTGTCGCCTCCTCCGGAATCGATCGAGGTTGGCAGCCGTGATGCTCGCGAAAACTCGCCAAAGGTACCTGTGGTTCGCATCCCCAGTGTAATGAGCGAAACTACAGGCAGCGACGACTCCAAGAAGCCGAACTCCTCTGCAAATGGCTCGGATGAACTTCGCTCCAGCCCCACAATGTACAAGTACGGTAGCGATATGGCACGCTCTGTCACAGCAGAGTCGGTGCCAGGGCGTGAGGCTTCGCAGCAGCCGTCGCGCATACCGTATGCTGCCACTCCTGTCACCGAGGAGGCATTCCCGCGATCCAAGACCATCGCTTTCGATGAGCCCGAGGATGGAATGGAGCATATGCTGCACCCCCAAAACAACCCCAGCATGTTTCCTCGTATGCCAACGACAGACAGTAAGGCTCACAGAACGGCCCCAACTGACAATAGCCCGCTTCCCCAGGATGACTACCTATGCGTCCAGCGGCACACAGTTTCCTCGCACTTACTCGCTTCGCCCTACCGTGAGCCGAAAGCCGGATGCCAAAGTTACCGGCTTTGGAGGTTTCCCTACACCACTGCGGGTAATCACCAACCTCTTCCACCGCGCCTTCCCTAGTGCTTCGCAGAAACTCACCCAAACGTTGACAATGCCCCGGACCAACACTATTACCGGCCGTGCGAGCTTGGATAGCCAAGGGCGAGAGGTTCCGTATATCTCGTTCTCGGCTACTGTTGGACGTAACTCGCACTTCAAGGACCTCACAGAGGAGCAGATGGATGAACTTGGTGGAGTGGAGTATCGTGCGCTGAAACTGCTATTCTACATCGTCATTGCCGTGAGCCTCGCCGCAAAACATGCAGCTGACCGAAGTACTGGCTCTTCCTGCCACTGGCCGGTGCGACGATCATTGCACCATACATTGCGGCACACGGCCGCTATGCCGAGGTCTTCGATAGCCAACCTGGACGCGTGCAAATTGCGTGGTTTGCCTTCTTCCAGTCGTACTCTGGTTTCACCAATCTGGGCATGAGTTTGGTGGATCAAAGTGTGGTGCCGTTTCAGAAAGCCTACCTCATGAATGCCGTCGTAGCTTTGCTGATCCTCTTTGGCAACACCTGCTTTGTGAGTCGCAATCGAGTGAGAGACTGACAACCAGCCTATTCTACTGCGATTTATCATGTGAGCTGGGCCGGGACGAACGCTTACATGTAGCTGGGTTTTGTACCGACTCACTCCCGCCGAATCGCAGTATCACGAATCGCTCAAGTTCCTGCTGGATCCCCCCCGCCGTTGTTTCGTGTACCTGTTTCCGTCTACGACCACCTGGTTTCTGACGATCATCGTCCTGGTGTTGACGTGCATCGACTTTGTCAGCTTCATGGTCCTGGACATTGGAACTCCGTATGTGTGCTGCCGCGAGGTCGCTAACCCCAGTTCGATCGACGAATTGGCGGTTGGCACGCGAATCGCAGCCGCCCTCTTTCAGTCTGTGGCTGTTCGAGCTGCCGGCTTTGTGATCGTCTCGATGAACAATCTCGCGCCTGCGGTCAAGGTTTTGTTCGTCATTATGATGGTGAGTGTCAGACTGGCTTTTGCTAATCTTAGTACATTTCCGTCTATCCCGTCGCCATGTCTGTGCGTTCAACGAACGTGTATGAAGAGCGCTCGCTCGGTCTCTTCGAAGAGCACGAGGACAGTGATGACGAGGATGAGTCGATGCAGGGCAAACAAGGTGCTACCGCCGTGGCAAAGTACCTCGGTTGGCAGTGAGTTACGAGCTTCCAAACAACATTGACCTATCCAGCGCCCGTCGACAGCTAGCCTTTGACATGTGGTGGATTGCCGGCTCTCTGTGGCTGGTTTGCATAATCGAGCGCGCACACCTGGTCAATCCCGAGAACTGGGAATGGATGAACATCTTCAACATCCTCTTCGAGTTGACGAGTGCATATGGTACCGTCGGCTTAAGCCTTGGCGTGCCGTTTGACAACTACTCGTGAGTGCGATGGCGGGGCGGGGCTAACGTCAGATTCTGCGGCGCCATGAGAAAGCTGTCCAAACTCGTCATTATCGTAGTGATGCTCCGTGGCCGCCATCGCGGACTGCCTGTGGCTGTAAGTGCGAATTTTCGACGGTTGTTAACTTCAGATTGACCGTGCGGTCATGCTTCCTAGCGAGCTTGATGCTGCGCACCAAGCTGCTCAGGAGGAGCGCCTGCGGAGATCGCGCAGCCGACGGTCTATGAGCATGATGAGCGGGGACGTCATGTCCCAAACTGGGTCGGCCTTCCCACGAACATACTCGCTCAGCAGCAATGCCCCTCCAGGTGTTGTGGACATGAGCGGACCGCTTCCCGCGCCGTCACTTGCAGCCCAATCACCGCGTATGGCGCCGACATCGCCTCGAATGCCCGCCCAACAGATGCAATCGCCCATTTTTGGCGCACAGCGCCCGCCTGGGCGCCGGGACTCGTCACCTGCGTCCTTCATCCGTCACGCTCGCTCGCAGTCGGGTTCTTCTGACATGCCACCGCTCACCCCGAGTGCGCTGAGCTTTGCGCTCCAGCAGCCTATGAGTGAGCGGCGTGCTGCGAGCTTCTCCACTCCCGCAGCTGGCAAGGGTGGCGCCAGTGCCAATCCGACCGGCGCGCTCACGCCCGTCAAGGAGTTTTCCCGCCGCCCAACCATCACAGACAGTGCCGTCGTGGACGAACCAGAGGAGATTTCCCCAAGGAATACCTAGAAATATACGCATCTTTCGGATTAGATGAGAGTTCGATTGTAACCATATGCATTAGTATCTACTGTCGTCGTGTCTAGGAGCGCTTGGCGAACTCGTCGTTGACGGCCGTGCGCATCTCGTGCATGGTCTGCTTGGCGTCTTTGGCGCCAAAGATGGCGGTGCCGGCGACGAGCACGTTGGAACCCGCCTGCGCACATTGGCACGCGTTGCCCGCGCCAACACCGCCATCGACCTGGATGTTCTTTGACGGGAACCGCTCACGCAGCTCCGAGACCTTGGTCAGACACTCGGGCATGAACTTTTGCCCGCCGTAGCCGGGGCGCACGGTCATGACGAGCAGGTGGTCGACGCTGTTGCCCAGCTCGTCAGTGATGACGTTGCTGGGCGTGTCGGGCGAGATGGCCAGACCGGCCAGCATGCCGTGCTCGTGGATCAGCTTGATCACGTCCGCGGGCTTGTCAGTGGCCTCGTAGTGGAAGGTGTAGAGCTTGCCGCCGGCTTTGGCGACGTCGGGAACCCACTGTGGTTAGCTTGACTTCGGAGCTGAGGGAGATATGGAAGATGGCGGAAGCTCCGTTTGAATCCCACCCACCTTCGCTGGGTCGGACACCATCATGTGGCAGTCCATAAAGATGTCGGGGACGTTGTCGCGCACACACGACAGGATAGGCGCGCCCATGGTGATGTTCGGCACAAAGTGACTGTTCGTTAGGCTGGTGACTGTTCCCGGCGTACCCGTCCATAACGTCTGTCATTAGCGTTTGTCAGCTCTAGTTGAGTACAGCTGCATGGAGGGAGCCTACAGCTGCCTTTGCGTCACTCACCCATGTGAAGCCAGTCGGCACCATTGGTGATCATGCGCTTGCACTCATCCGCAAGGTTGCTGAGGTCGCTCTTCCGTCAGATACGTCCAGCTCATTAGCTCACCGCAAGCACCGAGGGGGAGATTACACACTTGACCATGTTGCTCGACTGAACAATGTCGACGAGCCCACTCATGACGTCCCCAAAGTCAGACATGTCTGGTGGAGGTCACTATCTTCGAGCATTTTCGGCATTTATCCCGGTCCCTAAGTTGCCACCCAACTCGCCTGACCATCGACCACCTCCTGCAACAACATCATGCCGCTCTCCGTCGAGGACATTCTCGCCCAGCAAAAGGCCGAGCGCGAGGCTGCGGCCAAGGTACGCTTCAATACTGGATACGCTGACATGAAGCCCAAGTTCTTGACCAAGGCGCAGCGCGAGAAGATCGCGGCCGAGCAGGCCAAGGCGGGTTCGGAGGCGGAGGCGCAGCGAGCCAAAGCCGAGCGCGAGCAGAGGGAGAAGCTTGAGCGCGCGGCCGCAGATGAGAGGCGCCGACAGGAAGCTGCGCGACGCGATCGCGAGCGTGAACGCGACGGCCGCGGTGGACGGGATGGATACCCTCGAGAAGGCCTGGATTACCGCGAGAGGGACTTTAGGGGTGGACGGAGAGACGGAGGGGATCCGCGAGGGAGGGAGCCGCCGCGCGGTGCGCGGCCGAATGGGGTCGCGAACGGCCATGCCGCTGCAAACGGCAAGAGTCCCGCCAAGAACGACGAGCTTGACGTGATCAAGAAGCGATATCTCGGGCACCAGGAGGTGGTGAAGAAGCCGTGGATGCGCAAATCGACGAACAAGAACGCAATCTTTGACTGGAGCGCGGCAGACGACACCACTGTCCAACCGTTGTGGCCTGGACGAGCGAATGGCGCTGCACCTAGTGCGGCTGCGACCAGCTCGGCTGCGTCGCCATCTGGTTCGCCTGCTCCAGGAGGAGAAAAGTTCACCGACGCGCTCGAGAAGCGCCGCGCGGGCAAGGGCAGCAACGACGACAGACACTGGTCCGAGAAGCCGCTGGAAGAGATGCGCGAGCGCGACTGGCGCATCTTCCGTGAGGACTACAGCATCAGCTCCCGAGGTGGTAATATCCCCAACCCGCTGCGGCGGTGGCGCGAGTCGACGATCCCCGACGAGGTATGCGACATTATCGACAAGATTGGATACACCGAGCCGTCGCCGATTCAGCGACAGGCCATCCCCATCGGTCTGCAGAACCGCGATCTCGTTGGTATTGCCAAGACAGGTTCGGGTAAGACTGCTGCCTTCCTCATCCCGATGCTGTCGTATATCTCAAGGCTCCCGCCATTGACAGACGACAATCGCCATCTCGGTCCTTATGCGCTCATCATGGCGCCAACCCGTGAACTCGCGCAGCAGATTGAAGCCGAGGCAGCCAAGTTTGCTGGCCCGCTAGGCTACGTCTGCGTGTCCATTGTTGGTGGTCGCGCTGTGGAAGAGCAGCAGTTCAATCTCCGCAACGGCGCGCACATTGTCATCGCCACGCCAGGTCGTCTGAAGGACATGGTCGACAAGAGCATGCTGGTCATGAGTCAATGTCGCTACGTCGTCATGGACGAGGCAGACCGAATGGTCGATCTCGGTTTCGAGGCGGACTTGACGTTCATTCTCGACGCTATGCCGAAGACCTCGCTGAGAAGCGTGATTGACAACCCTGAAGGCATGAGCGATCGCGTCATGACTCTGTTCTCCGCTACTATGCCACCAGCCGTCGAGCGCTTGACGAGGAAATACCTCCAGAAGCCGGCCTACGTTACCATCGGTAACGCCGGCGAGGCTGTCGACACGGTCGAGCAACGCGTCGAGTTCGTCTCGGGCGAGGAGAAGAAGAAGTCTCGTCTTATCGATATCCTGCGCAACATCGGCCTGCCGCCGCCGATCATCGTCTTCGTCAACCAAAAGACCACCGCGGATGTCGTCGTCAAGTACGTCCAGCAGGCCGGCCGCTCTGCCACGACGCTGCACTCCGGCAAGAACCAGGAGCAGCGTGAAGCGTCGCTGAAGGCACTCCGTGATGGCGACGTTGAGGTGCTTGTCGCCACTGACCTCGCGGGTCGTGGTATTGACGTTGCCGACGTATCGCTCGTCATCAACTGGCAGATGCCGAATGAGATCGAAAAGTACGTCCACCGTATCGGTCGTACCGGTCGTGCCGGCAAGACGGGTCTTGCGATCACATTCCTCGACAACGGCGACGAGGAGGTCATGTTCGACCTCAAGCAGGAGATCTCCAAGAGCGCGCGGTCGACGATGAACCCCGAGCTCGCACGGCATGAGGCGGCGAGGCAGAAGGTGACGCGTGATATGAAGAGGAAGAGGGATGACGCGGACTAGGCGACGTGCAGTAGAATTAGATATGTGTGCAGTACCTTACCTGTACTGGATCTTACAGGGGAGAACGAGAAGTGAATAATTGGAGTAGGGAAGCGAGAGTTGGCAGTTGATCTTGGCTGATGTGGCGCGTCCAGCTGGCGCGTCGAGCGACGTGAAATGAAATGAATGCGTCAGCAGTGAGAGGGAGATCGGTTGCTAAACACTGAGAGCGCAATGCCATGCGACTAAATGCCTGAAACCTCACGGCAACCTGGAATCACTGGTCGAAGTCGTCGTCGTCGCTGTCGACCTCGCGGAAGGGCACGTCGGCACTGTTGTCAGATGGATCTGAGGCCCACTCACCTCCGAAGAAGCGTCTCGACTCCCCCACTCTTCTCAGCCTCCAAATCCACGCGTACCCAAGTGTGTCGTACCTCCCCGTCCTTGTATGCCAGTAGTGTCGGCAGAACATCTGGGTCCGCCACGCCCGCGTCGGTGCGCTCGTACCACGTTGAGTGTGGATCATCGGCATCCAGCTCGTCCGCAAACGGCGGTACCTCGTCGTCGAGACGAGTACTGCTCATGTCTGGCAGGAGGGAGAATCCGACCGCTCCTGCGCGTGCCCGCAGAAGAGGGCAATCGAGAGGAAGAGAGGCAAGCATCGCCAGGAGAGTTGTGCAGCGGAGGATGTCCTGTATATCAGCACTGAAGGAGTTCCCAAGGATGGCATAGCGGACTGTTGTGCTGGAAGACTCGTACTTACCGGCTCGTAGAGCATCACCAGCACCCAACCCTTCCTTTCCACCGCGTGAACGAACTCGGCCTTGCCAATGTCGCGCACCGCCCGCGCGCGGAACTCAGCGAGCCGCTTTTGACGTATCCGGTCTAGTTCGGCATCCTCGCTCCCCCGAGCTTGCTCCTCGAGAAAAGTGGCAGCGGTAATAGCACGTCTCTCCTGTTCATTCCTGAAGGCCGCAGCGACATCTCGGCGAGTCCGATCAGCGGCAGAGCGCGCGGCAGCAGCATCTGCTATCACTCCTTTAGCACCCGTGTTCGGCCCATCGTGATCAGGGACGTGTTGTGACTTCGGTGCTCCATTGGCGGAAGAGGAGGAAGGTTGGCCGCCTTGGCGGAGGGTGGTCTTGTGATCGTCATCGTCCGACATCACACTGGCCAGTTCATCGTCGGTGGTGGGCTCTGGGGTACCCGAGCGCTCCTGTACTGCCACACCATCAAGAGGTGCACCAGAGAGCAGCTTGGCTTCGAGCTTGTCCATGTTGTGGGTGAATGGACGACGGCGGTGGCGGATGTGGGCAGGTAAGCGCGTGTGGCTTCACAAGGTGGAGGTCCGTGCCGTCTTGCGGGGCAGCTTTGTTCCGCTTGGAGATCAATCGAAGTGTTGTTGCGATAGCCGCGAGAAAGTAGCTGGATGGGAGGCCCCCGGCATCATATTATTCTTGTTGAGAGCGTCCTCTGAGGCTTAAAAAGCTAACTTTGTAAGTGAGGTTGGATGGATGTCAACGACGGTCAAGCTGGCTGTAGGTTCGCGAGCCTCCCTGCCCGCCACCAGATATACGCCCCGGATTCAAATGTTGGTACCACGGCTACAGTGCTCAAAGTTGGGTACCCGCCAAGGCTGCCAGCTCTGGGATGGTGGGCAGTGGGCCTCCATCAGGCAAGTGAATAAGGAGGAGGAACCTGCAGTTGGCATACTTGACGAACACATCGCGAGCAGTTAGCTGGTGAAGATGACATCGCAGCCGAGGACTCTCAGCCTTGACAGACCTATGGAGGAATCTGTGAGCACAGTCCCGAATACACCATCAAATGTAACCAAGAGATTTGATCTGGTTCAGAGATAATCACGGGAAACATTTTAGGAATGTCAGGCATGTGGGTAGTGGAATGGCTCCTTGCTCGTTCGGCTTGGCTGGCGACTCCTGGTCTTCAGAGTCGACGTCATCCAGAGCGTCCAGTGCTTTGCCATCACTAATAAGGCTCTCCTGTGCGTCGTGAAAGTCGTCTTCAGTAGTTGGAGCAGCTAAACGTCGCGCGCGGAGGTCGGCATCGAGCCCCTCCACCAGGGTGGGAGGAACATCCGTGGTCGGCAGCGAGGGGCAAGCACCTGCCCAAACTGGTTGACACAGTATAGATCTACCTGTGCGTTTGAGCGAGGGCGACGGCAGCACGGTAGTGGAAGATACCAAATCGCTGGATGACTACGATGTCTCTCTCGAACGCCACAGCAGCGGCGGCCAGCAGACCGTGGTCACCCCAGGTGCCTCCTTCAGCAGCCATGCGCACCACCCAGTTGTCAACCTGCTCGTCCCTGCAGTTCCGCAAGCAATGAGAGCTGCTGAGGGTCGGCCAGGAGGACGGCGGCGGCGGCTGTGCTCGAACCTCGACCTGCTGGTTGTGATCACCAAAGATCTGGTCAGCCAGGCTGCGGAGGAGGCAGTTCCCGTCACGTATCACATGGAGGAGATCATGAGATTCACCATGGACGAGATAAATACATGCCATAGCCACTGCGGCAGAGAGGCAGACGAGGTCCTCATGCCCAGCCTTCCACACCATGACTTGTTCAGAATTAAGATCCGAGGCCGCTGCAAGCGATAAATCACGGGGCTGGGATGCGCCGCGGCAGGGGGCAGCTGGAGGAGCGCTGAGGAGGCGAGATGGGATTTGGAGCTGCTCTGGCGGGGATGAAAGGAAGGTGCAAAGCGTGCCAAGTCAGAGGCCCGGGGAGTGTCAAGTAGTAAACGCCAGCAGAGATGGTCGCAGTGAAAGTCGCAGCCTGAGGAGAGATGCGCGCTTGGTGACTTGTGCAATGTGCGTCGAGCCAACACCGTGGAGGCCGTGTCCGGGGCCCCAGGCACGTGACCGCCCGGCTGCCTCAACCGAACGGACACTTCCAGCCGAATCACGTGACACACCCCTCCCAGGCACCTCCACCTCAGTTCCGATACAAACTCTTAACACAGGTGGCTATTCCTCGCCGTTCTGTAGTGCTTGCCTCTTGGAAATATAGTTGCTGGTATGCTGTACGTCTGCATCTTCAAATACAATGCTGTTATTGCCCGTCTGGCTTAGTACACGCGCTTAAATGGCGGAACGCTCTTGCACTCGTTCTCGTCCAGGGTGTGCGAGATGACTTCACGGTACGTCAACTCGACGTGCGGCGAGTTCGGGTCGGGCTGCTTAGACAAAGTGTGGACCATCCACGCAGCGTCGTCTTGGGAAGTTAGCGCTTGATCATGGTCAAAGAGGGCAGTCAAATATGGACGATGGTGTCCGACGACGATCCACTTAGTCGTTTCGCGAACGACCATGGAGCAAAACAACACGCAAGAATATGTTACTCACCTCGCTCAGGATAATCCTCGCGTGCGTGAGCGCCACGAGCTGGACTGTCAGCGTAGCTCACGAAGGTCGGAAGGGGAAGAAAAAAATCCCCCCGCCCAAATATAACTCACATTCCTTGCGCGCGGCAGCTGAAGTCACGGTCTGAATAGCGCACTGCATAAGGTTGCGCAGCTCCAGAGCCTCAACGAGGTCAGAGTTCCAGATCATCGAGCGGTCCTTGATGCCGATCTGGTCGTAGGTCTTGAAGACCTCAGACATGCCCTTGACACCCTCGTCCAGCGACTCCTGGGTACGGAAGACGGCGGCGTCGCGCTGCATAGTCTTCTGCATGTTGAGACGGATCTCTGACGTGTGGCGCGGGCCGTCCGCAGTGCGGATCTGCTCGATCCAGTCGATGGACTCCTTACCCAGGTCCTCCTTCATGGGCTTGTGAGGAGTGTTGGGGGTGAGCGTCTCCTTGATGTGGTTGGCGCATGCACGGCCGAAGACCACAATGTCAAGAAGAGAGTTGGCACCGAGACGGTTGGCACCGTGGACGGAGACACAGGCAGCCTCACCGGCGGCGTAGAGGCCGGGCACGACCTTGTCCTTGCCCTGCTCATCGGTAGTGAGGACCTCACCAGTCCACTTGGTGGGGATACCGCCCATGTTGTAGTGGACGGTGGGGAGGACGGGGATGGGCTCCTTGGTGACGTCGACACCGGCGAAGATGGCGGCGGTCTCGGAGATACCGGGGAGACGCTCGTGGAGAATGTCGGGGGGCAGGTGAGACAGCTGGAGGTAGATGTGGTCGCCCTCGGGGCCGACACCACGGCCCTCACGGATCTCGAGGGTCATGGAACGCGAGACGACGTCACGCGAGGCCAGGTCCTTGGCGGTGGGGGCGTAACGCTCCATGAAGCGCTCACCCTTGGAGTTGAGGAGGTAACCACCCTCACCACGGGCACCCTCGGTGATGAGACAGCCGGAGCCGTAGATACCGGAGGGGTGGAACTGGACGAACTCGAGGTCCTGGAGGGGGAGACCGGCACGGACGACCATACCGTTGCCGTCACCAGAGCAGGTGTGGGCGGAGGTGCAGGAGAAGTAAGCACGACCGTAACCGCCAGTAGCAAGAACGGTCTTGTGCGCGCGGAAGCGGTGGAGAGTGCCGTCCTCGAGGTTGATGGCGATCACACCAACACACTCGCCGTCCTGCATGAGCAGGTCAACGGCGAAGAACTCGATGAAGAAGTTGGTGTTGTGGCGGAGCGACTGGCCGTAGAGGGTGTGCAGGAGCGCGTGGCCGGTACGGTCGGCAGCGGCAGCACAGCGGTAAGCCTGGCCACCCTTGCCGAACTTGAGCGACTGACCACCGAAAGCACGCTGGTAGATCTTGCCCTCCTTGGTACGAGAGAAGGGGACACCGTAGTGCTCGAGCTCGATAACGGTCGAGGGAGCCTCGCGACACATGTAGTGGATAGCGTCCTGGTCACCGAGCCAGTCCGAACCCTTCACAGTGTCGTACATGTGCCACCGCCAGTCGTCCTCGGTCATGTTGCCAAGCGCGGCGTTGATACCACCCTGCGCAGCGACCGTGTGCGAACGGGTCGGGAAGAGCTTGGAGATACAAGCAGTCTTCAGACCAGCCTCGGAAAGACCGAACGCGGCGCGAAGACCGGCACCGCCGGCACCGCTGAATGTCAGTACTGTCCAGCACACTTCCGCTCCGCTCCCAGCTCCCCCAGCCTGCTCCGGACTCTCCTGGCCATGGTCCAATGCCTGCCCAACTCCGTCTCCTCGCGCGCGGTTCAACTCACACAACAATGGCATCGAACCTGCAAAGTCAGCGCTGCTCGGACAAATTGTGCAACGCCGGTGCGAACGCGGCGAGCTCTGTACTCACTCGTGGTCAATGACGGGGTAGCCCTTGTGCTGGCCAAAGTTCTGTACAATTAGTTGCTGTCCTACTTGATGCTGAGCTCCACATACCGGCGCCTCCTGGGCCTTGAGGGTCTGGGTAGCCTGGACGTAGCTGCGCGTGTTACGGAGCGCGAGGCCAGCCTTGCCGGGGCGAGCGAGGGCGCGCGACATGCGCATCATCTTGGACGAGGTTTTGGAGTGGTGAAGTGACAGGAAAACCACGAGCGGAGCCCAAGAGGTGGTGATGGATCGCAAGCGGTCTGGCCGGAGGGTCCAACGGGTGGTGCTGGCGCAAAGAGAGGTGAATATCCCGCACTGTGGTTGGCTGAGTGCGCTCTCGGGGCAACTCGCGGCCATATACCGGCGCAATCCGCATTTCGTCGGTGCTTCGGCCGTAACCACTCCTGGCATCGTACAGCAAATCATAGTAGTCGATGCATGCTAATGACTTGGACTGGTTGGCTGAGGCCGACCGGCTCGTATGCGAATACAAAGGATGGAATGATACATTCCGAGGTTTAGAAGCTGTTGTCAGCGGGGAGGCGCGGTAGGACTCACAGCCAGTCGGCATCTGCCTCAGCCTCGGCCCAGGGGAACTTTTCGCGGAGCGTCTTGCTGAAGAGCTTCTCGAGCGGAACGTCAAACTTCTTGGCCCAAGCGCAGGTGATGCGCGGGTCCTCGGTTTCAGCTGAGACGGAATGTGAGGCTCACAATGTAGTTGATCTTGGAAGTGCTAAGGGCGACATCCTTGAGCTTGTCGCGGTCACCGAGCTGGACCTTTAACGTCGAGATGCGGTCGTCCAGCTTCTTGATCTGCTCCTGCAGCTTCTCCTCAGTGGCACCCTTCTTGGGCTCCACCTTGCGAGACTTGCGCTCCTTGGCCAGCTCCTTGAACTCGGCCTTGATGTCCTTGAGCTTCTCGTCCAGCGTCTTGGACGAGTTTGGCTTCTGTCCCTCCTCCTCGAGCTTGATGTTCTCCTTGTCAAACTTCTTCTTGGCGTTCTCCAGCGCCTTCTCCAACAGCTCTTCCTCGTGGCGCTCCATGAAGTCGTCATCCAGCTCGGACTCGTCGTCGGCAAGCTCGGGGTGCTTCTTCTTCAGCTTGGGGTTCAGAGCGAAGAGCTGCATGCGCAGCTTGAAGCGTTGGTACTTGACCGCACGGATCTTGTCGCCAAACTTGGCGTACGACTCGGCAAAGTTCTTGCTGACGGACTTCTGGTGGTTACAGAGGATGGCCACGTCGCGGTTGGCGGTGTTGAACGCCGCAATCTTTTCGGCGACGGTGCCGTGCTTCGGAGTGAGTTTGTCAAGCTGCTGCTGGAACGTCCAAGAGGCGTTGTAGGTACGGAAGACCTTTGCTGTGAGGCCCTTCATCTGCTCGTTGAGGTAGCGATTGAGAATGGTGGTCTGCGGTCAGCTAATGGGATGAAGGTCTCTCACGTTAAGACGGTCGAAGAGGTCATCCCCCTTGGTCTTCGGATCAGCCTTGAAGAGCTTGATGTTCTTGAAGACCTGAGCATCGACCTCGACCTCCTGGTGGTATCTCATCGAGTCTTTACCCAAGAAATCGAAAATGACTTTGTTGGGCGGCTCAAGTGTGACGTGTTCGTACCGCAGGGAGCAGCAGCCAACAGTGTCGGCCTCGTCTTCGCCCTTCTCGTTACCGGCACGAAGGGCGAGACGATCGATGAAGTAGAGCGCCGTAGCACGCTGACGATCGGCCATGACCTTGGACTTGAGGTCATCAGTGTAGTCCTTGCGGATCCTGTCGACGTGTTTCTGGCATCAGCGCATCCAAGCACTCCACTCACGATAAGCTCGCGCGCCTTTTCGAACTTCTGACGGTCGCTCTGGCCCTTCCAGGAAGACCCGGCAGCAAGGAAGACATACTTGGACTGGCCATTCACGTTCTCCTTCCAGTGAGCCAGCCAGGTAACGGTGTTGTCGTGCTGGATGCCTTTCCATTTGCCGGGGATGTTGGGAATCGGCACAGGAGCGTCCTTGCTGAGGTTGAGAACGATGTCCTCCGGACGCAGTCGGTACTTCAGTGTGCCCTTGCGGGGGTGCTCGCCACGGCCACGGAACAGCCCAGGAGGCTCAGCACGGAAGTTGCCCGCCTTCTCCTTGCGGCCGTCAACTATGGCGTGTAAGTAGGGCTCCTCGAGCTTGGTCTTGGCCTCCTTGATACTGCCGTCAGGAAAGTAGAACCGGTCACCTACGCCTTCTTCTCCGCCGCAGTCATCGACTTCTTCTTCTCCTTCTCCTTCTCAAAGTACTCGAACATGTCGCGGAAGTCACACTTGTCGAGCGACGTGACCTTGACCTTCTCCGCCTAGATGTCAGTTGAGACAAAGTATGACTCACTGGAGGGTACTCTTCGAGGACCTGCTTGAAGCCAGTGAAGAAGTTCTTGCGGAAGGTGGCGTCCTGCACGTGGTCTGTCTCCAGCATGGCGGCGAAGAAGCCAGCCACCTCCTCAGACTCTGGCGGGAGCGTCAGAGATACACCGTCGTACTTCATCTTGACGTTCTTCGGCAGAGGAATGTAAGGGGGAGGGAACAGTACACCGTTGTGGACGAAGGAAGTCCACTTGACGGAGCCATCGTTGCCACCCTGCTCCTCCCACCACTTGTACTGGATGTTAGCAGCAGCCTAGTCTCAGCGCACAGAGTTCTCGTCGTTGTCCCTGCTCGTCAGTCTTGCACACATGTAAACACTCACTCAGTCTGCTCCCTCTTCACTTTAGGCTTCTTCTCCATTTTCACCATGGCCTTCTTCTTGGCGAGCGGCGCATCGTCGCTGTCCGACTCTGCCTTGACCTTGGCAGAGCCAGCGCTGCGGCGTGGGGCAGCTGGCTTCGCGGCCGGCTTGCGCTTCTTGGCCAGAGGCTTGTCCTCATCGCTCGATTCACTCTCCTCCTTGACGGGCTTCTTTGGCGCAGCCTTCCCCTTGGATGCAGGCTTGGACGCAGGTTTGCCCTTCGATGGCGGCTTCGCGGCCGCACGCTTCTTTGCAAGCGGTTTCGAGTCCTCGGACGAGTCACTGTCCACGTCCATTTTGTTCCCATTAGCCTGTGGAGGTTAGTCGCGCGCCACATTGCCCATTGCCCAACCTACCTTAACTGGCGATGCTTCCTCTTCGCTCTCGTCGTCGCTGTCCACGACGCGTCGCTTCCTGGCCGACGCGTTGGAGACGCGTGGCTTCTTGCTCTGAACATTAGTTCAACGTCATCGCTGGCAGTCGCGTCGGGAACGCGTAGACTCACCAGAGGCTGCTCATCCTCGCTGCTGGTGTACACCGCGCGCTTGCCGTTGGACTTGTTCTTGCGCGCGAGCGGGACGTCGTCGTCGCTGCTCTCGCCATTGACGATGGGATCGCCCGCAGCAATGTCGGCCGGTGCAGAGTCGAAGCCTGGGGCCTGAACGGCCATTTCGTCCGACATCTTGGGTGTTTGTGTAGTGGGTTGGCTCTCAAGAGAGAATGTTCAAGTTGAGGCCAAGGGGATGGGATGGTTGGCCCTCTGCCGCAGAGTATGCGAGAGGAGTGAAAGAAGGAAGGCCGGGATGCGGGCAGCGGATAGTACCCCTTCTGATCGTGAAATGACCAAGTCCCCTCCTGTGCTTTGCCCTCTCACGGCTAAGTCCCTTTGGGTGGAGCGCCATTTGCTTCCGCTCTCGCATTCAAAGCACATTACGTAAAAGCGATCCGCGACGGTGGAGGTCATGTCGTGTTCCGCCAGCTGTCATCTCGAGTTTCAGAAACGCAAACAGCTCGACGTCGAGGACGGAACGCGCGGTTCAAACGTCGCTCGCCATGAACTACCTCAAGTCGTTTACATCATCCGTCCTCAGCTCTACAGGCGTTTCCTTTCCCTTCTCCATTGGCGAGCGGATACCGGGTGTCGAAGCCGGGAGCTCGATATGGGAGATCCGCGAGGGCGTCAAGAAGGTGCGCGCAGGATTTACACGGCTAATCGCAGGATGACGGCACTCATATAACACTCTTCATCTTCGATGCGACTTTGCCACCCTTGCAACCAGGGAACAAGGACCGCAAAGCGCTGTTTCAGCTGGCCAAGAACGCATTGAAGAAGCTGAGAACTATTCGGCATCCTGACGTGTAAGCGCGCGTCACAGGAACATTCTGACATGTAGGCTCAAGTACATCGACTCTGTAGAGACAGAGACGCACATCTACATCGCGACGGAGCCCGTGCGACCGGTAAGCGCTGTGCTTCGAGACTGGAGCACCGGAGGCGCCCTCACCGGCTCGGCAGCGGCGAAGGGCAAGCAGGGCAAGGAGGCGTGGCTGGGTTGGGGTGTACGAAGTGTTTCAGTATGTCTGCGCACTGGCTGAGCTGACCTTCAGACGGCTCTGGCGTTCTTGAACAACGCTCCGTTATCCCAACACCACGCGTACCTCATTCCAATGACAGTGTTCATTACACCAGCGATGGAATGGAAGCTGGCCGGGTTCGAGCTCCTAACAGGACGAGAAGACGCCGCGGGCGTACTGTGGAGTCTCGGTGGTGTGGCGCCAGGGGGAGCTGGAGACTTTTCCAGTCCAGAGGTGAAGCGAGGCGGCTGGGGTGTGTTGAGAGAGTACGTGGAACGAAGGGGCCAGGCTGACAATAGCACCGACCCTTCACAAGAAGACACGTATCTCCTTGCCAATTGGCTCTACTGGCTCTACAACCCGGAAAAGCCGCCGCCCCAGCTGTCGGCAGCGCCAACACCAGCGATGGCCGGGGCGATCCCCAAACGGCTCTTCCCTCTTTGGAAGCGCATGCTGAATCCCAATGCCAAGACTCGTCTGTCAACTGTCAACTTTGTTGCTGAGGCGACGTCTGCGGGATTCTGGTCTGACAACCCCCTGGTGTCGCTGGTTGATGGCCTGGATGGGTTTGAGCTGCGCTCAGACGGCGAGAAGCAGAGTCTCCTCCGAACGATCAAAGACTCTGCGGACGGAGGGTCACTGCCAGAGCCGTTCCTTGTGCACAGGGTGCTTCCATCTTTGCTTCACTCCTTGTCACTACCGAACGCGCCGAGCGCACTCATGTTGCCGTTGGTGCTCAACCTTGGCAAGCAGGTCCCGCCCTCCACCTACGCCAAGGTCGTCCTCGAGCCGGTTGTCAAGCTGTACGCCAGCCCGGACCGTGGCACACGCATGGCTCTTCTGGAAGGCCTCGATCAGTACGCCGACAAGCTGGACAAGAGCACGGTTGTGGACAAGGTCTGGCCGAACCTCATCACCGGGTTTGCAGACACTGTGCCTGTCATTCGCGAGGCGACGGTAAAGGCGATCTATCCGCTCGCTGGCAAGTTGACCGATCGACTGTTGAACAATGATCTGCTGCGACTCCTCGCCAAGATGCAGACCGACACGGAGCCCTCGATCAGGACCAACACCTGCATCCTGCTCGGTCGCCTGGCGCCGATGCTGGGTCCAAACACCAAGCGCAAGGTCCTTGTTCCTGCCTTTGCGCGCAGTCTGAAGGACTCTTTCGTCCATGCGCGAGTGGCGGCGCTCATGGCCCTCATGGCAACTGTTGAGTGCTTCGACCGCGACGACGTCGCCTGTAGGGTTATCCCGAACATGTCGTTCGCCCTGGTGGACAAGGAGAAGGTCGTGCGCGACCAGGCTTTCAAGGCCATGGCAATGTTTGTTCAGCGACTGGAGGACGAGGTCAAGATGATGCCGGATACCGTGATTGTCGAGGAGAGGAATGGCCCTGGCGCAGCGCCATCGCAGGCGGGAATGGTGACGAGCGCGGCTGGTGCTGCAGGCTCCCTTGCGGGCTGGGCGTTCTCATCTCTGATGAGCAAGCAACTTGCGTCTGGCGAGGCGAACTCGTCGATGACGGCGCAACCAGGCAGCCTTGCGGTACCATCGGCAACACCGACGTTCACCTCGCCAGTTGCCTCGCCTCCGCCAACAAACAGCTTCAGCAGGCCGGCACCGAGCGCAGGCGTGGCGTCCTTCGGCAAGCCTGCTGGCATGAAACTGGGCGGCACTGCCAAGCCCAAGCCCGGCGCCAACCTGATGGACGAGCTGGCAGCCGAGCTGGACGATGACGAGGTCGCCAATGCCTGGGGCACGGATGACCTGATTGACGTGAACCAGGACGGCGATGACTGGAGTGAGTGGGAGGAGATTTGTGAACTGACAGCAGCTGCATTCGAGTCTGCGCCTGTCGAGGCGGTCAACGTCCCGCCTCCGCAGGACTACTATATCAAGCCAGAAGTAAAATCCAAGCCCCCGCCCAAGCCCGAACCGAGGGCTGAGCCCCTGCCAGCACCAAAGGCAGTCAAACCCAAGCCAGTGGCTGCGGTATCTGCTCCATCGCCAGTCGCTTCTCCGCCTGTGGAGAAGCCCGCTACGCCGCAGCCGAGTCTGGCGGGCATGAGCAAGGAAGAGAAGGAGCGCGAGATGGCGCGCCGTCGTGAGGAGCGCAAGGCGCGTATTGCTGCGATGAAGTCGCAGAAGAAGTAGTTGTATGTTATCTAATCTTGCACGGGCAGTAGCGGCAACGGATGCCAGTTAGTCATCATGAGCTGTCTCATGGACGCCGACGTCTCATGCCAAAGTTGCGTCGGAGGGCGTGGCATATCGTCGCTCCAAGCGACCGGCACTCGATCGCGGCTTCAGTTGCGCACAGGGCCATTTCCACCACCGCGCCGCCGCTGCTCTACAGAAGCCCAAAACAGTAGCTCCCAGGGGAACTAGGCCTTCGCTGGGGTTTGAACCCAGGACCACCTCTATGCATGAGCCGTACGGCCCGGGAAACCCGAAAGAGGTATGCTACCACTGCACCACGAAGGCCGTGGTGTTCGGAAGCACACAAGTGGCGGCACACTCCGCTATGCTTACACAAAGCGTTAGAGAGGGTAGACGCGGCCGGGGTCGATGCTCGGGAGGGCGGAGACGAGCCCTCCTCGCGCAGGTGGACGGGAAAGGGCGAGAAGGAGGGTAAAACCCAATAGACTGCCACAGGTGGTCGACCTCCACCGCGGGAGCAAAAGTAAGGCACCCGCACGGAACGACATATGTCCGTCCGCCATCTCGCACCACCATCGCACCAAACCTGACATTTTCGCCTTTGCTGCATGCAGCACAGAAAAAGCAGAGGCTGAGGAACTGAATCCTCTGTTGACGAGAGAGGGATTCGAACCCTCGTCCGAAGACTGCGGATTTCCGTAGAAACCTTAACACAGCGCCTTAGACCGCTCGGCCATCTCGCCGCTGAACGGAGGTCCGCGGATGGCGTCTCGGCGCGACTGCCTTTCCTTACTCTCACTTAGGCGGTTGCGCGATTTGGGCTCGACGAAGGAGACTGGGAGACCTGTTACTGCTACCTACTGACTTGCTGCTGACATCCTCTCACTTTGATTATGGTTGTTGTGCCAACGTGGTATGGCGGGCTGACAGGTGTTTTAACCCGATTCTCACCAAGGCCGGGGGAGCATGAAGTGCGACCTCGACAGCGTGGTAAGATTGGTATGCTAAGCTCCAGAGACTAGTGGGAAGGAAGTGCTCATCCCGAAACACATTTCGAGCCTGTCTTGATCAAAATCAAGAGATGGAGATGACTCTATGCTGAGGCACAGCACACTCGTTTCACAGGGTGGATTGTGGCATTCGCGTACAGTATGCATCACTTTCGCCATACGCACAGGACGCGGAAGCACCAGTGCTCCGGTCTGCTCGGCTGTGCGTGGCATCACACCACCAACACACATCAACAAGACCTTCCTTGCTCTTCTCTTCACCTCATACTCTCGCCACTGACCAGTCCACTCTTCTACTGTCCATTTCCTCTTCATCTCTCCACTCCGTCTTCACCTCAAGCGGCACCACCAACGAGAGACGCACTCATCGGTACCACCCACAACAAGAGCAGAGCGATCATGCCTCCACTACGTATGCGTTCGCAGACCCCACCTCTGCTTCCAGGCTGGGAGCAGGGGACCGTCGACCACCCCGCGCCCACCCCTCAGTTCTACATTCACAAATGGCACAACCCCTTACTCCGCGACTGGCCAGAGATACACGAGTGCATGGTCCTGTCGTTCCACCAGGGCTACTACCACTCCACACCCGCGCAGCGTGACGCGCCACCAGCCATGTACGACGAAGAGCTCGTGGCGAGGGTGGAAGCCAAACTGGACGACCACCCACTCAACGCGTGGGCCGTCTGGAGCCAGGCTGAGATCCAGCGTCTCCGCAAAGTATTCTTCTCTTTTGGTATCGAGACCCGCAAGGATCAGATTGCCAGGGGTGAAGAACCTGAGCCGCCTATCGATGAGGCAGGTCTCGAGTGGGACGATGGGCCCACTGATTATTTCGACGACGACAGCGACGAAGACGAGGAGGTCGTCATTGTGCAGGAGGAGGAAGGTGGCAGCGAGGGGGAGGGGGAGGCTGACTGTGGGGAAGAAGGGATGGAGGGTGAGGACGATGAAGACGACGAGGACCAGAAGGTGGTTGGAGAGGGAGAGAATGACGAGGGTGAAGAGGAAGCCGGGCACGAGGCGGAGGGCAAGGCAGAAGACGAGGGTAAGCGGGAGGAAGAAGTCGACGACGACGATCATGTCCAGTGCGATCACACCATGCCGACAAGCCTCATGGATACGAGCCTCTCGGGCGAGGATATGGGCTCCAGCGCGCCGAAATGGCGCCAGCTCCAACTCGCCGCAGATGCTATCCCCGCCGGACTCACTCGCCAACCGTCAAACATCGCCGTCCACTTCAACCAGTGCCAAGTCACCGAACTCGCCAACACCTGGCGCCAGCGCTGTGCCCTGCAAACGCCAGTCAGGTAGCCCGAGCATCCTCGATAAGCGGCGCAAGATTGAAGCGAGTGAGATCACCAGTGACGACCAGAAGTGGTGAGTTGCAAGATGCGGCTGTCTCTGATCAGCATAGACGAGGAGATGGGTCCTAAGTGTTGCACCAGCAGCCCAGAAGAGCCGACCGCCTGAAGGGAGCGGCAGTGAGATAGAGAGTCAGGTGTGAAGCCCGAGACAGTAGTAGACAAGATCAGTCCCCCATGTAATGAGATACCTCTGCGTCGAACACATTTCCAGCCGCGGTGAGCGCGTTTCCAGCAGGTTCGCCCGTCCACGGCACTCCAATATGCCTGCATGCTCTGTACACTGCCGCTATACCTCTTAGAAGTTGATGGGCTTGTCGTAGGACGCCAGCGCGGCCTCCTTGAACGCCTCCGACAACGTGGGGTGTCTGTAGATGTCAGCATGAGCATTACGTAACGAAAATACGCGTGACAGACACGTGCTACGTCCTCGCCACTAGCTCCGTAGCTGATCGCAAGGCCTGCCTCTGCAATCATCTCTCCTGCGTTGGGGCCGATGACTGGAAATGTCAGCAGATGTCGATGGAGATCAGAAAAGGTGGAGGTCAGGCACGCCACACAGATTTTCAGGCACCAGCCAAAATCAGGCACCCGACCTCCACCCGCCACTTTTACTCACTGTGAGTGCCCAGGATGCGTCCAGAGTCCGCCTCAACGAGGTGCTTAACGAAGCCCCTGCATGTTAGCTCTAGCCGACAGATCGGCTACGACCCGCCGTCGTCCCTGTTCCACTCACTCAGTGTCCTGGTTGGTCTTTGCGCGAGAGTTGGCAGCGAAGGGGTACTTGCCGACCTTGAACTTGACGCCGGCATCCTTGAGCTCCTGCTCGTTCTTGCCGACCCAAGCGACCTCGGGGTGGGTGTAAACAACCGACGGGATGGCGTCGTAGTCGACGTGGCCGTGACCGGTCTTCCAGATCTCAACAGCAGCGATACCCTCCTCCTCGGCCTTGTGGGCGAGCATGGGGCCAAAGGTGACGTCGCCAATGCACTTGACACCGGGGACGGAGGTGTTGTACTGGTCGTCTATGACGATACGGCCCTTGCCGTCGACCTCGGCGCCGATCTTCTCAAGGTTGAGGCCCTGGGTAACGGGGCGACGGCCGATGGCGACGAGAACAACGTCGGCCTCGAGCTCCTCCTCCTTGCCACCCTTGGCAGAGTCGACCTTGACCTTGACGACATCGCCCTCACGCTGGGCAGAGACCACCTTGGTGTTGAGCTTGAACTTGAAGCCCTGCTTCTGGAGGATCTTCTGGAAAGACTTGGCGACCTCGCCGTCCATGCCGGCACCAATAGCGCCCTGGAACTCGACGACGGTGACCTCGGCACCGAGACGCTGCCAGACAGAGCCGAGCTCGAGGCCAATGACACCACCGCCGATGACGACCATCTTCTTCGGGACCTCCTTCAGGGTGAGGGCGCCAGTGGAAGAGACGATGCGCTCCTCGTCGATCTCAATACCGGGGAAGGGAGTAACCTCGGAGCCGGTGGCGATGAGAATGTTCTTGGCCTGGATCTGGGTCTCGCCGCCGTCGAGCAGCTTGACGTCGAGCTTGTCGGCAGCCGCGAACGATGCCTCGCCCTTGACGTAGTCGACACCGTACTTCTTGAAGAGGTACGTCTCGATACCGCCCGTGAGGGCCTTGACGGACGCGTCCTTGGCAGCGAGCATCTTCTCGAGGTTGACCTTGACCTCGCCGACCTCGATACCGCGGTTCTTGGTGTCGTGGAGAATGGTGTGGTAAATGTGGGAGTTGTTGAGCATGGCCTTTGACGGGATGCAGCCGACGTTCAGGCAGGTGCCGCCGAGGGCGCCGCGCTTCTCGATACAGACGGTCTAGAGTTAGATACCACTTTTGTCGATGCTCACCTTCATGCCGAGCTGGGCAGCCTTGATGGCAGCAACGTAACCACCAGGGCCACCGCCGATGACGGCGAGGTCATAGGGAGTAGCCTCGGAGGCGAGGCCACGGACGCGGAGGAGACCCCTGGCGGCCGAGTAGGACGACGCGGGGTTGGAGAGGGGGCGGAGGAGCCCAGATGCCTGTTGTTAGAAATAATCTCGGTGGGGCGAGTGCCGGCGGCAGAGGCTTGTGGCTTGGACATGGTCCTGCCTTGCGGCACTACCGCGCTGTCCGCTGCTGCACTCACAAGTGGTGTCCGAGCGAACATGATGAGATGTGAGTGATTAGTGATGCACTCGGTGGATGTGTTGAGCTCGATGAGAAGGCGTTCGGTGAACAGTGACGGGCCGGCTGCTCCGTCCGCTCGGGGTCAAGTGCCACGCGCGCAAGTGCCGCTCCGATAAAACCGCCGTCCCCACCCAGCTCTCCCCAAAAGTCGCCCATGCATCGAGAGGTGAGCTGGTTTGGATGCCAGAGCGAGGTAGATGCAGACGAGCAGGACGTGCAGAGAGCAGCACAGGATGCATGCAGATGGTCGTGGAGACCACAGACAAGCACAGCCCCACCTGGCTTTCTACAGTACGCGACAGATCCATGCTAGACGGAGCTGCCGAGCCGCGCTCTGACCAAGCATGTCCAATGCAAGATATTGGAAAGAGGATGTGCTCGCCATGTCTATGTTGGAAAGCAGGCTGGTCAGAGTCGGGCAGCCACCTCGGCCATGATGAGGCCACCGCCACGACCAAATCGACGCCCCACACAATGTGGCACTTGCCAGAACACCCTCGCCATCTGCATCTGCATCACCCCGTCCCCATCCCGGACCCAATCTGCATCGAGCTCCCACAGTGGGCCCAGATCCCCCTTGCTCCCCGCCCGACGTCACATGAATCCAGCGCGTGAAAATGGGTGAACGTGTCGTTGTGACGTCACGAGCTCTCACAACGGCGCCATGACGTCCCACTTCTACGACGATACCAGCGGCAAACATCTTTGCATTCTCCTTCTCCCACTCCATCTAGTCGTGAACAATGAGGATCGCGACCGCTTTCTCCGTCGTCTGCCTGCTCGGCACCGCCCACGCTGGCCTCTTTAGCAACAACAAAGGTATGTGGCACTTTGTCCGACTTTTCTCACTCCAGCCAACTATGAGGACTGGACTCTGGAAGAGACCAAGGACTTTCTCGTCGCACAAGGTGTGGCCGTAAAGGACTCGGACACTCTCCAGTCCCTCCAGAAGGAGGTCGGCAACCACGCTGACGCCGCTGCCTCTGTGAGTGCCACATTCAAGTACATTCCTGACATCAGTGGGCGCAGTCCGTCGCTGCCTCCGTCGGCGCCGAGGCCACCGCTACCATGGCCCACGGCTACAACGTCGTCAGCCAGGAGATGCTTGACCAGTGGTCTGAATCGCAGATCCGCGAGTGGCTCCTCGAGTATGGCATCATCTCGCCCCAGAGCAATGCCGAACAGCTCCGCATACTGGCCAAGAACAAGGCATCCCGTGTTTCCTCCGCCATGTTCGGCGGCCCCACTGACACGATGAAGTCGTCTCTGTCGTCTGCTGGCCGCGAGGCTGCGTCGTCGGCGTCCAGCGTCCACAAGTGGGCCAAGCCCAGCGCCGAGTCGCTTGCCAGCGAGGCTTCCAAGTCTGTCTCCAGTGTCCACAAGTGGGCCAAGCCCAGCGCTGAGAGCCTTGCCAACAGCATCGCCTCTGAGGCATCCAAGTCTGCCACTAGCCTGCACAAGTGGGCTCGCCCGTCGGCCGAGAGCCTCGCGAGTGACGCCAGCCGTTCGGCCCAGAGCGTCCACGGCTGGGCTCGCCCCAGTGCCGAGAGCCTTGGTGCTCAGGCTGCCGCGTCGGCGTCTTCTGGCGCCGCTGGTGCTTACAACTGGATAGCCGGTAAGCTCGACGACAGCAAGGACTATGTCTTCTCCACCTGGGAGGACGCCGACCTGTCGGACTGGCTCTCTGCCCACGGTGTTGAGCAGAAGCCTGCCGCTAGCCGCTGGGATCTTCTCGGCCAGGTTCGTGAGGCGTACAGCAAGGCTGTCAGCCCGCTTTACCACTCTTGGGCCACGAGCACTATCCACCAGTGGCTCGTTGACCACCACGTCGTTGCCCCGGAGCCGACCAACCGTGACAAGCTCCTCGAGCTCATGAAGGTTAACTACTACGATGCCAAGGACAAGGTCTACAGCGACTGGGAGGAGACCGACATGCGCAAGTGGCTCGTCGACAACGGCGTCCTGTGAGTGGACCTCATCGGAAGTGCTAACCATAGTTCCAAGACTTCCCCTGAACTCAAGAAGGACAAGTACGTCAAGCTCCTCGACGAGAACTACGAAAAGTCCAAGAGCACGGTCTGGAGCTCCTGGTCCGACTCGGACATCCGCCACTGGCTTGTTGAGCGTGGCTACCTCAAGTCTAACGCTGCCAAGAAGCGCGACGAGCTTGTTGACCTCATCAGCTCCAAGTACAAGCAGACGACCAGCGAGCCGTGGCTCGCATGGCCCGATGCGCGTCTTCGCTCTACTCTGCGCTCGTACGGTGTCGACGAGACCAAGATCACCGGACGCCCTGGTCTCCTCCAGGAGATGCGCGTCAACTACGTGGAGGCCGAGAGCGGTGTTGGCAAGATCATCAGCAACGCCAAGGCGATCGCTGGCCAGGCTTACTACGCTATCGACGACATGGTCGGCGGCATGCTCGGTGTTCTTCTCAGCACCAAGCTCACTGCCGAGGAAAAGTACGACCGCGGTCTGTCTTCCGCGTCGTCGGTCCTGAACCGGGCCGTCCACACCGCCCGCTCGGCAGAGTACTCTGCGTCCCGCTCTATGAGCAGCGCTGTGTCCGCTGCATCCGTCTCTGCGACCAACTCGGCGTCGAGTGCCTCTGCGGCGGCCGAGGCCAGCGCCTCGTCCCTGTCTGCCAGCCTGGTGTCGCAGGCGTCCAGCGCCTCGTCCCGCGCCGCCGAGTCTGGCGACGCCTCCATGTCGTCCGCGGCGTCCAGCTACTCCAAGGCTGCCAAGACGTCGGCGTCGTCTGCTTCCTCGGCCGCCAAGGTGACCGCCTCGTCTGCCTCGTCCGCTGCCAGCGCGTATGCGTCTAGTGCCTCCAAGTCGGCCCACTCGGCTTACACGGCCTACTCGCACTCTGCCGTCGCGGCTGCCTCCTCCGCCTCGTCCATGTTCTCGGTCGCCTCCAAGTCCCTCTCCAGTGTGTACTCTGTGGCGTCCAAGTCGGCCGCCTCGGCCTCGGCGAGCGCGAAGAGCGAGCTCTAGGTGTGATATTCGTAGAAGCGGCAGTGGTCTGAGATAAAAGCGTAGTATTTCGATGCAGATGTTAGTGAATCCTGCGAGTGTGGTATGAGCTAGCGCAGAGTGTTAATGGTGCTAGCGGTGCTGTTAAGCTTAATCGATGACCCGAGTCTGTGCTGAACATGACTGCCACTACCGACTCGTCGCAAGTCAGTTCCAAAACGCCCGTGTCAAATCGAAACTCCCGTCTCGGCTGCCCAAAGCAGCTCGCGTAGATCGGAATCGGCAGGAACAGTTCTATTCCCAGCCTCGCTTCACGTCATATCGCACGGCCGGGTCTGCGCCGTCGCATTTCCCGCAGCAAACAACATTGCCATATTCCGATCTGCGGCCACTCATCACCGAAGCAGGTGGAGAAAACACAGAAAACGAATCCCGCCCGCTCTCTCCTCATACAAAAAACGTCCACAACACCATCGCTATCGTTCTTTGCCACCCAGACTTTGATCTCGTATCACCAGCCCACGCATCTCCACAATGGGCAAGGAGAAGAAGGAGCCGCCTGGCGGGCGGGACAAGACACCCCTCAACCCCACAAGCGGGACGACGTACACGCTCCGCATCGTGTTCCACTCTGGCAGCCACCTGCCCGTGGCAGACATTGGCGCAAATTCCTCTGACCCGTATGTCCTGGCACAAGCAAAGACCGGGATGGTGACGAGACACAAGCAGGATCCGCCGGTGCGGTTCCGCTCCGCGACGGCAAGGAGGAGCACGCACCCAAAGTGGGAGGCCGAGTGGATTCTCGCTGGTGTCCCAGCGCGCGGATTCGAGCTCAAGGTGGGTGGCGATGGGTTTGGGCGCACGGTCTCCTCCGTGCAAGAGTGGAGCTAACTGCAGGTCCGCGTGTATGACGAGGACACGGGCACCCACGACGACCTGCTGGGCAAAGTGCACATCCACACTGGCGCGCTCAAGGAGGGCTACAAGTTTGACGAGCACCTCGAGCTCTCCAAGCGCGGCGCAAACTGGCGCGCGTGGGGGCTGAGGACCTGTCTCAAGGCCGTGGACGCCGAGGCGCGCAAGGACGCGACGATCCATGTCACTATGGAGGTACTTGGTCAAACGAAGGAGGAGGTCGGCAAGGTGTACACGCTCAACGGCTTCTGGTTCCAGCACTACTCGCCCATTCTTGGCAAGCTGGTCGGAACCACAGCGCCAGAGGACCACGTCGAGGAGTCCAAGTGAGTATCAGAAATGGTAGAGTTCTGATGCCAGCTTCCAGGCGAATCAGATCCAGCTGCGCGGCCCCGTCCCGAACGACCTGTACCATCGCTACGTCGAGTTCAAGTCGTTTGTGTCGACCATGTTCGAAGTCCGCGGCCCGGCTGGCTACGCGCTCAACAAGCTGCTGCACCGCCAGCACGAGCAGGTTTACCACTTTGACTGGCAGACTGAATGGGGACGTTTGCCGCTCGGCGAAGGGGAGGGCGACGTCGTGAAGGACGGAGGACGGATAAAGCCCTTTGACGAGAAGGCCGAGGTGGTGGACGAGAAGGAGATGGAACGCGTCGGGCGCGAGAACCACACGCAGGGCCCAGAGGGGAGTAATAACAATATGGGCAGTGGCGGGCAGCACGGAGGAGAGACGCACAATCAGTCTCAACAGAACGGCGAGTGCAACGAGAAGGCTGGCTTCGAGCAGGACCAGTCCCAAGGTCAAGAACCGAACGGCCAGGTCAACGGCGACGCTCGGGATGGCAATTCGGCGAAACAGCAGCTCGACACCCAGCAGCAGAATGGCCTGCAGAACAGCCGGCAGCAGAATATCCAGCAGCACAGCGGCCAGTCGCACAGCCAGCAGCACGACAGCCAGTACCAGAGCAAGCAGCAGCACGAGAGCAAGGAGAGCGGCCAGCAACTTGGCAAGCAGGATGCCCAAGCCCGCGAGCTGCTCCGACGCTCGTCGAGCGGAAAGCTGGAAATCTGTCCCACGGATTCGAGGATGCAAGCTGCGGCCCTGCGATTCCTGGACATGTGCCACTGGGGTGAAGGCGCGCGTGTATTCACCTACGTGATCTCGCTCGATGGCATGTTCCGATTTACCGAGACTGGACCCGAGTTCGGCATCGACATGCTGAGCAAGCATACCATGCACTCGAACGTTGATGTGAGTTGCGCCAGGTCAAAGACTGACAATAGATATACGTCGCTGTTTCCGGCGAGTTCTATGTCCACCGCCGCAAGGACAGGAAGAAGGGACAACATGGCCAGCAAGGACATGCCCAGGAGCAAGCTCATGATCAGCAGCAATCCGGGCAGAAGAAGGGGCAGCAGGGGGGTGCACATGACCTGGATCCCCGCTCCCTCGCCCAGGATCTCTTTGAGGACGCGAGTGATACGGACGACACGCCAGGCGAGCACCCAAAGCCAAAGAAGGGCGAGCACGCCAAGTCCAAGAAAGGCGACCAGTCACAAGGGCCGTCCAAACGCGACCGCTCCGACTCGTACGACACGCCGCCGGACGTGCGCACGCTGCGCGGGCCAGACACGGCGAGTGCCTCAATGGACCCGGCAGACTACGAGCTCGTCATCGACAACGACTCGGGCACGTACCGCCCCGACAAGGAGTTGCTGCCTTTGCTGGAGAAGTGGATGGCGAGCCAGTTTGGCGGCCTGAAAGTCGTCGCCAAGGACTGCGGGGACGACGAGCACCAGAAGGCCAAGAAGAAGCGCGGGGAGAAGAAGGCCAAGCTCAAGGGAAACCGCGTGTATGCGGCCAGCAGCGTGAGCAGCAGCAGCGACGAGGACGACGTCGCGCACGGGCGGGCGCCAAAGAGCAAGAAGGAGCGCGCGATTGGCGTGCTGGAGAACCCTACCAAGGCCGTCAAGCAGGCGCTACACAAGGATGGGTAGGAGGGGCGAGTTCTGGGCATCTGGGCGTTATTGGGCGACAGTATAGGTATATAGGTAATGGTCAATGTACTACAGCGCTATTGTTCCCTCGGGCACGAGGTCCGGCCTCGCTCTGGACCGTTCCCTTGCTTGAAACTTCTCTCCGCCAACCCTCAGATTTGGAACGGCACACTCGGGTCCGCCTGCCAGTCAAAGCTCGTGCCGGCGATCTGCGCCCACATCTCGGCGAGCTCGGACGGGTGCGGCCCCTGCCCCTGCTGCGGGGACGGCTGCATCGTGCCGGCGTTGGCATTGAACCACGACCCGCCAGGCCCAACAGGCGAGGGCACGGCGTTGGAGAGCGTGGGCGCGTCGCTGCCCGAGCTCGTCATGCGCACGTTGCTCGGGGCCGTAGGCGAGCGGCCGGGGCCGCCGGCGCCCTGGTTCCCGCCCGCGCTCGCGGGCGTGTTGGTCAGGTCGAGCGGCGAAGTCGTCCCCACGGGCGCCTGCCACGCGTCCGACGTGAAGGCGTTGAGCATCTCGAGACCATCAAAGTTCATGCCCGAGACGTCGAACAGGTCAAAGGCCACCGAGGCGCCGATACTGCTCGGCGCGATCGTGCCCGCCGGATGGCCTATAGGCGGGGTGGGGTATGCGCTCCCCGAGGCCGAGTTGGACCAGCTCCCGGGCTGATGCTGCTGCACGGCGCCGTCGCGGTTGGGCGAGCTGTTGGCGGCGGGGTTTGCGCGCTGGCGCGAGTTGGAGCGGTCGGTCGAGGGCGACTTGCGCTTCTTCGGCCGCGGCCCCGTCGTGATTGTGCGTACTGCCTTGGCGCGCGACTCGACCTCGCCGAGCAGCTGGCGCAGCTGGTGCGCGCCGGGCCAGACTGGCTCGAGCGCACGCAGAGCTGTACGGCAGCTGTCGACGTGCGCGCCTACGGCGTCCAGGACGAGCTGTTCACGCGCCCGCGTCTCGCATAGCAGCAGGATCACGGCCGAGGACCAGAGGTACTGGCAGAAGACTGCGAGGTGGTGCGAGACTGGGACGAGGACCTTGGACTGCGCTGCGACGTGGATTACGGAACGCGCGGCGTCGACGCAGTGCGCCAGGGACTGCGACGAGGGCGGCGGCTTGGGCCGCGGGTAGTCGGGGTTCGAGGGGAGCAGGTTGCGGTGAAGTGTGATCAGGACGGCAAAGTACGAGTTGGACAGGACGGCCGACATGAGTGATATCGCGCGGGACGACGAGGGGTCCTTGTACTTTTGCGGCTGGCGTCAGTGGGGACGTGCAAGCTAGGCGCACCACTTCGTTCTGCAGCCAGTCGCGCAGCAGCTTGTCGAGCTTGTCAATGGTCTTCTGCTGCTGCTCACTCCACGACGCGTCGTTGACGTTACGTCCATTACTCGGGCGGTAGAGGAGCTGGGCGACACGGCCGGCGATGCGGCACAGTTTCGTCAGAGCAATGAACCCGCTCATCGTGCAGTCCTGCGGCTCCTCGGGGAGGCTGCCGGCCTCTTCTGTCAAGGCGTCGCCGACCGAGTCGATCATGGCGTCAGAGACTGCCAAGGGGTAGGCGAGGTCGACATCCGCGTCGTCAACGCAGAGCGGACGGCCCAGGGTAATGGACACGAGGCTGCTATCAGCTACATCGCGGCAAGGATAGCTCACCGCTCGAGACCGTACACTGCCCACCACGCACGCGCACCCAGCTGCTTGACCTTGAACGGCACCTTGAACCGCGGCGCCGCGCGCTGAGGTCAGCCAAGGCGACACGAGCAAGCTCACGTGTAGACCGATATCCTGCGCGATCCTCATAGCCTGACTGGCCAGCAGCCAGCTCATCGGCATGTCGTTGACCGCCGCCTGGAAGGCCGACAGCAGCGTGAGACACTGCACCTGGTGCATGTCGATCTCGCGGATTGACGAAAAGTGCAGCACCTGCGCGCGTTCAAACCATATGACGCCCGCCTCGGCCTCGCCGGGCTGCACAGCGTCCTTGTCGTCGCCATTGTTCTCGTGCGCCTTGGCGCGCTCGCGCTGCCAGGCGGCAGAGGTAACGAGGACGCGCTGGCCGAGGGAGAAGACGGCAAAGACCACGGAGATGAACTGCCGTCAGCAATGTCTGAGGTGAGACCCACCCCCGCACGGATGTTGCTAAAGTCACCCTGGTCGACCTTGTCGGCAAGGGCTCTGAACCGACGCCGAAAGTCGGGCTCGATCAGCACGGGCAGAACGGGATGGACCTCTTCAAAGAAGGCATCCACCATCCGCTCGGCCTCCTCGCGAGGCGGAAAGGTCACCTGGTCCACACCAGGGATTGCGCGGATGATGCCAGCACCGGCCACGCCGCCAAAGTACGGATGCGACTCTGGTGATTCCTCGTCGGGAGGGGTGTCTTGAATTGGACCGTAGGTGACGCGACTGGGCAGTTCGCGGGGGTCGCCAGAGAACGAATCCATGAGACTGAGAGTGTTACTCGCGCCGATCCAGCGAAAGTTGCCGCGCTCGTCGGTGAGGAAGCGTCTGCTCTCCTCATCCTCGTCATCGGCAGGCGAGGGGAGGCGAGACTTGACAACGCGATCGTCGTCGCTCTCCACACCCTCCATCGCGTGGGTGACTCTGGCAGCCATGGCAGGAGGCAGCTTGCCGCCCTCAAAAGCGGCGAGGAGTGGTATCAGCCGCTGCTGCATGGCTTCCAGCGCCTGCACCCGACCACTGAGGTCCTGCACGTACGCGCGCGAGTAGGCAGCCCTGTCTCTTGTAGGCTGGTACTCGCACTCGGCGCCGCTCATCGTGCACTGCTGGCAGGCTGCTGCGCCGCCCGCACCGGTTGCGGGGCCTGGGAGGCACTTGACTTTCTTTTGCCTGCACGCACGGCAGGCCGCAAAGGCGCGCACCTTTGAGAGGTCGCCTGCGCCGCCCGTGCCCACTGGCCCGGCCATTTTGGTGTCAGAGTCCTGGCGAGCGCGCTTCTTGGTCGACGGCGGCCGTGCAGCCGGTTGAGATGGCCCAGCGTGCGGGGCTGCGAATTGCGAAGAGTCCATGGACTCGTCGAGGGCGAAGTGGGCCGGTTGAGGCCGGGGTGGTGTTGCTGGGTCCTGTCCAGCGGTGGTCTATGCTGAGGAAAATAAGTTGATGGTCGGCCGGGCAGGCTTGGCGAGGCTTTGCGGCAGGCTTTGCTGCTGCTCGGGCTGCTCGCTTGCTGTGACCACGAGGTATTGAGGAGAAAGGCGGGGTAAGCGTCCACGGTGTAAGGGACGGCCAGGGATGACGGAGCGAGCGCTAAGAGCGAGCAAACTGGTCGAGACAAGGCCTGCCTGCGTAGAGGGTGATGGTGAGCACGAGAAAAGTGGATGCTGGGTGGATGTGGTGAGGAGAACAAGCAGTGAGCAGAGTTGATCCTCCTGTAACCGAACCCGAGGCGAGGTTGCCCCGTGACCACGCATACCGCGTCGGGAATGGATTCATGCAGACCGCCGTACCCGCGATCGAGCGCATTAAAAGCATAAAAAGTCGGGTTGCTGGTCAGTACGGGGCTGCTGCTGCTGCTGTTGACTGCACGGGCTACATCTAGATAAAAAGACAGTCTACTACCTAAGCCTGGATGCGCTTCTTGATGTCAGCAGCGCTGAGGGCCTGGAGGTCCGAGCAGCCGCCAATGAACTCTCCCTTGAGGTAGACGTGGGGGACAGTGCCCTGGCCGTTGAGCGCCTTGAGCGCAGCCTGGATGTCGGCTGAAGTTAGCAAAGAAGACGAGTTGTGACTAACAGCCATCGTCCATCTCGTCGAGCCTGCGGTTAGCACGTCCACACAGCAGGCAGTGACTCACTCGTACACCTTCATGTTGTCAGTGTACTGCTTGAGGATGCTCTTGGCACGGCTGCAGTACTGCTGTCAGTATGGTCCAGGCGCGCCAGACGAGATCGCCTAGGGCATGAGGGCGTATCCGCAGTCGTCGACATATGGATGACGGACATGCACGGCACAAGTCGCTGACACACCACCACCCGCCACTCATATCCTCGCAGACGCTCACTCACCGGGCAGTACGACTTGGAGAACACGAGGACGTCGTTCTCCTTGATCGCGGCGGCGACGAGGTCCTTTGCGGCACCCATGGCGGCTGGGTCGCGGGTGGTGGAGAATGCAGAGCCCACTTTGGCGGTAGCTGGAGAGCGCGAGTTGATGTGCGATGCAAGAACGGTAATACGTCTTGCAGCTGTGAACATGGAATGGCAAGAGGAGAGATTGGAGCCCGCTGTAAATAAGCCTGAGCATTCGCCGGCGACGGGGGAATATATGGCGTCACCGCTGACCGCAAAAGTCTCTCAGATTATCAACCACTCTCAGAGGCAGCACTGCATCGTGATCAGCACTTTTGGACGACGCCGAGGCTTATAATGTCGCCACGGAGTCACCGCGGCGTCTCTGTCATGCTCGGACCTCGGCGAGAGGTGAGCGGAGGTTGGAAGGATCCGCACCCTGGTGTGCCCGTCTCTGCCGGTGACCTCGGTGACATGGATGCGAGGCGCAGTGAAGACATGCTTCCCCCTGGACCTGGGCAAGAAGCCAGCAACGAAGTCCCAACGGCGAGGTCGCGTAGCCCCACGGCGTCGACGATGTGAACGCCATTGGGCGCGCGAGGAAGGGAGGGAAGGTGGTGGTGGCGCACAGGCGCAGACCAGGGCTGCACACAGTGGTGATGAGCAACGGTGGTGTGTCTGTGCGGCGGAACCCCATTTCTCACTCGTCGTCGCCATCTTGCTCATCAACTCTGACTCTTCTCCACTCCCTCAAGAAACATTCCCTCCGCTACTCGGCTGAGCGTCTTACTGCTTACCACCACGCCGACTAGCTTGAAGCAGCTCGACTCCACGCCCTGCGCCTCAACGCCATCTCCCTCCAGGTCTCAAGTCACCCTCGCGACATCGTCCCTCCTTCACGCGGCCCCGCAGCACGCTCCAACCAACTGGCTTGCTCGGCCGTCCACAAACGCCAGCGCAACCGCCAGCCTTCTCTCGTGCACAGGCCGGCCCTCCCTGCAACCCCACCGCTCACCTCTGCCCCATCACCAGCCGGCGCCTCTGGTACGCGCTCGGCCATGTTCCCCACCCCAGAATGGCCAGCCGTGGACACCGCCGTCAACGCCACGGCGCGAGGCGCGTCTCATGGCACGCACCGTCCAATGCCCACAGACACGGTGAGTCGAGAGCCCTCCTGGCGGCTGTTCCCCTGGAACGCCACTGTGGGCAAGCCTGGCCTAGCCTGCGGATCCTGGCCAGATCATATCCCCCGAGCCACGCTCATCTCGCAGCCTCATAACACACCCGCGTCGCTGGACGACATCCCCCAACGCACGCACACTTCTCCCACCATGGCCTCGCACCTCGTCTGTGCCTCCATGCCATCCTCCCTCCCCCAGATCCCAGAGGTGGACCTTCCGCTCCTCGCCCTGACGTGCACCTCTCAAGGCCGAATGGACACGCCTCAGCCACGGCCACGCACAGGCAGCAACACGAGCAGCAATATGCTTGTGGCGCCGGGTCTAGCACATTCCCCTTCCTACTCGTCCGACCCCCTTTCGGATTCAGAAAAGTCGTTCACGAATACCGTATCGACAACTTTCTCGTCCTCAGAATCCAGCGAGTCCGTGGTCATCGCTACCCCTGGGCGGCGCCGCCCTAGCTCGCCGGCCATGACGACCACTGAGCCCGCACTTCAGCTCTCAGTAGACACCGCCTTGTCGCGGCCGCCGTCGATAATCTGCACCACCGACGACGAGCTCCCAGCACGCACAGTTTGGACCCCCAGTCCCCGCAAGAAGCTGCCTTTCTGGGGCAGACCCAGCCGTGAGCTACGCAGAAACGTTTCTGCGCCGTCGACCCCGCGTTCCAGGTCGCCCGACTCTCCTCACAGCCAGACACCCTCATCCTCGTCGCCTGGCCCACGCACCAGCTCTGAGCACTCGTCCAGCCAGCCATCCATCCGCGTTTCCGAGTCTCATCATGGCGCACCCCGGCTATCCTTTGTTGAGGGCAAGAACAGCCTGCTCGGTCCTCCCCTAGGCGCACTTGTGCATCTCGAGGACCGCGCAACATCGCCCTCGGGTGATTCTATGTGCACGATCACCGGGACGCCGAGCTCAAGTTCTCGCACCGCCGTGCTCAAGTCGACCTGCGCATCGCCTGTCGAGCCGTCCCCAGTCTCACGCAAGCGCAGGCTGAACGCGCTCAGAACGCTGGTCGCGAGCATGGATTTTGGTGGTCCTGATGATCACACAGAGAAATGGAACGTTGTCAACTACGACGACAGCGACGACGAGTTCTGGGCTAGCGACGAAAAGCAGGCGCCACAGTTAAACCGCCTGTCCTTCGGGTCCTCCTTCAAAGCCGACAGCGTTTCAAGGCTCGCCCGAGAGAGTACTGTATCCCTTCCCCCGGCGGCGCCCTCTACACCACCGACGAAGGGCGCATGTGCTCGCACGCGGCGATATAGTCGCTCCATGGTATCTCTTGTTGAGAACCACCCATATCCTCACACCTCGCACTCGCCACGGCCGCGCATTCCCAAGCGCGTCTCTTCAAGACAGTGTATTTCACCGTCACAGCCCTCCTCTCGACCACAGTCGCCACTCACACGACCAATATCGCCACCAATGAGTTTGATGACCGTTCCGCCTCCTCGGTTCGAGTTGGAGCCAATCTTGCCGACGTCTCTCCACCGGTCTGGAACGGCGATCCGCAAGTCCACCTCTGCACGGCCGATTGGCACCCCGCGCGAGTTCCCTCGTCCTCGGGCCAGGAAGGAGTCGTTCGGCGTCGTCTATTCGGGATACACCAAGTCGCTGCGCCCGACTAGCCCTCGTGCTCACCAAGCGACCTCGTGGCGCTCATGCCTAGCAAGTGAGCAAGTCTACGACCGTATCGCCGCCGGCCACGACGGCCAGCTCGAGGTCAAGCGCCAGGAGATCATGTGGGAGATGTGCGAGACCGAAGCGGCCTTTGTGCGCGCCTGTCGGGATGTCATTCGGCTTTTTATCACCCCGCTCCGCGACGCACAAGGGGAGTGGATGAAGGGGCTTCCAACTGGGGCGTGCGAGCTCTTCGAGTCCCTCGAGGTCATCTACCACGCCCACTCGGAGTTGTCCATCGGGCAGCAGATCGCGCAGCGCACGTCCGAGGATGTCCTTGACATCGGGACTTTTGTCGATCACTTTGGCGCGTGGGTACACCGGCTCGCGTGCCACGAAAAGTATCTCATGCTCTTCAACACGGTAGTGGCGGAGATTGAGGAGGCCGCACGGGACGAGCAGAGCAATTTTGGCGAGTTCCTGCGCCTCCAGACAAAGGACAACGCGCTGGGGTCTCTGACCGTCGGCAGCATGCTTCTGAAGCCTGTCCAGCGGCTCACAAAGTATACTCTCTTCCTGAAGGTAGGGTTGATGGAGACCAAATCTGACCTCAGCGCCTGTTGTCTGCCACCCCCGAGCCGCACCCCACCCACTTGAAGCTCGTCAAGGTTATCGCTCTCACTGAGAAGACTATCAGCAAGCTGGAAACCTGCAAAGCTCGCGAGGACGACTATGTGCAGCTCCTCGCTCTGGAGGAGCGCCTCACCGACATACCGAACGGCTTCAACATCGCTGTGCGCGGTCGGCGCCTCATCGCCCACGCACAGGTCATCCGCATCTCCCGCGACCCACAGCTTGGGCTGTCGCGCAGTGGCAGTTTACGCAACCTGCGTGTCACGATTCCATCGATGGTCTCAGCCGGCCTGCCATTGAGGAACCCCGCCGTGCGCCAGAACTCGATCGCCTCGGTACAGTCTGGCTCCTCGCGCGCGACGAGGTCGACCCAGTCGTCTCGTGCTGGCTCGACCGATATCGAGCAGAGCCCGGTCTACTCCCTCTCGAGCTCTCCCTCGACCTCATCGTCGCTGTACTCCATGTCCAGCCCAACGATGATTCGCCCCGAACGCGCTTTAAGCCGAAGCCCGTCGACGTCCAGCTCGCTCGCGGAGAGCGTCCGCCCGTCGTCCAAGATGGGCGGGGCGCTGCGCAAGGTCCGCCGCGACGACGTCTACACGATGCTCATCTTCAACGACATGGTGGCGCTCGCCGCGCCGGCAGAGCGCCAGAGCTTCTTCAAGTCACGCAAGACCGAGTTCCGACTGCGCCTTGTGCCCGCCGCCGAGGGCGGCATGGGTACTGTGGACGACGTCCGGGAGATGGAGAGCTCGGGTAGTGCGTTCTTGCCTCGAGCAGTACTGACAGCAGGCTATAAGCGCGTGTTTGCGCTCGCTATGCGCATTCCCGACGGCACGGGCACGGTGGCGAGATTTGCTGTCGCCCCGCCGTCGTCATCGGCGCGGAGGGCGCAGCGGAATGCTGTTCTTCCAGGACAGGCGCTCGAGACGGTCGAGCAGGTCGTGAGTACCCTTGGTGGGAAGGCGCGGGTTGGTTAGTAGGTTCATACACTGGAGTGCTGTTGCCTGTGATGCATCTGTGCCTGTGAGAGTGGAGTGTCGGGGCGTATGGTTCCAGGCATCAAGACGGTCCTCAGAGCGTAATCTTATGGCGGGCATCGGCAGGCTGGATGGCCAGCGCGAGGAGCACTACCAGAAAGAAACCGCGGAAGAACCAGCCCCAGCTCCAGCAAGCTTCGCATATCCGTAATACAAGAACATTGCCTCCATCGTGATCACATCACCACGGCTGGGCAAGCCCCAGCCCGTGGCCCATCCACGAAACCACAACCTCGTCATCCGAGTCGACGCTCTCGACATCGGCGTCCGCCTCGGAGGGCGGCACGCTCCACTCGTCCTCGCGCATAGCGACGAGGCCAAGCAGGCTCAGGGCGCGGTGCGCGCGAAAGTCGCGCGACTCGAACGAGCCCATACTGCCGAGCCCGCTCCCGATCTCCGAGCCGTCGCTCGTCGCCCAGCTGTCGAGGCAGGACGGCGTGCTTGCGCCGCTTACCATGCTGCTCTCCGTCTCGGTCGCGGGGTAGGACGCGTACGAGTCCAGCCACGCGTGCTGGTGCGTGTACAGCGTCGGCGTGCTGGCGTCGAGCACGGGCATGACGAGTGAGACGGTGGAAGCGGCGGTATCGGCGCGCTCGGTCTGCAGAGTGACAGTGCGTGGGCGGGCCTCCCAATGTTCCTGCATCTGCGCTTCCTCGGCCGGCGAGAGCTGGCGCGCCTTGCGTTCCGCGAGGACGTACCAGTCGCCCTCGAGGTGGTCGTCGAGGAGCGCACGGACGTCTGCGACTGAGCGGTCCTGAAAGACGATGCGCAGAATGTCGCCTTCCTCACTCACTTCGAGCGACGTGTTGGGCGTGACGCGCGGCTCGAGGATGCCGAGGTTCTCCAGCCGCGCAAGCAGCGGTATGACCCTGCCAGCCGCAAAGCTGTACGCGTCGTGCATCGGGTCCATGCCCTCCGTGAGGCTGGCGAGGATGGCGACGCCAATCTCGGCGTCGGCATAGTGCACGCGCGGGGTCGGGGCGAGGATGCTCTCAAAGCTTGGCGCGAGCGGGAGACTGAGTGTCGTGGTCTTGCCGGAAGTGACGAGCGTCTCGGGCGTGGGCGGGAGGGGAATGTCGGCGCTGGGGACGACGGGGAAGAAGTGCGCGAGCTCAGCCACGAGGCTGCGCTCGCTCATCTCGCTCTTGGCGGAGCAGCGGCGCTCGCGGCGGTTCTGCCGGAGGAGCGAGCGTGTGCGCTCCCGACGCGGCGTGTACGGCACATAGCGCCTGGCGCGGGGGAGGGCAGGCGAGGAGGTCTCGTACTCTTCGTCAAAGAGGTGGGCGAACGCGCGCAGCACGATTGGCACGTTGCCTGCCTGCGACGCGATGCTGCCTGCCGCAGGGGCCGAGGCGAAAGTGCGCGCACTTCCAAGGCCGACGTTTGCGGGTACGGCGGCACCGCGAGGCGCGCGCGCGCTTGGGCGGTAGCCGCCGCGGCGGAAGGCGCCGTTGACTGGCCCGAGGGGGTTGGTAGGGGCTGTGTGGAGGTATCGCTGCTTGGGCAGGTGTCCTGGACCAAGCGGGACGTGGGCGTGGAGCGGGGAGCCCGAGAGAGTGTGCTGGGTGACATGGACCGCTCGACTGAGTTTGGCCGCCAGCCGCCGCACGGGATTGCGAGCGGCGGACGACGCCGACGTCGCCAGCCGCACCGCCGCGGCGGCGGTGCGGAAGAACGTCGAAAAGTGGCTCGAGGTGTGCCGGAGCACCATGTTAGTTGGCCATGAGTGGTGAGGAGCAGTGAGAGATGGTCAGTCGCATGGCGCTGGTTTTATGACGGAGAGAGCGATGCCGGTCGGCAGAGAGACACATCAGCGTCGACAGCTCGGCGGAGTGGCAGGCACGATCGCTTAGTTGCTTCCGCTCAGCGCCACGCGATTATCACGTGGCATTACTCGACTGTCCACCAAAACAATCTCCATCTCGAAGTGCCAGTCGTCGCGTCACTCATGGAGGGCATCTTCGTGCACTCCTCCGACCCCGCCTCGCCGCCTCTCCGACTATCAGGCTCGAAGCGCAAAGCGCACCGCCACCCGTCGGAGAGTCCAGAGGCGCCGCGGCGGAGGGCGCACCGGGGGAGCAGTCGAGATTCGTCTATCGAGTTGGTGGGCATGCCGTCGAAGGCCCGCGCGCAAGCGGGGCCGTCGAGAGCAGTAAACCGAGTGAAGAAGCGCGACACGACCCCAGAAAGTCCCGACCCGCTCAACTGTATTAGTCCATACAAGGCAGCGCCGTTTCTCAAGGTTCACAAGCGCTTGGGCCGGGATGATGGCTACGAGTCCCCTGATGAGATCGACGCACTGAGTGATGACCGTTTCAGCTCGCCCGAGGCGACACCGACCAAGGCCAAGCCGCTCGCGACAAAGGACATGAATTACGCGGGTCCTGCGCCGCATGTAGGCAGGGCAAAGGAAGCACCTTCAAACATCATTGCGCCCAAGCAGCACGTGAACAAGACCAAGCCAACAGTACCGCCACCCGGCGCTCGCATCCCAAGGCCGAAAGTCAAGGCCCGACCACCGCCGCCGAGCTCCACGCCCACCTCGCCCGAACCCGACAAGCCGAAAGTCAGAGCCGGCAACTCATCCAAGTTGCTAAAGCGACTGAGCTCGATGGAGATTGACACCGATGCCACTCCCAGGCCACGGCACGCTCCGACCTCGGGGCGTTTGCTGTCCAAGAAATCATTACCGAGCGCTACCCAAGGACTGTCGGATAGTGACGACCTCGACGCACTCTTGGAAACAGACCGAGAGAAGCAGCGGCGAAGAGAGGCCGCTGAAAGACGAGCGCGGGCAGACGAGGAGCTTGCTGCGAAGACGGCTGCCTTGAATGACCTGTTGATGAACGGCGATGTGTCGGTGGAGCTTCCTGCTGCTCCAGCTGGGAGCGAGTTCTTCGATGCGTTCGACATTGGCCGAGTCCAGGACGAGCGGAGAATGCTCGAGCGGCTCCAGTATGTGATGTGAGACGCATTGCTCACGACAGCACACTATCTGAGGCTCGTGATGCCCTTTCTCCCGTGAAGCCTAAAATCCCGGAATACGATCGTGAGCACACCCTCTCCTTCCTCGACTAATTGCAGCTGAATTTGCAGACCCGACCAACATTTGCGAGGTAAGCTAGTTGGCGCACTTTAGCTGATCACAGTTCTGCTCACATCCCCTCCCACTGAACCCGACACCAGAGCTGCTCGCCCTGCGGAAACGCGTCGACCACACGTCGCACGGTTGGAACAGACGCGTGGAATATTGCGCGCAGCACCGCGCAGAGACCAGCACGATCCCGCATGGCATTCGAGCGGGCTATCCTACAAATATTGACTTCGTGGCCCTCGACGAGCGGCTAGAGAACGGCTTCGTCGCCTCTCGCCTGAGGCGAGTCATCGCAGACCCAGCCCTGAGCAAGTTCTTCCGCCGCGCGCAACGCGAGATCGACGCCATGGGCATGATGAAGTGGAAGAGTCTTTCGCACCAGGCAAAAGACTCGGTGCTGAATCGGGCTACGGCAGGATAGTGAGCTCATCCCTCTCGCAGCAAGCTGACCACAGCTACGGCGACATTGGTCGCGCGATCATGATCCGCCACTTTGAGCTGCTAGCCCAGGCGGGTCTGTTCGACCTGTCATCAGTTACCATCGAGCCGCTGTTAGCAGCAGACTTTATCGTCGTGGTCCTTGTTCCCGAGGCGGCGGTCCTGCTCATCATGCAGGACAAGGGCTGGACCGGTCGGCCATCTGGCTCGGCGTGGGACAAGGCGCGCAAGGAAGCCATGCTCGTCCGCGACGCGAGTGCGCCGTATGGCCACTGTCGGTTCAAGGAGGAGAGCGGGAAGGAGATCATGGCGCGAGTCGAGGCGCGCGTGAGCGAGAAGAAGGCGAGGTTGAAGAGCATGGCGGACGCTGCCGAGCGGGACGGGGTGCGGTTGGCTAAAGCCGCGCGGATTGAGCCTTGGGACGACTCGGACGAGGAGGAGGTAAAGGAGGGGACGGCGAATGGCAGGAAGGGCAGGTCGTCGCAGGTCATTATTGTGAGCTCTGACACGGACGCGCGGGAGGAGAGCGACTGGGGATCGAGTGACTGGGATTCTGCCATCGCTGCCATCCCCGACTACGGCGTGGACACGACGCCAACGAAGCAGCGAAAGCACAGCAAGGAGAGGGAATCGGTGCCGCGAATGCCGAGGCATTGTCTCACTCCGATGGCCGTCCCGCGCAGCCATACGGGTGGGGAGGTCTCGTCGCCAGCACCCAAGCCGTCGCAGCGCAAAGTCGAGAGGCCGTCGCCGAAGCGCAAGCTCATCCCCTCGTCGCTGCCCCCGTCGCAGCGCAGTTCGAGCCCCGCGTCGTCCGCTGGCGGCTGGGACCTCACATACACCGGCGAAGCCAAGCACACCCGCTGGTCCTAGACATCCGTACAATATGTATAACAGCCACGAAACCAATACATGCATGGGTATGCAGTGCGGGTACTATAACAGAACGTGTACAGTCGTCACACAAGCGTCCTAACTACTCTGCGAGCTGGTGCGCGGCGAGCTTGGCGCGAACGCGGCGCACCACCTCCCACTCGTCCGGATACTCGTCCTCGTCCGCGCGCTCGAGGTATCCTTCCGGCACAAGTCCTTCTTCACCCGTATCCAGTCGAACAGCGACGACCCAGCCGTCGCCCCCGTCCCCGCCTCCGCGCCCGCGCACGTCGACGAGCAAGCCGGCACTCATGGCCATCTCATTCACGCCGACGGCGGCAAACTCATATGCTGCGCGGTACAGCCCGTCTGGCTCGTCGGCGTACTCCTCGCTGCCGTCGTCAACGTCGTACTCGGGGTCGTCGGACCAGTACTCGTCGTTCGTGTGGTCCGGCTCGTCGTCGAGCGGGCTCTGCACCTCGGGCGTCTCGTCGTCCTCGCTCCTGCCCCAGCTCGAGAGGCCGAGGGAGAATCCAAACATGCCCATGCCACCGCCACCGAGGCCGCGGCGCGGCGCAGGCTTCTCGGGCTCGGGCTCGCCCTCGCCCCAGTTCGAGTACGGCCTGTTCCGCCCCAGACCCGCGAAGCGGTCGTCGCCGCGCGGGAACGCGTAGTCGCGCACTATCACGCGGCGGATGAGCGTCGACGCGATGGAGGCAGAGAGCGTCAGCGGCGCGGTGGGGACGCCCGGCGTCTCTGCGCCAGAGACGGATGTGGACGACTCGGCGTGCGACTCGTGCGCGTCGGCGGGGTCCTTTGCGGACGTTTCAGCGGCCTCGGCGCCGCCGAGCCGTGGCGCCGGTTCGGGTGCAGTAGCAGAGCTCGTAGCCGAGAGCTCTGCTGCAGAGGAGCTTGCTACGGCCTCACGCTCGGGCAGTTCGCCATGAATGACGTTCGAGCAGAGCGCACTCCTCGGACGCGTCCGCCTGCTCGCCGTGCTCGATATGGACTGGGCGCGGTCGCGCTGCGCGCCGGGACTGGGTGTCGTGCGCACTGGCGCAGGGGGCGAGGTCGCAAACACCCCGTGCCCGCCAGGCGACGCGCGCGGCGAGACGTGCGGGCTGATGCTGGGCGAGCCGATTATGACCTGTGACGGCGGGCGGCTTCCGGCGGGCGAGGGCGGGGCCGGGCGGTGGCTGGTGAGGCTCGAATTCGAGCGTGGCTTGGGAATGCCCCCGTAGCCTGAGAGCGACGAGACGAGGGCGGACGCAGGGCGACCGCGCCGGCCGCCGCTTGGGGGATTGGACGAGGACGCGGACGTCGGGTTGGAGAAGAATGGCGAGGTGTGCGAGGGCGAGGACGGCGAACGCGGGGAGCGGGGTGATGTGGGTGCTGGGGAGCGCGAGAAGGATGCACCTGATAAAGGAGGCGGGTGGTGCTTGCTGGATGCTGGCATTGGCGCGCTTGCGGTGCTTGCGCTTGCGGAAGTGCTCGCTGTGGAAGTTGCGCTTGGCGTTGCCGACTCCGGCGCCCACGGCTCATATACTGAAACCTCTGGCGACACGCCGGGAGAGGCATCCTCGATAGGCGACAGCGGCGTGGAGGTGAAGCCGCTGCTCGGCGCGCTGGGAGTCAGACGCGCGTGATCGTCTTCGCCGGTGGTGGCGGGCGGCGCGGGACGAGGGATCGGGGCGGGAAGGTGGTCCGGTGTCACATCAAAGGTGGGCGGGACCCAGGCTGGCTGCTTCTCTGCGTCGGCCGCGTCGTGCAGCTGGATGCTGTCACCGACGCTCATGGCGCTCATGGTGGATGGAGGAGAGTCTGGTGGTAGGATGAGCGACGACGAGGCGACAGAGGGCCATCAGTTCCGGCATTCCCCCATGGTCCAGGCCCGACGCGACATCTGCCTGATCCTCGAATGCTCATGAAGTGGGCGCGATGCATGCCACTGTGCGTACGACGGCGTGCAGCATGCACGAGAGAGATGCATGCTGCAGCAAGAGCAGTCTCTACGCGCAAGTCTAGACGAAAAGCTGGTCGCCCCCCTGCCGTAAGGGCGTTATTATATGCACAACGTGAATAGTCTACCAGCCACCAATCCAGTATCCGACGGCGGCCATGGAACTCGCGCAGATGAGATTGACACCAGAGTTGGACAGAATGTCAAGACCGGGGCCGACGGGAATCACTCCCGCGGCTGTCGCGCGTTCTGGACTCGAGTGATCGGTGAGCACACGACCATCCTTGGTCGAGTAGAGCGTGCGCTGCAGGGTGGCGCCGAGTAGCGAGTCGAGCTGCAGTGACATATTGTAGATGTAGACGAGTGCGTAGAGTAATGTCAGCTTGAACACAGACAGGTGCGACGAGTAACCCACCAAGCTGCCGAGCAGACCCGCTGCCGTGCCGAACGCGACAATCCCCATCGGTCCGCGCCAGCCCGTGCGCAATGACCAGCAGGCTGTTGCCTTCATGGCGTGCCATAAGCCCTTCGAGGCGACTGAGACGGACGCGCGCGGGTCTTCGAGACAAAGGCCGAGGGCGACCACTGCGCCCATGAACGCGCCGCCAGCAGCAGAAGCGACAAGCCCGCGCGTTGTGACACCACCGTTCGTGCCGGGAGGGACAGTCTTCAGGGTAAGAATGTGCACCGGCCGAACGGGGGAGAGGATGCCTAGTTCGGAAGCAAGGGTGTCAGCCAGACAGGTGGCATAGTGGCTGCTGTCAGTGATCGCATCTGGGCCGGGAGAGGATATTGGAGCTGTAGCTTGCGCACAGCCACATGCAGCGTGTACTTCCTAGCAGATCGGACTTACCCAAGGAGTGCAAACAACAGGCAGCGAGCCAGGCCGGGAGCAACCAAGGAAGGTGAAGGTGAGTTCTGCATGTTAGCTGGCTGTTTCGGCGCACCCAGCTCCTACCTACCTCATAGTGGTATCGATAAGCCAGAGCAGCAACAGCCCCGGGGAGCGAGTTACTCAACACCTGGATCCAGTCTCGGTTACCCCCAGGCTTGGACGGATCGGGGCCATCCTCGAAGGAAGCCTTGACGGACGCCTTGACCTGATGTCAGTTCTGTAGCTATCCACGCTGCCGCCCCGGAGACGCTGATAGCGCAATGCAAGTAGGTCAATCTCACCTTGGTGGCCTGTGACCCAGCGAGGTAGAACACGATCATGGTGACGCCGAACAGCTTGACCGGACCCGCCAGATGAGCATATCCTGCAACCCACGCCGCGACAGCCCCCGAGCCCGATAGGGAGCCCTTGCGGTAGCCATGTGCGGCCAGACCAGTCGCGACGAGCGCCGCGCTGGGATAGACGTTCCCGACCGCCGTGTTGATCATTGCAGGCAGTGTGGTCAACACCGAGGAGCCCGTCTACAACTCATTCATGTGGTCGCCAAAGTGGAGGCCTGTGCGGAGCTCCAAAAGCACGTGTCATTTGGAACATCGCGTGTATCAATGAGCCACAAAACTCGCGGGCGAGAGCGTGGAAGTCTCTATCCTTCCATTGTTGTGAGTAACGACGTCGTGCAGCGCTGCCTGGCTTCAGCCCTGCAGCTAGACACCGCCTTGAAAGCATACACTGACATTAGTTTACGAATGATGACACTCCGCGGCCGCAGGTGTTTGACTGCGCCCCCTACGGGAAGCGGCGCAGATTGACAGCAGCCGTCCGGCGGCCACCCTCCTTGTTATAAAGGGGCGGCAAATATGGTCTGAGTCAATGGAAGGAGCGGGCTGTGCTCGTGTTGTAAGGCGGTCATGGCGACGGAACGAGGGGTGACCTTCGTGCTCGTGCTCTGTGTTGTAGACTTCCCTTTCATCTTCGTTCCCCTGCCCTCGAATGTATTCTACTTCCTTCGCTTCCCAGTATCATATCCAACGTCGCAACTTCTAACTGTATGCTGCTTCATTCACTACAACCAACGTTGGTGGTAGCCAAAAGTCAGCCTCGACAGCCAAATAGGCACACGAAAAGGCCCGCCACGAGTCCTCGGGCACCTACCGCCATCCCGAAATCGCCCATCGGTCGGACGTCCTCGTTGGCTCTTCCCTCCCCAGCCAGACTCTTCACCACCACCACCCCTCACCTCTCACCGCCAAAAATGTCCCTCCTCCGCGTCACTGTGGGTATCGGCACCGACACGAGCACGCGCGCGGCACGGGAAAGCATGGCTGTGTAGGGAGATTTTGGCGACCAGGCGGGAGTTTGGGCCGAGTTTGCTCCGACGCCGAGGTGCTCGGCGCCTTACATCTCGGCGTCGGCGGGCTGGCATACTGCCAGGCGTGGCGTGCATGGGGACTTGCATGGCTACGAACGGCATCTCTGCTGGTGTGCTGGCGCTGTGATGGAGTTAAGCGTCGGTCAACCATAGCGATGTGGACTTGGCGTCGACTTCATCGCAGAGCCATGCGCCGTCATCGGCTGGCGAACCCAGCATCGTCACCTCCCTTCCTCGCCTTCCACGCTTTCCCTGCTGCCATGCTTTCCCTGCTGCCACGCGCGTGCTCGCTGTTGCTGGCAAGTTTCTAATGCAGGAGCTGACAACAGGCCCAGCGCGCGCCCCTCTTCACCCGCGCGTTCTCCGCGTCGGCCTCGCGCGGCGACCTTATCAAGGACCTTTACATTAAGGAGCTCAAGGGCTACAAGGCGCCTGCCAAGGTGGGTTCGGAATAGAGGGAGGATTCGGGTGCTGCTATCGTGGAGGCTGAGCCATCGCTACCTAGGAGTGACTACCTCCTCGGTTGGCAGTGGCTTTCTCGTCTGTCCGTCGAGGCTAGCGGAAGCTGCTGCTGTATGCTGCTGCCTGGGCACAGCTGATCTGTGCGCAACACAGCAGCAGAGTTCGACTCCCAGTCCCCCGCTTTCATCTCTGTCATCGCAAGCGAATACTGACCGCAGGCCGCCGACGCACACAAGGACGTCGTCCGCAACTTCAACGCGCCGTCTTCCCCCTCGGCGCCGCAGATCCCCTCGGACCTCGCCTCGGAGATGTCCAAGTTTGACTCCACCGAGCCCCAGCTCGGCTCCAAGCCTGCCGCCAAGAAGGCCTCGCAGGCCGAGGACGGCGCCGGCAACGCGCAGGAGTACCTCCAGTTCCTCGAGGCCGACCTGCCCAAGAACGCCCACCACTAAACTCTGGTAGCAAGAGAAGTGAGCGCGAGCGGGCGCTGGATTAGCTGGGTCCGCGAGCGGGAGGTGTGCACGCCCGTTTTAGAGCGCGGCAGTCAAAATGCATCGATGAAAGTGCTGATCGGGACTACTCCTCCATCGCGTCCTCCTTCTTCGTCTTGGCGCGGCGGTCCTTGCCTTTTGCGCGTGCGGCATCAATGACTTCGGCTGTTTGTCAGCTGCGTCAGAAAAGCTGGGCGAAAAGAAGCCGCACATCGCAAGTGCGGTAGTGCTTTTGCCAGTCCGAGGACTCACCCTTGCTCTTACTCTCACTCAGAGCCTTGAACAGATCCAGCACAAGCGGGAGCATGTTATGCCGCCTGAGGGCATTCTCAAACTTGCCCGCGGCCGCCTTGGTGCGCTCGTGCTCGAGCTGGTCTGAGAGCTGCAGCTTGGTGGTGGCATCGAGGCTCGGATCGGCTAGATGGCGTTCCAGCCGGGGAATCGCCGCGGAGCGGAGGGCGAGGAGGTTGAACATGACCTGCTGTTAGGACATTCTGCTGTATCGTGGAGCCATCAGCCCCTTGAGTAAGGGTGTGTCAGCTTAGAAGGTAAGACAAGCCAGCTGGGAGGGAGAAGTGTGGAGAATGATGAAGGAGCTAGACAGGGTTGTGGTTGCTCAGGCCCCAGGAAGCGAATATCGAGGAGACACTCACCGAACCTGGTGGGTACGTCGCAATCCGCGCCTCGATAGTCTCTCTGGCAGCATCGAGCCAGTTATCCTCGACAGCGGCGTGCATCAGCGGGCTGGTGCGCAGGCCGTCGAGCTCGTACAGCACCCCGTTGACAGGGAGGTAGGTCACGAAGTGGTACGCGTCCTCCTTCTCCCGTTCTGGGACGGCACTAGGATCCAGGGAGAAGGGCGACGCTTTGGAGAACGAGTTGTGGACCTCGCGAATGCGATCCGAGGAGGCAACTACGTGGCCAAGACTGGGATTAGCTGATAATTCATACGAGCGGCAGCTAAGGGGATAAGGAATCATGGCGTGGGTGGTGAAGAGGAAAGAGACAGGACACAGGGGAGCCAGTGAACGGGTAACGAATTCCGCACCGAGCACACATGGAGGGCAGTGGGGTAGTAGGAAGGAATGGAAGACTCACTCCATGCTTTCCATACCAGCACCGAAGTCGCGCAAGTTCTCCAGCTCAGAGCCAATGCCGATGCTCTCGCCCTTGTGCTCGCTGCCCTGCCCGGGAATGTTCATGACGGCATTGAGCGCCGCGATCGTCCCGCACGAGTTGTTGATCACCTGGAGTCAGCCCACACTTTCACCACAACAGCGGTGCTTGCAGCTCGACGTGGCAGGATATTGAAGCTGAAGTCGTCGAGCAGAGTGACTGACCTGGTTCGCAAACCATACGCCCGCCTCGTTCGAGTCCACCTCCACGCCAGCGCCTTCCTCGCCCCCGGCGCGGCCGACCCACTTGAACAGGAAGATGAGGGCGTGAATCGGCTGGAGCGTCGAGAGCGTCTCGGCGTCGAGGGAGTAGAGATCATCCTGGGGTCAGCTCATTAACCTTGGATTCCCTTGAGTAGCTTCACTATCGCATCGGACCTCAGCTCGCACCCTGCGACGGCGAAAGCTGGACACGACGCGTAGGCTGCTTCGCGCCGAGGAGCACTCACCACCTGAAGACCAGTCACGCCAAGCTGCCTCAGCAGCTCAGAGAAGACCTGCGGGTCCGACTCGGTCAGTGACCAGCCTGATGGGTCGTCCATGGTGATTGAAGGAGGTAGGGAGGCGGATGATGTGGAAGTTGGAACATCAGCAATGACGAGTTGCCTCCACTTCAATTTTCAGCAAAGAACAGACAGGCTGAAGGTTTGCGCCGAACACCTCTGTCTCTACGCCAACGATTCTCATCAGGTAGAGCCGCTGGGGGCCCTCAACCCCTGCTGCTGCCCAAGTACACACCATGCAGATGCCGGATTATACAAACAATACACTGGTGGCCATTACGCAAACCAGGCGCGGATCTTCTCCATCTCCTTGTGCCAGTCCTCATACTGCGCGACCATGCTGCTCACCTCGCTCTCGCTGGCGAGTGGCTCGGGCGTCCCGCCGTCTCTAATCCGCTCGGCCGCCCGAAGGGTCGCCGCGAGCGTGTCGCTCAACTCCATATACTTTGGATACAGCTCGTCGTAGCGCTCGCGCAGCGCGCGCGCGTCCACCTTTGGCGAACGCGGTGATGGGTCGCGCTCGCGTTTTGTCTCCCGCCGGTCCCTCTCACGGTCTCGGCCCTGGTCTCGGTCTCGGTCTCGTTCACGGTCGCGGTCGCGATCTCGATCGCGCACCTCTGGCGTGCTCTTCCTATGCCCGTTCGTCTCTGGCGCCGCCGCCTTGCGCTTGAACGACGGCAGAGTGCGCTCGGGTACACTCTCGTCCGAGCGGCGGCGCTTGGGGCGCTCGTCGTCGGAGCTTGTGTATGCCGGCGATGGGCGCCGACGGGCTGCAGCCCCGTTGCCATTGCTACTCTTGAGCTTGATCGGTTCCTTCAGCGGCTCCTTGCTCCGCGCGGTGCCGTTGACGGCCTTCGGCTTACGATCTCGCCCGCGCTCGTCCTCGCTACTCTCACTCGAGGTGTAGTCGCGCGACACGCGGCGCTCTTTGCCACCCTCGAGCTTGCGCTTCTTATCGCCCTTGGGAGGAGGCTTGGCCTTAGCTTTCGGATCCGGCTTCTCCACATCCTCCATAGGCTCGTCCTGTATGCGAGGACTTGCAGTGCCGTCGGTCCTCGAGTTCGGCAGGCTTGATGCTCGCTTGGCTATCTCTGTACGCATGCGGGCAATCTGCTTGCCGACCTTGGTGCGCTCAACCTTGTCCTTCTTCTTGCCATTGCCTGCTGGTGATTCGGCACGACTCGGTGGGAGACTCGAGGTAGAGGCAAGCTTTATCGGCGACACCGAGTTGCGCTTGCGCGGGGAGGAGGGCTTGGCGGGTGCTGAGGATGGAAGAGGCGCCGGGCCGGGTGGTGATGGTGTGGATGTCGAAGCAAGTATCGGTGCTGGAATGGTTGGAACAGCGGGTGGCCCTCCGGCCAGTGCTTCCTCCTCCTTCTTGCTCAACGCGTCACGCTCCTCGGCGTCCGGAGGCAGGTCCAGCTCGTCAAACGCCTTGCGCGCGAGCATGATGACCCTCACTTTATCGTCGTAGCTGTACGGCGCCCAGCCGCCAACCTTGATCTTGGCGTATTGTTGCGGCCGCAGAGCCCACTTGGGCAGCCCGTCGATCTGTTGCGTCACGGCAATCTGGGGTCATCACAAGTTTGAAACGCAGTACGCACGACCTTGACCGTCCGCACGACATCATTCAAATCGCCGTTGGTGCCCGCCACAATCTCGTCGAGGCTCGCTGGGCCAAGGGCGAGGAACTGCACCACGAGCGTCTTCAGCGGGATACGCTCTGTGCCGAGCATGGATGCCGCCGGACCGCTCTGCGAGCGGAGCATCGGCGCAGGCTGGTGCGAGGGCGCAGGCGAGGCGCGAAATTGTATGGTGTCCACCGGTCGGGCGTGCGAGGCCACCTGGGCAGTAGGCTTGCCAGTCACGCGCTCGGCGCGCTGTGCGCGTTGTCGATCTAGCGCCTCGCTCTGCTGGCGCACCTTCTCGGCGGCTAATGACGTTGCACCGACAGTGAAGGGGACGCTGAGGCGACCGGCGGCAATGCCGACGGGGACGAGGTGATTGTCGGTGTATGTAAAGAGCTCAGAGGCCTGGCTCGAGCCAAGTGCTTCGAGTGGGATTGGGTCGTGCCCCGAGATATCAAGAGACTGGTGTCAGCTGGAGAGCATCAGATCGCCTCACCATTCCATCGTTGACCGTGAACGAGATCTCATCCCCATGAGCTGCTGCGTCGGCCAGCTTTGTCCATGTATCCTCTGGAAAGCGGACCAGGAAAGCTGGCGGCGCATTGCGCTCGCCTGGGGCGAGCGGAATGGTGCCGCTTGGCAGCGGCATTGCCTATGTTTGGTGAGGCGAGCCTCGATGTGGGGAGGGAGAGATGTCGGGTTACAGCCGGCCCGAGATAGACCGTAGATGTACAGAGGATGAACGAAAGAGAAAGAGAGAGAGCGAGGGGCGAGGATACCGTCAAGGCATCAGAGTGGCGGCGGCAGTCGAGGACAATAGACTGGGAACGATCACAGCGAAGACAAGGATGTTCGCTCCGTCGACTAGAAGCGCGGTTCCGTCGGGTAATGCCGCGGGGTCGGAGTTGCGGGGTGGAGGGCGAAGGTGGGCGGGGATGGGGAGGAGATGGAGAATGGAGAGGCTAGACCCCCGTCGAGGACGGCCGTAGGAGCTGAAGGCGAGAAGAGCGGAGTGGGAATGTGGACAATGCAAGTCTTGGCTGGTCACTCGGTGAGTTACTTGGGCGGGTGACCATTCCTCTGATTACCCTCTCATTGTTCAACAACGCATTGTCCAGTGCTGGCACTGTGCATACACTGAAGCGGCACCCTCATGCTTCTACAGCAGTCAGACATGGATGCGCTGCATGTGGGCGAGCGACCACCACAGACTGACTGTGGCGGCAGATTCAGCCTCACAGTTCGATCTCGGCTCCGCCGAGCCGCACGCTCTTGTTTCATGCTGCTCTGCCAAACGCTCCTCGCCGTGTTTGATGCACACCAGGCCTAGGGCATACGCCTGCTCTGACTGTGAGGGTCCTCGAGCTCGCGGTCCTAGGCTATCGGTAGCTTGGCGAGGCGGGAGAGGTTCTGCGGACTACGACGTCGCCCGAGCCTCGACCGCGGGAGACTTCACGTGCACATGACGGTTGTCGCACGCTGAGCATCCTCGCATGAAGGGGTTGACTGGATATGGGATGGCTCTCACGCGGAACGGAGGCGGATCTCGGCTTGGATCTTGGAGCTATGGCCACTGGTGGGCGACAGGCGAACAAGATCTGGGCATCATGGTACATGCATAGTCTACCTCGAACACTCCTCGACTGCAACTCGTGGCCAGATCATTGTTGGACTGTGCATCAGTTGCTATTCAAGGCAGAAAAGCATAGCAGAACTCACTCGGCTTGATCTTGAAGTGCAGCGTGATGAGAGAGAAGATGAAGCACTTCGATCAGCCACGCTGATAGATGACTTACCTTGAGATCCTGGACTAGATAGTAGAACACGCGCAGACCCTCAGCATCTGCGCTGTCATTAACGTCTGCCAACGAGCCAATCTTGGCCGTCTGCGCGTCAGCTTCCAAAGCGTTCTACAGAGCTGATCACTCACCTCGAAGGAGATGTGCTCCTTGTCTATCCGCACTTCCAGCTCTTGCCTGCCGACAACGTTCTTCTTCGGCCATTGTGCGTCGTCTTCCCTGCACTGTCAGTGAGGCTCAGCGCAGGATCGCACTTGGTGATCTCGCTCTCCCGGACAATGCGCTTCAACTCGTCGGCGACGGCAGGGCCGACATACACTGGCTGTCAGCTATTTAGTTCCCGACAGGCGCGGCCTTGCCGCTTGCATTCGAGACTCACGCTCTTTGCGGATCAAAGAGTCGTTACGGTAGTTCGAGTTGTTGGCATAACGAAGACGGCCTTGAGTTAGATCAGCTGCGCGTTGGCGACATACCATGCCCGTACTCGAACTCAAGGAACTCGTGCCCGTGCATGCCCTGGTGACCGGTGCTGGAGGTTAGCTGCTGCTGATACGCGCGAGTTGACACGCACTAGTACCTGCACTGTCAGCGATGTCACAAGATACAGTGGGATGGACATACCGAAGGTAAAACGGGTCGCTTTCGAGGTCGCTGGAAGCCATTGCTACGAGACTTTTGAGACGGGTAGGTCCTTTAACTTTCGTGTGCTGGAAGAGACGGCGAAGATCGTGTGCTTTACTCGTCGAATGCGGGCAGCCTGTCGATGTTGTTATTTCAGTGCTGAACTCAGCCATGATCGATCAGAGCGGGGTGGCGGCGGCGATATCTCGGCAATAGACGCGTGGCACACCCAAAGTCATGTTGACGCGTCCAGAGACGCGTCTGATTTCTCCTCCACCTTACCCACTACATACAGCAAGCATGACCGCTGACACTGCCAACGCAGCTGTTCCCGCCAAGCGCGAGGCCGAGGACGTCTCTGCGGCGCCTGTGAAGGTCGCCAAGCTCTCTCCTCTTGTGAGTGCTCCTTTGGATTGCCTGAGCGAATCGGTAAGACGCAAGCGGTAGGCTACCTCGTACCGTGTAGCTGGAACTATTTCACATCTACACCATCCACGCCCATCCATGAGACCTTCTCAACGCCTCCTACGCATGGCGAGAAGAGTAGCTTACGCGCAGGACGAGCCCCTCCGCGTCAAGCGTCTTGCGCCTACCGCGACGATCCCGACGCGCGGCTCCGCACATGCCGCTGGCTTTGACCTCTACGCGTCGCGTCCGTCGACCGTCCCTGCGCGCGGCAAGGCCATGGTCGACACTGACATTGCCATCGCTCTGCCGCAGGGTACCTACGGCCGTATCGCTCCTCGCTCTGGGCTCGGTGAGTAGCTGCTTGAGCCGACACTGGCACATACTGTCTACGCAGACGGGAAGTCTAATAACAGCTGCCAAGCACTCCATCGACACTGGCGCTGGCGTCATTGACGTCGACTACCGCGGCCCGCTGAAGGTCATCCTCTTCAACTTCTCGGACGTCGACTTTGAGAGTAAGCCTCATTGGTTCTGGTTCAGCTAACATCAGTCTCGCAGGGCGACCGCATCGCCCAGCTCATCATGGAGGAGATCCGCATGGCGCCTGCGGTTGAGGTGGAGGACCTTGACGCGACGGTGCGCGGCGAGGGCGGGTTTGGGAGCACCGGCGGCTTCGGTGTCCAGGTCGTCCAGGCTTGAGGAGGCCTAGACGCAGACGTTGCGTGCACTATATAGACGGCTGTATGTACAATATCACCCCTGGTCCGACCTAGCAGGTCTGAGAGTCTTGACTGCGCGGTGGACACTCTACGTTATGACCGCCGGGTACTGCTCGGGCTCGCGTTCGGCCTCGGCCAGATTTCTCGGTGACCTGATTTCGTCTGGCGGAATCTCGAGTGTACACAAATACCCACACCACGCCCGCGCACTGTCGATAGACTCTCATGCTTCGTGGCGCACGTCGCATAAGCACCAAGACCATGGCTCTTACCGTGTCGCCAGCTCCCACCAGCCGAGTGCGTGCCGCCCACTGGAAGGACGACGGACCGAGTGGATTCAAGAACCCGTGGCCGTCAGCCAAGGGCGAACACGTGGGTAGATTGTTGTTGTTGGGGTGAATAGGCAGCGATGTCGGCTGCACCAGCGTCGATGCTGAGTATTATTGGCTCCTTAAGCTAGAGGGTTGCACGGTGGCGAGGAAGGCTGCTCTGAGTTTGTTCACAACTGACCACAGCACTTCTCCGATGTGGTCAAGGTGACCGCTCCTTCCGTCAGAGCTGACCGCAGTTCATGTGGGGGGTTAGAGGCACTTGGAGCATGTGTAACACCAGGGAATTGGACTGAAGGGACACGATCCGGTCGAAGGAGCCGCAGCCGTCCCGCGCGCAACACCAGACTTTACTCTCGCCACCGCGAACGCTGCGAGTGCTACGAAGGGTGTGAAGGCTACTTGGCTCGGCCACGCCTGCGTGCTGGTCCAGTACCCTGCTGCGAATGGTGGGGCGGGACTGAATGTCCTCTTTGACCCGGTATTTGAGAACAGATGTGGGCCGACGCAGCTCTTCGGCGCACCTAAGCGTTTCACGCGTAGGTAAAGGGTGTTTCTCTGGCTGATGTCAGCCGTCCCGTGCACTCTGGAGGAGCTGCCAGAGATTCATGTGGTCGTGAGTATCTATCTATAGCAGCTTTGCGAGTTGGTAGATGAAGCTGATGACAGGTGCTCTCGCACAACCACTACGACCACTTGTCGACCACAACCTTGACACGCCTTTTCCAGCGCTTTCCATCGGCTCCGCTGCTGATGCCGCTCAACACGAAGCACATCACCCACGGTGTCGGTGCAAAGACCATCCGCGAACTAGACTGGTGGGAGAGTGTCACAGTCACACGTGGCGAGGATCAGTGGAAGTTTACCGCTGCACCTGCCCAGCACATGACGGCGAGGACGACATTTGATCTTGCCAAGAGCCTCTGGTGCAGCTGGGCTATCCATGCAGGGAACGGGGAGGGACAGTCTGCTGTGAGTTTCGAGACACTGCCGAAACTCCCGTTGTTGGCTCCACGTCTCCCGAGTTGCTCAATGCTGACGGCAGGTCTGGTTTTCAGGTGACACGGGTGTGTATCGAGCTTAATCAACCTCGTCGTGAACTGTCAGCTAACGCGTAGGGTACTCCGCTGTCGACAAGGAGACGCACGACATCGACCCCTCCCGGCCAGTCTGCCCCGAGTTCAAGAAGATTGGCGAGGAGCTGGGCCCCTTTGACCTTGCCTTTGTCCCTATCGGCGCGTACTTGTCGAGGAGCTTCCTGAGCACGGTACACTGTTCACCAGTTGACGCCGCAAGAGTATTCAAGGACGTGGTGGGTCTTCAACTACATCTTCGCGCTATGAACTTGTCTAACATCAGCGCGCAAAGAAGGCTTTCGCTATTCACTGGGGCACATGGGACTTGAGCCACGAGCCGCTAGCCGAGCCGCCCCAGCTGCTGGCGCAGGCAAGGAAGCAGCTGGACATCAGCGAGGACGAGCTCGACATCATCGCGCTCGGCGGCTCTGTCACCGTCTAGCGAGCCTGTGCTGTGACTATAGATATCTCGGGCCATGTATCCATCGCGTGTATGGGATGATGCGCTGCTGCCATCATGGCGACACCAACACGACTGCCACAAAACGCACGATTACGAACCATTACAAACCCTAATTAGCTTCAAAATGTAATGACTAGGCGACAACCTAATTCGTGCCTGCATTCATTGTGCAAGTTGGATTCTCTCTCCAACCCATCACCCATCGCCTCCCTTCGACTCTGCGCAACTAGACGACTCGAACGGCGACGATGCCGACAGAAGGCTCGAACGACCGCGCCCCGTCGCCCGCTACGGGGCCTGATCGTGCGCGGTCATCCTCGCCATCCAAAGCGCTCCGTCTGTCGCCGACCAAGTTGCCGCCGCCGCGCACTCATGCTCTGCCCGCGCCGCCGCCTGGTGCCAGGTCCGTGCCGCAGTTCAGGACGCTGTCGGAGCGCATTACCGGAGAGGGGGGAGGCGCTGCTGGAGGCAGTGGGGAGCGGCGCGTACCAAGTGATGGCGCCAATGGCCACGGCGGAGAGAGCAAAAGCAGGGAGACGAAGCTCGGGGGCGGCTCCTCGCCTAAGCGCTTGATAGACCGTCTCATGCCGCGAGGCGCTCGGAGCGGGCTGGAGAGCGAGGAGGAGGGCGAGGTCGCCGAGGGCACACCGCAAACACACCCGCGGGAGCTCAAGATCAAAGGCGCGAACGGGGACCACACTGGTGGCTCGCAGGCGCAGGAGCTCAAGATCAAAGGTGATGCGTCGAGGGATGTTAGTGTGAAGGCCCCGCAGAAGGACATCTCAAAGTCTGGGGAACACTCCCGCGAGGCTGCCCGGGGCAACAATGCTGGGAAATCTGAAGAGCCTGCCCGAACACAAGAGGGTCGAGCAGAACGTCGCGATCGGCCACAATCACGAGATGGCCCCGCTCCGCCAGCGAAGGACGACAGGCGAGATGTGCCTCCACCTCGCGACGAAAGGCGGGACGTCCCTCCACCTCGTGATGACAGGCGTGATCCGCCCCGCGAGGATCGGCCGCGGGATGGCTCTCGCGATCGGCGCAGGGGAGGTATGGACATATACCGTCCGGACGACGACGTCTACGATCGCAGTCGCGACGACCGCAGCAGATATCGCGACGATCGAGACCGCGACGACAGGGGTCGAGACTACGGACGCTATCGGGACGACCGCCGTGGCCGCGACCATCGTTATGGCAGCCGCAGCCCGCGCGACCGCGATCGCTATCACGACAGGTCTGACCGTCATCGAGATGATAGGTATGCGCCGCGTGATTCCAGCGCGAGGGAGCCTCCTCTTCGCTCTGGCTACTCGGGTTGGCAAGATGTTCGTGACCCCCGTGAGGTCTTCCAACCGGATGGAAGTGTTCGCTATGAGCGCTGGCGCGATCGATACGAGCTGCGCGAACGTGATGCTAGAGATGTGCCGAGGCGCGACGAGCGGCGCCCAAAGTCGCCGCGACGGAGGAGCAAGAGTCCTCCTGCGTCTTCTGCCTCCCAACCTGAGCCAGGCGAGGTCGACGAAGAGGAGGGGGAGATCCCACCCACGCCGCCACTGCCCCCGCCTGCCGACTCACGGCCACCAACCCCACCCCCACCTGAAGATTCGCCACCAACCACACCACCTCCGCCGCCACCTGGTGGCAGCGCGCCACCGCCACCGCCTAAAGATGAGTCTCGGGGACGCAACGGCGATGCACACGGAAACCGAGAAGCGAGAGGGAGGGACAGCGAACGCAAGTCTGCATTCATGCCGCGCCCGCCGCACGCGCCGAACCGCAACCTCCTCGATCCAGTCACGCGGGTGACCACTCCCGTCGGCACCACCCCGGCGCCGCCCAAGCTTTTCCGCTTTCCCACTGCAGCCGAGGAGCGCGAGACCCTTGACCGCGAGTTTGTTGGTACGACAACGCTCGCAGCGTACGATGTCGGCTCGAAACTCGGTGAAGGCACTTTCGGCGTTGTGACCAAGGCCGTGGAGCTTGCGACGAAGCGCGCTGTCGCGCTGAAGAAGTTGTTGGTCCACAACCAGCGCGACGGAGTCAGCGTCACCACTGTGCGCGAGATCAAGATTCTCAAGGAGATGCGCCACACGAACATTGTGCCGCTTCTGGACATGGTCGTTGAGAGGAGTAGGTCTTGCTGCTGACCAAGCTGACATTAGAAATACCGACTGACCGACGCCATCGTGGCGAGGTCTTCATGGTCTTTCCTTTCATGGACCACGATCTCTGCGGCCTTCTCCTGAACCGGGACTTTAAAGCGTCGCATTCGATCTGCAAGTTGCTCCTCCGCCAGATCCTCGAGGGAGTCAACTACATGCACGTCAACAACATTGTCCACCGTGACCTGAAGACGGCCAACATTCTGGTGAACAATGAAGGGCACGCCATGATCGCCGACTTTGGCTTAGCGCGGTCGCTCGGGACGGAGCCGATGCCCGCTCACTCGCCGCACGAGTACACCAACATGGTTGTTACGCGGTGGTACCGCGCGCCCGAGCTGTTGCTGGGTGACACTCAGTACGGCACGGCTGTGGACGTCTGGTCTATCGGCTGCATGCTTGGTGAGATGTACCACCGCAAGCCGATCTTTGCGGGCGAGTCGGAGAGGGACCAGCTCCATGTGATTTTCTCCCACCTCCCGCTGTCGAGCAAGGTGTGGCCGGGCTGGGACGACCTCCCAGGATTCGAGAAGGACAAGACGATCGCATGGCAGCGCACGCCACTGGACAAGCCGCTCTTAGAGGTAGCCAAGAAGTGGCAGTGAGTAATGACGTCGGCGACACTGACAAGAAGAATGGATCGAGTGGGTGTTGATCTTCTTCTTCAGCTGCTCCAGCTGGACCCGTCCAAGCGTCCAACGGCAGCACAGGCGCTCGACCATCCGTGGTTCTTCACCGAGCCCCTGCCAGCGAAACTGGGCAAGTTCCAGGCGCTCGAGTCAAGCCACGAAATGACCTCGCGCCGGGAACCAGCGAACAATCACCTGCGCCCGCCAGGACCACCGCAGTGGGCTGGCGGGCCGCGACCGCCGCCGAATACCTACCAGCCCCGGCCGCGGTACGCGCAGCATGCTCCTCAGCAGTTCCACCCCCCGCCGTCAACGCTGCCAAGTGGACCAGCGTACCCGCAGCCCGCGGCTGGGCGGGCGCCACGCCCGCCATTCCGTCTCGCGGGCGGACAGCAGATGGGCATGGGCGGACCCAACATGGGCGGCATGGGTGGGCCGCACGGGGGTATGGGCGGCCCAGGCTTCGGCGGACCGGGTCGCGATTTCGGCCCCGGAGGGCAAGGACATGGACCCGGCCCAGGCATGGGCGGCGGAGGAAGGATACCCCCCGCGCCGTTCCGGCTCGCTGGGGGCGCGCGGCCGGCGGGCCCGAGCTTTGCCGGCGGCGGGCCAGGCGGGCCAGGGCCGAGCTTTGGTCGCGGCGGCGGGCAGATGGGTGGGCCTGGCGGACCGATGAGCGGATCTATGGGCGGAGGACCACCAGGCGCCCGCTTACCGAAGCGACCAGGCGAGGAGCAGGGTCGCGGTGTGGACAAGCGTCCGCGCACAGAGGCGCGGGACGCGCCCTTGCCGTACTAGGAGAGCAGATTGAGCATGAGTGGCTGTGGATGTATTGCATTGCCACCCCGGTGTCGCGCGACGAGGAGTGCGTCGCTGGCCTTTGGATGATAGGTTGCCTACGACGTTTGTATCTACGTAGTGAGACGCTGCGACGTGTCGCCGCTACCGGTGCGAGGCGCCACTGGCTGTCACCCTGCAGTAACTTGTGACTCCTGGTGACTGATGGGGTTACAGCACAACCAGAGTACCCCACGTAACCAGCGGGCCGCAGTCAGCTGCGTCGCCACACCACACCATCAGGAAGGGCACAATCCCCCACCCCCGACTCGCACGCTTCAGGCTCGGCCTGAAGCAGCGCACTGACAAAGTCTGAGCGCCGAGAGCCACAGTCCCGCACGGCGCCAGGAGGCCAACTATCAGCCTCGCCGCCACACCATCCGACACGGCCTGAAGCCACGACGGCCAAGAATGTCGGCGTTATGCGCCAAGTCCCAGATCCTCGTCCGAGATCTGGCTGTATTTGTGGCGTGCGCCACTTCCTGGGCGCCACAACCTGTGTTTACGCACAGTGTGTGTTTACGCGGCCGTGATGCGTGAGATGCGGACACACAGATGCGCGCCGACGTCAGAAGCCAGCGTGGCAAGCATGCATGCACTGCCGCGATATTAATACAGCCGCGCAGCGGATCCCGAGTCCCAAGTCTGGCCCGTGTGCTACTTTGGCTGCGGGATGGAGTAGTATCTGCTGTCAGTGCGTTCATGGTAGGAGATTGCGCTCGGAAGCTGGCAGTGCTCAGCCGCTCGCTTCGCTCGCAGCTGGCAGCGCGCACTCACGTAGGCGGAATCTCATCCACACCCTCCATGTCCGAGTGCTGGTACACGCTGTGCCTCGGGCTGGTGGCGTTGGGTGACGCAGCGTTGGGAGACATGGGCGCAGGTGTCGACGCCGGGGCGGGCTCGTTGTAGTGTGCGGCGTCGTTGCCATAGTTGTACTGCGGCTCCTGCACATGTCCGTGGGCGGACGAGTACGCGTCCTCGTAGTGGCTAGACAAGGGGCGGGACGAGCTGCTGCCCGCGCCGGGCGAGAGGGCGCGCTCGCGCTCGGCCTGGGCCTCGCGGTGCTTGGCGGCCTGGGCGGCAGACATGCCACCCATGGACGCGGCCGCGTATGGGTCATCGTGCGAGCCCGAGGCAAGCGCACCAGCACCAGCACCCATGCCTGCGCCCGCAGCAGCGTACGAGGCAGCCGCATACGGCGAGTCGCTGTGGCCGTTGTAGCCCGAGGCGTTGCCCATGTAGTCCCGCGCGTCGGGCATCTGCATCTGCGGGGCGTGGGCGTAGGGGTCGTACTCGTGGTAGCCGTTGCTGTTGTCATAGTGTGCGTCCGAGTAGCCGCCGTGCATGGGGGCCTCGTACGGGAACGGCTCAATCTTGGACGGCTCGGCAGGGACAGACACGGACGGGACTGACGGCGTCATGGTGTCGAGCGGGTCGGCGGCAGAATGACGGCCCGAGTGGTGGGGGTCAAACATTTTCTCGTCAAACGCGACCTCGCGGTGCTTGCGGCGCTTGTAGAGGAAGAAGAGCGCAAGGCCGATCAGAAGCGCTGCGCCGAGCACACCACCGACAACACCGCCGACGATCGCGCCTATGTTGGTCTTCTTGCCGCCCTCAACGGGCACAGCAGAGAGGGTCTGCTTGCCGTTTGCGTCCGTCTTGGTGACCCATTTTGTGGAGATGGTTTGCGATGTGGTAGAGGTCGCAGATGAGGCAGCCGACGGCGACGAGGAAGAGGACGACTGGAGGCTGGAGATGATGCTCTGCGCCGTAGTGGTAGGCGAGGGCGACTGTGTTGTTGTCGGCTCTGGCGACGACGTAGTGGGCGGCTGGCTTGTGGTCGTGGGCGGCTCGGATGTCGTCGACGGGGACGTCGAGCTGGTGGTCGTCGGGGGCTCGCTGCTAGTCGTCGAGCTCGTCGTGGGGGTGGCAGACGAGGTCGTCGAGGACTCGGTGGACGAGGTGGTGCTGGAGCTCGGCGAGATGCTCGGCGAGCTCGTCGTCGTCACCGGGGGAGCGGTAGTAGCTGAAGAGGACGCAGTCGTCGGGACGGAAGTCGTGTCAGCCATGGTGGATGTGGTAGAGAGTGACGAGGACATGGCTACTTTGCGCGCAGGGCGAGCCAGGAGCGAGCAGGAGCTAGCACCAGGAGCTGCTCAAACTTGAGAGGCGCAGCAAAGAGGGCGACGGAGGTGATACCTCTCAACGCCCTAATAATCTCCTCCCTGAGTTTTCACGCGTGCCCATGCAGACCTCGTGTGATCGAGACGGGGATAGTAGACTCACCGGCCATGAGGAGAGTGCGTCGCGAGAGTGCTCGGAGAGAGGATCGGGGTGAGCGAGATGAGCGATGGAGAAGAGATGGGATCCGAAATGTGGGATGTCGCGACGAGGCCGTGCATTTACTCGTGGTGGTATCCTGACTACCCGGCATGGTAAACAGGCACCTCCCTGTCAATTCCTCGTGCTCCTCCGGTCATCCTCTCGGTATTCCATGCACAGCCGCCTCGCCGCTGCATGCTGCCGCTGGGTCGATCGGCATGGAATGCTGACACTGACTCCTCTGGCTGTGCGCAGCCCGGGAAGGGATGCATCGTCCGAGCGCATCTTCCAAAGGTCGGTTCCTCCTCGCTTCGGCGGCATGGTCGATCTGGAAGCCTGGGTGGCGAAGAAGCGGAATGCGAGTTGATTGCATCTGATCTCGGTTCATTCAGAGACTCTTCGGGTCATCTGCTGGGGTGCTGAGGCGAGCGCACGAGGTCGAGGCGGTGCCAGGAGCCTGCTCGTCTGACTAACGCTAGAGAGGTGAGTCCTCCTCAGCACAGCCCATGTGTCCCTAACCGTTGCGCCGCTGCTCAATGACTGCACCGGCATTCCCGGGAGCTAAACGGGGGCATGCTCGACGCGTCGGCAAAGGCATGGAGCACCCATTCACCCGCACAGTCACCATTCAAGTAGGTTGAATGGCCTCCGCGGCTCTGTAGACGCGTCGCCGAGGCGAATGAGCCGCTCTATGGACGAGACTGACAGGTCACGTGAGGCCCGCTCACATGCGGCGCATGCGGCGCGTTTTGTTAATGTGTTCAAGCACGTCCTTCGCCCTTATTCCCAGGCGGAAGTGTCTTGTTGGCTCAGTCACCCGGCCACTGATTCAAGTCTTCATATCACATCCTCGCATAGTCTCTGTGTCCCAACCTAGCATATCTCGATATTGTTTGGGCGGTCCTCTGGCTCCCGGCAACTCCAGTTGGAGCCTTCTCCAACACAACGATAGTTGTTGGTGCACCAAATAACGTCGTTTCAGCGACGACCAACGAGCTAGGACTTACAATTATACAGGTTATCGCCAATGTCCACGCCCTGCGGCGTGCAGCAGTCCTCACCACATTTTCTGCAGTGGTTACACTCCCAATAGGAGTACTTGCACGAATCCCGGTCATCTCGCTCCTCGAGGCCCGAGCGCTCTTCCACATGGGATGCGTTTACGGTGCGCGACATGAGGAAGCCGCTAGCGGGCTTGGGTACGGCCACGACGGGCGCAATGGCTCCGAGGGCAGCGATGACGAGAGCAGCGTTGACGAGCATGGTTGTAGAAGTGCTTGGAGAGTGAGAGTTGGAGCTCGAAGAGGAGTTGTGCAGCTCAGTGGGCTCGACGCGACGCTATTTATCTCTCGGGGGTGGGCTGTGCTGCAAGGTGTTTACACCGCGTGAGGATGCGCTCCGCCGTCTGAAACGCGAACGCGTCAACAACATACGTTCTCAGTTACGTGCTGTGCGTCTGTAACGCCTGCATTCTGCCCGCCGACAAGTAGTCACATGCGGCGGAGAGTGCGGAAGTCGGCTCGACCGTCGCCGTCTGTTTGGCAGTGAGCTGTGCACCACCCCGCCGTTGACGCGTCGACTACTATGACCAGCGCGCAGCATACCGCGGAGGCCCATGGTCTGGACGCGCTCTGCTAGCATGTGACCTCGTCTTGGCCGACGCACTAATCTCAACCGCGTTTCAAAGTCCTTGGGTTGTCACTCCGCTCCGTCTGATGGAACCAAGGCGGGACCTCAACAGAATACGTCAGACTGGGGATCGAACTGGCCTCAAAAGGCGTCTCATAACAACAACGAACTGATCTGTTCAAAGGACTTGATACCCGTCGGTAGCAGCAGTCCGCACGGTCATGGAACGTCCCGCACTGCCATGGAGCGTCCGGCGCGTATGGTTGCCAGGTCGTTATCTGCCCAAGTCTGTAAACACTTGGCCACGCCGTCGGCGACACCGAGCTCTTGACAACGTTATGGATGGGCTAGAATCCGTAACCTGGACCACGGTGCTTCCGAGGCGCGCGTATTGACCGCACTTGCCGCCGTCACATGCTCTTCTAGTGCGCAGAATGCTTGCAGCGATCCGGAGCATACCTCCAAAGGCCGCGAATCGATCCAGCGGTTTGAGAGATGCAAACGGAGCGGGTGGCTGATTCCATCACGTCTCAAGCAGACGGGAGCTGGCTTTGCCCGTGTCAGCCAACCCACTCTGGCTGATGTCAGTTTGAAGGCTAGTTGATCCGTTTAGTAGTACACAGATTTCCTATTTCATGTTTTTCAGTGTTAGTAATTTGAGTTAGCTTTTCAACCATCGGCATTTGTCCTCCGTAATTAGCCTCCTCTTCCAACAGTTAGCTTCTCATGTCAACTATGCCGTGCACGCCTGCTCCCTCGGTAGTCGCGCTGCCGCCCAACGCCTTAGCGCCACTCATCACCCACCGGTGTCAATAATGACGGAGCGGATAGCGGCGGCTGCCGGTCCGGGCGGAGGAGGCCGACAGCACATGTCACCACCAACTTGAGCTCCGAGTCATACCACTTGGCTCTGACCGCTTACCTCCCGCCACCGATGCCTCTAACATGACAGTGACGGACCCAGTGGGTCCAGACGAAGCAGCGCCGTCGGTCCAAATCGGGCTGCAGACGAGCCGTGAGGATATCCCGCTAGACGACCTCGAGCCGCCGTCCACGGCAATGGAGGAGCAGTCCAAGATGGAGACGGAGGCGACGACGGCGACAGAGCCTGAGCGGCCGTACTCGTGCTTCTCCGAGTCGTACAAGTGGATTATCGTCACCATGGCCGCAGTCGGCTCGACCTGCTCGTGCGTCCGCCAGTCTTACCGTATTGATGCCAGGCCGATCTCGTCCAACATCTACGTCCCTGCCATTCCTACCATCAGCAACGCGTTTGATGTCTCCCTCGAAAAGGTCAACCTAACCGTCACCGTCTATCTGTGAGAGCTGCGCTGGGCGAACTGACGGAAGGATATTCCAGGCGTTAACACCCGCATTCTGGGGCGCTGCAGCGGACAGCTACGGCAGACGCCCCGTCTACCTGGCGACCGTGTCGATCTTCACGCTAGCCTGCGTCGGCACAGCCCTCTGCCCAACCGACGCCTTCTGGCTGCTCATGGTCATGCGCATCCTGCAGGCGTCAGGCGCAAGTGCTACTATTGCCGTCGGTGCTGGCGTCATCGCCGATGTCGCCATGCCGCAGGAGCGCGGCAAGTACCTCGGCCTGTTCAATACGACGAGCACATTTGGACCGGCTCTCGGGCCGCTCATTGGCGGCGTGCTCGCGGGGACACTGGGATGGAGGTGAGCTATTCCAGAGCTCGGCTTACCCTAGGTCGATCTTCTGGTTCTGCACGATCATGGGCGGCGTGGTCCTCGTCCCAACGCTCTTGTAAGACATGCAGAGGATAATGCTTACCCAGCCTCCTGCCAGAAACCCTTCGCGCACTGGTAGACGACGGCTCTCGGCCCCCGCCGTTGCTGAACTGTACGCCCACCGCGTGCGTGAAGCGCCGCCGCGGCCCGGATATCACGCCCGCCAAGCGACCTCCATACGAGCCCTTTACATCGTTCGTGCTGCTCCTCGAGCCCGACCTCGTCCTCCTCTTCATCTGGGCGAGCATGTACTACGCGCTGTGGTATGCGGTTCTGTAAGCCGCCCTCTGGTCACGCTGACGGAAGGACGATCTTTTCGACACTGCTAAAGCAGAAGTATGGCCTCGGGGAGATCATCATCGGCGTCTGCTACATGTGGGTGACCCCAGGGCTTGGCTGAAGCAGTCCCAACGGCCTCGGCGTCGCGATTGGCGGTATCCTAACCGGCCACCTGATGGACAAGTTTTACCGCGCCGAGAAGGCGCGCGTCGGCGGGGACCACAGAACCGTGCCCGAGTTCCGCCTCGAGCGCACGCGTTTCATCCTCATCCCGTATCAGTCGGGCCTGATGCTCGTCTCGGCGCTCGCGATGGGCTGGTGCATGGAGTATCGCGTGCACGTCGCCGTGCCCGTCCTGCTCAACTTTGCCTACGGCCTCGGCACGGGACACTTGACGACGGCGACGATCTTTGGCATCGACCTGATGCAGGGCAAGGGCGGAGCGGTCACTGCTTCTGTATGTTCCGAACTGGGGATATGCTGACTCAGTTCAACTTTACGCGCTGCCTCGTCGGCGCTGTCGCTGTTGGCACCGTGCAGATCCTCTATCGCGTCATGGGCGCCGGGTGGATGTTTGTCCTGCTCGACGGCATATGCCTGCTGGCCAGCCCGCTGCCGTGGATCGTCATGCGGTACGGGCCGCGATGGCGGGCTAGACGGGCTGAGAGGGCTAGGAAGGCTGCTGAGCGCTCGTCGAGTACCAGTGCGGCGTCTTGAGCGTGGCTTGGCACGCAGTACCAGATGCTCATTCCTGCAATAGCATTCGCCGCAGCAACAGCTGCAGGCTGAGGACGGGCCGCCGGATTCCTCAACGCAACGGCCTAGCCTAAGACCGGTGGTCCTGCGCATCCAGGACCGTCCTTGGCGTCAGGACTGCTGGTTGACGCCGCGCATTACCGGCTCTAATGTGGTTAATATTGTTGAGGAGGCAATGTATCACTATCAGCTGACAAGCTCACTCGGATTACTGATGCATAACCTCGTGTGCATTGCCGCTTGCCTTCTGATAAGCCCACAACTGATCACAGCCCGCACACACACGGCATGCACGCAACCGCCTCCGTCGGCGTTATGCACATTGCCGGCGACACCATCACCACCTTCCTCGCCACCACCTTCCTCGCGGTATGAAAGCTGACGCGTTGATGGATCTCATTTCTCTTCTTCTCCATCTCTCACGTCTACCTCATCTCTCACCCCTACCTTCATCTCTCACCTCTACCTTCGCCTCTCACCTCTACCTTCGCCTCTCATCTCCACCTTCATCTCTCATCTCAATCTCCCATCCCTCCTCCATCTCCTTCCTCAATCTTTGATCACTACCTAAAACCCTTGACCACGCCACTCCCTTCAGTATCCACTCCATTCCTTCACTGTCAGATAAACACTTTGACCTTCACGACTACCTCACCTCGCCACTTAGACTCATCCCCAACCTCACGAACACGACATGCCTCCCCAGCGTCCCACCAGGAAGGAGTACCGAGTCGACAATGAACTATACTTCTTCCTGGGCTCAGGAATAGCCAGTGGTACGACTCGCTCATCAAGACCGTCGAGGCCGAGAGTAGGGCTCGGCGCAGCCGCTGCCCCGCCACCCACGGTATGCCGAGCAGCAAGACCATCGGGGAACAACTCGCAGCAATCATCAAGTCGCCCCCGAAGCACACCGAGCTGCAGCGCAAGCGTGCCCAATCAGCGCCACCCTCTCACCCGGCCTCGTGGCAGGGACCTACCCCCCTCGTGGACCCCCGCACGATCAGCATCGACATCGCCGCTTACAACCGTGTGGCCGCCCTGAGCCTCGATGAACGCGAGGCCGAGGCCGTTCGCCTCGCCCAGGACCAGCCTGGCCTCACCCCCGAGCTGCGCCAGCGCCTCCTTACCAACGTCGCTGAGGACGAACGCATAGTGCGCCGATACCTCGAGCTGCTCTGTGAGACGCCCTCGACGCAGAAGATCGCCAACTGGCTCACTACGCAGGAGACACTGCGCCGTCGTCTATCCAGCCCCCTTCGACTATGTTCCCTGAGCAGCTGCTCCTAAGAAGCCCGTTCCCTAAGCAGCCGTTTTGTAGAGAGACTCCTTCATAGCGTGTACGCACCATTCAAGTACCTGGTTGTGCGCGGACGCTGATGAGAAGCCTGACGGCTTGAACCTGAAGCGTCTATCACCAAAGTACACAGCCTACCAATGGGAATCACCTGTGTCCCTTTCAACAATACACAACACATGGCGACTGTTTCGACGGATACGCAGAATCGCATGATCACGGATATCACGGGCGATTCCTCCTCGCCTGCGTCCGTTGCCCTGGTGGCATCAGACGATGCGCGAGGCGCATGAGCATCTTCATCTCCATTACCAATTGATCTCTTGATGACAAGCAGTCATCGCCTGAGGATGAACACTGTGTGGACAACCCACCATACCAACAACACTGTTGTCATCGCGCCGTATTGTCACCATGCGCCCCCAGCTGATATCAATAGCTAGGGTAACCGCAGTGCCTTGATGGTAGACACCTACACCGTGCACACACATCGGTGTTTACCCACAGGGCGCATGCACAGGGCGCACAGACCCAGAAAGATTAGCACATACTACTGATAAGCAGCGGTATCTAATCTTCTAATTCAAGTCCAGGCACCAACCCTGGAATTTGCCGATGCTCATACTTCCTCCGTCAACCTCGACTTGTCCTCCCCCGTTCTCGCGTTCCTCCAATGCTTGCGACCCCATTCTTTCGGCCAAAGCTGCCCAGAGTAATGCCCTAATATGTACATCCGATTACAACCGGTTCTAAGTCTAAGGCGGTCGTTGGACTGCCGTTTTTGTCGCTCGATGTCGTGAGCCTTTACCACCAGTCACCCTGGTCCTCTGCATTGTCAGCAAATGAAAGAAATCAAGAAAATACGCACTCATGGCCCTCGACACTTTCACGAACCCTGCAATGTTGGCTCCAGCAACGAGAGAAGGAACAGAAGAGTCCTTGACGTAGGTACGGGCAGTTTCGCGGCAGTTGGTGTAGCACGTGACCATAATGTCCTTGAGCTTGGCGTCGACCTCCTGGTGGGTCCACTTGAGGCGCTGCGAGTTCTGGCCCATCTCGAGACCTGAGACGGCGACACCACCGCAGTTGGCGGCCTTGCCCGGGGCGTACCAGCAGACACCGGAGGTCTCGGACTCGGACTTGGCAGACTTGCGAGACTCCTCAAATACGTCGATGGCCTCCTGGGTGCAGCCCATGTTGGAGCCCTCGGCGATGTAGCGGACACCGGCCTTGACGAGGGCGCGGGCCTCGTCGGCGGAAACCTCGTTCTGGGTGGCGGAAGGAAGGGCAACGTCGGCCTCCTTGAACAGGGTCCAGGGGCGCGCACCGGCGTGCCACTCGAAGCGGCCGTCGTGCTGGAAAGCAGTGAGGGGCTGGCGACGGAGCTTGATGTCGGCGATAGCGGCAATGTCGGCGGGGGTAAAGCCGTCGCCGGCCTTGGCGATCAGAGAGCCGTTCGAGTCGGAGAAGGAGAGGACCTCGCCGCCGAGCTCGATGACCTTGAGAGCGGCAAACTGGGCAACGTTACCGGAGCCAGAGATGAGGGTGCGCTTGCCGTTCCAGTCGGTGTTGTCGAGGTCACGGAGCATCTCGGTGACGTAGTAGACAAGACCGTAGCCGGTGGCCTCGGGGCGAATGAACGACCCTCCCCAGTCGTCACCCTTGCCGGTAAGGATACCAGCGAACTCGTTCCGGTAGCGCTTGTAGGCACCGAAGAGGTAGCCAATCTCGCGGCCACCGGTACCAATGTCACCGGCGGGAATGTCGGTGTCGGCACCAATGTGGCGGGACAGCTCGAGCATGAAGGCGTAGCAGAAGCGGCGGATCTCGTTGTCCGACTTGCCCTTGGGGTCAAAGTCGGAACCACCCTTACCACCGCCCATGGAGAGGCCGGTGAGGGCGTTCTTGAAGATCTGCTCAAAGCCGAGGAACTTGAGGACCGACAGGTTGACGGTGGGGTGGAGACTGAGGTTAGTGTCTTTCATTTTTTAGATTAAATGCCGAGCGTCGCCACTCGTCATTTGGTACTCACCGGAGACCGCCCTTGTAGGGACCGAGGGAAGAGTTGAACTGGACACGGAAGCCACGGTTCACGGCGACGGAACCGTCATCGCGCTCCCAGGTCACACGGAACTGGATGATACGCTCGGGGATCTGGACGACCTCGAAGGCGCGGCGGTGCTCGGGGTGGAGAGCAAGGAAGGGCTCAATGGTAGAGGCGACCTCGTGGACGGCCTGGGAATCAGAAATGATCGTGTGACAAGCGCCCGAGGACGTCGCACGAGTGCAACGCCCCAAGATGGCTACTCACCTGCTCGAACTCGGGCTCAGCGGGAAGGTTGGACATTGTGTGAGAGAGTATCTGTGATGCTAGTGCTGGGGGCAAGACCGCTCCAACAGCCCCACTTTATATCTTTACCGCCCAGGCTCGGAAGGACTCGTACGTCTCGAGCGCTCTCCTCGCCCAGCCCAACTTCGAGTAACATCGGAGCCTTCGGCGATGGGCGAGATAGAGCTCCACAGCCAATAGGCGCTGGGATGCTCCACGCTCGTCCCTGAACCATTCTTATCAGCCTCTGGTCGCCCGCCAATGTGATCGAAGCGACCTCGGCCCGTGTGCGGACATGAGCATGCTCCAATCAGAACGGGGCGACGGCGTAACTGTGCGTCCCTCCACTCCGGGGACCCGTCGGACCAGATGCCCCGCTCGCTCGTGCGGCCCGGATGAACTCTGGACATAGCTCGGACGGGGTACTCGTCCGGTCGCACAAGAGCGGGCCAGTCAGCGTTGCCTCCATATCAGTAAGGTTAGCGGGGTTCTATTGGCCCGGACGGGCCGAAGATGACCTCGGGAGTCGCCGATCCGGGGTCTCCACTGCCACCATGTCTAATCCTCATCGTTACTCGCCAGCGATGGAGCGACCGTGCGGCTCGAGCGGCAGCGCGAGCGCTCTGGTCGCGTGCTCAGGGGGGATCTCGCCCCGTCTTGTGAGCAATAGCAGCTGCCGCCGGCAGCGACCATGCGGCGTCTTGCACGAAAACTGGCCGGCGCACGGGTATTGGCGGGCGCACGGCCGGCCCAGCGGACCGCGCGGCTGCTGTGCGATAAGCATAATGGGAAACAGAACTGGTAGTGGGGGCGTTCCGGAATGCATCTGGGTCGTCGTGTGATCGTGGCTGCAACGTGTGGACAGAATGTGCATGTAAACAGTCAAAAGTGCCACTATCACTCAGGTCACGTGACTGTGCCTGAGAGCAGCCGAGCCGTGATGGACCATGCAAGTGCCACGCGGTCCCAAACCACGCGAGTCGGTGGAGGCTACTCACGTGACTTCGTCGACTTCGTCGCGTTTCCAGAAATGTCCATCATCACTCACCATCATTAACACTATGCCGCGCTGCACGAACAAGGGCTGTGGGAAGGAATACGACGAGGCACAAAATGACCAGGGGAGCTGCACATACCACCCCGGCACGCCGGTACGGCTATTCATACGGCCTGAGCTGACAACAGGTGTTCCACGAAGGCAGCAAGTCGTGGTGTACGTCATATAATAAGACCCCACTGACGTGAAGCATGCTGCAGCGACGTAAACAAGCCTGTTCTTGAGTTTGACCGGTTCATGGCTATTCCTGTCAGCTTCGAGAGTTGCGGACGAAGCTGACGGCAGGGATGCACCTCTGGCAAGCACGCGACGGAGGCCCCCAAGCCTGCAGCGCCCGAAGCACCAAAGGCGGAGAAGCCAACGGCGGTGTCTGATTCAGGCGTTGAGACGTACGGCAGTACGCCAGCAGCCTCCAAGCCGGCTACACCCGCACCTGCGGCACCGACGCACAAGGACACTCCTCCTCCACCACCGGTCGTCATTGAGGAAGATGACCTCTCTGTGCCCGTCCAAGACGGAGCAAAGTGCAAGAGGCTCGGCTGCGGCGCAGAATGGAAGGGGGAGGATGTTAGCCGTGGCTCTGGCTCTGACGCAGTGTGCCACTACCACCCACAGAGCGTAAGCTGGGACTCCTTCTTAGCTGACAACAGCCGGTCTTCCACGAAGGTTCCAAAGGTTATCTGTGCTGCAAGCGACGAGTACTCGAGTTTGACGAGTTCATGAAGATCGCCGGCTGCGCCGAGGGGCGACATCTGTTTGTCGGCCCCAAGAAGGGCGAGGAGGAGGAGCTTGTCCCGTGCCGTGTGGACCACTACCAGACCCCGCTGCTGGTGCATGTCAGCGCGTACTCAAAGAAGTGAGCTCACGACTGGCCTTACGCTGATATCAGTGCGGACAAGGAGAAGTCGACCGTGACCTTTGGACCTCAGTCTGTGAGTTACGAGGATCGTGAGAAAACTGACCCCAGTTCGACCTCGACCTCTACCTGCCCGGGAACAAGCGCGTGAAGAAGAGCGTAACGGTGTACGGCGCGATCGTGCCCGAGCAGTGCAGCTACCGGATCCTGGGCTCCAAGGTGGACATTACGCTCACCAAGCCCGCGGCAGCGAGCTGGCCGTTGCTCGAGCTCCCGCCCGCTGGGACCGAGCTGCCGCCAGGCTACGCCATCACGTTCGGCGTCAGTGGGCGTACCGGGAGCGTTGGTGGCAAAGAGGTCGTGCTGAGTGTCGAGGAGGCCGCGAGGCAGGGCAAGTAGTTAGATTGTAGAGTCATTGGATGTCAGCATTGTGCGCAGGATAAAGCCATTAACCTGTGCATGTCTACGGCATATCTACTGACGCCCAAGAGCACCGAAGCGCGCCTCTGCTGCCCGAGCCCGCCTCTCCCGCTCAATCTGCATGCGCATATCAGCGCTGAGGCCCTGGAGGCTGCTCGCCGCCCCTGGCCGACCACCAAGCTTCTGCGGCCCGCTGGGTAGTCCCAGATCGGCAAAGGCAACCTCCTTCTTGGCCGGTTCCGGCTCACTTTCCGGCTCGACCTCAGCGCGTGCAGCCTGGCGCTCGCGCATCTTCTCGCGCATCCCCCGTCGGCGCTCGGCCTTCTTCGCACCCTGCTCGGCTTCAGCCTCCTCACTCAGCCCCGAAGGGACGTGGGCTGCCTGCCAGTCCCACATCTCTGGGTGGTCGAAGGCGATACGTCGGAAGACATTGCGGATGGGCTTGCCTGCTGACTGGTCATAAGGCAGCCGAGAGCCCTCTGGCGCTGTGGTAGGATCGAGCTTGGCTTCGAGCAGCAGATAGCGCAGCACATCCTCCTGTCCTGCTGCTGCTGCTGTGCCGAGAATGGACGAGTCGACCTCGTCGGTGTACTTGGCCACAAACGACTTGAGGGCGTCCAGCCGTCCCTTCTCGACCATATCCACAAGCCTCTCCCGTCGATCCGCCCTCGCCTGTTCCTCCGGCGAGAGCTTTGGGACCACTGGAGCAGGTGTCGCGACTGGCGTCGGCACAGGCTTGGCCACGGCCTGCTTCTTTGGCTGCAGACTAGCAATGTACGCCTCATCCTGAGCCTGCAGCGCGGCCTCCGATAGGTGTGAGACCTTGACCCGCACGAGCTCGTGGAAGCATCGCAGCACTTCACCCTGTGTGGGTCGTCTCGTCGGGAAGGGGAAGGAGCGGATGCGTGCGTCTGCCTTGTCCAGCACAGCGCCGTCGTAGCCCCAGAACGACTTCTTGCCGTGCGTGCTCGCCCTGATGAAAATGCGCTCGCTCATATCGATATCCTCCTCCCATTCGGTCATGAGCGCGCGGATGTCGTCCTGCAACGCTTGCTCGCCGTATCGGCGCAGCATGGCACCTGCCGAGTTCGCCTTGGACTTGGCGTTGTCGTTCAGCCCCTGCGACCCTCCCTGCTTCTTTCGAGCTAGAGTCAGCTCGTGCTTCACTGTTGAGCTCACTGGTGTATCGGTGGAATGTCTTGTGCTGAATCACGCGCACGTCGCCAGCGCCCTTCACATCTTGCCGTTGGTTTGGGCCGCGCGGACGGAGACCGATGATCATGCCTGCAAAGTGACCGCCGGCCACCATGAAGAGCGCAATTCGCCTTTCCGCGTCATCTGGTACTGGTGGACCAAGCTGAAGCCGCTTCAGCTCCTTCAGATAATCGCCTGCGGTGTCCAGGGATGAGAATAGTGCGCGGTGCACACCAAACTGCGTGTCGTGCGGCAGGGCCAGGCGCGCCGGTGCTTCCTTGGCTGAGAACCAGATCACCGCTGTGCGCAGCTGAGCACGTCGTCGCAGGTCATCCAGTTCTGCCTCCTCGTCCGAGTCTGCTGCTTCGGGCTTGTCCGCCACGCGAGTCTTGTTAAGTAGCTTCGTGATGCGCGAACCCTGCGAGGAGCCTGAGGATGAGGACGCCGAGCCGGAGATACTGGAGACGCCTGTCGTCAGTTACGAGATGAGTCCAAAGCTCACCCTCGACCATGCCCTCCCACTCATCAGCAGTCACTGCCTTGCCCTGTTGCAACCTCGCCTTGGCATTGTAACGATGCCAGTCGGACTTGAAGTGAGCGCGCTGATCTTCAGGCGTTTCGAAAGAAGCGCCGGGGCATGCCTGGCAGCCGAAAGTCGATGAGGATGTTGCAGGTGCTGGTACCGGGGCATCTGGTGTCGGGTTTATTGGCGCCGGATCGCTCTGAGCCTGAATAGAACGGACCGTGAGCGCGTCGAGAAGCTCTGGCGGAATGGAGTACACGCTCATCGTGCGGCTCAATACCGAGCTGTGCGCCATTGTAATTTGGAGAGCGTTGTAGTGCGATGTTGAGAGGTAAACGCGGCTGTCAACAGACTTTTGAACAGTCAGCCAGCAAGAATTCGACGCGCACTCGACGTCATTCCGGATCCGAGGGTAGGTGAGCCTGACACTGCCGATCCACGTGCGAGGCTCACCACCGCCCTGCCACCCACGCACTGTGTCCCGCTCGCGCAGTGTCGTGTCGCACCGCTCTGCTTGCATCCTCCATTGTACTCTTCATCACAAGCAGTAATCACCATGGCTGAGCAGCTTGTGAGTAGAACTGAGCCGCTACGCGGTGCATGGCGCTGGACAAGGTTTCGCTGGGCTTTGTTTGGCCTGCGCCGGCTTGGCATCGGCAGTGGGCGTTGCTGTGCCCATAACATCAGAGGAACTAGCTGACAACAGACCAAGGGTGTGTCTTATACCGTGCATCGGGACCAGAGCTGACCACGCGCGCGCGTCTTTCTAATCTACAGAGCAGATTGCCGGTGAGACATTACCCGATGGTCATCGGAGGCCTGGGCACTGACGTCGTAGAGTTCAAGGAGGCGTTCTCCCTGTTCGACAAGGGTGGGTGTTGTGCTCTCCGCCTGAACAGTTGTGCTGACGCGCTTCTTCCAATCGACGCCGCTCCATTACTCTGTTCATCGCGCCTGACTTGTTTACATGATCTCTAGATGGCGACGGAACCATCACCACCAAGGAGCTGGGCACCGTCATGCGCTCCCTTGGCCAGAACCCCACTCAGGCTGAGCTTGAGGACATGATCAACGAGGTAAGTACGCTCGGGCCCAGTTGAGCCACGACGTATTGGACCACTGAGCCTCTGGCCGACTTGTTGCTCTGTCGCTAACCCCAGGTCGACGCCGATGGCAACAACTCCATCGACTTTGCCGAGTTCATGACCCTCATGGCCCGCAAGATGCACGACACCGACTCTGAGGAGGAGATCCGCGAGGCATTCAAGGTGTTCGACAAGAACAACGACGGCCACATCTCTGCCGCTGAGCTCAAGCACGTCATGAGTGAGTGACGGACGCGGGCGTTCTAATATCAGCCAACCTTGGCGAGAAGCTCTCGGACGACGAGATTACCCAGATGATCCGCGAGGCCGACAAGGACGGCGACGGCATGATTGACTACAACGAGTTTGTCACCATGATGATGGCCAAGGTGAGTTGTGTGGACTGGCTGCCGATTAGTCAGGCGGCGACACCTCACCAGCGCTCGAGGAGCGCCGCCAAACACAAGCTTTCGGCCTCCCCTACATGTGGCGTCTGCCTGCTCCTTCAGTTCTCCCCCGCTAACGTCAGTAAACGACTGATCTATGACTATGGAAGCCGCACGACTGGCTCATTGCCGTGTGCACCTGTACATGGGCTCGTGCTTGTAGAAGTCAAATGCGAAAATCCCAGATAAGCCAGTGAGAGGTTGATGATCTGGCTGAGCTCGCGCCGCTTCAGCCTGCACCGTGTCAGCTGCTCGAGCACAACGGCGCTACCTATCTGATTGGGCCTTGGCGAGACTTGCACGATCGAGCGAGCCTGCCTGAGGATTGCAGACGGGACATACTCGCATCGGTCATCCCGGATAAACCCCGCGTGTCGTGTATCTTGCCCACCTGGGTTTATAAAGCGAGCGCGTCCGTCCAGTCTACTCACTCCCGCCATGTCCAAGTCGTCGAACATCAGCGTGCGCCCCTACGAAGCCGGAGACGAGGAGCAGTTCCGCGCCCGCTGGGAGAAGTACAATGTCTTCTACAAGCGCACGATTCCCGAGAACGTGACCGCCAAGCAAATCGAGCGCATGCTCGACCCGAAAGTTGAGCTGTACGGCGCCGTGGCGGTCGACTCGAGCAAGGGCAAGGGCCAGGAGGTCGTTGGCTTTGTCACCTGGCTTCCCCACATTTACACCGGGACTATCGAGGACATTGTCTACCTCCATGACCTCTATGTCGACGAGGACACCCGCAACGGCGGCGTGGGTCGCAAGCTCATCGAATACGTCTACCACGACTGCAAGAAGAAGGGCATCCCCAAGGTGTACTGGCACACCCAGGAATTCAACCACCGCGCTCAGCTGCTCTACACGAAGGTCGCCTCGAAGACACCATTCGTGCAGTACGCTCACGCTGTCGATGGCGGAAGCGACGAGGTGTAAGGGCTTCACTCAGCCACGAGGACGGCATCAGGGAGCCCAATACACCCTATAGGACCAGTTTTGATATCAGACGAGAGCGTCGACGGTTGTAGCAGAAGATAAAGATGTAAGAAGGCGATCAGGTACCGTGTGGATTGTGTACTCTGCAGGGTCTCATGCTTGATTTGGGGTCCAGAAGACAGGAAGCAGGCGGTCCGTGCGTGTGCATCTCTGCGCCCACCCCCCCCCATTATATCACTATCCACTGATGGCCTCTGATAACTTCTCGACGCCCAAAGCGATTCGCTCCAGGTATCCAAGCACATGGACGTCATTGCCGCCGGGCCGCGGGGGAATGGGCGTCAGGCTCCTGAGGCACGACGTCATCTGGGGTGGACATCTTTGGGGTCTCCCAGCGCGACTTCCCCTCGTTTCCGGCTTGGCACGGTGCGCCGAAGGGCACAACAGCCGAGGGAGTAGCGCCGAAGGAACGAGAATGCAGCACAGGAAGGGGCTGAAGGGGGCAACGTGCCGCACACGAGCCGCAGGGGCGTGACGCTAGCCCCGGCGGCATCCTATCTGTGACGAGTGCTTTTCGACGGCACGCGTTTATATAAATGAGATGGTGGTGTTTTTCACTCTCAACTAAAACGTCGCTGGTATCGACTCTAAACTCACTCGCCACTTTCTCATCACCAAACAACACCAAATCCCAACGTGAGTGGTTCGCTAACCACGGTGCCTTCGGCAGCTGTGTGGAGCTCCTATCTAACCCCAGACCATGTCTATTCCCAAGGAGATGAAGGCTCTCGTCTACGACGAGCCCCGCAAGTTCTCGGTCAAGACTGTCCCCGTTCCCAAGTGTGGCGACGATGACCTCCTTCTGAAGGGTGAGCTGCTCGTCCAAACTCCACTGACCCCAGTCTCGATCTGCGGCTTCTGTGGGACTGACGGGCACATTCACGAGGGCGACTTCAACCCCGCTTTCCCCGTGAGTTTCCCATACCTCCTAGCGACGGTCCTGACGACAGCTCATCCCCGGTCACGAGGCCGTTGGCACGATCGTCCAGATCGGCAAGAACATCAAGAAGGGCTTCGAGATTGGTGACCGCATCGCCGCGGACGTCGGCAGTGAGTAATCTGAGTGATCTGAGCTGAATGCAGCCACCTGCGGCCACTGCCACTACTGCCGCCGCGGCCAGACACTCATGTGCGAGAACTTTGCCGCTGCAGGCGTCAAGACGGACGGCGGCTTTGCCGAGTACATCCGCTACCCCGCCAACAAGTGCTTCAAGATCAACAACCTCTCGGACGAGGAGGCTACGCTGCTCGAGCCGGCCTCGTGCGCAGTCCACGGCATGGACAAGCTCCAGATGAAGTTTGGCTCCACTGTTCTTCTGATCGGCGCCGGCCCCACCGGTCTTATCCTCGCCCAGCTCCTCAAGATGGGCGGTGCCTCCAAGGTCACCATCGCCGCCAACAAGGGCATCAAGATGGACCTGGCGCGCCAGATTGGCGCTGCGGACGAGTACATCGACCTGGACCGCGAGAACGCCGACGCGCAGTGGGCGCAGATCAAGAAGGACAACCCGTACGGCTTTGACGTTGTCGCCGAGTGCACTGGTGTGGAGAAGATTGTCAACGACGCGATCAACTACGTCGCGCGCGAGGGCACGCTGCTCGTCTACGGTGTCTACGAGGGCAGCGCAAAGGTCACTTGGCCCCCGGCCAAGATCTTCGGCGACGAGATCCGCATCATCGGCTCGTTCTCCCAGGTCTACTGCTTCCCTCGCGCCGTCGCCTACCTCGACTCGGGCAAGATCAACGTCAAGGGTATGGTCACGGACACATACACCATCGACCAGTGGCAGGAGGCGCTCGACAAGATGAACTCGCGCAAGGCGCTCAAGATCGCCATTCGCCCCAACTAGATAGAAGTTCTTGCACATAGTAGCATAGTAAAGATGTAGCATTCTAGGAGTCGGTCTTGAGATGCCGTGTGGTCTCGAGGTGCCAGTTTGGATTGCCTGCCTGGTGCTCTGCACGAGTTTGGAAAGTTATCGGTGCGGAGGTGCACGGTACGTTTACGCTGCGCAGTTTGGATGGCAGTCCGGATACAGCTTCTTGATAGATCTGCCAAGTCTCCTCGCTGCAGCCCTCTGCCAAACTATCCACAAGCGTAAAGCTCGCACCGGGCAAGCCACGAAGCAGGAGAGCAAAGGCCCCCATGAACTGCGCCGCACTGTCGCCAGGCTGGGGATCGACATCGTCCCGCAACGGGCCATTAAAGATTATGACAGCATCGGATATGTTATCGGCGGTGAAGATGAATGGGAAAGCTGGCGTAGCATCTTGCGGGAAGTGTTCCATGTTTATGACCAAACGGGGCTTGTTATGAAGCTCTAGGTCGTGGGCATCCATGTTGGGACTCCGAGGGATCACACCACTACCCTGTTCGTAGTGGAAGAACAATATCGCTGTCGAGGTCTTGAACTTGGGGAGCGCGCGTGTATGCTTGGGCGACACCGTGAGCCTCAGTGTATCCGGTTCGATTGAACGACACAACATAGCAGGCGGCTCGACTTCGGTCATGTAGTCCAGGACTCGTATGTTGCGAAGTTTGTCAATCTGGACGCTCTCGTCGCTAAGGGAAGGATCGAGGTTGATAATGTGCAGCCCGGGAAGTCTGTCACCGGTAGGCGTGGTCACGATAAAGCCGCGGCCGCCATGGCTGATGCGGACATGCTCGTACAGCAACTGATGAGCGGCTCCGGCGAAGTGCTTGCTTGTCGCCCGGAAAGATGCGAGTACATCGTTCGGGGCATACGCTAGGATGCGGTCCACAATGTGCGGATAGCTAGAATGGTCGATGCACGCCATGGCGATGGGGTTGTGGCAAACACCATGTTTGCGACGGGACGGGGACCGATCAGCCCACCCTTAGCGCACGGGTCGCGCCGTTTGCCCAACAGCCCCACCGGGTCACCCTCCTCTGTCAAGTGATGTCTTGATATCTCACCCAGCGCTCCAGACCATTATGATCAAGGTTGAGCACTGGGCACCACACAAAGTAGGAATCAAGCTTGGCGACGCGTCACTTACGCGACCTCCCCGGTAAATTCAGTACTGATGGGTTTTGGCCAGGCGGAAATGGCATCCATCTCCAACCTGACATTGAATTTCGAGCCTCGGCACGACGTTCGACAACACCATGATCGCAACGCGCGCTCGGCTGAGCTTCAGCCGCGGGCTGCACACCTCGGCAGTAACGTGTGGGCGGCGGTACAACTACCACCGCGAGGGTGGGGAGGAGGAGCCACGCAAGCCTCCGGGCGGACCGGCTGGCGCTCATCTTCGACGAGCCAAGCTGTTCGCTGCAGGTGTGCGCCAGCTGAAGCCTGCAGAAGCGCCAGTGGCTGGACCTTCGAATTTGAGCCCTTCAACACTGGCATCTGCATCACAGGAGCTGCGGGCGAGGAGATCGTCGGGCGGCCCAGAGCCCGCGCTCGAAGACCTGCTCCGCCTGCAACCTGAGCGCACTCCAAGGCCGAAGGCGGAGAAGTACCCCGCTCGCCACGCGGAACTTGCCGATGCGATATCGAACGCTTTCCTTTCAAGACAACTAGTGGCGCTCGCACGGGAAATGGGGCTTGAGGTCGCTTATGGCGAACGGAAGGCTGAGCTCGTTCAGCGGATCATGGACACCTGGGGATGGGTCAAGCCTGTGATCGTGGACACACGTGAATGGACCAAGCGTGAGTCTTATCATGTTACTGGCCGTAACACAATGCTGACAGCAGATATCGAGGTTTCCCCCGCCGAGCTCTTCCTGCTCCAACACGATCCTACTGTTTCGCAGGCTTTGAGCGAGCTCCATGGTGTCTCGCTAAACGTTGTGGACAAGGCAGAAGAGACTGGCTACCTTCTCGAGGCCAAACGACCGCGGTTCATGCTGGACGACCTGGACAGGTTCTTGCACACACACAGGCAGGGTCACGCAACGGTCCGCTGGGCCGTTTCCGACATGGCCGGCGTGGAACCGACAAAAGCAACGCTCTGGGCCATTGCGCAAACCACGGGGGCATACGTGGACAAGGTCGAGGGCTCAAGAGGCAAGGACGAGTGGGCTGCTTCTGCTCTGAGCAGGGATGCGGCTGAGGCGGCCAAACGGATTATGCTTGCAATCGCTCGGAGAGCAGCGATGCCATCGCCAAAGCTATTCGCTGTTGGCGAGGGTGAGGTCGGTCTTAGTCCCCATGTGCCCGCCACCAACTCACCGCTACCTTGGTATGCCGAGGCTGCTATGGCTGGGCGGTCCCTGTTCCGTTTGAGCGGCACTACATCGTCCGATCCATTGGAGTCGACACCGGCACTGTCTCTCACCAAGGGAGAGACCGTTGAGCTTGGCAGCATTCTCCAGGACCTTTCTGCTCGCCTCTCCTCGTCAACCGTGTCCTTCCAGTTCGGGCACCTCCTCACTCCAAGCAAGGATGGCGCTCTCGACTCCCCTATCGCCGGGTCGTGGCCCATTCCGGACAGGCAGTGGTCCAGCCTGTCCGGGACAATTTTCTCCCCTGCCGTCCCACCTACCCTCATCCACTCTCCGCTGCCTTCGCCGAAGCGAGTCCGAAGAGTGACCTACGCCCCTCCCAACTGCTCCAAGCGCCTCGTGGCAGAGTACACCTACCCCGCACCCGCCTCCGAGCCGTCCATTGGCACCTCATCCGACGAGCCGTCCTGGGTTCACCGGCTCGATGAGATGATCCAAACCTCCAACGACGAGATTGCATTCGATCGTGCTGGGTTGGATGTGCTCATCGGCAAGTCTGAGTCTGAGGCGCCGGCGAACGAGCCACTGGTCGTGCGCGCCAGCTTGCGGCAGGCAGAGGCTGTGGACGTTCTTCTGCCGTCTCGGCCAGTTGATGCTCGAGTCTCAGCGAACTCGTCGCAGGAGGCCATTGTTCCGGACGCTTTGGACGAGTTCTTCGGCAAGATCCACGAGCACGCTGCCTCGGCTAGAATGGTGGCATTGACAGACCTCAAGTGGCTTCGAGCGGGCTACGCCCCACCACAGCCTGCGGAATCCGAGCTTGACTACGAGGAGGATTTCTTCTTTACCGACGACCGGCCGCTCTCAATGGGCCGGGAGCTGGACGAGGAGACGCCGGAGCCCACCGCTCCTCAGCCGCGACCCTCTCAGCCTGAGCCAATGGTGACGGAGGAAATCCTTCCGCCCCTGACCTTGCGGATAGACAGCGAGACGTATACTCTTGAGAGCGACGAAGTACGCGAGGTCGCTGAGCGGCCAGAGGGTGGGGTCACTCTGCGTACCGTGGCCTCGGCGGATCTCACAGGAACTGGTGGCGTGGTGCGGTACGCTGAGTTGGAGGGAGATGTGAATGGGGACCTGTGGCGCGCACTGGGCGAGGTCACCAAGCCCGTAGCGCCAGTTGAGCGGCGGTCGTGGTAGCACTGTATTATATGCACATCTCACTGTACAACAATCGCCGTCGTGGACGGCAGTCATTCTATCGCCGTTTAGACTCTTCGTAGGCCCTAACCTCGTCCCGCTGTTTTGTAGATCTGCTGTCAGTTATCACGTTCAGATCATAGCTGCATACCTGGGCAACAGATCGGCCAGATACGCGACCTGCGCCTTGCGCATCTCCATCTCCTGCGCCTCGCCGACGCCGTCCCATGTCCTGGCTTTCGAGCCCGAGCCATAGATCACCGTCCGATTAGGCAGCACCGGCGCCTCACCGTATCGAGCCATGGGGGCATCGCCATCCGCGTCAACATCCCGCCTCTTTGCAGCAGGATGATCTGGCCCAACCCAGGTCCCAGACCCCAGCGTACACTGGTCGCCAACTCCGACTCCGCGAACGTCGCTTCTGGGCGAGAAGGTGTTCCAGCTCCCAACGTCCGCGACAAGTTCGGCCCTGCAGCCTACCATAAAGCTGTTGTACTCCCCCACCACTACGTCGTGGCCAGGCGGCACGATGATCCGCGCGGTCTCTTCTACGACGCACCCGCGCCCCAAGGACAACGAGGCGCGGTCGCCTACGATCACCGATGAGCGGGGATGCAGGATGCAGCTCTCGCCTAGGGCTATTGTGCCTTCTAGTGTTGAGTCGAGGGGCACGACGCAGGCATCGGAGACGCGCAGCCAGACAGGGCGGAGGACGCGGGGTTTGGTGGGTGAGCGCGGCGTGCCGCTGCGTGGAGTTTGCGTCGGCGGCCTGTAGTCAGCTTAGAGCAAGATGAATCAAGCTCACGTGCGCGTCGAAGCCATTGTTGCGCGTGAAGAGGCGAATGTTGACAAGTACGAGGACGAACAGTGGTGTACGACCTCCACCGGGCGGAAGCAATTCGCGTCGCGCGCAATGACACAAGCGAGCAGCGATGTGAGTGCAGTGTTGTCCACATCGCGATGGACCGCCCGCCCGCCGTCGCGCTCCAGCTGACCTCGCTCGCCATCCTGGCGCCGAACAATGCGCCGCTGTACGTCCACGCCTTTACGGGGAAGCAGGACGAGCTGCGCGCATACCACCTAGCTCACGCGGCCGTGGACGTGATCGAGGAGCGGAGTGAGTCTCTCCCAGTCGCTGAAGCTGACGGCAGTCGTCATGACCTCGACGCCGAGTAAGCCAGCCGACAGCTATCTGGGGTTACTGTTCTGCATGGAGGACATGGCTTTGTGAGCTAAGCGGGGTCTGGTCAGCTGACGCCAGCTACGGTTTCCAGACGACTACCAAGCTCCGCATGGTGCTGTCCGTTGCGCTTGTTGACGCATCGATCAAGGACGGGGACATTGTGGCCATCTTCCGCGCCGCACATGTGTTGTTACTGAACGCTGTCAACAACCCGTTCTTAAGCTTGCCGAAGAGCTTCTCCGCTACGCCTGCCAGGCCTGAGAGGAATGGCGAAGCTGCAAGAGAAGGGAATAATGAGGAGGAGGGCTTGGAAGAGGTATCGTTCGATGCTCAAGAAGCAACGCGGCTGAGTGCTGCCCCGGCAGATCTGTCCATACGCAACGAGCCCGTTGCAGAGGAGAACATGTTCGCCACGGGACCAGACGACATCAAGCCAGAATGGTTGGCGAACAGCCGACGGTTTACCAGAGGAATTGAGCGGTTGGGCGAGCTGTTGGCTGGCCAGAGGGTGTAGAACAGCACTAGGTCAGTGCCAACCATCGCCGCGCTCATGACAGATCCTGCAGAGACATCACTATGTATACTAATGATCACAACCCTCGTCCTCCACACACCCCCTCCCAAGCTTCTACGGTCCTAGCGACGCTCCGAGCTCCCTCCCTCGCTCGGTAGCCGAGCCCGCAGCCCATGCAGGTCGCGCCGGACCCACAACTCAGCCCTATAATGACACAGCCTCCAAAGGTCAGTGGACGCCGTGACAGATACGGGGCAAACATGTCTTTCAGCTCCTCATAATGCATTACATTGCTTGTCGCAGCCAGAGAAGGACCTCCCATGCGAGGTCAGGAGGCATGCTGTCGCCGAGGAGGTTCTCGGCGCCCTCCAGCGACTCGTACCGCAATCCCTTCATGGTGAGAGCCATCTTCTCGAGGGTATCTTGAACAGCGTCATCATCTGACGTCTTGTGTTCTGCGAGCTCTAGGATTATGTCGGTGATGAGCGCGTGGCGTGCTGAGATATGCGCTTTCTGTGGTTAGACTAGAAGCGAAGGGACGGACAATGCGGCCGACGGAGATCTCGCCGGAGATGATGTTTGTGAACTCGGGGGTTTGCCCGTACTGCCAGTCCCAGCTCTGTCGTCAGCTTCGTTCGGTATACAAGAACTGACTTTGAGCTCCTCTACTCCGTTCCACACTTTAGGCTGATCCACGTCCTCCTCCCGCACAACAGTCTCCGCCATCTCGCCAGGGTATGCCCGCGCAAACTCCTCCCTGATGGCCTGGAAGAAGGACTCGTGCGTGATATCTGGCGCTTCGGGCGAACGATGCGCGTTGATCGTGCTTACTGGCGCTCGATGGGACGCGATGCCCTTCGTGACGAGATTCGGTGTATCTGAGTGAAGAGCCTTGCCGAGGCTTGCGAGGTCAGAGGAAATGAGCATCGTGCCGTGATGGTATGCGCGGTGCTGAATGATTTTGTACGCCGAGCCTGATACCTGACGAGTTGGCGATACACTCCGGACAACTCACCTTAAGCTCAGTCTTCGTGTCTGGGCAGACGACCACATCGTTCCTGTCGTTGACAGTGCATGAGGGCACTTTCAGCTGTTCCCTAATAGCCTTAGCGACAAGCTGTGCACCACCAGCGCGCGTGAAGAGGAGTCGGGGAAGGATGATCGAGAAGTTGGTATTGCCCAGGTCCTGGAGTCAGCTCCTGATGGGACACTTTCTAGCTAACGTGGTACACTGTTCCACCGCCAGAACGTCTTCGCACAAGAGGCAAGTCGATCTCTCTCAAGTAGCGTGGTGTTGTCTCCTTCCATGGGTTCTGGTTTCGCCCGATCACCACGCAGGGAATGTTGCGGTACACGAAGAGAATGGGTTGGTTTCGAGGAGAGGTACGCAGCAGCCTACTGTCAGACTGGAGGGGCCAGTACTCACCAATCCTCATAAGAGAGGTTGAACCATGGATCTGTTGACGTTGAGATGTAGCAGGCCGGCTGAAATCAGCAAAGGAAGGTGGAATTCACTCACGGCTGTGAGCTTGACCTCCTCCTCCTCCTGCTCGGCTCGTCGCGGTAAGGAGCTGGAGAAAGATCGCGTTCTCAAGCCTTGCAGCACTATACTCGCGCCTCTACTGCCGTTCAGTGCCCGCAGCGCTGGCAGGACAATCATGAGCGTTGAAGTGGTCGAAGGAAAGTCAACATCGAAGGAAGGTGCGGGGCCGCAAAGGCCCTCCACCACCCAGGCACGCCTTCGCCACAGCCAACTCCGAGCAGCTCTTCTACCGCAAAAGTTAAACTACAATTCGACTTTCTCAGTCTCCTAGGCCCTCCCAAGCTCCTCTGCAGCGTTGGCAGATTTTTAATCGAGATTCGCATGCATACCAGAGGCTGAGATACGGAATTCCTGCCATCCGAACAATAATAACGGAAGCAAATCCGACGCGACTTGTTCGCTCGCGCGAGATTGTTTTGACGCGTCACAACAACATGAACCGCCGTGGCCACCTGTCGCACAAGGTGCCGAATGTCAAGCTACGTCCGGCGCCGCGGCGGAGCACGCGCCGTAATCCGTCGCCAGGCGACGCCGAGATCGTGCAGCGCGCCTGGGAGGACGCCGAGTCACATGATGGTATGTCTCCAGTGGACGTTGGACTGAGTGTAGATGGCATCGTCACGGGTACGGATCGGCCTTGGAAGGGCATCTTCGTCACGTTCACTGGTATAGAGGACAAAGCGACCTTGTCAAAGTTAGTCGTCGAGCTAGGGGGCGTGGTCGAGAGCGCTCTCACTGTGTCGGTGACGCATGTTGTTGCGATCGGATATGGCTCGCCGAAGTATGCTGTAAGTGCAGGACAAGTATGGAGCTGATGACAGTATGCTCTTGAGAATAGGATAGCTGTCCTGTCGCCGTCTTGGATCGTGGACGCACACGCTCGGTGGTTGCGCGGCGACGACCTGGACATCCCAGCAGTGAGCTGTGCATCACAGGAGGAGCTGACCGCAGAGCGTCGAAGCACACCGCCTGCAAGCCTTTGTCGGGCTCAAGATCGCCATATCAGGCATCGACCAGCTCGAGCGGCGCAAGCAGATTATCCGATACATCAACTCGAACGGCGGTGTCTATAGCAAGGACCTCGACCGCAGCTGCACGCACCTCATTTCAGCGTGGCCGACGACAGATCCCAAGGCCAAGACAAGCGACAAGATCAAGTGGGCACTCAAGGAGATTGGTGACCGCGATGTAGCCCGGCGACGAGGGCGGAAACTCGATGGCGAGGACATCCGCATTGTGTACGAAGAGTGGATCTGGGACTGCGTCGCATACGGCGGCCGATTCAGCGAAGCCGCATACGATGCGCGCAAGCCGAGACCGATAGGCAAGGTCACGGTCGAAGCCGTACTAGACGGTAGTGCGCTGGAGGCTCTGCGGCCGAAGGAGGTCGTGCCAGAGGAAGAGGAGGAACCGGTCGTTGTCAAAAAGCGCAAGCGGGAGGAGTTCGAGTCGCTGGTCGGGGAGCTGTTATCCACTACCAAGGTGGATGTCCGAGAGGCTGTCGACAAGGTGGACACTTCGATGGTTATGGAGGTGGACGAGGATGTCAAGCCAAGGATAGACTCGCCCGCTCCAGAACCGCCACGGCCGAAGCACCTCGAACGCAAGCAGTCGGTCCTCCACACCTCGCGCTCCACGTCCTTTGCAGCACCAGTCGCTGGCCCATCACGAACAGAGCCTCCCGCGCCAGAACGACCACAACGGCCGTTGAAGCCCATCTTCACTGGATTGCGGTTGAGCCACGCGATCTCGGACGGGTACCAAGGCCTCGAGGCAGCACTAGTGCAGCACGGAGGTGTTCTCGTGCCCGAGACGGAGCGGCTAAGTGGCGCATTAGTGGACTACGTGATCATCCGATTGTGGGTACCCTTGCCGCTTTCGCTGACAGCAGATCTAGCCTCGACCGTCCGCCCATACCGCCTGACAGCGGCACGCGCCTCGTGACGGAATGCTGGGTTGAAGGCTGCTGCTTCGAGCAGCGTCTCCTCTCGCCCGACGCCAATCTGGTCTTTCAGCCGTTGTCCATTGCTCTCCCTGTCCCTGGTGCCGATAAGCTACTGGTGCACATATCTGGCTTTCCTACGGAGACGACCGTGTACCTGCGTCGCTTGCTGAAGACGATTGGTGAGTTTGCAACTTTCGGCACTCCAACTGACATCAGGCGGGGCTTTGTCAGAGAAGCTCAATCGACGGACATCACATCTTGTTTGCGCCGCGCCGCAGGGCATCAAGTACGACAAGGCGCGCGAGTGGGGCGTGACGGTCGTACGGGATAGCTGGCTGTGGACGATCGGGAAGGAGGGTTACATCGACGACCCAGCAAACCACGCTCACGAGTCTTCTGGCCCACCAGTGGCATACTCGGACATCACAGGATCTTCTCTTCCACCGACACGCCTGCTCAAGTCCACTCCGACACACATCGACAACCCCAGTGGAGCAGGGGGCAGTGGGACCTTGGACGGCAGTGGCGGTGTCGCAAAGGATAGCACAGCGAGCGTGGTGGAGAAGGAGAACGTGGCTGCAATCATTGCTGAGGTCGCGAGCGCGCGCGCAAGTCCGGCGCGGAGCGCGAGTGCGCCCGGCAGCTCGCCTCTGACGAAGCGGACTGTTCCCGCTTTGAAAGCTGCGACGGTCGGAGGCGGTGGTCGTGATGAAGTGACGGCTGCGCTGCGGCGGCTGGCCGAGAGCGATGCGCCTCAGCGCGCAAAAGTCGTAAGTCCGCAAGCCAAGGGAGTAGCTGACCCCAGCCCCGCCGCTCTCGGCCTAGCACATCACGACCTAAACTTGACGCGCACCTCCGGTCAACCTCACCCGCGACGCCGTCCGAGCCGCCTGTCGACGGCCCGGCCCCTCCGCCTGGACTGGAGGACGAGAGCATGCGCGTCACGTATGCTGACCCCGTCAGTGAGAAGGAGAGGAGGAGACTGCTGGATGCTGTGATGCGTGGCGGGACGAGTCCTGTTAAGCGCGCGAAGGTGTAGTGAGATGGGGATTGTGTGGGAAGGATAGGAAGGAGACGGATGTAAGTCTTGTGTTGATGTAGTGCATGCATCGCATGCTCCTGTCTCTGGGCGCCCTCGGGACTGCTTGTGCGCCTTGAAGCGAGAGTCAAGATGTTTAGGAACCGCAACGGCAGCAAGCGTTGGGCTCGTCTCACACGACCACGGCGGGGATGATGGAAAGGAAGGGGTCAAGATCACTTCAGTAAGAACTGCGCGCGACGACAAGCGAAGACAGAGGTGGATGCCATAACTATACATACGATAGAACCAGTACAGCGCGACGGCGCGACCGCATCCCCAACCGCGATCGTGTTCACAGCAGCACTTCCCGGAGACAGCATACGACAGACGTCCGTGGAGCGCGTGTAGTATGCCGTCCCGCGACGCGCAAGCCAAAGCCAATGGCAAATCCTGGTTGTCAGCAAAGCTCGAAAACTTTGCCGAGGTGTCAGAAGAAAAAGTTTAAGGTAGCGTGGGTTTTTCAGCAGTGGGCACGCGACACAGAATGCGCCGCGCGACCCTAAAGCCAAATGCACTCGGGTCATCGTGAAAGGAGGAGGGGAATGCATGCTCACCAAGTCTACAGTCGATGTCGCGGGAGATGGGGTAAAGAGTAAAGGTTGTACAAAAAAAAGTCGATCAGAAAGCCCTCGCCGCCCACGGCGCCGCTCGTCCTTCCCGAAGGTCAGACTTGCTGCGCCGCCGCTTCTTCGCTGTGCAAGACAAGCGCTCCGTGAAGAGTGGCGAGGGGCTGGATCATCGCCTCGACGTGGAAAATGTGGCTAGTGTAGACTAGCGAAAATGAATAACTACTGTAGAGAGATCCTACAGAGTTGGTCACTGGAGAAACAAGAAGGCGGCGCTGGCGTTTATAAAGACCCAGCGAGGGCCGGCGTTATGGCGAAGTTTTCGGTGAAACGCCGGCGTGGCGGGGCTGCATGCGGCTTGGGTGCGAGTGGAGGGCGAGCGAGGGGCGAGACTTGGGTGCGAGCGGTGTGTGTCTCAGGGCCGCGGTGCGAGACACTCGTCTGCACGGGCTGCTACTGGCTCGTCTCTGCATGCAGGGCTCTGAGCGTGTTGGAATTGCTCCAGCAGCGGTATATTTGGCATCACACCAGCGGTATTGGCGACTAACCGCGCACGAGTTGAGAGCCAGTGCTGGCAGAGTGCGAGCGCGGCGCGAAGGGCGGCGCAAAGGCGTGCGAGGGCGATTAGTCTGGTGCGAGGGCGTGCGAGATGGGCGCGAGTGGTTGTGTGTGTGCAATACTCGGCCGGACAGAAATTTCTCGCCGAGCGCGACTGATTTTGCCACTCGTCGACTTTTGGCAACCTGCGATCGAGCAAACCTTCCCTCGCACCGTCATACTCGAGCTTTGGAGTCTGGATTGCTTGGAATGAGATCGCGCAGGTCTTGCCCACGACCTGTGCGGCCTGGCTCTGAAACGCGTACACGTGGTCTATGCTGATGGTGCGAGGAGCGAGCCGTTTCGTGTTTCGACATGTAATGCTGTTTAGTTTGGCCAAACCGCAGTGTGGATGGTATACGGGCTCTGGGATAGTTGGTCTTACTGCAATAGTACGTATATCAACGACAGTGTCGCTAGCGCTCTTCGAGGGTCATGAGTGTGTGCGCTTATTCCCGCAAGCTGCGTTGACAACGTGTTATTTTCGGAGCGTGTTGCCGAGTAACTTGCAGCTAAGTGGCCTGTATGCCTTGTGGGACTGGAGACTATCATCGTGTAGCCACTGATGAGGCATGACGAGGAATACAGTTATGATGAAGAGCTTTCTAACATGGCTGTCGATTACTTCAGAAGGGTGCAGTTCCATCGCTTAGGCATGGGAGTACCTTGACCTAGAACGCACGACACACGCCTGGACGCCATCGTGACTGGATATCTAGAACTGCAGGTCCCTTTTGCTTTTGATAGAGTGACGTTTCTGTAAAGCAGTAGCAACAGTTATTATCATATCATTGGTCCAAGACTATCTAATATTGTACTTGTTGAAACGTAACTCAACATATATATAACAATGTGTCTAGGCGACACAGGCTCTTAGCAGAGTCTCTTGTTCGCCAAGTCATGCTAAGGGATAGGCGACATAGAGTCGAAGCAAAGACGCAGCTGTATGCGAGCAACCATTCGATGGCGCACTGGCCGCCCTAGCCATTCTTCGACAACTCTCGGCAACACTACAGTCACCCGCGAGCTCGCAAGAACCGTAGCTTCAACCCCTTCAACCCGAGTTCTATCAGCTGTACATCGTTCGGAAGGCCGTGCAATACTGCCACGTACACTGCAGCCATAGTCTCCAGCTATCGATCTGACGCTTATAGCCTTACCGGCCACGATTCCACGATCACTCATCTCAAGCCTGACCTCCCGCTGCATGTCCACGGCAAAGCCATGCACCCGCTGCGTCGGATCTCAGGAGTGCGTCTGAGCACGGGCCGAACAAACATCTGCATTATGTGGAGGTCTGGCGTGACCGATCGCAGCTGACGACGCTCGCGACGCCGAGGGTGAAACTGTTCCTGTGCCAACGAACGCGCGCACCCAAGCTTGGTGATCTAGGTTGCTTGGATTGCGCAAGCTGCTGCCATGGGTAGCGTGGATGGCGAGTGGACCTGGCTAGTGCGGGCAGCTTGTGTCTGTGGCTGTGCCGCGTCGATCGTACGCCATGGAAGTCTGTGAGCACGTGGCGTCGCAAGGTGAGAAAGCGCACTGCGATAGCCTGGTCATTGAGCATGAGCCGCGTGCTGCACGCGTCGGCGCGCGTCGCGACGCGCAGCTGACCGAACGGCAACTGCGTCCCCGCTGCAGGGCTCACATGCAGCCAGGGACGGTAAGAGAAGCATATCTATGCCGCGACGGGTTTGAATCTCTGGTTCGCCAAGCCCTCATTCCGCGCCACGGCTCGATTAGGCCAGGACATTCGATAGAGTTAGGAATGTGAGCAGCTATCACGCCACGCCGACAGTGTTGGGCCGCTGGGCCAGGCACTCTGGCAGGTGCGAGTGTCTGCGGATGGACTTGGTGTGCGTCGGGTGGAGTCGGGCAGCGCGGGAAGCACCCTTCTGTCTGCTGTGGCCGGCATGACGAACGCGTCGTATGACTTCGGCCCGTGAAGATCTGCAACGTTGAGGAGATGCTGGAAGGAGGGGGCCGACAGGGTGGATGACGGTGAGGAGATTTGAAGGGTGCAGAGGACGTGATGACAGTCCGGCGACCGCGGCAGGGGTGCCGGGACATGTGCTTGGAGACCCTGGCGATGATCATTTCTTGGCGTGCGCCGGCAATGACGCTGGGCTTTTCCGGGAGTTTCGGCGGTGGTGTTCTACCAGACGCGCTGGACGCGTGAGTGAGACATCAGACGCTATTGAGTGAACGCACTCTAGGTGTGTGTTCAATGGCAGTGAGATCCACCTCGACGCGGTCTCTTGAGCCATTCAGCACCCTCCAGCGACAATCGCCTCCTCCACTTGCATTCCAGGCACACCGTCACAGCTGGCGCGGCACTTTGCGCCCAATTCCCACGGTGCCCTGGATACGCCAGGGATATCCCCGCTGTCCTGGACAGAATTTCCAGCCGGCGACGCGTTTTCAGAGTGAGCAAAGGGACGCCCCGGGGAACCACGGAGCGTGGAGCGGCGATGCATGAGCGTGTGTTGGTGAGGACAAGATGGATAAAGGTGATGCCGGTGTGCAGAGCTCTGTGTCCTCTTCCATCGCCACCGTCCTCTTTGCCACCAACTCTAAAAGGTAGGTGCCTGTTTGTTATCAGCGCGCGCGTACGCACTATCGCTCGACGGTGGGAACTCAAGTGTTTGCCAGCTGCGCGCACGGTCAACCCACGGTACTCCCACGCTCGGGCGGCCGCCACGTCACGGTATGACATGCCCGCCTGGGTCGCGACTTTTACCAGCTCCGCCGAGCCGCGCCGCGCCTCACCGGTATTTGTTGCCACCCTTCTCACCGTCCTCTTTACACGTTTCTTCCTTCATCGCTGATCCTCCTAGTCTTCTACACTCTTTCAGTCTAGACACAATGGCCGCCACCGCCCAGCCCCAGCAGCCCAACGGCTCCGTTCCCCGTAAGCACCGAGAGTTGGACTCATCTGATCCCAGACTTCAAGATCGTCGAGCGTCTCGACTCGGTCCCCGTCGTCCACGACTCGGTCGCCTACGCCCAGTGAGTAGAGTCTTCCAGGATCTCCCAGCCTGGATAGCACTGACCGCAGGTCCATCATCAACTCGACCCAGTTCTCGGCCAACCTCTACCAGACCGCCGCGGGCATCGCTACTCGTGAGCTTGTTGCAGAAGCGGTCACTAGAACCCTACTAACTCCAGGCGCCTACGACACGGCCGCCCCTGTCCTCGTCCGTGCCAAGCCCCTCCTCGAGTCTGCCGATGGCGTCGCTGTCGCCATTGTTGACCGCGCCGAGGCGACATTTCCTTGTATGTGACCTGTGGCGACTTGTACTCACGCCAGACCCCTTCAAGACTCCCACCCAGGACCTGATTGGCGTCAAGCAGACCAAGGCCGTCATTGACGAGGTGAGCGCCCGGCCCTGACGCCACCCAGTAATTCCCGACTGACCCCTCAGCGCGTGCTTCCCATGATCCAGCCCGTTATCCAGGAGGTCATCAACAAGGCGTCCCAGGTCAACACCGAGCTCGGCGCGCTCCAGGCCCGTGCCGCTGGCGCGATCCACAAGTCGTCCGAGATGTCCCACGAGCTCCTCGAGCAGCTCAAGACCCTCGCCGACCAGGGCAAGGAGATCCCCCACCAGCTCCTCGAGGGCCTCACCAAGGTCACCAGCGACGTCAAGGAGATTGTCCTCGCCAAGGACGGCACCGTCCAGGACAAGGGCAACAAGCTCGCGTCCTACGTCGCCGAGCAGGTCAAGCCTGTCGTTGACGAGATCTACCGCCACGTTCTCGGCGCCAAGAAGGCTGCCGTCGAGGTCGCTGACAAGGTCACCGCCCAGGCCGTCGACGCCGCCCACCTCGGCGAGAAGAAGGCCAAGGAGACCGCTGCCAAGGCCGAGAAGGCGGTCGAGGACAACTCGAACTAGACCCTCCACCTAGATGACTCGGAAAAACGCATTGTTTATAGATGTTTTAGTCATTCCCCGGCACGACTTCGTTTTGTATGGCCCTGATGCGACTTGTTAGAGCGAGCGGGGTGTTGTGCGGAATGCTGATACATGGTCGCTGATCCACATCCAACTATTCTATCCTCGCCAAGCTCGTCATGCTTGATTCTTGTGAGTGTGACAGCCTGGTAGACTTCAGTCAAGTCGATGATGAGCGTCGTGAGATATGAAAGCTTCAGCTCGTCGTTGACGTGGTACTTGCCCATGACCGTGGACACGTAAGGCAGCACCAGCAAGTGCAGGGCAAGTCGAACAAAGGCGGTCCGGGCAACGCCGCCCGCAAAGTTCTGAGCACTTGGGTTTACCACAAGTGCACAAGCTGCGGGATGTCGTGCGAAATCGTCTATGTAGATCAATGAGTCATATCATTGTCGAAGATGCATTAAAGGTCACTCACAATCTCCACAGAGAGATCAAAATCAACTTGGACATCCATGTCGTTACTCGAAAGCCTGACATCACTGACGACGATGTCCGAGTAGATGGGCACCGCCTCTGGAAGATGCTCATGCTTTATCGATGGTCGGCCCGTTGCATCCATCCTGGCGTGGTCAGAACCCGGATCGGCACCGAGGCCTTGTTCACTTGGGGTGGCTCGTGGGGTTGTTCGGCTTCCTCGCCAGGTTGTTGTGATAACTGTGGATGAGTTCCTTCCAGCTCCTGCGTAGTGCGGAGAGAGGGGGTGTATCACTAGTTTGGCCGTACTGTAGAGCAACCAGCCGAAGACAGCCAGAAGACCAGGACGAGCACCACGCCCACCGGTATGAACTGAACCAAGGAGCAAGGAGCATTTGCCATTGCTGGCCGCTTGGCCCTGCGCGGCTGTGGAGGCTTCCGAACGACAATACAGTCGTCGGTATCCATGATGTGGATGTGGACGAGGGATGAGACGTCGGATGCATGCTGCAGAGGCCTTGCATGATGCCAAATGACCAGTGGCAGAGTAGGATGTTGTTTTGTTGGTGAGTGGCCGTGCGAGCCCGTCGTCCGAGAATGCCGAGTGCCTACCCTCCTATCTGCACGGCAGAGATCTCGCCCAGACCGGCGTCTTAACACCTCCCAGCCAATTGGCCAGTACGCGGCTCGGAACGTCTTCCCCCCGAGCCGCCGGCCCGCCCACCTCGTCCGCCCCCACTTCCGCCATGGAGGCCCGGGTGGACGATATTTGGGCAGCGCTTCATCTGTTGGATCTGCTCTTGCCAGAGACTGAGAAAGGATGAGCGCGCGGCTGTTCTCCAACCTCGCGGGCGCGGCTCGGCGCGCGGCTGCCAGACCGGGTGTTCGGAGAGGTATCGCGACTGCTAGGCAGACGGCGGCCGGTAATGGGTCGCGACTCGTGTTGGCTGGCGCCGTTGCGGTTGCTGTTCCTGTGAGGTTGTATTTGGGGGAGAAGCTAACGACAGGGCTACCTCTACCTGACGCGCACCGAGGTCGCGCTGGACGCCAAGCTCGACAAGAATGACAAGCAGAAGCGGCCCGTCAAGATGTCGCCCGTGACTGTGGACCAGCTCATCGCACGGCGCGAGGGCGACGAGATCTGGGTCGTGATTGACGGTCATGTTTATGAGTGAGTTGGCCTTTCTTGGCGTCTTGTTCTCTCTTGCCCAAAGCTCCGTCTAAGCCGAATGGCTTCGGCCGTGGCGATTGTCCCTCCTCCTTATTCCTGCTCGCTAATGGCCATATCTGACCGGCAGCATGACAAACTTTGTCGAAGACCACCCCGGCGGAAAGGATGTGATCCTCGCCAACCGCTCGCGTGACGTGACCCGCATCTTCGCCCCGCGGCACCCCTCCGACCAGCTGGCAGAAGGCCACCTGCCGGACGAGGTGCACCGGCTCGGCCCGCTTGCGCCGTCCGACGATGATCAGCTCGCGCAGATCAAGCTGCAGATCAGCGATGAGGAGCTCGCGGAGGAAGAACGTATCCGTGCCGAGCGGGAGAAGATGGAGGAGCGCGGCCTCGGTGTGGTGGTGAACATGCGTGACTTTGAGACGTTCGCCGAGCCGATGCTGTCCAAGGTTGCTTGGGCTTACTATGCTTCTGCGGGCGATGACGAGATTAGTGAGTACGGGCATGGAGAGGTGGACGAGGTGAGAGGACATCCTTGACGGGCGTCCTCGAGTATGGCACACAAGCGCTGGGCATGCGAATGACCTCCTGGGAAGCCCTCCATCTAGCAGGAGCGCCCACGCCTTGGGACACCAGAACCTCTCACTCTTCAGAGCATGATTAGAAGACTGACCACAGCGAAAATCGCCAACGGCACGGCATACCAGAAGATCGTCTTCCGTCCGCGGGTGCTGCGCAAGGTCGCGGACGCGGACGCGAGCACGGAACTCATGGGGTGCAAGTCGAGCCTGCCGATCTATATTGCCCCCGCGGCCATGGCCAAGCTCGGCCACCCGCTCGGCGAGATCAACCTCACGCGCGGCGCGGGGACCACTGGCATCATCCAGGGTGTGAGTGTTGCGTGCGAGCAGTCTTTGTCCTGTGAAGTCACCTGCTGTCCACGGCTATGAACTGATCTCGCCGCTCGCTCTCGCTTGCTCGCCACTGACTGCAGATCTCGTCCAACGCATCCTGCAGCATGGAGGAGATGTGTGCCGAGCGCCTCCCGGACCAGCCGCTCTTCTACCAGCTCTACGTGAACCGCGACCGCACCAAGGCAGCCGAGCTGGTGCGCAAGATCGACGACAACAAGTTCAACCTGATCATGCTTACCGCCGACGCACCAGTAGGCGGCAAGCGTGAGCGGGACATGCGTCTGAAGGGCGAGTTTGAGGGCCCCGCCGGCGGCGTGAGCGAGAAATCAGACGACACACAGGGCGTCTCCCAGGCAATGTTTGCCGGCGTCGACCCGAACCTGTCCTGGGACGACATCAAGTGGCTTCGCTCACACACCAAGATCCCCGTCATGATCAAGGGCGTCCAGTGCGTCGAGGACGCGATCCTGGCGTACCAGGCTGGCTGTGACGGGATCGTCATCTCGAACCACGGCGGACGGCAGCTCGACACCACGCGGCCGAGTATTGACGTCCTGCTGGAGATTAGAAAGTACGCGCCGCACCTCCTGCGGCCCGAGTTCCGCGCGCCGACGGGCCCGACGCAGGACTCGATCAACGAGCCGGCACGCCTCACGCCGCGAGACCGCGCGGACGGCGCTCCGACGGACAAGCGGTTCGAGATCTTCATCGACGGCGGCGTGCACCGCGGCACCGACGTCGTCAAGGCGCTCTGTCTTGGTGCCAATGGCGTGGGTATTGGCCGCGGGTTCCTGTTCGCCCAGAGCGTGGCGGGCGAGGAGGGCGTCGAGCACGCTGTGAACAGTGAGTCTGGGTATGGGCGGGGCTGACGGAAGTCATGAAGAACGAGATCGAGCTCACGATCCGCCTGCTCGGCGCGAACAAGATTAGCGACCTCAGGCCGAGCATGGTCGAGGTCGTGGAGCAGCCGCCGCGGGCGGCTTAGGGTTTGGGACAAGGGTTGGGATCTATGCAGCATCTTCGTGGTCTACGGTCTGGAGGGCTAGGTGCCAGACGGTTAATGGGGGAGTCAGCGGTTCGCGTAAGACGGTCAGAACTACGATGCGTACATACTATGCTGCTAGATACCTAGTGGAGAGCGACATTCGCCTCCACGCCGCCCGCTGCGCTCCGCCGCAAACTCCGCGAATCGCCAGCGCCTGCGACTCGGTCCATGCGGTTGTGTCCGCTCGGCCAGAGCGCGCCGCGGAGCGCAGACGTTACGCCACCCGCCGCGATGGAGAGAATACCCCAGAATGCTCCTTGGAGCAATGGCGAGATGACCTGGAGTAAGTTGACAGTACTTGGGGCCGGAGAGGGCGGTAGCAGACAAGAAGTATCGCAGGCTACCAATCTCCGTCTTTGAGTGCGTTCAAAGGTAACTCACCTGATCTCTTACAGTAATCCAAGCCGCCATACCCCAGTCCACCCGTACGCCCCGGCCCGTAGCCAGCGCGACCTTCTTGTCCGCGCCGTCCGCGCCGTGGATGCTCGGCAGCAGCGAGCGGAGGTATGCCTGCTCAAAGCGCATCTCGGGGATCGGCGGCATGGACGCGCGTACCCTGTCCCTTGCCTCGCGGCGCTTCTTCTCGTGGTGGTGCGTGTGCGCGTCCGTCACCAGCTCGCCGAGGCCGGGGAAGGGGCCCTCGGCGGAGAGTATGTCGGCCATGATGGATTAGGCGCAGCGAGAGGGGCTTTGCGGGGTCGAGGTTACGCTGAGGCGTAGGGTATGAGGTAGCAGATTGGACCGCGCCTCGATATGTGCGCAAGACGAGAAGCAGTCGAGAACGCGAACTCGAGAGATGGCCGAGATGGACACCGGTAGTGTCGACGAGCGGCATTTGCTCCCGCTCCCGCTGATCACTCGTCATCGCCACCTAGCGACCTCACAACCGCAATGTCCTTCAACGACCTCGAGCGCGGTCGCGTCGCGCCCACCCGCGGCCCTCCCGGCGGTGCGTCTTGCCCCACCCTTCCCGAGACCCGGCGCTGACGCCCAGAGGACCCAGATTTCACCAAAGTCAAGGAGGCCGTCTCCCTCCAGGTGTTCAAGATCCAGAGCAATGTGACCGGCATCCAGCGCCTGATCGATAAGCTCGGTACGGGCGCGGACGGGCAGAATCTGCGGAGCTCTCTGTGGGTGTCGCTGCTGGAGGTCTGCCTGTTGCAGCAGCAGCAAAAGCCCTGATTGCGCGTCGGCGTCGCGCTCGCGCGCGCTTATGCTGGACAATGTCGCTGACCGCAGACACAATCTTACCGAGTCCACGCGCGACATGGTCAAGACGAGCACGGACGACATCAAGAAGCTCGCGGCGTTCCCGACCGGCGGGGAGGGACAGGTGAGTTGCGGGTCGTCTGAGGCAGCTCTGCGCTGTTCTGACCCCAGGGACACCGGAAAGCGATCCAGGCCAAGCTGTCGCGCGAGTTCACGGCCGCACTGCAGGGCTTCCAAAGAGTCCAGCGCTTGAGTGCCGAGCGGCAGCGGACTAGTGTCGAGGTGCAGAAGCGTGCGGTCGAGGAGGCCGAGGAAGCGTGAGTGATCAACCAGTTCGCGCCGTTGAGACTCATCTGTGAACGAACTCTGGTCTCTCTTGTGACTGCTACCAGATTGGATCTCGCTTTCATGCTCAGTGCTGACATGCAGAGCAGGAGAGGACCGCGACTCGGTTGAGCTTGAGCGCGTGCAGCTGCAAACTCAGACTACCGCACCGCAGATCTCCCAGCACGAGCTCGAGTTCCAAGAGCAACTCATTGCGGAGCGCGAGAGCGAGATCAGGGAGATCGAGAGCGGCATTCATGAGCTAAACGACATCTTCCGTGACCTTGGTGCCATTGTGCAGGAACAGGGCGGGTTGATCGGTGAGTTCAGGTCCTTTCGAGCAGAGCAATCGCCTCCGTGACTCAGGCGCTGACACCAGACAACATCGAGAACAACATCGTCTCGGTGGCGGGGCACACGAACAGCGCGGCCGAGGAGCTCACGACCGCACACGCATACCAACGCAAGGCGGGACGACGAATGGCGTGTCTGCTCATCATCCTTGTCGTGGTCATTTTCGTTATTCTGCTTGCTGTGAGTTAATATATGGTCTATGAAAGCTGACAGCAGATTCTCGCATAGTGTTTGGTTGTATAGATGCAGCGTGTATGCTCAAGCCGGACTGTCATGTGCTCCAGACAATGGCAGTCTAGCTCACTTCGCCCCCGATCGATTAATACGGAGAGGGCGAGCTTCCCTCCAAGGTCACACCTCGTCGATGGCATGCCACGGCCACGCCGATTCATGATGGGGGACTCGCCTCTTGTGTGGCTGCTGGTGCGAGGGCAAGCATGATGGACGCTCGCACCGCGACAGAGTCCTACTTCAACTACTAACTGCTTGCTTCCTACCTGTCCAACCTGCCCTCAGAGCTCCTACTTTCCTATCCCATTGCGAGCCCTTTGGCAGCAGCTTCCATGTCCATCCAAGAGGGCACGTTCTGCCTGGGCGGCCCGAACGGCGAGAACATGACTGGTAAGTCGATCACTGACAGCCTCTCACACGGCAGGACGTTGCCTGGTGCTCAACAACCGCTGTGTCTTTTGCAACTACTACTACCCGCCGCAGACTTCGTAGAGAGCTGTATGAATTTAGCGAGGCGTGGCCCACTGCACGCGGCCAGGTTTGCCCACCACCCCGCGCCCATAGTCCAGACCAGACCAGCGGCATTCGGCGCTCTCCCTTCCGCATGCCACGGCCAGCTGGCGCCATGCAGCATGGACATGCACTTTCCGTTATCTCTGCTCCGCACTCTCATGTGCGTCGATCCGGGGAGGTGGAGGGTCGGCCCTATCGGCCGTCTGGACAGTGGGTAAATCCGACAGACCCTGAGACGGCCTGACGGCCATCCGTTGTTGTCGAGCAGTCTTATTGGAATCACTCGAATCATATTCTCATCATTACTCTGCTCTATCGACTCGTCGAGACCACTCCGCACTACTTCAGTACTCCTCGAGCACCTCGAGCGCCTACACCACAGTCAGCAACCCCACAACCACACACCATGTCCAAACCCATCCCTCGCCAGAGCTCCTCCGTCTCCCTTCCGAGTGCCAACACGACCCCGTCCGCGAGCCCCACGACCGAGCACCAGGAGCGTCTCAACGCGCTTCTCGCGACCTTTGATGCGGGCACGCATGCTTTCTGCCGCGAAACCTGGGAGGACAAGGGTGAGTACCGCAGAACGGGGTAGCTGCCTCGCACCTCTCCACAGTGATCTGCCCTCTGTTCCCAGCGCTCAGATCACTGTGACTGTGGGATGCGGCAGCTCAACCCCTCTCCCAGTTCTCTCGAGTTGCAGAGCTAATATCAGTCGCGGCGCAGTCCCATCAGGTCCTCAAAGCCCCGCCCGCGCGCCGCCCCCTCCTCTCCCTCCTCTCTCTGACGCGCCCGAAAGACCACACGCGCCACTTTGACCCCTCCCGCGAGCCGAAACTGCACGGTCTCCCCTAGTGACGCGGACCGCGCGCCGCGCCTCGTAGGCTGAGTTTGGCCGACGCAACTCCCACCTCGAGGTGACTCGCACGCCGCCCGCACGGCCCACGCCACCACCCCTCATGTTCCACGCCCAGTCCTCGCTCTCGCACTCTGCACGCTCGCGCGTGTGCTCGCACGCCTCGTTCGCGCACACTATAGTCTGTTGTCTGTCATTGTCTGTTGCCATGCATGTATGCGATCTCTCCTTTTCACGCTGTCGTCTGTCGTGTGTGCAGCCACGGATGTGTTCCCAGCCTTTTGGAAGGCAGGAGTCGTTCTGTCAGCCCCAGCTGCACTGGAAGGCTGGACTTGAGATGTCGGGTGGCAAAATTCGATGCCGTGCCTGCCACGCCGCTCCTGTAATTGTAACCAGAACATAGGACATGAACAGCCGCCGTGACCCAATTGCACCAGAGTCGTCGCCTCTAATGGTGTAAATATCGCGCGCACTTTTGCCTGGGATTCACTCTGCCCACACGCACACGCAGAAGCCGCCTCGCGCTGCTGCTGCTTCATGTGCTGCGGAGGCGGAACCGTCGGCGCCAAGGCCTCGACCGCGCGGCGCTGACGGAGGTGACGGAGCGGCATCGGCTGGACGGCCGTTGCGGATGAAGGTTTTCCCGTAATGCAGATTAGCCGTCAGACTTGGCGGAGGAGAGCTGCTCCACATTCGGGGCAGGTCTATTCCGAAATGGACTTCTCCCACCACCCTTACAGATGGTAGTTGGACCACCTACACCTCGCGCTCGTTACACAGTGCAGAACAGTTTATATCCCATCTACAGCCTCTGCTTCTCCACGGCCTCGTCGCGCCAGAATCCATCCGTCGGCGTGCCAGTGCCAAAGCCCGCCTCGAGGCTCTCGCCAAACTGCGCGCGAATAGGCGTCACGCTCGTGTATCCGTGATAGAAAGCCCACGCGTCCGTGCCCTCCGGCACTGTCGCGGGGTCGGGCATGAGAATGTGGCCAAAGTCAGGCGCAAAGCGGAAACGGAGACATCCGTCGTCCTCGCTGGGCTTGACCTTGTCCTGCGTCGGGTCGTCTCCTGGGTTCCATTCAGCATGCACACGGTGCGTGTGCTTGAACAGGGGCCCATACGAGTTGCGCCACATGGACGTAAAGCACACGCGGCGGTTCTCTGGCTCGAGCGCCTCGGTGACGAGCGGCACGTTTACGGAGTAGACTTGTACTGGCGCGCGGGAGTTGGGCGACTCGAAGCCCCAGTCCTCGAAGAGGCGCGAGCAGACGTCCACGGCCACCTCGTGTGCGAGTTCTAGTGCGCGTGGGGGAACGGGACGCGCGACTACGCCGTATGATAGAGCAATTGAAGGCATGTTTTCCGTGTGCAGGCTCGGCCCACCGTTCGGTGGTCCGGGGATCGGTACTGCCATTGCGCCTGCAAGGGCGGCACCGATCGTACCGCTTGATAATGCGAGGGCGGCGGAGGAGTTGCGCCCGTCTGGAGTTAGATGGGACGCGGGCTGGCATTACGGTTGGGACCAGAGATGAGCATGTCGATCTCGCCGGGGTAGATGTTGTGCAGTGCGATGTTGCTGCACGTTGCAGGGGTCTGCATTAGCGGTGTCGCGTTCAAGTGAGCCTACACCGTCAAGAAGAACCCATTCCATCGTCTCGCCCTCTTTCAACGGGCGCCGTTTTGTGGTGATCTCGCCCTCCAAGCCGTGCGGCTCTGCGGTTAGCATTGCCGCCATGGCGCGCACCTAGTGGGTAGAAGTAGTACGCCGAGATAATCTGGTTGATGGCGAAGCCCTTGCCGACCCTAACGTCAGCTCGCTCGCATACTTCTCACCAAGAGTTCTGTCGGTCTGGGAGCACTACTCGCACGTCCCATCCCAGCCTACTCATCAAGAGCTTGGCGAAGGCGTAGATGTGCGGCGACTGCTCGGCAGGTGGGCCATCGTCGTTCTGGCATCAGATAGAGTCCTTCCTATCCTCACCGTCAGCAGTACGACCGGCCGCTTGCCGTATGTTGGGAGCCGCGGCATGGTGAGATGTACAAGACCAGGCAGTGTCGATGAGGACATCACCGGCTCGCACATATCCGTCGCACGTGGCTGCCACATGGGTCTCCACCGTCCAGACTTTTTCGAGTGCCACACACGAATTCACCGACTCACCGACGCTCTCTTGTTGAGGTCGCCACCTACGCGAGTGACTGTCCAGCATCCATCACTCGACCTCGACGCAGACGAATCCGACGGACGCCGCCATGTCTGCGCCACCTGGTTTCGGCGCCGCTGGCGCGCAGCCGAACGGCGACTCGCGCATGGAGGGCGACTTCTTCGGCACCCTCACGCAGGCCGAGATCGAGAAGAAGGCGAGGAAATGGCGACAAGGCCAGAAGAGGCGTTTCGACACGAAGAGGAGGCAAGGTGGCGGTGGCGGTATTGACATGGGCAAGGCGGTGAGTGGGTTGGGTGTGGCTGCTGCAACCTTGGGATAGACAGCAGTCTCAGTCCCGTCGAAGTCGTGTTATTGATGCTGACGCCTTTCTACAGGATCTTCCACCTGGTGAGCATCTCGACCATCTGCAGTGACCACACACTGACATCCAGAGCACATACGTAAGATTATCAAAGACCACGGTGACATGTCGAACCGCAAGTTCCGCAACGACAAGCGCGCACATCTTGGAGCCCTGAAATATGTCCCGCACGCGGTGCTCAAGCTCCTGGAGAACATCCCCAACCCATGGGAGCAGGTCCGCGAGGTCAAGGTGCTGTATCACGTCTCTGGCGCGATCACCTTTGTGAATGAGGTCCCCCGAGTTATCGAGCCGGTGTACCACGCCCAATGGGCGTCGATGTGGCTCGCGATGCGGCGAGAGAAGCGTGACCGTCGGCATTTCAAGCGTATGCGCTTCCCGCCGTTTGACGATGAGGAGCCGCCGATGGATTATGGCGACAACGTGCTGGACGTTGAGCCGCTGGAGGCGATTCAGCTCGAGCTGGACGAGGAGGACGACCAGGAGATTATCGACTGGTTCTACGACCCGAAGCCGCTTGACGACACCGAGCAGGTGAATGGCACCAGCTACCGGTACTTCCAGATCACGCTGCCGCAGATGGCAAACCTGTACCGTATCGGCCGGCAGCTTTTGACGGACTACACGGACAGGAACGCGTTCTACCTGTTCGACAAGAAGAGCTTCTTCACCGCCAAGGCGTTGAACATTGCCCTCCCTGGTGGGCCCAAGTTTGAGCCGCTGTTCCGTGATACCGACCCATATGACGAGGACTGGAACGAGTTCAACGACATCAATAAGGTCATCATCCGTGGCCTCATCCGGTCAGAGTACAAGGTTGCGTACCCGCACCTGTACAACTCGCTACCGCGGTCAGTGCACATCGACCTCTACCACGAGCCGAAGAACGTCTATATCAAGACCGATGACCCGGATCTGCCAGCATTCTACTTTGACCCGTTGATCAACCCCATCTCCCAGCGTGTCGTTACCGAGGCGCACAAGGAGCTGGTGCCGCACGAGGACGTCGTGTTCGGATATGGCAAGGACGATGACGACTTTGGGCTTCCAGACGAGCTCGAGCCGTTCCTCGAGACTAGTCAGATTGAGAACGAGTACACCTCGGATGCGATTGCCCTGTACTGGTCGCCGTACCCGTACAACCAGCGCAGTGGCCGCATGAGGAGAGCCCAGGACGTGCCAATGGTCAAGAACATGTACCTCGAGCACTGCCCGCCGGACCAGCCGGTCAAGGTGCGCGTGTCCTACCAGAAGCTCCTCAAGATGTACGTTCTGAACGCCCTTCACCACAAGCACCCCAAGGCGCAGGCTCGCCGCAACCTCTTCCGCTCGCTCAAGAACACCAAGTTCTTCCAGTCCACCAAGCTCGACTGGGTCGAGGCCGGTCTCCAGGTCTGCAGGCAGGGTTACAACATGCTCAATCTCTTGATCCACCGCAAGAACCTCAACTACCTCCACCTCGACTACAACCTGAACCTGAAGCCGATCAAGACTCTTACCACCAAGGAGCGTAAGAAGTCGCGCTTCGGTAACGCCTTCCACCTCATTCGTGAAATTCTTCGTCTCACGAAGCTCATCGTCGACGCGCACGTTCAGTTCCGGCTCGGCAACGTCGACGCCTTCCAGCTTGCCGACGGTCTGCAGTACATGTTCGCGCATGTTGGTCAATTGACCGGCATGTATCGTTACAAGTACAAGCTCATGCGGCAGATCCGCATGACCAAGGACCTGAAGCACTTGATCTACTCGCGCTTCAACACCGGTCCGGTCGGCAAGGGTCCTGGTGTCGGCTTCTGGCAGCCTGGATGGCGTGTGTGGCTATTCTTCATGCGCGGTATTGTGCCGCTGCTGGAACGCTGGTTGGGTAACCTCCTCGCGCGTCAGTTCGAGGGCCGTAACTCCAAGGGCACGGCAAAGACGGTCACGAAGCAGCGTGTCGAATCGCACTTTGACCTCGAGCTCCGAGCCGCCGTCATGCACGACATCCTCGACATGATGCCCGAGGGCATCCGACAGAACAAGGCGAGGACTATCCTTCAACACCTTTCAGAAGCATGGCGCTGTTGGAAGGCCAACATCCCTTGGAAGGTGCCCGGTATGCCCGCCCCGATCGAGAATATCATCCTCCGGTACATCAAGTCCAAGGCGGACTGGTGGACCTCGGTCGCCCACTACAACCGTGAGCGTATCCGCCGCGGTGCCACCGTCGACAAGGCTGTCGTTCGCAAGAACCTCGGTCGTCTCACCCGACTTTACCTCAAGGCGGAGCAGGAGCGTCAGAACAGCTACCTCAAGGATGGTCCTTATATTTCCTCCGAAGAGGCAGTGGCGATCTACACCTCGACTGTGCACTGGCTCGAGTCGCGCAAGTTTGCGCCGATCCCCTTCCCTCCCCTGTCCTACAAGCACGACACCAAGCTGCTCGTGCTGGCATTGGAGAAGCTCAAGGAGGCATACAGTGTCCACGGCCGTCTCAACCAGTCGCAGCGTGAAGAGCTCGCCCTGGTCGAGCAGGCGTACGACAACCCGCACGAGTGTCTCTCGCGTATCAAGCGTCTCTTGCTCACTCAGCGTGCATTCAAGGAGGCTGGTATCGAGTTCTTCGACACATACGAGAAGCTCATCCCGTGCTACGATATTGAGCCGATTGAGAAAATTACCGACGCTTATCTCGACCAGTTCCTCTGGTACGAGGCGGACAAGCGTCACCTCTTCCCATCATGGATCAAGCCCGCAGACACCGAGCCTCCTCCTCTGCTCGTGTACAAGTGGTGCCAGGGTATCAACAACCTTACGGACATCTGGGACACGAACGAGGGCGAGTGCGTTGTCATGATGGAGACCGTGCTCTCGCGCATGTTTGAGAAGGTCGACCTGACGCTGCTCAACCGTTTGCTGCGGCTCGTCATGGACCACAACTTGGCAGACTACATCAGCGCAAGGAACAATTTGACGCTCACGTTCAAGGACATGTCGCACGTTAATGCGTACGGCATGATCCGCGGTCTGCAGTTCTCGTCATGGGTCACGCAGTACTACGGCCTTGTTCTGGACCTGCTTATTCTGGGTCTGCAGCGCGCCTCCGAGATGGCTGGCCCTCCCCAGGCGCCAAACGGCTTCCTCCAGTACCGCGACCAGGCGACCGAGCAGCGTCACCCGATCCGCTTCTACTCGCGTTACGTGGACCGCATCCACATCCTCTTCCGCTTCCAGGCCGAGGAGAGTCGAGACCTCATCCAACGCTTCTTGTCCGTCAACCCCGACCCGACCAACTCCAATGTCATCGGGTACAACAACAAGCGCTGCTGGCCGCGCGACTGCCGCATGCGCCTGAACAAGCACGATGTCAACCTCGGCCGCGCCGTGTACTGGCAGGTGAAGAACTCGCTGCCGCGGTCTCTCACTACGATCGAGTGGGAGGACACCATGGTGTCGGTCTACAGCAAAGACAACCCGCAGCTCCTCTTCTCCATGTGCGGCTTCGAGGTGCGTATCCTGCCCCGCGTCCGCACCGAGAATGGCGAGCAGTACACGCTCAGGGACGGCGTTTGGAACCTTGTCCAGGAGTCAACCAAGGAGCGCACCGCTCAAGCCTTCCTTCGTGTATCCGACCCCGGCATTGCCGAGTTCAACAACCGTATCCGTCAGATCCTCATGTCGTCGGGTTCGTCGACGTTCGCCAAGGTGGTCAACAAGTGGAACACCGCGCTGATTGGTCTGATGACCTACTACCGCGAAGCAGTTGTCACCACTCCCGAGCTGCTCGACTCTCTCGTCAAGGCGGAGAACAAGGTGCAGACCCGTGTCAAGGTCGGCCTCAACTCCAAGATGCCCTCGCGTTTCCCGCCTGCGGTGTTCTACTCGCCCAAGGAACTGGGTGGTCTCGGCATGTTGTCCATGGGCTTCGTGCTCATTCCCTCCTCGGACCTTCGGTGGTCCAAGCAGACCGACGGCGGTGGCATCTCCCACTTCCGTTCCGGTATGACGCACGACGAGGAGGCCCTCATCCCCAACCTGTACCGGTACATTGTGCCGTGGGAGGCGGAGATCCTCGACTCGGCCCGCGTCTGGTCCGAGTACGCCATGAAGCGCAAGGAGGCCACGGCGTCCAACCGCCGTCTGACGCTCGAGGACCTCGAAGACTCCTGGGACCGCGGTATCCCCCGTATTAACACGCTGTTCCAGAAGGACCGCCACACTCTGGCGTACGACAAGGGCTGGCGCGTGCGCGTCGCGTTCCAGGCGTACCACCGCCTCCGCGCCAACCCCTTCTGGTGGACCAACCAGCGCCACGATGGCAAGCTCTGGCAGCTCAACGCGTATCGCGTCGACATCATCGCCGCCCTCGGCGGTGTCGAGGGTATCCTCGAGCACTCGCTCTTCAAGGGCACTGCGTTCCCGTCATGGGAGGGTCTTTTCTGGGAGCGCTCCTCTGGCTTTGAAGAGTCGATGAAGTTCAAGAAGCTCACGAACGCCCAGCGTTCCGGTCTCAACCAGATCCCCAACAGACGATTCACCCTCTGGTGGAGTCCTACTATCAACCGCGCCAACGTCTACGTCGGTTTCCAAGTCCAGCTCGATCTGACTGGCGTCTTCATGCACGGCAAGCTTCCAACGCTCAAAATCAGTTTCATCCAGATCTTCCGCGCTCGTGAGTATCGATTCGTGGGCGTTTGGGAAGAGGCCGGCTCGCCGCCCGCGCCTCCACCTACCCCCACAACCACTTCCTGAGCAATATAGCTGACAACAGACTTGTGGCAGAAGATCCACGAGAGTATCGTCATGGACTTGTGTCAAGTCTTGGACCAGGAGATGGAGGCGCTCGGCATCGAGAGCACCCAGAAGGAGAGTATCCACCCGCGTAAGTCTTACAAGATGAACTCGTCGGCGTCGGATATTCTCCTCTTCGCCTCGCACAAGTTCCTCATCACTCGCCCGTCGCTTCTCAACGACAACCGCGATACGATGGACGGCACGACTTCGAACAAGTTCTGGATCGACGTTCAGCTCCGCTGGGGTGACTTTGACTCGCACGACATTGAGCGTTACGCTCGTGCCAAGTACCTCGACTACAGCAGTGATGCGCAGAGTATCTACCCGTCGCCCACGGGTACGCTCATCGCCGTCGACCTGGCGTACAACCTGTACTCGGGCTACGGCTGTTGGTTCCCGGGCTTCAAGCCGCTCATGCAGCAGGCCATGGCCAAGATCATGAAGGCCAACCCTGCGCTGTACGTTCTGCGCGAGCGTATCCGCAAGAGTCTGCAGCTCTACTCGTCCGAGCCGACCGAGCCGTATCTCAACTCGTCCAACTACTCGGAGCTGTTCTCGAACCAGATCATCTGGTTCGTCGACGACACCAATGTCTACCGTGTCACCATCCACAAGACGTTCGAGGGTAATTTGACGACCAAGCCGATCAACGGTGCGATCTTCATCTTCAACCCGCGTACGGGTCAGCTGTTCCTCAAGATCATCCACACCTCGGTCTGGGCGGGTCAGAAGCGTCTCGGTCAGCTCGCCAAGTGGAAGACTGCCGAGGAAGTTGCGGCGCTCATTCGTTCGCTTCCGATCGAGGAGCAGCCCAAGCAGGTCATCGTTACCCGCAAGGGTATGCTTGACCCTCTCGAGGTGCATCTGCTCGACTTCCCCAACATTGTCATCAAGGGTTCCGAACTGCAGCTGCCTTTCCAGGCCACGCTCAAGATGGAGAAGTTTGGTGACCTCATCCTGCGCGCGACCCAGCCCCAGCTTGTGCTGTTCAACCTCTACGACGACTGGCTCAAGAGCGTCTCGAGCTACACGGCCTTCTCGCGTCTCATCCTCATCTTGCGTGCGCTGCACGTTAACAACGAAAAGTCCAAGATTATCCTTCGTCCGGACAAGAACACGGTCACCGAGTCGTACCATGTCTGGCCGTCTCTGAGCGACGAGGAGTGGATGAAGGTCGAAGTTGCGCTCAAGGACGTCATCCTGACGGACTTTGGCAAGCGCAACAGTGTCAACGTCGCGTCGCTCACTGCAAGCGAAATCCGTGACATTATTCTCGGTATGGAGATCCAGGCGCCGTCCATCCAGCGCCAGCAGATGGCGGAGATTGAAAAGTCAACCGAGGCCGCGGCCCAGGTCACTGCCGTCCAGACGCAGACGACTAATATCCACGGTGACCTTATCCAGACTGTCACTACTACGCAGTACGAGTCGCAGACTTTTGCGTCCAAGTCGGACTGGCGTGTGCGTGCAATCTCGGCTACCAACCTGCCGCTGCGTACGTCGCACCTGTATGTTGGCAGCGACGTCGCCGACGACGCAGGTGCGTACACCTACGTTCTGCCCAAGAACATCCTCCGCACGTTCATCGTCTCTGCCGACCTGCGGACCCAGGTTGTTGGCTTCATCTACGGCTCTTCGCCGCCCGACGCCAAGCAGGTCAAGGAGATCAAGGCTATTGTCTGGGTGCCCCAGCGCGGTACTGCTACCTCCGTGGAGCTGCCATCGACGCTGCCCAACCACGACTTCCTTCTCAAGGGCCTCGAGCCTCTCGGCTGGATCAAGACCCAGTCGCAGGAGCTGCAGCACCTCGCACCGCAGGACCTTACGACGCAGGCAAAGATCATGGCCGCGAACCCCGAGTGGGGACCGAACTCGATCTGTATCACTGCAGCCTTCACGCCTGGCTCGGTGTCTCTCAACGCATGGGAGCTCACCGTCGCCGGCTTCGAGTGGGGCCGCAAGAACGAGGACGTGACGAACCAGCCCGAGAAGAACGGCTGGACGGCGTCGATGGCCAACCGCGTCCAGCTCCTCCTCACCGACCGCATGCTCGGCATGACCCTCGTCCCCGAGGGCGGTGTCTGGAACTACGGCGTGGGCCTGACGCAGTCATGGACCGACAAGGTCGCGTACAACATTACGCTCGACAAGCCCGAGCCCTTCTGGGCGCCGATCCACCGGCCGTCGGCGTTCTTGACGTTTGCGGCGATGGAGGGCGAGTCGAACGCGGACGTCGAGGACTCGTTCGATTAGATCTGGTAGATAGAAAATCTGGGCAAGCCCCAATATTGCAGCCCCGCGCTGGCAGTGTTTGTACTTCATAGGATCCATCATGCAGCACAGTGTCATACTGCGGGTTGCTGGTCATAAGAAGGGTGGCGGGGGCGGCCGGGGCGGCCCGTCACGCTGTCGGTGGGTCTGTGCGTCGTGTACCTGATAAGCCGATACCACTTGACTGTGTCATGGGTTGTCTGTGCGAGCAATCGCTGACACTTGCGCCCCCCTTCCTCCTCGTGCGTCCCAGCTGTCCATCTGCTCATTACACTGTTTCTCTCGAAACTGGCTATTTCACTCCAGCAGCACAAGTGGCCACTTCTGGAGCTCGCTCACGCTGTCAAGGGCGATGAGACGAGAGGTTTCAACAGCAATGTTTTTCAAGAGCAGACCAGCACCGCATGCACTGAATGGGTCGTGGTTAGTTGCCACCCACAGAGCGCAAGGGCAGTTAACTGTTGGTGTCAGACATGTAGACGCCGGTATGGCGGCTAGCTTTACAATGGCACCATCCTGGGCCAAGGCCTTCCTTCTCGACGACCTGCAGGTCAACGGGTCCATGTCTGCCCAAACAAGTATCAACTTGGCGGCAACATGGTTCAAACTCGGCTGACTCTCAAGGCCTGGTGACTCTCAGAACGGACTTAGAGTTGAGAGCAATTGGCGTCCCACTCCCTTCTCACGATCCACCCTAACGACTTGACCAGGCCGCGGCTCGACAGTCTCTACGCCGTCTAATGCCAGCCTTCGGCCCCGGCAAACCACGGCTCGCTGCAAACAGTGACAGGGAACGAGCGAAGCGGACTTGCGCGACCTCGCCAACGAAGCAATCTCCGGTCCGCACATGGAACGGAATTGGCCTGTCTCCCCCTCTCCGTCTCCACACCTCGTCGAGCTCCACAAGCCCCTTCACCATGCCGATTATACTCACGGACCATCGGACGGAGCAGCGGACAGCGTTCACGGCGGCGCAGAGGTCCCTAGGAGGGCCTCCGCAGATATATCAAGAGCCACTGCGGGGTGACTGACGCCCCACACAACCTCACCCACCAAATGTCTGTCGAGCCAGTGCACTCGAAGCACACCAACGAGCTTGAGAAGGCGACCGTTGCGTATGTCGAGACCGTGGACGACAAGGTCTGGCAGAGCAACGAAGATGCCCTTGCTATCGGCGAGAGACACGAGAAGGTGAGCTGATACTTCGAGGGTCACTGGGGACCACCGGCTGACCTGTAGCTCAACTTTCTGACCATTTTCCTCGCTGCAACGGCAGCTGTCAGCGGGTTATGCTTTGGATATGACACTGGTGTCATCTCCGCATCCCTCGTGTCTATGCGCGACGACCTTGGCCACACGCTCTCGTCTGTGGAGAAGGAGTGGATCTCGACAGCGACCGCTTGTGGAGCACTTGTCGGGTTGGTGCCTTTCCCGTAACTTCTAACCGCAGTGCTCTGACTTCCGGCTACCTCGCAGACAGGATTGGTCGTAAATGGGTTCTCGCTATCGGCGATGTCTGGTTTGCCATTGGTGCCATTCTCATCTGCTCGGGCTTCAGCGTCGCGCAAGTCATTGTCGGTCGTGCCGTCCTCGGTTTGGGTGTCGGCACGGCCGCTGCTATTGCCCCACTTTACATTGCGGAGCTCGCTCCTACGCGGTTCCGTGGCGCCCTCACCGCAATCCAGTGTGTCTTCATCACTGGCGGCCAGTTCATCTCCTACTGCATCGGTGTACCCCTCACCGGCCCCCACGGATGGCGCATCCAGTTCGGCATCGGCATCGCGCCTGCGGTCATGCAGGCCGCAATGATTCACTTCCTCCCCGAGTCTCCGCGTTACGATGTCCTGAAGGGGCGTTCCGAGAAGGCAGCCTATACCTTCCGCAAGATTTACCCCACCGCTACTGAGGACTACCGGGCTATCAAGCTCGCAACCCTTGAAGAGGTCGTCCGCATTTCGCTTGAATCCGAGGTCGCCAAGGCGTCGGCCATGGGCAAGTGGAAGCTGGTTATGACCCGTGGGGAATACCGCCGCCCTGCTATCACCGCGCTGGGCATCGGTATCGCACAGCAGCTCTGCGGCTTCAACTCGCTCATGTACTACTCTGCGACCATGTTTTCGCTCGCTGGCTTCAACAACCCTACCGCAACTGGTCTGATCGTCTCTGGCACGAACTGGTTCTTTGGCTTTGTGTCCATGATGCTCATGGACCGCGTTGGCAAGCGCCGCCTGCTCCTCTGCACGTACCCGGGCATGATCGCTGGTCTGGCGCTGGCTGCCATCGCGTTCTGGAAAATGACCGAGGGCACCGGTGGCCGCCTCATTGAAGGTGCAACCTACCCTCTGCAGTGGAGCAACATGATGCTCGGCATGATGGTGGTCTTTATTGCCTTTTACGCTACGGGCACTGGTAACGTGAATCCAGAGTCGTCGACTTGAGCTGACATCAGATCACTTGGACTCTGCCTGAGATCTTCCCAATCGAGCTCCGTGGTCTCGGTGCTAGTATCCTCGCCGGCGGCGTGTGGGCTGCCAACATTGTCATTTCGGCGACTTTCCTCACGCTGATGAACGCCATCGGCCCGACTGCGACGTTCTCGCTCTACGCCGCAATCTGTTTCGTGTCGCTCATCTTCGTCTACTTCTGCTACCCGGAGACGTCCGGTTTGTCGCTTGAGGAGCTTCAGGTCGTTTACCGACACGGCTTCGGAATCAAGAAGTCGCAGGAGATCCGACGGAACCACAAGATAGCCCTCCAGAATGAGCGCATGTCACAGCATCGAGTCTAAGATGCAGTCTGTTAGTTGGGTTTAGCATCAGCAGAGGGATTCGTAAGTTGTTAGTGTAGTATCTAAGTGGTATGTGATCGTCATGGAATGCAAGTGAAGGAGATCTGGACCTGTGGCAGATAATGAAACAGCCCATATGGTCCACCGGCATACGTGGCGCCGTGAACCGTCACATGCCAGGACGGGAGGTGCCCGAAGGTGATGAGCCGCGCGCAGTCACCGCGATGCTGCCTGGAGAGCGACGGGCTGTGGCCGAGATTTCGTCAGGTGACTCCGTTGGACTTGCCCACCTGAATGCCGAACATGCCGAACCGCCATTCACCCCAACCCGCCGGGTATGCCAGGCCCGAACGCCATCGTGTGCTGCTTTAAAGCTCTGCCCCAAGACAGCGAGCACAGCCCATCCCCAGATAGCACCCAGAGAGCACCATGTCCCAGCCACCCGCAGACCTCAGCAACATCCCCAAAAAGCACAAGGCGGCCGTCTATGACAAGCCCGGCACGCTGAGCACCAAGGTCGTCGAGGTCGACACGCCCGAGCCAGGCAACGGCGAGGTGCTTATCCGTCTCACCCACTCGGGCGTCTGCCACTCCGACTATGGTATCATGATGAACTGCTGGAAGGCGCTCCCGCATCCCACTCAGCCCGGCCAGGTTGGCGGCCACGAGGGTAAGTGCTCACTTCCGGCGGCAGTGCGGATTCTGACCCCAGGCGTTGGCTTTGTTGCCAAGCTCGGCCCTGGCCTCGAGAACTCGCCCGTCAAGGTCGGCGACCGTGTGGGCATCAAGTGGGTGTCGGCCGTCTGCAACTCGTGCCCCGCCTGCCTGGCTGGTCGCGACGCCGTCTGCTCGAACAACAAGGTCTCGGGTTACTACACGCCGGGTACGTTCCAGCAGTACGCTCTCGGCCCCGCTTCGTATGTGACGCCAATTCCTGACGGACTCGACTCGGGCGCTGCCGCCCCTATGCTCTGTGCCGGTGTCACCGTCTACTCTGCCCTGCAGAAGGCGGAAGTCCGCGCTGGCGAGTACGTCGTCATTATGGGCGCTGGCGGTGGTCTCGGCCACATTGCCTCTGCGATCGCGTCCAAGGGCATGGGTGTGCGTGTAATCGGTATCGACCACGGGAGCAAGGAGAAGGTCGCCAAGGACAATGGCGTCGAGTTCTTCATCGACTTCACCAAGACGGACGACGTCGCCAAGAAGGTCATGGAGCTCACTGGCGGGCTTGGTGCGCACGCTGTTATTGTCGTCACGGCTGCCAACTCGGCGTACGCTCAGGCCCCGACCTTCCTGCGGTTCGGCGGCACTTGTGTCTGCGTGGGTATCCCCGAAGGCGACCTTGTGCCCATCGCATCGGCCAACCCAGCCCTCATGGTCTTCAAGGAGCTTAGGATTGTCGGCTCGGCCGTTGGCAGCCGTCGCCAAGCCATTGAGACCCTCGACTTTGCCAAGCGCGGCATCGCTGAGACGCACTACACGACCGCCAAGCTTGAGGACCTCGCCCAGGTCTTCCGCGACATGGAGGACGGCAAGATCCAGGGCCGTGTTGTGCTTGAGATTGACTAGATAGTGAGAGTAAAGAGAAGATAGTTATGCAGTGTATGCTTAGTTATGAGTGGTTGAGGGGGGGGGGGACCCGGCGGTGAGGACCTCACAGGTTATCAGTTCTCGACACTCTCGACACCACTCATGCCGCACCTAATAATGTCGCATACCTAGTTGCCTGTATTTGATCAGATTGTCGTCAAGTACACGCCAATCTCACAAGAGCCCATGCAGCGGGTGTGGTCTGCCTGGAATTCCTGGAGCCTCTGGCAACTGAACTCTGAAGAGGTGCGGTGTTAAATCCGCTCCCACTCGGACCGGAGATGTGAGTTGGTCGTCCACCGATACTCTATCACCGTGTGTCCAACACGGATCTCCTCGCTGCCATAAGACGCATGGTGCTAGCGAGCATGCCCTCCCATCCTCACCTCGTCCACAGCTACCATGATCATCAGCGGCAGCACCTTTGTGAGCATGGCGTGATCTGCAGGCCTGACTCCAGATCATCACTGGCGGCACGGGCGGCATTGGCGGCGGCGCAGCCCGCATGCTCCTTGCCGAGGGCGGGCAGGTCGCGCTCTTTGACGTGATCCCAGAGGAGAAGGGGGACGCCGTGGCCAAGGACATGAACAGCGAGGGCAAGGCTATCTACGTTCGTGTCGACATCACAGACGACGCTGCCGTCAAAGTCGCTGTCCGCACGGCAGTGGAGAAGCTCGGTAACCTGAAAGGCGTCGTGCACTGTGCGGGCGTCGCTATCAAGCGGCCATGGACGAACGACGTGGCTGACTCGATTGCCGACTTTAAGAAGGTTAGTTTCTTTGGTCGCATCTGGAACTGACACGCAGATGACGGATATCAACGTTATTGGAACTTTCATCGTCAATGCCCACGTCGCCGACGCTATCAACTACGAGCTCAACCACCCGAACGGCCAGGCCGAGTGCGGGCCCTTCTGGACGACAGACGAGGAGCGTGGAGTGATTATTAACTTTGCCAGTGCGGCCGCGAACCCGTACGCCCGTGTTCTGGGCTATGGCCCCGGCAAGCTAGCCGTTGTGGGTATCACCAAGGCCATGGCCGACTTCCTTGGTCCCAGCGGTATCCGTGTCGTCTCCATCTCGCCTTGTGAGCTTACATCGCCGTATCAGGACGCTGACATGAAGCCGTTGTGTTCTCCGGTATGACCGCCAACTTCAGCTCGTATTTCACCGACGCGCTGCTGAAGCACGCCACCTTTCCCAGAGCACCACTTACGCCTGACCACATGGCGAGCACGATCAAGTGGATTATTGAGAACTCTGGTGTGAATGCCATCGACGTGCCGGTTGATGGTGGATGGAGGCTCGTCATGGAGAAGCCTGGACTGGCGGGCGGTGAGGACCCCCGCGCTCTTGCGCCCGGCCTTGAGTAGATTAGATAGACCTATAGTGGTCTTCGTGCATGGACGTTCTGTCTCGGACAACAGCGAAGGCGCGACGTGCCGCCAAGGAAGGGTATGGTATGAATACGAGATGTTCACTCAAGAGGAAGTTCACTAATCCACCTGAAGGCTTGCCACTTCAGTCGATATCTACTCACACCATCGCTTAAAGCTCATCATTCTGCAATCTCTTCCAACAGAGTGGTCACGCCTATCTTTTGGCCGGATTTCTGGGGGTCAGTGACTTGTGTGGAGAGATTAGATAACAAGTTGACATCCGTTAGCGATCAGCTCGACGGCCAGTAAGGCGGCCACAAGCTACTCTGTGTCGGCTAAGCGGCCCAGCTTGAGTGGCCGTCAGGAGTGAGCCTTGTGAAGGCTGGACCCTCGAAGCCCGCGGCCTCCGATGCCGCCACATGCCGAGCATCGCCCCGTGTGCTGCCGTCTCATACCCCTTTCCGTGCAGTAGCATCTCCTGCATATACCGCATGGGACCGTGTGCCACCGCACTGCCGATAGTTGGCGACTTTGACGGTTGCAAGAGCTTTGGCGATGGACAAGAAGCGACGCATCGTAGATGCCACGGAAAATTAGTCCGTTCCGAGATCCGCTTGAGAAGACGGAAATATTCAACTCCGTCTTGCCTCACAAGATCGCCGACTTCACCTGACGGAGCCCGCTTGTTGACTCATCTCCGCTGCAACGATGCCCACGCATCGTGGTGGCATCGCCGCTGGCCCGATGTGCGGACGAGGTAGAGGTTTAAACGCTGAGCTCAATGAGCTGAGCGGTCTCATCCGCAATCATGGCAGCCGTCTCACCTCTCCCTCTGCCGACTGACCTGCCGACCCACAAGGCAGGATTCTTCCCGTCGTCGCTCCTCAGCCAGCAGGATGTGCTCGCTGCAGCGCAGGGCTGGCTGTCGACCTTTGAGCGCGCAGCCGTGACCGGCGATGGTAAGCTTGCAGCTTCGCTCTTTGCGCACGACGGCTTCTGGCGCGACATTATCGCCTTCACGAACGACTACCGCTCGATTCGCACCGCCAACATTGCCTCTGCTGCCAGCAAGGTCTTCCCTGCCACTGAGGCGAAGAACTTTGTCTTTTCCGAGACGCTGCCCAAGCTCGAGAGCCCGTTCCCAGACGTCACTTTCCTCTCCGTGCACTTCAAATTCAGCACGCGCGTCGGTCCGGCGTATGGCATCGCCAACCTCATCTTTGAGCACGAGCGCTGGGTCGCTTACACGTGCTTCACGATCCTCGAGGGTGTCCACGGCGTGACGCAAAATGTTGGCGCGAACCGCTTCCGCGGCGAGCACAACACCCCGCTGTGCTACGACGACACTCGCGCGCTCGAGACTGCGTATGGCGGACACGACCCGGAGGTTCTCATCAGTAAGTAACTGTGCAGCCTCAATCATAAGCTGACCACAGTCGGTGCGGGTCACAACGGTCTCGCTCTCGCTGCCCAGCTCAAGTCCTACGGCATCCCCTCGCTCTGCGTGGACAGGCAGAAGCGTGTCGGCGACAACTGGCGCCTGCGCTACAAGTCGCTCTCGCTGCACGACCCGGTACACGCGTGCCACCTCCCCTTCATTCCCTTCCCTGCCACTTGGCCAAAGTACACGCCAGCAGGCAAGCTGGCCAACTTCCTCGAGCACTACGTTGACATGCTCGAGCTCAACGTGTGGTGCGAGACGACGATCGACCCGTCCCGCACCCGGTTTGACGACGCCGAGGGCAAGTGGCACGTCATGGTTGTGCGCAACGAAAACGGCCAGATCTCCGAGCGCGATATGGTCGTCTCCCATGTCGTCCTCGCGACCGGTCTGGGGGGTGGTCGCCCGAAGATGCCGCCTCCTTTCAAGGGCCAGGGCACTTGGGACGGCACCGTCCAGCACTCCTCCCAGCACGCGTCTGGTGCGGACTGGAAGGGCAAGCGTGCGCTGGTTGTCGGAGCTTGCACATCTGCGCACGACATTTGCGTCGACATGGCCAAGAATGGCGTCGACGTGACTATGCTCCAGCGCTCGCCGACCTTCGTCATGACGGTCGAGAACGGCATGAACCTCATGGTCTCGGGACTGTACAATGAGTCGACGCCCTCTATCGATCTGGCGGACAAGATCGCCGAGGCGAACCCCAAGTTTGTCGTCAAGCTGTTCCACAAGCGCATCATTCAGGAACTCGGCAGGCTCGACAAGGAGGTGCTGGACGGCCTCACGCGCGCAGGCTTCAATTGGTGGACGGGCCCCGAGGAGAGCGGCTTCATCATGATGGCCCTCGACAAGGCCGGTGGCTACTACCACTCGACGGGCGGCTCCGAAGCCATCGCCCGCGGCGAGATCAAGGTCCGTCAAGGCGAGATCGCGTCGTTTAGCTCCGGCAAGACGGTGCAGTTCAAGGACGGCGCGACGGAGCAGTACGACGTTGTCGTCTTTGCGACAGGCTACACTGGCTTCCCTGACATGGTGCGCGACACGCTCGGCGAGCACTACGCTCAGACATTTGCGCCTGTGTGGGGTCTCGACGCAGAGGGCGAGATCCAGGGCGTCGGTCGCGAGAGCAACATTCCCAACATGTTCTTCTCTGTCGGTGCGCTGGCTCCTGCGCGCATGACGAGCAAGGTCATCGCGCTCCAGATCATCATGCAGAAGATGGGCGTGTTTGGCGAGCGGTACACGTACGCCAAGCAGCTCGAGGAGGGTGGGATTGCGCTCAAGCAGCTGAACGGCTTTTAGAGCTGGGGTAGATTGTAGAGGACATTGTAGAAGGCTCAATAGAGTTTTGTGATTTTGCATCATAGCTGGTGGATCAAGGGTCCGCACTTCCGTACTTGAGGCGATTGGGACTCTACCACTTCCAGATCTACCTGCTACCTGTTCTGTTTGCAACGCGTCACCACGTCGGTATGGAATACTCCACCAAGTGCAGAGCTGCGTCTCTCACACTTCTCAATGTTCCGCGCTTTGGTCCAGCACACCCTGCGACCATCATTATACAACGCTAGCTCAAGCCATGCAGCACCGCAGAATGTAACAGGTCTCCTCCATCGCTCAACGGCTCCGCCAAGCCCGCTCCCTCTAAGTCTGCTCTCCGGAAGCCGTGCCCTGGCCCAGCGCAGCAAAGTCCAAATCCCAGAACCCAAAAGCGCCCATCCCGCTATCCCCTTCGCCAGTGATGCCCAGCACAGTCGTCGGATCCCAAAAGTTGTGCAGCTGCTGTTAGCTTGGGTGAAAGATTCAGAAGCTCACCATCTGGTCCGTTGAGCTGTACAGCTCTCCCTGCGCCGTCTCCAGGTCCGGCGCAGCCGTAGTCGGATGTGGACCTTCAGGCGGGCCCGAGAGGTATTCCTCAATCGCATTTGAGATGCGCTGATCGAGCCGCGCATGCGGGGACGGCGTCGTGAGTGTCGTGGCTGGCGACGTATTTGACGGGATTGTGGTCGCTCGGCGTACGCCTTTGCTTGTCCGCTCCACAAGTCTGGTTCGCCAGCCGAGGAGCTCCGTGTCGTCTTCCCCACCGCCTGCCGACACATTACCGGGCTGTGCACCGATGTGCTCCAGGATCTCCACCGCACGCTGTCGCAGCCGCGTGAGCCAGCGGAGGTTCGAGGACATGCGCGGGCTCGTCCGGCTCATCACTATGCTGGTATACACCGCGACCACCTGATCCATCTGCGCGAGACAGAAGGACGCAAGGGCGTTATGTGGGTCGGCCAGAATTACTGTGCCCAGTGTAACGGCCGAGTTGAAAGCGTGAAACTGGCGTCAACTTGGTGCCAGCTGAGAGGATACCCAGAGGAACCAGTGCCGCGCGGCGACGTTGGGGTGGATAGCATGTTGTGCGCAGGCAATCTGAATAAGCGCCTGTTATCAGCTTACACTGGAGGGCGAAAAGCTTACGTTGCTCCGTTCGACTACGACGAGGAACGAAGCGCCAAACTTGGACTTTATTGGGTCGTCTGGCCTCGCCTTGAGCGCACAGACGAAGAAGGGGCGATGGAGGTTTACCAATGCTTCCGAGAAGAGGTGCGCGATGAAGTGTTGCTGGAACGTAAGTGTCAAATCCCAACGGTCGATCTCGGGACTGTTCTGGACAGCCTCCTCATTCGAGTTGTACAGTGACGGTAGCGCTTGAAGCGCGACACGGCATCGCAGACGGAATGGGAGAGACTTCTCGAAGTCCACCAGGCGATTGTGTAGCTCCCTCACGGCTTCCATGCTCGGCGGCATCGTCAGGTCGAGCGTCTGGTCGAGAATGTCCGCTGATATGCGGGAGATCTGGAACTTGACCGTGTGGAAGTCGCGATCCTGTGCGTCGGACGAGATCATGCGTGCGTCGTGCGGAAACTGCACGTCGCAGTGGCGTAACTGTAGCGAGTTGGGACGGGAGAAGCAGTTGGCTTGGAAGACGTCTGCGGCTTGCATGTTCCAGAAGACACGCCTTGTATCAGTTGGGGTAGAGAATCAATTAAACTCACCGGCGCTCCTCGACATCATCCTCTGAGAGGTTCCATCTTGTACCATCGCGGTGGATGCCCATCTGGAGTCAGCTGCGTGCTATACGAAGCTTTGCTCACCGCCTGGATCATCCGCATTGCTAGACCCCACAACGGCCAAGCAGTGTCACCATTTCGACCCTTCTCGGTCTCACTGTCGTCAGCTGGAGGACGAAGGGTCATTCAGCTCACAGATGAACGTGTGCCATCAGATGAAGAGTCTGTACTGCTGGCACAGTGTTGTAGACCAGGAAGTTGCCCTTGGTCAAGCATGCACGGGCGGCGGACAGGAACTCTTCCGCTGTCGGGTCGTCAGGCTGGAGCTCGAGATTGTGCAAAGCCCCCATGGCGAGCACGACGAAGACGAGGGCAAGCTGGTGCACGAACAAGACGACGGCATCCGATGTTGCTCCTGGGTCGGCTCCCTGTTTGTACACTTGGTCCACGAGACTCGTGAGCTTCTCTTCTGGGACAATGTTGTAGCTGCAGAGTTAGGTGAAGTGGCGTCAAGACACCTACGACCAGGAGAAGTAGCGAAAGTAGCTGTCTAGCAGTGCTCGCCCTTGAGACTCGGGAGGAAGGCGACGGAGTAGGCTGCTGATGGAGATTCCCCGCGATGAGGAGGCGAAAGGGAAGGATTTGCCAGCTCGCTCGACCTTGGAGTGGCGCGCGTCCCTGCTGTCGAGGTCAGATTGTGGTTCAGGAGATGGCGGTCTGGAAAGGGAGGCCGTCTCATCTGGCTCGTCGATTTCTTGCTGGACCGATCAGCTAAGGAAGGCTCGACTACTCACATCTTTGAGCCACTCGTTCCCTGCTCTTGGACCGAGATACTTGGACCGTCCCGCAGTTGTAATGACGAGCGTGCCAGACCCAATGCCGTCGTCGTAGTTCATGGCGTTCGAGTCGAGGTCGTCGGTGTAGCTTCGCGGTACGGAAGTCACTTGTTCTGGAGGCGCGGGGTTGGACGGCGGGTCGTTGATGTACTCGCTGGCATTGGCTGATGTGAACAAGCTCAAGTCGTGTGGAGTTTCTAGCGACGCCGCTGTCACCAGAGGATCCAAAGACGAGCTACCTGTGGCCCGGAACGAGAGCGAAGCAGTGCCACCGACAGGCTCAGGTTGCGAATCTGCGGGTGGAATGTGGAAGAGACCCTCTGGGCTCAAGGACGCCTGAGCAGTCCGCTCATTCGACACGGAAGGCGCGGGGCGCCTTGTAGGAGTGCTCGAAGGACCAGCTTTATCAACGACCGCAGCCCGTGCAGTAGATGCCTCAGCCTGCGGCAATGTGATACCATTTTCGGCGAGGAGACGCTCAAGTTCCAGTTCTCTTGCAGACCTCCAACTGCGCGACGAATCTTCCCTCTTCCGTGACCTGCGGTTAGCTACCGCTGCCTGCTTATAGCTACCGTCTGATAGCAGGCCTCACGCCGCCGGGGCAGATCTCCCTACACCCCCTCTTGATGCAGTTCTGGCACGGGACTGCTGTCAGTCCATGTCCAGAGTCAGACGTACACTCGCGATCGCATTTGAGCTTGAGGCGTCGACACTCTGCAAATCAGCGGGTCGACACGGCGAGTGACTCACCTTCACAGCTGTACTTCTTCCTCGCCTTGCGCGGCTGCTTGTTGGGACGCGACTCGCTCGAGGGCGAGGAGCCGCTCGATGGCGAGCGCGAGCGCCGGCCTGGCGAGCTCATGGTTGATGGGCGGCATTGAGATGGTGGTGGTTTATGTCCGGTCGGTGAGTGGGCGAGCGGAGATTCAGGCGTCATAATTCCGTGGTTCGGAGCGGAGTTGGTTTGATCACCGAGATGGGTTGGGTCCGGGAAACGATTCGCACGACTATGCCAGAGGCAGTGGCCTCTCGCAGCTTCAGTTGACAGTCGGCCGGTAGGATCGCTCCGTAACCTTGCACAGCACAATCGCGATTGGGTTGCGCGCCGGCCACACTGCGAAACTTGAGCACTGAACGCCGAGGTGCAAGGAGCAGGACCTATGATACATTGTATACTGTATTATATCTGTTCTTCTATAAGCTATCTATTTACGCGGCAGTCTTGGTCTTCTTGCTGCGGAGCTTGAGCAGAAGGAAGACGCCGGCGTACGAGGTGATGACGAACAGGAGAGTGATGAGGATACCCTTCCAGCCGTCGATGTAGCGGTCCATCTTCATGGACGCGAGGTACTCGGAGCCCTTGGAGTAGCCGCAGTACTCGCACCCACTGGTAGCGTTGGGGTTGTTGATGTAGCCCGTAGCGTGCTCGAGGAACGGCGCGAGGTACTGGCCGCAGGTCTGGCCCGAGGGAGGGTCGAAGAGGCCGTACTCGAAGGGCTTGCAGACGACCTCGACGTTGCGGAGCGGGAACACCAGGAGACCCTGCATGAGGTAGTTGAACGGGTCGAGGTAGTAGAGCCAGTAGCGCCAGAACGCCGTGAGGGCCTGGTACGGGATCATGACGCCGGCAAAGGTGACGAGGACCGAGATGAAGAGCGGGAGGACCATGGCTGCGAACACGGCGTTCGGGGCGTAGGCCGCGATAAACTGGCCCATGCCGGTGTAGAGCATCTCGTAGAGCACCATCTGGAGGAAGACGGGGCCCGCGGCGCCGGCGGACATGTCCATGCCTGAGGTCGGGTACCAGCATGCCCAGTAGAGGAGGGCGCAGATGAGGAGGTACGGGAGTTCGGCGACAATCTCGCCGACGCAGAACACGACCCAGGAGTAGAACTTGCCCTTCTTTTCGCGGGTCTCAAAGACGTCGCGGTTGGCGATGAACTTGGGCTGCGTCTGGACGATGACACCGGGGGCGACGAAGACGAACTGGAAGACCGAGAAGAGGCGGTTTTGGAGGTCGGCGTACGAGTTGCCAATCTTCCAGTACGAAAAGCCGACAATGAGACCAGTCATGATGTGGAGCATAAACTTGTTCATGACGTACTCGACATCACGGTAGAGCTGGATGTTGCAGCGGTGGATGACGACCTTGAGCTGGGTCCAGGTGGTAGCGGCGAACTCGTGGTCGTCGTCCTCAGAGTGCACGGCCTGGGAGACAGACTCGGCCTTGACAGCCTCGAGGTCCTTGATCATCTGCACGCGCTCCTCGGAGGCGAGCCATACCTCGGCCCAGTCGCGACCGCGGCTCTGGTCGCCAGAGACAACGTCAATCATGTACTCGGCGGGGTTGACGCCCTTGGGCCAGTTGATGCCCTTTTCGCGGAAGTACTCGGGGACCCGGTCGACAGCGCCAAAGTAGACAGTCTTGCCGCCAGCCTTGAGGAGGAGGAGCTGGTCAAAGCCGGCAAAGAGCGCGGCCGAGGGCTGGTGAATCGTGCAGAGGATCGACTGGCCGGTGGCAGCGAGCTTGCGCAGGAAGCCGACGATGAGGAACGAGCTCTGGCCATCGAGACCCGAGGTGGGCTCGTCGAGGAAGAGGAGGGACGGCTTGGAGACAAGTTCGACGCCAATAGTAAGACGCTTGCGCTGCTCGACGCCGAGGCCGGCGCCAGGGGTGCCGATGATCGCATCCTGAATGTCGTGGAGCTCGAGGAGCTCGATAATGGTGTCGACGTAGGCGAGCTTCTCCTTCTCAGAGAGGTTACGGGGTTGACGAAGAAGGGCTGAGAACTCGAGCGCCTCGCGGACTGTGGCCTGGGGAAGGTGGACGTCGAGCTGCTCGCAGTAGCCAGTAGTGCGCTGGAACGAGATGGGGAGGGGCTGGCCATTGAGCAGCACTTCGCCGGTAATGACACCCTCAGACTTGCGAGCAGCAAGGACGTCCATTAGCGTAGTCTTGCCTGCACCAGACGAGCCCATCAGGGCAGTGATCGTTCCGGCCTTGCAGTAGCCCGAGACCTTGTCGAGGAGCTGCTTGTCCTTGCCCTCAGCCTTGACCGTGTACGAGAGGTCCTTCCATGTGAACGTGGTGCCGCGCTTGGCGACAATGCCACCCTTGACGTCGGTGTCGCCGTGGGGCTTCTCCGAGACCTGCTGCATCTCGCCGCCCTCCTCCTCGTCGCGGGGAAGAGTGCCTGCGGCGCGAGCAGCAGCGACGAACGCACCGCCGCCACCACGCTTGTAGAGCGTGACGCCCTGCGAGGAGCCAGCAGCAGGCAGACGCTCGAGAAAGTACATGCCGAGCACGATAAACCCGATCCAGAGGGCCATAATGATGCCAAAGTTGCGCCAACGGTGGGCGCCAAAGAACTGGAGCGCCTGGTGCGAGTATACCGTTCCGGAGACAACGGTGCTGCCGGGGCTGCTGCCGACCATGGCACAGCCTGCAGGCTGACCGGCGTAGTCGGCACCAAATGGAGCGAGCTGGGGAGGCGCGCACTGGAGGTCGAGACCCTCAAGCTCACCAGAGAGAAGCGCCTCGAGGCCATAGTACACTGGGTTAAGCCAGCGAATCCACGAGAACCAGGGGTGCATCGACGGCTGGTAGATGACGAAGCCGCCGTAAAGCACGAAGAGGGTGAAGATGGAACCCGAGACCTTGGAAGCGTCGTTGTACGTGTTGAAGGCGTAGCCAATGGTGCGGAAGAGGGTGGTCATGGAGAGCGACACCAGCCAGGGGAAGAGGAAGGCACACCAGTACAGGCCGGCATTCATTCGAAGGCCGGCCATGAAGTAGGTGATGATCGTGTAGATGAAGATCTGGATGAAGAAAATGGGCAGGTCGACGAGCGTCTGGGCGACAAGAACAGCCGAGGCGCGGTACATGGAGTACGCCTTGTGCTTGGCTAGAACTTGACGGCCGACAAAGGCGGACTGGACGTCGGCGAAGGACAGGATGATCGGGAACAGGACGAGCATGAACAAGACACCACCGCGAAGGAATAGGCCGTTGGTGTCGGCCGCAATGTCGTAGTAGACGGAACCATTGATGAGAGCCTGGATGACGGTAGTGGCCTGGCGAGCCCAGAGCGACCATTGGTCACCCCAGCGCTGCTGCGCGTCCTTGATCGCGGCGGCGCGAACCTGGGAAGCGAAGGAGACCTTCTGCGGAAGCGCCTTGAAGGCCATCTTGGACTTGACGGCAGCGGCCCAGTCGCGAGCCTGCTGAGCCTCGGCCTCACGGGCAGCCGTGTCAGCCTTCCAGGCGTCAACCTCGGCGCGCATGCGGCGAGCCACGTCTGACTTTTGGTAGATGTCGGCAAACTCGGCGGAGGTGGAAGGGACGCGGCCCTCAAAGCCTGGGGCCACTTGGCGCTCGTTGAGGGCGGTAACGGCAGTAAGGAAGTCGGCCGTGTTTGCGCCCTCCATGTGGACGAATCCGAGGGCCTCAAAGTACGAACGGGCTTCGGCACGCGGGCCGTAGTAGAGGAGGCGGCCCTCGGCAATCACAGTGACCTTGTCGAACTGCTCGTAGATGCCGTTGCCGGCCTGGTAGAGGGAGACGATGTTGATGCGCTTGGTCACGTCCGAGAGGACGCGGCAGACCTTGGCGAAGCCGAGGGCAGTGGAGGCATCGAGGCCACGGGTCGCATTGTCCCAGCACTGGATCTGCGCGTTGGTGGTGAGCACCTCGGCGAGGGAGACACGCTTGCGCTCGCCGCCAGAGACGCCGCGAACGTACTGGTCGCCGACCTTGGTGTTGATGGTGTGCTCGATGCCAAAGGCGCGGAGGAGGTCCATCTTGTTCTTGTCCTGGTACTCGCGAGCGGTGATGGGCTTGCCATCCTCACCGAGGGCACGGACCTTGTTGGAGGGAGTCTCGTTGCGGAGCGCAAAGTCCATGGAGCGACCAACGAGCAGGTTGGGGTCGTGCGTGTCCTCCTCGGAGTTGAACGAGACCTCGCCAGCAAGAGGCCGCATAGCCTTGGAGCCAGCCTTGAGGGAGCCGTACTGCACCTCGCCATCGACACCGGCATACGAACCGGTGAGGCCAGCGAGGGACTTGAGGAAGGTCGTGCATCCCGAGCCCGGACGGCCGACGACAAGCATTGTCTCTCCGGGCTTGAGGACACCCGAAAAGTCCTTGAGCAGGAAGCGCTCACCCTTGCGCAGCCCCGGCTCGCCTTTCTTCGGCTTGGGCATGCCCTTGACCCATGTCATGCGTTCCGCGTCGGGAACCGCGGGCTCCTTTTCACGCAGCGATTCGGAGTAGCGCTCGACCTGCTTCTTCTGCTTGGCGACGGACCACGGTGCCAGAATGCCACCCATATCAGGCGCAAATACGACGTCATCCGCACCACCGACACCGCGGACAGAGAGGTGATCCCAGATGAGGGAAAGCTCTCGCGTAGGTGGCAGGCCTCGTGCTTCGAGGTCGCGCTGGTCGGCCTGAGGTTAGTACCCAAGAGGTATGGTGGCTTACTCTCAGCTGCGAGGCGTAGGACCAAACATCGCCATCTTCCTTGATGCTTGCAGCGGCGGAGGGAACGACGGTATCAATTTGAGTGGCAGAATCGGTGATGGACAGGAAGCTTGCGTCTTGGGTTCTCTTGGAGCTAGAGGGAAACTCTAGAGAGCTGTTGCTCACTCTTGGTGAGCCACTGCTCATGGTGGTTGTCTGTGAATGTCACGGTGGGGTTCTTGCGGGCTGTAGCGGCGCGGCGGCGGACTAGTTATCTATCAGCGAATTTTCGGATTGATGGCCGCGGCTCGGCGAGTGCCTACGGAGCCCGATGCCGCTGCTACTCTGATATGGCGGGCTCTCGGCCTTCGGCGACCGTCAGCGTCCATAACGACTCCCTGGTATCCCTGGCTCGTCCTGAGCGCACCCCGCACTCGTCATCGCCGCTGGCAGTATTCAGCAATTCACCGCAGGTCCGAATGGCCGTGCGCCTCTGTGAAGCTCGCGGAGTGCAGCGTAATCTCCGCCGCGGACACGGCGTTCCAGGAACGCACGGTCTGGAAGACCGCTCCGATGTGGGACTTGTGCTGAGGACGGGCTGATGCTTCGGTCGTGGGTCGGTCAGGAATGGACTGCGGGGCGACGGGATGGTGGGCACCTCACAGCTGTGACTCTGTCCCCCGCACATATCCAGGCTCAGTCAGCGGCGCAGCAGCGTTATCTCAAAGATCTTCCGAATATTTTCCGTGCCTTTCCGCTGGAACTCACCGACGATGCTGAGCATCAAGTGTGCCCGAGTGGCCGAACCGCCAAGCTGGCCAAGCGTGACGCGTGAGATAACGTCCCCGTATGCCGGCCCGCTGAATTGTCACCAGTTGAGTCTCAGGCATCGCCGACGGCGAGTTGTGACGCGTGGCCCCTTCGCATGCCCCCGCCGAGGCTGGAGCTGCTGGTCGGAGGGGATCCTGGTAAGCTTCGTCTTCCTCTTCCCCTCTATCGCGACACAACTTCGCTCACCCTGTCACACTGGACCTTGAGACTGGCTCGCTGGTGGGTGACCTTCCTCTGAGGTTGATTCGGTTCATTATGATGGCCGAGTTTCACTGCGCTGGATGGAGGCGAGTAACGAGCAATCCCGTGGATGTACGGTCATCGACGCCTTACCATCCTCCGCTTGACTGCAGCGCAAGGCAAGTGGTTTGTAATAAGTGCACGCATCTGGGAACCACGGTTGGTGGTGGTCGTTTGCAAGCCTTATGCGTATACCGGGCGGCAAGAACACAGCGAGGCACGAGACAGCCTGCGACTTCGGGCGCAAGGATTGGTGTTCCTGGGATGCCCATGGTCCTTTGACGGTGTTCGAGTGTGGGTTGTCCTCGTGAGGGAGTGAGGGTCCGAGGCAAGGCGTTTGAAACACAAGTGCCACGATCCACGGAAACGGTTCTTCTCGTCATCGCACCGAGAGACGCTGGCGCTCTGTAACATGGGCATTCAGAGAGTAGCGCAATACGCCCAGCTCGAAACTGCTGTCGCGACCATGTGTCAATACGGCCGCCCCAAGTGCTCGAGATTACGCCGACATGGCCATTAGCGGGGCCGCCAGGACATGTCTGAGGACAGAACAGCCCGCCGGCACCGCCATGCAGTGATGGAATCTTGTATTGAGATTATGGTGGTGGCCATATCAATACCGCTTGTGACAGCGTAGCCCACCTGTTGGTCAGAGCGCGTTCGCTCAGGGTACATTGACTTACCACGCTCGTTCGAGACAAGAGAGGTACCTGCCACCAGTTGTTCATGCTTGTCACTCCATCTGGCAGCCAGCGACGTGGTAAACTTGGCCAACGATGTCTGCGAAGGAAAGGAAGGGGGGAAGAGAATGATCTTGTGGTGTTGCGGTATGTGGACCTGCGTGGTGGAGGTGACATTCCTCGATTGAATACCGTGGGAGACCCGATCCATGTCCAGTCAACCGCGTTTCGGGCACTCGTGCCTGGCCGACTATGAGCAGCGCAATGCCAAGGTGACACTCTCGACATCAACAAGACCACCATCACCTGCTCCACTCTCCTCCACTCCACTCCCCCACCTCACTACCCATGTCCATCGCAGCCGCCTAGTCAACCACGCACATCCTTGCCACCGAGATCTCGTTCATCATCTAGCCGCTCGTCGCCGTCTCGTGTCTCATCCGCCCAAATTCCTACTCCTGTTATCGCCCATTCGGCAAAGCACGGCCCCTTGCTTCATTCTCACCTCTGCTTCTCATCTCTACCCCCTAGACATCTGCCATGGCACCGCTACTTGGCCCAGCCGACTCGTGAGTGACACGACAAGCCGCACTGACACCAGCTTCAATTCGTCCTCTGCGACCATCCGTCCTGATCGTCCCGAGGGCGAGCGGCGACAAACCCGTAGCAGCGCGCTGGGTCCAGCCGACTCGGTCGGACGAGAGTTTGAAGCTCTGATCAGCGGTCGTGCGGGCTTGCTGCAGAGCAACGATGCAGTTGGCGACGCGGACCAGTTGTCACGCTACGTGAGTACTGGCAGCCAATGCTGGATCTGATGCAAGCTCAACGACTACTCTCGCATGGCGAGTGATGATGCCCCAACGATAAACCCTGCCTCCGCAGGCCTCACGCGCCTGCCGTCCGAGTTCAACCCAATGTCGTTCCTCACGGACCCAGCGACGGGCGACTCGGACTTCTTCTCTGCTGTCCCGCTCGACAACAGCCTCCAGATGCCAAACGACACGCCAGCAGGTATACCCGACTTCCGCCCAGGCTCGGCACAGAGCCACCGCTCGCACCACTCCAACTACTCGTACTCCAGTACCGAGGTCACCGACTCTGGTTTTGTCACGACTGACATGGACACGGACGACCCAGAGGTTTATGGCGTCTCGCCATCGCCAGTGGCCGACATAGGCGCGCTGAACTTGGGCACTCCAGGGTGGTATGATGGCCGTTCGCCTCCTCTGCCTCAAACCATCTCGCCCAGCGCCGATGCCCTCGGTTCAGCCTCGCATGCGCTGTCGTCTGGATCTCGCCGACGAAAGTCGCACGTTGCCGGCTTTGAGGAGGATGACGAGGAGTCGCGCCGTGTGGCTCGTCTTGAGCGTGAGCTCACCTGACTGTGCGAGCTGACCCCAGACCGCCGCTCGATTAACCGCCGTTCGGCGCAGAAGCACCGCCTCCGACGCAAGGAGGAGCTCGAGGACTTGACCAAGCAGGTCGCTGAGCGCGACGCCAAGATCAAGCATCTAGAGCAGGAGTTGGCGGTTACCCGAGCCAAGCTCAACCAGCTGTACGAGCTGATGACGAAGAAGGGCAAGGCGCCCCAGTGAGTAGACGATCTGAACTTTGTATTTCTTTTATGCAGTGTATGCTATAGAGGGCGTGACGATAAGATATCGAGCACACGTGGCTCCAGCAATCCGTGCTCGATCCCAATACATGGCGCCTAGGCGCTGGTACAATAAGCCGCGGTGCGGCGGCAAGACTAGCAAGCTAGCAAGTGTTGTCTGTGAACGAAGATCTCTACGTGTGGCGCTGGTAGGTGCCGACGACGATGGCGTGGTCACGCTCATAAGGCTCGAGCGTGAGCTGCTCCTTGGGCTTGATGCCCTCCTTGCGCATGTTGTTGACCTCGGACGCAAACACCTGGGCGGCCGGCGCGGTCGAGTCGATACAGTTGGCCTTGATCGAGATGACGATCGCGCCCTCCTGCTTGAGGAAGTGGTGTGCGTTGAGCGCAATGATACGCGCCTGGTCGGGCTGCGCGACGTCGGCAAAGATCACATCGACCATCTGCAGGAGCATGCGGTACTTTTGCGGGTGACGGGCATCGTCCACAATGGGGATGACGTTGGTGCGCTTCTTGGCCATGCCGATCAGGTCACGGCCCGGACGGTGGGAGAACTCGACAGCGTACACGATGCCCTCGGGGCCGACAATGTCGGCGACGTGGGAGACGGTCGAGCCGGATGCGGCACCGAGGTAAAGAACCTTGGCTCCCGGCTTAATCTGCTTGTCAGCACCAACTTGGCAAAATCTTATCCGTCACTACTCACGTGGATGTTGTCCAGACCACCGAGGATACCAGCAGCAAGCTTGGAACGGAAGGGGTTCCAGACACGGTACTCGACCTTCTCCTCCTCGCCCTCGGCGTTGGTGGTCGCGACCGACACACGCTTCTCGCCGTACACGCTCTCGCCGGGGGTAAGGTTGCGTGTGACAAGGAGGTGCTCCTTGCCCTTGGCGATGTAGACGCCGTCGTGCTTGTGGGGCTCGATGGTGACAGCACCAGGGCCCTTCTTGCCGCCGAGACCGGGCTTGCCACCACGGGCACCACCACGACCACCACCACGGCCACCGGGGGCACCACGGCCTGCACGTTAGTCAATCCTCTAGCAGTCAACGCACCACCACCACGACCACCGCGGTCACCACCAAAGCTGCCGCCACGGCCGCCACCGCGAGCACCACCACGACCACCGCGGTCACCGCCAAAGCCACCACGGCCACCGCCGCGGCCGCCAAAGCCGCCGCCGCCACGAGCACCGCCACGGCCACCGCCACCGCCGCGTCCTCCGCGATCTCCGAATGCCATGTTGTTGTAGATGTGGATGGGTGGAGGGAGTGAGTTGACAAGCAATTCGCAGTGGTGATCTCCATTCGAATGACCACAGCAGCTGCCCAATTTTCGACATTCTGGGATTATTGCAGAATAATTTGGCGGGAATATTCAACTATCTCGGAGCCGTGCTTTGAGTGAGTGGGCGGAATTGGTCCCGCTCTCCGCTGCGGCAGTTGAGATGCCCCATCCAAGTTGAAAGTCATCCTATCGTCCTCGCCGATCGTCCTGCCCTCTGCACTGTCGACGTCTCTTGTACTGCCACCCCTGCAGCGTCGACCGAGCTGCACAGGACTAAAACCTGTCAACCCGACAGTGCCGCCATTGCTTGTCCTCTGGCGCAGGACTCGGAATCTCCACTCGCGTGAGTACATGACAACATCGGTGGCATTTGAGGAACTGCACAATACTAGGCCTCCTGAGGGAGGCTCAGGTGTCGCATTCTCAGAGTACAGGCCTGAGGCCTTTGGGCCCAAGCCGTGATCACCTCTGTCGCGCGCTCTGCCTGTCCAGTCATCGTCGTTTGGGCTGACGCCACAGTGACATAGGTCAGCGCCCTATTCGCTGTCACCTTTGTCCTTTCCGCATCACCAGCACATGCCCGGCCCCGAAGGGAGCTCGTCGGGCGGGCCTGCGGGCCCAGTGCCGCCACAGCAACAATCGCACCAGCATATGCCGCACAGCAATTCACATCTAGACGCTTCGTATCCGTCATTAGCATTCCAGGCCGGCCCGTCGCAGCCGCAACAGCAACAACATTTCCAGCATCAGCAGCAGTGGGGCGGTTACCCCTACTACCAGCAGTACCCTCAGCCAGGTGGCCCGCAAAGACCGCAGCCCAACGGCGGCAGCTACCCTCCGCAGTTCCACCCAAACTTCCAACCGTTCCACTACCCACCCCAGTTCTTTCCCCAATACGGCCACATGCCAGTACCAGGACCCGGGCCTGGGACCATGCAGAACCAGTACTACATGGGCGGCGGCAACTTTCCGCGATATCCGTACCAGGAGGGCGAGCCGCCAAACGGCGACGACGGCGCGGGCGGCTTTCCCCAGGGAATGCCATTCCCGCAGCAGCAAATGTACCCCGCGGGTCACCCGTATGCGTACGGCGGCGGCATTGGATACCAGCAGCAGCAAATGCCTTTCCAGGCTGCTGGAGCATATCGACCAGACGGCTTCATGCAGGACCAGCACCAACCACCAATAGCACACCAACCCAAAGGCCTCAACCCGGCCGCGCAGGGATTCCAGTACCAGGCGCGGAAGAGCGAGTCACTAGCAAACGGCAACGGCAACATGCCAAACGGTAATGCCGAGCCGCAATCACATACTCCCGAGATTCTCGCCCCTGTACCAGAAAAGGCGTCCTCTGGTTCTTTGGGTTTGTCATTAGAGCCTGCAGCCCAGATTAGCGAGTCGACACCTGTCCCAGAGGATCCACCGAGCGAGAAGCCCGCAACTCCATCACCACCTGCAGCTGAGCCGGTTGCCGAAGCCAACGAGACTCTCGCCACCCCTCAGAAGCAGGCGGAGGAGACACCCGCAGCAGAAGTCGAGGCAAAGTCATCAGCGCCAGTTGAGGAGAAGGAGGAGCCGAAGAAGAGCAACGGCGGACAAGGGCTCAAGTTCACCGGCGCCACCCTTGCCGGCGTCATGTCGCCACCAGCGACCAAAGCCAGCAAGCCCACCAGGCCACGCGCCGATGACCCCATTCTCTGTTGTCCTTCGCGTCCTTCTGTCGACTCTGACCGCAACGCGTATGCCTCGTACCTCGCAAGCAGGATCCCCGACTGCGTTTCAGTGGAGCACGAGGCTGGTGTCGAGCGTAAGCGGTCAACAAAGGGCAAACCAAAGCCTCGTGGTCGGGGAGCGCTCTTCATCCTGGGCCGTAAGGGTGGCCGAGCTGTGCCTCCTGTCACTCTTGTCTTTGGCACCATCGCCGACGCACCGTCGACGCCTTCTACGCCAGTCATCCCTTCCACCCCCCTCCTGGCCTCCCCTCCGCCGGCCGTTCCCCGTATCAAGCCCGCCAGCTGGGCCGCCCTTCTCCGCAAGGACAAGCCAAAGGGGACGCCAGATGGATCCGTTGGCCCGTCTTCGACATTGGTCTCCCCGTCCAAGTCGATAATGTCTCTGCCGTCCGAGGCGGGTCCTCCAGCCACTCCTTCTAGTCCGCGGTCCACTGCCCCGTCGCTTCCGCCATCCGTTAGCGGTGGCCCTAGCGCTCCTCGGCCTGTGTTCAACTACGCCGCTGCCGCTGCCGTCGGCGCACCACTGTCGCCAGCAGAAGACCTCGCGCGCCTGCTCACCGAAGGTATGCGCACGCGCAACCGCCACCCAGCCCAGGTCGTCCCTCGTGGTCTCATCAACACGGGCAATATGTGCTTCGCCAACACTGTGAGCTGCGCAAACACGTAACCAGCTGACTCCAGATCCTCCAAGTGCTCGTCTACTGTACGCCATTCACTGAACTCTTTGAGGAGCTCGGCAAGCGCCTCAAGGCCGACCTTGCGCGACGGACTCCCCTTCTTGAGGCAATGATCATCTTCCTCCGCGAGTTCGCTCCTGGGCCATCCACCTACGGCGGTTCCGGGACGTCAACGCCCAAGGGCAAGAGCCGGGAGGACGCCTTTGTGCCCGAGAACGTCTACGACGCGATGAAGGAGAACAAGCGCTTCGATTCCATGAGGGTAAGCTGAGCACATCGTCTGTAGCTGACCCCAGCGCGGCTTCCAGGAGGACGCCGAAGAGTACCTAGGCTTCTTCCTCAACACGCTGCACGAAGAGCTCCTGGCAATGTACTCGCGCACGCAGCCGCCGCGAGCAGTAGCCAAGACGGCGAACGGCACCACGGACGAACGCCAGATTGGCCGCCCCGTCTCCCCCGGCGCAGCAGATAGCGGCGACGACTGGCTGGAAGTGGGCAAGAAACAGAGGACGCATGTCGTCCGCGCGGCAGAGAGCAAGGAGTCTGCTGTCTCGCGCATCTTTGGCGGCACCCTTCGCTCCGTCCTGCACGCCCCTGGGCAAAAGGATAGTGTCACGCTCGAGCCCTACCAGCCATTGCAGCTCGACATCCAGGGCTCGCAGGTCATGACGCTCGTCGACGCCCTCAAGCACCTGAACGAGCCCGAGGTCGTGCCCGGCGTCTTTGTGCAGGCACGCGGCACAACAGTGGATGCGACCAAGCAAGTGTACTTTGAGAGCTTTCCCCAGGTGCTCATCCTGCACCTCAAGCGCTTCGTGTACGACCCGCAAGAGCAGAACGTCGTCAAGCGCTCCAAGCCGGTGGCGTATGGCACTGACCTGGTGATTCCCCAAGGTACGTCCAGCTGCTGCCCGTGTAGCATAGCTGACATCAGACATCATCTCGCCGCCCAAACGCACGTCGCAGCCCGTGCGCTACGCGCTCTTCGGCGTCGTGTACCACCACGGCTACAGCGCGACGGGCGGGCACTACACCGTCGCCGTGTCCAGGCCGGGGAGCACCGACTGGCTGCACTTTGACGACGAGGTCGTGCAGCCTGTGCCTGTGAACGAGGTTGTGGTGAGCGAGGACGAGGCGCGAAACGGGCGTGCGGGGCAGATTGGCGGCCGGGAGCGGTGTGCGTATTTGTTGTTCTATCAGAGGGTGCGGTGAGGGGGCGGGGATGCGCGCTTAGGGTGAGCGCGAGGACGGGAGGAGCGAGGGCGAGGAAGAGCGAATTGACTCGCTGTCGACGTCACGGAGGACGACCCTCGGCGAGACTTTCGTGGACGTCGCGTAGACCACACCACACCCGAGCAGGGATACCAGCATTGCAGTGAGATCGGACCGAATCGCCATTACCATCCATGTCGTGTCATGAGTTCGTATTGTCATAGGGTTTGGGATGCAGTCTAGCCATGAAGTGCGACGGGTAATCCGTCTCGTCGACAGCCGTCGCGTGTCGATTTGCTGCAATAGACAACGTTCACATAGGACGGTAAGCCCGCCGTTTTCTACAACGAGCTCTAGCGTTTCTACCCGAGCTCTAAGCCTTGGTCTTCTTGGACGGGTCAGGTGTGAAGCGGAGGTAGGGCTGCAGTCAGATGGCTGCTGGAGAGATTACTCACGAAGACGGTCTTGACGTCGTCGCCGAAGAGCTCCTTGACCTTCTCGCCCTGCACGGAGGGGTGCACAATGACATCGTCGTCCTTGCGCGAGCCGTTGGGGACGCGCCAGTCGGCGGGCGTGGTGATCTGGAGTTAGTAATGGGCGGGGCATGTGATGGGCAGGGCGCTGCTCAGGTGTGTGCGTGAGTAGACTTTGCTGGCGTGTCGCACTCTAGCTACCAGGGCACCTTTGCTTGGCCGTAACAGAGCACGGAGCCAAGAGGCAACCCCACGATGAACGGCGCGACGATGACCGGGCGATAATGCCCGCACACGTGCTTGTGCTCACCTTGTACTTGTCGCCGAGCTGGAGCGAGTCGATCACACGCAGAATCTCTGGGAAGTTGCGGCCAGTCGAAGCGGGGTATGTGAGGGTCAGACGGATGACCTGTTTGGGGTCGACTGGTTGTGAGACTCGGCCACAAACTCCGACCTAGTACGTGTACTCACTGACGAAGACCGAGCGGACGGTGAACGGCATGCCCTTGGAGTCGACGTTGGTCGTGTCCTGGTGGTCGAGCATGCCGTAGAGCTCGGAGATCTTGCGGCTCTTGTCGGCCACGATGGGGAACTCGAGCGGCGCGGATCCGTTGGTGAAGGCGTTGATGTCCTTGATCCAGCCGTGGTGCGAGTCGACGTCGTTCGCGGACAGGCCGATCAGCTACAGATCAAACGCCGGCGAGATCAGATGAGCAAAGGAGCCAATTCGGTTACGAGCGCGCGGTCAGTGCCAATTCGGGTTACTGCCGCAGAACATACCTTGACGCCACGAGACGCAAAGTCAGCCGAGGACAGGGCGACAGCCGAGAGCTCGGTCGTGCACACGGGGGTGTCTGTTTGTCAGTATAGGGCGCGAGCTCGCTCACAGTCGTCGGGGTGCGAGAAGAGCACAGCCCACGAGTCCTTGATGTACTCGTGGAACTTGATGGGGCCCTGCGAGGTCTCTGCCTCAAAGTCGGGTGCGGTGTCGCCGAGACGGAGGGACATGTTGGATGGTTGTGGTGGATGGGTGGATGTGGAAAGTGAGGAAGAGGACGGGGAGTGCGTGCGGGTGGCTTTATGAGGAGACGCCAAGATGGATCGTGTTCGTGCTCGGTCGGTGCCAGCAAGGTGAGATTGATCATCATGGCGTGATCACAACAACGGGGCCCCGGGTATGTCCCAAATACATGATTGGGTAAATACCTAGCCTCCACCGCAACGTGGGATTTGCCTCCGCTGTGTGCTTGTCCGGCCGTCAGACTTCAGAATTTCGGCGTAGCAACACCTTGTTGGTATAGACGCCAGACACAGTGTAGAGACTGTCCGAGCAAACAAGGTAGACAGACAGTCTGGTACGTTTGTCTTTGTGCCATTGGACCCCTGTATCTCGTCAAACGCAGCGAGCCGGCCGGCACCAGTGAGTGGCAAGCACTGACTTCCACTGATGCCAGAACTAGGCATGGACTCACGCGGCACTCGCACGCAGTCCCCTGCGCCGTCGCCGCATGGGGCCATTGGCGAGGTGCCCGGCGGCATCTCAAGCTCTGGCGACGGACACCGCCGCAACTCCAGCCTCGTGGCAGCCACAGCCGCCCGGCCACGGACGCCGGCACAACAGGCAGCGGCCGAGGACGACCTGGACCTCTCTGCGCTCATCTCGCACGGCCAACGGCAGCTCGATCTCGACCGTTCGCGCTTTGGGCGCCTGAACAACATACAGTCCGCCCCAACGTCTGCTCGACTGCCCGTCCGTGGTCGCGGACTCGAAGCGCGCCCCGACTCTCCGTCGCGCTTCGACGAGTGGCGCGAGAGCGGCTCGCGCAGCCGCGATACTAGTATGCACCGGCAGAGCTCCAACGGTCCTCAATCGCTCTTCAATGATCAGCCCTTCCCCTCGCCCATCGGCCAGCCCCGTGGGTCAGTGACCTTCCCGGCCGCACCACCCTCGAGCGACCCGGCCGCGGCATTCGGTCACCACCTGGCCCAGCTCTCAACCCTTCTGAATCCCATGATTGCGCAGAGCGACGAGGTCATCCGCCTGCGGGCTGAAGTCGAGCTCTGGCGCGGCGAGTGGCAGCGCTGCGACCGCGAGCGCCGGCGGCTGGACAATATCGTCAAGAGCGAGGACCCGGCAAAGGGGCGCTCAAAGTTCTCAGTGGCGCTCCTGGACGGGGACGGTCTGATTGTAAGCTTAATAATCGTCGCAGAGCTGACAGCAGTTCCAGGACGAACATCTTCGCGGGGGCTTCTCTGGCGGCGCGGCCGCTGCGCGTGCGCTCATGTCCGCACTTCCTCGTCTGTGCGGCCGTGTCGCGCGCGACGGTGACAGCGAACCGACGGGCGAGGCCGAGCCGCGGGAACTCGGCAAGGTGCTCGTGCACATCTTCTTGAACAAGCACGGGCTGGGTAATACTCTGGTGAAGGTGAGCAAGAAATCATGTGCGTAGCTGACCCCAGTCTGGCTCCGTCCCCTCGTGGCAGGTCTACGACTCGTTCTGGCAGGGTTTCACGTCCGCACACGACTTGTTCAGTGTCGTCGATGTCGGACATGGCAAGGAAGGCGCCGACGCCAAAATCCGCGAGCATCTCAAGCTCTATGCTGGCAATCTCCAGTGCGGCACCGTGGTCCTCGGCGTATCCCACGACAATTCGTATGCCTCCGTTCTCTCCTCCCTGGAGACGACCCACGGCCTTCAGAAGCTCGTAATTCTGCAAGGCTACTCCGACCTCGCTCCCCAGCTTCTCCCCTACTCGAACCGCTGTGTATCACTCACGACCCTCTTCCGCGAGACTCGCATCGCGACAACCGTAAACGGCAAGCCCAAGCCTCGGCGCGCAAGCAAGCCGACCACGGCTCAACCTCCGCCCCCTGTCGACGCGGGCGAGCACGACCTCGCATTCGACGAGCTCCCGTCCGAGGACGAGGTGCAGATCATCGAGTGGGACAGCCCGAACACTGCCTCGCGGCCACCAGTGCAGCGACGAGCCGCCTCGTTCGCGGACGACGACAAGGGCAAGAAGAAGCCCGCCGTGCGCTCACCCACCGTCCCCACCGTGCGCAACCTCAAGCCCCGCCCGTGCCACACCTTTTACCTGTCCCCGTGGGGGTGCAAGAACGGCGACGAGTGTGAATATGCGCACCACTACAGTGAGCCACCCTCTGGTACAGGACTGATGGCAGAACTCAACGAAGACCAAACAGGCGAACTAGCCCGCCTCGCCAAGGAGATCATCTGCCCGTACGTGCGCAGCAAGCGCTGCCACTTCCGCGAGGAGGAGTGCGTGTACGGCCACCGCTGCCCGCGCGGCGAGCGGTGCACGTTCGGCGACACGTGCCGGTTCAAGGACCTGCCGAACGGGCACGGCGAGGACAGCAAGACCGGCTCCGCGGGCTCCATGCCCAGCAGCCCGCTGGCAAAGACGTTCTCATAAACACCACATCACACAACTCTGTAACCACTCCCATAAGTAGAATCTAACCAGGGCGCCCGATAGCGGGCGCGCTGTAAGTCGGTATGTCCGTAGGCGCATGCACAATCCATCTATCCTTACATCTATTCGGCGCGGAGGAACTGGGTGCGCACGCGACCCGCGCCGCCGCGGTTGGCTCTTGCGAACCATGGGACGAGCACAAGCTTGTCGTCCAGCTTCTTCCACGTCCTCGCAGGCGTCTTGGCGTTGACGGCGCGGTAAGCCTGCTCAGTGCCATACTCTGCCAGCTCGGCAATGTCGCCCTTCTTGCTCTCGAGGGCGATCACCGGTACGCCCTCGACCTCCATCTCCTTCTCCGCAAAGGTCGCAGAGGGATAGATCCCCACACCCTCGAAGTGTGCGTGCGCCATGTCCAGCGCCGCATTGTCCACACTCTCGGCAACGTATACGATCGGGCCGCGGGTGATGGCAAGCTTGTCGCCCGTCTGCGGGTGCGACGCGAGGATGCGCACGGGCATGTCGAACGTGAGGTCCACCTTGCCATTTGCGGGGAGGGAAGCGGCGAGGAAGCCGTCGTCGTTCTTGGTGTTGACGGAACACTTGATGTTGTCCGCGTACGACGGCTGGGGGAGCCGGACGTCCCACGTCCATCCCTCTGGAGCCTCTAGCTCGAGCGCCGTCTGTCCTTTCCATGGCATGCCCGACTTCATCGTCGCGGTCGCCTTGCCCTCGCCGAGGTCGATCTCCCGACTACCCGAGACAAAGAGATACACGTCCAGCTTTATGACCTTCTTGTCCGCCTCCACGCCCGCGCGCCACATGTACCCGCCCAGAATACCCAGCGTGCGCGACAAGTTAGGCGGGCAGCAGCAGACTTCGAACCACTCCTCGCGCTTAGCCGTCTCGTTGCCCCAGGTCGCGAGCTTGTTGTCGTACGCGAATGCCTTGCCGTCGAGGCTCCCACCACCAAGCACAGCGTTGAGGAACGCCAGCTCCATCCCATCGCGCACCTTGCCGCTCGCCTTCTCCGCCAGCAGCCGCTCAGCGCACATCATCGCCCCGATGCTCGCGCATGTCTCGGTGTAGCATCCCCCCTCGCCCGTGCTCTGTGGCAGGTGGTACGGCAGGCGCGAGAAGCCCTCCGTGCCCGGCTCGGACCCAAAGCCGCCCGTAACGTACATCTTTTTGTCGTACGCAACATTCCACAGTCGCCGCGCCGCATCGTGCAGCTCCCCGCCTGCGTCGGCGGCCCCTGTCAACAGGTAGAACGCACGGACCGAGTGCCCGAGAATGTCGTCCTGCTTCACAATCGGCAGGTGGGACTGGTTGTACTCTTGCTCCTCGAGCGTCGGCAGCGTCTGTGGATGGATCGTGTCCTGGCGCACCCGCGCTTCGTGAGCGAAGTATGTGAGCCCGTCCTGGTCCGCACGCTTCACCCCGCGTGCCGAGAGGAGATACTCTCCAAAGGCCTTGTGGCGCGGGTCACCCGTCACATCGTACAGGCGCAGCACAGCGAGTTCGAGCTCGGGATGGCCCGGGTAGCCGTGCTTTTGATCATTCTCTGGGCCGAACGTCTTGATAAAGCAGTCAATGTTCTGCTGTCAGCTGGTGCCAGATGCTCCAGCTACCTTGATCATGATGTCCAGGAACTTGCGGGAACCGGTGTAGTGGTAGTGCGCCAGAGCGCCCTCGACCAGATGGCCGGCGTTGTACATCTCGTGCATGTCGCGGAGGTTCTGGAAGCGGCCCTCGGGGTCGACGACAGTAAAGTAGATGTTGAGGTATCCATCCTCGTGCTGCGCAGCGGCAATCATGTCCACCAGCTCATCGATTGCGGCCTGGAACTCGTCTGCGTGCGCGCACGCCCCGTTGGACGACTGCAGGAAGTAGCACGCCGCCTCGATCCTGTCGTCAGCTGGAGACAGCGCGGTTGGCGCACCACTTGCCGACGTCCGATTCCCAGAATAGGCTCGGCGGAATGCCATCGATCCGGCTGCGCGCGCCGCGCAGGCGCCGCACCTCGTACGCCGGGTGCCACTTGAGCTTGAACGCGTCGTAGCTGCCCTGTTTCTTCATCTGGTCCAGCTGCGTCTTGAGCACACGGTCGGCATAGAGCATGCGGATCTTGCCATAAAACGAGTCTGGCGCGATCTCTAAGGGTCAGCTTGTTCTCCAAGAGCCTCACTGGTCTCGCTGAACGTCACTTGGGGGTACGCCTTTGGCGTCGCCGTTGGCTTCTCGCCGCCGCCTCCTCCGTTGAGCTCGACTGTGCGCATGTTCCCTTCCTCTGCAGACCGTTGGGTGCTCGTGATCCCTCCTGCCATCGAGAATGGAGACTTATAATGTCGGCCAACATGGCCTCGCCGGGGTATATGCGGTGGTGCACCAGACGACGTCGGCGACTTGGTGGGCGGCGGTAGAATGAAGGACCGTGTCTAGGAACGGCCGAGCCCGGCGGATATCCGGCAGCCCACCTCGGTGACATGTGCTCGGCGCTGCCTAACACTCTCTCCGCGGCTGTCATGGCTGCCGGGCCGTGGGAAGCGAGAGGATATGCGGGGGTAGTCGTAGGCAGAGTGGAAGATGAAAGATGGTTAATCCGACGGTATAGGCAACACGGCAGGTGCTCAGTTCGCCTTCGTTCGAGAGCAGGTTGAACGTGACCTCAAACCACTCTCTTCTAACAAATAAACCGCTATCCTAACCTCAAAGAATTCACATCCTTAATTCTGCATAAGGTCGACAACAATAACACAGCGAACTACTCTCGAGGTTTCTTTCACAACTCCGATGCTCAGGCATACTCAGCGTGCTCGTCAACATCCTTCTTGTCCGAGATGGACCTGTTGTCCGGATGGAGCGACGCAAACTGGTCGACGTTGGTGTGCTTGAACTTGCGCGCGGGGACGTGGTTTTCTGCCAGTCAGAAGCTGCTCTCCCTTCCGCCACTCACCAAACATGATGTCGATCTCGCCAAAAGTGCGGTCCTTGGTCTCGGGCAAGCGGAACCAGCACCAGATTAAGCACAGGACGTTCGTGCCCGCATAGAAGAAGGCGGTCTTGGCTCCCCAGCCCCACTCTTGGATCATGTGTGGTGTCAGAGAGTTGCTGAAGATGCCCGTGCAGTTGTAGATTATGCGGCCGATGACGATGGTCTTAGTAGCGCAGCTTTCCAGATGGAGTCTCGGCCACAATGGGATAGCACACTGGTCCGACGCCGATCATGTTCGCCAGCGTTTGGATAACCATGACGATACCGATGGACATCATGACGCCGTCGCCTGGGTTCTTGACGCAGCCCAAGCCGCCAATAACAAAGAGGCACATGAGCATGAAGGCTAGACAGCTCATATAGATCGTTGCCCGTCCCATGCGGACCATCACTGCTGTTAGTGAGGTCCCAAAGGTTTCGCTTACAGAACCAGGAGATGACGCCGCCGACAAGATAGCAAACAGAGAGCGAGATGTTCACGTCAAAAGCCTGGACTTCAGAGAAGCCAGCTTTCTCAAGGAAGACGACAGCATAGCCTGCGGTCAGATGAACTTTGCTGTGCAACCTACCCAGAATTGCGTTTCCACTGAGGATCTGCGCGGCCCAGATGACCATGTTGATCTCTGTGCGTCTCCAGTTTGTACCCTTGAAACATTCCAAGATGGTGGCGCCCTGTGTCTCCAGACGCTCAAGCTCCGTGGTGTGCACAATAAGAGCCAACTTGGCGCGAAAGTCCTCTTCGGTCTCGTCCTTGGAGCCCAGCCGTCGGAGAGCACTAAGAGCGAGGTCGTTCTTACCGCGACGCACAGAGTTCCAAGGCGACTCGGGCGCGAAGTAGACCCCAATCATGAGGGGCACCGGCCAGATCCACTGCAGCATGAAAGGAAGGCGCCAGCCTGACGTTAGCTGAAGACAAACGCTGAAGCTTACCCCACTGGCTCTGAATACCGGTCACTCCGCGAAGAACGGCTGCCGAGATCGTGATACCGGCGCCCCAGCACATACAAACGTACGCAGTGACGAAAGGACGAAGGACAGTAGGAACGACTTCGGACGCGTAGGCAGTCGTCAGAGTCTGGAAAGTGCCCCAAGCGATGCCGCACATCACCTGACCGAACGCGAGGACAGCGAGATTGGGTGCTGGACATCAGCCTCCTGGCCATCGAGCCACTCACCGAAGACGGGGATGAAGATGGCGGCAATGATCCACGTTAGGAAGAACAGCATCGTGTGACGGTTTCCGAATCTGTCCTGCGTGTAGGCGTTGATCGCGAGACCAATGATCTGCCCACAGACGGACGAGTTTGCAAGGCCCGACTGCCATTTGGCAGAGATCGCCTTGTTTGCACCCTCGCCGATGTCGCCAAAGCGCTGTTTGAACTGAGTCTGACCAAAGAAGGAGCCGATCTGAGGTTAGCTCGGACATGACCCAAGTCCTCACAATTGACAGATCGAAGCCTTCCATCTGAGGTTAGCATATACATATACGCGCCGTCAGAGATGCAACATACAACTAATGGTCAGCTGTGATCAACGGTGTCACATACCTAGTGCCAGAGAGAGGAACATGGACCAAGCGACGGCTCTGGGGTATCTCTTCAGCGCCTCTTTGATTCCCAGGTTGTGGTCGGCCTGGTCGGCCTGTTGGGCGCGACGCACCAGATCAGGATCATCGGCGGTCGAGGACAACTCGAGGTGGTGGGGAGTAACGACCTTTTCGTCGGCGTTCATGTTGCTCGTTGATAACGTGGAGGCAGTGGTGGCGAACGGGGCCCGGTGGGGCTAGTTATATCTGGAGATGCCTCGGCCGGTTTGGCTGTCAGTTACGACATTGGGTCGATGGCGACGAGTCAGGTGGGCTGCTCAACCCCTCTTTAGCCTCTCGTCTGCCAGTCGGCTAGATGCCGAGAGGACGTAGTGCCGAGCGCCAAGATTAGATGCGGGCCAGTTGCGGAGTGGGACATGCTGGGCTGATGGAGAGGACGATGGCGGAGGGGGAATGGGAGGAGTGAGGCCGAGCAGCAACAGCCGCCAGGGACGGCTTAAAGTCGGGCCGAGCCGGTGCCCACATGTTGGATTCACAACCTCACTCTCACCATGCCTGCGAAAGGCTATCTCGGCCATGATAACAGTACAACCGTGGCCGCTCCTCGGCGCGACTTCACTCGCCATGCCACAGCTCGCCGAGATCACTGAGAGCGCAAGGAGGAGCTCCACGGGGTCTGAGGCGCTGCCGTCGGATGCTCCCCGCATCGTCCCAAGGGCCTGTGATCAATGCCACGCCAGAAAGGTGAAAGTGAGCATGGCTGAGGGGCTTCACTGATGCAAGTGTGATGGCTTCAAGCCATGCTCGCGATGCTCTACGGGCAAGGTGTCGTGTACGTTTGAGAAACCCGTGCGACCGAAAGGGCCTCCACCCAAGCGTCGACGAAGCCAACTCGTCTCATCTCCTGAGGGAGAGAGCCGCAGGAAGAAGGTCGGAAGAGATGAAGCACCAAGGACACAGGAAACGCCGGCCAGTTTTGCGTCGCCGAGGACACTAGGAAGCTTGTCCAGCGAGCAGCCCAGTGCGGACCATCCTCAGCCCAGCCAACCAACGCCCAGCGACCTCTTCAACTATGACCAAACGGGATCGTTCCTCGACATGACTGCTGTCGACCAGGAAGCTGCGAATGGCGCGATCCTAGAGTCGCCCCAGTTTGCGAACATCCTGGAGCCGCTGCTTCGGTTATCGGAGGCCGCACTGCATCCACAACTCCCAACAAGCGGCGGCGGCCCGATCGATCCTCCGAGCCCCGTACAAGAATCCAGCTCGAGTGACAGCGAGGGCTCGTACGAAGACGATGATGACTGGGGACCTACTGCCATCGTCTCCAGGCCTTCAGGTCTGGCACTACCACCGATCAGCCCAACTACCCTCCCGTGGCAGAGCACACCTGCGATCTCGATGGCGGGCCTTGGTGGCTCATCAGGCTTTGGTTTCAACTTTGGCACGGGCTTCGTTCCTTCTCCCATGGCCTTCGACATGCCTTTCGCTCCGCCAGCCGAAATCTCCCCGATCCTCAGCCTGACCATGGAGACGTTGGTCAAACCGCAACTCGACGTGTTCTTTGAGCGGGTGTTCCCCATGATCCCGGTCTTCAACAAGGCCTACATGCGGGCAAAGCTTGATGACAGAAGATCCCGGTCTGATCGCGGTTTCGCCGCGCTCGTCCTCGCAATGGTCGCGATCAGCCTCATCCATCCTCTTACACCCGAAGAGACTGAACAAAGGGAGGGACGCGCCAGGCAAGCAGCATCCCTCCTTGACGAGGTCTGCCGACTGCGAGCCCACTGGGACTATGGAGGCAAGGCGACCGTGGAAACGGTCCTCACAAGCTACCTCATGTTTGGAACCTTGTTTGAGCTCGGACACGCCGACAGCTCTAGGTTTCGTCTGCTGGAGAGCATCATAATGGCTCAGAGCATGCGGCTGGGAGATGTATCAACATACCTGTCACTCGCACCCGATGAAGCGAAGCGTCGCATGCGAATGTACTGGATCCTGGCTATCACGGAGAGGTGAGCTGCACATGGATCTCAAGCTCACGACAGGGCGTACGCGCTACAACGTTCGGGGACTATTGTCTTCACTGGGCCCATCGCAATCACTGAGGTTGCCGGGAGCGCCGAAGGAGTGAGCCTGCACCATCTTGCGCGAGTCTTCACCGTGATCGACGCAGACATCATCGACTGCTGGAACGGCGGCTGCAACCGTCAAAACTGCAAAACCTTGACCGAGAAACGCATCGTGCCCATCCTGCGCCGCCTACATGGTTCCGCTGCAGACGTGTTTGGCGACGAGGACCGCCTCCTCCTCCTCACCGAGGTTCAGAAGGCCGACTTGCTCATCACTTGGCAGTGGCTGCGCAATCGACTCTGGCGCCTCGCAGCAGCACATGGGCTTACTCACGAAGGCGGCGCAGTAGAGCTGAGCATGTCGTACGTGATCGATGCCGCAGTCACAACCGTAGCCATTTGCCGCCGGCTATCTGAGGAGGCGATGGAAGCGCACGGGCTGGGCTTTGTCGAGAAGCTATACGACATTGCAAGCATCGTTACCGAGCTTCTCCAGACAAGCCCCGAGCTGCAAACCAGGACCATTACTGTCATCCATACTGCCAAGTGGAATGACACACTCCAAAGCCTGTACACATTCGTGACGCGGCACCGGGCCGGGGCGGCATTCGCGGCCCCTCTGTCGGAGGCGCTTTCGCTTGTATCCTCGATCCGACTGCTGACGGAGACGCGGTCGTAGCGAACCGCAGGGTAGCGCGCAAGTCTGATATGCCATGCGAAAGCAATGTTATCGTCCACCGGAGCCGGCGCACTCATGCCTCAGTACTATATCCGTTAATCAAGACCGGAGGCCCGCACCGTACCTCAGGAATCCGTCCTGTCTTTCATTCCCGTTCGCAAGCATGTTTAGATGCGGGGTCCAGGTAGCCCATCCGGCGTTCCGGACCGCTTCTCGCGGAATCTGCCATTTTGCAAGTCACGAGGGTCTTGGCAGGCTCCTGATCGCCCGGATATGGGCTGTAGATGCGTACAAGCGGCCGAAAGCAGGCAAAATCCGGGAGCTATCCGCGGCGAGTGGGCATCTGACAGCTGCTTGGACCCTGGACCGTGCCGGGAGTGGAGATCTTGGGCGGTTGTTGCCGTGAAATACCTCTTGACCCTACCATTTCCTCCATTTCCAGTCCTCTGACTCCGCGCACATGCTCTGGGGACCCGCGCGCAGTGACAAGCCTCCGCGTACCGTCGTCTGGAGTGGGCCGGCCGCGTATAAGTAGTAGGCACACTGCAAACTGACGTTGCCCCATCAACAGAGCAAATCTACACAGATCGACATGCTCGCCGACTCGCGATCCGACCTCGACAACATGGCTGACACCAAGGAGCCGATTGCGCACGACGAGCACCGCTACCACGTCGAGAAGGGTGCGCTTGGCGGGCACGTCGCCGACGAAGCTGCCGACGGCTATGTCAACCCCGACCTCGTCATCTCCGACGAGGAGAGCAAGCGTCTCCGCCGCCGCGTGCACCGACGCGTCCTCCCACTGCTGTGTCTCGCGTACCTGTGTCAGGTGGGCTACACCTTTGAATGAAACTGACTTGCAGGCGCTGGACAAGGGAACGCTCGGCACGTCCTCGTGAGTCTTGGCAACCGTCCAGTTTGGGAGCAGCACTGACGCCACAGCATCATGGGCTGGCAGAAAGACGTCGGCGCCAAGGGCCAGGACTACGCGTTGACCAGCACTCTTCTGTGGTGCGGAATCATCATTGGCGAACCCATCGTGCGTCGCGGGACTCGCCATCAAGCTGACAGCAGGCAAACCAGGCCGTTCGTCGTCTCCCGCTTGCCAAGCTCCTCGGCGGCGGCATCCTCATCTGGTCCGCACTCTTATTCGGACTCGCGTTCTCGCTGAGCATCCCACCCGTGTTCGCTGTGCGCTTCCTCCTCGGCTTCTTCGAATCCCTCGTTGGTCCATGTCTTCTTGCCCGTAAGAGCCCTCATCCGGCCGACAGCTTACCGCAGTTACTGTGCAATGGTACCTCAAGGCTGAGCAGCCGCTCGTGAGCGCCTCCTGGCAGTGTATGTTGGGTCTCCAGAACGCGCTGGGTGGTCTTCTCGGCGTAAGTCGTTCATCTCCACAATCTCTGACCACAGTTCGGCTTCTACCACGTCGAGAAGAGCCACGGCATGCGCGGCTGGCAGTGGATGACCGTTGCGATTGCCCTCTTCTCCCTCCTCGCCGGCTGCGTCATCCTGATCTTCCTCCCCGACACCCCGACGCAGGCGCGATGGGCAACCAAGGAGGAGCGCGTCATGTACGTTGAGCGCGTCCGTTCGAACAACCAGGGCATCAAGCAAAAGATCTTCAAGAAGGAGCAGCTGCACGAGGCACTCACCGACCCGTACACGTACCTTCTCTTCGGTCTGGCGCTTTTCCAGACCCTCGTGGTCGGTGGCATCAACACCTTTGCGCCGCTCCTCCTGAACAAGGCATTCGGCTTCTCCGTCCTGGACAGCCAGCTCCTCAACATTCCCCTCGGCGCCATGACCGTGCTCATGTACTTCCTCATCTCGTTCCTCATCACCAAGTTCCAGCAGACGCTCTTCACGATGATCGCGTTCACGATCCCGAACATTATCGGCACGATCGTGCTGCTCACCGTCGCGCCGTCGGCCAAGACCAAGGGTGGCCTCGTCGTCGCGTTCTACATCATGCAGATCTTCCAGGCCGTCAATCCCGCCATCTTCCTCATGCTGTCGCGTAACTCGGCCGGCCAGACCAAGAAATCGATCACCTACGCCGCGACGTACATTGGCTGGGCGGGCGGCAACGCCATCGCCCCGCAGCTGTTCCGCGCAAAGTGGGCGCCGCGGTACATCAATTCGCTGTACATCCACCTTGGTCTCTGTGAGTAATCCTCCAATGGACTGGACTGACCTCAGACGCGTGCTTCATTTCCATCGTGCTCGGCACCCGTCTCCTGCTCGTGAAGCGCAACAAGGCCAAGGTTGCCGCGCAAGGTACCGATGGCCCGACGAACGCGCTCGCGTTCGAGGACCTGACGGACATTGAGAACCCCGACTTCCGGTACAGCTTGTAAGGACGTGAAGCGATATGGGAGGGATTCGGTAGATCGTTATCAGTAGTTTAGTGAAGAGGGCTTCGGGAAGAGATGAATCTGTTAATCTCGAACCTCTGTCATGTCACAATCAGCACGATTAGTGTAAAATAGTGAGAGGATGGCCGCCACGGCGCCACGGGAACATCCGCCATGTGTTATCAAACGGCACACGCACACACGTCATTGTGTTGGCGACACGCCTCCACGCGACTCTCACGTGTTAACGGAGATCGCAGATCTCCGCGACCTCCACCTCCACCCCGTACGCACTTGTGTGTGGTACACAACCTCGCCCCCTGCCGCTCCCACGTCGCCTTCTCAGGCAAATCCCGGGTTATGGACAGCGTTTTATCGGCCTTCTCATCCCACTTTTTATTATTCACCACTCGATAGGGAGGCACAACAAGCCAGGCGACGGTACACTTCTTCGGCGCTGGGAACGCCACACGGCACCCGCACCCGTTCTGCGACAACCTTTCCGATTTGGAAGCAGGCGAGAGCTGGCTCGGTTGTGGAATGGCTGTATGGCTGGTGATAGCGGGTTGTGGGCCATCCGCTCCGCCGCAACTCACTTCGACCGCCGTCGAGATCTGGACCACGGCGGCAGCTCGGATCCCTCACGGCTACGAGCTCTGTAACCCGTCTTTTGAGGTTCAACACTCCAGTAGGAGCGGAACAGAGCCAGCGCATTGCCTTGGGAGATCAAACTACGCGCTCCACAGCCTTTTGAGCCCCACTTGCTCCTCCATGTAAACACTCGGCGCCTTCCCTCCGCTTTCGGCTCTTCCTTCCCTCACCCTCTGAATCTGCAATCCGCCCTTCGGCTCCATTGGACTCACAGTAAAGGAAGCATCCAAGAATACAGTGCACTCCGCCATCCGCTACTCGTGGCAGTGTGGCGTCCGCTCTCGTCGGCCCTTCGACCTACGACCCTCAATCCTGGCTCACTCGCGCCCGCTCCTGAAGGTGGGCAGCCACTGCCCGAAAAAAGGTTGCACCAATGACAGATACGTCTCTCAGGCCATGGCACGAGAGCTCAGGCTGGCGCCCTGGAAGTGAGGTGACTAGATCTCAGTCATCGCCGTTCGAGCTACGGAGTAAACGTGGAACCTTCAACGACCTTCTGCGTCCGTAACACCTCTTCCCAGCCTGTCAATCTCTACTACAAATGAGTGTGCTGCGAATCATCCAGCCCGTGCTTGCCACAGGTTTCTTCCTATACCACCTTCGTCTTGGCATCCTTCCTCGCTGCCGCTTCCTCGCTGTACTCAGCCTCGGGCAGCCTTCCTCCCCTCACCCACACTCCGGCCATTGCAGCACGCAGTACAAGCTACGTCACTCCTGAAGGCCGTACTTTCGCTTGTTAGACTGGCGAGTCACTCCAGAGCGCACCTTGGGCGTCACCACCTAGAGCGTACAGCAAGCCACGGCTTTTGAAGCCCCCGGATGCTCTACCTTCCTCCGCATATGATGCCTTCTCTGGCCTAGGGCAACGCTGCCAGCTAGGACGCCGATCCACCAGCAGACACCCCAGGTCGACTGTTCTGTCTTGCCACGCTCGATCGCTCAACACCAAGTCCAGCCATCATGAGCTCCAGACCGAGCTCAGCCTCGGAGCGTGACGAGCTGAGGTCGACGCAGAAAGCAAACACCAACTTGAGGCTCTGGCTTAGGGCGCCGAGACATTAACGCAACTCCATGCAACCTGAGCGCTCCATGCAGCCGAAGGGACTGGCGCTCTGACCCACGAGGATAAGCCCCGCCCATCTGTGGCATTCAGCTGAAGGCGCCTGCGAGGCTCGTCGCTGTCAACCGGTTCGCTCGTGCAAGTGGATATGCCCGCTATGCTCCTCGACTAGTCAACGGGCATGATCCAGTCAAACGCGTAAGCGCCTGTTGGCGTTATGAGTGACAGGCAAAGATGGCGCAGCAGCTCCATTCGATTACATCACGGCACCTTTGTCGCTCCAACGGCGCATCGGTCGACAGCTGTCTACATGCTAGCAGTGGGAAGATGTCAGCCCTACGCTACGCAGCAGTGACGGCCGCAGCGAAGCGTGTAGCTTGAAAAGAAACAGCATTTGCACAAAGGAGCACTGCATGCGCATTGGGATATTGCAGTGAGTCCGCAGCGGCAGTCAGAGCTCATGCATGTGCAAATCATGTAAGGAAACATCTAATAGTGGAATATGTTGAAGCATAGTGGGTCGGTATGTTTCGGTGGATTACTGACCCATTGCATGGACGATGATGGCGAGCACGCATGTTTTGGTGGCGACGACAATCGATTACATGTGGAGGCACGCTAGTTTACGGTGGAAGCTACTGAAACTATATCTCCGAGGTCAGTTGGTAAGTGAAAAGCTACGATCGAGTGGAGCTAAGACTATACATAACCTAAATCCGTACTATACAGTCATCCATCTCGAAGCCTCCCTCGCCAGCGAGGCTAATGGTCAGTCAGGCCATTTGAAGTCACTTACGGTGGTGGGCCAGCCCACCGGTGGCTCCAAGTCGGACCGGTACTCGACCAGCGAGTCTACTAATTAGCCAAGGACTAATGAAACTCACGATGAAGGGCCAGCCTTCAGAGAATGTACCAAGCCTGGCGCTTGGCCTTTGCCACCCGAGCCCGCTTCTCCCGCTGGGCCAGGTTGATGGCCTCGAAGTCGGGCTCCGAGGCGCGGAAGGGGTCGTCCTGGTCCTCCGGGTCCATGAGGTCGTGCCTCGGGACCGTCTCGGGGACGCCCGGTCGAGCCCGCCGGAAAGGCTTCTCGAGGGTCCGGCCCACGCGCTTCCAGAAGGTCGGGGTCGGCCGGGGGGAGGTCGGAGGGGTCGCCTGGGGGGTGGCCGGAGGGGTCAGGGGGAGGGTCGGGGGTGTCGGCCTAGGAGGAAGGGGCCGGCGGGAGGAGGGGCGAACCCGAGACTGCGCCGCGGCGTACAACGCCTCGGGCCCGACGACCTGCGTCGAGCCACGCGTGCGGCGGCAGTCTCGGGGGGGCGAGGGGGGAGGGGAAGGGGAGGGAGGGAAGCTAGGGTAGGGGCGCGGGGGCCCGAAGAAGGGAGGGGGGGGGGAGTGGCGGTGGTGTGCTTGCCAGAAGCGACACCGGCCATCTGGCTCCACAGGGCAAGCCTGGGACCAGGAGAGGGAGAAGGAGGGGGGGAGACGCGGCCGAGGGGGGATTGCCCCGGCGGCGTCCACTCACGGCGTGCCCGGCGGTTTCGAACCGCACGGTCTCGCGTCCACACTGCCGTCGGCGGCGCGAAGTCGTTCCCACGGCCGGCGCGGGGCGACTCCGTGTGGACGCGGTCGGTGACCGTGTACCGGGCGCCGATCCAGGAGGTCGAGGAGGAGGTCGAAGAGGACATGTCGGGTTGGGATGGGGAGGTCGAAATGAATGAGAGAGTGTGTAAAAGACAAAATCAGTCGCGTCCCAGGTTATATACTCCGAGCCCCTCGGGGGCAAAAAAGGCAGGTATTCTGCGTATTCTGGCGGGTAGAGACAGAACTGAGCTGACCGCAGGTCTCGTATGCATGCTACAAGCGGTGTCGCTGAGCGCAGGGCGTCGAGAGCTGCTCAAATATCGTCGAAAGAGCGCGCTACGATCAGTGGATGACGAGATGCACAGCGTTGATCTTGGAGGCCTCGTCCGGATCGCCAGGGGGAACCACCTCGCTCGAGCCTGGGGAGACCGTGCGTTCACTTCCATATTCCTTGTCCCAGCGTTCATCTTGCGATCAATCCTTCTGCACACGCCCTCCCCCGACGTGGGCGCACCCAGCGATCCCTGTGGAGCGATGTGAATGCACGGATGCGCCGAGCTGTTCGCCACCAACTGACGGCCTCCTCCTTTTCGCCGGCCGCCCGACTTTGGCTCCCCTTTCCACCTTCCACACGCGTTCCTCGTCGATTTCCTCACCCGCACTGCATTGCCCGGACTGGTCGCAGCCCGCAGACAGATGGATGCATCCGGAAAGGTAAGCTGGGGCCCCCAAACTGACGTCCAGTGCCGGCCTTGCCCATTCCGGTTGGCCTCAGACTTTCGACCCGCGGCTCCACCATACATCCACCACTTTCGTCGATATCTGGGCCTTCACTAGATTGCCCGCATCCGTCGCAGTGCTCCCCCGGAGCCTCAAGTCTGTATGCGATGCATGGCTTACACTAGCGGCAATCGCCTCCGAAAGTCCTCCTACTGCCTATGGTCTGGTAACCCTCCGCTGTGGTTCACCTTCCCACAAGTCCACCCAGTGTCATTTGCGCCATCCGCCGGCTGCGTTGCGTAACGCAAGTGCACATGGAGAGCCTGGGGGGCGCTTGAACTGCATACATATTGGAAAGCGTGAACGCCAGGGCAGTGGAGCTTGCCACACTCTCGCCAACGATTCCCATCCACTCCTCCTACAATCCGAAGCGTTCAGTACTATATAGTGGATACCGATATGCATGAAGTACATGCTTTGAGGGCATGGGCCGCTCTTGGAGCCTGCTCTGGGGGTTGGGACCACTTGGCGTCGCCGGATGGTTGCCCGCTGAAGGGCCATCCTCCGTGCCCACTCACTCCGTCCTCCACGCACCGTCGATCTGCGCTCCGAGACGTCAGCAGCGCTGCAACTGTTGAGGCCCAAAGCTCTGGGGCAGTGTCGTCAATCGAGGGCCAGCTGCGTTGACCTCGATGGCGGTCTCAAGCCTCCGCTGGAGCAATGGCAGTGATACCGCACTGCACGAGGCGCGAAGCTGACGACGAGACGTGGGCGAGACCATCGCAGACGTGGTTCGCACTGGTATAAGCGGACGACGCGGGAGGACACAGGAAACGGTGAAAGGCGAACTCCAGCCAGTGGGAGTGATCCGGCGGGGCGCAAAAAGATTTTTTTTCGTGGAACCTCCTCTACCGCCCGTGTGCAATGGGAATCGAACCCCCGCCCTCGTGGCAGGATTAATGGGTAGGTCTGTCCCCATTAATGCTAACCACTTCCCCACTGGGGGGTTCCACGTTATATAAGTGATTCGCGCTCCATGTACGGGACAGGAGGCCTCGGGCCTAATGCCGCGATAGCTAATGAGACCGGCGGACCATTAGGATTCTGCACTTATACCTAACACCTGGCGCCAATGGAGCGTACATTTCGTTACTGGTGCCAAACATCTGTGCGTTCCATTCGAATGCATCATGCAATGTCCTTCTGGCGGCGAGTCCCACCACAGCTTAGCGCATGCAGAGTAGACGCACCAGTGTTACTGAACTCGAGACATGACTGTTGCTGTCAAAGGGGTTGGAATCTCGCCTCGCCATCCCGACGCATACTGCCACCATCGCATCGCAGCGCCCTCCTTCTGAAACGGAGTGTCCTTGAGCCTCCTCCCATAAGGCGAGCCGACGGCCCAGATTTCCGACGCACCGAGCTGGTTTGTCAGTTGAGCTGGGAGACTGTGTGCCACTGTGTACCACGACCATACCCGTCGGTCGACAAGTCGGCCACAGGTGGTGTACTCGCTTGCGCTGGCACGAGCTGGACGCAAAGGTGATAGAGAGAGGCAGTATTCCCGCGGCGCCTGCTTCCCGCATACCCAAGTGCTCATTCTAGTGCATAGTGGAAACCATAGAGGACATTCGGCGCGCTGAGACATGGCTCCATGTGTGCTTTGGAAAGGGGAACTGTATTGCATCGACTGGTGAACACTGGCCAATGCGCCTTATTGTCAATGGACCGCGTCAGCCGAGCTCCCAATGCTAAGCCGAAAGTGCGCAACGGACACCGCGGACATCGGCCTCCATATATCCCCCGCATGAGACCTCCACCGGCCGGGTGGAGCGGGGGGGAGAAGAATTTTCAGAACATCGGAGCTTTTGGGCTCTTGGCCTCCAAACGACATATATCCCCCACAACAGTCCTGGAACTTTCCTAGAATACAAAGAGCAAAGGCAACGCTGCGGCTTCAGTGAGGCAACAATCAGTGGACAACTGGCCAGATGACAATTAGTGACCTCTCCTCAATTCCACGCCGAGCAACCGAACATGCTATTCGCGTCTGCATGCTCGAACGAACGGCGGTGATGAGGCTGAATAGTGTCGTTTTGGACTGCGTTGCTCCCACTACATCTAGAAGCTCGTGCATCAGTAGCCTCTTGCGGCTCAAGTCATGTTCCTTCTGATATCAGGATGGATGCGGACAGAGAGCCAGCATGCGGAAAAGCCAACGACAGAAGCGGCACGGCAACGCCAGACATTTTGCAACCTACTACGACTGAACTGAAACTAATGCGGCTACTGATAGCAAAGCTTCCGGGACGGTTCTGCGGCTTGTCTGAAGGAGTCTTTCTGTAGGGGATGGTCAGCAGCTTGAGGGCAAGCATCCTTGAGACCTCTCCGCTGGTCCGCTTCATCATGACAGGAATGGCTGTGGATATTAGGACGGGCTGCAAACAGTGCTTGCCGGGAGCGCTTCCGCTGGGAAAGCACGACTAGCGGGGCTTGCAATACCTCTTGGGTTCGGCCAGCTGAGCATTGAATGGCCTCCCCTGAACCGGTTGGAGAGAGTATTCCAAGAACGCTTAAAGCAGTGTTGGCGTCGGCGATGGCATGATGGGTTTTTTTCGGATAAGTTGATCTGCCTGTCAGCAAGCTGAACGCGCGCCCTTGCCTATGCCGTAAGAAGCCCTGCGAACTGCGCTTATCTGGCGTATGCTTTCTTTTCCATCGAGCCTTGCCAAAGGGTGGGCGTGTTTTGTGTTGGTGCAGCATGGTTGTTACGAGATAACATGTGGACCACTCGGCAACGAAGAGCCTGAGGTAAGCACACCAGATGGAACGGAGAGATTCCAGTCGGTTCATGGTTGAAAGGCATCTGAACGTCGTGACGCGGGGCGGTTCCAGTTCGGAAGCCGTCCTGTTCTCCGAGGTCGATCTGTGAGTGGAGGCGATGGCGGATGCGGCCCGCGTGTCGTCTCCTCGAGTAGCGATGGCGAATGCTGTAAAAGATATGGATGGAAGTAGCGAAGACTAAATGCACACAGAGAGGGCGCCCGCTGTGTTTGTCTCCGAGCCCAGCACCGGAGATCGGACCCAACTCCTGCGCTGACCTTCAATATTGTGATGCTGACCTGGCTGCAAGCGCAGCGCAAGGGTTGACCTGACCCGATCCTTACTGCGATCTGTCGTGCTGACGACGTAGATGTAGTGACTTGGCATGGCGGCAATCAGACCACCGATAGTGATGCCTAGTAGGATGTAGCGATACGGCTTCGAACATGCAGTCGGCTAGCGAGAGCAGTGGGCTGCTCGATGGATACATATTGAAGGCTTTCTGCGACGTTGATGCACACACTAAGTATGTGGACAAGACGCAGGTACGCTACTGTGAAGGTAGGCAGCGTAGCCCTCCTTCGTCAAATCGAAAAATCTATTAGACGGCGGTCGCCCGTTCCAGATACAAGCTAATCCTGCCCCCCAAGCCCCGTTGCGCTACATAGGGGCGCGGATCCCTCCTTTTCCGTGGAACCCCCCTTGTGGGGAAGCGGTTAGTATTACTGGGGACAGACCTACCCAGTAATACTCCGTGAGGGCGGGGGTTCGATTCCCATAGCACACGGGCGGAAAAGAGGGGTTCCACATAATATCTCTTTTTGCTTTTGGCGGCTTGGGCCTGAGTGGCGGCCCGCACTGAATTAGCAGTTGAGCTTCAGTCAGTGTAAGGCGGTGGGTATCGATGCTGTTGAAGCTGTACAGTCAGTTCCAGCTCCAGCGTTCAATGCATGAAGCGACTACGGGAAGTTCGCTCAGCAAAGACCGCACAACATTGCATTGTTTCAACCAATCGAAGCAGGATAGAACGGAAGCGGAGGAACCCCAGAATTATCTCTATGTGTACAAGGATGCCGGCGTTGCAACAGTGTGGAGCTCTGCGAGAGACCCTGCCCCTAGACACTGTGTAGTACCAAGAGGAGGTCGACAAAGTCCAGTGCTACCGGATCTCCATTGCCTCAAGAGGATATGCTGGGGCCCAAGCATTGAACATGAACCATCGAGTCCGGCGAGTCCGCAGTCGAAAGAGTGCAGCGTTGGAGCGGGGACAGGTGGGGGCCAAGGTTCACTGCCGGATTCGTAACGCCTAATGCCCCGCTACTCTGTGTGTCATTGAGCTACATCTCCAGCGACACTCGATATTCAATGCCGCTCACTGTGCAGCAGCTTCGAGCGGCCCACTAATGGTTGTGCGTACGCCGGTCGTGGCAATGCGAAGACTGGAGAAGCGATCGTACCGGGTTGTTTGCCACCCTGGCAAGGCTCGGTCCAGTTCGAGTGTGGTTCGTGCGCGAGAGGGGTTATGCTTGTGAGGATCTGCTGTGCTCTGGATGGCCGCGGCGGACGTGATAAGGAAGAGTTGGTTTGCAGAAGCTGACGGAGATGGAAGGACTGTATCTTGAATCAGCAGTCGCGCTAAGATGTCTGACCTTTCTGGTGCTGGAGCACAGCGCGAAGTGAGCCATCCGCTTAGGCCCGACTGCCGTTCAGGTGTTGACGGTTACTTTGGAGTGATAAAGAGGTGCTTGTGGGAATGATGGAATGGGTATCTGGCAGTAGACAGCGTTGTGGACGGGGGCAAGTGCGGTCCAAGAATGACGTGTAGTATGATAAAGCAAGCCTCTCGAGTCTGGCTATTCTACGAAACCGCCATGGGGTCACCGTACTGTCAGTAGACCTTCCCATGCATGGTCCGGAGTGCCTTGGCACACGAAACACACCATGACATCACCGAAAGGCATATTATGGCGTGCCGAATATGGATGACTGGCTGACAGGACGGCAATCAGGTCCGATGTCGATCCGGCCTGGATTTCACAAACATTCGGCGAGAGTCCAGATGGTGCGTCATAGCTCACGTTCTGGGCTTCCGTCACTCAGAGGATACACTGTGCACTGCCCTCCTAACGCTCTGAGCTGATGCTGCTCGAGCCTGCTCAAGTGCTTGGGGCATCTCTTAAGGCACCAACCGCTGTCACTTCCTCCACCACAACAACGGAGGCACCATGCATACATTTGCTCTGAGCTCTCCATGCTGCCTTCAGCACGTCTTCAAGCGTGTGACGATGTCATGCGTCATTCAATCTGTATTGAGGTCATTTCGGCAGCCCGCTTCAAAAATCGAGTGGGGAGAGCTGGTTGACCTCCTCGAGCACCCAAGTTCAATGGTGACTCAAAAGTGCATCGAGTGATACATCTGATCCCGGTGTTTATGTCGTCACATGACGGGGCGCACTTGTGACGTCGTACAGTTGAAATGGAGTGTGTGAGATGTCCGTCTGTCACCGTGACCGTCGGACATCAAACCTCCTGGAGGGGGGATGGCGGTGTGGAAACCTGGCTCCGACTCCGATTCTGCTCGGAGGATTCGTGCAAGTCGACCGCATGAGCACTGTTCGGCCGCGTACCACCGCTACATGTCTGCATGCGCAGGGTACTATCAGCTCAACAAGCTTTTATACGAGCACAGAGCATGTTACCCGCGCGGCATAAGGCCACTCTCGTCGCTTCATCGAGCTGGATGCTGCGTACCACTGGAGTTTGAGCGATCCAGGTTGATACCAGAGACCAGACCGCAAGGAGTGGCTGAAGGCCATTGCGTCCGGATAGGGCGACCGCAAGCGGACGCTTTCAGAGGACCACGCCCAGTTGCGTTGACCAAGCGCGACTGGCTGAACTGTCTGAGTCACCTGAAGAGCTTGCCTCCTAACTCCGAAAGCGTTGATGGCCCGCCTCTGGGGCTGCGAGATGAGAGCACTCCGTAATCCTTAACTGTACATATTTCCTCCCCCGTGCCAGCACGAAGGAGGTCTACAAAACTATGAGAAGACATTCTATACACGCCGCAGCACCGTCTTTACCACGCGCTTGATCGATGAAGCTGCCACCTGGAGTCGGTGGGTAACCTTCTTGGGCCCGTCAAAGTGAGGGATGGAGGGAGTCGGAGCTGCCTTGGACATCTGGTCGCGTTGGGGACCCGAGCGACGGGCGAGTTCCTGGCCCAGTTTGGGTCCAGAGATGAAGGTGGTACGCCGGGGCTCGACGAATGGCGGCGTTGGCGGCCGTTTGGAGATGTTGAGAGGAGCCCACATTGGGATAGCCCCTTCGATGTCTCCGGGCGTCAGGCGGCCGGTCGTGGAAGGCCCAGCGCAAAGTGGCAGGCAGTGCCTGCGGTATGCAACAAAAGCCAGAGTATCGCGCCGACCAGTTGAGCCGGATGTTCTGGAGGACGATGCCGGCTTGGGGGGAGAGAGGGAGTGGGGAGTAACCGTTTGGCCGGTACCTCTCGAGGTGCGTCTCGCAGTCGGTCCAACCCTTTGGAGGGCGCGCCGCAGCGACTCGAAGATCGAGCAGAAGGGGGTGAATCGCATGCACCGGCAATTCGATTGCCTCCCGGCAGAGGTGAACCGCCAGCGCGGCGATGTCCAAGGTCATTAGCCCGCCGAGTTTGGCGAGCACCATGGCCTACTGTCAGCTGTAGGTTTCATGTCTCCTACCTTCGAGAGCGTCGTGAACATATCGAGCGTCGCATCTGGGCCAAAAAAGCTGGAGACATGCCCTGTGCGCCTGTTTGTCAGTGAAGCATGTTTTGGATGCTTACGTCTGGAGGGCGACGCGCGCGAGAAAAACGGGAGCAGCAGTAAGAAGATCGGGAGCAGGCTTAACAGCCTAGAGTCAGCGTCAAGCGCAGAGCGCACTCACGAGCGCCATGAGGAGTTTGTGGAGGTGGTGCATGTCGTTGGACATCTTGTTGTTGGTGTTGTGGTTGATGTAGTAAAAGTGTTGTGGGTTTAGAAGAGTATGTAGTGATGATGAGAATGGCACTCGACAGTGAGCTCGACTTGAGTGTGGGAGTCGTCTGATGCTGCCACCTCCAGCGACCCTAAGCTCAGTTAATAGGTGGCAGCTTGCCATAGGCTGTGATAGGCCCAATGTTTGTGAGACAGTTTCAGGGAGCGTACCAGCAGTGACGCAAGCTGGGACGCCAGTACGATGCTTCAGCGGGCTCCCGCCAGACTGGTCCCTCGCTGTGGTCTGTCGACAGATTGCATCGAGTGTGCTGAGTTCTGTGATCGAGGATAACCATGCGCTGGTCGAGAGGACAGACCACCGATGCTGGATCAGTACTGGCTAGCTTTCCCGGAGTCAGGGCCTGAGTGGCAGGTGAGCATGCTCGAGCAGTCACCTTCTCACGGTCGCGTCGAGCGGCTCGGAGCTCCGCCTTGATGTCATTGACGGAGAGAGTAGGAGACGGAGCTTCCGTGTCTGGGTGGACTCGGCCGGAGAGGCAGTTGGGCGAGGAGAAGCAGTAGCGGATGGCGAGGAGGTGGTCAGTAGTGATGAGTAGGCGAGGTGAATGAGTGGCGAGCATCGGTAACCCGGCAAAGCTCATGCTTGGGTGGGGACAAGCGGGTGGCGATGACAGGTGGCGACACGGGTGGCGACACGGGTGGCGACACGGGTGGCGACACGGGTGGCGACAACGCGGGATGATGGGCGGTGATGAGCTCGAGTGGTAGGATGGCGACGACTGGTGATGGGTGGCAACAGCTGGCAGTGAGAGGCGACAGGGAGTGGAGGAGGATGGCGACAGAAGGCGGTGGCGACAACTGCTGTCACAAGTGGTGATGGCGTCGGGGCCAGTTGTGGCAAGCAGGAGCGGGCAGGAGGCGCGATGGTGGCGAGGAGGAGTAGAGGAGGTGGAGGACAAGTGGAGGACATGGATGGAAGAGGTGCATGGGTGCAAGCACGCGAACGGTCTTGTTTGAGTACTTGAGTGCAGCATGCATCGTCGTGTGTGTGTGTGTGTTGGGGTGGCGACCTGTGCGCACAGCTGCTGCTTGTGCCTCCACCACGTTTGCTACGAGAGCCACTGTTGATTGTATCTGTGGAAGCTTCCCCTCATTCGTTTTGAACATATTCATATCCGTTCTATACATGAAGACAGCACGGTGTCCAGCACCATGCTGCTATGAAGACAGCACGGTGTCCAGCACCATGCTGCTATGAGCCCTATGGACAGTGTGGTTCAGAACCACTTGGAGACGAAGGCCCGGAGGCCAGACTTGGTCGGGACGACAGGCTCGGAAACAGAGCGCGGGGCGTACCGAGGAGCGCGAGGAAGAGCGTGGGCCGAGTCGCTCGCCACACGGGAGAATGAGACGGGAAGGCGTGGAAGTGCCTATTGTAAGCGAAGAAGCTTTAGGTCTCTTACCTTGGTGGAGGGAGTAGACGGTGCTCCCAACCCAACGACGGAGTACGAGTGCCGAGGCTCAGCGCCGCCGGTCGCCCCGCACTCCGCCAACCTCTGGACCTTCGAGGTGTGCCGGGGCTCAGCGCCTCCGGTCGCCACCGAGTCCAGAGGGAGGGTCGGGAGTTCCTTCTCCACGTCCGCCTCAACCGATGTGACTGCCTGAGAAGAAGAGACAGGAGTCGAAAGTGTCGAAGGCCCGGTGTTGACCTTGACGATCACAAGTGGAGCCCATTTGTTGGGAAGAGCGGGGAGAGGCTTGTTGCCGATGTTGGCGAGGGTTGAGCCGGACTGAGAGGCAACAGAGGCGACGGGGGATGCCGACTTCACAATGTTGAGGGGGGCCGTCGAGCCGGCGACCCAGTCGGTGGGGAAGTCGGTTTCGGGGTCGAAGGCAAAGTTGTCCTCTTCTGGGTAGGTGCGGCTGAAGATCTTCTCGTCCAGGAACGACGAAGAGGTAGACGCGCTCGATGGCGAGCGAGTGAGGCTGGGAGAGAGGGGAGGCGTGTTGAGCTCGGGAGTGGGAGTCCCGGCGTCGCGAGATGGACGCGAAGTGAGGCGTTCCGCCCAGGCTGCCTTGATGAGGAGCAGGACTTGCTCGCCGCGCTCGGAAACGGGGGCCCAGGACGCGTTGTCGGAGCGGTGGCGCTCCAAAGTGACCCCCGCGGCAGGCCAGCCCATCGGAGGGGGCACGCGAGAAACACGAAGATCGAGGAGGAAGGGATGAATGGCATGAGGAGGGTTCGCGATAGCGTCGCGCGCCAGGCGGAGCGCGATGCCGCTAATGTCGCGAATAAGCACGGCCCCGAGGCCGAAGAACACCTTGTCTCCCACGGCCTGCAATTAGCACAATAGATGAAGCTCAGCTCACCGTCTGCATCATGGCCAGCGAGACCAGGCTGGGCTTCGCGCTGAAAATGATCGAGGAGTGCGTACCCTCATAGCTTTCGTCAGCAGGCCCAAGCCTCAAACTCACTGGATGAGGAGAGCACGCGCGAGGATGAGAGGAGCCTCACAAAGAGACTCAATAGTAACCTTGGTCGCCTACCGTTAGTGGGTCTCCAAGGTGGCAACGTACGAGGTCGTAGAGGACCTTGGCGAGCTTGTCCTTGGAGTTCTGGTTGTAGTGCATATTGTGTAAGCTTGTGCTTGGAGTGGTGGAAGTGGTTGTGTGTGTGTGGGGTGGATATGTGTGAGTGTGTAGTTGTCAGAGAGGTGAGCGCGGGAGGAGGTTCATGAGCGTGGGAACTGACCACCAAACATACGCATCGGGAAGGTGACAGCCCCAGGCAGGCCCATTCAATCCTGAAACCAGACCCTAACCAGCAAGCGTCATCGCAGTCGCCAGAACATCGTTCGTCCGCCCCAGTTGGAGGAGGAAACTCCATCAGCAAACAACGTCCATGGACATATTGTCCACCTGGCACAGGCGCCTCGTGCTCTCTTGCCCTGCAGATGGTAGCGCTGAAGGCGTTGACGCACAGCACAGTCGTCGGAGGGAACCAGCAAGGGGTATTCTTGAACCCTGAACTAGGCCGACCTAGACTCAGGAGTCGTGTGGCAGCCTGAAATCACAGACTGAGTGGTCACTTTCTCACGGTTGCACTCGCTGCTAATCGGCTCGGAGCTTGTCGTAATGTCATTGAAGCTGTGCTCGGCGAGAGGAGACGGAGACCCCGTTCCGGGCGGATCAAACGTGGAAGCGTCGTGGAGCGACGAGCAGCAGTAGAGAGATGGCGAGGAGTAGGTCAGCTATAGTCAGCGCGCTAGGTGAGCAAGCAGCGCGATGCATCAGCAGTGTGCACAGGTAGCTTTGCCCAACCGCAGTCGCTCGTGGCTGTGCGAAGCGCAGACCGTGCTGGGATTATGGTGGCCGAGGGTGCGAGAACGCGATGCAGTCGATGATGACCAGTGGGCGCAGTGATATGGCGAGCTAAAGGGTGGCAGTGCTGCGTTGAATGGCAACAGCGGATGGCGACCGCTGTGGGGAAGGACAGCGAGCGGTGTCGAGGTATGGGTGGCAACGGTGGGTGGCAACAGCGGGTGGCGAGGTGGTGGCGACGACGGGTGGCAACGCGGTGGGTGGCCAAGGTGGGTGGCGATAGCTGAAGCACACGGCACCCTCTGGCAGCTGGAGACGAGGTTGTACTCTCTGTACTGGTGTCAGCGAGGGCAGAGCTCACCACCGTCCATGAACTCGTCCTCACTGCCAACGACGAGACAAGGAAAGGAGTAAGATGAACAGCGAGCGAGCAATGGACGCTCCAGACAAGGCGCAAGTGTGTGGTCTGTGCTCCTCGGCCAGCTTGGATACAGGGCATTCATCGCTGTGTGTGTTTGTTTGGGTTGATGGCCTGTGCGCTTGATCCTAGGCCGAGCAGGGCTGACAACCATATGGCACGGACAGATGTGGTCTGGAAAGGAGTCACTGGCGACTACTCGGAGCGCTGCTCTCCTCGTGCACCGTTCGGAAATCGTACAATACATAGGGTATATGGTATAAGGGGATGTCGCGACCAGCACGACGATCCCACTACTTGTTGTTGTTGAGCAAGCTAGAACAGCTTGCGGAAGAAGGCCTTGACCTTCTTGCCAAACTTGGCCTTGGGCTTCGCGGCAGCGGTGGGCTCGGGTGCCGAGACCGAGCGCTGCGGGTAGCGCGGTGCGGGGGCGAAGGGGTGAGGGGTGTCCGACGTGGCCCGGAGGAAGGAGACACGGGGGCGGAAGGGAGCCTGTGGAGTCAGTGACAGTATCTTCTCGTCGACTTACGGTGCTGGGTGACTGGGAAGCGGGCGCCGCCGACCCAGAGGCAGGGAACGCGTGCCGGGGCTCAGCGCCGCCGATCGCCACGTTCACCTCCTTCGACCTGCTAGCCTTCGACGCGTGCTGGGGCTCGGCGCCGCCAGTCGCCGCGGAGCTAGCAGGCAGGGCCGGAAGCGACATGTCACCGTCGATGTGCTCCTTCGGCTCGACCGTGTTGTCCTCGAGATCGGCCACGTCGGGGTGGGAGTCGATGGGGGTGGTCGGGAGGGGCTGCTCGCTCCCTGGGAGAGTGCGGTCAGGAACCGAAAGGGGTGCCCAAGCCTTGAGGTTGGGGGAGGGGAGAGGGAAGACTTCCGTGTCGCTCTCCGAGTCAGAGGTGAGAGAAGGAGTTGGCGACCAGATGTCGCGGCGGAGGTAGTCGGCCTGGAAGTCCTCGAGACTTTTGACCGAGGGAATTGCAAGCGGCTGCTCGGGGCCCGCCAGAGTGCGGTGGGGGACGTCGAGCGGCGCCCAGCAACGGACGGGAGCGTCCTCGAATACCACGGAGGCAGCAGGAGAAGTCGAGGCCTCGCGAGCGCGTTCGAGGATGATGTTCCAGCGCTCGGGTATGGCCTCGAGGATCTTGCGTCCGAGGTCGTGGAGCGGGACGGGGGACGGGTCAAATTCAGTCTGGTCAAAGACCTCGCGGTACTTCGACCAGCCGACTGGGGCCTCGCAGCCCTCGAGACGCGCGTCGACAAGGTAGGGCTCGACGCGCCCAATTGGGGCCGAGATCGTGTGGCGACAGGTTAGAACCGCCGCCGCCGTCACATCGCGGATCTTGGCCGAGCCCAGCTTGGCGAGGGTGGCCTTGGGGACATTCTGCTGTTCAGCCCGGCTTGTCATCTTCACTTACACGAGCCAAAGCTCCATACGCCCACCAGAGGGCCCGGGGTCCAAAGTAGGCGACCGTGAGGATCGGACCGTGTCTGCTGTTAGCAATGTCCAAAGGCAGAACTCACTCCCAAAGCATGGCGCGAGCCAGGAAAAGAGTGACGTCGACGGCATTGTCGAGGTTGGGCTGGTCCGCCTGCAGTTAGCATCACATCGGTTCACGACTCACGAGGACCTGGCAAGATTCAGCGAGGAAGTTCTTGTCGGTGAACATGTTGAAAGTAGTGATCTTGGTTTGGAGGGAGAGGTGTTGTATGTTGGAGCTGAAGTTGTAGAGAGTTAGGTTAATGGAGAGAACGCTCTCGCGCGCGCAGCATATGAACCTCCCCCTCCCAGCGCCGCAGCAGGGTCTCACTAGAGCCTGAACCATCCGTTACCCAGCAAGCTCACGTGAGGATCAGATCACAGATCACGTGTCTGTGATCCGTGATCTTCGCAGCCAATCAGTGATGATGGCCTGTCAAGGGAAGGTGGCACGCACGCTTTTTTTTCCTGCTTTTATCCCCTGGCCGGCCCTGGCTGCGATAAGGGGTGCCTCAGCAAGACCACAGCGAATGCATGATGTGTTCTTGATGAGGGCTTCAAGTAGTCCAGCTCGCAGGTGCATGTTGAGAAAATTTTGCCAGCGACTGGTGGGATACAAGTGGCATGCAGCGCCCTCCAGAGAAGTGTGGCGAAGGATGATGGTCGGCTGGAGGCGTGCCTGGCGTCGGTGCCAGTGACAGTGGCTGCGGCGGGCGAAGGCGAAGGAGGCTTTTGCCGATACGAACAGTAGAAGTCGAGGTAGAAGGAACGTCGCGACCGATGCCCACAAGCGGAGGTGTACTGGGAGGAAACGACTACTCCTTGCGGGTGAAAGAGCAGCATGCTGTTGAGGTCGACGCAAGCGGCGCATTGGTGTTGAGCTGAGACGTCTGAGGTAGCTTTGAAGGTCCTGCCGTAGCAGCTGGACGGATGCGGGTGGTGAAGGCTCAACGCCGGAGGGCAGCGACGACATAACAGCTTTTTACCGGTCTTGGACGTGTCGCATATGCCGGTTGCTCCTCCTGATGAGCTGGACGACCATTCGCTGCGAGCCGGCTGATAGCGCATGACCGTCGCCTCACGGAGATTGAAATTGGGATAGGCATTGGCCCGGGGTGCGCGAGTAGTCGGCCGTCACTCCCAGGAATGAAGGGAAGGCTCGTGCGGCAAAAGTGGGAGGTCATCACGACCTTGACAAGTGGTGCTACGCTTAAGCACAAGTATGCTCAGAAGCGGAGGAGGTGCAGGATCCTAGGACTCGTGAAAGTGTTTTCAAGCGATGGCGCCGGTAGCAGGACGGGGGACGGATGACAGTGGCATCGGAGGAAGGTGGGGAGGCAACCCACTGGATCAGCGGTGACAACCCAGTGACATCCTTGCCAGTACCGCGCAGGCGGTGACTGGCTGGATGCTCCTGAGAATCAGAACCGGCTAAACGCAGTGCTCACTGCAAGAAGGGAGGCATCACAGTGCGGACAGCAAAGGCGGCGGACGTAGTTGCGGATTCGATGACAGCTGCCGGCTGGATGGCAAGACGGTGGCGGGGTATGCCAGTGGCGAGGAGCGGGGTTGGTGAGTGGCGAGGAACCGGTTTGATGCGCCACCTGGAGGCCAGATGGGACAGGGAGACCTCTACCAGACGCTTGGGCGACGGGGATGGGGCCCGAGCGATGAGAGTGGCAGCGAGCGAGAGCACAATGATGGCGAGGGGCAATGGAGTGGAGAACAATGGCAACGATGGAACAGACGCCTGCGTTGCCAGGTGACGAGGACGGCCTGTGCGTGTGTTTGTGTCGTGCCCATGGGGCGTGGTGTGTGTGTGTGTGGTTAATCAGATCACCCATGCCCCAGGCGGTCCGAGGGCATGTCATTTCTGGCATCGTCAAACAGCTCTACTGAACGAACGGTATCTCCTTGCGCATCTCCTCCAGCGAGCCCCAAGGCTTCAAGCTCTTCCATTCTTCAGCCCAGCCCTCGGCGCGCGGCGTGGCAAAGATCCTCAGAGCAACCCACTTCTCGCCCTCCGCCTCGCCGACGAGCATCGGGAACATGCTGCGCGGGAAGATGAGGTTCGTGCTTGGGTCGACCTGCTTGATGCGCGCCCGGTTGTCTGTGTCGAGCATGTCGAATACACCGCCCACGCCGCTCGGGCTGCGCATGAGGGCGGACGAAGAGGACTCGAAACGTCCGTGTGAGGTTTCGAGCTCGGCATCTGAAGTAACCTCCGGGATCCAGCGCTGGTTGCCCTCCGGCCCTGTCTGGTTGGAAAGGCAAAAGCCGGACGAGGCGAAGCGCAGCTTGCGACTTGACGTGATCTTGTGCACGCGGGTGTGGTACGCCGAGTCGCCTTGTGGTGGTACGAGCCAGGTCTTGACGGTCACATCGGCTGATGTCAGTCTTCCCAGAGGCTGGCCGACTCACACCAAGGCTTCCACACTGAGGTGATGACGCCTTCATCAGAGACATCGTGGCTTTCCACGATTCTCGGCACCTTCCAGTACTCGTTGTCGTCGGTGAGAGCGAGGGTCGAGTCTGGAGCGGCCGCCCCGAGACCTATCGCAGATCCGGGGACAGAGAAGCCAAACTGGGCCGAGTACGCCATCTTGCCGTACTTCGGTGCGGTCTGGCGCATCGGCCAGTTTGTGTTTCTGATGTCAGTTCTCCGGAGCAGCCAGAAACTCACTGCCCCTGGGTGAGCAAGAAGGTGTGACCGGCCGCGTGGCTGAAGACCTGCCTCCAAGGCTTGACGACCGCACCTGAAGCAAACTCGGATGGAATTGGCTCCTCCTTTGCGGTCCAGAATGGGTGGTCCTTCGGCAGCGCCAGGACGAGGAAGCTCTTGAGTGCCCAGTACGGACTCTGTGGCGAGTTGTACTGCTCGCTCATAAGGAGCTGAGGATATGCCCAGCCAATAGACATGCTGCCGTCTCGGTGGAAGGCCGAGGGCTGTTGCGTGAACCAACGGATGTGTCGGAGGACCAGACCTTTGAGAACACCCCAGGAGAACGGCGCTGGTGGAGGGTTCTGGCCGGCTGGGTCGGTATCGGATGCCCACGCAAGAGCGGAGTAGAACGCGACGCAGGCAAAACGGTACGTCAAAGAGCGGCCAAATGGGATCGCTTCCCCGGTTGGGGCGAACAGGTGGACTGCCAGCGGGGCATTCTGTCTTGCGCGGGCCCAGAACTTGGCTCCTCGCCTCTTGTCGCCAGGATGCAGGCGAGTGTACATGAGCGAGTAGAAGGGGATGGCGAAAGAGGTCGCATAGTAGTCGTACGCATCGCACACGCCGTCCTTGCCGTCGGCTGGCAGGCCGTGCTCCCCGTAGAAGGACTCGATGAACTCTAGCGTATCTTCGATGTGTTGCTCAGAGTATGGTGCGCCGACTGACTTCAAGCCGACATTGACGAGCACGCGGAAGACTGATGTCAGTTCGGTCCCAGACTACTCAACTCACAACGCCAGTTGTTCTCTGGGATCATGTTGTCGTTGATAGTCAGAAGCCACTTGGCAATACGAGCCTTGGCTGCTTCTGTCTGGGGTTCCCAAAAGACCTGCGGGACAAGCTGGATGGCGACGCCGATGGCCGCCATCTCGACAAAGCGCTGATCGGGCGCAATAGGCCATCCCCAGAACTCGGCATGGTTGGGGTCGGTACCAACATCGAGGCCGCGGGCCCACTTGTCACCGAGCGCACGGAGGCGCGGGTGGTCGGGCTCGGCCGCCAGTGCAGGAGCTAAACCCCACAGCGCACGGGCGTAGCCTTCGAGGTCGGCTGCAATAGAGTCGAACCAGACGCCACCAGCTTCAAGGCGGATTCGCGCACCATCCTTCGACTGAGCAGCCGCTAGAGGAGCCAGCAATGCCTCGAGCAGCTCGACAGCATCCTCGCGAGTCTTGAGGGGATTGGAAACGATGCGCTTGACGGGCTCGGAGAGGGGTACCGGCGCGGGCTGCGTTGCCGCTGCAGGCTCGAGGATGTCGGTGGTCATGGGGGCAGCGGTGGGCAGTGAGGACACGTTGGCGTCGGCCTGGACATGTTATAGCGCGCGTTGGACAATATGGAGAGTGTGACCGCAGGTGAAAGCCGCAGGATATGGATCTACCAGCACGCAGGACGCTACATCCTCTATATGCGCGGAGATCCGCGGAAGTCAATCTCTTATTTGGTCCTTACATTTAAGTCGTCTGGGCAACCTTCCTCGCATTGGTGATGGGTATCACCTTTTGAGATTGCTCTCTTCGTCTCAACACATACTCACACCTCACACAGTGCATGAGCCGGTCCCGAGTCGCTCTCGGCGGCTGCGCCGTCGACGTTGAGTGCGGCGTCGGCCAAGTGCGGGGCCGCAAGGTAGGATCTAAGTCGGCATTACCCCGGAAGTACGGACCGGGGATGGAATGACGAGTGGGCTAGCACGGATATTGCTGGGATCGATGCTGGACTTCCCATCGACAACAAGGCCCAGCAGCCGGTATATGAGGTCTAGCGCGTGGGGACGAGCTCGCCACGGCCCACCGTTCACATCATGCCCTCCTCATCAGCACCATCTGTCCTCGACCGCATCGCGGCTCTGCCAGCAACGGCGCCAGAGTACTTCACGCAGTCAGACGTGGTCCGCGTCGTCGAAGTCGCGCGCAAGTATGCGCCAGAGGTGAGCTACAAGAGGTGCCCATTAGCTGACAGCAGGGGGAGAACATCACCCGCGTTCCCGAGTACACCAACCCAGGCGGGCCCAACACTTACCACTGCAGCAAGGGTGAGTGATCAGCTCCCCGATCCAAACTAGCTGACGTTCAGTCGAGACTGCATGGACGCAGGGCTTTTTCCCCGGTCTCCTCTGGCTCCTCGTAGAGCGCGAGCGGCTCCTCCCAGGTAGTGTGACTGGCGCCGGCTACGAGATTGACGAGATCATCAAGTACGCCCGCAGGTACCAGGAGAGCTTCCGCTTCATGGCTCGCCCTGCGCAGAACCACGACCAGGGCTTCCGTTTCCAGCTGTGCTATGGCCGGTGAGCTACGGGTCGCATTCGGTAGCTAATATCAGTGACCTCCTCCTCACGGGCAACGAGGACGTGCGCCAGGTGGTCATCGACGCTGCCGAGTCTCTGCTTGACCGCTATGACGAGACCGTCGGCTGCATTCGCTCCTGGGACGCCATGGTCAAGCCCTGCAACAGCTACCGCCGTGACAACCGGCATGAGCACTACCTCGTCATCATCGACAACATGATGAACCTCGACCTCCTCTTTGAGGCAACTGAGATGACTGGCGACAAGCGCTACGCCAACACCGCCATCCGCCAGGCCGAGCAGATGCAGCACGCCCACATCCGACCGAACGGCACAACGTACCACGTCGTCGACTTCAAGACGGACGGCACAGTGCGTAAGGCGATGACGCAGCAGGGCTACGCCGACGAGTCGTGCTGGTCCCGCGGCCAGGCCTGGGCGATTTACGGCTACGCACAGGTAGCGCTGCGCACGAAGCGCACTGACTTTATCGCTACTACGCGCAAGCTCGCCGACGCGTTCCTCGAGCGTCTGGGCGAGTCGGGAGTGCCGATGTGGGACTTTGACGCGCCCGAGCCCAAAGTCTACGACTCATCTGCAGGCGTCTGCGCTGCGCGAGGCATGCAGATGCTCTATGAGCTGCTCAAGGACTCGGACGCTGCCGCGGCCGAGAACTACCTGGCGCGCGCGTTCAAGCTCATCGATGACACCGTGCGCGAGTGCGCCAGTCCTGCGGCTACCAACAAGGGCGGCGTCGTCAACTGGGGTGAGGGCGGCTGGGAGACTATCCTCCAGCACGCTACGATCAACGCCAACCCGCTGTTCAAGACCAAGTTCATGGACCACGGACTTGTGTACGCCGACTACTACTTTGTCGAGTTTGCCAACGAGGCGATCAAGCTCAAGAACAAAGTAAAGGCATAGATAACATTGTACAGTGTGTATGTTAGAGCTCAAGCGGCGTGTAGTCCGCACTCGGGGTCCGGGTCAATATTACACCGTGACCGTCTTGTCCGGTCAACTCGCCCGCCATTGCCGCACTCTTGTCCGTCCTTACGACCATATGAAGCACTCCTGTGGCTGGGGACCACCCCCTATGCATCTGCTGCCACTATACCTCACCCAGACGAACGCACAATGGCACTGCACGGCCCCTTTCGAAGGATCATCACCTCCCACGCCGCGGGCGACGAGGACGGCTCGCGGGTGGTTATACACGAAACGCCCGACATGCACATGAAGACGGCTCTGGAGGGGCAGGCAGCTTTCGCGCCGCTCTTCGCGTCTCTGGACCTCCCGGCAACTTCCACGCCAACGCTCTCCGACTGCGAGATCAAGGAGGCTGAGGCGCTCATCCCAGGTGTCGTGACGCCCGGCGGCGTCAACGGGCAAGTCACCGACCTGGCGCCGAACACCAAGGTCGGCATGCACCGCACGAACAGCATCGACTACAACGTGTTCCTCTTTGGCAGCGCGTGGCTCGTTACGCCTGACGGAGATGGGGAGAAGCGGACCCTCGTCAAGGCTGGCGAGATTGTCGTACAGCGCGGCACAATCCATGCCTGGGAGGCGGGACCAGAGGGTGCGCGGTGGTGCACTGTTGTCGTCGCTGCTGAGCCTGTCGTTGTGGGCGGGAAGCCGCTGGAGGAGGTTGATTTCTAGGTGCGCGCGATGCCGGGCAGGGCTGATTTTAGGTTCTCTGGGCAGCTTGACGCTGCCATTTGGGCTCTGGGAACATATGATCATGGATAGATAGCGTAGAGAGGCATGGCATCGGGTTTTGGCTAGCAGACATCGATTGCAGGCCGCTGAAGGCCTTGGTGGACGCTGACGGCGGGTGGCCCTCCAGGCGTGTAGGTGTTTTCACCCACTTGTGAAGCCAACAAGTAGTTCTAGCAGCCAACCTGCGCACCGCCCCCGTACGCTCTCGCACCTCCGTCGGCTTGTGTCCTCCAGCCCATCGATAGGACATCGGTCGTCGCTGTGTGTAGTGGACAGAACACCACCTCCGCTCGGCGTGACGCCACTCAAAAATACTCCCGTTGACCCAACTTTCAAAGCCCAAGTGGATCACCAACCATCTCGACCGTCAACACCACCATGGCATCCATATCTGCGTTATTCCAACAAGCCTGCCAGGCGCCCGAGTTCAAGCAATGGCTCGTCACGACGCTGGGCCCAATGTGCGTTCTCCTCACTCTTGTGGAGCATTCTGACATCAGCTGCGATGCCGAGCCGGACGTGCTGGCCGACTATGTGATCGCGCTCTTAACCGACTCAGACGCGGCCAAGGCGGCCTGGGGCGAGCAGGAGTGGTTTGAGGTACGCTCAGTGTAAGGAGGCGCTGACGACAGTACGCGGTGCAGGATCTGCAGGACTTTCTCGGCGACCAGTCGAGGAGTTTTGTCGAGCGCTGCTTCAATGTCGTCAAGACCATGACTCAGCCGGCGGCAGAGCCAATAGCTGCTGCTGAAGTCCCAGTGGGGGCACCAGCGCTGGCGGCACCTACGGAACCGAGACAGGACGGCGAGATCGAGATGGCGGAAGGAGCAGTGCCAGCAGATGGCGCGCCGAGGAAACAGCGCTGTCGCGACTATCATGGTGAGTTCAGAGGCTGCCCGAGCTAACATTAGAACGTGGTTACTGCATGCGCGGCGCCAGCTGCCAGTTTGAGCACTCCGACGACATGATCATCCCCACGCCGGAGATGATGGTTGCGACGATGGGTGGCTTTCCCGGCCCAGGAGGTTCAGGACCGCAACGAGGCGGGTTCCGCGGTCGTGGCGGCCCGCGTGGGCGTGGAAGGGGAGGACCACCGGGTCACATGCCCTTCGACCCCGCAATGATGGGCATGATGGGCATGCCGATGCCTGGTATGCCCGGCATGCCTCCTATGCCTGGCATGCCGTTCTTCCCGCCGGCAGGCCCGCCGAGCGAGTTCCAGCTCGGCACCTCGCGGCCGCCTGGCGATCGCAAGAGCACCACACTGCTGATCACCGACATCCCGCCGAAAGACCTCAACATGTCCAGCATCCGCGAGTACTTTGGCCAGTTTGGTGATGTGACCAACGTCGCAATCGAGGGCAAGTCGCGGCGCGCGCTTGTATCCTTTGCCTCGAACAGGGAGGCGTATCAGGCCTGGAAGAGCGACGAGGCGGTGTTTGGCTCCCGGCATGTCAAGATCCTCTGGCACCGGCCGCGGCCTGGCCAGGGCGACGCGGGCAACAAGATGCTCGAGCAGAGCGCAAACCTCATTGCCAACATGAAGAAGCTCGAGAGCGGCGAGAGCACGCAGGGCGACCACGTCGCTACGCTCGAGGGGCCCGAGTCGCGCCTGAAGAAGACGCTGGCCGACCTCGAGGTCAAGGAGAGGCGGCAGAAGAAGGAGACGCTCATCGCCGAGCAGAAGGTGCTGTTTGCGCGTGCGGCGACGGCGAGTCAGGAGGACAAGATCACCATCCTCAATCGGGTCAAGGAGATCAGCAAGGAAATGGCGGCAATCGACAAGCCTGAGCCGGTAGCGGACGTGGACATGAGCGAAAAGGACAAGCTTGATGCTGAGCTGGCCAAGCACGGCATGGAGACGACCGCGGGCAAAGACCAGGAGGAACTGCTCAAGCTCAGCGCGCAGCTGGCGGCTTTGAGGGATAAGGTAAGGTGGAGAGCGCGCATGGTAGCTTACATCAGGCTTCGACCATGGGTATCCAGTCTACGCGGTATTCGCCATATGGCCGCGGCTCACCTCGAGGCCGTGCGCGTGGCCGTGGCCGTGGACGAGGAGGATACACCCGGCCCATGCGGCTGGACAACCGCTCCAAGACTGTGCTCATCTCTGGCGACGCGCTGTCGAACGAGGCCGCCCAAAGCTCCGTCAAGGAGTGGTACGAGTCGACTGGCGGCACCTTGGCTCCAGCACCAGACGGCGGCGTGCTCGTGACCTACCCCAGTCGGGAGATGGCCGAGAAGGCACTCGCGCTGGGCACGAAGGAGATCTCCAACCTCACTGCGCCGCTCAATGTTGCCTGGCACGCGGCGAACGGGAGTGGCACAAACGGAACCTCGACGCCATCATACGAGGACGATCACGAGATGGGCGAGATGGGCGAGGAGGACGGCGAGATCGAGCGCCGCGAGCGAGACTAGTGTACCGATAGCATGTACTGCATCCTATGTTTCTACTATTTGCCCATCATGCCGAACCCATTTGACTGCGGCAGATTGGCAAAGTGGTTGTCCGCGCCCTGCCAGACCATCTTGAGCACGTACGCCTCTGAGAGGAGCAGCTCAATGTCCACGTCCATCCACGTCGTTGTGGGGAGGCGCTGGAGGAACATGATAATTTCCTGCCGTCAGTCATGCGAGGCACATGAGAACTCACCTGGAAGTCCATCTCCTTCAGCCGGTCGGAGAACTTGACCAGGAGCGCCGAGCAGACGTAGAGGTGGAATGTGGAGAACGCGTCTGCCCCCTCGGACTGTCGTCAGCACTTTCTGCACAAAGTACTCACCAAGTACGTGTCCCACATGCGGATCGTGCACTTGACGCTGATCTCGCGCATGAGCAGGCAGTTCATCCACCGGAACGCAAACTGCATGTACTCCACACCCTGTTCCTCAAAGTGCGCGGCGAGTGGCGCGTCGATCCGCTTGACCAGGTCGCCCATCTTGCGCACGAGGCGCTGGATTCCCGGCTGCTGGAAGATGTAATGGTCTTGTATCCCATCGAGGAGCTTTGTGAGACACCAAAACGAGTCTGCCTCGACCGCTGCGAGAATGTCGGCCGGCAAGTGGGAGACGTCAAAGATCTCGGGGTCGACCGAGATGTACGCGCTTAAGAAGACCTCGAAGAACGGCGTGGCGAGGTCGTTGATGCCCTGCACGTAGCCGCTGGCTGGGTGCCGGATCGCCCAGACATACAAGATGCGCTCGAGGGCTCGCTGTGTCGACACGCAGGACCACAGTGGAGCGCCTGGCCGTGTTCGGGGTACGTCGATCTCGATTTGGTGCCAAATCTGGTGTCAGGAGCTCAGAGAGCGGAGGCTGCTGCCCCGCTGGAAAGTGTACTCACCTGCTGCTCGAGATATGCCTGGCCGCGGCCAAAGTACTGCTCCACGAGCGCCGCATACTCTTTCCTCTTCCGCGACAGTGTGGTTAACCGGGGTTGAACTGGCAATGGCAGGTAGTTCTGCTGTCAGCTCGGCACGTTGACGGGCGACGGGAACGTACCAGAAGTAGCTGCCAGACGATAGGTCTGACCTCCCTCGGCACGCCAGCCCAGGCGAGCTTCTTCAGCAAGGCGACATCGATCTGCCCTCGCGCGTCGCCGGCCAAGACTTTGGCAAACTGCTCTCTCCGTCTCTCTGTTCGTACTGAGCGCTGTCGAGAGACGCCGTGTGGCGAGGAGCGTCCAGAGCTCTCACCGCCGGGTGCCGGCGAGGCCGGTGCCGATGCGAGGCCGGACAGCAACTGCAATGGATCTGTCGTCAGAGCCGCCCCATTGCCACCTCACCTCTCAAGATGTCCTCTGCATTGGGTCTCAGTGCCTCTGCGCCGGCAGTTCCGCACGGGTCAGCTGGCGGCTCAGCCTCAGCAGTCTCCACGATCTCCCATGCGCCGCCTGGGGGCAGTCGCGGCGGCTCCACTGCAGTTGCCGGCTCTGTTGGCGGTGATGCTGCGCGCGGCATGGCCCGTGCGGTGCGTTGGCCATCGGTGTTGGACGCAGCAGTAGCACCTGGCGGCGTCCCCTTGACCGGGGTCGGATGATACGACGCGCTGACCCACGATGTGGAGATGGAGCCCGACGCGCCGGATGTGGGCGGCGACGGCTTCGGCGCGGTATGGGGTATCGGTACTGGCGCCGAGGCGCCTGGCGAGCGCCGCCTGGACAGCTTGCCGCCTAGGTCGTCGTCGTCGTCGTCGCGGTCCGAGCTCGAGTCCCAGGCGTCCTCCCAGTCGGCCTCCCTTCGGAGCGAGTGGCTCGACTGACTGCCACGCGCGCGGCTCGAGGACGCCGCAGATCGCGCGCTCGCGGTGCGGAACAGCCCCGCAGGCAAGGCCATGTACGGGTGTGCCGAGTGCGGGCGAGCTGGCGGGGCGGTCGGGTGGTTCATGACATGGATGGTGGAGTGTCGAGTTGGACGGAGATCGTCGCGTAACTAATCTCGACGTCTCCATCGCCCATCCACCACTTGCTCATGGTTTTCCGCCGTCCATTCCTCACAAGCCGGCGCACCTGAACGCCGCTCGCTCTATAGGCGCAGGAGCTGGAGAGCCACCCCCTGCGCCACCATGCACACCCCCGACAGCGGCGAGCAGCAGCGACCGGCCACACCATCGTCGGTTCTTCCGCCCGCGTTCGGACGGCCTCCTTCTTCTCCGATTCGCTTTGCTGCTACGACTGGCGCGTTCGGGCTCACTGGCGCACCCTCTACCGCTGCCATCGCACCATCCCCGATTGTACATTCGCCATCGAGCACAACGTCGCCGCCGAGCAACGGCACTGTCCCAGCTTCCCGTCGAGTTCGCCGCCCATCACTACTCAGTCTGATCCCCGTCGAGGGCCTGAAGCAGGAGAACATCTCTCCCACGGCCCTTCTCGCAGTGAACGAACGCTCATTTCAGCCCTCACCGAGATGGGGGGCGTCGCCATTCGCCTCAATGACTACTCCGGAACGCGTATCCTCAGCCCCACCGATAGAAGGGCTGAGAACGAGCGCTTCGCCAGCGCCCGGCAGCGGGCGTAGTGATCACGGTGGCGCCTCTCCAATGACTATGGACGAGGACAGAAGGTGGCCGACACATCCTCAGCGACGCAAATCGTCCACGACGCAAGACGACGTCCCGCTCCACCCCAAACTTCAAGGAAGACCTCTGCCCGGCGCACTCCTCGCAACTCTTATATCTGAATCGGCGCCATTGGAACATGAGATGCGATCAGAAGCGAGGCTGCAGCGACTGCTGTCATCGCACCCGTCCGCGCTGCCTCTGACTCCACGCCAACGACGAAACCTCAGAATGTCCAGAGGGCGATTCCCGGAGATGGTGGACGACGATGATGATTACGACGACGCAGGGCGACGATTAAGCATGGGAGCAAGATGGCGGGCAGGCAGCAGCGACACCGACTCGGACGACATGATGGAGGACGACTTCACCACGCCTGCCCCAGGTGCTGGGGCCGTCAACACCGCGTTCGCAAGTATTATGGACCTCGACCGACCACCCAGCTCGGGAAGCAGCTGGCACAGATCAGACTCGGGTAAGAGCACTCCTGGAGGGCCAAGAAAGCCTCGCAATGGAGTTGCGCCATCTCCCGGCACTGGTCTCCAGCTTCCCACCGCCTTTGGTGCACTTGGGATGTCTGGTACAGCTCTCAGCGGTGCTGCCACGCCGATTGGCAGTCCCACGGCAGAGAAGGCAGACCTCGTCGGTAGCCCAAGCACGATGGCTGCCGCGAGTCCGAGCATGATGCAGTACCGCGATGCCCCGGTTCGCACTGGCAAACGCAAGGGTAGGTTGAACAAGATGCTTCTCTCTGACTAAATAGCTGCAGCAGAGGAGCGCTTTGACCCGTACAAGCGGCCAAGAGGCTCGTCTCCATCCCCATTCCAGAATGGCGCTCTGTCCCCATCGAAACCTACCGCCATCCCCATACCATCGTCACCATCACATGTCCCTTTGCTCTCCTCTGCCTTGGCACTCAACAGTCCAGGGTACCTCTCCTTGGCCGCCCGGCCAGTCAAGCCCGCCCACCCGTACACACGGCCAATGAGCAGTCGCAGTCGCGCAGCAAGCCCGGCACTGAGTATTGGCAGCACCTCTGGCGTCCTTTCCGGCTCACTTGGGAGCGGTGGGCTGACGAAGGAGGGCAAGCCTCTTGCAGGCCCCTTCATACCTACCGGCCAAGGAGTGAGTGCGGTAGTCAATGCTGCGCTCGAATCTGGACAAGCGCCAGCGAGCCTCGGGAGTCTAGGTTTGCTCAGCCTCACTGCTCAGCGAGCGCGGGAGCAGGAGCAGCAGGGCAAGATGGAGATCGACTAGATATTGTACACTATCTGTATGACAAATTGCATGTATCGCATCTACTTTGAGCCTTGGGGTGAAGGTATATGGGTCGTAACCACCCCAACTTGAGAACCGCCAAATAGCCCGTCCTCAACACGGGATCGAACACGCCCGTCCCTCCACCACACGGCCATCTGGTGGAGGTCGCGACGGAAGGTCTGTTCGCGACATCACCTGCTTCGGGCTCTCTCATCATCACCGCGCTCGATGTCGTCCTCTAACCTCCCAGAGAGGGAGGAGAGAGACGACGCCGACCCAACTTATACCCATTTCGGGCATCGGGATGAGTTTATGAGCTTGCTGAGCAAGTTTCTGGCCATCGATGTCTATCCGCACCCGTCGGTGACGGAGGACGCAGCAGAGGCGGAGCTGGTGCAGAAACTCGGCAATATCGTGAGCTGGGGATGGGGCAAGCTCAGCTAACTCTAGCTCGACTACTACCTCCCACTACCTGGCCTCCTCGACCCAGCCCTTGACGACATTGTCCCTCCGCTTATGGCTTCGCTCTCCAGCGCACTAGAACGATTGGAGGCTTCAGACACAGTCGCCCCTTCCAACCGTCCAAATGCCAACTCGGCCCTTGCGCCTCCCGACGCAGCTCGACTTGCTCGCATCGGCCGCCTCATCAACTGGGTCGTCAAAGCCCGTGGCTGGAAAGCTATCGTTCCGCACTTCCCTTCCGCCCTGCATCACCTCCATACGCTCATCGCTCTGCTATCCGCACATGGAGACTCGCCACACCACCCTCTCCTGAGTACCGATGACGCTTGGGAGCTGCGCGCCATCCTCCTCCTGTGGCTCGCACTGCTATTGACCGTGCCATTCAACCTCGCTGCTCTCGGCTCTGAAGACACGCCCACGCATCTCGATGTACGTGCACACGAGAGACTCTTCCACGTCCCTACCTCGGACGTCGCTGTTCGTGTCACTCTGCTGGCTCTGCCTCTTCTTCGACGACCAGGAAGGGAAGGCGAGTATGCCGCTTTGGTTCTGGCAAGGCTATTCGCGCGTGACGACGCCGTCCAAGGACTGCCAGGGTTCTTTAGCTGGGCTCGTGCCGAGCTGATGGAGGGTGAGCGAGATGCAGAGGCAAGTCTTGTTGCCTCGCTACTCACCTTTCTCGCTGTGCTTCCATCGATGATCGCCCCGTCGCAACTACCGCTGCTCTCCGGCTTCATGGACACTGAGCTCATCCCACATCTCGCTGGAGGCAATACGGCTGCCTCGTCAGGTTTGGTGCGCAAACTGGCGGTGAAAGCGCGTGGCCGGTGGTGGTTGGCAAGGATGGCCGCGAAGGACGTTCCCGACGGACTGGAGGATGTTCTGGATGACCTCATGACGGCTCTGAGCGACAAGGACACGATCGTGCGCTACTCGGCCGCCAAGTATCTCGCTCGGATTTCTGCACTCCTCCCGCCGGACCTGGCCGAACAGATTGTCGGCGCCACAGTTGAGCTGTTCGCAGGCACTGAGGATGAGCCTGTCGTCGAGACAGCTTTCAGCACCATCGTCGACCCTGGAGGATCAGCGGCTGGCGGTGGGACGATGGGTCTCGGTGGTCTGGAGGCAACACGCGGTGAGGCGCGGTGGCACGGCGTCTGCCTCGCTCTGGCTGAGCTGGCCCGACGAGGACTACTTGGTCCAGGGGATGTCGCTCAAACAGTGCCATGGGCAGTGAAGGCTCTGACCTTTGACCTGCGCCGCGGATCGCACTCTATCGGGTCCAATGTGCGGGACGCAGCATCCTATGTCTTGTGGTCCCTGTCAAGAGCGTCATCGCCCGAAGTTCTCGCCCCATTTGCGGAGCGGATGGCCACGGCCATGGTGTGTGCAGCCGTGTTGGACCGCGCGGTGGGTGTCCGCCGAGCAGCGTCGGCCGCATTTCAAGAAGGCGTGGGCCGCCTTGGGCTATACCCCGAGGGAATCGATGTGCTGGGCAAGACCGACTTCTACTCTGTGTCCGTGCGGCGCAAGGCATTCACCATCGCCGCTCCTGCCGTTGCCACACATCGTGTATACCGCGACGCATTGAGGGACCATCTGCATCACATCACCCTTCGACACTGGGACAGTGCTATGCGCACCGCCGCCGCTGCTGCCCTCCTGTCGCTTCTGCAGATATCTCAAACAGACGTGCCCGACGCGATGGCGAGGGAGATGGCGCAAGTGGCAGCTGTGGACACTGCAAGCACACACGGCGCGCTGGTGGCACTGACACATATTGCCTCGCTCGTCGATGAGGGGGACAAGGAGAAGGTGAGATTGACATTACCTGAGGAATTTGACATCAGATTCTTGCTTCCCTCTCGCACGTCCGTCCTGCTGCGCTCATTACAACCCATGCGGCCGAGATCACAGCTGCAGGTTGCACGCTGCTGACTGCCACCCTGACGCCTGCCGTCGATATGGCGCCCGCGCAGCGTTTTCTTGAGGCTGCTGCGAGGAGGCGAGAACCCGAAGTCCATGAGGCCCTTGCACTGGCATGTCGACGGATCAGTGAAGTACGCCCAGCGTCGGAGGTGAAGACTTGGATGGAAAGGTGCGTCGCCGATCTCTCGACAGCTCGCGCCTCGCAACGGCAAGCGAACGCTCTGTGCCTTGGGCACTTCGTTTACAAGATCGGCGAAACTGGCATAGCAGTGGAAGCGCTGTTAGTGCTGTTGGATCCGCAAGCGAAGGTAAGTTCCGACTTTTCTAGGAACCTGCTGATCGCAGGCGGACGTCGAAACTCGGCGCAATGCCATTCGGTCACTAGCGGATATCGGCAGTCAGCATTCTGAGAGGAAACTGCTTCGTGAGCTGGAGTCACTTGCACCAGCTGACAACAGTGGAACCATCTCAAACTCAACGTATAGTCGCCGCACTTACCAGCGCTCTGGAGGACTACACGACAGACCAGCGTGGCGATGTTGGGTCTTGGATCCGTGCAGCCTCCATCCGTGCCCTCGCAAAGATCATCTCAGCCTGTGCGGCCAATGAGCCCCTCACTCGCGTCCCTCAAGACGCCTTTGAGGCAGCCACAGCAGGCATTGCGAAGCAGGCGATGGAGAAACTTGACGTTGTGCGTCTTGCATCCACCAAGGCTTGGGGCGTACTGCTGGGTGCCAATGCAGACTCTGTGTGGGCCTGGCCGGATGCGCGGTGCATGGAAGCAGAGCCGATGGACAATGCCCAACAGAATGGCCACGAGACAGAGGACGAGGATGTCGAGGGTCTGAAGATGCGCAAGCCGAGGGAATGGTTCACCGCCGGACTGGAGCTGCTGCGATCACCTGCTCGAACGCAAATCGTCGCCGGCCTGATTCAGTCTGTGGGAAGCACTGTAACGGCCACTGTGAGCTATTAAATATATTGCCCAGCTGACGACAGTCTGACCGCGCAGTAACGCCCTTTCTCCAGTTCATGGCCGCCAACCCAGAAGTGCACTTTGCGGTCCTGTCCGACTTGGCGGCTCTCTTGCAGGCGAACATAACCGCCAACCGCGTTGCCGTGCCGATTCTCTGCACATTAGCCCGACTCTTCACTGTCCCATCGCCGCAGGACGTCCGAGATGGCCAAGACGATATCAGTGCGCTATACCTACGCCTCCTCATGCTGGCCACGCGGGGTACCGCAACGCTAAAATCCCTTGACCGCCTGTCCGCGGCTCTGAGGGTAGTCATTGCTGCTCTATCCTTGACCTTTGCCAACGTCCGTCTACGCGCCGCGAGTGCTGTTCCAGCCTTCCTCGGGCACCGTTTTCCGCGGTTGCGGGGCACGACGAGCGAAGCGCTGTACAATCTCGTATCCGAATCGGGCATTGAGGAGGACGATGATATTGTGCAGAGGGAAGAGCTGGAAGAGCTGCTACTGGAGACGAGCTGGAACGATAACGAGGTCAAGGACGAGGCCGCTCGAGTCGGCGCACTGATGGAGGGTCTGGTCCAGAGGTCACCCTTGGGAGTATAATACCACGCATACATGCCATCTAGATGTACCCATGCTACACTTGCAATGCTTCCACACCGTCCGCCAGCCTCTCTCCCTGGCCGTCTGGAGTCGGCAACTCTTCAGGAGTCTCCGCTCCCCTCGACCCCCCAAAGTACCGCTTTGCAAACTCGTGGTGACCCGGCACGCGCTCGGCAAGTAGCTCCTCCGTGTGGTCCACAAACGTCGGCCGCTCCCCGTCGTCCTGTGCGGTCTTGACGAACGTGATCAGTCTACGTCCCCAGCGGCCAAAGGACTGCACACTCCCATCGCGCCACTTGATCTCCTGCATGCCCTCGACGACGGGCACGTCCACCTCGTCATAGTCATCGCTGATCGTCGGGAGGAAGAAGACCAGTCGGCCGCCGGGGACGAGGAGGTACCGCGCGAGCTTGATTAGGTCGTGCGTCAAGTCTACGAGCTCGTACGGCCGTGACGGCGGAAGGTAGTCTGGGTTTCTGTCGTGAGCTTCATCCAAACTCAGAACGCACTGGTGTGCATATGTACCGTCCGGCATGACGAAGGGGTCATCTCGCAAGGTGTTGCGTTTGCGCGTCGAGGACTTGCCCAGCCGCTTGGCACCTGCCCGTACGCCGTCTGTCGTCAGCTATGAGCAGAGGGTGTGAGCTGACATGGAGGATCAGTGACGATGGCGTCCAGCCAGCCGCCCTTGCGCCATGGGCCGTGCGTGACGTCGAAGCACATTGAGTCGAGGATCCGGTCGCGCACGCGATACTGTTCTGCTGCTCGCATGATGCCCGGCACTACGCCCTTGCCCTTCTCTGTCGTCAGCGATGTACTGTCCATGACGCACTCTTGCCTCGGAACTGCCGTGCATCGATATCACTTCCGAAGCACAATGCGCCCCAGTGTGCCACGCCAAAGAGACACGAGCCAGTGCCCACGAAGGGATCGTACATGATCTTGCCCGGTGCGGCCTGCGGTCAGTAGCTGCATCGAGGAGTGGACAATGTGCTCACAAGGGTCTGTCCCGCCATAAGAAGCGCCATCTCGGGATCCATACTCGTGTTGCCAAAGAAAGCACGCGTGCGAATCTCCTGCGTGTTGATAACTGGCCTGGCGCGAGAGATACCGACACGACGGCCGAAGAAGACTTGGCGGAAGTTGCCGTCACGCTCCAGGCGGGCCTCGCGCGTGTGCAGCGCGACATTGTCGTCTATGGTCAGCTTATCACCAAGCAATGGAAGCAGATACGTACAGTCCTCCAAAACGACAAACTCCACGTCGGGGTTCTTGAGATCAATCTTGCCCCGGAGGCCTATCCATGCGAATGTCAGGATGACTTCTCGTGCCCTACGGTCGAGGACCTTGTTGTTCACGCAGTCGATTGTAAACTTGAAAGTCGCGTCCATGTCGGGTTCAAAGACCTCGGGGTGGGCCTTGAGCTGGGCATGCAGCTCCTCGTAGCTCGTTGCCTGAGCGTAGAGGCGGTTGGCAGAGCTATGGTCAATGGACTAGCTAACTTTACGGCTGGCAAGCCAGAGCCTAGATTACGCCACGTATAGCTTAGAAACTTGAGCCCGAGCAAGACACTTACATCACCAGGATTCCACGGTCGAGGATATGCTCAATATACTCCTCCTTGTCCACATCGATCACGATCACGCCGCGCGAGACGTCCTGGCTAACAATCCGAACCTCAAAGCCGAACAGGTCGCCGATGGCCAGCAGCTCCGGAATGCGAAAGCTGAGGTGCTCCAGCGAGACGCGCAGGAAGTATTGCGGCATCGTTGACGGTTGTAAGTTGGCAGACAAGGTGGATCAACATTTTGGACCACCTTCTCGATCGGCGCGGATATCACTTGATGTCCGAGCCTCCACCGACGCTGTTGTGATGCCATGGACGTTTGTCGTTCACAACTCACTGACCATTGGGAACGAAGGCAAAATGGAAAGCAGAAGGACGACAGCAGCGAGCATGCCTCCTCCTCCTCTACCGATGCGCGCAGGGACCGGGCGTCCTGTACCGCATCCCAGCTCTCGAACCATGCGACCCCCGAGCCCTAACTCGACAGCGGCGCCGTGGGCCTCTGCATCAACATCAGTGCCGCCTGCACCGCTAAATGCACCACCACCAGCAAGCGAGACGGTATCATTACCGCAGGATCCCAAGGCACCCGCACCTGTGCTAGCCACTGAAGCCAACGTCGCAGCGTGGCCACGGACACCTGGGTACCGGGGATACATCGACTGGCTTAAGAGACGGTGCGAGCGGATACGAGGGAAGGATATCGTCCCAATTGAGAAAGCCTATGGGGGGGCTGGAGAGGTATGTCCTACCAGCTGCATTGCAGCCGTTCCCACTTGGACCAGCAAGCTGACTGCAGGCGGTAACAACATATCTGCGGCTACTGGACGCGATGATGGACTGGGTTCGGGAAGTACCCCCATTGCCGCAAGAAAACCAGCGGTTCGGTAACCGCGCCTTCAGAGACTACATCGCACTTGTCGAGAGAGTAAGCCTGTCCGCTCCGACCAAGCTCATGACCAGCGGCTCCCATCGTTCTTCGACCAACCCCTCCCAGCACATCTGAACGAGCAAATCCTACCGCTCCTATTAAACTCACATGCGTTCGGTCACCCGACTCGACTGGACTATGGTACCGGCCACGAGCTGGCATTCATGCTCTCGTTGTGGTGTTGCGTCGTCTCGGGCTGGGCGGGTGATGAGAGAGCACAGGATGACCTGGTTCTGCGCGTCTTTCCACGATACCTGGACCTCACGACACTGTTGCAATCAACCTACCGCCTGGAGCCAGCAGGCTCACATGGCGTCTGGGGACTGGACGACTACTGCTTCCTGCCGTACCTCTTCGGCTCGGCTCAGCTACTCAACTCGTCCATGACTCCCCCCGAAGCGCTCAAGCTTGCCACAACTTCTTCAGGCCCATTCACCGATCTCTATACCCTCTCCTTGCACCGCATCACACTCTTCAAGCACGGCGCGGCGTTCTCCGAACATTCACCCCTGTTGAACAGCCTTAGCCAGTTTCCTAGCTGGACGAAGCCACACGGCGGCCTGCTGAAGATGTACCAGGCCGAAGTCCTGGGCAAGCGGGTGGTGGTGCAAGGGCTGTGGATCGGCGGATGGTGCTGGGGCGCGGACATGCCTCAGGCTGAGCGAGAGGGGAATCGGAGGGAAGAGCCGGTGGCGGACGGCGGGGCGGCGACGGCTGCGCCTTGGAAGCTCAAGGAGGTCGACGAAGCCAATCGGAGCTGGGGAGTCGGCAGGTAGAGCCAATAGATGTCGTGACCGCGCCCAAGTGTCCGCTCGTCATGAGAATATGACGAAAGCCGCCCCCAAGCCTGGAGCAGCCAGTTGGGCGCTGCGATTGCTGTGCTGAAGGCTGCGCAGCTCCCAGGGCCCACGATCTTGTGCCCAGCAACGGCACCTGCAACAACGTTCCTCGCGCGACCAGGCAGTCTCATACTTGGCATAAGCTACAAACAGTGTGTTATCCGATCTTCTTCTGGAGCAGCACGGCCTGCTCGACCTTATCTTCGTTAAATGCCATGTAAACGTATCCGAAGAGCACGATGTTTGCCGCTACCACAGCCAGGACGGCGGCCCAGACGACGTTGCCTGTTGTCAGCTTAACCTACTCTCGCAGCAGCTCACCCTTGAAGAAGATGTGCAGAGAGGCAAAGTAGGTGGCAATGGGTAGGAGAGCTACTAGGAAGGCGAATATGATGAGCTTGATGAGTACGCGCCTGGAGTCAGGCTTGCGAACAGTGCAGTGCCCTCAGCTGGGGCCGGGGTGAGGCGGCAGCTGGGGAGCGCGATGAAGGACATAAAGGATATCGTGCCCGACCCGGCAGACGATGGGGACTTACTGTTGAGCACCTTCCAGCGGGTTCACCGCCATCTTGCCAGAACTCGGCATGGTGAAGTGGGCGTTCTGAACTCACAGTTCACAGTATTGCAGTGCCGCGTTCGATAGCCGGCGGCGAAGGGCCGGGGGAGGCATGTGGTACTGGGACGTCTCGGGCACCGAAATGTCGGTGGAGGTTGACCAGCATTTCTGGCGTCATCCACAACACGACCATCACTATCATGGGCACGAAAGAGTACGACAGCATGACCTCCGAGGAGCGCGCAGCGCACGACGCAAAGGAGCGCGCAAGGGAGCGCGACGAGCAGGCCGGTGAGCTGGAAACAGCCTGCCGCAGATGACACCAGCTCTTCCGTACTCGTGGTCCCAGGGTCTCAAGACCGTAACGGTCAACGTCCCCCTGCCGCCAAACACGCGCGGCAAGGACCTGGTTGTAGTTATGGACAGGCGCAAGCTCAAGGTACCTCACTTGCGGTCGTCTCTCATCCCAGGTGCAAGTCAAGAACGCGCCAGAGCCGATCATGGAGGGCGAGCTGTTCGAGGATATCGCCAAGGACGACTCGTCGTGGACGATCGAGGACGGCGTGCTGACGTTTGAGCTGGAAAAGTTCTCGTGCGATTCATGTCGGAAGTGGCTGACCGCAGCGCACATGTCCAGTCTCATCGCTGGTGGCCGCACGTCCTCACACACGACCCCAAGATCGACACCACCAAGATCCAGCCCGAGAGTTCCAAGTTGTCTGACCTCGACGGCGAGACGCGGGCCATGGTTGAGAAGATGATGGTGGGTGTGCAGCTGGCGCCACAACCGCTGCCATGACTCTGCTGATTCCAGTTCGACAACAAGCAAAAGATGATGGGCAAGCCGTCGTCTGACGAGCTCAAGAAGCTCGAGATGGTGGAAAAGTTCAAGCTCCAGCACCCAGAGATGGACTTCAGTGGTGTGAGCTTGTAGGTGTCTCGCTTTAGCTGACGACAGGCAAAGTTGGAGTGACCAAGATGTGTATAGATGCATCAGTGACGACTTCCAGCACTGCTCCAAAAGAACACTGACGACCGAGGCCATACTGACTCGGCACAGTTCGCGCTACTGACTCGGCACAGTGTGCGCTGCTTGCACCGAAGAGCGATATTGCAACTGGCAGCAGGCTTGCAACAAACGCGACGCAGCCCGCCAGCTATGTGATGTAAATGCATACACTACTCGCCGCACTTTCGCTTCCCGCGGTTCGGGAATGGTGTGACAGGCATCGGCTTGGGCGTCCTGATGTCCTCGTTGTCGCCCAGCTCGGTGTGCTCCGTTACGCGGAGTTCTGGTGTCAGCTTGTGTCGGGGCAGACCTCGTAGCTGGACATAAAGTAGGAGAAGGTTTCGAGGGCCGCATAGAAGCTGTACAACGCGCCACCACAGTCGCACTGCACCAAGCGTGATGGCACGGCGGAGGTTGGTGGCAGAGCCGGCTCTGGGCTGCCTCACGCAGCTCAGTACTTCAGTGATCAAGCGCTACCACTGCCCGTCCCCCCCTCCCGCAAGGCTCTTCTCCAACTCACTATAAGTCCCACTCTCCTCCAACCGGCCCTGCACGACGTTCTTTCTCAAGAAATCGGCCACCTCCTTCCACTCGGCGATGCGTTTCCGAATCTCCTCCTCGGAGCTCAAATCCGGCGCAGGCCCCTCGAGCGGCGGCGGCGGCGGGCGCGCCGGGTCCGTCAGCGTCGGTGACTCGAACACGGGGCGAATGGCCGAGACGAACGCGGCGTGCCGCGGCTGGTCGTCGGCGAACGTTACACGCGCACTGCGCAGGATCGCGCGATAGGCTGAGCGCGCGGGCGCTACGAGCGTGGCGGGGAAGGTCATGCTGTGGGAGGAGGAAGCCAGGGGGGAAGGTGGGAAGGGGCTCGCTTGGGCCTCTCTGGTGTGCTTTGGTGTGCTCGTGGTGCTGTCAATAAAGTCGACGGCGGATCGGGCACAGGGTCGGATCAGCACGGGATCAGATAAAAAGCTTGTTTCAGAGTGGAAACGGGCGGTTCAGCTCAACTTCTTGATCTCGCAGCAGTTCAGCCAGCGATCACAACATGAAGGGTGATGCATGGTAACCGGTGCAGGGTATATGTACTAATACACGATCTCACTCCAAACGCGGGATATCTGGCACAGCCGCCAACCGCTCTTCCCTCTTGCGCGCCTTCTGGAACTCCCTCCGCATGCCCGCCCCGCGGACCCGCCATCGGCGACGCTTGGCCAGCGCCTTCTCGTACCCGGCCACAGCCCACTTGACCTTGCCCACGCCCTCGAGCATGTCATCGCGCACGAGGCGCTGGTGCAGCACGTCCAGGTCGCGGAACAAGAGATGCGGGGGAATGTTCGCCTCTGGCGTCGTGCTGGGGTCCGACATGCGCATGCGCAGCGCGGGCCTGAGTGCTGGTGCGTAGGTATCGAGAATGAGCTGGGCGGGATAGAGGGCTGTGAACTCGTCCAGCAGTCCCAGGGCGGCTGGGAGATCGTCCCGGAGCGCCGCGAGGCGGATTGCGGCGGCCCAGATCTTCTCGATCTGCCGCTCGCCGAGACCCACCAGCCATCGCCTGCGCCTTGACGCCGAGTCCTCCAGATTCGGTAGGGCGGGGTTGGCCAGCTCGCTCCATGAGCGGTAGGACGACCAGGTCTCCTGGCCCCACTGCTGTGCGATTGCGCGATCGTCGCGGGACTGCTTGCCCCGCGCACATCGCTCGAGGACCGAGAGATACGTCCACCCGTTCGGCATCGGCGGCGGGGTGCGTGTTGAGGGCGACCTTTGCGCCAGAGCTGCCCAGGTGGACGAGAATGATTGCCGAGCTTCTGCGAGAGGCGCGTGGGCGAGATGAATAGAGAGATACGAGTTGATAAGCCGCGCCGTGAGCTTCACCCCGCCGAAGGGATGGGTGATGACGCTGGTTGGCCCGGCCTCGGCCGCGCGGGCATCGTGCACGACCTGAGCGAAAAGAAGCTCGGCTTCGCGAAGCGCCTCCGCACTTGTCTGTGGAGCGTTCACGGACGAAGAAGCCTCAGCTTCCACGAGATCACTTGATGCGTCTTCTGCGGATACCACCTCCTCGGCAGTCTCCTCTGCAGCCTCAGCCTCCCTGATCTCCCGTCGGGAGAGGCGGGGCTTCCAAGCCGCGTAGGTCTGGAAGACCCCGACCATGAATTCATCATCGGGCCCCCCGACTGGATGGCCAGTGATGGCCGAAGCCCGCGCGAGCTCAGTCGCCTCGGAGACAACCCAGCGGGCACGATCCAGATCACCAGCGCGCTTTGTGCCCTCCAGCAGGGCCGTGAACGTCTCCATGGTCGGAACCCAGGGCGAAAGGGCAGATGAATCCTCCTCCTCAAAAGGCACGAGCGTCGCTTCATGGTGCTTGGCGAGCATCTGGCGCAGCAGATCGAATGCCTCCAGGTATGTGCTCTTTGTCGAGCCTAGTGCGCGGATAATCGCGTCGTACTCGGCCCGAGTAGGTTGCAGCTCTGCGGTGGGATCGGCGGTCATCTCCAGCCAAAGGTCGCGCGCCCGTTCGGGTTGCGGGTCTCGCGCGTCCCCGCAGGCTCGGATCATGGTCGTGTACACTTGCCGCGATGGTGTGGGGTGTGCTGCAAAGCGCATGCTTGCAAGGAGGTCCCATGCCATCGCGCGCGTGCGCGAGTCGGTGTGGGTTGTGGGTGTCGGGTCGACGAGGTGGCTCAGGACGACGTTGTACGACGATTGAGGGAAGGGTTGGCCCATCTTCTCAGCGGAGGCAAGCAGGGTGATGGCTGACTCCGCGTTGGCACTTGGGCCGTACACGTAGGACGCGATGATCATGTCTCGGTGGTGGTCGGTGATATTGATACCGACTAAGGGGTTAGGACATGGGCGAAAGTGAACTCACCAGTCTCGAAGTCTGCAATCATTCTCGCGACTTCGGAAGTGGCACCTCGCTTGGCGTACAGCTCGAGCACTCGGTCCAGAAGTTCCATGCTGGGAGATACACCATGGCGCTGAGATATTAGCTCGCGAATACACGCCTAGCCTACCTCCATAGTACCAAGCAGCACTTCGGCACCCGTCGCGTCGTATCTAGCTGCCTGATGTCAGCTTGCGAACTGGGCCATCTAGCTCACGAAAGAGTCGAACAGAGCATTCCACTCCGACTGACGGACAACTCCAAGAGGTACCATGACAGCACCCCTCGGCTCAGGTGCAACCTGCATGAGTGCGCTCGTAAGCGCTACATGCTTTGGCACACTTTTGCCCAATGCCGGCACAAGACTCTGCCCGCTACCCCCTGGGGTGTCCAGCCGGTCCGCGAGTGCTGCCAGGAGCTTCTGGCGCTCCTGCGGCGAAGTGGACCGCTTGGGTGCCTCAATCTGCGGCAGCCTCACGGCCTCCTCTCGTGCGCCAGAGAGCACGACATTCTCGTAGAACTCGCCCAGGTCCTCCTCCTCGTACTCGGGCATGTCCTCGATTGCCTTCTCGGTCAGCTGGCGCTTGGCCATGCGCTGCAGCTGCGCCTCGGTGGGAAGGTCATCGAGGCTCTTGGGCAGATCCTGCAGCGAGAACTTCTCCTCGGGCTCAGGCCGGTAGAGCGGGAACTCGGGCTCGACGGCGGTGGCAACTGGTTCTGGTGGTGGTCGCCGGGACGGGCTGGGATTAGCTCTGGGTAATGGACGGTTCAGCTACGCACTCTGCGATATGTTGAAACCCTCTCGTCGCGCGCAGACGCAGCACGCGGGCTGCTGTTTGCCGCAACATCATGGGCTGTGGACGATCGCGTGAGTTACGGTGAATGGGTGTAGCTGGTCCGAAAAATGTCAATGCCGGTGGAGGTCAGCCATTAGCGGAAGCAGATTGGAGATTAGCCTGCGCGTTAGTGTTCGGAGCAACAACAATCCGTGAGTCACCACTCTCAACTTCCTCACAACTCAAGAGAGGCATTCCGAGCCACCATGGTCTCAAACGACGCACAGGCGTCGACATCGGGCGCGCCAACTAATGGCCACATCACTGAAGGTTCTCCTTGAGCTTGGCTGCCGAGCTGACGACAGATGAGGCGTCGCTTTATGACCGCCAAATCCGGCTCTGGGGTCTCGAGGCGCAGAACCGGTAAGCAAGCTTATAATAGCTGGTGAACTCACAGCAGTATGCGCTCCTCTACTGTCCTTGTCCTTTCTCTCCGCGGGCTCGCTCACGAGACGATCAAGAACCTCGTTCTCGCAGGCATTGGACGGCTGATCGTGATGGATGGCGGTGTGGTGACCGAGGATGATCTCGGGTGCGGTTTCCTGTTCCGCGAGGAAGACGGCGCGGTAGGCAAGGAGGTTAGCTAAGACTTCTGTCGGCAGCTGACAGCCAGAGGACAGCCGCAGCTCTCCCGCAAATAGAGTCCCTCAACCCACTCGTCTCGCTCACTGCCCTTCCGACATTGGAGCCCTTTGTGTCCGCCAACCAAGAGCAGGACAAGATGGTCGAGTTCCTCGAGCGGGAGCGCGTCAATATCGTCGTCGCCTGCGACTTGCCACGATCCAACCTTGTCAGTTCAAAATGCGTTGCACAACCTGACGACAGGACACCATCGATGCCGCCGCACGCCGCGCTGGCAGCATGTTCTACGCTGCCACAACCTACGGCTTCTACGGCTACGTCCTTGCTGACCTCGGCGACCAGTACGACTTTGTCTACACGTAGGCCGTTCTATTGTACTTGAGCTGATGGCAGCCCTCCTGCTCAGAACAACGTCCAGAGTGCGCTGGTGAAGAAGAGCGCTTCCTACACTCCCATCAGCTCCGCATTTGACAGGAGTAACTGGTCATTGCCTGCGACAGAGACAAGCAAGGGCGGCAGTCCCTTCCGAGGTTTGACACGCGCGGGTACGAGAGAAGTGGCGCCTGCAGACACGATCGGCATCATGGGTAGGTAGCAGTTGGGTTGTTCGTTGACCAGCTAGCTCTTTGGGAGTACGAGAAGCGCCATAGTCTTCTTCCAAGTGGCGTCGAGGGCCAGGAGGCCGAGCTGAAATATATTGCCGAAGAGCTCCGTACCGCGTTGGGAGTCCACCAGAAGGCCGTTCCGTCGATCGACGATGGTCTCATTGGGTAGGTTTACAGCACGGAGCGTTACCTAACTGCAGTCACCTCGCCGCGCACGCGACGCACATGTTCCCTCCCACGCTAGCCATTGTGGGCGGTCTTCTGGCGCAGGACGTTCTGCGTGCCATGTCGCGCAAGGAGATTCCCGTGCTCAACCTGTTGACCGTCAACACCATCGGCGGCGTTGGCGGCGTGTCCCGCTGGGGCGTTGGCCCGATTGCTGACGCGAAAGAGTGATAGATAGATACATGTAGATTATGCCATGTAGTGGTACAACAGTTATGCCTCTTCCTTCTTGACAGGTGGCTCCTTCTCTGCCCGCCTGACTTCAGCTACGGCAGAGTTAGACCAGCTTACCATGTTTCGTGATGCCGTGCGCCGTCGTTGATCAGCTTGCCGATAAAGTTCATGTCGCCCAGCCTAATGCGGAAAGACGGTTGTTGCAGGAGCCTCAAGTAGACGAGACATGTCGGGTAGCTGGTGTGAGGTCTGGCGAGCGGCGCTGACCTACATTATGAACCGCACGTATTCTGGCTTGCGCCAGTAGTCCAAGTACTTTAGATACTCGAGGAAGGCTGGATCCTCCAGGTACTTCTGGATGAACAGCTCGCGAAGATACAGCGGGTTGGCGAGACATTGGACGAACTGGTGTTAGCTGTCGAGAAAAAGCCCAGCTCACCTCCAGCTCGCTCTGGAAGCGCACGAGATTCGCCTGCCGGTCGGGCTCGCGATTTGGGACTGTGCCATCAGGCAATGCTGGCGGTGGCAACACCGAGGGGAGCTGTTGCATGGTGGTCAAGAGCAACAACATCTCGACGTCGCGCAACATCAATCTCCGGAACAGTCTTACGTAAAGGCTTAGGCCATCTCCGCCCTCCACCTGCAGAATCCAGTCAACCGACCAGAACTTTGGCCTCGTGCACTATCCATCCCGGCAGTGAGCACGACTCTACACACGATGAGCGATCGCGGGCCCTCCAGCGGCCGTGGCCGGGGGAGGGGAAGCCTGCTCGAGCGCGCACTCAAAGGCAAGGCCAAAGGTGGGTGGCTAATGACGTATTTTGTTGACGCCAGCGACGGCCATCGACTTGACGGCTGATGCGATCTCGGTGTCCTCTGGCAGCGACGAGGGGGAGGACGAGTTCGAGGAAGTTGAGATCCCCTCGGCGCCTGGGACACCGGGATCGCACGCTGAGGATGACATTGGCGATGTTGAGGGTGGATACCTTGACGATGATGGCGAGGAGGAGGAGGAAGAGGAGCAGGTCATTCGGTTGGAGATCGGTGGCGAGACCGAGGAGCAGAAGGCTAAGCGGATTGCTTTGGCCATGAGGAAGTGAGCTACCAGATGCTGCATGAGCTGACACCAGGAAACCGTTGACGGCCAAGGATCGCGCGGTGCGGCTGGAGATCCACAAGATGCACGTCATCACGCTTCTGGCATCGGCGAGGATACGAAACAAGTGGTCTACAAACCAGCTGCTTCAGGTAGCTTTCCTGCCTGGTTGAAGCTAACGCCAGTGTCGACTTCTGTCACTGCTGCCGCACGCGTTGCAGGCTGCTTTTGTCATACCGCCCAAGCGCTTTCCAGATCGAGCCCAACGATCACGACTGTTCTTCGAAGCACTACAAGCTCTCGTAACATGGTGGACGCAGGATTTCTTCGACATTTCCGATCCAACCCTCGGCATGCGGACACGGACGTGGGACGAGGTGCAGGAAGTCATTGACAAGCTGCCCCGCCTAACGCGGCAAGACCTGATGGCCGCTCCTGCTCGGCCGCCACGACCAGTAGAGGTGACACCGAAAGGCAAGGGCAAAGGCAAACCGTACGAGAACCCTACCATGGCGAAGCTAGAGGAGCAGTTCGGCGGAGAGCGATTACGGACCGTCAACAGTCTAATGAAGAAGGCCCTGCAGCAGGAGGGCTCACGGGACGTATCGGCGCAGCTCTTTGTCGCGCTTGCAAGAGCTTGCGGACTCGGTGCACGTCTCGTCGTCAGCCTTCAGCCTGTTCCCTGGCGGGCTGAGAAAACGCCCACGAGGAAGCCGAAGAGAAGCGGTGCTGGGAGCGGCCGACGGGAACGACATCTGCGGCAGGGGATGGGGAGCGATCCGGGAAGTGAGGCAGATGACATGGAGGAGGTGCCGATACCGGAAAGTCCTGCTGGGAAGAAGAACAATCCGGATCTGTACAAGTTGAGGAAGCAGCGGCCGGCACCACAAACGGTCGGCAAGAGCAAGCCGAAGAAGAAGGACGGTGAGCTCTCAAACAGGCTGCGAGCTGACCCCAGATATGCTTGCCCAGCCACCAGTGTATTGGGCTGAGGTGTTCAGCCGCTCGGACCAGCGGTGGATACCTGTCGATCCTGTACTTGGAACCATCCGCAAGAAGGCCAAGTTTGACCCGCCAAGCGACAATGGTCCAGTGCGGATGACTTATGTCGTCGCATTCGAAGAGGGTCAGTCAGCTTGTTGCAATGAGCTGATGACAGACGGGTACGCGCGCGACGTGACACTGCGCTACACGAAGAACTTTGGCGCCAAGACGAGCAAGCTGCGGCCGCCACCACCGAAGGACGGAGGTCCGGACTGGTGGTCCACCATCACTGAATTCCTCCAGCGCCCAGTCCGGCTTGTGAGCTTACCTCCCACGTCCCCATCTGATGGCAGAACCGTGACGATCTCGAGGATGCCGAATTAGAAATGTCCTCCGTCTCGGAAGGCATGCCCTTACACATGAGCGGCTTCAAGGACCACCCAATCTACGTGCTGGAGAGACACCTGAAGCGCGAGGAGGTCATCCTGCCCAAGAAGGAGATAGGCCGCTTCAAAGGCGAGGCAGTCTACCGCCGCGCGAACGTGCTGCAGTGCCGCACGAGCGAGAACTGGATGCGCGTCGGGAGGCAGGTCAAGATCGGACAGGAGCCGCTGAAATGGGTCAAGCAACGTGCGGTGACGCTCATGAAGCGCCGCGCGCAGGAGCTTGCTGTCCAGGAAGGGCAGGAGCCGGTCATGCAGGGGCTTTATGCGGAGAGGCAGACCGAGCTCTACATCCCGCCGCCTATTGTCGATGGACGAATCCCGCAGAACGCGTTTGGAAACATTGATCTGTATGTGCCCAGCATGCTGCCTGCTGGTGCAGTGCATCTGCCGTGTAAGTTTGAAGTTGGAGGACGATGAGGCGTGGCTAATTTGCAGACAAGGGCATTACAAAGGTCGCCAAGCAGCTCGGCATCTCGTACGCCGAAGCTGTGACCTCGTTCGAGTTCAAGAAACAGCGCGCCATCCCAGTCATCACCGGCATTGTGGTCGCACAGGAAAACGAGGATCTCGTCATGGACGCATACTGGAAGTCGACGGCGGCAGCCGAGGAGCGCGACAAGGTCAGGCGCGAAGAGGCCGCGCTGAAGCGCTGGGTCAAGCTCGTGAATGGTCTGCGGGTGCGGCGGCGCCTGCAGGCCGAGTATGGGACAGGCGAAGGAGAGGACGAGGACTCGCGCAACCCCATGGCGGACGCGCCCAAGACGGCTGCGAGCATCATTGCCTCTGCGAACGTGATGGGGCAGGGCGCCTGGGAGGAGCGGGCTCGAGAGCGGTTGCCTACGCCTGAGGTCAAGGAGGAGGTCGAGGACGAGCAGCTGGTCGATATGGAGCCAGAGGCTCTGCCGGCGCCGGAAGTTGCAGAGGCGCCAAAAGGACGACCTAAGAGAGTCATACTCAAAATTCCCACGCCGGCCTTGTCCACAGCCCCACCCTCACCACCCACTGAGCCGCCTAGCCGGCCCAAACGCGCGGCCAAAGCCAAGGCGAACGGCTCTGCCTCGACTCAGACTCGGGGCCGAGCCCCCACAAAGGCCAAGGGCCGGAAGCGCAAAGCTTCCGAAAGCGAGGACGAGGCCGAGGACTCGGATAGCGATGTGCCCGTGCGTAATGGCCGAGCGGCGCCCGTGGCTGCCGCTGGGGCAAGAGTTACGCGGAGTCGCGCAGCCACAACGGACGAGCAGCGACGGAAGGAGCAGGAGAAGCGAGAGAGAATGCGGGCTGCGCTGGGCAGCGATGGCGAGGGTGAGTGAATGTAGCTTTAGTCTGTATGCCAGTCAAATTTGGACATCTTAAGAAAGTCAGACCCTCGCTCAAACCACAGCGATGCATACTACTCGAGGTCGCCCGGCGCGACGTCAGCCTCGCCCGCGGCGCGGATGTGCAGGCTCGGCTCCCAGACCTGGAGGATGTTATCCTCGGCCGTGGTGGCAATGTGCCACTTTGCGCTCGGGCTCCACGACAGGTCGTTGACCTTGGCAGTGTGCCCGCCGTGGACGAAGAGGAGCTCGGGCGGGCCGTCCTCTGCATCGTCGGGCGTCTGCTCGTCCCCGATCGCGTCGAGGTTCCACACGTTGACTCTCCTGTCGCCCGCCGCCGAGGCAAAGTGCACGGGCGAGTGCGGAGACCAGGCTACCTGCAGCACGTCATCGGTGTGCGCCTCGAACGAGTGCAGCTTTAGGTCCAGCTTGCGGATGTCCCACAGCGCCACGGTCTTGTCGCTTGAGCCCGTGATGAGGAGGTGAGGGGAAGAAGGTGCGAAGGCCACGGCGTTTATCTCCGCCGTGTGGCCTTCTACTTGCGAGGACGGCTTGGAGGCGTTCTCTGAGCGAGTGTCCCAGCTGTTGTCAGCTCGTCCGCCGAAGGATTGTCAGCTGTTATTCACATCATGAGCTTCCTGTCATCGCCGACCGACGCAAACATGTACTCGTACTCCGAGTGCCAGTCCACGTCCTGACGTCAGTGAAGCGCCAACCACCGAAACTCACGCCAACATATGCCGAGTGGCCGGTGTACTTGCGGAGCGGGTAGATGCCATTGCCGTCCTTCTTGTACTGCTGGATATCCCTGTTGTCAGTTCCCCTTACCCAAGTCAACTAACCAGTGAGCGACCGTCTGGTCCTCGCTCGCACTCAGAATGTGCCCTTCGCGGACCTTGCTCCACGATAACCCGTAGCCCTCCTTCGTCTGTCCCTGCAGCCGAATATCAGGCTTGCACTCGCCCTTGGGCGGGGCTTTGGACTCGTGCTTGGTGCGGTCAAAGATGAACACGGGCCCGTCGACAGTCTTGGTCGCGATCAGGTCTGGGTTCTGGGGCATGTACCGTGCGCGGTTTACCTCGCCCTTGTGGTTGATCGTCTGGATGACGCGGATGCGCGCTGGAGAGGGCTTGTGAGAGCCGAGTTCTGGTGTCAGTCGCGGAGGGAAGGAAGTGGCACCTTGGCGGTCCTCGTCGTAGAGCTCGGACACGTCGCGGCCGGCTGCATCCAGGCCAGTCTTGGGGAGGTGCACCTCAGCGATCATCAGGTGGTCGTCGCCCTGCCCCGAGGTGTGCGTGCCGAGAATCATGCGGTGTATGGTGTAGTCGGCATCGCGCGGTCTCTTGTCAGCTTACAAGAGGCGTTCAGCTCACACTTCGCGGTCAGGCAGCCATTGGCAGGTCAAACTCGGCCACGTCAGCGCGTGGGTGATGACCGTGTCGTAGAGGAAGGGAGTGCTGCTGTCAGTCGCTGCTTGAGACGCTGGCTCCAGTGAAGACTCACTTCTTCTTCCAGATCTTGTACTCCTGTGTGTCAGAGCTTGCTGGGCCCTTGTCAGCTACGCACCTCGTTGATGACCTGGTTCTCCTCAGCAGTGGAGAGCTCCTCCGTTACATCAATAGGCTCGTCGGCGGACATCTTGGGCAGATCTCGCGCGGTGGGGGAGCTGTTTCGGTAGGAATTCGCGCCGCGCACGCGTTCTATACTGTTCTAGGCCGACGTGCTGTCAGCTACGAGGCGGATGCTTGAGCGTGGACGTGCGAGGTGGATGATGCGATATTGATGAAAGTCACCCATCGTCGATATTGACGCGTTCGGCGAGATGACTTGTCACGTGGGCTGATTCATTCCGCCTCCCACATAAGGACAGTCTGCCGTAAGTCCAGCATTTGCTGACCGGATTGACTCTCGTTTACAGCTACACATGCATCACCGTCTACCCATCCAGCTCACCACGCGCCTGAGCAGCGGCATCCACCTCCTCATCATCAGAGTCGACCTCGGCGGCACCACCGGCCTCCTTGTCAGCCTTTTGCTCATTGGGCTGTCCGCCCGGGCCGCCGTACTTCTTGGAAGTGAGAGTCACGAGCGCCTCCTCGGGAATCTTGCCCTCCGTGTTCAGGTATGAGAAGCCCTTGTTGTTGGTGCAGTCGATCTGGCGCATCCATTTGTGAAATCTAGAATGAGCTCTGATGGTCCAAGTTCACTCACACGTTGGACTCGAGCTCGACCTCCCGCAGACGCTCGTAGATCCAGGTGACCTTGAACTCGTGCATCTTCTCCTTGTACTTGTCGAAATCGACGTCCTCGCGCTTCTCGTTGGTAGGGTTCGGGAGACCCCGTGCGCGCTGGTTGTACGTCTTGAACTGGGGTTGCTCAAGGAGCAGGCCAAGAGGCGGCGCCTTGGGAATGTGGATGCGGTTCTTGTTGAAGGTCTCGGGAATGAGGGAAGGAGGCGTGCCCGTGCGACAAGCAAGCATAGCCATGGACATCATTTTGCGCTGGGGTCAGTTATGCAGCCCAGAATACTCACAATCTGGTGGAGCATAAAGCTCTGGCCGTGGATGCGGACCGAGATCCACTCAATGTCGCCGTACACGGCAGGATCCCGCACTTCCAGGCTGATCATGAAGCGCTTGACGCTCACGTCCCGGAACGGCTTGCCGACCGTGTAGTTGTGGAAGTTGTGCGTGCCCTTGTACTCGGCGATAAGGTTGCGGAAGCGCTGGAGCGTGTCGGCGTCGATACGCCAGCCGCGGCGGCGCTCGAACTCGCCGCGTGCGCGGGGGTCGATCTCCTCGCCCTCAGCGGGCTCGGGGATCGCAGGCGCAGCATCGGCAAACTCGAGGGCCTGCTTACTGACTGCCTCCTTCCATCCCGGAGAGGTCTCGTCCAGAATGTGACCAAAGGGATCGGAGGATGCCGGCGGCAGGAGACAGTAGGACGGGAGCAGGTACTCGTACACTCGCGAGTCGCATGCTTGCCTCGCCTGGAAGCTCTTCATGGCGCGCACGAAGCCCCACATCCTGATCTGGTCGGGCAGGAAGCTGTTCACATAGGCGGTGAGGTCGGGGAACTCGGCAGGGACTGGCGGGTCGAGGATCATCTTGAGAGAGATGCTGGGGGTCAGCCAGGAGGCCCGCAGACGCGAAGCTGAGCGACATGACTCACCAGTTACCCGCCGCATGGACACCAGCATCCGTGCGAGCAGCACGCTGGACATCAACCTTGCGGTGGTCGACAGCGTTCTCCTCGGAAACGGCTCCAGCCTTGGCCAGTGCTGCGAATATGTCACCCTCGATGGTGCGTGAGCCATGCGTTTGGCTGTTGTCAGCTTGTGCGACAGCTGAGGACCCACATCTGCATCCCAGAGTAGCCGGTGCCGCAGTACCCGACCAGCACGGCTGCGCGCTTCTTGGGCAGCCTCTTCTCCTTGTCGCCGTCTTCCCCCTCCTTCTCGGTCTTGGGCGTACTTGCGCCCGACGCGTCGTTCATGGCGTCCTCCTCGTTGCGACTTTGCTTCCCACCCCTCCTGTGCTCCCACGGCTTGAGCTTGAGATCCCTTGCGGCGACCTTGCCTCCCCGTGCCCCACCACGACCACCGCCCCGGCCACCGCGGTTGGCGTCACGTCCGCGACCACGGCCACGGCCACGTCCTCGATCCCGGCCGCTAGACGAGCCTTCATTCATTGCAGCCTCCTCGCCTCCGTCAGCTGCAGATGCCTCTGGCGCGGGGACAGCTGCCTCCTCGACATGCGCTCGCTTCGCTGGAGCCTGCTCGGCATCCTCAAGGGGCCGCTTGGTGCTGACCTCGTCGGCGGACATTGTGGATATTTTGGTGGAGGGTTGGGTGGAGGGAAAGTTTTGGTGTGGAGTGGAGGGCAGTATGGTAATTCTTGAAACGAGCAGGTGCTGGGGAAGTGCTAAGTACGGATGTCTATCAGGCTGGAGTACTGGAGTGGACTGCTGAGCTCAAGCAGTGCATAGTAATGTGGAGACGATCAAGATTTCAAGTCACACACTACACTGTGGCATATAATATCCGCCACGGAGGATGTCAACTTGCCGTCCTCGTCTTCTTGTGCGCCTTTACGCGATGGCAGCTCTGGACGCCGATGACAGGATTACAGAGAGGATAGGTGTTGCAAGAGTTTACGAAGAGATAAGAGCATTGGTAGAGTTCTGGGACGTTGGCTGTCGGATTGGACATTGAGATTACATGAGAGGGACACGCTTGTGGCTTGTGGTGGACTTGGACATTGGCAGTGTGTCGTCCATCAGCGACCTCTTCTATCGACCTCTCCGATCCTTCACTCCTTGTTATCTTCTCAACCTCTCAACGTCATGCACATGTTCTCTCGCTTCTCTCCCGTCTCTTCCGCGCTCCGGGCAAGACGGGGCCGCAGAGCCCCTCTCCCGAGTCCACCTTTCGAGTCGACATACCCCATGCTCAGGAAATGTCTGATGCAGCCCCGCATCTCGCGTCGTAAACTTTTTTCCAAGGAAAGCGAGTAGATTTTCCAATAAACTCATTGTTGTCGTGCGTGCCATCTTGCTCGCGCTCTCGTTGGTGAAGTAGGACGGTCCCGCCGGCAAAAGAAATCGCGTGCTACTACGGAATGAGTCCGCCTCCACTGTCTTTGTCTTCCAGACATCTGCGCTCGCGCCTCGCTTGCTCTTCTTGTATGCGCCTGAGCTCGTCCTTGTCGACTCTTCTGTCGCTGTCGCCGCGCACAACACCCTCTGCACGGTCGCTCTCGTGCTTGTCGCGCCAAAGACCAGCCCGGTCCTCCGCCTCGCTCGGTGTCTCCCGACCCGGATATTACCCGACCACCACGCTGCCCACTACCGCCTTCCAGCGTGTCAACTCTTTCCATTCCTCCACCTCCTTGTCCTTTCAAAGAACAAGCACCATGAGCGCCGCGGCCTCGTACTCTGGCTCGGCCAAGCTCGTCGACGGCAATGAGATTGCAAAGTAGGTCCAGCAACGTGTCACATTGCTCACCACCAGGGCGATCCGACAGGACATTGCAAAGTCCATCTCGGACCTCCAAGCAAAGGAAAAGTCATTCAAGACGCCCATCCTCACCATCCTCCAGCTCGGCACCGATGCTGCGTCTTCGACCTACATCCGTATGAAGGGCAAGGCATCGGAAGAGTCGGGCATGAAGGTCAACCATATTGCCGTGCCCTCCGATGCCGAGTCTGGCGCTGCGCCCGGCACCGGTGTGCGCAAGATCCTCGACTTGGTGCACAAGGCCAACGCAGACTCCAAGGTTGCCGGTGTGCTCGTTCAGCTCCCTCTCGAGGGCGCGTCCAAGAAGGAGGAGAAGGAGGTTGTTGACGCGATTCGCGTCGAGAAGGATGTCGACGGTTTCCACCCGGAAAACGTCGGCCTGCTTTCTAGCCGGATCGCCGAGCCCTACTTCACCCCGTGCACCCCGGCCGGTATCATCAAGCTCATCGACAGCACCGGCTTTGACCTCAAGGGTGCCAATGTTGTTGTGCTCGGCCGCTCGGACATTGTCGGCACGCCAACGTGCGCTCTCCTGCGCAAGCGCGACGCGACTGTCACTCAGTGCCACTCCAAGACCAAGAACCTCGAGAGCATTGTCAAGAACGCCGACGTTGTTGTCGCCGCTATTGGTGTTCCCCAGTTTGTCAAGGCCGAGTGGGTCAAGCCCGGGGCCATTGTGATCGACGTCGGCACCAACTTTATCCCCGACTCGACCAAGAAGTCTGGCCAGCGCATGGTCGGTGATGTCGACTTTCCCAACGTGTCCAATGTCGCGTCTCACATCACCCCCGTCCCCGGAGGTGTTGGACCCATGACCGTTGCCATGCTCATGAACAACACCTTCCTCGCTGCCAAGCGCCAGTGGGAGGGCCGTCGCCAGCGCAAGCTCACTCCTCTTCCCCTCGCTATGCTCGACAAGGTCCCCTCTGATATCGAGATCGCCGTCGCTCAGACCCCCAAGGCTGTTGCTGACATTGCTCGCGAGATCGGTGTTCAGGAGGACGAGATTGAGAGCTACGGCCAGTACAAGGCCAAGATTGAGCTTTCCACGCTGGCCCGTCTCGCCGACCGCAAGGACGGCAAGTACATTGTTGTCGCTGGCATCACTCCTACGCCTCTTGGTGAGGGCAAGTCCACGACCACCATCGGTCTCGCCCAGGCGCTCGGCGCGCACCTGCACAAGACTGCCATTGCTTGTGTCCGCCAGCCGTCGCAGGGTCCCACTTTCGGTGTCAAGGGCGGTGCCGCCGGCGGCGGTTACTCCCAGGTCATCCCCATGACAGAGTTCAACCTGCACCTTACGGGTGACATCCACGCCGTCACTGCCGCCAACAACCTGCTCGCTGCTGCAATTGACGCGCGCATGTTCCACGAGGCTACCCAGTCCGACAAGGCTCTCTTCAACCGCCTCTGCCCGCCAAAGAAGGGCGTGCGCACCTTTGCCAAGCCGATGCTGAAGCGTCTCGAGAAGCTCGGCATCACCAAGACCGACCCCGCCGAGCTCACCGAGGAGGAGGCCGCGCGCTTCGCCCGTCTCGACATTGACACTGCCACCATCACCTGGAACCGTGTCCTTGACTGCAACGACCGGTATCTGCGCAAGATCACCGTCGGCCAGGCCCCGACCGAAAAGGGCTTCACCCGCGAGACCGCGTTCGACATTGCCGTCGCGTCCGAGGTCATGGCCGTCCTCGCACTGTCCAAGGACCTGAAGGACATGCGCGAGCGTCTCGGCCGCATGGTCGTGGCTACGAGCAAGAAGGGCGACCCCATCACGGCCGAGGACATTGGCTGTGCGGGTGCCATGGCCGTACTGATGAAGGACGCGATCAAGCCGACGCTCATGCAGACGCTCGAGGGCACGCCAGTGTTTGTGCACGCCGGCCCGTTCGCGAACATTGCGCACGGCAACTCGTCCATCATTGCGGACCGCATTGCGCTCAAGCTCGCGGGCACGGAGGAGGGCGACTCGGACGAGCGCTGCGGCTACGTCGTCACCGAGGCCGGATTTGGCGCCGACATTGGCATGGAAAAGTTCTGCAACATCAAGACGCGCGTGTCGGGCCTCATGCCCAACGCGGTTGTTCTTGTGGCCACCATCCGCGCGCTCAAGATGCACGGCGGCGGCCCCGCTGTGACCCCCGGCAAGCCTCTTGACGCGGTGTACACTGAGGAGAACCTCGAGCTGCTGGAGAAGGGCTGCGGGAACCTCGGCAAGCACATTGAGAACGCCAAGAAGTTTGGCCTCAAGGTCGTTGTCGCGATCAACAAGTTTGCGCACGACACGGAGGCCGAGATGGCGCTTGTGCAAAAGTACTCGCTGGGCGTCGGCGCCGACTATGCTGTGCCGGCCAACCACTGGGCCAGGGGTGGCGAGGGCGCCGTCGAGCTCGCGAACGCGGTCATTGAGGCGTGCAAGGACGACTCGCAGTTCAAGTTCCTGTACGACCTGGACCTGCCGCTTGTGAAGAAGATGGAGATTATCGCCAAGGAGATGTACGGCGCGGACGGCGTCGAGCTGTCGCCCGCCGCGCTCGAGGAGGTCGAGCGGTACGAGAAGCAGGGCTACGGCGGGCTGCCGATCTGCATGGCCAAGACGGCGCTCTCGCTCTCGGACGACCCGAGCAAGAAGGGCGTGCCGACCGGCTTTACGCTGCCGATCCGCAACGTCCGCCTGTCCGCTGGCGCGAGCTTTGTCTACCCCCTCGTCGGCGACATGAGCACCATGCCCGGCCTCACCACCCGGCCGGGCTTTTACGACATCGACCTCACAGAGGACGGCGACATTGTCGGCCTCTTCTAGAGATAGACGCGCGAATTCAACACCCTGTAATAATAGATGCATGCCTCAACGGTCACCTGGGATTCATCGGGATTCTCTGACTAGTAGGGTCAACCGCCGTTCTGAGAGCTTGGCGAGCATTGGGGAGATTTCCCGGTAACAGCAAGAACAAACCGAGATCCGCTGAACTTGGCCACTCCTCCCAGTAAAACCAAGAACGAACCGGGGCGCAGCGGGAATTGGCCTGATATTCCAGTGTCCTGTCAAAGACTCGTCACAGTGTAGCGGAAAGCTGAGACGTTTCTTCCAAATCTGAATCTCCATGACTGTCGCACCAGAATATCAGGAGAACATCTGCCAAACGCAGTCTCATTTTCGGCTAGCCCATGGCAAGAACTGCAGATTCTCCAGCAAGTCGCCCTTTGTAATCTCTTGTGCCAACTGGGCTTGGGCCAAATCAGCCGGGCTTGGGTGAAAGGTGTCCAACTGTGGTATGGGGCTATCGACGTCCAGAAGCCGAGCATGCCACTGCGACCTGTCCTCCATAAGGTATCACTACACTTCCCTCCCGTCAGGTGGTCAGTTACCGCCCGAAGTGCCGCCCAGGATCCTACGCCCCGTGCATCTACGTACTACAAGCGGCTACAATTACTTTGCGAGCTCGACGGCCTTGGCAGCGGCCTCGTCCAGGATGTCGAAGGGGTAGATCTTGAGCCCGGACTCCTTGATCATCTTCTTGGCCTCGGCCTCCTTGGTGCCCTGGAGACGGACGACGAGGGGAACCGACAGGCCGAGGTCCTGCGTTGCGCGGATGATGCCCTCGGCGATAATGTCGCAGCGCATGATACCGCCGACTGCGTGTCAGTGCTGATAGGATTGGGGGAGCGGGAGAGGCTCTCTCGGCTCGGGCACTCACAGATGTTGACAAAGATCGACTTGACGTTCTTGGACGACAGGATGAGCTCGAACGCGGCCTTGACGGCCTCGGCGGTAGCACCGCCGCCAACGTCGAGGAAGTTGGCGGGCTCACCGCCGTGGAGCTTGAGCACGTCCATGGTGGCCATGGCGAGACCGGCGCCGTTGACGAGGCAGCCAATGTCACCGTCAAGCTTGATAAAGTTCAGGCCATACTCGGCAGCCTGGACCTCCTGCGCGTCCTCCTGGCTCTTGTCGCGGAGCTGGAACACCTCGGTCTGGCGGAAGTCTGCGTTGTCGTCAAACGCAAACTTGGCGTCCATGCAGAGCACCCTGCCGTCGGGCAGCTCGCCCAGGGGGTTGATCTCAATCTGGGTCGAATCCTTCTCCTTGAAGATCTGGTAGAGCTTGCTGAAGACATTAGCAGCGTTGTCGCGGGCGCCCTCGGCAAAGCCCAGCTCCTCGGCGAGCTTGACGCCGTCGGCGTGGCTGATGCCGTTGTCAAAGTCGAGGTTGGTGGTGATGATGGCCTCGGGGGTGTCGTGCGCGACGTCCTCAATGTTCATGCCGCCCTGGTTGGAGGCGACGAGCACGGGGCAGCCACGTCCGCGGTCCAGCAGGATCGCGGCGTAGTACTCCTTTGCCGGCGGCATCCGCTCTGCGAGCATGACGGCGTTGCAGTCCCGGCCTGCGGCGCCCGTCTGCTTCGTGATGAGCTTGTGCCCGATCATATGGGACGCGAGGTCCTTGGCCTCGGCGGGGCTGCTGTCAGCCCTTGCCTAACGTAGTGACTCACGTCTCGGCCATGTGCACACCGCCCTGGAAGCCATCGTCAAAGTGGCCCTTGCCGCGGCCGCCAGCGAGCACCTGCGCCTTGACGACGACGGGGCCGCCAAAGGCCTTGGCAACCTCCTCGGCCTCCTGGGCGGAGAACGCGGGCTTGCCGACCGGCGTGGGCACACCGTACTGCCATTAGATCCCATTGGCCCATCTCGGCTGCAGTCGACAAAACAGCCGACGGCAGCTGCCTACTCACAGAGTTGAGAAGCTGCACAGACTGGTACTCGTGGATCGAGAGGTTGCGGCGCTGCTGCTCGGTGGCGCGAGTTGCGCGCTGGGCCCCGCGTCAGTACCAAGCACAACAACAAGATGGCGCGCTTTGACAAGCGGGCCGACGGCAGTGGCATTTCCCCGTGCAGGAGCTGCTGGATGCCGCCGGCAGCGCAGGGCGCGACGCCAGGCCAGGCCACCTACCTGGTAGAGGGCGCGTGCTGGGCGGAGGGAACGGAGCATGGTGGTGAGGAAGAGATGGGAAGCAAGAACTGCTGGATCGATGGGGAGGACGATGCCGTCGCAGGTGCTCGGAGACGGAACTGGCGCGCCGTCACACCCGCGCGGGACCAAATGGAAGTTTTAAACCCGACGCGCGCCACGTGGTTGGGGTGCGGGGTGGGGCCAGTTCGACTACACCACTGCATGAATGTCTATATAGCGGGCAGATGCAACGATACATGCTACAGCCCGGGGTTCTAGGTCGTGAAACTGCGGTTAGTCGCGGAGGGTGTCACCACTCACATGCCGAGAATCTTGAATGGCGCGGACGGACCGCCCGGCTCGCCGTCCAGCATGCACTCGACATAGTGCGAGCCAGAGGCGACGCCATGGTCAATCATTTGCAGGCTGTTGTCAGCTTTGTCGCAGATCTCACTTACGTCGCGATCGACTCCTCCGTCTCAGCATGCCCTTCCAATGTCTTGGCACCGCCAGTATTGTCGTCCACCCAGCAGCGCGCCCGGCCCGCCGGCTTGTCCATGGGGACCTGGAGAAAGTAGATTCCCACGTCGCCAGAGCTTATGCGTACTTGGATGCGCAGGCGAGACGTGGGCTGGTCGGCGTACCAGTAGTGGCGGTCGTCGGCGGCAGTCTTGGGTGGGTGGTACGTCGCCCAGCCCGAGCCATAGAAGATCGAGTTCGGCAAGGGGTTGACAAGATCGGAGGCAGCCACGCAGTATGGCACAGCCTCGCGGAAGGTCTCACGGCCAACGGGACGGTCGTTGAGGCGCATCGGGGGTACGTCAAAGATCGGGTTCTTGTCCTTGAGGTCCTCGGGCGAGCTCTCCTCCTTCTGGTCTGGCTCCTGGTTCGGACGCAGGCCCATGCCACCGAACGGCACTGGTTTGCCGCCCGCAACAGAGTCGCCCTTTAGGCTGAGCTGCGGCACGTTGAACGAGTAGCCGAGCAGCGCTGACCAGCCAGCGCAGATCTGCGACATCATGTACGAGATCAGCACGTCGGCCATCATGTCGTGGCCGTGATGGTTGCTGAGGTGCGAGCCGACGTACAGGTCGGACAGCGCGCGGTCTGGCCGCTCAAAGTACGAGTCGTACATGACTCCCTTGGCGCTGATGTGCGGGACGTCGTAGAACTGGGCCACAGCATTGTGAAGCAGCTCGGGGCCGGCATAGCCGTTCTGCGCCTGCACCTGGGGACTAAAGTGTCCGAAGATGATGACGGCGGGGTGCTCGGGACGCTGCAGAATGGAGCGAACGAGCAGCTCAAAGTACTGCAGATACTCGTGGTCGCTATCGTCAGCTCTGACGAAGATGACGCTTACTTTGGATCCGAGGTGTCAAACTCTAGAATAACGAGGTCGGTCCGGTCGGGCAAGTGGTTCTTGGAGCAGTACGCATAGTACGCCGAGTCAGTCCGCTTGACTGCGCCGTTTGTGAGCTCATTGTCCCGGTTCGGGAACACGCTGTTCCACCAGTTATAGAAGCGCGCGGGGAAGCACTCGGGTGCGATCGGGTCGTCTCCTGCGCCGTGGCAGGCGGAGATGGAGCCGCCGAGGACTGAGATCGTGGTGGGATTGCCGCTCATGGCTTTGCGGAGGACGCGCTGGACCCGCGCACCGGTGCCGAGGTGCACGCGCGACCGAAGGAGCTCATACTGCCCTCGGCGCGCAGCAATAGCATCGCCAGGGCCGAACACGGGGCAAAAGTCGAACGGGGCCGGGTCTGTCGCCGAGGTGTTGACATAGTTGCGCGGCTCCAGCTCGCTAATTTCGTCGATGGTGGGATTGGACACGGTCGTCCCAGTTGCTTCAGTCAGCTTGGCAGGCCGGGAGACACTCACGGACTAAGAGCTTGGTCAGGAGGAGAAAGCCGATAACGAGCGATACCGCTAGCCACGCTCGTTGGGACAAGCCTGGCGTTAGCCGACGCATTCTCGGCGGGGAAGAGCAAGTATGCGGTCCAGACCATCTCCAGAGGCCCATGCAGACGCCTCAACCCACGGGGTACTCACCAAGCCGGCCTCCATTCCGCCTAAAGACTCGCTGAGCCCAGCTGCTCTTATCGCGCAGTGCCGCATTGATACTTGCGGCATTCAAGCTCGCAAAGCCGGTTCCGGGACCACCCCGCTTCTCCTTGATCTCTTTCGGGGCGTGATCGTGAATATGCCCATGGGCGACTGCTGCAGAACCGAGGTCCAGCCGCTCGGTGTAGTGCGCTGCCGGCGTGTCGAGTTCCGGCGTCGGTGGGGCCTGATTCGGCTGGCGAGGGCGCAAGGACATGTCGGACAGCACGACAAGGTGGATCTAAAGGAATCGTAGGCGCCAAGAGCGCCGGTTGGGAAGAGTGCGCAGGTTCCACGGGGTCGCGCGGCCAAGGTGGAGGGAACGACCGCCAGCGACGCGCCAGGCTCGGTCGGCTGTGTTTTGGATCTGACAGTCGTGCCACTCGTAAGATTGTCGTGCTCGCTGTCGTGCGCGTTGCGTCTCGTGCTCGCTGCCTTGGATGGAGAGGAGAGCGATGGCAGGAAAGAATGGACGTGTCGTGGCTTGATTGTGGTAATTGATCTTTTCGTGGCGTGCCTGGGGGGATTCCCGTGCCCCTTGCCAGCTCAAACCTAATGCAAGTCCAAGGGAATTAGAATATTCGCTAATGCCTGCGATCGACCATTACGCCATGACCGAGGTCGAGCATATCAACCGAGACACAAGATATGGATACAGCACTAGTACAAGCTAGACACGAGCGCGCTTCACAGCCCGACCGGCATCCTCCCCATCGTCATCATCTTCCAAGGGATCATGCCACACAGCATCCGTGGCAGTGCGTTCTGGATCTGCTTCGACGCTGGGAGACCTCGTCGGTCCAGTCTCCTCAGGCCGTTTCGGTGTCGGCGGCGTAGCGGGGGGATGGTCATCGACGAGGTCATCCGGCATAGGAGCCTCCTCGAGGTCTGTCGCGTCCTTGGCAACAGGCGACTCTGCCAGAGCAGGCTCCAGCGGAGGCGAGGGGTCAACGACGATCACAACGTCGTCTTGAGGTTCTGGGGGTGCACTCGCGCCTGGTGTCGATGGCACCGTGACATTCGTCCCAGCTGGGGCCAATCCTGCGCCGGCCGTCTGCTGCCCCGGCGCTGACTTCTTCCCGCTGCCACCAGCCATGAAAGGCTTGTTGAACGCGTCGAGGAGCGAGACGATCTTGACCTTGCCGAGTCCCTTGACGGCATTGAGCGAGTGGTTGCTCTGCTTTGCGATATTGGCGAAGGACTGCTGTCAGCTTTAAGGGAGGCCGACCAACCTACCCCGAACTCTGCGGCGATTGCCTCGGCATTCGACTTGTTCACCTTCCTCCCGCTCGTGAGCACATGTTCCAGCTGGGAAGAGTAGGTCTGGTGGATCCTCTCCTTGAGGCTGTCGGCGGACTTGTGCTCGTACGCTTTCAGCGTGGTCAGATACTGTGCCGCTTCCTCGTTTCTGTGGTCAGCTTCAACACGAAGGACATGTTAGCTGGACTAGCGAGCTTGACGAGGAAGAAAAGACTCACGACCAAGCGACCAGAAGCGTCAACCCGTTCACAACGCAGACCTTTGTCAACTCTCTCAGAGATTGCTGGTGCTCGTTCTGTCGTCAGCTGAGATCGAGCAACCAGCTAAAGTAGGCTCACTATGTCACAGAGTACGAGCAAGATGCGCAGGTTGTACATCTGCCGCATTTTCTCAATCCGCGAATGGATATACTCGGGGTGCAACCGATGGTACTTCAGTCTGCCGTCAGGAGTAGCTACATGCATCAACGGACGACAGGAAGAGGACGCCGTTGTGAGCCCCGACCTGGTAGTCCACGACGATATCGCCAATCTCCATGCCTACATTTCGGATAAGAGGGAGGACGGGGTTGCGTCTCTGCGCGTCAGCAACAGATGCGGGGACTATGAGCGAAGAGTACGAAGGAAGCCGGTAGGGATTGGAAGTACGCACCTGCAACACACTGTAGATGATGGCATTCTTGCTCGCCGCGGGCCTGTTGACGGGTTTCACTGGCGCCGTACTCGTGCTCGCCTCCGGCTCTGGCTCTGGCTCGGCAGTGTTGACAGGCTTGACCGGCGGCAGACCGCCAGAGGCATTTCGGTTCGCTGCTGCTGATGGAACATGGGTCGTGCGCGGGAGAGACGAGGCTGCTTGAAAGCCTGGTGCTGCTGGCGTACTTGACGAGCTCGCTGCTGGCGCTGGTGGCGGCTCCATGTTGCAGTGAGAAAGTTGATGATGCTCAAAGATGGTATGGTCCAAGGTAGCTGACGTAGGATGACCCCGTGGGGTGGTGGTGCCTGAGATGGTAGGTGCCAACTACTGCCGCCGTTTCTGCTGCCTAGTATATGCCACTGAGAGAGAAACTGCTACCAGCGCTGCATCGCACTATCAAAGTATCTATACGAAACTAAGCCTGATTCCCTAGTACTGCAAACGTTCCGTCAACAGGCGCCTACCGTCCACGGCCGTTCTGCAGCTCGCGCTCGAGAGCCGAGCCGGGGTGCTCGTCTCGATCGCCGTGCTTGTTGACAGTCTCGTGGAAGGCGGGTCCGACGCCAGCGCCGGGCTGCTGCGGCGGATGCGGGGCAGGCGGCAGCTCGTGACTGGAATCAGTTTCCGATGGCAGGTTCGATCCGCTGAATACTCACGCAGGCGCCTGCGGCACGGGCATGACGTGTTGCCTCACGAGGTTACGGAAAGACCGCACCTCGTCGACGATAAGATCGCGCATGCCGTTTGTCGTGTCCTCGCGCTCGAAGCCGAAATCGAACGGCACCTCGCACACCGGCTCGTCGACGGGGTCGTGCCAAACCTTGAGGTACTCGTGGTTGAGCGCCTCCTCGCACGAGTATCGCCTGGCGGGGTCGAAGCAGAGGAGCTTCTCCAAAAGGTCGAGCGCGAGGTCCGTTGCTTGCGGGTAGAGGGTGCGGAACTTGATGCGAGGCTTGATGGGGAGCGAGCGGATGTAGCTGTGGTCAGCTTTGTGAGGCCTCCTGTAGCTTACTCCTGGGCTCGGGGAGAGCCGACGCGGCGCAGCGTGTCCTCTGTCGGCGTGCCGAGGTGGTTCAGAATGCGGTTCAGCTGGTCGACGTAGTCGTCGCCCTTGAAAATGGGCTTGCCGCCAAGGAGCTCGGCGAGGATGCAGCCAACCGACCACATGTCGACTGTTTGTGAGCTTACAGCCACCATTGCCAGCTCACTGCTCGACGTGTAGTTTGCAAAGCTGAGCATAATCTCGGGCGCGCGGTACCAGCGCGTCGCAACGTCTGGCGGTCAGTGGCAGCCCAACCACCTTGACTCACACTCGGTCATGAAGCCCGCCTGACCCTGCTCAGTCTGCACGGCGCCGGGCTGGAAGCCACGGGCGAGACCAAAGTCACAGATCTTGAGCTCGCAGTCGGCGTTGACGAGCAGGTTGCCGGGCTTGAGGTCACGGTGAAGAACGTTCGCCGAGTGGATGTATTTCAGACCACAGAGAGTCTGGTACAAGAAGCTCTGGAAGTGGGCGTCGGACAGCGGCTGGCCAGAGCGGATCTGCCATCAGCTTGGGCTATCAGGGGTACGCACGATGGCGTGCAGGTCAGCCTCCATGAGCTCCTCGTACAGGTAGACCTCGTTGAACATGCCCGATCCAGGCGGATCGAACACAATGTCCATGTCGTAGAGGCTGGTGTCAGCTAGATCCAGAGAGAAGTCAGCTCACCAAGTGATGTTCTTGTGCCCGCGGAAGTGGTGCAGCAGGCGGAGCTCACGGAGGCAGCGCTTGGTGAGGATCTGGGTCAGCTTAACATCGGATGTCATGCAGCTCACCTTCTTGGTGAAGACATTAGTGACCTTCTTCACTGCGCATGTTTCACCAGTCTGCGCATGCCGGGCCGATGCTACACACCTGCTATCAGTGCATTCCAGGTTAGAGCGACTCACCCGTAAGCACCCTGTCCGAGCTCCTTGACGAGCTGCCACGGCTGCTGGAGCACGCTGTGATTAGTGAAATCCACCAACGCGCTCACTATACGTTGCTGGTGGTCTGGAAAACCTGCCTCGGCGTGTTGTCCATGATGAGATCGAGTTGGATGGAGGACTGAGGGAGTGGGAGAAGCGGACAATGTCGAAGTGGGCACGCGTGTATTTATGGCGCGGCGGCGTCGGCTGACTCGGCGAGATGGCTCTGTGGAATGCTCGTGCCGTACACGGTCTCAACAGTCGAGTAGAACGGCAGAGTAGTGCTCGGCGTCGTTGTCGGCGTGGTGGAATGAGATGACTCCCTGGGGTGAAACACGCCACCTACCGCGCCTCCACACAGGATTCAGGAACGGCGATCTCTGGAACGTGGGTGCCACGCGATTCTCGCGCGACTGTCTTCTAATTGCTTCCGCTCGTCGGGCAGCCAAAACAACAACATCGCGGCTCGGCAACAATGTCCAGCACCACCTGCTCCTCAGTATTCAACATAATCAAGAATGCCTCCCAAGAAGCGGTCCAAGGAGAATATTTCGCCGAGCGTCGATGGTGTCAAGGACGTAGAACGTGAGCTTGGTCGATTCTACACGAGCTCATCTCAGTTGGCCCACCACCGTCGAAGCGCGGACGAGCAAAGAAGGTCCAAGCTGCCGACGAAGGTATCGACATGGAAGAGCATGTACCAATGCGCGCTTCCACGTCCACGCCGCATGACGCCTCCTCAGGCGAGCTGCAACGGGTAGGTTCAGGAACCTGTGGCACCTAACTAACAACAGCAACGCGACGACTGCTCGCGGTTGAGGAAGGAGCGCGACACATTTGCGGCCCAGCTTGAAAAGCTGACTCAATTGCGAGAGTCTAATGCAGAGTCGCTACTAGAGAAATACAAGGAGGCAGCAGAGAAGCGGGCAAAGGGTGAGTTATCGCATGTCCATGTCTGACATTCCAGTCCAAGATGCCGTCATCGAGAAGTGGAAGGCTCTGAATGAGAAGCAGAGTGCAAAGGTTCAAGCTTTGGAAGAGGAGCTCGGCGAGACCAAGGCAACGCTGGCCAAGGTGGAAGCATCAAGAGCGCCGCCGACTTTTGATGCGAAACTGGACAGCAAGAGCGCGAAGGAGCTCAGGGAGGAGGTGTACAAGCTGCGGGATCTTGCCAAGGCGAAGGAGGCGGACAGTGAGGCGACACGATTACCAGTAGCTGACCCGCAGTTGAGACAGTGAAGAAGGAACTGACGGCAGAGGTCGAGCACTCTCGCAAGCTCATGGAGGCGCAGCCGCGTGCGGCATCCAAAGCGCCAGTATCAAATGCCCAACCCTCCCCAGAGACCGCAAAGCTCATCGAGCTGTACGAGGATGTGACCCGACTCGACGTTCACAACGTCAGCATCAAGCCGCGCAAAGCGGGCGACGAGCCCGTCTTCACATGCGTGCAGACCGTCGGCAACAGGAGTAGGCTGGGGAGAGTCACACGCAGCTGACAACAGACTACCAGTTCAAGCTTCGACTGTTCAAGCAGTTTGACCGCAAGGCAAACCAGTGGGAGCGCTCTGTCGAGATCATACCACTGGACATTCAGAATGAGACCGACAAGAGGTTCCTGGAGCGTCTCGGGCCGTTTTCCCATGGCTTCATCATCCCGCGCGACCAACTGGGCGAGGCTTGGAAGCAGCTTTGTGCGCGAATGAGTCCAGAGGGAAAGTTCGAGGAGCCTATTCTGGATTGATTATTGGAGGCGGGTTGTGTGGTTTACTCTGTGGCTTGGGGGGTGTATGCTAGTCTGGTGATGCTACCTCTGGGATTTGTGCAGCTGGCCCGCCATGACATGGTACGTGAAGCAGATGGGACATGAGAACCAAGCTGGCGTTACTTGTCGCCCACCAGAACGTATCGAGAACTAGAGCTGTGTACATGCAATGCAATGCTAAACCTACACCTTCGACCTCCCTACTGACCCTCGATAGCTGGTGCCTCGACACCGGCCTCGACCTCCGGCAGCCCCGAGTTCAGCTCGTCGCGCAGACGGTGCAGCTCGGCAAACAGCTGCGAGCGCAGCTGGCGGCCAAAGGGTGTCAATTGGGATGGGGGTCGGGAGAGCTTCGATCAGACGTGCCGCTCAGATGTACTCACAAGCAGACCCTCGATGCCACCCGACTTCATGACGCTCTTCATGTCCCTCGTGTTCATCTTGACCTTGGCGAGCTGGGGGAAGCGGTCCTTCTGTGCCGCACCCGCGGCAGAGGACTCGGCGAGGATGAGAGTCTCGTCGATGGCGCCACCGAGGACGTTGACGGGGAGGTTGAAGCGCTTCGAGTTGGGCTTCCACCATCGACGCGTCTTGTGCAGCGAGTGCGGGACATTGTTGCCTGCCGTCCGTTGCGGGATGGGCACGATGGCGGGATTGGTCGCGCGCTCGAGCAGCGGGCGGGCCGCGAGGGCGGCTCTGGACGTGGACATGGTTGTTATCGATCTCACGATGTCGGAACTCGTCGAAATCTCAGTGGAGGTCTGGCGGAAAATGCCACATTCTAAACTCCGAGGCGTCTCACAGCCCCGCGTGGTAGACACGTGCCAAGCGTGGTACTAGCCCATTTCTGACGTCAGCCAGTATTGGTGTAGTCCTCCCAACATCGCCGACCGTGCTAGCGCTCCGCGTGCTCCATGGTCCGCACTGCAGCATGCGACGTCGAGCACTGGTTGCTGCGCGAAGCCGTCTTGGCAAGCCTCTACATCCACGCTGAGAGCCGGCTGAATCCGATCCGACGCAGGCGGAATGCCTCCAACCTCACTGCCTCACTGAGACAGCACCGCCATAATAGCAACTAGGAGCGGCAAGAGTCACGCTCCTGCAGCACTTCTCCACAGCTCACTACTGACCGGGGCTACTTATATGCCAGGTTCCTGGGGTAGTCTCAACCAACGCTCACCATGTTGTTCATTCATCTCGCCCTCGCCACACTTGCACAGCAGGTCCTTGCTGTTCCCGTCACTCCAGTTACTGTGACCCCAATCACAAATGCGCCGTCGTCCAGACCGACAACGGTGCACCCGATCACTGTCACTCGAGTGAACCCTCCCCCTCCTCCCATGGAGTCGCTCCTTTCCATGATCAACCAAACATGGTCGCACATGGACGCCGTCATCGACTACTCGGGAGAGTGGAACACCTCGTGGGAGTACGCCGGCAAGGTCTCTACCTCAAACCACACTACCGTTCAGTCCGGTGCTAGCTTTGCGTTCGAGTTTGAGGGTGTCGGCTACTCTGTCATCGGCCACCTCGAGGGCCGAGCGAATGTGACTATCAACGGTAACTCGACGGAGCTGCACACGGATTCCAACGGCACATTGCTCCAGCACATGAACACCACCACCGGGATGCTGTATCGTGTCAACGTGACGCTTCTTGAAGGCAGCTTGACACTGGGTAGCGTGAACATTGCCGTCGACGTCAAGAAGTAAGTTACTCTCTTGCCGGGTTAGTTGACAAAAAGCGGTAGGTCGCCCACGTACGTCCCATACTACGTCCTTCTGCAGAGGCAGCAGCCCTCAGACTCGAAGGCGCTCCTTCCCATCTCTGGCGGGCCTAATGGATCGTGGACCCCTGTGGAGTATGATACTGGCCTGCCTGGTCACAAGAGTGCGTTTCAACTTGTGCTTTGAGCTGACCCACAGCTACCACTCGCGGCCTGCAGGCCGACACCACGAATGGGACGGCAACCTTCAGACTCAACCTCCCGCCATTCACCAACTTTATCACGCTTCGTGGCGCGACCTCCCCCAACGCCCAACCGTTCAACGTCACTGTTGACCCTCCAGTAGCCAACTGGAACGCCTCCACCAGCCACACTACCAACAGCACCTTCCTCGCACCGTCGAACCTCTTCAGCTGGAAGATCGACCCGACGAACCTCACAACCGTGACGCTCCATGCCGGCAACGGCACCGTCTTCTGGGGCATCAACTACTGGACGGAAGCGCAGATCCAGAACGGCACAGCTTGACCTACGTAGCCTGCAGTCCGCCATAGTCCTACCTATGTAGCCTTCAGTCCACCGTGGACCTCACCATGTACAACCAAGAAGTGCCTCGGAATGCGGACCAACTCGCCTCCGCCGGCTACTTGACCAACCTCCAGCGACCGGCACAACGTCAGAACCGCCCACTTCGCCCACAAACATGGCAAGGCTCAGGCTCTTCCCCATCTTCCTCGTCGCCATCGCAGCGTGGTACGGCAAGGGCATCTACGACCGCGCGGCGACGATTGGCGTCTTCCGCAAGCCGTACAACCTGCATGGCACGGGTGAGATCCGTCGCATCGCCGACACGATCAACGCCGAGGACTTGCACTACGATGCGCGTTCGGGACTCATCTATGCTGCCGCACAGGACCGCGACGGCACGCGCGCGACCTGGTTCCCCCCGCTCGCCAACTTTGGCAACCCAAAGGATGCGTATGGCGGCGGTCTCCGCGTGATTGACCCAAAGGTGAGCCTTCCCTTCCCCGTGCCACCGCTGACGACAGACCTTTACGGCTAAGCGTCTCAAGCTTGAGGGGTTCTCTGGCCCGTTCAACACACACGGCATCGACATCTTCCACGACCCCTCTCGCCCGGATGCGCTCTACATCCACGCCGTGAACCACGCGCCGAACGCCGCCTGGGCCGCGTCCGAGCCCCGCGACGCGGACGCAAAGGAGAAGGCGCACTCGCGCGTCGAAATCTTCCACCACCTTGTCGGCTCTGACAGCGCGCAGCACATTCGCACGGTCCTCCACGAGCTCATCTTCACGCCCAACGACATCTTCTCCGTCGGCCCGACGAGCTTCTACGTCACCAACGACCACAAACACCGCGAGGGCAAGCTGCGTTTCGTGGAGACGCTGCTTACGCGCTCGCTCGCACCGTGGAGCAGCACGATCTACGTCGACGCAGACGCACACGAGGACGGCGCGGACGGCGTGCGTGCAAAGGTCGCCATTGCGTCGCTGCACAACAACAATGGCCTTGGTCATGGGCCCGACGGCAGCGTCATCCTCTGCGACGCGGCCGGAGGCGTTGCCTACTTTGCCAAGATCAATGACGACCACACCCTGCACGTGTTTGACGAGGAGAAGATCCCGGGCACTATCGACAACCCCTTCTGGTTCGAGGACCCGTACCCCACTGTCGGGCGGGACAGGAGTGGGCTTCTCCTCGCCGGGCTGACGCGTGGCGTCGATCTCGATGGCGCGATCGAGCACGGCAGTGCTATTCCCACACTTGTCTGGCTCACCTCTGGCCGCCCGGTCGAGAGCGGCAAGCACGAGATGGACTCGCAGGTCATCTTTGCGGATGACGGCAAGGTGCTCAACTCGGCCAGTGCCGGTGTCCTGCTTGCCATCGACCCCAAGACGAACGGCGGCAAGAAGCAGGCCTGGCTCTTTGCGTCTGGCTTTGCGTCCGAGGCCGTCATCGCCGTCAAGGTTGATCTCTAGGCGTCCCGTCGGCAGACAACATCTGTTCATACAAAGTCTATAAGAACACATCTGTCTATGAAACAGTGACAATCTCTAGTCTGCGCGGCATTCTTGACCATGTCCCTGGTCTCATCGTCCGCAGAGGGAGGTTCCCCGAATGACACGTAATTCCACCTCCACCTCCTGTGGAAGTCATGGGCGACGCGCTCAGACATCGTCCATCACCTACAATGGCAGAGCAGCAAGTAAACATCACGGATCTGAACCCGGAGCAGCTGCAGGAAGTGAAGAAGCAGCTCGACGAGGTATGCTCTCAAGAAGGAAGAGCTGACGGCAGGAACTGGACCACTTGACGAGCTCGTTTGCGCAGCTCAAGCAGGCGCAGGCCAAGTTCCGCGGGTGTGTAGGCGATATCGACGAGCTGCGGCCGGAGACTGCGAGTGAGTCCAGTTCTAGGAGGCGGGAGAGGCAGCTGGTGGTTGTCCGTTGCATGAGGGAAGAGGTCAAGGGCCTCGGCTGACGGCAGAAACCGAGGTGCTCGTCCCGCTTACGTCCTCGCTGTACGTGCCCGGCAAGCTTGGGGACGTGGAGCACGTCGTGGTAGACGTTGGCACTGGGTACTACGTACGAAAGGTGAGTAATCTCGTACGCTAGCCTCCTCGGAGTGTCTAGCCCCACTCCCAGCTTGCGATCGCAGCTGACGCCAGACCCGCGACGAGGCCAAGAAGCACTACACGGCCAAGTCGGACTTTGTCCAGTCCAACCTCGAGACGCTGCAGAAGACCATCGAGCGGAAACAGGAGAATGTCCAGAGTGTCGTGCAGGTGCTGCAAATGAAACTTCAGCAGCAGCAGGGGCAGGGCCAGCCTGCCAACGCTTAGTATCATTCGGAGGGGAGTCATGTACCATGCATCTAGGAGCGCTGCTCCTGTATACCCATATCCCATGCGCCTATGCCCAACCTCCTCAATTCCTCCATTCGGGTTGCTTGCGGAACTACATGGGCACACCGACGCCGAGCCGCCGGCGCATATGCCACTGGATCTCAATGTAGTCCCTCTCATTATCCGGCGTGATGAGGCCGTGACGGAGGAAGAAGTCGACGAGTATCAGGCCGCAGTTGGGCTTGAACTCGCCAACGATCAGCTCGCGCCACACGTCGGCCGTGTCCATGAGCTGCAATCAGCTACGCGCGTGCACGCCTTCGAGCTGAGCTCACCATGAACGACTCGACCTCGTCGTCGTTCGGATGCGGCTCGACGTAGATCGGGTCGCTGCGCGGCGGGAGCTCGAGGTCGTACAGGTATCAATCGTCAGCCTCCCTCCTCATCTGGGCCCACTCAATCTCTGCACGTCAGCTCGCTGAGAGAAAATGAAGCTCACCAGGCTGCAGAAACCCAGCTTCGGTGATGTAGAAGTATGTCGAAACACCAACGTTCCTGCCGTTAGTCCACGTCTAGGTCAGAACGCACTTGCAGCACCGCTTCACGAGGTCCTCGGGGAGACTGGCCTCCTCCATGCATTCCTTCACCATCGTTTCCCGCGGGCCCATACCCGCTGTGATGCCTCCTGCCACCGTGTTGTCCAGCTTGCCTGGCCAGGTCGCCTTGGTAGGACTGCGCCGGGGCACCCAGATCTTCATGCGCCTCTCGGGCCCAGAGGTGTCGTATTCGTATGCTATCGTCAGTCTTTATAGTGCCAATCAAGCTGAGACGGTAGCGACAGTAAGCTAGTGAGGACGACAACGTCCTCGGGCCTGCCGTATTGGACGGACAACTCACCAGTCATGTGGACACCAAATGTCGCGAACCCGAAGACGGCGCACGCAGCGCGCTCGCACGCAAACGCAGCGTTGGCAAAGGGCGCGTTCGGGGCGTCTTTCAGCGCAGCCGAGCGCTTGTCCGCGTAGATCGCATACAGCTCGTTTCGCCAGCCTGCGATCAGCTTCCTGTTCTGACTCCCACCCGTCCCGCACCTCGGACGGATCCCCTATCTTCCCTCCTTCTCTCCCTCACGGCCCCTTCCTAGCTCCTCGAGCCGTACGTACCATCAAGAGCAGCCTTGAACCTGTCCTCCTTCCGCCATCGCGCTGCGCTAGCGGCAATGGCGCGATCCATAACCTCCCGACCGCCCTTCATGACCTCTGGCGTGAACGACACGCACGCCACCTCCCTGTCCCTGCGGTGGAACGCAAAAGGACACCCAGTGATCCTCTCCTCCTCCAAGAGCGCGTCCACGACGGTTGGCCGCAACAGGCCTACCGGCGTGAGGTTGGCCTGCCAGTCCTCCCGGCAGACGTGGAAGGGCACGTATCGCTCTCCAGTGCTAGGGTGGTGCGTCGGCCACGCGCCGGCGAAGGCGGGAAAGTTGTCCGCGGCCAGGACGACGTCCAGCGCGCTCTTCGTGGTGCTCATGGTGCAAAGTCAGATGTCGGAACGTGTATGGCGTCACGGTTGAGCTTGTCAACATCTCAGGCACGCCTTCTCTGTGGAACACGACATCAGCTTGAACAGACTTGATGAGGAACATGCATGCTACGATGTCTAACCCGATAACGGCAGCCCACAGACGTCGCAGTCTGTCGCTCCGGGATCGTTGATGAAGGTACAATGCGGGCACGCCTTGGGCCCTCCGCCGCCGCCACCACCGCCTGAAGCAGGAGTCTGGGTGCCGGACGCCGCAGCGCTGCCACGCACTCCCGAGCCACTTGGAGAGTCCATGCCCATCCCCGCAAACTGGTCGGCAGGGACGCCTTCAACCGCCGCCGTGGACTCGGCGATCGTTAACAGCGTCTGCCACCCGCCCGTTGCGAACAAGTGCTCTCGCGCGGCGCCGTTCTCCTGGTGGTGGTGCGCCGTGGCCACCTTGCAGAGCAGCTTCTGCTCGTCCGCCGAGAAGGGGCCGTGCATGCACAGGAACGACACCAGGTGCCAGTCGGACAGCCAGCGCTCGACTGCGTCCTTGATCCGTGCTGGCCAAGTTGAGGTGTCGCCGACCGCCAAGTCAGAGCCACGCAGGAGCTTGACAAGCTCGCGCACCACAACCTCCATGCTCTGGTCATGCAGGCCTGGCCGGTTCTCGACGGGGAAGGAGGACGACAGGAAGAGCGGGTCTGGAGAGTTGGGGAAGCCGTGCGTGATCTGTTGTCAGCTGAGCCAGCCATTTGGAACTTGCGTTGACGAAGAGATACTCTACTGGGAATGTCGGCTTGGCGGGCAGCTTAACCTGGATGCCGTACTCGTTCTTGAAGCTGTAGAAGACATCGGGAATGTACTCGCCTTGGCTCGGCGTGCGGACGCGTACTGTTCCAGGGTCCACGCTTGCTTCGACGGTATTCGCCTTCACCATTGCCTCACATTGCTCCGATGCTTGCCACGCAATGACATCGACTTGGCCGTCCTCTGTGCCTGTCAAGCAGCAGGTAACCCAGCGAGACGAGAAATAGCCTGTCGACGATGCCTTGGTAGGCAATGGGTGGTCGACCTGGTACTTGGCGCTTGCGAGCATCTCCAGAGCGGAGGCAGTGAAGCTCTGCGCGTGCCGCTTGTACAACGTCTTGGTGATGTCTTCTGGGTCACTAATATTAGCTAACCAAGAGAGTCTAAGCTCACGGAGTCAGGTCGGTGTAGATCATCCCAACCACTTGCAGACCCTTCTCACACCAAGAAGCCACCTCAGTCACGCGGCTCTCGTCCGACCACGGAGTCTCGACAGTCAACCCGTCCAGCTCGCCTTCCTGCTTAGGCTCCCAGATGGCCTCGACGACCGCCTTAACACCCATAGGCACCTTGTCGTACTTGTCATAGTGCCCGATGAGGAAGCCGAATCGTTGGGTGCCGGTGCGGCGCCAGGCTGTGAGAATAGTGTCGATCAAGGAGGGGCTCGCAAACTCGACGTGGTCGACCATGCGGAACGGCTGGGAGTGGAGGGTAAGCGCCGAAGGCTGACACTTGGAACAGATGCCGTCTGGAAACGGAGGATGGGATCCTGTCGGACATGGTGTGAGGACAGACAGCGAAAGGGGCGTGAGTGGTGGAACGTTCTGGGTGGCTGATGGCGGTCGACCGGCGAGGAGCTTTCGCAGGTATGCGTTGTAGGAGAGGTGCTTGATCTGGTTCTCGGCGTGGTACTTGGCATCATATGGCTGGGATTAGTTACATCACCAGCTACACTCACCTCTGCTGGCATGCAATAGTCGCACATACCCTTCTCGCCGTGGCGACAGAAGGTTGGGTCCCGCCCGCGCTCGATCTTGCCCGACTGCTGTGACCAATACACGTCCACATCGGGTTCCACGACGTTGTTGACAACGGAGGAGTGGGTAGCAGGGGTGGCGGACACAGTGTTCACGGAGGAGACAGACTTGGGCATGGTTGAAGAGGTCGACGCAACAGGCGCTGAGCTCGCAGCGTCGAGTGGCTTGTATGAGAGGAAGAGAAGGTCCCCATGGCTGCCAGTCAGATACATGATAATATTTGTATCTTACCTGAAGCCCATGTCAGAAACCTTCCGACCTTGCAACGCTGCCAGAGGCACCTTCTCGCCGCTGGCACCGGGCTGGTTGCTCAGCGTCACTGTTGACGGGTCAGGCTGCGGCTCAGTCTTTGGCACCGTCGCAAGGATAAGATTGCCGAGCTCCTCGCCGGGTGTGTCGGCCTCGACGGTAATACGCGCCGTGCCGGCCGGAGAACGAATACGAAGGAGCTGAGGTCAGCTGCGTCAACACAAGACAGCTCACCATTCTGGAAGCTCGAGCGGATGCTGATGCTGAGAATGCCTCTGGTACTGTTTAATACGCGTCCCAAGCCCGTTACTTGAGTATGAACGCGTTTGTGAGTGATGCTGAAGTGGTAGATGTGGAGAGTCGAGGTTGACGCTGAAAGTGGAGGGCGACAGCACAGACGTCAGTGCGCGGAATCAAATTTACGGAGATCAACCACTCTCCGTGTCAGCACTTCCGCTCGGTGTAATCTCGGACCGATTGGTCTGATGATAGCTGAGATGCCGGACGACGGACATTGACCCGGCACAGTCCACTGACTCGAGCATGGCACTTATATTCTTCACAGCAGCCTAGCAGGCTCCCCAGTACCAACATGACAGATACATTCTTACCGCGCCCGTTGGCCGACATCGAGGCGGATCTCAAGACCGCCCTCGCGCCTTCGAGCAATGGCCGGTTGATCGTTCGCCATGTCGCGCGCGACGAGCCGTTCTTCTACTTTGCCGACACCGCCTGGGAGCTGTTCCACCGGCTAGACCGCGCGGAGGCTGAGATGTTCCTCCGCAACCGCGCTGCCAAGGGGTTCAACTCGATCATGATAGTGGTGTTCGCGGAGCATGGGTGGGCAGGCTGAAGGTCGCGCTGATGGCTAGGGGTCTCGACATGCCGAATAGGGATGGCGAGTGGCCCTTTCTGCCAGCACCAGACTCTAATGCAGAACAGTACGTTCCCGACTTGACGCGTCCCAATCCTGGGTACTTTGAGTTTGTGGACTGGGTGGTTGCGCTCGCCTCCAGGCTGGACATGACGATCGCCCTAGTGCCCACGTGGGGCAGGTACATCACTGGGGGATACTACGACGGTCCTATTCTGTTCAATGAGGATAATGCACACTCATTTGGCCGATTCCTCGGCGAGCGCTATCCATTCCACCCGTTCATCCTCGGCGGCGATGCAAATCGGCACTGGTCGAGGGAGTTCCAGTCCGCGCGTAAGGCCGGTAAGGACGTGGGCGAGCTCCCACTCGAAGACTTTGGTCCAGTGTTCGAGGCGATGGCGGCCGGAATCGTCGAGGGCGAGAATGCCGCGAGAGAGCGACTACTGGAGTTGAAGCAGCGAGCAGAAGGATACGAGGCGTTTATGACGTTCCACTCAGCTCAAGGCAAGCTCAGCTGCATCTCATAGCTGACCGCAGTGTGGCACCCGAAAGGCATCCCCACGACTGCAAGTGCGCAATTCCCAGACGCCAAGTGGCTCTCGTTCGATTCAGTCCAAACGGGCCACTACGATGGAAGGCTTGAAGAGGCAACCAGCGCGCAGGGCGGAGCAGGTGGAGACCACCTGTGGTACTCGTCCTCGCCCTACATCCCCATCCGCGAGATGTATGCCACAACACGACCAGACGGCAAGCCGCGACCATGCCTCGATCTTGAGGCGCACTATGAGAACACTCATCACTGGTTCCTGGTGAGGGCTTACCTTGGGCCTGGGCTGATTGCAGTACAACCAGGATCTGTGGACGGCCAGGGATATCAGATGCGGTCTGTGGCAGAGTGTGAGCGACTGGGAAACCGCAGCTGACGGCAGATCTTCGCTGGCGCCTGCGGATACACGTACGGGTGCAATTCAATATGGCAGATGCACAATGACCAGAGCAAGACGCACCCGCCCATCGCTCCCATCGTGAGTTCTGCCGAAGCCGCCCTGGTTGACAGCAGACAACGGCGTATACAAATTGGTACCTCGAGCTCGACCTGCCTGGCGTCATGTATGCTGCGGTCGCACGGAGGATCTGCCTTGCGCTTCCTGACTTCTTCTTGCGCGTGCCGGATCAGTCCTTCATACTGTCCGACACCGAGGAACGGGAGGGAGAGCGTGCCGGCGACAGGCTCGCTGGTGGCATGCGCGGTAAAAGTTGGGCGGCAGTCCATTTGCCTTATGGCGGCCGAGTCGAGGTCGACATTGGCAAGGTGTTGGGAGACACGATTTGGCGTGCTTGGTGGATCGACCCGAGGACTGGCAGTCTGGAGACCTTCAGGAAGGGCAATGGGGGCGTGAGGGAGTTCAATGCTCCGACCGCAGGGAGTCTGGATGATGACTGGATCCTGTTAGTCACTACAGGTGACTGGCCACTTCCTCATCAGTATAGTAATCCTTCGTAAGAATGTAAAGCGATAGCCTGAAGCACATGACAATCACCAGAATGACCTATCCGAGTTGTCCGAGCCATAATACGAGTAGGTCGAGTGCGGTAGCGTAGCAACGTTGACCTGCTGCTCAAACTCCTCGCCCATCCTCAAGCGGTACTGCTCCAGCGCTTCGAACGAGACTCGCGTCTTCCAGCCGTCAAGATTGGGCCGCGCAAGCTGCCTTCGAACCTCGACTTCGACAAAGTGCCAGAAAGTAGCCTCACGCCAGGTCGTCATCTCGTCCGCACCACCCAGGCGTCCTCGAAGGAGAAGTCGATCAAGCGCCGGCAAATTGACAAGTACCAACCGCGCATCCGGGACACGAGTGAGCCACTGCGCCAGTCGCTCCAAAATCGCTTGGAAAGCGTCAGCGTCCTCCTCCCGTAATGCCGTAGGGAAGAGGAGAACATTCTCGCCCATGCTCGGCCACAGGCCACCGCGGAAACCCGCTGCCCAGCGGCGCGCATCGAACGGCAGTACCCAGCGTTTGGCATTTGGTCGTCTTTCGTCGCCGACGCGGTGATATGCTGGGGAGATGGATACAAGAGTTGTTGGGAAGAATGCAAACAAAGCGTCGCCAGCGTCTGCTTCCCGAACGAGACGCGGGCCTGTACTGGTCGTTGCGAGCGCGCGAGTGAAGCGATCCATGTGAGGTAGGAGCGGGAGCCCACCGTCCAAGTCAACGATGCGCACACCTGCCAGTAGTCGGCGCATGGCAGGTGCAGATAGGGCTCGGCGGTGTGTCATCGCGTCTGTCTGCAGGCATATGTCCCGCAGGGCTGGTATGCGTACCCCATCGGCGTCGACAACGGCGTTCGAGCGGATGACTACGTGTTGGACCATTGCGGCGTCGATGCGATCCCGCAGACCAGAAGAGACCGCTCGTAGCGCCAGTAGCGACTTTCTTGGGGCATAGTCAACGACGGCATCCAAGATGTGCGGAAACGCTTCGGCGTCGATACATGGCGACATAGTGGGTTGATGTCGCACGAGGCTGACGGTAGAACTGCAGGAGGACAGTCTCAGCACGAGTATTACCTGTGCTTATTGCGACTGAACCTCCACGGCAGCATAGTGCTCGAGCGAAAAGCAACGCTCCGCAGGTGGAGATGTGACAAACGAGCGCAGTGATCGTCGGCTGTCATCGGCCATATCCGTGAATTCTCCCACGGTAGCTCCAAGTAAGTTGTCCAAGTCTGAAGCGAGCGCAGTTGAGGCTCAGCCTCACCAACTCTCCATGTCAAGGCCCTCCTTCTTCTCGACCTTCAGGTCGGCCTTGCCGAGGCGACCCCTGGGTCGTACGATGTTTAGCCCCTTCGCTTGGGCTGGTCCTCGCGCGGGACCGAGCAATGCGCGACATGCGTCTGGCGTTGTGAGCACCTCATTGCGATCGACACTGTTTCGGCCGATCACGGTTGTGCTCCTGTTCGCGCCAATCCTCACAGGTTACCTGGGCGTATGGCAACTGCAGCGTCTGCAATGGAAGCTGGACCTGATCGACGAGATCGACCGTAACATCTCCAAGGACCCGATCCTGCTGCCCGCTCATGTCAAGTGAGCTAAGTCGTGTACTACGATCTGACCGCAGCATGGGCGCACTTCCCGAATTTGCGTTCCGTCGAGTTCTCCTTCGCGGCAAGTTCATCGGCCCGCCCATTCTGCAAGGGCCCCAAACGCGCGACGGAATTGCAGGATACCACCTGATCCAGCCATTTGACCGCTCCAGCACAGGTGGCAGCACCATTCTGGTCAACCGCGGGTTTATCCTGACTGCTGAGGGTGAAAAGATCCGCACGGGAGAGAAGCCCGTCCCAGGTCTGGGCGCCGATGGCAGCCCAAGTGGCGAAGTCATCGTGGAGGCCATGTTGACAAAGCGCGACCCCAACGCCAAGTCCTACTTCACGCCCGACAACCAGCCCGAGCGCAACGAGTGGTTCTGGAAGGATGTTCCGGAGATGACTGAGTGGGTGGGCGGCGAGGAGAAGGGTGTGCAGCCCCTGCTGGTGGACGTCATCGACAGTAAGCTCGCGGTCATGGGCTTGAGCTGACCGTCAGAGGGTGAGGCACCCGCGTCGATGTTGCTCTCCCAAGGCATCCCTGTGGGCAGGTCACCACAGATTGAGCTGCGGAACCAGCACATGACCTACGCTATCACTTGGTGAGTGCGTTGTCGGAAGTCACTAACGGCAGGTTCTCCCTGTGTGCTGCCACCAGCGTCATGCTGGGTCTTGTTATCCGCCAAGGCCGCACCAAAAAGCTTCCCAACCGCCGGGCATTCCGCGAGGGCAGGTAGCGACATCCCATCATGTAGATGTACTCAATGCATGCAATCACTCATCACTGTTGTCGGTCGTGATGCCAGCTGCCACAAAACACGTGACCTTCACGTGAGTCCTTATTGCAGGTTTGAGATTTGCTTCCGTTCACCCTTTGCCACCTACCCGACTCGCACTCAACCAACAAGGCTCATCAGCACTCGACCATCTTCTTGTCGATTCCATCCTTCTCAAGTCTCTTACACGCCGCGTAGATACCACGAAACGACCGACATGGACCTCTCGTCCCTCGACACCACGCTTCCCCCCGCCCTCGCCGACGCAGAGCGCGACATGGGCGAGAAGTTCAGGGGTAGGTGCTCGTTGCGCAGCTCGAAGAATGGCATTTGCCACCTCGAACGCGCCCATCGCACAGCATGCTAACACGTCGCAGGCGCCGCATTAAGCATCACCACGCTCTACAAGAGCTCCCTGGCATATACCAAGGTGCGTTGGGAGCTTCCCCAGTCCTCTGTGAAGGAATACTGACAAGCAGCAAGCATATCACGTTGGATACTCTGCCGCACTGTGAGTTTCCGGAGCGAGTGCGCGATCGGCAGCCTGCTCTCATGGCAACGCATTTCAACGTGCATGAGGCTCGCCCGCAGGCACGCAAGGAACCGAGAGTGGATGAGAACTACGCTGACATCAGTTCCGATGTTCTTTCAAAGGTGCAATCCGACATTGGCGCCGGCGAGGATGCTGCTGTAGCACTCGCACGGCTGATGGACTGGTCTGAAGCGCGTCAGGTGAGACGAATCGCGCTGCATCCACTGACTCCAGGCTGCGATTCGAACATTTGCGACTGAAGACGATGAGGCGCCACTCCAGGCGCCACGGGCCCAGAGCGCAGCAACATCGATGCCCCAACGGCAAGCGACACCTCAACGTCCCTCCTCTGCGCCCGTGGCAGACGCACGAGCGCGGCTTGCGCGCGATGGCCCCGGCCCATCATCCCTGCGCGAGCAAATGGACGCCGAGGAGTCTACGCCGACCCGCCTTCAGCCAGGCCGACCAGCAAACGCCTCCGCGGTCCTCGAGCGCGTGCCCGAGACGCTCTCAGCGCACGTCCCGTCCTCTTCGCCCCTCCCTTCCCCATCCACATCGACCACACGCCCCCTCGCCGCCCAATCGCGGAGCCAACGGACGTTGCCGCGCCCCGCGTCAAATGTTCCCACGAGCAATTTCAACTTTACTCTTCCCGCCACATTCTCGATCCCCACGCTCGAGCTTCCACCAGCAGGCAGCGGGCCGGCTCAGACTGGGCCGGTGGGCGCCAAGCGGCCGATCATCGACGCGGAGATGGCTGAAGGTCAACCATCGACACCGCGGTCTGGGCGCGCGTCCAAGCGGCGGACATTAATCTCGGCTGAGGATGATAAGGAGCGGGGAAGCGGAGAGCGACGCCGGGGCGGGCCACGGCGCGGACACGGCGGGGCGAGTTTATAATAGATATCAGAAGAGCATGGGGAGACACATAGCATCTGTATTATGTATCACTGCATCGGTGATGAGGCGTCGGTTGGTGATGTAGCGGGTTCCGCTGTGCCGCTTCGTAGTAGATCAATCTGACCTTGAGAGCGTCAGATGGCGAATAGATCTTCATAGAGCGACAGCCATGATGATGCAGACTCAGCACATCGAGTCCACAGGGACCAATAATCACATACATCGGTACGGCGGCATCTACAGCGTCTACATCCACGTCTAACTGAACTTCCACCGATTGCCACAATTCAGGCATGACACAAAGGTCTGTCGTCAGCCTTGTCAGGTCACGCAACTCACGGTCATCGGCTCGTCTGCGGAGCGCGTCTGCATCTGGTAGTAAGTGCAGCGGCGTTGCTGGCACCGGCCGCACTTGAAGGCGTCCGTCTCGGCCTGTCATCAGTCCCATCCTTGACTTCGTCCGTATTGCCGCCCGGGGTACTCACCGCAGTCTCGCCCGCGCTCATCGCCTTGAACAGGTTTTGCTCGGCGATCTGCTGCTTGACCGCCTTCATGCTCTCGGACGCCATGTCCTCCTTGCTCATGCTCGCGACCTTTTCAGCCGAGATATACCCTAATACGATCTCGTTGCGGAGGCCGGGGTTGCCCTTGTCCTTCAGGTTCAGGAAGAGGGAGCGGATTTCTGCTGTCAGCAAGGTGTTGATGGTGTTGACGAGTTGCACGCCACGACCGCCACCCGACGTCGACACTCACTTGCACGGTAATCATTCCCCGTAGAGTAGTTCAGCAGCTTGTGCGCTTCGCGCTCGATGGCGATGGCTCGCTCGATGATGATCTTTGATTCTGCCGTCAGCTCAAGGACACCCTCTGCCAGCTGATACTCACGGGCATTGGAATCCACAGCCAGGGCGTCATACATCATGACGACGCACTTATCCCGCACGGGGTCGCCAGCAGCATCGCTCCCGTCCGACATGAGCTTGTCGACCACGCCATCCTCCTTTGCCGTGCGGGGCTTTGCCCGTGACGAGTCAATTGTGGATAACGGGCCATCGACAGCCTGCGGCGAGTCCTTTCCACCGACAGGCGTCGCGGGACTGGCCTTACCGTCGGCAGCAGCCTTTGTGGAGCTCTTGGAATCCGGCGCCTTACCGCCACCCACAGCCGGTGATGACGGTTTGGCGCGCTTGGACTCGTCCTTCTCAGCACTCTCGGCGTCGCGCTTGCGCTTCATCTTGCTCTTGTCTACCGCCTCCTTCCAAAGCTTGACAATCTCTTTTGCGAGCGACGCAACGCCCGGCGTCGCGTGCTGCCGCAACCTGCCGACGGCCACACCTGCGCGGGACGCCTGCCATCAGTCCGTGTCATTTTGCCCAGCTTACGCGCAGGAGGTCCTCGGTCGGCTCGACATCCGTCTTGAGCTTCTTCAGCAGCCGCAGGACATCCTCGGTCTTGCCAGCCGTGCTCGCGTCATTCATCTCCTTCACGGTCGCCGTAACGGCGGCGGTATCCATGGCCATGATGGAAGTGGAGGTCTGTGTTGTTGATGCGCGGGTATGCGCGAGTGGAGGCGAGTGGGCACTGGTGCCGAGCTGTGGACGCGCTTTAGGCTCCAGACAACGTTTTGGATGCGGTTGGCCTTGGCGACTGTCAATGGAGCGCTTGTACTCGAGGTCGCGCGAGTGATGAGTTGAGGTTGGGAGAGAAAGAAGCAACATGGACTTGGTGTGATCCCCGTCGCCAAGGGAGGTAAATCGCGGAGATCACTCGTTCTCCGCGCATACGCTCCAACAGCATGTGCTGCAGTGGACGAGTCGGATCCGCACTTCTCTGCGCCGTTGACGAGTCGTTCGGCACGTTGCTTACTGACTGTTACTGAGATGAGGATCGTGAACGACGGCGAGGAGCGACGAGACGAGAGCGCCGAAGCTAAAGTGGTTCCTTTGGGCGAGCCTGGCAACCTGTCAGTGGAGCAGCAGCCGCTGCAGCGAGTCCGACCGTGGGGCTACACAGTTTGCCGGGCAGCAGAGCCGTTCTGATAGTAGTGGAGGTCCTCCAACTGGTACATCACCACTGTCGTTGCGATCGGCATTGGCAGCGACGCCGTCACCTATGTACGCCCTGCATGGCGTGCCCTAACTACAGTCCATCATCATTCCCGTGCTGCCCTTCGAGCTCGAGAAGCGAGGATACTCAAATCTCTCGTCCCGTATGGGCTGGCTCCTGTTTGCCCTCTCCTTTGGTCTACTCGCGGCGACACCGCCTGTTGCCTACTTCTTCCATCGACACAAATGGCGCCGAGGACCGCTCGTCGTTGCAGTCATCGTGATGGAGGCCAGCATCCTCCTCTTCATGTTTGCAACCAACTATCGTTCCATGATCGTGGCCCGTGTCATGCAGGGCGCCTGCTCATGTGTGATCTGGACTGGTACGTGGGCCAAGTAAGACCCATGATCAAGAGGTTGATGGGTAGTCGGCTTTGCGCTCATCACCGAGAACATCAGCGACAAGTCCCTCGGTGCGCACATCGGTTTTGCGATGACTGGTGTAACAGTCGGCGCCACTATCGTTAGACTCACAGAATTGTCCACTCTAACCACAGGGTCCGGTAGCTGGTGGAGCAATGTACAAGCAGCTCGGATGGTACGCTCCATACATCTTCTGCCTAGCCATCAACGGCATCGACCTCGTTGCCCGACTCTTGGTCCTGGAGAAGCGGCGCTACGGAGATGATCCAGATGACGTCCAGACCACTGCACTTCCGGAGACAGAGCTGTCACTCTGGGGCGTGCTCAAGGCCATGATGTCAATCACGCGCGGAATCACGGCGCTGTCCATTGCTTTCTTCATTGGTCTCATTTTCGGATCTATCGAGGCGACGTGCGTTTGTCTGCTGGCTCAACAGCGGGAAACTGACAGCAGACTCGCTCTACACGTATACCAAGTGTGGAACAAAAGGTCGGACATCGTTGGCTACATCTTCCGTGAGTGTTGGCTCACCGTCGTGCATCCGCTTCTAACGCTGACGATAGTCGCCGCAGCTATCCCAGAAGCGGTGGTGTCACCTCTCACTGGGCTATCAGGGGACAAGTTCGGCGCGGAGTGGGTCGTTCTGGTGGCATTCGTATTCTACCTCCCGTGGTCCCCGCTTCTCACTCTGCGAGGCCCGCTCGCCGCGTTCTTCGTCTTCTTCTCTCTGGCCAGTGAGTCGGACCACATGATCAATCTAACACAGATGTCGGCGTGGCGATCATGAACACCGCGCTGTCGTTGGAGGTGGCGCTGGTATCCAAGCTGAAGCCCGGAATCAGTGCGATTCCTGAGTACCCTCGTAGACCATCACTGACAGCAGACCAATTCGCAGCGCTCAATGTCGTCTTTTGTGAGTTTATTTATGCGTGAAAGCTAATGCAGCCCTGTCGCTGTCTTTGGGATCCGTCATCGGCGGACAAGTGTATGACCACGTCAGATTTGGATGGAACTTGCTGTGCTGGTGCGTAATTGATACTGCTGGGTTAATGCCAGGCTCGACTTCGGAGGTGCCATTCTCCTGATCATCCCCGCTGTGCTGTTCGTCGGCGAGCGCCCGCTCTTCCTCCGGTGGAGAAAGCGCGAGGAACAGCATGTGGCCTTGGAAGAACATCAAGTGGAGACTCTGGAGGCTTCAGCGAACTCCTCCCAATAACCCGCATATTACGCTGAGAACTCTTACGTCTACATCATATCACTACTCTGTGACTCTACTCTGCATTGCATTGCGCGCGACGGATCTAAGGTCTAACGGTGACTTGACCAGCAGATATGCCAAATCAACCTCGTCGGTGACATCCAACTGTCTAGAACCCCCATTCGACCTCGTGAAACTCGACCTGATTCTTGCCGAGCCACTTTTTGGCCTGCGCCTTCATCTCCTGGAGTTCTTTGGCCTTGGCGGTGGCCTGCTCGAGCATCTGCCCCGAGAGAGGCTCAGCGTCGACGAGGCTGGTAGGAGTGGCAGGGCCCGCGGAGGAGGCAGCCGACGACTCGGAGTCGCTGGCCTCGACATTCTCCTTGGCCTCAGTGACCTGCAGGGCGGCAGCCCACTTGGACCAGAACTCGTAGTCGTGCGCGCGAGCCGAGCACCTGGCATACGAGCCCATGTACTGATCCCACACGCGCCAGAACAGGCCAAAGTTGACGCGGCGGTGCGAGTGGTGCATCTGGTGGTCGCCAGTGGTGAGGATCATGGAGCCGCTGGCCAACGCGATCGGGGCGGCGAAGGGGTGGAAAATAAGCAGCCAGGCGTTGGAGCGGTATCCCGAGTGCCCGATTAGGGTCGAGAACAGGACAAAGGACAGCGGGAGGAGCCAGTAGAACCAGTTGTGACCCGCGATGCGCGTCCAGACGAGCCACGGGAGGCCGACCTGCAGGAAATTCTCGACAATCTCGGCGTGGCCCACGATGTAGACGTGCATTGCGTACGAGTACTCGTGGTGCATTGCGTGCAGGCGGTCGTAGAGGGGCCGGACGACGTGGAACGTTCTGTGGCACCAGTAGAAGAATGTGTCATGGATGACCATGTAGAGGAGCTGGTAGAGGACCATGTGGATTGGATTGAAACTCGACGAAATGGGCTGCTTGCGCTCAAGGTAGATGTAGGAGTAGATGGCCACAGGAACCGTGAAGGACATGCTGTTGGTCCATGCCGTCGCGGCCTGCCGCTCCTTCGGGAGGGGGTAGTATCGTTGTAGTTTACCGCGCTTGTACAGCCATGATGTTCCAGTAAACAGTACCTCACTGTACGCAATAGCCGCTGTGGAAGCAACGACGCCGAGGGCAATGGCAGTGACGAACTTGAGTGACAAGTCGGCGTCTACAAGAAATGGCGTCCCGGGGAGCTGGTAGATGGAGGAGCTCGGGGACAGCTTCGCCATAGCAGCCATTGACAGTTGTGGCACCACGAATGTGGCATTCTGCAGATCTGTGTCAGAATCTAAAACGGAAGGCGCTGAGAGACGCACCATAGTGAAGTGATGGTCAAGGCAGTTTGACAAGAGGGAACTGGAGTCGAAGGACAACGAGCATCCTCGCAGTTATCGCGGCGGTCGACGGCCGAGTGATTGAGCAGGTTTGCACTTGAGGGACTTGAAGCCCCCCATGTGCGGGAGCGGCAAACCGAGGCACAGACTTGGAACCAGAACGCAGGATCTACGAGCGCCTACATACGTGCTGCACTGCAGCCATCGGTGCTGCACCCTGGTCAGGACAAGACAATCACACCGGCGTCGTGGTTGTCGGAATGCGGGACCGCCATTGAAATTTTGAACCCATTCCGGCGGCGGAACTGCTCCCTGTTCAAGGACTGTGAGGACCGTTTACGATAGTGCCTCGCGGATACGCTGGTCGGCAATGTACAAACCTGAAGTACGCATGTACTGACCTGACGATTGGGGTGGGATGGATGGGTGCCGATCAATCTTGCCGGCAGGTGTTTTTCCCTCTGCCGTGCCTCCTGTATGCTTGTCACGCTCACGCACTCTAGAGACGCGGAACTGTAGTAAGGGAGTGGTGCGTTCGGGTAAGCAAGGAGTCAGAGCAACTTCACCCGAGGAAATTTAGCTGCGGAAGACGACTTCGGGTTGGGACTAGTGCCAAGTGCAAAAGGCGACATACCGTGAAACGCACATGAGTATAGTACATGTAGTGGCTGGTTGCCGGGAGACCCGTACTGACCCTGATGCATTACTCCAGGACACCGCCCAGAACGACGAGCTCACGCTCAGTGAGCGCCACAACCACCTCTCGTGCACCAACAAGCGCACTGCCCACGCCGAGGAGCGCTCCCCGCTCGCCTCCGCTGACACCTACGAGGCCCTGCTGTGCTGTGTCCCCGGATGCAGGGTAGTACACATATGCGTTCCCTGTTCCCGCACCAGAACCAGAGTCGAAAGCAAGCACCGTCGTGCCTCTTGTTGAGGTGAGATGCCTCACAAGCCGAAGGTCGCGCTTCGAGCTCAGCACAAACGCCAGCGCTGGCGTGGTGGCTGTGTGCTTCCATGGCGACCGCGCCGGATCCCCGTCTGCGGGAGGGACGAAGAGCAGCCCGTCTACCGCTTGCTTGACGATAATGCCTTGTCCCTCTTCCAGCGCCGAAGTATCCATTGGCAGTGACAGTACGCTCGTCGCCTGCCGGCTCCAGGTGGCCTTTCCCGGCGGGGAGATGTGACCCACGAACGCTGGCCGCCCCACGCTACCGGCCGACAGATCGCTAAGCGGACCGTCTGTTCGATCGCCAAAGTCCTCCCCGTCGTCGATGTCAAAGTCCATCTCCTCGCGTAGGAGCGCTGGCATCGCTGGGTGATTGCCCTGGGGTTCGTCACGGGTGTGTACTTTAGAAAAGCTCTCGCGGATAGCGGCCAGCTGATCTGGTGCGAACGTCTCGGGAACCTCGATGTCCTCGGTATCGCTCTCGTCATCAGCGGGAACGAAGACGGAGGGCCAGCGGGTATTCTCATCCACTTTCGTGAGCGTGAGCTCTAGCTCGGAGGCAGTCGCGTCGTATGTCCACGTTGACTCGTCGACCTTGATGTCGGTCCAGAGAGAGTGTTCTGGTGTCTGCAGGAAAGTGGACAATGCCGGTGAGACCTCGGAGGCGACAGAGAGCATGATGGAGCTCTGCTTGAGAGTCAGGTCAATGTCCTTGCGGGTGGTGGCAGGAGGTACGGGGAAAGTCATGGTGAGCGTTTGGGCGTCCTGCATCCAACGGAACGGATACGCTTTGTCCTCAGGGGGATCAACGTCCATCGCCTCTTCGTCGACCTTGTCGCCCTCTGTCAAGACCTTGTCGTCGCCCATCTCCTCTTCGGGGAGATGAGCACCCAGCCCCAACTTGGACAGGCGCTCCTTCTTCTCCCTCTCTTGCCGTTCCTGGTCTGTCTCGTCGTGCGAACTCCTCGGCGGCTCAAATGCCTCCTCGGAGAGCAGGAGCCAGCCTTCCCGCCAAATGGTCCAGAATGGAAGATCTCCGCCCTGGAGAGTCCAGTTTGCCTCCATCTTTCCAGGTGCCTCGTCCACGCCATTAGGCCTGGTCGGCAGGGTGACCTCCAGCAACTCGAATGAAGTGTGCTTGGGCTTGTACTTGCTCGCAGTGGAGTCAGACTTACTCACAGAACAAGCAAGCAGAAGCCTGTACGCTTCCTCTTCAGCGTGCGCTGCGTAGAGGAGGAAAGGTGATTCGAGATCATATCGCGCGATGAACTGTCCCTGCCAGTCCGCCCCAGTGGCTGTTGTCTGGAGGATGTACAGGCTACCAGAGCCTGTGGACACTGCCCAGACATTGCTTGTGAGAGGCAGGGCGCGGGGAAACTCTGACGAGCCAGCGATAGGTTGGGGTAGAGAGGCTAGTGTCGAGAATGTCGGATTCAGATCATCCTGGTGTCAGTTGCGGCGAGGGCGTAACTAACCCCAAGTTCGAAACCGATGACATTCCAGTCCGCATCAATATACACACCCCGCGAGCCGGACACTTCAATGTGGTTCCAGGAGATCCTCGCACGCATCTCCTTGAAGCCGAGTTGCTGAGCGCCAGGCATCACACGCGACTGCGTTGCGCCAGAACCAGGCAATGGGAATGATTGGAGGTCGACATCGGGATCGAGCGGCCGCAGACGATACGTCTCAAAGCGGGGAAACAGCAGCGTTCGATCAGGTGGCAAGAGCTCTCCTGGACGCGACGGCATCGTGTATGGTGGGCGACAGAGCACAATGAGACTCAGTGGCCACCTCCACTTCAACTTTCGACGTCATTCTGGGAGACGCCCCACTACTTGTACCCGGCTCCGCTATGGATTAATGACTGAAAATGCCAAAAGTATCCGTACTACCACTTACCTGTTGACTGACTGATTTCGGGCCTCCTCCTCCACCTCTACCTCTACCTCACTCTTTGACGAAAAGCCCAGCGTTTGGGCGTATACCCGAGTCGTCTGGAAGATATCTGCGACGTGTGCGATTGGATTCTGCCGAAAGAACGGCGCATAGAGCTTGGTTAGAGCTGCAGCCCCGCGGCAAGGCCCACTTCGTTGGTGGCAATTCGACGCGTGTTCGACATCCAGTTCTAGCTGGCGGAATCATCGTTCCTTGTGAATCAAGTGTAGCTTGGACATCACTATCGCCTGGCGTACCCCTCCTCCTCGACATCCCCTAGATTCTTGACTGCGCCATCACGATGCACCTCCTCAACCTCACCGTCCAGCCGGCCGCCTCGGTCTCGGCGGCTGCCGTGGGCAGCTTCAGCGGCAAGGGCCAAGAGATTCTGGTTGTTCGTGGCTCTACGAGGCTCGAGATCCTCAAGCTGAACCCCGGGACAGGGCTGCGTGAGTGGTGGACGATAAACGTCACTGACTCCAGTTGACTCCATTTGCACGTCCGAGGCATTCGGCACTGTTCGCAGCGTGTTCGCCTTCCGTCTGGCTGGCATGACTAAAGACTATGCCGTCCTCTCATCAGACTCTGGTCGGATGTCCATCGTCGAGCTCGTCATCTCGCCTACGCCACACTTTGAGTCGCTGCACCAGGAGGTCTTTGGCAAGTCGGGCAGCCGACGAACCATCCCTGGCCAGTACCTCGCAGTGGACCCGAAGGGGCGCGCTGTGATGTACGGCGCAATTGAGAAGGCCAAGCTGGTTTACATCCTGAACCGGAACACCGACGGCAAGGTCATTCCCTCTTCGCCATTGGAGGCGCACAAGAACAATGCCATTGTCACCCATGTCGTCGCATGCGACGCGGGTTACGACAACCCCATGTTCGCGGCGCTGGAGAGGGACTATGGCGAGTCTGATCAGGACCCAACAGGCAATGCGTACCGGCAGACAGAGAAGCACCTGACGTTTTACGAGCTGGACCTGGGTCTCAACCACGTTGTGCGCAAGTGGAGCGAGCCGACGGACAGGAGAGCCAACATGCTCGTCCAGGTGCCCGGCGGCCAAAATGCTAACACGGACAGGTTTGACGGACCTGGTGGTGTGCTCGTGTGTGCCGAAGACCACATCATCTGGAAGCACATGGATGCCGACGCTCACCGCGTGCCCATCCCGCGGAGGAGAAACCCTCTTGCGCGCAGGGGAGACGAGAGCAGGGGGTTGATTATTGTTGCGGCGGTCACGCACAAGATCAGGGTAAGCCAGACTGGGAAGCAGAGCTAACTCCCAGGGAGCATTCTTCTTCCTCCTCCAGAGCGAAGACGGCGATCTTTTCAAGGTCACAATCGAGCACGAGGGCGAAGACGTGCGGGCAATGAAGATCAAGTACTTTGACACCGTGCCGGTTGCTACGTCGCTGTGCATCCTCAAGAGTGGCTACCTCTTTGTGGCGAGCGAGTTTGGCGACCAAAACCTGTACCAGTTCCAGAGTCTGGCAGACGACGACGGAGAGAAGGAGTGGGCGTCGACAGACTACCCCAACAACGGCGACTCGCACGAGCCGTTGCCGTATGCCTTCTTCTCGCCGCGGCCACTGCAGAACCTCCTGCTCGCGGACACCATCTCGTCGCTGGACCCCATCCTCGACGGCCAGGTCGTCAACCTCCTCGGCGCGTCGTCGGACACCCCTCAGATCTACGCTGCCTGCGGCCGCGGCCCTCGCAGCACCTTTAGGTCCTTGAAGCACGGTCTGGACGTTAACGTGCTGGTATCCTCGCCGCTGCCGGGTGTGCCAAACGCGGTCTGGACGCTCAAGCTGAGCGAGGATGACGAGTACGACTCGTACATTGTTCTATCCTTCCCGAACGGCACACTGGTGCTCTCCATCGGCGAGACGATCGAGGAGGTGAACGACACTGGCTTCCTTAGCTCTGGCCCGACACTCGCAGTGCAGCAGCTCGGCAACTCGGGTCTGTTGCAGGTCCACCCATACGGCCTGCGGCATATTCGCGCCGCAGACCGCGTGGACGAGTGGCCGGCACCAGCAGGGACAACTATCGTCTCCGCTACGTGCAATAAACGCCAGGTCGTCATCGCCCTGAGCACGGCCGAGCTGGTGTACTTTGAGCTCGACGACGAGGGAAGCCTGAGCGAGTACCAGGAGCGCAAGAGCCTGCCAGGCAATGCGACGTGCGTGAGCATCGCCGACGTGCCCGAGGGTCGCCTTCGCACGCCGTACCTGGCCGTCGGCTGTGACAACCAGACTGTGCACGTCATCTCGCTCGAGCCGGATAACACGCTTGAGACACTCTCGCTGCAGGCTCTTACCGCGCCGCCAAGCGACATCTGCCTTGCGGAGATCTTTGACACGAGTATCGACAAGAATCGTGCGACGATGTTCATGATGATTGGTCTTGTGAACGGTGTTCTTCTGCGAACAGTTGTTGACCCCGTTGATGGGTCCTTGTCCGACACGCGTCTGCGGTTCCTCGGTGCCAAGCCGCCAAGGATTATCCGCACGAACGTCCACGGCTCACCCGCTGTCATGGCATTCTCGTCCAGGTCGTGGCTGCTCTACACCTTCCAGGATCTCCTCCAGACCCAGCCTCTGATCTACGACACGCTCGAGTACGCATGTCACCTGAACGCGAGCATGTGTCCCGACGGTCTGATCGGTATTGCGGGCAACACGCTTCGCATCTTCACTGTCCCCCGACTCGGCACCAAGCTCAAGCAGGACTCCACACCGTTGACGTACACGCCGCGCAAGTTTGTCATGTACCCATACAACACGATCTTTTACGGCATCGAGGCGGACCACAGGACGTATGGCCCAAAGACGATCGAGCGCATTGTGCAGGAGAAGGAGGCTGCGGGCGAGAAGGTGGACCACGCGGTGCTGGATCTTCCGGTGGCAGAGTACGGACGACCACGGGCTGCGGCAGGTCACTGGGCATCGTTGATCCGCGTCTTGGACCCGCTTACCAACACCACCCTGCAAACACTGGAGCTGGACGAGGACGAGGCGGCGTTCTCACTGGCGGTGTGCTGGTTTGAGCGGATGGGCGGCGAACCAGCATTGGTCGTTGGCACCGGTGTCAAGACGACGCTGTTGCCAAAGTCCTGCAAAGAGGGCTGGCTGCGGGTGTACGCGATCAAGGACGAGGGCCGGCGGCTCGAGTTCATGCACAAAACCAAGACCGACGACGTGCCGCTTGCCGTTGCTGCGTTCCAAGGCTTCCTCCTCGCGGGTGTCGGCAAGAGTCTGCGTCTCTACGAGATGGGCAAGAAGGCGCTGCTGCGTAAATGCGAGAACAACGGTTTCCCGACCGGCGTAGTGAGCATCAACGTGATCAACTCGCGCATCATCGTCGGCGACGCGCAAGAATCCACCTTTTACTGCGTCTACCGCTCGATCCCGTCACGACAACTGCTCATCTTTGCCGACGACGCGCAGGCACGCTGGCTCACGGCCGTGTGCAGCGTCGACTACGACACGGTCATGTGCGCGGACAAGTTTGGCAATGTGTTCGTGAACCGCCTCGAGGAGCGGATCAGTGAAAAGGTCGACGACGACCCGACGGGCGCCGGCATTCTGCATGAGAAGGGCTTCCTTATGGGCGCTGCGCACAAGACGGACCTTGTGTGCCACTACAACGTCGGCTCGATTGTCACGAGGTGAGTGAGATGAGACAGACGGGGGATATGATTGCCCGAGTTGATTTGGTTTTGAACCTCCGGCTCGGGTGCCTGGCACCAAGCCAAGGATCTGAATGCTCGGCAGGCCCGGCTTTCTCAGCGGCCTGGAGCTCCTCGCCGATGCCGATGCATGGGACCGCGGTGGGCAGAGCTAACTGCAGTTTGACCAAGGTGTCCGTGGCCCCTGGTGGCCGCGATGTGGTAATGTACACGACGATCTCTGGCGCCGTCGGCGCGCTGATCCCGTTCATCTCCAACGACGATGTCGAGTTTATGACCACGCTCGAGATGGTGAGTACTACCTCGTTAGTCCCAGACAGTCACTGACACTACTTTTTTCGCGTCGCCATCGTGCCATGTTATCTCGGATCTTGCCCGGTATCGTCCGCATCACCCCTGATTCCGACTCGCCCATCAAACACGTCCACTGCTGCGCAACTTTGCCCACCAGCACATCCGGTCGCTCAACACGTCGCTCGTCGGCCGGGACCACCTCGCGTACCGCGGATACTATGCGCCGGTCAAGGGCGTCATCGACGGCGACCTGTGTGAGAGCTTCAACCTGCTGCCGTACCCGCAGCAGCAGGCTATCGCTGCGGATCTGGACCGCAATGTGGGTGAGGTGCTGAAGAAGCTGGAGCAGCTGCGGACGAGTAGTGTGTTCTAGAGAGGGTTGTAGATGGACAGATGGAGGCAGGGACCCGTTACCGCCGGCATGGAGGTGCCTGGTGTCGATAGAGGGGAGATTGCGGAGGACATTTTGTCAGCCTCGGCGATGGCTAGGGGCCGAGGAGGGGGGGGGGGGGGCAGTTCGTAATGAGGAGGGAATACAGATTAGGCAGGGCTATTAGGTCTCCTCGTCTCTTTGTTAGTCATGCCGGAAGCACCCGGGTCGACGCCGTCGAGTAGACACGCCTACACCGCCGGGTCGCCTCGGAGCCAGGGCAGGCCGACACCGGGCGGGCGGAAGCAACTTTCGTCATGCTCCAGTTCGGAATTTCAGTGACGTTGAATGTATAAAGGCGCCGCCGACGACGAGCTCCATCGCCATCAACCACGTCTGTCAACCGGCCACACCTCTTGCTCGCCACTCAACCAGCTACCATGTCCGACACGCGCTATCTCGATGTAGGTCCAAGTCGCTGGCTCCACTGACTCCAGGCTGGAGGCCAGCAGAACGCCTACATGTCGCAGGTCGTCACGGCGGGTCTCAAGGGCGCCGTGCTCGGTCTCGCTGGTTTCATTCCCGCCTCCTACTACGCCAGCAGGCGGTACCCTGCCTTCCGCTCGCTGCCGCTGCCCGGCAAGGCCTTTTTGGGTCTCATGACGATCGTGCCCATCGGCACCGTCTTTGCCGAGAAGGCCGGCGAAAAGTTCATCGCCGCAAACCAGTGGACCGGCGTCGGCCGCAGCGAGCTCGAGCACCAGGCCTACCTGGCCCAGCAGCGCTGGCAGCAGCTCAGCACGAGCCAAAAGATCAAGGACTGGTCCGCCCGGCACCAGTACGCCATCATTGGCGGCTCCTGGGTCGCGTCGCTCGGTATTGCGTTCGGCATCGTCGCGCGCAACAAGTACCAGACCTTCCCGCAGAAGCTCGTCCAGGCGCGTATGTGGGCGCAGGGCCTCACTGTCGGCGTGCTCATTGCGTCGGCCGTGCTGGCTGGCGTCAACTCAAAGGGCAAGAAGCCCGAGCTGCCCCCCGACCACTCGTGGCAGGACATTCTCGAGCAGGGCGGAAACCTTACCAAGGCCGACCGGATCATCCTGCACCACGCCAAAAAGTCGATCCCCCAGGTTACCGTCTAGAGGATGCTGCGTAGACTGCCGTAAGCGACCCGGCCACCTCAACACGAAACCCATCACCGCATTGTCTGTAATAATAGCATGGATCGATCGCATCGGCCTGGGCGTGGTGTGCTGATCTATTGACATGAACCGCCGAGAGATCGCCAGAGACTCGCCGAGGCAATGCCAGGGCACGGACATGGCTTGGGCAACCTGGCATCTCGCTTTGACGCGTCTCGGGGCCGCCAGCTGCCTTGAAGCGGCCACCACAGAGTTTGCACACGACCTTGAGCACACCCGATCAAAGACAGCTCTTCCAAAACCAAACTGCGAACTGGACGTATCGTATGACCTGCGCAGCTGCTCGCAACGCTCAGTTGCCAGTTCTCCGTGCCCGTGTGACCACCATCAGGCCACTCGGACGCTTCTTCCCCGCCGCCCATTTGCCCTTCACCACTCACCAGCAAACCAGCGAGCACCCACCTGCCTTGACACAATCCTTTCTAAGCCTTCCTTCGCTTCCACCAAGATCTGTAACAGAACCCACAACAGCTCCAGCACGGCCATCCCCTGGCCCCGAAGCTTCTCGCCAAGCTGCACACCATCACGCGACCCACTCACAGTCGTACCATACGACTCACCACCTGACAGGTCCTCAGTGTGTCGAAGCGAAATGACCTCCGCTCGGCCACGAGAAGCCTCTCCTGCTGCCACATCCACTCACGCCACAGGTCCGTGCGTCCACACACCGGGCACATCCGGCGCGTACACACCATCAACTGACCTCTCGTCGCCGCCCGATTCTTCTCGCTCGCCACCCCTTTTCGCTTCCCCAGCCCCATTTCGCGCTCTCAGAACGTGCTCGCAGCCTTCCCCGACGCATCCCCAAGCCGGCGACGACCGATCCCCAGCGCTTCTCAGTTGGTATATAAGCCCCTCTCCCTGGACGTGATTGTTCTTCATCCCCTCACTCGACTCACTTTGGCTTTGCCACCGCTGAAGACCTCCCTTCCGAACCGCCACTCCAGCCTTCCTCGCCACCACCCATCTCCACTCACCTCTCCACCCACCATGTCCTTCTCAGACTTCTTCAAAAAGGTCGGCGACGCGGCCAAGCGTGTCGGGCAGAGCGCGCGTAGGTGGCGTACCTGGCGCTAGGGGTCTCCCAGCGCTGGTCGTCGCTCTGCCGTCTGTTCACTCGTCTTCGCCGCCGCACAAGCTCCTCGCCATCACTCCCCCGCCTCTCAACCTTCCTCGCCACCACCCGCTCAAGCTCTCGTCCTTGCATAGCTAGTACGTCTCACTGCCTACTTCAACCTCCAGATGCCTGGGGTCTGGTCTGATCCTAGTCACTGTCCATCAACTCACCTCGCCATCATCCGAGTACGATCGTCCTCAAGCGTCTGTTCTCCAAGTCTCGTCCGTCCTCAAGCCTCATCTACACTCCAGCATGCAAGGTGGGTTCCCACACGCCGGTCACGGATCTGTAACAGTAGCATGTACCATAGTTCTTGTTTTGCCGTGCTGATACCAGTTTTTCCGTCCTCTGTCGGACCAAGTCTCTCGAGCTTTGTGAGCTCCCCCAAGTCCTACCCAAACTAACAGACCAGCACGCCCCCTCCATACCCGCACTCTACAAGTGATAGCCACTCGATACCAACTCTCAAGGTGGGTAACCACTCAGTCTGCGGTCAGCTTGCGGTCGTCATTTCGGCCGCGGTCCTGGTCCTGGTTCTGGTCCTGGTCCTTCGGCAGTGGTCCTTGTTCGGCCGTAAGATGTTGGCTGACTCTAGGTGCCGACTCCGTCCCAGCATTGGAAGATCTTCCAAGGTGATCATTCACTCAGCCTTTCAAGTCTTCTTCGGCAGTTTCTCGGCAGTCCCTCAGCAGTCCCTCGGCAGCGGCCGTAGACGCGGCTGACAATAGGCGTTCACCACTCAAGCTCCCGCTTCCGTACCTCTCGGTCTGTCAAGGTGGGTCACCACCACCAGTCTGGCCAGGGCTCTTGGGCTTTAGGTCTTTGGCATCCATAGTTCCTGTTTCAGGCTGAATCCAGTTGCTCGACACCATTCGCATCAAGTCTAGTCTCGCTGCCGTCTGTCTCCTAAGGTGGGTAACCACCAGTCTGGTCAGAACTCTGGACTGCTGATATTGGAACTTCGGATATCGAGTTGAATATCCATATGATATGAGTCCGATATTACAGAACTCCTATATCAAACTCCCCACTCTTTAGTCCCGTTTCACAGCTGCCACCAGATGTCTCGGCGCCTGTGTCGACACCCTCCGCATCGAGTCTAGCCTCACTTTGGTCCTGCCTCGTGCGCCTGCTCTGTGAGTTGATCAGGATCACTGGGGGCTCGGGCGGCGCTGACTGTGAAGCTGCCTTTGAGAAGATGAATGTACGACTAGCTCGCCGCTATCGCTTCCCGCCACTCATCCTCTCATCCCTCATCCCTCATCCCTCATCCCTCATCCCTCATCCCTCATCCCCTCACCACCTCATCATCTCTAGCAGGCTTATGCTCTCATCGTCCACAAGCATCTCTCTTGTCTCGAGCATCACCCCGCAGAATCCAAAGGCAAGTGAAGCTCCATCACTATCCAACCACACCACGCCACATCACGCTCCCTCGACACATCCACACTCTCTACAATCACCTTCCTTCGGCGTCATTCATTCAAACACCGTCCTTACAAGCGCAACGCTTTAACAGTACATAATCAACAAAACGTGGTCCCCGCCCGTCGGTACCTGGCTCATCCGCGCTCACATGGTCCCGAGCCAGGCTCTCCTCATTCCCCTCGGTCCTGGATCACTGCTGGCGTCCCCAACATCTCTTGGGAAGCGCTGACAGTTAGGTACCTTCTCCGCCGTCGTTGCGATTTAACTCGATTTTTCCGCATTTTTGGACATTTTTGCTTACTTTTCGCCCACCCCTCGTGAGTCTCCTGCTCACCCTCAAAACACCGAGCCTCGACGCAAGGCTGCCGTACCTCCCGCCCCTCCGACTCTCGCGTCAGGCCCATCTCAGGACTCCTCGACATTGGCTCGTCAGCCTGACTGCCGCGGAGGCGTTCAGTGGAATGTGAGTCTCTGCCACGCAAAGCCTCACGCGCCATGACCATGTCAGGGTGTCTAGTATCAGCTCGTCTGGGTCAATCTCAGAAGCTCCCAGCCTCTTCCCGTCTTTCCTTCCCCTCAAAGTCGCCTCACTTTGAAGCGAAGGACGATGGTTCGAGAGCTAAAGTCGGCCGGGTGATCTTTCACTTGGGCCAGCGGCAGGTGCTCTTACCTGTTTCACTCTCCACTTCGTATCATTGCCGGCATTACCACTTTCCAGAACCACAACTTCCCGGCATTATCATTGCAGCATCGCACTTCCCGGCACCACAACTTTAGCATCGCATTTCCCGGCACCACAACCCAAGTATCGCAGTTCCTGGCATTATCCCCCGCAGTTTCCCGGCTCTCACCACCCCCACACAATCTTCATAGATTATCCCGGAAATAGCTGACGCTAGATGGGTCACGGCGTAACCCTCTTGTCGGCGCTTGGAGTGTGAGAATCAGTGAGTAATCACTCACTTCGTTGTCGGTGTTCTCCAAGCTGGTCGCCAAAGTGTGCCCCTCGGGGTGCCCCAAAGCGAAGGGGCTACGCGACCACGTCGATGGAGCCACCTAAGCTAAGCTGTTAATCATGGCCATGAGCCTGTGCCCGTTCTGCCGTTTGTTCCCAAGCGCCCTGTCCTCTTCCCACCCTTCGCCCCATCTTTCCCCCAAGCTAAGCTGGGGTCACACGACCACGTCGATGTGACTATCTATACAGCAAAGCTGCTCGAATCCCTCACTCCTCTCATCTTTACTCCTCCAAGCTGTCACTCTAAAGCGCCAACCTCCTTGTTCGAAGCTGCAATCTCCACCCCTTCGGCGAAGCTGACCCTAGCCGCCGCAACACGCGACGCTCCCTTCCCGTCCAGGCGCCACCCAGCCCGGCTGCGTCACTAAGGTGGGTCTTTGGCCTGATCACCTGAAGACCCACGGACTCGACTCGACCACGTCGAGCCGAGGGCTGGCATCGACAACAGTCGGTGCAGCAGAAGAGACTCGGCACGATGTCGCCAGGCCTATTTCCACGCTATGGCGACTCGAGGCTGCCAGGCACATTTCTCGCTATGGCAACTCGAGTGTAGAGTTCTCTCCTGCCCGAGCGACCAGCTTCGCTCGGGTTCGGCTGTTGCAGGCTCGCTATCTGCGGCAGCCACTGCCCCGACCTCGGTCCCAGCACCCCCCAGACAAGCGCAGCCGTTCGGCGCGAGGCACCTTTCTCGTCTCGGCCGTCCACCCCCAGGGCCAGCCGTTTGGCCGAGATCTACTCTACGTCTCGGCTGGCAGCCCCACTCGCTATCATTCATCCCAGTCGAGAAGCCGTGTCTCGGCGTCCGCCTCCTACGCCACCTTATATCCCAGTCAGCCCGTTCCGGCCTGGCGTTCACCACCATCGTGCGATCCACATCCAACCAATCAATTTTTTTTCCTGCTGCACTCACTTGTCGAAGCTGCCACCAGATCCACGTCGTGCCCCTCCCCTGGACTGCCTTCAACCCTACGTTGCCGTCGAACGACTGCTCACTGTGAGTTTTCTCGCTCAGTCAACGGCACTGGGTTCTTGGGTTCAGGCAGTGTCTACGATGTCGAGAAGGATATAGGGCTGGGGTGACCATGTCATGTCCCGGTCCGACCGCGGTGACCATGTCATCACCGGTTGTTGTTGGCGGAAAGCTCGTCTGCCCTCCTCCCTGGCGTCCGATTCCAATGGCTAACTGTAGGTGTTTGAGCCGTCTGCCGTCTCGCCCCGTTCGAGTCAAGCATCCGGTTGGAGCTCTCGCCTCACAGTCCTACCGGAGGCATGTGCGCCAGAGGGGTCTTGTCAAGTGGATGAACAGTAGTCGGGGACCATGTATGTGCTGCAGTTAGCATTATCTGAGAATGGGCGTCAGCCGTCAGAATGATCATGCACGCGTGAACCTGCAGCAGCCTCAAGCTGGCGCTGGCACTCGGCGAGTCGTTAGGGCAGATCAATCGCCCAGTTTTCGGGACAAGCTCGAGAAATTCAGGCGAACATCCCACTCATCGATCGCAGAATCCCATGCCGCCCGGAAACAGCGAAATCAGTCGGAAAGCCAGAAATTTGTCCACGGCCTCCAGCCAAAGTCCAGGTTTCTTGAAGAAAGTAGGGAATTCGGCCCAGGCTTCAGCGTGATATGGCGATTTACGAGCAAAGTCAGTCTTACTCAATACCGAAGCGCTAAAGTCTCAAGTCAGACCGATAGAGTCCATGAGCTGCAGCGGAAACTCGAGTCTCGCCAGAAATCTCAGACGTTCCCGAGGGCAAGACTCTCAGAAATCACATCAGGCGTGAAATTCAGTAAGCTCGCCCACGTCCCCAGCGAACACGCTCGCATCGTCCACTGGGCCGCTGTGTGGTTCGGCAGTCGTCTAATGTCGGACTGCGCCGTCACCTTGCGGACTGCCGCCGCTGCAACGGACATCGATCCTGTAGCAGACGCCTCGCGCCGCGTGCGTGACTCGGCCCGTCCATGCACAACTTTCGTCCTCGCCCTCTTCCCCCGTCCTCCCGCCCCAGTCCTCAGCATCTACCTCGCTCCCATGGCCTGCCTCATCCTTTTACCGCTCACCATTGTCCTCTGCTGCCAGAAGTTCCCTCCTGCTCACTTCCTGTCGCTGCCAGCTGCCGCGATACAGCCCTCGCGACCACCACCGCGCCGTCTGCACCTCCCCTCCGCCGGCATGATCTCGCACCCCACGTCAACGACGCTCTGGAGCGACGAGGATCCTACGTCCCCTAGGCCCTGGCCGCCTCGTCCGCCGACGCCGCACCCCGGCCCGCAGCCCAACGGCTACTAATGGACAAGAGGCGAGGTTCCAGTGGAGAAGAATAGGCGTAGAAGTCGAGACGAGTTAGATTCCTGAGTAGAGCATTCTTCAGTGCAGTCAGTCGCGCTGGAGATACAGTACATCCTACAACAAAAGCTTGTCCACGCTCACTGGCTCTGCAGCGGCCGTATCCGCGCAAGCACAAAGGTCACGAGGCCCGGCGCGTCGTTCATATCCACGGCCTTCTGCAGCGGCGCCTCGAGGTCAATCTCAGCACCCGAAACCTGGCATCAGCGTCCCTCTTCTTCAGAACTCACCCTCGCATCCGCCAATTGCCGATTCTCGTCAAAGAACAGCACCAGCTCCACCACGCCGCGCTTCTTCCCGCCGGCGTTGTACTCAATCAGCAGCTCGCTGTCGCTGATGGCCCGTGCGTCCCGGATGCCAAGAAGAGCACGATACGCAGCGAGACTCGAAGCATACCACATGCCGAGCTCGTGGGCCCGCGTGCCATTTCCGCCCGCCTCGCGCTGCTTGCGCACCTCGTCTGCCCGCGCCTCTTCGCGTTCGCGTTCGCGCTCGAGCCGCTTGACCTCCTTTGTCTTCAGCGAGACCTTCTCACGCAGCGTATCCGATGCGGCATCCGCTGCGCCGATCTCGTCCGTGAGCCGCTGGATCTCGGACGTCTGCTCCTCGAGGCGCGCGATGGCCTGGTCCGTCGTCATGCGCTGCGTGTCAGTATCGAGCGGGGGAAGGCATACCTTCTCCGGCGGGTGCGTGCCCTTTAGCCGTGCGAGCTCTAGCTCCATTTCGCTGATCGCCTTGTGCAGCGCCGACACTTCGGCTGTGTCAGTCACGAGCTTTGCGTGAACTGCCATCAGCATACCCAGGCGGCGAGCGACATACCCTCTGCATTCTCCCGACTGAGCGCTAACGCCTCGACGCGCATGGTCTCGACATCCTTCTTGATCGTCTTGACTTTGGCCTTCTTGGCCAGCCATGTTTGTTCTACCGTCAGCGGCCAGGCTCCTCACGTTGTCGCCCAGAGCCTTCCACTTACCGAGCTCCTCAATCTCCCCAGGCCGTACAGGCGTCGGCTCGTCTCCTGTGATTTGGTACAGGAACGAGCGCTTCTCTTCCTGCGCGAGATACTTGCGCTTCAGGCGTCGGAAGTATTCCTATCATCAGCACCATCCACCGGAAACGCACCTTCGCCTCGCCCGTCTCTGCGGCTACCTGGCGCGGATCTTTGATGGGCCAGTGGTTCCAGCCCGTAATCTCGCCGCGCATCACGCGCTCGCGCCACTCGGTGCGGTGCCGCTGGAGATGCGTGCTCTCGGCGGCAGTCTTGACCAGTCTGCCATCAGCGACGTCTTTAGCAGGGCTCACTCGACGGCAGTGGAGTACATCTCCGCGTGATCCGGGTTCATCGTTGCTGATAATCTTGCCATCGTGCCAGAATGTACGTCGTACTCGGCGTCGAGCGTATTGTTGTTGTTGTGAGCGCGGGTGGAGGTTGTTGACACGCGACTGACTTTTCGGCATTTCGGCAATTAACGTCAAGCCACCAGCGTGGCACTATCTAGATCCTATGCAATGCATGTCTTCTACACTTCTACCGCAACACAGCCTGCACGCTCGCGTCCGTCTCGTACCGATGGATAGTGCGCATGAGCTCGCGTGCCTCGCGGGCAGGACGTGCGATGACACCAACGTCGCTGCCAACGGACGCCTGCACCTTGCGTACAATGTCGTCGACGCAGTCGAGATCGTAGAACGCGTCCGGCGCCGCCTCGAGCAGGGCCACAATCGTCGTGCTGACCAGCGGCGTCGGCGGGGCCTGAGCACCAAGGAAGGTGTCCACAATCGGACGGATAGCCTCGGGGTCGTGCTTCGCCAGACCAGACACAACGGAGGCGACGGCCTTGTTGTAGCTGTCGCCGCGCGACTCCGCGAATGCCTCCTCCACCAGCTCGATGATAGACGTCTTCGCTGCCGGGCCAATGTTCTTACCGGCGCTGTTGCACACGGCGCCAAGGGCGGTGAGGACTGACGGCGCGACATCCCTCTCAGCGCTACGCACGCCGCCGATCAGCTCCGTGATCAGCGGGTCAACACGCGGCTGGTGCTTCATCAGCTCGCCAAGACCTGCAGCTGCACGCGATCGCACGGACAGTGCCGCGGGGTCGGACGCAGACTTGACGAACGTGCGCGTAAGCTGCGGGTGGAACGGGCGAACGAGCTGGGGAACCTCTTCGAGAAGGACAGTGAGCGTGAGCAGACTGGCGTCAGTTTACGCCCGCACCTGCAACTTACATGGCACCCTTGATCTGCGGCGCGATGGATTGACCAGAGATAACACGGATAAGCGGACCAGTGAGCTGAATGATGTAGGGCTTGATCGCGGCCTCGGTCGTGCGCTGGACGAGGTCTCCGATACCGAGGGCGGCCTGCTCGCGCTGCTCCTGCGTGCCGCTGAGGACACCTGCGAGGAGAACGGGCACGATGGACTGCACGCCCTTCGGTCGCGAGAAACCGGGCACAGTCCGACCAGGGGCGCCAGTACCCTCGATAGAGCGACGGAGAGGCACCACGAGCGTCTCGAGCTCGTTCTTGTCGATGCCCTTGATGAAGTGCTCCAGCGCCTCCCACGCGGCCGTGACGACCTCGTCGACGCTGTCGTCGAACAGGGAGACCAGAATGCGGATCCAGTCGACACGGTAGTCCTCCGTGTCGGCCTCGGTGACTTGGCACAGAGTGCCAAAGATCCGGCACGCCGTGGCGCGACGCTTGGGGTTGACATCCTTGGCCCAGCCGATGAGGAGCATCTCGAGGTTGTGCACGCCGTCCGAGTCCTCCACGGAAGCACAAAGTGCCTCCACGGCGCCGTCGAGCTCCTCGCGAACGTCCTCGGCCGGGTTGGCCTCGAGCGACTTGACGACGGCGGTAAGAATCGAGTCGATGCGACGGTTGAGCGCAGCGCCGGCAACACGTACAAGCGAGCCGAGAGCGCGAGCATTGAATGCGCTGATCGGCTGTGTGGTGAGGGTAGGCAGAAGAACGGGGAAGACGCTGTTTGCGCGCACGGCCATGACTTCCTTCAGGGCCTGGAGGGCAGTCTCCGAGCTCTCGCCGGGATTGCGCATCGCCTCGAGCAGAGTCGGGATTGTCTGGTCGATCGCCTTCGCACCCATGTGCTGCTGCATGACGTCGAAGGTGCGAGCGGCGGCCGCGCGGACGTTCGGTGCCGAGTCGACAAGAGCGCCACGGACGGAGTTGATGATGGCGTCTTCGTGAGCCTCAATGGCGTCCTTGGACGCAGCGACCATGACGTCCGAGAAGGCAAGACAAGCGCCCTCCTTGGTGCGCGCGTCTTCCGAGGAGATGGCGTTGCGGAGGATGGGCATAAGCTCGCCGATAATGCGCTCGCCGTTCTTCCTGCAGAGCTCGCCAACGGTGCGGGATGCGGTCTGAAGTAAGCTTGTGCGGAGAAGGCCAAAGCTTACCTCCTGCTGGTCGAGAGAAGTGCTGCCGAGCAGCGACACGAGAAGCTGCATGAGCACGGGAAGAATCTCGCGTGTGGTGCGAGGGGTGTCTGATCGTCAGCATCGAGTCAAACTCGCACCTACTGTGCACAAGTGCCTTCCAGATGTGAATAGACGACTGGCGGACACTGCTGACTGCGTCCTGGCGGACAATGTACAGCGTGGCGAGGACACGGTCGCGGCGCTCCTGCCCAAGAGTGTCGAGGAGGGCCTTGCGAGCCTGGTCGGCACCGCGAGCAGAAGTCTCGTCCTCGTCGAGTTCGACCTTGCCGCTGATACCAGTGACGCGGTACAGCAGCTCGCCAGTGAGCGAGATGGACGATTGCTGATGTCAGCTTCCACAGCCACATCAAACTCACCCTGATGCGCCACGAGCTGTCGAGCATACCCTTCTCGAGCTCGGGAAGGAGCAGCTCGATCGCCTTGCCAGAGTAGTTGGCAATGATCATCTTACCAGCGCGCATAGATGCCTCACGGACTGTCGTCAGCTACGCCCGGAACTTCCAGCTCACCATACTCAGAGTCGTCGGCGAGACCATTGAGGATAGGCTGGATAATCCTGGCAAGGTGAGGCGCGAAACGGTGACCGAAAGTGGCAGGAAGGTAGATGAGGAGCGAGATAAAGCCCTCACGCACGTACGCGCGCGGGCTGGACGTGCTGGCAATGACCTCGGGCAAGAGTGCCTCGAGGCGGTCCATACCGAGACCCGAGAGGACCTCGGACAGACCCTGCGCGGCACCCTGCCGGTCCACACCGCTGGTGTCGCTGCGGAGCATCTGGAGAAGACGGGTGACGAGGTCGGGGAAGTTGTTCTCGCCCAGACGCTCGACAAGCGTACCCAGCGACTTGGCAGCAGTGGCACGTGCCTCGGGGACGGGATCGACGAGGACGTCGTGGACCAGAGGCATGAGCTCGTTGAGGTACGGGACCAGGTCGCGCGACTCGGTCAGAGATGCCCTGTACGTCAGCTGATATTCTGCGGCTCGTAACCCACATGTTACCGATGATCTGGACAGATTTGCGCTTCGTCTCCGAGCTGCGCTGGCGGAGACCGCGATCAATGATGGGCATGACAAGAGCCAGCGAAGGGGCATCCAAGTAGTGCTCGAAGGTGGTCTTCAGCAGTGCAGAGAGCGCCGCGTTGGTCTTGGCAGTCGGATCCGCGAGGGCCTTCATGAGAGTGCTCTGCATCGACTTGACCTCGGGGTTGCTGAGAACCTCGCCGAAACGCTTCAGACTGGCGTTGGCGGCAGTCTTGACCTGTGCGTGCGAGTCGTTGATGACGCCGGTCAAGTGGGGGATGATGGTCGGCAGGGACAGGGAGAGCTGGCGCGGGGCACAGAATGCCATAGAACTGGAGTTAGCTGAAGCGAACACGAGTCAGCTCACCCAAGAAGCTCGATAGATCCCTTCTTCGTGCGCCACTGCTTCTCCTCGAGCGCCTCGAGCAGAGTGGGAAGGATGAGCTTGACACAGTGGCCAGAGATACGCGACATGATGACCTTGGCGGCGTACTGCGTGGCCTCACGGACGTAGGTGTTGCTGTCGCCGAACGCGGCGAGCAGGCTGGGAATGAGCTTGACGATGTACGGCTCGAACACGCGGCCAAGAGTGGCAGAGAGCGTCTCGAAAGCGAGAAGCGCACCCTCGCGCGCCTCGAAGGAGCCCTTGTCGTCCACAGCCTCCTGGAGCTTGTCCATCAGGTCGTACTCCTTCAGCGCACGCAGACCACGGCCCTTGATCACGCCGGCCAGACCGTAGGCGGCACCGCGACGGTGAGCGTACTTTTGCCCCGTGGTGAGGGTAGAGTACAGGCGGTCGACGAGGTATTCGACCTCCTCGGAGGACATGCCTGCGACGAGGGCGGGGAGACAGTCGGCAACTGCGGATTGGACAAGCTCGGACGGCGTGTTGAGCGCCTCCACGAGCCTGTCGACGACGGTGGGAATGCGCTCGTCGTTCGCCTCGAGGTGACCAGCAAGACGGCCAAAGAGGACAACGACACCCTCCTGGATGTAGTCGTTCGTCTGGGAGGACGAGCTCTTGCCGAGGTATCCCTCAAACATGGCCATTAGGCCAGAGATGTCCTTGCCGCCGTGCGTGTCGATGAGAGCGGTAGCGGCGTCGAGCATGGTGCGGCGCACCTCCTCGTTACGGTCTCCGAGAGCCTCTTTTTTGATGAGGAAGTCGAGCAGAGGGGAGACCTCGGCGTCGGGGACGAGGGGAGCGAGCTTCTGCAGTGTCGACGCGATGGCCACGCGCGACTCCCACTGGTCTGGCCGGTTGACAGTCTCGGGGATGAGCATGCCAAACTTGTCAAACTCGGGCATGAGAACCTTGGCCTTCTCGACATACAGCTCCTCGACGCCCTTGATCGTCGCGCCAATCTGCGAGGGGTATTGCTGCGCGGCGTCGGCCAGGGCAGCGGCAGCGCCCATGCGAGCAGCTGCGCTGGGGCTGCCGAGGTAGCTGATGAGAGTGCTGAGGTAGGTCTCCTCGGGCACGTCAAGGCCGTTTTCCTCCCAGACGTTCGAGGCGAGCGTAGCACACTGCTCGTCCAGATCGTGGGTGGCGATGAACAGCTCCTCAGAGTAGTTGAGATCCGTGAGGTCGACCGGCTGAAGAGCGTTGAGGGCAGAATTACGCACATTTGCGTCAGCCGAGAGAACGCCAGCGACGAGCGCCTTGATCTCCTCCGGAGTAGCAACGTCCTGGATGGCGTCACCAATATCGGCGAGGGCAGCAGAGGCGTCCTTGGCAAGACGGGAGTGGCTGCCAATAATGTGGAGCAGGTCCTTGATGGTCTGGAGGCGGGGGTAGTTGCCGTCAAGGAACTCGCCAGCGCACGAACCAATGATGCCGACCACGAGGGTGAGCTGCTCCTGCGCCTGCTCGCTCTGAGGCGACTCGCAGCCGACACCACCAAGAGCAACGACACGTGACATGAGCATGCTCGCGAGGGTGAATGTGGTGCTGTCGAGGGGAGTCTGGGCAGCGACGAAGTGAACCTGGTGAAGAATGCGGGTGACGAGCTCCCCAACGTCCTCGTCCAAGTAGTCCTCGGGGATGAAGGGCGTGTTGTAGCTGCGAAGAAGGGCAGCAGCGAGGAGACGGCGGTACTCGCCTAGGCGGTCATTTGCGAGTGAGCTGAGTTTCTGTGGGTCAGCACCAGCAAGATCTGTCACCCACAATGAAGACGTCGAATGCGCGCGAGTCAACGAGGAATGCACCCGGGCCGAGGACGCTCTTGAGCAGGAGATCGGCGAGCGTGCTCAGCTGAGCCTCGACTGCGCTGACGTGCGAGTCAGTCAAGCTGGCGACTAGCTCCATGCCGCGCCGAAGCTTGGCCTGAGTGGTAGCGATCTGCTTCCTCGTCTCGGTCTCCTTGGCGATCTGGGCAGCCACGAGAGCCCTGTCCTGCTTGGAGAGGTTCGTCTTGACCGCGGTCGCCTTCTTTTTGGCAAGCTCGTCGCGCACCTCCTGCTCCCACTTGTCCATGTTGTAGTTGCGGCTGTTCTTGTTCTCGACCTGGTCCTTCTTGGGCGCCAGGACATCGACGTACATCTGGTCAGCGGGTGATGCCCAGATACCACGCTCCTCGAGACCAATGAACTCCAGTGCCTCGGGGTCGAGGTCAGATCGGATCTTGTCAAGGACGTCCGAGACAAACTCGACATCGATGAAAGCGAGCGTGGCAATGGCGCGGTAGGCAGCCTGCGCAAAGCGAGTGTCCTGACGTTAGTGGCACTTGAAGAAGTTGGCTCACCGAAGGCGGCGCGGCAGCGGCATCCCAGAGACGGCTGAGGACATCCTCGTGCTTGAGAGACACAACGGTGGCCGCATCCAGTCCGAGAGCCTGGACAAGCGAGATCCACGAAACCTGCGCGCTCTCGCCGATCTCTGGGTGGTGGGCGAGCACAACGAGGTCAGCGGCGATGTCCTCGCGAATGTGCTTATCCGCTTTGTCGGCAGGGGGCATGGCGGCGATGAGCAGACGGCCAATCTCGCGAGAACGGACTGGAGGAGCATCTTCATCCTCGCCCACTTGGCGCTTCGCCCGCGCAGCGGCGCGGAGGTCATCTTGCATGCGCAGCCAGGCGGCCAGCGCCTCACGGACGACCTGCGCTGTGAGCTTCGGCTGCAATGCAGCGAGCTCTGTAACGGTCGCATAGGCCTCACGGCGGACGTCGACGTGCTTCGACTCGAAGGCAAGGTGGATGATTGCGAGACCGAGAGCAACGCGAACCGCCTCTTCGTCGAGCTTGGAGCCGCCCGCTACGATCACGCGCAGAGCACGCAAAAGCCACTGCTCGTCCTCTGCTGTGGAGAGCTTGATGTAAGCCTTGTCGTTGAGGAGGAATGACGGCTTGGGGCTAAGCGTGAGGATGCCTTGCATCGGCGCGCTGGAAGCGAGCTTGGATGCCGATGTGACGTTCTGGAGCGGGCCAAGGCCGAGCGCGACGGCGACGTAGCCCTCGAGGAAGCCGGCAGAATTGGCGGGAGGGTTACCGGACGCAGTCTTGAGATTGTTCTCCAGTGCGGGAACAAAGGTGGCGACGAGCTTCTGGCCTTCGCCGGACAGCTCCTTGTCGCCGACATATGTGGACCAAACCGCAGTGCCGATGGCGTTGGACACGGCGCGGCGAGCGGGCAGTTTAGTCGAGGCGAGCTCCTTCGCGAGCGCAGTTGCGGACGCAGCAGCCATGGGCTGCTCTGAAGTGACAACGTTCGACAGGTGCTTGCCGAGCGCGCCGCCCAGAGCATTAAGGGCGTGCTCGTTTGCCTCCTTGGTAATGAGCGGGGGAAGGGTGTCAACAACAACCGACGACGCCGCTTCAGGGATCGTCGCGACCATGGTGTAGATCGCCACGCGCTGCTCGGCGCTGGCGCTCTTGCCTGCCTTGGGCAGCGCCAGCAGCTCGGTCGCGAGCTTCGCAAGGGATTCCGGCTTCGATGTCCGGCGCACGACAGCTTTGAGCAGAACAATCGACTTTGCTCGCGTCTCCGCGTTGGACGACTTTGACGCGCTCAAGATCTGGGGCACGAGCTTTGCCGGGATGACGGAAGAGAGATCAATGTCACAGCTGTCAAGGAGGTCGGACACGACTGTGGTTAACACTTGGCAGGCGGCCAGTCTCACGAGGAAGAGCAACCTCTGGTGATCGCAGCAGCATCCGCTCGCCGGTAGGGATGAGCTTGTCGGTGAGATCAGCCTCGGTGACAAAGTTGGAAAGGAACTCTTGAAGGGCAAGCTGAGCAGTTAGCATGACAGCACCATGTAACTCACGGGAGCATGCGGTGGCAGGACAGTCTTCGTGCTCAAGATATTAGTAGAGTAGTAGTTTAAAATTGCGTCCTGATGTCAGGTGCCGAATTGCCTCTTGGCGCACCTTCTCCTTCTCGACGAATGTCCGTCCCTCCGCCATGCTCTTGGGCACCTTGCCGGTTGTCAGGCGCAAGCACACGCCAACAACGTGGCCGAGGAGCACAGCCGCGCGTGCTGGCACTGGCGCCTTTACGAGAATCAGGATGACCTTTGGCAATGCCTCGCGCAATGGCCGCAGGACGCGCCATACCCGCACATTCAGCTTGTGCAGCACGCGCCCCTTCTTGTTGCCCTTGAGCGTGCTTGCGCGCAGCTCAATGGCGTCGAGAACGGTCGCAAGAACGAGGACGAGGTCGGAGAACTGGGAAGAGGTGATGAAAGCGTCTCCGCGCGTGCTTCGAAGAGTGCTGATGAGGGAGAGGATGAGCATGAGCTGGGGTTGCAGAGACAGCGGCGTGGACGACTTGGGCGACGCAACGGCCTTGTCAACCTCGGCTGCCGACCACTTGACGAGCTTGTCGCCCAGCTTCATCGGCGCTTGTTGCCTCTCATCCCTGCTCACAAGCTCCATCAGGACGCGCACGACATTCTCAATCGCCCTGAGCTCCGCCAGCGCCGTCAAGGATCCGAGCAGGGCCATGAACAGCGGCGGTGTCTGCTGCGCGGGTGGTGCTGTCGTCAGTTGCGGCGAAGTCTTCAACTCACAATCGTCAGACACGTAGAGATACCTCGCGGCGAACTGCTCTCTCCTCACTTGGCTGCGGTCCTGCAGCGCAGGCTTGACTTTGGGCAACACCTCGTCCCAGTCGATATTTACCTCACGTGTGCTCGCCTCTGGAGCCGGTTCATCGTCCTCATCCTCCTCTTCTGGCTCGTCGTGTGCCGCGACCTCGCCAGCCTCAGAGGGCTCGGTGATGTCCGACTCCTCAGACTCGGAATCGTACGCCTCGGACTTTGGCTTGGACGAGCCGAGCCAGGTGCCAACCTTGTCCTTGGCTGGCATGTCCGCTTGGGCGTGAAGCTTCTTGAACGGCTTGGTGGTCGGAATGGCGGACTAGGCGAAGGGGGAGGGGGAAAAAGAGTAAGGAGAACGCTGTACGGGGTCGTATAGCGTCTCTTTTAGGGAATATCGACCTGTTCGAACTTGAACCCAGCTGCAGACCGAGGTGGATGATGAACTCGAGATTTCTGTCAACGAGTTCGAGGTCGAGTTCCAGGAACCGGAGCCGAGTCACGTGGCTAATCTATCTGGTCCCCACGTTGGCTGAACGCCGGCTTCGCGCAGTATGCATGCTGTCTGTGTTGTACATGGTCCCAAAGATCCAATATCTATGCTATTATGCCTGGCCTCCTCGCACCTCACTTGTGCGTCGCTGCGGCACGATCCTCGGACATTAAGCGGAAGAACTGCTAGTCAGCGGTGTGTTGTGTGCGACCATACCTCCAGCATGACGAGGAACATGTACGACTGCATGTCTGGCACGCGCCAGTGCTCCTTGATGAACTTGATGGCATTCTCGGAGATCTCTCTGGCCACATGATCGTGGCTCGGCGTGGAGCCATCGGGTGCGCCGTCAAAGTAGGTCATGATGTCGCTGCGGTTAGAGAGGCCGATTATAAAACCCACTAGACATCAGAATAATCAAATTTGATGGGCACGTAATGGTACCACGGTATGAGCAGTTCGTTGAACCACTCGGGCTGATGTCAGGGGTGACGCACTTGCACTCACATAGAGCGTGCTCTTCAGCACTACGTTGTTGCTCGATAGTAACCTCCTGAAACGCGAGCTCCAGGCATTGCTAATGTCAACTTGGGGTACCGCTTGTAACATACCCATCGACATCAATGGCATACTTTGCCTTCAGTGATGCCGCACCGCGGACAATCGGCTTCCAGTCAAACTCTGCCAGAAGCTCTGCGCAGCTCCCGTCCTCCTCGCTGCACTGCACGGGCCCGCCTGATAGGCCGATGTCGAACCACTTGTCCCTCATGGCCCGGACAGGGATGTTCTTCTCGACAAGTCCACCGCCCTGGTTAACCAAGACGGAGGCTGTGCCATCCGTAGCGTTGTTTGCAAAGTAGTGTAGGCGCTGACGCTGCGATTGTCGCCAGGGGTATTTCTTTTGGTGGCTGATACCTGTCGGAGAGCCACGCTACATTCAGTACAGCCTTGAGTATCACACACCCAGAAGATCTTGGCCTCCTTCTCTTCCCACGGGACAATGTCGACGTCCCCTGTCGTTAGCAGAGTGGGTATCCGACTCACAGTAGACCGCATCAAGCGGGACGCCAACAATGTCCGAGTTGCGCGTAGTGCGGCACACCGAGACGTACGGGGCGAACGGCTGTGCGGCAAAGCGCTCCTCATCCTTGAGTCCGGCGGAATGCTGCAGGTGAGCCTCGTGCGGCTGTGAGACTTACCAGCTCACGAACATCTGGGTTATAGCAGATGTCGATATTCCTGTAAAAGTCGCCCACATAGGTCCTGCCCGTAGGGAATATCGCGTCCCCTGCGTTCAATATCTTGTCCACTGTGGCCTTTTTGAGCGGGGAGTCCAAGGGGCATGTCCAATGCCAACCAGTGGTCCACCTCTGGGCTTCCTCGGCAGCCTTGAACTGAGCCTCAGGCCAGACTACGATGTCAGTATGTTTCGATTTCAGCACTCACGCTTGCCGGCCTGCCCCAACTGCTCTGCGCGGTTCTCAAGGGCATGGCTGCATGTCAGCCTTGGTGTTTGCCCGACTTACTGTGCAAAGGCGCGTGGTCCATCATCTGTGCTAAAGACCATCATGAGAGGCGGCTTCATCGTGAAGAATTCGTTGGGCAGCTTGGGCAGGATAGGGAGGATGAGACCAAGAGTGTTGCTACGATCAGAAAACCTCTCTGCGAGACTCACTTGCAGCGCCAAGACCATCCGTGCGGACCTCCTACCTGCACGCGACCGCGGCCGCGCGTCTCCCAGTCGAACTTTGTCCATTCCCCATCCTCCTCACATGCAGTTCCCATGTCTCCTTGGCCATCGGGAACGAAGGTGAGGGAGAACATGGGCTCCTGCGCAGCCTGTTGCTCCAAACGCTCGCGAAGAGTCGACGGTGGCACGGAGAGATATTTCAGGAATGGCTTGTGTGCCAGGGGGTACAGACTCGGGGCGCGCACAGACTTGTGTTTCTTTGCAAACTCGAACCTGTGGTCAGTTTGTGTGGACGGCGGGCGCACCATTTCGCGAAGCCTTTCGGTGGCTGCATGCTGTATACGCGTTCATAGTCTGCGACGGCATCCCCCACCGAAGTGACGCTGGCCATACGCTCAGCGACCGCCTCAGCATGTCGCTTGCCTCGTTCGATGAGGAGCTCGACGGGGTGCTTTGAATGCTTGGACGCGTCAAAGGTCAACAGTCCGCGTTCGTCAATGTCGAGGCCGCCGTCGATGTCAAAGTAGTCGGCTCGAACAGGGCTGGGAGGACGGTCGGGACGTGCCATAGTCTCGCGGGGCGTGACACTGGGAGACTTGGGCCTCAGGCTGCCCAGTGGGTGGTGCGACGCCACATTATGCCTTGGTGCTGCGAAGAAGAGGTGGAGAGCGTATATTACCGAGGCGATGAGCGCGAGGGAGAGCGCTCTGCCGATGAGGCGCGGGGCCATGGTCGCTGAGCTCCGTAGAGCGTTGGAGCAAGTTGCAAGCGACGGACGCGTGGAGATATTTCGACGAATTCTAGTGGAGGTACGAATCCGGCCTGTGGCTGGCGCATGGCTGATACAGGGGGAGGATCAGCGCGCGTGGTGGACGTGTCGATCACGTGATGGCTGGGTGCTTGTTTGGCGCTCGTCGAATCGATCTGCAGCCGGTGATGCACTTTGGACGCAGCCATTCTGGGCCCGTCACCGCTGGCCGCATGGCTCAAGTCATACGGGCTGGCATCGACCAGGCTGTCTCTGGAAGAGCTGAGAGCGGCCATCTTCTGTGGCGGATGGCTTCCCTGCGACGATCGCGCCTCCACTGGCATCACTGCGCGCTGATCGTGTCTTGGGTTCTCCGTCCGTCCACATCACCGTTGACACTCTTCGTCGACTCGGAGCTGCTGTAGTTTGCAGAGTCTTGCTTGGCCGTGGTGAAGTGGACGACGACCAAGTCAACGCAAGCAACCTTCCTCTGGGGTGTGATGACAGGCGGTCCGTGCGGGGCGCGTGTGTGTAGCGCACGGACCGCGCCCATTTTTCTCCCAACCGTCTTACCTACTCGCCGCTCTCCACTCCTTGCTCATCACCATTCACTCTCTCCTCCTCATTCGTTATCTCTCACAACGCTCATACCGAGGCCCTTCTGGGGACTCAGTGTGCAACTGCAGTAGCGCAGCCAGCAAGGCTCCGAATTCCCATCTCGTTCGCCTCTTCTCTCACCTTTGCATGTGATCTTCCCCTCAGGTGAGTGCGCGGGCGAGTAGCCAGAGTTCTGATACCCCAGACACGAACTTTACGTCGCCTAGCCTTCAACTGCGCACTCGCGATGACCGGCGTGGCCCCTCTCCCAGCATTTCTCCCAACAGCCCCTCCAAGGCCACCCACTCCTTCCTCCGAGGCAGACTCGACAATCCCCTCTCATGCCGTGAGCGTGCGGCCGCCCAGCTTTCAACCTCCCCCTCACCTTTCCAACTACCCACCAGCGTATCCGATGGGCCCACCGATGTTCGCTGGTCCTCCGCCGGCGTGGGTCGATCACCCACCGTATGGACAGCCCGTCCCGCTGCATCACCCGCCTCACGGCGGCGGCCACGATCACATGGCGCCATACTCCCCTTACAATCACCCTCCTTGGTCTCTGCCAGGCCCATATGGGCCGCCTCCTCCCTCTGGACCACCTGGACCAGAGTTCAACCATCCTCCGCCATTCTACCCTCCGCCTCATGGCCACCACTGGGGACAACCAAACATCGCACATCATCCTCCCGCGCCTCCGCGTGCTCGCGCACATCCGTTTGTGGTGGGCCTCCGTGGTGTACTCGACTGACCTGAGATGAACAACTTTCTCTACCTCACTTCCGTCCCTCCTGAAGTTCAGGCGAGCGAGTTTGAGGATGTCCTCAAGCGGCAGGGCATTGTTGACGTGACGATCACTCTGTCTGACGCGGTCCAGCCCAATGAGCGCCTGTATCCACACGCGTACTACGAGTGGATGCCAAAGAACGGTGAGCAGTGTGTGTTCTTGCTGACCGCAGGCACTCTTAGGTTCGAGACCATGTCTGACAGTAAGTGTAAGAACGCAGCGACTCTAACGAAAGCCGAGCGCGCTTTGGCCATCCTAGCAAACCACCCATATCTGGTGGGCTACTGGCGCATTGTCATCTCGCCTATTGCCTCTGCACACAGCCCCATGCCGCCGAGCCAGGTCGCCCCGCTTATCATTCGACCCATTGGCGTGGAAGACGAGATCCAGATCCCCAGCGATGGAGAGGTTTGGGATGCCACGCGCGTCTGGGGACCGATCAGAACTGTCTCGGTCAACTTTGAGATCGGCAAACAGAATCAGGCGGGCAGCCCCTCAGTTCGCTGGATCGCACGGGTCGAGTTCTGGTACGAGGACGATGCCATGTCGTTTGAGGTGGCGACGGGCGCAGCTGGGCTGCTAATGGGACGCCGAGTGTGAGTCGAGCTGCTTCCGAGCTCACTGTAGCGACGTCCACAAAGACCCGTCCTTCATTCCTGCCGCACCGCTATGGTTCCAGCCACCTCCCTCCTTCCCTCACCAGCCTCATCCGCCACAGGGCTACCCACCGTACTCGGGCCAGGTGCCGTATCAGCATCCTCCTCCTCCTCTTCCACCACCCGATGGTCCGCCGCTGCACGCCGCCATGAACGCGCTCAGCATCCATGGACCGCCGATGGCAACCCAGGGCTCGATAACCCAAAATGGCACTGACGGAAAGGCGGAAGACTCGGCCACTCTGACGGTGGAGACCATCCCGTCAACACATCGTGGCGACAGTTCTGTCGTCGACACCAAACCCCCGCCTGCTGACTTTATCCAAGGCATAGTGCCAGTCGGTGGCGGCTTCCCTCCCTCGCCAGCACCCACGACATTCCAACCCCCGCCTTGGTCGTCGCACCACAAGTCTGCCGGTGGTGTGCCCCTTCCCTACACTCCGCCGCAGGAGGCGGTGCCTCTGCGGAATCAAGGGGCATATGGCCGCAATCGTGGCCGTGGTGGGCGACAGACAAGCTGGCGAAAGATCCCAGGAGGTGTCGTGTCCACGGACGGTTCCACGATCCAGCACCGTCCAGGACAACACATACAGCCTGCTCCAACCGCTGGCCGGGGATCGCACAGCACGTCGGGCTTGGTGGATTACTGCAACCTGATGGTCAAGGTGGGTCTTATGTGAACGAAGCTGACGCCAGCACCTCGATCCCGACATCAACTCTGACTTCCTCGGCGACCTCTTCAGCCAGTTCGGACCTGTCATCAACTCGCGTGTCATGCGCGACCATTCCGGGCAGCCTCGTGGCTATGGGTTTGTGTCGTTCTACAACCCCGACGATGGTGAGTGTCGACGCCTGCGGTGCTGAAGGAAGCCGCCAGGGCCCTGGCTGAAATGGACAAGACGAGGCTGGGAACTCGCTACCTCTCGATTACCTACCACGAGCCTCGCCCCTGGTTTAATCGTCGTGAGCAGTATCCAGCCAAGAACGGCCGCTTCAACTCGCCACATCCTCGCCCGTTCAACCACCAATTCAAGGCCGATGGTGCGACCCCGAAGGCTGATACTCAGCCCGTCGCGACTGGCGCCTCCCCTGCCGCAACTCCCAAGGCCGCCACGATGGCGGTCCAGCCCGCCCAACCAAGTTCTCACAATGCCGAGCTGCCTGCCGGCATCAACCCCGAAACCGTGACCATCGAGCAGCTGACGGCGATGAGCCCTGCCATCGCCTTACTGGTTCTCAAATCGTCGCTCGCGGTTCCTAATCGGCTGGGTCTGCAACCGAGCCCCAAGGCGACCATTCCCTTCAGCATTCGCAATGGGCACGCCACCAAGATGGAGCTCATTCATCACATGAATCGTCTCGGCAATGTAGGTTGCCAGCTCTACAACCGCTCACCGCAGTCTGCCAACATGGGCAAGGCCAAGAGTCGCACCATGCAACGCATTCGCGGGTACATCAACGCACTCGACGAGAACAATGAGCGCGCCTTTGCTGAACTGTAAGTCTCCGTATCTGTCCAGCTGACCACAGCATCTCATACCCCGATCTCGCGCTGCCGATGGCGCTCAACGCGCGTCGCTGACACTCTGCATCGAAAATGACCATACGTCCGCATAGAAATGTACACTACGTCGCATGTGCCGTTACATGTGCATGGTACAACCCTAAGAGTTGAAGCTGTTCTCCCCTCCCCACCCAGCCAGCATCGGGCCTTGCCCCTGTCCTTGAGCCTGCGCTTGCGCCTGCGCCTGTGCTTGCTGGGCCATCATCATCTCGCGCAGTCCGACGGGGATCTGCCCGCCTTGGAACTGCCCGCTCATCATCGACATGGGGTTGACGCCAGGAGGTAGCATGCCGGGCGGGAACTGGAATCCCTGCTGCTGGCCATGGCTCTGGTCACCAGCAAGCGCGAGCGCCTGCGCCTGCACGCTGGCCTGCGCGGCCTGTGCGGCCTGCTGCGGCGTCTGCATCCGCGGCGGCATCATCATGCCCGGCATGCCTGGTCGTTGTCGTTGTGGTGATTGCGCGGGGTAGCCTGGAGGTGGTCGTTGTGTTTGGCTTAAGCCAGCAGATTGGGGCGTCTGCGGTCGCTGTCCTGGCCTCTGTCCTTGCATTCCCTGCGTCTGTAGTGCTCCCAGACTCGCACGGTGGGCTGATGGCCCCGCATCGCTGTCCCCGTTTGCCAAGCCGTTCACTTGCGGGAGCGACTCTGACGGCTTCGGCGGTGTCGGCGGCGCCGGCTGGCCGCGCGTGTAGTATTCTGCACGTTGGCGGTCAAAGAGGAGCATCTGCGTGTTGTAATCCCATTGCGGACCGCGGGATGCGCGCGCCTGTACCAAGAGGTGGTTCCTGCTGTCAGACACTTCGGACGCAGGTCCCTCACCAATAACTCGCGCTCGCCTGGATGTCCCTCCGCTCGCTTTCCGTAAGAGGTTTCTTCTTGGACGGCGGGGCAGACGGCGCCGGCGTCGCTCGCGGACTCTCGTCCGGCTCGGGCTTGACACTGGTACTCGCCCGCGGTCTATCGGCCGGCGTTGAGCTGCGTCTCAATCCTAGCCTCTCGAGCCGTTGCCTCCAGTACATCTGCGACACGGATGTTGTCTTTTGGCGCTTATGCGGTCGTCCAGAGTCGCTCCCGCCGTCCGAGGCGTACTCTGTCTCCTCCTCGGGCTCCTCGGTTTCAATCCCCTCAGCAGCCTCGGTGGGCTCGGTCCGGCTACTGGTCCCCGTCTCCATCGAGTCGTGGTCCGTCGGCTTCCCTCGCGCAAGGTAGGCGAGGTACTCGTCCCGCTGTTCGGGGGCGAGAAACGACTCAATGTCGAACGCGTGCCCGCGCGTGTGCGCAATCTGCTGCGCCATGACGAGCACCTCGAGGCTCGGCGCCGCGCCGGCTGAACTTGCGACATTGCCAGAATCAGGCGCGGGAGGCGGGAGGTACAGCGTCGTCGTCCGCGGTCTGTGTGTGCGCGGCATGCTGGCCCGAGCGTGGGCGCGTGCGCCGCGATGCGTGCGAGCGATGCGTGCGCTCGCACAAAGCAAGGGGGATCAGAGGGCGTGGCGTGTGTGGGCTGCGAGCTCGCACGGGCCCAGCTGATGCGACGAGTGGGACGAGATGGGACGACGGGGCTACGCGCTCGCCGTGTCGCGCGCCGCGGATGGGTGGGTGCTCGCTGTATGCTGCGTAGAGGAAGTCGAGAGTACCAACACGCACGGTCGGGCCGGCTAGTACGCCGGCTGTGCCTGACACTGGGAATGTGAGGGTCAGCCTCAGACCACGTGACGAGATATGTACAGCATCGGCGTGTATGACCGCTGCGTACAAGTCGACATCGCACTGTTCATGATGCGCGCATAGAATGCGTGGTGGCCTGCAGCGAGCGTGGATCCAGTGCTTGCTGGTGCTCGCATTGTTTGTGCTGCTGGGGCAAGCGCAGGGCACGTCGGTGAGCTCGGTATCGAGCTCGTCAACATCATCCTCTGGTTCCTCCAGCTCGCTCTCCTCCTCCAGGGCGTCCCCTTCTCCTTCTTCCAGCCCCAAACCAGCATGGGCACAAGCGCCCCGCGTCAACCTCACCAAGAGCGTAAACTCGGGACTGAACGAGTACTCGGTCACGCTGAACGGCTCGGTGCCCGCATACGTCGCCAACTTCTCCTCCATTATCGAAGAAAGCGAGACCGTCTCGATCATCTTCAACATCGAGGCCCTGGGCAATGACACGAGCGAGCTCCCGCGTGTAATCGTCACGACAGAGGACCAGCCGACGTACACGGTCAAAAAGTCCAAGGCCGAGGCGCTGAGCGGCGGCACCGCCACGGCCGGCTACAACAAGCGCAGTGGGAGTTCGTGGGAGATTGTTTGGGACAACGGCTTTGGGAACTGGACCTATGCTATCGACAAGGAGTGGCGGACTGTTACACACGATCCTGTGCGACCGTCGATGCTCATCGGCCGCGGCCTGGACGAGAATGCGTACTTGGACATGTCCATGATCATGGGCGGGAACATTAATGTCACGTTCAGCGTGTTCGTCGAAAGTGAGCTATGGCCTGTACCGGAGCTGACATCAGACACCGACGCCGGGTCGAACTTTACCACCAATCAGCTGGACGGTAGAAGTCCCATTGTCGGCGACACGACCGCCACCGAGGTGCTGCTCTTCTCGGCCCTGCGCGGGGAGGACCCGATCCCCCAGCCAACGTATCCCAACTACACCCTCCCCGCGCCGCAGATGGTCCTGCCCAGCTGGGACTCGGCCACGCTGAACACTTCGGCGGACAACTTTACCTTTGCGGTAGTGGAGACGAGGTTCTCGCCGATCAACTCGGGGCTGGGCAACTCGGCCGCGGCAATCGTGTCTGCCTTTGAGCTAGCAAACGAGAGGGACGGCCAGCCGAGCGAGGTCGAGGCGAGCGGTCTGCAGTGGATGACGATCGGCCACAAGGCGGGGTTCAGGCAGTACGAGGTTTTGGGCGGCTTGAAGCCGAGCACAAACTATACTCTCTGGGCCGTGGCTGCCGATGGCGCCATGTCTCGGCCGCAGTGGTTTACCACCAAGGAGGGTGAGTTGTTCGTCTCCAACAGGCTGACATCAGAATCCTTCGCGTGCCCGCTCGTGCTCCCGACGGATCTCTGCCCGGGTGTTGGCTACGCGTCGCCCGTGGCGGCCAAGGACGGCGCCGCGCCCCTGTCCGCGATCCCCGACCCATACGCGCAGCTGATCACGGAGAACCTCGCCAATTTTGGCACGTCTCTGACTTCTGGGGCCTGCGGGCGGGACCGGTACTCGTTCATCTCGACCTGTCTCGACTGCCACGAGGCGTACCGCGACTGGCTCTGTCGCGTGGTCCTACCGCGGTGCGCCTCGAACGCATCCGTTCCATTTGACAGCCCCTCCCCGTCTGGCCCAGGGTTCCCGTACACGATTGACCGCTCGGCCGGCCCGCGGTCAAACGGCATCGAGTACCCCGTGCCGTACGTCGAGCTGCAGCCGTGCATTGCGGCGTGCACGCAGGTCGACCGCGCCTGCCCTGCCAGCCTGGGATTCATCTGCCCTCACAGGAACTTTAACGCCAACGAGTCGTACGCTTTTGTCGGGAAGAATAATGGTGTAGGGGATGGGACCGCGGCTGCGGGCTGGCCGGCGCTGGACCGGTGGGGGAACCGCTGGTGCAACTATTAGATTGTAGATTAGTGTAGCAGTAGATGTATCCTCTGCAGAAAGTGGTGGGGGTCTCGTGACAACAACTGCTCTGGAGAGCCAGGCATGCGATGGAGTTTGGCTATGTATATGCGACGACCTACTTGTCCGCGTAATGCCTTGCGAGGACGCGCTTCGTGAAGGCGCCAAACGTCTCGCCGTCGGCGCCAATGGCGTCGTCGACGTCGGGTCTGCGATCAGCTCCGCAACTCCAGAACCCACTGAAGGAAAAACGCAAAGGTCTCCCGTGACACGTCCTCGCTGCCGCTGCCGCCAGAGACGTAGTGCGGCGTAGCGGCCAACTTGCCATTACTCAGGAGCTGCAGCGCCTCGCCCGTCTGGAACGCAAGACTCGTCTCGGGAATGGACACTTTGACGGCCTCATCGGATCCGCGCGGGTAGATCCAGAGGCCGGCATTCTTGCTTGGCGCGGGCACGACCTCGACCCCAGAGGAGGTGGTTTGGAGATACATTGCAGAGCAGAGGCCGGTGAGGAGCGAGTGGTCGATGTGCGTACCGCACGCATTGTCTGCCGCTTCCTCCTCCTTGGAGCTCGGCGGCGTGGGAAAGTAGTGCAGCAGTCGGGCCTTGTTGGACTGGGAGTTCTCAATTAGAGGCGCCACGGGGAGCGGGGCAAAGCCGACCGAGTCGCAGGCGCGGGCAAGGAGGATGCCAACGTCGGCTACGAGGCGGCCGAGGCTGCAGTCAGTGTCTGCAGAGGCGAGAAGCTGCTCACGCCTTGAAGGCCTCTTCAAACCCGTCCAGCACCCCCGGCTCGGGCCAGACATTCCCGGCGTAGTACTCGGGATACGCCGCGCGCTTCTCGTCAGACACGTCGGGCTTGTCCAGCAGCGGGTTGGCGTAGTATGACCCCTTGGCCGTATCGGGTTTCTGGAGTCAGAGGGGCAGGGCGGCCGAGCTCACCCCGTTCATCACCTCTCGGCCGTGGCTCCAGCCAAAGCTGTAGCTCGTCTCGGGCTTTTCGAGCGCGGCGCGCTGGGAGTCCGGGAGTGCGGCAAAGGCGTGCGCGAGCTTCAAGAGTCGCTCCCGGAGGGCTGGATACTCTTTGGGAAGGTCTGTGGTTAGAGGTGCGAAGCGTTAGGCGGGCATATCATCTCAGAGACACAACCTCTCCCTCGCCCAACCTCTCTCGCCAGAGTACCCACCATCGATGACAATCACCCCCAGAGCACCCTCGCCGCTGCCCAGACCCTGCTCGATGGGATACCTGAGCTCGGGCGGGCAGTCGACGAGGTCACGGTAGCTGATGCGAATGGGGCCGGGGCGCATGGTGAGAGTACAGAGCCAACGTGGGGGGAAGGTCAGAAATAGAAGTGGACCAAGAAAGTGGAGGCAGGTATTGAGTGATTAACGGTACTGTATTTTTGGTATCTTCCTCCTGAATACAGGCACGTGCTTTTGAGCTTGTCAGCTATCAACAGCATCAACAGCATCAACAGCATCTGCGTTGCGTCTCAACCGCTCTGTTTCAATGGGGGCAGCAATGATCACCACGTCGCGCGTGGCCGGCCGCTGCTCAACAGCGGGAGCCCCCATCTATCCATGGTCTCAGTCTCTCATGCTCTCCCTCAAATCCCTCCCTGTCGCGTCCACCTCAACCCGCCGTCGGCTCAATACCACCTCGGCCCATCCTGGCCATCTAAAAGGCTATGAAAGGCATACATCCGCCTCCAAGGAGGTGGATTCATTCAACTACAGGCCGCGCCGAATCGTAGATGTAGACAGCCACGACCTTGAGCAGTTGAGGGGCTTGCTAGATCCCACATCCTCTGCTCATGGTGTTCTCGATCAGCTGGCGACGGATCAAGCTTTTGACGCCAATCAAGTATGTTTCCCACCAACCTTTCCCACCAGCATACGGCAGTGCCTCACAACCTATTTGCCGCCAAACTTCAAGCCGCCATCAGACGACCGATCTTCCAGTTCAATTCCCGCGCCCAAGTCCAGTATGAGCACAAATCTTGCGAGAGTTTTTGCCAAAAGGCCGACTCAGACGATCGGGGTAGCCGACAGCTCGCAGTTGCAGACCATTCTCTGGGATACTGTAACTAAAGCTTTCACCTCTGATCCCGATCAAGGACGGGCTCGTCTAAGAGCCTGGCGGAGGATATACACCTCTTCCTGGGAAGTTGTGTCCAACTCGGCCATTCCCTATGAGGAGGACCAATCTGGGTTAAGCTTGCTCTACCTCGCGACACCATTGAACGACCTCCTCGGGGACCCAAGCGCGTACCGAGCTGACGCTTCACTACCTCATCCGCCTCCAAAGTGGACACGCCCATCCACCGAATACCGGGTTGGGGTTACGGATTGGATATGTTATGCTGGCAATAAACCGGTCGGCACGGTGGAGTGGAAGAGAAGAGCCGTACTCATGGATGCGGATGTCCAATCATTCGCTACGCACGCACGTCAGTACGGGCGAATGCAGAAGCGCTTCGAGGTGATTGTGGTAGGCGGAGACCCCGAGTCCCGCCCTAAGGGCTTGTCCCCCAATGCTGCAAAAGCCATCCTTCAGGTGAGTTTCCTGCTTTGGGAGCAGTTGACACGAGATCTGGTCCGAGTGCCACCACTACAAGACCAGATGGGCCCTGCTGTATAACACGCAGTGGTACTGCATCGTCTACTTGGCTTCTACGTTTGAGATTTTGATCTCGCACGGTATCCCGCCAGAATCTACTCTCGACGGCGAGACGTTGACCGTCGCGGCCGCACTGGCAGCAATAGCCCTCTGCCCGCCGGCACCGGATGGCTGTGACTCTGACAAGGACATCAGGTTCCTCACTCTCCCTCTGGAAGGTCCCCAACGTATCTCCAAGCCAACCAGCGCCAGTCCTGCAGCAGTTTCCGAGGCTCCTTTTGTATCTCTCAAGTTGTTAGAGAAGCTGACCGTAGACGCCTATTCCGTTGGTGCCGACCAAGTTCAGGCGCGCCAACAGACTCGACTCCCCGGCTACGGCGACTACAGAGTCCATAGGCCGACTGGTCATCGGACACCCGATTCCTGGCGGCCAGGGTCGAGTATGGACCACATACGCGGCCAAACTGCACGGGCCGTCCGATGCCGAGATTCTCGTCATACAGTGGGAATCAACTAAGGCTGCAGACACTGTGGCGCGTCTAGCATCGCGCAAGGATCCCAGCGAGGATAGCATGTCATCGATCAACATGCCCCCTGCAACGCCCTCCATCCTGTCTTTGGAGCACACCGCATCCACTCCGCTCTCCACCGCCACAGAGTTCCGGGATGTTGTCGTCAAGCTGTGTCATCCAGCTGGCGTTCACCTTGATGTCGAGGAAGATCGGCAAACTCTCGTCGGGTGTATCATGAACGAGGCGGATCTTTTCGACGGACCTCTGCGCGAGCTTCAAGGTCGTGTCGTTCCGGAGTATTACGGACTCTACGAGGGATTCCAGGACGCTGGTACCGATCCAGTGTACCTTGCTATGATGGAACCAGCAGGCAACGCGCTGGTCAATAAATGGAGCGACTTCCACGGAGCCACTCGGTATGTCATTACTAGCCGTCTCACTGACTCTGGCAGCATGCAAGTATCCCGCGCGTATCAGCAACTGCATGCAGCAGGGGTGTGGCATGGGGACCTCGCAGCACGCCATGTCCGGGCCAAGGACGACAGAATTGTGATCATCGATTTCGATCAGAGTCGAATGGCGAGTCCCGCTAGTCTAGCCAGTGAGCAGGAGGCGGTGGACCGCTATTTGATTTTGCGATGAGCGTCGAACATGGACCTGGAGTGACATCCAGGGTAGGACATTGAGAACGTTGTATTGAGAAATGTTGTAGGGGTAGCGTGTATAGGTTGTCAGTAATGTTAATGAGAACCATCGAGTGATGCCACACCGGCTAGGTCGTCGTGGCTGCGGGAGAGTCAATGCCGCTGCGTCGTGCTTCGAGAGCACACGGAGCACGATCTTGCAGTTCGTAAGCGCCACGAGCTGGAACTGACATGGCACGGTCAGCTAAGCTGTGCGGAGCTCACTGGCTCAGCGCCTACCCTTGTGATCGTGGCTCCCATCCCGAAGAGCTACTCACGACCACGCCGCCGTGTCTGGGAGTGGCATCTACTTCCTCGTGACCAAGCCTGCCGCTGACCGTCTCTGGAGCTTCTTCACCGTCACTCGTGGGACCGAGGGGAGTCGTCGCGTCACTATCTGGGACGTTCTTGGATGGTGAGGTGCTCCGTGGCTCGACTCCGCCAGGCATGCTCCTCCCGTGTTTTGGTGGGGATGAAAGGTAGACAGGTAGCTCCATCTCCAACAGGCAGCCCAAAGCGCGCGTCAGGCAGTCCTCCCGCCCGACTCCCGTGATTTCGGAAACGTGCAAAGTATGAGTGGGGGGATGGCATCAGATCAACTGCCACAGCCTAGGTATGATCCTGCCGTGTCCACAGTTGCCATCCTTGTGATCTCTGCAGATGGCTCGGCCTCACCTTGCTCCAGGTGCACTTGTGGCAGGGGCGCAAGGTGACCACTTTCTCGATCTCCTAGGGCTGTTTTTGTTCCCAGTGCTGATCTACATGTCTCGCTTTGACAAACCTGGGCCGTGGCTGGCACAGAGCTGCCTGCGCTTCACCAGCCACTGCTGCCAAGTGTCACGACCATTGGCGCAGTACTGCAGAGCCGCTGGATCATTCTGCAGGCGCTGCTTGATAGGCGGAAACCGGACTGACACTGAATCACTCGGACTGGGCTCTGTCACGTGACTTGGCGCACCGACGTGTCGTGGTCCCAATGGATGGGTGCGACCAGGTACGGATGCACAGACACACACACCGGCGATCAGGCACCTCCACCTGGGGCGCAGTTGTGCTTGTGCTTGTTTATCTCGACAACGGCTGCATGAATTTTGGTGATTTCTGGATAGAAATGATTGCAGAAACGAGATCTCTACGACGGGATGACCGAGTGGTTAAGGTGATCGATTAGAACTTGTTCTGAATATCGATTTGGTTCGCCAGCGGGGGTTCAAATCCCTCTTCCGTCTAACGTTTTGTGAGCGGGAAGCGCGAGCGAAATGTTTTCGCGGACGCGAAATGTTTTCTTTTGTCTCGCGCTCCGCGCTCAACAAAAGGGCATTGAGCCGTCAATTGGGAGCAGGCGCAGCCTGCGAACGGGAGCGACACGGCCTGCTCGAGCCCGCGGGGGTCGACTTGGTGGACAGGCATTGCGCCGAGGCTTACGAGAGCCACCCATTGTAAGACACTGTGACACCCAGATACCATGCATATGATACGCAATGCAACTACTCGTCGTCACTGTCAAACGTGCCAAACTCGTACATGCCGAGGCGGTCGGCCTGCGCGCCCTCCGAGGCTGCCGTCAGCAATGTCATCACATTACCCACCCTGACGGATCTTCTTGACCACCTGCGGGTACGCGTTGAGATACCTGCAGCGCTTGTCGAGCGTGGCGAGGCCTGATGTCAGTCTCAACATTAACATCACCCACCCTCGCGCACGAGGTCCGCGTTCAGACACACGAGCGGGTCCTCGGCCGCATTAGGGTCGGACGTGTCGATCAGCCGCAGGTGCGCCAGGTTGCCCTCGCGCTGGTCGACATTTGCGACGAGCTTGCGGTTGACGGTGAGGTCGCCGAAGCGACGCCACGCCTCGGCACCATACTCGCTCCCGCGCGCGGGCAGCTTGACAAACGACAGCCTAGCCTCCTTGGCCTGCGGAGCGAGCGGCTTGAACTTGGCGTCCAGCGGCCGCAGCCGCGAAAACGGCACCGTCTCCTCGTTTCCGTAATCGATGAGATACACCGTGGCCTCCTTCTTCATGCCCGACGCCTTCTTCACCCGCGCGCGGTACCAGACATTGTCCTCGGTGAACTTGGCCGAGACCAGGTCACCTGTGCGCGGGGAGAAGCCCGCGGGCGCCGCGTTCGCCTGGTTCCGGTGGTGCAGCGCAAAGTCGCTCATAAGCTTTTCGAGGGAGGCAATGTTTTCGTCCAGGACCTGGTACGAGAAGCCGAAGGGGTCCGACTCGCGCACGGCGGTCACACAGACGTCAATGTACTCTGGCGCCAGCGGGGCGGTGTCGTCCGCCTTGGCCTCGACCGGCTCCTCGCCGGTGTAGTTTGCCCACATCTACCGTCAGCCGGGAAGCTTACCCCTCACATTCTTCTGCTCCTTCTTGGCCTGCTCCTCGGCAGCCTGGAGCTCCTGGCCGAACGGCATCAGCTTGGCAGACGGCTCGTGGACGGTCGCCAGACCAGCGCGGACGAGCTCGACTGCGACGTTGTTCCCCCCAGCGTACATGGCACCGATGAAGCCTCCGGCCTTGTCAGTAGAGTCGAACGCAATCTCCACATCGCGCTGGAGGTACCTCGACACGAACACGTGCGATTCCTGACCGTACGGCTCAGACTTTTCATTCGCGTTGCGAGCCGTGCGAGGAGCACGAATACCACCGAGGACAAAGGTGATCTTGGAGTTCTCCTTGGGCAGGAACAGCTTGAACCTCGATCCGGCCGCCACAAAGTCGACCACCGCGTTGTGCTTGCCGTGGCGCTTCCAGGACGGGAGGTACTGCGACGCACGGGACGCGCTCTCGGATGCGTCCACAACACGGGGCAGCGACACCTCCTTGGTCGAGTGCATGCCCTTGGTCTCGGTGGTGGCAGTCTGCTCGGCAACGATGAGCTTGTCAAACTCGGCGGAGCGCTCCTCGTCATCACGGCGGTGGCGGAGAACAGTCGCGAGCCCCTTCTCAATAAGCTGCTCAGAGACGTTTGCGTTGCTCCCGCCGTAGGTAATCGTGACGCACTCGCGCTCGTCGTACTCGCCGTCTCTGGGCTTGACGTAGTCGACGAGGACGTGGACGGTCTTGCCAATCAGGCGCTTGCGGAGGAACCTGCTGTCAGCTTAGATTACCACAGTAGATCACTCCTTGGCCTCGTTCGCCCAGTACGCATTCTTCGCGTCAGAGCCACGCGGGCCGCGGACAGATGCAAGCTGGACACGGCGCTCCTTGCCACCGTCCTTGGCGACTACGCTCAACTGGTCGGGACCCCAGATGCGGACAACCGTTGCGTCAAACGTCTGGCCCTTGGATGTGGTTGCAGCAGGAGCGGCACCAGTGCCGTTGGTAGCCTTGTTGGCACCGTAGCCCTCCCAGAGACACAGACGCTTCTCCTTGGCCGCGCGCTCAGCCGCGCGCAGCTTGTCAAGGCCACCGTAAGGAGCGAGGATGCCCGCGTGCCACTGTCGTCAGAGCAGGTGTGGGTCGTACTCACGTCAATGACCTTGGCAAGACCAGCGGCGGTCAGGAAGTCGGCAATGTTACCGTTGGGGTGAATGCTGGTGTGAGTTCCTGGTTTTCCAGCCAACTCACGCCTGGCCAATGATGAAGGCAGCGCCGGTAGACGGCGCAGGGAGACCAGCATCGCCAGCCTGGAAGGGCGAGGCACCGAGCGAAACCGGTGCAGACAGCAGGCGGACTTTGATCTGACGCTGAAGCAGCCGCACCTCGGTGAAGAACTTTGCCTCCTCTCCCCAAGGCTCGGCACCAGTAGAGTCGCCATCGCGGTTCATCGACGCCCTCGGGCTCTTGGCGCCTGCACAGACGAGGGTAATAAACTGGTGCTGGTTGTCGTCAAGAAGCAGACGGACGCGCAGCTGGGTGCCATCGCGGACCTGCTCCACGATTGCTGCTGTCAGCTGCAACCAATCGTCCCGACTGACCGTCAAGCTCCTTGTCCTTGTGCTCGTTGATGAATGCGTGTGGGTCGGCGGGCATCTGGAAGGACACGGTGCGTTGCTGGCGTCAGTTTGGCATTCTCGCCGACGCACAGTCTCAGGCTCGGTCGACCACACACCCCGACCCTCAGCCTCAGCCTTGGCCTCTGCCTCCTTGAGCGCTTCGGGGGCGTTGTCGCGAGCCTTGGCCCAGCCATTAGATACCACAAGCTGAGCAACATCCTGCGGTGGCTGGCCAGCTGCTGGCGGGGCAGAAAGGAGGGTCACAAACTCGCCTCCGCTGGGGATCGTGTGCGTGACGGTGAATGCGACCTCCTTGCCGACGAGATGAGTGCGAAGGAACTCGCGCGCGGAAAAGGCAAAGGGCTAGAGAGTCGAAATTGCTTAGCTCACCTCGTCGTCGCGCGAGGCAGTGCCGACACGCGGAGCAGTGACACCGGCCAGGTGGAGGACGCTGGTATGAGCTTTCGGTCTCGCGGAGGGCTCACCGCTCCTTTGCAGCCTGGCCGCGTGCGGGGGCCTCCTTGCGACGCACGACCACCGTGTCGCCGGAGAGCACGGCTGAGTGTTAGCGGTGAACCGATTGTTGTAGTTTAGATTGGCAGTGTTGTCACGAGCTGGGCGCACTCACACTTTACGATCTGCGAGTCAGCTCAGACCATATGCTGTGGAGGCGCTGTACTTACCGCGCGAGTAGACATTGCAATGAGCTGCGAAGTGGAAGGGAGAATGAGGGAAACGACAAGTCGGGCGAGCTGGAATCGACCTAGGTGGGCCACTGCCAACGCGCCGGTGTGGCACGTGACATTAGCCGTGATTAGGATTGCATTTGACCGGGCTAATGGGGTGCATTAGCTTTTGGCTTATTTGGTTCCGAATGCCACAGTGACGTGCTCAATGCGCCAGCTCAAGGTCTTGTTGTTGCTCCATTCTCTAACGACTCACGACCGTCTCACGTTCACTCGCAGCTAGCTTCTCTTGATTGTCCGACAGCGCTAAAACGGTCGGCTTGGCTCGAAGCGTATCTCACACTACTGGAGCTCGTGAGGAAGCAGCTCGCCGTGGTCTGCTCGCACAATGTGCCGATTTGTGAGCTCTGCAGGTTGTCTGAGCTCACACCAGATCATCTACAAAGGCGCGCAGCCGATACAAGTCTCGCATCTCGTAACGCGACCGCGACACAGTATCATAAACCAAGCCTTCGAGTCCAAGCTGCGCTTCCCCTCCAGTCGGCCGATGAACGTGAGCCATAACTTCGTCCACAGCTAACCTCAGGCGGACGGTTTTGGTATTGGCTGGTATGACCCCGTCCTCGCAGAAGTCCCCGTGGTAGCAGATGGCGCACCGGCTGGCCCACCTCCAGCGGCACCTGAGGAGCGGCGGTCCGCCTTCTCCGTCGAGCCCGAGGCAGGACCCGCAACGCTGCGGACGGGCACGCCGCCGATATACTCCCAAATGACGGACGAGACCTTCCGCACAGCTAACGGGCGGAAACACGGCGAGGACGAACCGAGCACCCTGCCAATGGCGACGGAAGCCGTCGAGGCGCTCGACGAGGAGCGCGCGGCCAAGGTCGCCGAGCTAAGGGAGAAAGAGAGGGAGCTGGAGGAGGAGCGGCCGTGTATTTTCAAGTCTATCTCTCCCGTGAGCTGAGTAGCGTGGGGTAAGCTCATGACAGGCATGGAGCAACGCAAACCTCACCCGCTTAGCCGAGAAGCTGAGGAGCCATCTCGTGTTTGCGCATGTGCGCGCGTCTACGATGGCTGGTGCTCGTGAGCTAGTATGTGTGCTGTGAAGCTGACGACAGCAAGCGAGGACAACTGCCACCCATGGATCTTTGACCGCCTGATGGTGAGCTGTGGGCGATCTTGTCCAGCTGACAACAGTGGATGCACAACGGCGAGATCAACGACTTTCCCAAAATCAAGCGCGCGCTACAGGCATCACTCTCAGAAGAGCTCTTTCTGTATCCATCAGGATATACAGACTCGGAGTGGTCGTTCATGGTTTTCCTCTCCATGGTGAGTTCCACCGTCTTCCCCGAACTGACGACAGCTGAAAGACCCGCACGCGCGCTCATTCACGCACATGGAGCTGCGTGACGCGATGCAGCGCACGATCCAGTTCATCAACAAGCTTTCCAAAGAGGCCGGCATCGTCAGTCCCCCTCCCGTCCTCACTGACCGCAGACGGGCCCGAGTCTGATGAATTTCGTGGTCACGGACGGGCACACTGTGGTGGCAACACGCTACATCTCGTCCTCGACGTCCGAGGCGTCCTCGCTATTCTTCAGCAGCGGCACGAGCTTTGACGAGTACGAGCCGGGGCTGTACAGGATGACCAAGGCGGACAAGCGCGAGCGCATCGTCATGGTCGCGTCCGAGCCGCTGACGTTTGAGCGCGCCGACTGGGTGGAAGTCAAGACGAATACCATGATCGTCATCACGCCCAAGGTGGGTCGAGACCCAACTCAGCTACTGTGGATGCAGCTGACGGCAGATGAACCTCCTGCAGGTCCCCATCATCGACGAGTACTGGGTATCCCCGCAGGATCCTGCCTCACATACGCGCAGCCCCGACTTTGCCATCCAGCTCGGCTTCGGACACGGGTTCGCGCACCAGTCGGCTGTCGCGCACCAATCAGTCTCGGCATCGGCATAAACCCTCATTCAGTCATCACCTGCATACAGTAGGTCTGTAACAGTTCGTATCCGCTGCACCGTTGCATGTACACTATCAGCCAAACTGCGATTTTGCCCTGCCTGCGCGTCGCACAGGTTTCCGATTATCGACGACATCTCAGCGCCCAAATGGAGGGGGTGGGGGTGGGGGTGGGGGTGGAGGTTACCGTGGCCTTTGCAGACCTGCCTCTGCCTTCTGTTCCATCTAGCGATTCCTCCCCATACTGCCAAGTACCCAACTTCTTCTCTTCGTCCCCTTCGCGCGTCACACTACTCCTAGTGGGGCCACTGCTTCTTGTGGTCGGTCAGAGGGACGTACTGCCATCAGCTCGGCGCAATTAGCAATGCGCACTCGCACACGGAGCAGCTTCTTGCGGCTAATATTCCCATCGGCGTCCTTGTCGACCTGCCAAATATCTCCCGTCAGCCCGTCCTTCCGCGGACCCACCCTGCTCAGCGTCGCCGACGGGGATGAACATGCGCCCCGGCGCGTCGAGCTGCTCGATCAGCGGCTCGGGGATCGTCGGCGCCGCGGCGCCAACATGGATCACTTTGTACGGTGCTATCGTTAGAGGGAGCCAGGGGGAGGAGAGGGGGGCTCACCACACGCGGGCCAGCCCTGCCGGCCGTCCCCGGTGACAATGTCAATCTTGTCCCCGAGCTGCACGCCGTCGCGCGCGAGGTTTGACCGACTCGTGTCCGTTAGTCCTGGCAGGTGGTCGATGCCGATCACGGTGGCGTGGGGTGCCAGGCGATGGAAGACGGCCGTGACTGTAGGACATGATCAGCCGAGACAGGACAGAATGAGTGCGAGTCAACCCAGACCGCGTCAGCTGACCTCGCGTATGAGATGGTTCAAGGCTCACGGTAGCCCGACCCGCTGCCGACGTCGAGGATGGAGCCGCCCGTCCTGTCTGCCTCCTCGAGGTGGTCGGCGAGGTTCGAGCACGCGTGGGCGTGCATGTGCGGAGCGGAGATTGTGGCGTTGAAGCTGATGCGCCTGGTGTCAGAAGGTCCGAGATAGCGGGGCAGCGATACCCACTGTGGAGAGTCCTCGTACGCGACGTGCTCTGAGCCGGGCGGGAGGTAATTGGCGCGATCGCACTTCTTCATTGCCTTTGGTCAGTGTCGGTTAGGTGGGACGGGTGCCACATTCGCGCGGACTCTGCACTGGCTCGTTTGTCTACAGTCTCTCCGCTCCTAGCCCTTCAAGGCCTCCATTCACTCGTAAACGCCCAAGGACAGCTCCCGGGCATGTGGTAGGCTGAGGCAGTGAAGGACGGATGCCCAGAGGACTGGAGAGATGCCCGCAGCAGATATGCCCGAGGGCATGTACGACGTGGGACACCGCAATGGGAATGCTCACCTCGGCGACGCGGGGGTTGGTGATGAGCCCATTGCTAACCATGCGGTCGATGAGCTGCTGTCAGCCATGTCAGTGCGTGCCGAGATGGTCTCAGCAACGACGTCATAGGCAGCGACGGCGGACCCGGAAGTGGCGACGAGACACAGCTGCCGCCAGCTTACCTCCCGACCCACCTCGGCATTGTTGCGGCCACTGCTCATCCAGGCCATGGAGGATATGGCGCTGAGGGTGCGCAAGGGCTGTGAACGCTTGCTGAGGGGTGTCGTGATGACGGCGGTGGCGGAGCGGGCGATGGGGCCTAGTAGTGCTCGCTGGGCGGCACGGTAGAGCGTTGATAGCGTCAGTGCGATGGACGATGCTGGTGGAGAGAGTGGCGACAAGTATGTGAAGCGAGTCTGGCGCGTGCTCCGCGATAACGGCGCGTGACCGGCGATGCGGATCTCTCGGACACGGAGCTAGTGGCGCCGTGCTGGACGGGATGGCGAGCGCGCTTACGGAGAGTGTCAGTGTGCAATAGCTGGCGATTCTATCGTGTGCAAGAGTGTGGGTCGCGATCGCGCCGCCCGGATGGTGCGCCGTCACGGGTCGAGCGCGTTTCGTGGTCAGTAGTACAGATCCAGGTTCCAGGACGCGCTCTAGCCGATTCCAGCTCTGCAAGCGAGCAGAGATCCAATGCAGCCATGCATGACTACGCGACTACCATCACCAGTCTACAACTCCAACGTCTAAGCACGCGCGGCCATGCGGACGTTGGACTCGAGGGTGCCCTTGGGCTTGAGGAACTGGACGTAGGCACCGTCGTTGATGACGAGCTTCTGCGCCTTGAGGGCCTCGTACTGGGGGCGGTCGAGCGAGGTGAAACCCCACTTCTTGGAGACGATGATCTTCTGGCGACCGGGGAACTTGTAACGAGCACGGCGGAGGGCCTCGATGATGACCGGCCTGTGCTGGTCACGGCAACGGATGGACATGATAACCTGGCCACTGGGGGTCAGACTAGACCAAAGCATTGATGACTCACATGTTGACACGGGCGACGGAGCCGTACGGCTTGCCCCACGCACCACGCATACCCTGCTGCAGACGATCGGCACCGGCGCACGAAAGCATCTTGTTGATACGGACAATGTGGAAGGGGTGGACACGGACACGCAGGTGGAAGGCCTCCTTACCGGCGGTCTTGACAATGTACTTGTTGGCGCAAATACGGGCGGCCTCGAGGGCCTCGGACGAGAGCTGCTCGTACTCGTCGGAGACGAGGTGGCAGCAGAAGGGGAAGTCGTCGACGGATGCCTTCTTGCGACCAAGGTCGTAGATACGGATCTTGGGGTCCGGCACACCACGGTTGTAGCGCGACTTGGGGAACGGCTTGTTCTTGCAGTAGCGGTAGCAGCGAGCGGGACGGCGACCCATCTTTGCGACTGGTTGTTAGAGGGGAACTGGGAGAAGGGGAAATGGGGACGACTGCGCTTATAAAGCACTGGAGGGAGGCGGGTGGAGGCGCGAGTGGAGTTTCTGTGGAGGCAGGAGTTTCTTGGGTGCGTTGGTAAGCTCGCCTGCGGCCTGCCGCGCTTCATAACTCGAAGTTTCGGCACCGGCAGAGACGAGCTGGCCCTCGCCACCAGGTTTCCTCCTTCCTCGAAACTCCTCCTGCGATGCCACCACCAGTCCTCCCTTCCTCTCTCGCGCGCTTCCGTACGCCGGGAGTCCTCCCAGAATGCCGTCCGTCGCGTCCGTCGAGTGCTCCGGGGTCGATACTCACCTTTTACGGGTTGAAGGTTGAGGAGAGACCAAGAGACGAGCCTGGCTCTAGCACCCAGCAGCCCCGCCACAGTGAGAGGCGCGGAAGCAAATTTACTAGGATTGATCAGCACTGTCGGAGTTTGTCTGTCAGCGAAACGCCGAGAGTGGCGGATGCCATGTGGCACCTCGGAGCCCCAGGTTGTGCCTGGCGGATACAGCCGAACCGGTTGACATTGAGCGATCCATGTTGTTGCTCGTTGCCATCACCATGTCGTACCCAGAAGCCAAGGACGCACTGCTGGTGCTGCCCTTCACCCCGGCGCTGCTGGGGGGCCCAGCACCACTGCTCTCCACAGTATATGAGGCAGCACAGCACGCTACGGACAGCTTGACGGTGCTGTTCTCGTCGCCGGCCGAGCAGCTCTACCCGAAGCTGCAGGCAGCGCCGCGAGCGCACTTTGACGCGCTCCAGTTGTTCCTTGGCAAGGTGTATGCCGCTCTGGCGGCCGGGCAGTGGGTCGCCAAGCGCGTCCTCATGAATGTCGAGGTGCGCTTCGACGGCGAGATCGGCAAGTGGGCGGATAAGCTGCCTGCTGTGGATACAGTGGTCCATCTCGAGTGTGAGCTGCCATCCTAATATCAGCTGACGACAGCCCACACGGAACTCGCTCGGGATATCATCCAGGACGCCTGCCCTTCAGCCAAGCGGCATGCCATCGCAGCGCCCTCACTTCCAGCCCCCTCCGAACTCCCTCCAGCCGAGCCGCAACCAGCCTACCCGGTAGCAGCCGTAGGCGGCACGTTCGACCACCTCCACGCCGCGCACAAGCTCCTCCTTCACATGGCGCTCTTCCTAAGCACGAAGCGCCTGATCGCCGGCGTCATCACCCCGTCCCTGCTAAAGTCCAAATCCAATGCCGCCCTCGTCGAGCCACTCGAGACGCGCATCGCGAACACGCGCGCATTCCTGCAGCGCTGCGGCAGCGGGGACATTGTCCTGGACGTGGTGGAGATCTTTGACGGTCTCGGCCCGACGGCGTGGGACGCCGAGTGCGAGGCGCTGATCGTGAGCAGGGAGACCATGTCGGGCGGGACCGAGGTCAACCGCGTGCGCAGGGAGAAGGGGCTTGGTACGCTCGACATCTACTCTGTCGCCGTCATTGCCAGTGCGGTGAACGAGAATAGGAACACGAACGGCTTCTCCACGCGCGACCTGAGCGACGCCGACGACGCGCAGCTCAAAGAGCTGAAAATGGGCAGCACGGCGATCCGGGAGTGGATGGCGAACCAATAGAGTGTATGCTAGAGCGGTTACATTGGTACAAGGGTATGTGTATGCAAGATATATTCTCCTCATGAGTGGTTCCTTATGACATGCCGATCTCGCGGTTGTCCTCGCCCTCCAGGTCGTGCAGGATGACGTGCTGCCGTCAGCTCATACTACATACACGAGCTTACCTCGGGCTTGAACGCCCACTTGTCAAACACGTCCACGACGCGCGCCCACTGCGACACCGTGAGCCACCGAATGGTGGTGTCTCTCGGCACAGCTTCGCCGGCATACGGGCTGCCGTCCTTCTGCTCAATCTTGTCCAGCAGGTTGCCCGCGCCAAACGCCAGCGTCGGGAGCATCTTCTCCAGCGTCCGGCCCTCGCCGACAAACATCTTTCTCAGGACATACTCCCACTCCTCGCGCTGCATGCCGTTGACGAGCGGCTTCTCGCGCGGCATCAGCTCGAGGCCGAGGAGGTACGGCCGGTCAAGGTCGGCCATGACGTCCTTCTTGCTCGCGCCGCGCTTGCCCGTCACGCGGTAGTGGTGGGGATAAAAGTCGAGGGCGGACGTGCGTGTGATTTCGTTCGTCGGCGGCGGGGCTGGCACGGTCGGCCGTGCGGGCTCGCCTGCTTTGCCGATGCGCGGGCGCGGGGCGTCCATCCGCGGATCCGTACGCGAGCTCCCCTTGTCTACATCTGGGACGTGGTGGCACGGCGTCAGCGGACGGAGGTGGAAGAGCGCCTGCGCCAAGACGCCGAGTTTGCACCGGATCGTCTCGCCCTCGCGGCCCATCAGGCGCTGCTGTCAGTAATAGACACTGAGGAAGACTCACGTCATACATGCCCTTGGGCAGTAGGAGCGCCAGGCGCACGCGGCCCCAGGACCAGAACCATCCCCGGCCCGAGCCCTGCTCGAGGCCGATAACGGACGAGATCCACTGGTTGAGCAACTGGTCGCCGTACGTCGAGTCGGGGAACGTCGCTACCACCGTCAGCGGCGGTGCGGGCGCCTCCCAAGGTCGCATCCGTGCGGTGGCCCCCTCCTTGCTCTCGTCGTACACTGGAAGATGCTCGTACACCAACGGATTCGTCATAATGTCCTGCGCCGTTCCCCACTCGTAGATCGACTCGGGCGAGAAGACCAGCCGCTGCTCCAGCACGGACGGGTAGACTGAGAACTCGCGCTTCTTCTTGAGATTCTTGAGCAGCCACTCTGGGTCCTGGGCGCGGGAAAAGTCCCACATTGTCGGCGGCGCCATGTCGGGGAAGAATCCTAGTCCGCGCGACAGCTGCACGACCGAGGCATCGTTGGCCACGACGAGCTTGGGCGCATGTACGCGCGGTTCCTTGCCGTCCTCGAACTCTGGCGGCGGGGCCTCGTCGACGTTCCAGGCAGGATACGTGAACTGGCCGGCATTATGCCGCTTGACCTTGCCGGCCGTCGGGCCGACTTGGCCCTGCAGCTCCTTGAAGGTCTTGTGCCAGTCTGCGGATGTGGTCTGGTCCGCCCCACCTGCGAGAAGGGCGCGCGTCATGAGCCCCAGGCCAGAGTAGCACTCGACCACGACCTCGTTCTCCCGGATGCCGAGGTCGCGGACGAAGCGGTTCGCCAGCGGCTTGCTCGCTAGCCAGACCCGGCTCTTGTTCTCGCGCGCCGTCACTTTCTTGACCCCTTTTGAGGGGATGATGTCGGCCCATTTTGAAGAGCTCGGCAGCGGCGGCAGTCGTAGCTTGGGCATGGTGGTTGTTGATCAGTCGGCAGAGGTGACGAACTTTCAAGAATGGAGGTAGTTTTGGTGCGGCGTGCCAGAGGTACTGGGGCGTCTCAAGATGCCCTCGCCCATCTTCGCGCTTTTATCCCTAGGCCTATATGCACAGCGTCCTCACTCAGTGGCTACAGAATCGCAGCATAGGTTTGTGCGCGAGGGGTACGTGCTCGTCCTCTCAGCTATGTAGCCACTGAGCTCCTCTCACAAAACAACGAGCAGCGTTGCACTGACCTGCACTTCTTGGCGAGACTGACCGATGCATAACGAATGCTATTCATCCTCATCACCGCCTCGGTCTTCGTTGGTGCTGCCGTCCAGGTTCCTATCCGCGTCCTCGACGTCGTCACCATCCTCGTCAATGTCGTCGTCGCTCCTCGCATTTCTCCCCAGGAGCTCGCCGAACTCCCTCCTCCACCGAGATGCCGTCGAGCTCTCCCTGTTCATACGGGAACTGGATTGGTCCGTTCTCCTGTGCCATTTCGTAAGATACGACGTCGAACCCAGCCGCGTGGCTTTCGTCGGCCCGCAGAGCGCGGTACTCGTCAATGTCGACGAATCGAAACGACTCTTGACGCTCTCCCATTCGTCCACAAACTCGCGGCGCTCCTCGTTGCTCGCCCCGGCCCATTCCGGCCGGTCCTTTACGTCGCCAATGACTTCAAGCATTCTCCCCTTGATCTGCTCGAGTTCAGTGTCCGCGGTAAACCCAAGCCAGTAGGGGCGTACGCGGTGCAGGTCGACGACAGTAACAGTGCAGCCATCCATGAGAGCGGCGGCAATCTTGAGACGGAGCTCAAAGTATCGATGCTGGCATTCCTCCTCCTCCTCGTCATCTAGCCAGTCCGAGCCGCGAATGTTGGGGATACGCCCCGGGTCGCAGTAGTTGGTAAAGCGGAAGACTACTTCCTCAACCTGGCCAGCTTGGTACTGGTGAAGTGTAAGGCCACGAACTCTGTTCCACCGAAGGTCGTACACGATCCGCTGGCAGACCACGCCGCCGGGCTCGACCAGACTGTTTGGAGTGTAGGGTTCCTGGGGCGTCGGCTGTATGACAAGCACGCGCGGTAGAGCCGGGAGATATCGTGCCAGTTGCCCCTGCGAGTCTTGCAGCAGGCGGACCATGTAGAGCTTGCTGTTTGTAAGCTCCTTACCGTCGCCGTCGTCCTTGAAGCCCAATTCGTCGCGGACGGCGTCGTCTGCGTTTGAGGAGAGACGACCAATGAGGTCCAAGACACGAGTGTGGGCGAGGGATGGGCGGGCAGCGCGAGGACTCGTCCACGGCGCCAGAAAGCTTGCCTCTCCATGGTGGAAGCGCGGGTAGGTAGCTGCCCTCTCCGTCTCTGAACTCTATAGGCCCGGCCGGCTTGGAGGTGTCGTCGAGGCGGTCATCTTCCTCGGCCTCCTCGTCTTCTTCGGCCTCCTCGTCTTCGTCCTCTGAACGATCCTCGTGTATCTTGATGTGGAAAGCCAAGCAGGCATCGACGACGTCCTTCGCCCATTGAGACACGCAGCGCAGGCAAAGGCGCGTCTCCCTGTCGGCCAGTTCGACGACGCGGTCAAAGATGTGGGGGTAACCCGACGTGTCCAGCATTGTGAGATGGGTGGTGCCGACATGCATCTTGGTCCCCATGCTTCCAAGTATGGAAGGGCGGGAAACGCGTTGGGGCAGTGCCACACAGCTCCCTCTCCGCACCACTCCTTTGCCTCAAACTGTGTGAGAGTCGAAACAAATCAAGCGCCGTCGCCCAGCTAGCACTCGTCCAAAGAACACGTCGGGCGGACGGTGATGAGTGCTATGCGCTTGACGCGCACATACGACCCCCGCTGGGATAGTTGGCAATGCTGAAAGCTGCAGAACTGAGCTCGTCTTACATAACGGCCTGCCAAATTCAGACCGACAGTCCACAACCATCTTGCAACCACACTGTCGCCCTCAACGTCTTGTGTCCATCCTCTTCCAGTCTCCTGCCGCTCAACCTCTTAAACCATGGACTCAAGACCTCCAGACAACGTTCTCCTCTTCCGCACTCACCTCCGTACTCACCCTCCCCCGCAAGACTTCTCCAAGCGCAACCTCCACCATCCCTTTTATCAGCAGATTGACGCCTACCTCGCGCAAACCACCCGTGGGCATCTCCTCGTCAACGACCTGCGTCCGGCCTTCTCTCGTCTGTTTGAAGCAACATTCGTCTGGCTTCGTTCTTCGTCTGCGTGCGGCGTCGCCATCCAGCATCCGGAATCAGCCAGCAAGTTCACCCCGCTTCGAGTCCGAGACTCGGACGAGCAACTTGCAGAAGACCTCTCTGACGTGTACGACATTGAGCGCTGGCGATCGAATCTTACTCTGGAAACCGCCCAGCACACAAGCACGCAGTCCAACCTCGACGTCGACGTCAAAGGGTGGTCCTTTGCCAAGCCGGGCTTGTGGCTCACAGCATGGACCTCGACGTATGCCGGCGCAAACATGCCTCCCGATCGGTGGCAGATCGCCAGTCTCCTCGCTGAGATTCACTACTTCAACATGTGGCCGCAAGTTGGCCCTCCCACAAAACAGGCCAAGGAAGCTGCCCTCAAGGCGCGCGACGCGTTGGGACACGCGATGCTGCACCTCGCGCGTACCAACATTGAAGCAGGAACGTTCATGTCTCTTGCCATGGTCAACTCGCTCTTCAGCCGCCTTTGCATCGTGGACCGCAGGCCGAGGAAGGTGAACGCGTACGTGGGGTGGGGCTCATGGCAGAGCAAGTCCCGCCAGCCTCCACACAGAAGCCCCGCAGTCTCCTACACCGATGTGATCACGATCGCTCTCGAAGTCTCCGATGCAACACTGCAAGACTATGCCGCCGCGTCGATCGACCACTCCGAGCTGCTCGAATCTCACCTCATCAACCCACTGTCTCTCTTCGCCCACGACCTCGTGCAGAGTTATGATCTGACGGGAAACCCACTCGATGACCTAACTACCCACCGCTACACTCTGAACCATGATACAGTTGAGACGCTGTGGACTACGCTGTGCCGTGCTGTAAAGGTGATCGGAAGACTGCCGCTCGCACGACCTCTCGAGCGACTGCCACCTCCTTCGCCCCAGTTCCTCTCGTACATCGACAATCTCATCAGCGAGTCAATCCCAATCTCCCTCCGACCCGAGCGACCCGACTGTACTCTGCGATCGCCGCGCGGCACGATCAAACGCGTCGCCAGCGCGCTGCGCGATGCCTCTGATAGTGGCTCTGGGCCAGACTCGGGTGGGTGCCTGATGCGTGCGGCTCAGGGGATTCCAGCAAACCACCCTGACGACAGCGAGTCAAGCTCAGCCCGTTTCTGATCAAGACGACGACCACAGCCCACTCGCGCCCGACGCCACCGAGGCGATTAGGCAGTGGATACAGAGTGTGGAGTCGTCGCCGGGTCTGGAGTCGCCCGTGATCGACAATAGCGTGGAACGACGGATCCATGTGCGGTTCGTGTCGACAACCGAGATGGACCGCCTGTTGGAACTGCGATGCCACGACGCGCCTGTCCCCCCCACTCGCCCCAGCACCCCGCCCCCCACTCGCCCCAGCACCCCGCCCCCTTCGAGTTTCGCGCACTGCTGTGTGCTCGCCTGAGGACCTCCTTTTGGACTAGTGCAAGTAGTCGTATGTGTGCCTGTTGCTGCTGATGGTAGGCGTGTGAAGACGCATCGCGTGACCTGCGCAGGGTGCCATGGTGCCAGATGCTGACGTGATGTCGCTGCTGGAGCTATTCAGACAAGCATGTCTCGAACCGCCGGTGAATACACCAGCTTGCCGGGAACGGCGCGTCGCAGATCAGGCAGCAGGCACGAGGCGCTGCTGGGTCTGCGTTTCATCCTCGCAAGTGAGAGATGCTGTCAGGGGAACCCGACGGCGTTCGGTGCAGGTTGGACATGTCGGCTTGACCCCTTTGGGAGCGCCGTACGAGGTACCGTGCGGCGACAGCCCAAAGCTCCAGATCCCAAGCCGCCCTGCGAGCCAGGGTCGCCCGCTGGATCCTATTGTCCTAAAGTTGGACCTCGTCTCGTAACTAGGTGCGTGTAACCACATCTCCCAGCGCACCGAGATACCGGGTTGCGGGCAGTCAGACTTGGTCAACTCCATGTCTGCCAACTGGCCGGCTGCTCATTCCACCACGGCTGTTGCTGCTTCCATCTGCGACGCCGAGACCCCAGCCGCTTGTTCCTCTTGAACCTACTCTGCGCAGCCTCCACCCTCTGCAAGCAGTCTTTTTGCTCTAGTCAGCACGACGCTGCGGATACCAACTTGAACACCGAGCAAGATAGCGGCAGCCGGACACTGCACGAGCTACTGGGCGTCGATACTGGCCGCGGCGAGCAAGTCGAGCTCTCGTTGACACACTGCCTGCGTAGCAGTTGCACTGCTCGCAGCCATGCCTGGTACGTCCTCTTGCAATGGTGGCGATCGTCGCGCCTGATTAGCTTGACTGGCGCGCAGACCCACTGTGTGCTCAGACCCGCCGTGTACCCTGCTGACACGGGCCACAGCACCGCTGCCCTCGCCCGCGTTGCCCTTGGTGTCCACGACCTCTGCCAATGCTCTCCTGAGCGACCTGCGGCCGACGACGCTCGCGCCCGCGGCACTAGGGCACATCAACGCCTTGCTGGACGAGCTGCTGGTCTCCATCATCACCGCGTCCAGGAGTCTCAACCTCACAGATCTGCGGACGCGCGGGGTCGCGGCCGTTCTCACGACCGAGGGGCATGGCGCCGACCATCTCAGTGCGCTGGGCCGCGCCGCCGTCGGCGAGGCCGAGGTGGAGATTCGTTCCTGGTACGAGGGCCACCCTACTGCGCGCAAAGGCGTATCTGGATTTCCACCTGGAGGACGCGGCCGTGGACTGGTCGCAGAGCTCGAGGCGTACGAGGCCCTGTTCCCGGTACAGCAGGCGGTCCAGCTCATGCGGATCAAGGTGGCCCAGTTAGCTGTGAGTGAGCCCCTCTACCGCGCTGACGCTCAGACTCACGCACCCGACCTGCCGCAGGTGATGAAAGGGGGTGGCACTCGGGCGGTCGTCGACGCCTGGAAGGCTGCTGGTGGCGACACCTCGGACGAGACGCTGTCGCCCGCCGCCCTGTGGCTTACTGCTGTTCTCGAGTGAGTGCCACCACACGGACCGTGCTCACCATAGGCACGTTTGCGAGCACATCCTCCAAAAGTTGTCCCAAGTCGTGGCACGCGACTCGTCAGTGGTCGCCGCGACCATCCAAGACCTGTACACGGCTCTCTGCGAGGATGCCAACGTATACGGATTCTTCAAGCGCACAGAGGGTGAGTCTGTCCTGCTTCAACCCCCGCTGAGAGAAGCAAAACGTGCCCTCGAGGGGGACGTGCGAGCCGCCGCCGCAAGGCCAAAGCACAGGATCCAGATGCGGCGGACGACGAGCAGCGCAGGCAACTCGCGCGCGTCGCCTACAGAGTCGCCGCATTCCTCACATACGTCCCTACCGCGCACCCGCGAGGACCCACCGCAGCACTCCCTGCATTCGCGACAATCCAGCACGGGTAGCGGACGACCGGCGAGCGAGCAGTTCTACAAGAGCGTCATTGGCGTCGCAAAGTCTGTCCCCTCTGTCACCCACAAGAGGTCATCGAGCTACTTTAGCGGCTCAACAAAGGTCGGCGAGGACGAGCAGTCGAAACAAGCAGCGTCTATCACAGACAGCGTCGAGGACGAGTTTGACGCGCTGTTGAGAAGCAACGAGACTGTGCGCGTGAGCTTGACGCCGAGTCGCTTGAGTACCTTTGAGGTGAGTAGCAGTGGCATTGACCATTAACCACAGGACTCCTCAACAAAGCCATCGCGACGGCATAGCCACCTCCTCGCACCTCCGTCGTCCAGCGAGACATCCTTGGCCTCGACCAGCACCCAAGCAAACTCGGACAGGATGGCAGTCCGCGCAGCCGCCGGCCGCAGCTGGTCTGGCACCTCCAAGCTTACCCCTCGCGGTGGCACATTCGACGAGCGCGAGGAGGATGACCTCGGCCAGTCCATTATCGAGTTACTCAAGGCCGAGCCGCGGCAAGCGCAGCAGTCGGGTCCCCGCACGGTGCCAGCTGTTATCGTGGCGACACCCCTTCCGCCAGCACCTCCTGGTCTGGATGACGACAAGCATGGCTCGGCCCAGAACGACTCGACGCGTGACAAGCCTCGGCCCACGCGCAGCGTCTCTGAGAGTGCCACCGATCCCGCAGCGATCAACGGTCGTATGAGCCTCCGCGGCAACCGCCACCTATCCGAGCAGGTCGAGTCGCGACAGGAGTCGCGAGAGCTCGCAAACTTTCTATCGACCTCCCCACCGACGAGCAACTCGCACCACCCCGAAGAGAGCAGTGGGTCTGCCGGCCCGCATCATCGCAATAGCATCATGCCCAGCTTCCGCGGCCTCATGTCGCGCATACGCAAGCCAAAGGAGGAGGACAGGAAGCTTATCCCAACAGGGTCGACGTCGACGCTGCGCTCGAGCGCCGGTAGTCAAGACCACTCTAATGGAGCATCCCAGCGTTCCCTTCGGTCACCCACGAGTACTCCCTCGGTCCACTCTGGTCGTTCAGCCAGGTCTGGCAGCACATTACACCCCCAAGACAACTTTTATGACGCCCTCTCGAACACGAGCGACGCGCAGAGCGAGCGCACGCACAGCGAGCGTGACGTGCCGACTGCTCGCCAGGTGCTTCGCAAGCCCTCGCTTGTGCGCAAGTGGGCGCAGAGCGTGAACAGCAGCGGAGAGCGAGCGCGTCGCCCGAGCCGCAGCACCGCGCCGTCGCCGAATACCGTCTCCCTCGACGACGATCTGGACCCCATGGGGCACGTCGGACTCGGGCTTGGCCTGGAGCAGCTGGACGATCAGCCTGGCACGCCCGAGGCAGCACTAGCAGCCTTAAACGGCTCGCGCGGTGGCTCCAGCCCAGCATACCTGCCCGATATACCCGAGAGTGCCAGCGGGCGGTCGGCTCAGCGGATACTGCGGCACGAGCGCATCGACGCACTGTCTGCCGATGCCAGCTCGCGCGCCGGCTCGCCCTCTCAAAGCATCCCCACACCACCATCCCCAGCGCAGAAGAGGACAGATCCCTTTGGCGTGCCGAGCCAGGGCTTCATCCCACTCGCGGACCTCGTGCCCCTGCGTGGCCTTCTGGAGAACGCAACGAGCGCACGCGAGTGCCAGCTCCTCCTGGACGCGATCCTGACGCAGCTCGGCGTACCCCGTAACGTCGAGGAGGGCGAGGAATGGACGGCGGGATGGCTGCTCGGCGGACGCGAGACGCCGCTGGGCAAGGAGCGCACGTACGAGCGACGAGAGCGAGAACGGCGCGAGCAGGAGAAGGAGAACGAGCACCGCCGCGAGCGAAGCGAGGGGGCGGTAAGGAGTGAGCGGGGCGAGAAGGAGAGGGAGAGGGAGCGCGCAAAGACTCCTCTGTCCGACAAGGAGAACTTTGACGACACCCGCCCACGGGCGCGCGGTATGAAGGGCAAGCTCCAGCGGCGCACGTCGCGCCTCAGCCCCGAGGCCATGATGAAGAACCTCCCCGAGCCGCCCGTCGAGGAGCAGGAGCAGGAGCGCGTCGCTGTCTAGTTTGATGCATGTACTGGTATCTTGTGGTGCTTGGACTGCAAGTGTCTGGTTTCTAGGCCTGCGACGCCAATGTCGAACCCGTCGTATGAACTGGCGCCCCAGCCCCGACCCGACACTCACCTGCTGCGCCTTGTGCTGGATCTCGTTACTGCGTCAACTGATCTCCGCGCGCTTAGCTCGTGCCACCGACATGGCCACTGCCGATGAGACACGGGAGATCAGCAGGTCTGCAGAGTCACCTGCCTTTCCCAGAGAGCATCTCACTTTCCCATCGCCCATCTTCCCATTAGAATCGACTAGGCCGTTAGGGACTTCTGTGTGGGCCATCCTGCTCGCAAGAGGCAGCAGAAGCGGTAAAAGCACTCCCACCAGTCAGCATGGTGCTTGACACTGACGTGGGCCGACCTCTTGGATCACGGGTGTCGGTCACTGTAATGAGGTTTGATCGCCCGACGACGCCGAGCGCGTATCAAGACTGCCAGTTCAAGAAGTAGCAATACGCACCAGCACCCCGGCTCCTGCACGTCCCTTCGAAAGCGCCGGCGACGGTGACCTCGGCGACGATGCATGCCGGACTCGACGTGGTGACAGCTGACGTTCCGTAACCGGTCCAGTGAAAATTGTCGCGTGGTGGATCCTCTCACAGGCGGAGCTGATAGGTGATGCAACAAAAAAAAGAAAAAAAATTCCTCGTAACTCAGTTGGTTAGAGTGTCGTGCTTATGAGGCTATCTTCTTGATTCACGACAGTCCAGGGTTCGACTCCCTGCGAGGGAACGTTTTTGAGCCATTTGGGGAGGTAGTTCTGTCTGCAGCAGTGCATGCTGCGACGAGAGAGGCGGTGATTCTGCATGCATACCGAGGAGATATACACCACATGCATGATCGCTGTGCAACTGCCGCTGAGGTGATCTCTGAAACGGCCGTGTGGGCAAAGTCAGCGGCCCAGGCACCAGTGACGCGTACCTCGCGGCCTTCATGTCCACGACGAGCACTTACACTTCTTTGTGAATACCCCCACGGCCGCAGGCCATGTTCTCTCGCTCCCCGGCGCCCAGCGCCGCGGATGTCGACGACGCCCACCTCGAGGTGACGGTGACGCCGAGCGCGTCGGCGTTCTACGCCGGCGAGGTGTTCAGCGCAGTGATCACGCTGCGCAACACGCGGGTGCCAGTCTACACGCACGGGGGCGGTAGCCAGCCCGTGTCGCCTAACCCGGCGCACCTCCACCTCCTGCCTGGGACGAGCACGCCGCTGAGCAGCTCCGGCGGCAGCGTGACGCCCACCAGCCCCGATCGGGGATGGTCGCCTGCGTCCCCTGGCGGAGTGGGATGGAGGGGAGAGCATGCCCGCCGACCATCGGGGGGCAAGGGACACTCGAGGAGAGCCCAGAGCCTGGCGCTCGGAAAGGCCATTAGCTCGCAGGAGATGGTGTGGGCGCTGGGTGGGGAGGGTGGGTTGGATTGTGGAAGAAGTGCTGATAGCAGGCCCTCCGCCGCCTTTGCCCCCTCGACGCACGCCTGGGATCCCAAGATCACATCCCCATGCGCGCCAAACGTCCATTGCAAGCACGGCGGCGTTCGCTGATTCCCCACCGCTCCCATTAGCTCCGCTACCGATCATGCCGTCCAAGAGCGAGCCGGTCACGCCAGATCCGGCGAGGCAGGCGCCGCCGATAATAACGGCTCCAGAAGCGGGCCCGTCGAAACCTACCTCCTCGCGGCCGACACCTAGCGCATCGCCATCATTACCGGACGTGCAGGAGGAGCCGCGATCGCCACCATCCAGGTCGCTGAACGGCACGCCGTCGACTTCACCACCTTTGCCCTCCCCCATTGAATCTATCCAACGAAGCTCCAGTCCTCGGTCGAGACCAGCCCACTCGCGCGCACCGTCATATCACAACGCGTACGGCACGTCCTTACTCTCCCCTCCACCATCACATCCGAATGCCCGCGTCAGGCCATTGCACACTGGCACGACGACAGTGCTGTGGGCACATACACGCCTCGTGGCTCACTTCCACCCTTCGACGCAGTACATCCCGCCAGATCCGTTGCTCCCTCTCAGAGCGAGGCTTCTGCACCAGCCTATCGGTTCTGGGTCCCTTTCGCCGTCTGACGCCGAGCGGGGATCGCGATGGTCGCTGAGCTTTGGAACTGGGAGCATCGGCGGCTCCACACAGCCGAGTTTGACGGGCAGTCTGTTCGGTCTTGCCAAGGGTCTCGTCATGGGCGGTACAGGCGGCAGCCTGGAGGAAGAGAGGCGGCGGGTTTGGAGTTCGCAGAACCTTCCTGTGCTGGACACGGCCCGATCACTCCTTGGCGTGGACATCAAGCTGACGGAGGGCGAGACGAGGGAATGTGAGTTACACAATGTCCCCAAACAACTGACAACAGTCGTGTATACGTTCAAGTTACCGACCCAGCTACCTCCCGCATTCAAGGGCCGGGCAGTGAGATTCAACTACGAGCTGCTCGTATCGCTCAACATTTCGCTGGCTGGCGGCGGTAAACGGCAGCGCACAAAGGAGATCTCCATTCCCGTGCGCGTCTGGCCCAATGTCTCGCTCAAGCGTCCTCTGCGGACTTACGATGTGCTGCAGCCCATCATCCAGACAGCCGAGGTCGGGAATGTGGTCGAACGGCCACTGACCGCGCCGTCTACTCCTCTCGCACGGCGGCATATGATCGAACCAGAGTCGTCCGACTCGCTCGAGGCGTACGCTAAGCGGCTCCTCGACACATTGCACGATCCGCGCCGCGTGCCTCCCAGCCCATCGAAGGCATTAGTGCCACTACGCCCCATGGATGGCATGTCTGTGAAAAGCCCGAAATCTCCATCCTTCCTGCTACCCGAGTCCCGCGCACCGCCACGCCCTCGCGCCTCGTCGATTGTAGCAGGCGACGACGAGCTGGTAGACGAGCCCCACCGATGCGGTGAGGCAGTCGAAATCCTCTCGCGGCACTCTCCAAAATCCTCGTACGACATCAGGCAGGACGGCGAGGTTGTTGCAGTCCTCACGCTAGTCAAGACGACCTATCGGCTGGGCGAGACAGTTCTGGGCGTGGTGACGTTCAATGCCTCGCCAGACCATCGCGTGCTGAAGCTCAACGCATACCTCGAGACGCACGAGGTGATTCCCGACCCGCTCCTGCCGCCCAACGCGAACCGCACGACCGCGCGGCCGCCAGAGCTCCGCAAGCTACATGCAGAGTATCGCGCAGCCTACGCGCAGTTCAGCGAGCGCACGGCCTTCTCGCTCGACATTCCCAGTGACGCCACGCCGGCATTCGGCCTCACTGCTGGCGCGGACAAGGGCAAGGGCGGGCTGGAGTGGCGCGTGCGTCTGGTGTTCCTCGTCGCGTGCCCGAGACGGGCGAAAGGACATCGACGCAGCGGCAGTGGTCCTGCACGAGAGGGAGGAAGGAGGATCCTTGGTGTTCAAGGGGAGGAGGAGAAGGGCGAGAAGGCGAGCTGCCTCCATCTCGTCCCTGTTGAGGGTGACACGGATAACACGCCGTACACTGCGTCTCCCCAGCTCGCGCCGTTTCTCTCCCGCGGCAAGGAGTGGGCTGAGGCCCGCGCCGAGACGGTCGAGTGTGAGGTGCCCGTGCAGGTTTTGGCGGGCAACACGGCATTCGTCGTGCGGCCGAGCGTATTCACCGTCTAGCTGAGAGTATGGAAAGGTAGAATGATGTAGTTGGAGGGGCTAAGGTGGGATCAGTAGACACGGACACGGCATCACGAAACACATTGCATGTATTCATATCGCACCACATTGGGACGAGGGGAGACTGTTGTCAGCTCGCGTCTCGAAGAGATTGAGAGGTATCAGATTCCTGGAAACAGCATAGCCTGTGGGCTAATACAGATGGCACTTCCTATATTACTCAGATGGTGTCGTCCTGATAGCGGGTGGGTCAGCGCGGGGCGGCAGCTGCAGAGTAGAGCCGCCGTCCCTCGCCGCTAGCACCGCGCAAGAAAGGAAACAAGACTCACCAAAGCTAGACAGACCCACAATGCAATGGAAAAGAGCGATGGAGGATACAAGCGTCGCGCCCGAAATCTCTCTCCTCGCCCCGCGCCACGGCCAAAACGCCGCCCAAATCCCGCTCGCCCCCGGCTGGCGGCCTTCAAAAGTCGAACGCGCACCGGGTTGGTTTCATACCTTCCACCCCCACCCCGAGCGGTCGAGCTGGTCTTCAGCCGTGACGCCGCGTCATATAGTAGGGCGGTGCAGAGCGAGCTTTACTACAGCCCTTTAATCGCTTCGGACTCTTGGTTACGAGTGACGGAGTTTCATGCTGGGCTGACATTTTGGATATGGATTGCTGTTTTGGTTATTCTGGAGGTCGAGCAGGGGTGGATAGAGAGCGAGAGGGGATGCTGACCGCTTGCAAGTTGGGTATTCCCCGGACGACTATAAGGATACATCGATTTGCGACTCGAATGGCTACGACGATACTCGCTCTCGATTAACTCTCAAGATGCTCTCGCTCTCGGACACTCTCACGCCGGCCACGACTCGCGCAGCGCTTCAACAACCGTCTCAAAGCTCCCGCGCAGCTCCTCGAGCATCTGCGCGCGCGGCGCGGCCGCGCCGGGGCCGAAGGTGATGCACACCATCGTCACCGGGCTGTACTGCGCCGTCACGGCGGCTGGCGGCGGCGGTAGAGTTTGGGACGACGTCGAAACTACTGCGGCCGTGGCGGGGGGACTGGGCTGACTGTCAGCTTGAGATCCAATTTCCGAAGCTGACCGAGAAACGTGACGCACCGACTGTTCCGCGCTCACGCTTGGTTGTGTCCGGCTGTTTGTCGACGCGCTTCCGCTTCGTCTGATGTCAGCTGACAATCGCAAATCAAACAGCTTACAGTACCGGGTTTCCCGTCTCCCTTCTGACTGTCAGCATGATTCCTCCCGACAGCACGACGCACAACCGCCGCTACGGCTCTTCGAAACTCCTTCCATCAGCAGACTCAAACGTTAACCCACGGCTGTCGCTTCGTCGTGCGCCTTCACGGGTCGAGAGCGCGTGGAGGTCTCTGAAGCTGGGCGGCGCCGCACCGGCATGGCTTGCATGCCGCTGGCCTTGCCTGTGCCCCCATCCTCGTTCTCGGAGTCGGAGACGATTACGCGCCGAATCTTTCGGCGCGGCGGAGCTTGCTCCTTCTCCAGGCTGTCTTCGCTGTCGGGGTCTGCAAGGGCCTTGCGCTTTTTGCTCTCACGCTTCTTCGCGCGCTTCTCGGTCTTGCGCTCGTCCTCCTGGTCGTCCTTGACTGCGGTAGACTTGCGTTTCTCGCTCTTACGCTTCTTCTCCTGCTTCTTCGCCTCGTCCTCCTCCTGGTCGTCGGCATCACCGGTGGCCTTGCGCTTGGAGCGCCTACGCTTCTTGTCTGGCTCTTCAGCCTGAAGCGCATCCTCGTCGCTGTCCTGCCCGGCGGTGGCCTTGCGCTTCGAACGCTTACGCTTCCTCGCGGGCTTCTCGACGTCCTCCTCCTGTGCTTGCTCCTCAGGGTCAGACTGCTGCGCGCGAGTCCTGCGCTTCGTCGCTTTGCGTTTAGGCTCAGGTTTCTCCACCTCAACTTCTTCCTCCTCATCGCTGTCGGATCGCTTGCGAGGAGCTCTGCGCGCGGCTTCCTTCTCCTTCACTTCAGGCTCAGAAGTCTTGCGCTTTACGGCCTTCGGCTTCCTCTCGGGCAGTTTGGACTGGACGAGTTGCTCTTCGCCGCCGTCGTCTTCGCCGCCAACAGTCTTGGACTCTTTCACACCGAGCTTCGCAGGACTGGAAGACGCGTAATCGGGGTCGTCCTCGCCTTCAGCGTCCTTGTCGCTGGCGCTCTCGTCCGTGTCGATGTACTCCTTGGACTTGACAATCTTCTTCGCGACGTCCTTCGCTGGCTTCTTCGGCTCGGCACGCTCAGGAGGTGACTCGCGGGGCTGAGGCTCTACCTCTTCCTCAATCTCGCCGTCCTCGAGCTCAGGCGTCATCTTTTCCTCAATCTCGCCTTCCTCGAGCTCGGCCTTCTTGCCCTCGTCGTTGGACTTCCCAGGCTGCGTGGGCACGTCCTTCTTAACCTGCCCCTGCGTCCCCTTCGAGTCGGCAGCCTCTTGACCGTCCTTGGCCTCAGGCGCAGAAGACCCCTTCTCTCGCTTCCTCTCAGCCTTTCATCAGCTTGACACGGGGGCTCTTGTAGCTGATGCTCACAGGAGATTTCAAGAAGGCCTCAAACGCATCCCATGCCGCCTTGGCCAGCAGGCCACTAGCAGGTTCCGCGCTCGCCGCTGCGATGGCGTCTGCCGCCGCTTTGTAAGCAAGCGAGAGCCGGCCGCGGCGCGAGGGCATCACTGGTAGCTGGCCTTTCAGGGCGTCCTTGCGGGGTGGCTCTTGCTGGATCTTGGCTGGCTGTGCTGGCTTAGTGGCAGACGTGGGCTTGGAGCCTGGCTGGGACTCGGAGGCTGGCTCGGGTTTCGGCGCAAGCGCGCGCTTAGTCACTGGCTTTGGCTTGACCGGGGCAGGCTTGGAGACTAGACGGAGCGAGTCCGTGTCACGCTCTGGGAGGGGCTGTGCTGTCGGCATTACTGCCATCATCACTGTTGTCACGAGCTCGTCGATTGAAGGCAGCTCCGCCGCCGGCCCCACCTTGGGCGCGGGTACGCCAGCTACGTTTACGAGCTTCGGCTGCGGAGCTGGTGCCTCCTGCCGAGGCTTTGAGGGCGCTTCAGGTTGCAGGGAAGGTGCGTCTGCTGTCTCCAGTTTCAGAGGAGGTTCCATTTGCCCTGCTGCCGTGGACTCGGTGAGCGTTGAGACGGAGCTGTCAGAGCGTGCGCGAGACAGCCGCAGGGGCGGAGAAGCCGACCGTGGTGCCGCAGGTGAAGACTGCTGCGCCGATACTGCTGCCGTCGTGAGGAGTGGCATTGGGACGGCCGTTGGCCGCGGTGGCGTGGCCGGTGGAGCATCGGCTGCTGGGCGAGCGATGCGCGACGGGCTCCCTGTGCGGGCAGGGGGAATCGCTGGCGGTGTGGCGACCCGAGTATCCTCGGCAGGAGAGTGACCTTCAGGTCCCATCACACTTGGGTCAACCGGCCAGTCGACGGTGTGTATCCAGTCGTCCCGACCAGCAACGTCAGGCTCTTGCGTACTTGTCGTCTGGGCCGGAGGAGGTGGCCCAGCGACATGGGGGGACGGCGCAAGAGCAGCCGGGGTCTGCTGCAGGACGAGGTTGGTTGGACGCACGGAGGTCCGCGTCGGCGTGGACGGCGTGCTCGTCACAACACCACGAGGCGGACGCCCCGGTGCGCCGGGCGGAGTGGTGGCTTGAGCTGGGCTGGGGGTGAACGGCGGTCGGGCCTGGGCAGCGTGCGGTGCGCTAGAGTGCGACTGAGCTGGGCTCGGTGTACTTGGAGTGCCGTAAGGCGAGGTGTTCGGTGCGCCGTTTGCTGTGTGCTGGAGTGGTACATGGCCGTGTGGCATGTGGTAATCACACCCCGCGTATGTGGCGTGCTGAACTAGGGCTTGCCGGTGATACTGTCGCTGGCTTGTAGGCGAGTGGTATAACCCCCCGTTGGCGGTGGGATAGGTATAGCTTGGGGGCGGGGGGAGGATTTGCCCATCTGCGGGGAAAACGAATGTTGGAGATGAGCCGTTCACGTGTACGGGATAGGAGGAGCGTTGAGACTGATTGGCAGTGAGGTCCTGGGATGGCTGCGACGAGTTGGAGTGGTGGGAGCGTTGAGAGTGTGCGGGGTGCTGAGAGTGTGGGGAGTGTTGCGAATACGGGGACGGTCGGGGCGGGTGCTGAGAGTGAGGGGAAGCGTGAGGAGATGTTACTGGACGCATGAGCGGGGTCATGGGCTGGGAGCCTGGTTGGTAAGGTGGCTGGTTGGGGCTTGGTGGGGGTTGGGAAGACATTATTAGAGTGCGCAGGTGGGAAAAGGAGGTGAGTTATGACGAGAAGAGTGAGATGATGAGAGTGATGAGAAAGAGTTAGATGGTGAGCGCGATGTGGGTAAACGATCAGCAGGCGTGGTGCGAGGGAAGGTCGGCGTGCACTTACCCTGCTGCCGTGCGAGCTACAACAAGTACATGATAGATGATGCTACAATGCAATGCAAGAGAGTATGCCTTAGAAGCCGAAAGCAAGCTGAGAGCGGGTGAACACAGGTCTGGTGTCAGTTGCTTCCATAGAGCTGAACTCACGGTTTCCACTTGAGATACGCCGGGTCGATCGAGTTCCTCGCCTTGGCGCGCGTCTTCTGGTGCTGCTCGAGCACCGCGTCGGTGAGGTGGATAATGTGCTGGCCCTTGTAGTACTTGATCATCTGCAGCGCCTGGCAGGTGTGCATGATGTCGCCGTGGGTAATGGCCGTGCGATGCGCGATCTCGTCCAGAGATATCTCGTCCTCAGACTCGAGGAGAAGTGCGACAATCTGTTCTTGCCAGTAGGCGCGGTAGGACAGCAGACCCAGATCGGACAGCGGCTTTTCCGGCGAGCCGAGCTTGCCCTCGACCTTTGAGAGCTCGTACGAGAACTCGATGAGCACCTTGCCGTAGCCCTTTCGTTGATGTTGCGGCAGCGTCAGGATACACGCGACGTTGTAGCCTTCGGCGCTCTCCTTCTCCTTGGAGAAGTAGCCGATAAGATGGTCGCCAAACTCGTCCTTTACGGTCATGCAGTAGTACATGAACGGGTCGACGTCGTAGTAGAGCGTCTTGTGGTCGAGGAAGCACTTTGAAAGCAGACATAGATTGCGACACCATGTCCGCTGTCGCCTGCCGTCGATCTCGAAGAATGATATGTTGTCCTTGCGGTAGATCTCGTTGCCTGGCGGGTGTTGCAGGTTGCACTTTGTTCGATGCCGCGAGAGCTGCGTCAAGCTCGGGTAGAACAGCAGGCAGAACTCGCAGATGTAGAGCTTGGGTAGGTGGGCGAACTCGGCAGGATACGGGGAAAAGTACCACGTCTCGACCTCACTCTTTCCAATCTGGAGCTTGTTGAGATTTTTCACGCGCGAGATTTCCGAGTGGCTCTGGGTCATTGACCCAGACGTGCGCAGCTTCTCAATCTCCTGCTTCTTGGAGAAGACGGCTGGACCAGCAGTGGGATCACTTGGTGCCAATGCCGACTCGCCATCGAACATCTCAATGTCTCCGTCGGCGTCCTCGTCGTCCTCGCCCTCGGCATCGTCATCGTCGTCATCTGGCTGCTTGCCCTTGCTCTTCCGCCCCTTGCTCGGCGCCTTGCCCACCTGGCTGGCAGCCTTGGTAGCGGCCTTCTTGAGTAGACTCTTCGGCGGTGCCGTCCCGCCTTTGCTCGGTCGTGGCGACGCACTGCCACTGCCAGCCTTGCTCGTCGCCTTGCCCGACTTGACCTTCTTCCCGTCGTCCTTCGGCTTGGGCCACTCCATCTCTTTGTCGGTCAAGAGACGACTCCCGCCAACCCACTCGTCGAGACGCTTGTTGAACTCGACATAGTGGATGTAGTACTCGGTGTCGTCGCGAGGATCGGGCTGCGGGTCATTCGGTCCAGGCTTCGGTGCAAACGCAGACACAGGCTTGGGCCTTGTGGACAGGACCTCTGCCTTGCGCTGCTCCTCGCCGCCTGATGGAAGCGGCTTCACGACATAGATCTTGACGCCGGGAACAACGTCCTGATGTCAGCTCAACCAACAAGAAGCAGCTCACGGCTAGAGAGTACGACCCCGGCTCAGCAATGGCCGGCGCTGGCGACTCGCTCGTCGCGCGCGCCGATTTGGCTGGGGCTGGAGACCCGCCCATGGCTTAGGTACCACAACAACAACCGCTGATCGCGGAAGCAAATGGCACTTGGAGGCCTCGGTTCGCCACCAAAGCCAGAGTCTCCAGGAGGGCACGGATCTGCGCCGTTCGAGCGCGATAATGTAGCCAGGAGGCGGTGTCGTAAATGCGCGCAGTTTGAGCCGCCGGCGGGACTGAGAATGTGTGGATGCAAAGGCTTGATGATTGCGAGGACCGACTGAAGGATGGTGAAAAGCTGACCTCGCCCCGCGACGGACAGTGGTGTATTCTCCGGTGTGGCGGAATCGACCAGAACTCGCAACTCGTCCATTATCTCGCAATGACCCAGATCTATGCATGCATGGTATACAATACAGATGAACGAACCCAAACACTAATGCCTCCGCTTCTTCTGCGAGTTCTTGATGCGCTTCATCGCTCGCACCTCCTTGCGCATACGCGCGTCCGCCATCTTGTACTTGCCCTTGATGCCCCGCGGCCGCCCCTGGATGCCCTTGTTGGCACCGCGCGCCACGACGACCTTCTTCTCGGGCTTCTTGGCCGTGTTGGCAGCGCGGCGCAGCAGTTTGGACACCTGGCGAGCCTTCTCGGCGTCGTTCAGATCCTCCGTCTCCATGACGCCGTCTGCCTTGCGCTTGGCCTTCTCGAGCTTGGTCTGAGCCAGACGCTTCTTGCGCATCTTTGCCTCGGCAACCTTCTTGATTGGTCGTGCGTCGAGTGCGCGCTGACGGTCGCGAAGTGCCTGGACTGCCTCCTTGGTGATCGGGATGTTGGGGCGGTAGGTCTTGGCCTCGTCGTCGATGAACCAGCTCGGCAGGCCGTCCTTGTTGTATGAGGACAGACGGTTGAAGCCCTGGTCGATGAGCTGCGATGCGGTGATCTCGCGGTTGACCAGCTTGTTGGCGAGCGTCTGCGCCTCGGCGGTGAGAAGACCCTTTGCTGGCTGTCAGTTCGTCGTAGATCACAAAACTCACCCTTGATCTTCTCCTGCAGAACCTCGTCCTGGTCCTCGTCATCCACATCCCACTCTGGATCGTTGTCGACCTCCTGTGGGACAATCTCAAAGTCATCCTGGTCGTCATCACCCAGTGTAGACGACAATGTGGAAGCCATCTCGACGTCGCCCTCGTCGTCGACCTCCTCCTCCGACTCGTCCTCGTCCATCTCATCGTCGCTATCCTCCTCCTCCCCGTCCTCTTCCTCGTCATCCCCATCGAGTGCAGCGAGGTCGCCGACATCCTTGAAGATGCTCTGGTCGAACCACACCTGTGCTTGCCGGCTCATCTGCGCCCTTTGTGCCGGCTCGTTCAGAGTCGTCAGCAACCGCTTAGGCTGCTCAACTGCCCGCACATCGTCGCGGATGGTCACCTTGGACCGCTTCTTGATAGGCTTGGCGGCCTCCTCATCCTCGTCGTCAGAGTCGTCGCTGTCGGGCTCCTCGCCGAGTTGCGCCTTGACAGCAGCCATGACCTCCCAACCGCCCTCGCCCTCCTCCTCCTGTTCATCCTCAGAGTCCGCGTCGCCACGGCGAGGCACACGGATCATCCCGTCACGGTACCCCTTGTCGACACCGTCGTCCTCGTGGTCGCTGCCCTCACGAATACCGTGCCACGAGTCCATGTTGCGGTCCTTCAGGCGCTGCTGCTTGACCTTCCACTTGGCGTCGCGGTCGGCCATGCGGTCCTTGTAGTCATCATACATGCCGTCGAGCTCGCCCTCGAGCGCTCTCGTGCGCATCTCGCGCTCCTCGTCGGAGGAGAGGACCTCGTCCTCATCGTCGTCGACCTCGGCAGAGACCTCTTCCTCAGACTCGGACATGCCGTCGGCCTCCTGAACAGCCTCGCGCAGACCCCTGCCGCCGGCCGCACGCTCGCCCTCGCCGAGGTCAAACATCTCCTCACCGGCCAGCTCGCGGTCGTCCATGTCGAGGTCGGTCGGTGCGGTCATCCCGAGCTGCAGCTTTTGGATCGTCTTGGTCTTGATCTCGTTCTTGCGCTTCTTCTCGCGCTTCATCTTGCCCTGCTTCTCCTCATGCAGGTGTTTGAGCTGCTGTTAGCTGAGCAAAGGCTGCCTCTTACCTCCTCGGTGATCTGCTCCTCCTCATCCATCTCCTCGACCTGGACCTCCTCGGTCGCATCGGCGTTCGGGTCGGCCTTGACGTCGATGCCGATCTCGAGACGCAGAGCCAGGCGCCATTTCATGAGAGACTTGAAGTCACCCTTGCCGAGAACCTTCAGGTCCTCGCAGTTCGCCACAACCTCGGGAGTAGTGTGGCGAGACTTCAGCCAAGCCTGTTCCTCTTCCGACACAAATGCGATCTGGTTCATTGTACCCAGCAGCGCGACGGGGTCGGCACCCTTGATGAAGTCGGAAGCGGTGGCCTTGTGGTGGAGCGTGTAGTCGCCCTCGGCGTAACCAGTACGCTGACGGCGCGTCTTTTCGGGGTTGTAGACATTGGTGTGTGCGTGGGGGTTGGCGGCGATGCGGGCAGCGGCGTTGACCGCCTGAGTGGTGGTCGTCGCAGCCGCCGAGGCATTCTGCGGCTCGTCGGTCTCGATGATCGATGTGGGCAGGACGCCAACATCCTTGAAGACGTGCTTCGGGTCGAGGAACTTGGGGTCAATGTGCTTCGGCGCAATGAAGTCGCGGCACACGACGAAGATCTCGGCTGAGACGTTTCTGCTGTGAGCTTGGGTGAACGCTGCGCTGTCTTACCTGGAACTGGGCGGCTTGGTCGCCTCGACGCTGTTGAAGAGCTGGCCAAAGACCCACATCAGACTGTTGTAGTCTTGGGAGCGGAAGACCTTGGTGACAAAGTTGCCGCCCTTTACAAGGAACTCGGTCGCGAGGCGAAGAGACTGCAGCACCAGCTCGTTCTGGGTGAACGCGTCCTGCACCCATGCGGCACCGACGTTGGGAGCACCGTCGTGGAGGACAAGGTCTGCCTTCCAGTCGTGCATGTGCTGCCGGAGGGTGTTGCGACAGTGGGGTGTGGTGATGTCCGACTGGAACGCAATGACGTGCGGCAGAGGCTTGATGGGGACAAGGTCGACACCGATAATAAGACTGCCCTGGGGCATGTACTTCTCAGCGACCTGGAGCCAGCCACCAGGTGCTGCACACAAGTCGATACAGCATTTTGACTTGGACAGGAGGTCGTACTTGCGATTCAGGTGAATGAGCTTGCTGGGTGTCAGCGGAGATGCGCCACTCCCACTCACAAGGCCGAACGCGCACGGTAGCCCTGCTCCTTGGCGAGACGGTAGAACTTGTCTAGACGCCCCTTGCCCGACTTTTTGTCGTGCTTACCCATGTTGGCGAGGTATACGCTGTAAACAAGACGCTGAGAGTGGTCGCTCGAGGGATCTTCAAAATCTCGAGTGGAGGAAATTTGCTTCCGTTCCTCACTTGGGTGGCAAAACACGTGGCTCCCATGCATTCACACGGAAGCAAATATCTCCTGGCGCGACTGCATTTCGGTGTCAACAACAATGGCCACCCTCGACCATCAACATCACCACCACTCGAGCCCAGCAAAGGCAGCGCCGGCGTAGCCACTTCCTCGTTCACATGTCCCGGCGACGATACTCGCAGTAGCCACAGCAAGAGCTACAGCGCATTCCTTTCGACCTTGCACGACTCCCATCACGGCCAAACAGTGTGCCTAGAATGAGCGATCCCGACCACTCCGTCTCAACTCCCCCAAGGAGTGAGACGGGTACTCCTTCGATCTATGCCTATCAGACGAGGCTCATGCGCGATCCCAGCACTGAGACCTCGCCTGCCAGTGCTGCCGCAAGCTCGTCCCGCCCACTGTCGCGCATCGGGTCGTTCCGCGACGAGACCAGCGTTAGCGGCCTTCGACGATCTGGCTCTGGAGCGCGCATTGCTGGAATGGGGCACACGAGAACTGGCAGCAAGTCCGTTGACTTGGCGCGCAACAAATGGGAAGCAAAGATAGAAGCAGCAGCGCATATCTCGGACCCCGCGCCGCCTCCTACTCTTCGTCGACCGAAAAGCGCGGTCTTCCCGCCTGCCTCTGTGGCAGCATCGTACCTCTCTAACGACGGTTCTGGCGCAGCTCCAAAGGACGCTACCCCAGCTGCGCAGGCAGACACTGTGAAAGAACCTAGGCGAGCCAAGAGTGAGCATGCTCTCAAGGCTGCCCGCAACGAGCAGGCAGCGGCCGAAGCAGGGACAACAACGATGCCCGGCACAACCTCAACTCAGTTCCCTGTCTCCCAGACCGACATGTCACTTCCTACTACTACAGGCATCGACGACTTCGGCCGCATGCCCCGAGCACGGCCGTCCTCCATCTCCTCCTTCGCCTCCCTGTCTCCCAGCAACACCGGAACCTCGATATCCACGATGCGCCAGAGGTCCGCTGCTGACACGCTAGCAGAGGCACGCGCGAATGCTCTCCGTCGCTTGGAGGCAAAGAAGAAGGCTGGCATCCCGGTGGAGGAGCCCAAGATTGATCTCCCTCCCTTACCGGTTTCGGAGCCGCCGTCTATCAAGCGCGTTGCATCTCTGGAACCGCTGCCACCGCGTGTCAAGACATCTTCACTGCCAAAGTCTCCGAGCGCAGTTTCGGCTGGCATAGCACGAATGGAGGCAGCGACTGCCTCTGTGCAGGAGCCACCTTTGACTCTTTCTAAACGTGCTTCAGTCTCATCGATCAGGTCTGCCGCTGAACATTCACCAAAGGTTTCGACTACAAAGCCCCTCGTGGAGGATGTGCGGCCAGCTGTGAAGACAGTTGAGTCTCCCACCGCTCAGCAGCCACCAACCGTCGCCTACTCATCGCCTTTTGGGGAGCGACTGCGCACGGCGCCCAAACAAGAGCCAGCAGCGATGTCAGCTGGCAAGTTTGAGCCGCCTGTTCTGCGCAAGGTCAAGAGCGTCGACCTCGGCTCGGCGAAACCAGCCGAGGGTCTTCCGACGTCCCCAGCCCGCCTGTCCGAGGCACCACTTGTGTCGGCCCGACCTCTTGCCTCGTCCACGCCGACGGATGGTTCTTCCTCGCCCCTGAAGGCTGCAAGCTCAGAGTCCTCTGCACCCAAGCCTAAATTTGCCGGATTGACTTATCGAGCGCCCACTGGGCCTCCTAAGGGGACTGTCAACTCGTTGGCATCTCGGTTTGCCAACGGCGAAGCATCAACCGCTCCTACTCCTCGAGGTCGTATTCCGTCTCTCGGCGCTGACAAGCGACGCCTCGGCAAGCATCTGCCGCGTATCGTCTCCGGTGACCAGGGATGGGAGGGCGATGGTCGTCGAAAGCCCAGCCTGCAGGCTCGCGTAGCGTCTTCGAAGAACCGCAAAACATCGTTGAGCCAGGCGACGATGCCCGCGCCAACAGAAGAAAACACCCCACCACGAGCTAGCGCGGTTGGCCCATCGCCTGCGCCTGCGGCACAGCCTACGCGCCCTGTGGCCCCTCTGTCGCCTTCGTCTAGTATCAACCGCGCCCAGCCGCCTAAAGCGCCTTCAACGCCGAGCAAGCGCACGTCAAAGCCGAGCTTATTCATAACACCTCGAGCAGAGGTGGCTGGTGACGAGATGAAAGGCCTCATGAGTGCTGTCGGTTCCGCACCCATGCGTAAGACGGACGCCAAAGAGGCTGACGGCGTTACCGGAATGACTTCGAGAGTCCGCTTGTCGTCGCGACTTCCATTGGCAGCGTCGTCGGCGGCCATGGCGCCAGCACCCCTTCCCTCCAAGCGTCTGGCAGCGAACAACAACTGGATGGACCGCCAACGGCACGCACTCGCAGCATACGAATACCTGTGTCACGTCGGTGAGGCACAGCAGTGGATCGAAGGATGTCTCGACGAAGAGTTGGAATTTGGCGTCACTGAGATGGACGAGGGGCTGCGCGATGGTGTGGTCCTCGCTAAGCTCGCTCGTGTCTTCCAAGGTGACCAGGTCGTACGTCGCATCTGGACCGAGGCCAAGCACCGTTTCCGCCAGAGCGACAACATCAACTACTTCCTCAACTTTATTCGCACTGTCGGCATGCCTGAGACCTTCATATTCGAGCTCACCGACTTGTACAACAAGAAGAACATCCCCAAGGTCATCTTCTGCATCCACGTGCTCAGCCATCTGCTGGCGAGGTTAGGCCGTGCGGAGCGGATGAACAACCTCGTGGGACAGTTTGAGTTCACACGTTAGTCGTGGGTTGTAAACGAGCTGACGACAGATGAGCAACTCGCTGCTACTGAGAAAGGCATCCAGGGTGTGGCGATGCCCAACTTCCAGTCAGTCGGGCAGACTTTGGCCAAGGAGGCGAGTTGGGAGGAACCGGAAGAGGAGGAGGAGGAGACAGAGGATGAGCGTAAGTGGAATTGATGTGAACAGTAGCTGACAGCAGGACGTGACCGGGAGCTCCTCGAATGCGAGAGTTCTATCGCCTCTCTGCAGCATCATTTACGGGGCGTCTTAGCGCGCCAAAGAAAGACGCGAGTGAAGGCTCAGCTGAAACTCGCTGCTCCGATCATCACGAAGCTGCAGTCTCAAGCCCGAGGCCACATGTCCCGCCGAGCAGTGGCAACGGAGAAGAAGACTCATCGTCGTCTCTGCAAATGGGCTACGGCTCTGCAAGCAAACTGCCGCAGACACCTCGCCCAACGTCACTGGCGCAGCCACGTCGCCAATGTCCGCGCGTCGTCCGGTCCCATAGTCGGCATTCAAGCTCATGCTCGTGGGATGCTTGCGCGCATGCGCCAGGCGCACTTGGACAACTCCCTAGACCGTTCTCGACGGGCGATTGTCGGCATCCAGGCGTACGCTCGCGGCCGAGTAGCTCGTCGCGACTTCAAGCAGCACCGTGGAGCGGTTCACCACCCAAGTACTGTGAGGACTGTTACATCGGTCCAGGCCGTGCTTCGTGCTGAGCTCGCTCGCACTCGTGCGGAGAAGAAGTACAACGCAGTCGCTGCTCACACCGCGACTTTTGTGTCCGTGCAGAGCCATCTGCGAGGTGCGCTTGTCCGCCGGCAACAGCGAGCTCGTGAGCGCAAGATGGACGACGCCACTGGGTATGTTGTGGCGATCCAGGCGCAGGCTCGTGGCATTCTCGCTCGCCGACGAAAGCAGATATTTGCTCGCCAGGCAGTCAAGATGTCCACTTCCATCTCCTCTCTGCAGGCTCTTGCTCGGGGCCGCCTGGCCCAGAAGCAGCACGACAACATGCGCAAGGCTCTCGCCAAGGTTGAAGTCGCTGGCTCAGTTGGGGGGCTCCAAGCCTTCCTCCGCACTCGCCTTGCCAAGCACAAGACTGTGGAGCAGAAGAAGAAACTCGAGTTCGTTCAGCCGGATGTGATCGGCTTCCAGGCCATGGCTCGTGGAGTCCTCGCGAGAAGGGAATACCGCGAGTGGCGTGACTACCTTGTCGACCCGCACACCCAAGGCGCGCTCGTCTTCCTGCAATCTCTCGTGCGCGGTTTCCTGTCTCGCCGCAGGTTCTGGATGCGCAGGGCATACCTGTACCACAACCAGGACAAGATTGTCAAGGTGCAAGCGCTCTGGCGCGGCAAGCAGCAGAGGCGGATGTACGACCGCCTCATCACCGGCAGCCGCGTGGACGTCCCAACGATTCAGAACTACATGCACCTGCTCGACGACACCGAGTCTGATTTCCGGGATCAGCTTACGATCGACACGCTGCGCAAGGAGGTCGTCGAGGTCCTGCGCACGAACCAGACGTTAGAGACGGAAGTGCAGGAGCTGGACACGAAGATCGCCCTCATCCTTAAGAACAAGATGTCGTTCGAGGACCTCGTCCGCGCCAAGAGGCGGCATGGCGTCCCCAGCGGCGACGATGCGTTCAGTGCTCCTGGAGGCGGCGACCCATTCGCCGGCGTCCATCTCGACCGCACCAGCCAGCGCAAGCTGGAGCTCTACGAGCACCTGTTCTTCACACTCCAGACCGAGCCGCAATACCTTTCCCGCCTGCTGCACAAGCTTGCGTCTGAGGAGGAGTTTGAGAAGGACTGTCGTCTGGTCGAGGGCGTCACGCTCATCCTGTTTGGGTTCGGCCACGACACGCGATCCGAGTATCTCTTCCACAAACTGTGCCAGATCTCGCTGCACGAGCAGATCCTGCGCTCGCGGTCGCTCCAGGATCTCTGTGATACGCGGTTCGCTATACACTCTGTCGCGACGCAATACGTCAAGCCGCTCCTCACGCCATTCCTTCAGAATGTGCTTCGTGAACACATTCAGAAGGTCGTCCAGGCGGAGGATCTCGACTTGTCCACCGACCCAGTCGAGGTGAGCTGAAGCATGCCTGCTTGAGCTGACCACAGATGTACAATCGACTCATCAACGCCGAGGAGATGCTCACTGGGGTCAAGAGCCCACTGCCGCGTGACCTGGATGCCGAGCAGGTCCTGGCGACGCACGCCGAGACGCGCACGCTGTACATCCAACGTGAGCTCATCTAACAACTCGGTCGACTGACATTCAGATCTCCAAGAACTGCGTGCTATCACGAATCTCGTGGCCACGGCTATCATGGCATCGACTGTTTACCTGCCGTACTCGATTCGCCTGATGGCACGAGAGGCGCTGCTGGCTCTTCGCGTGCGATACCGCGATGTCGACGATCTTGCGCTTTGGCCAGTCATTGCGAAGGCTATAGTGCTACCGTTCATCCTGCCCGCCATTGTGTAAGCTCTCCAGTTCGTGGCGAAGCTGATATCAGTGCTCCTGAGACGTATGGCATCGCGGAGAATGTCAACCCCATCCAACGGCGAAACCTAGCCGCTGTCGCCAACCTCCTCGGCCACGTTGCCGCGCAGGACTTCTCCAAGCCTGACCGTCTTGTCCGCGTACCGCTCAACGAATACATTAGGGCCGAGGGACAGAAGATGGGCGACTGGATACTTGATGGTGGGCAGTCTGGCGGGCACCACTGACATTAGTCGCCGAGGTGGACTTCCAGGTTCAGGAGATGCTTGAATCCACGACCGAGGCGGCGCCAATCTCCATCACGCGCACGGACGTCTATGGTCTCCTGGGTGTGCTCATGCGGAATATTCCCGCACTGGTGGGTGGGGAAATGTTGGTGCCGCTGACACGTTAGACGGCGGGCCGTTCGGGTGACCCAATCGAGAGCGTGCTTACCGAGCTGGAGGGAGCACCACTCGAGTACGACAAGAGCAACCGGACTGTTCGCATTCGCCTCACGAACCGGCTGGCACAATTACAGCGTGAGTTGACTGCCTCGCATCATAGCTGACGATCAGCAAACGATCCAGAAGCAGCGCGGTTGCGAGAGCTTGAGGTTCAGGCGAAACGGCACGTCCTTGCAGTCCTGCGCGTCCAGACGGGCAAGACGCTGTACGATGTTCTCCTTTCCCATCCCACCGACACGGACGAGCAACGCTGGATCCAAGAGGTACACCGTGACATCGCCCTCGAGCAGGTTAGGAGAGAACAGCATGACCTGCCCCCGACGCCGACTGAGACCGAGTACCAAATGGAGTCTATCCGATCGTGCGTCCACACAATCCTTCAGCTTTGTTTGATTCTGAGCTGACCACAGACTCCCGTTCCACGAAGTCAAGTCTCGCGCAATCGAGTTCTGCATGTCCCTCGTCGAGTCTGGCAAGCTGTCGCGCGAGGACCACCTCGAGGGACTCCTGGTATCCATCGCATGGGACATTCGTGAGAAGCACCGCCTGCGACAGAAGCGCAAGGTGGACCTCCGCGCCATGTCCGAGGCGCAGGCACATCAGGCCGAGAAGCGGCAGAAGTTCGAGGAGCAGATCCAGAGCTATCACGACTACATTGACTCGGCCATGTCCGCACTGCAGCAGAAGAAGAAGGCACCCTTCATGTCCCGCCAATATTGGCACCAGCGTGGCAAGCGCGGCAAGTCCAAGTTTGGCTCGTACAAGTACACCGCGGCAGATCTGTACGAGAAGGGCATCCTGCTGGGCGTGAACCAGTTCAGCCCGCGGCAGTTTGACAAGCTTCACATCGTCATCTCTTCCAACCACGTCGGTGTTTTTACGCTCGAGATGAACCACCCCGCCGCGCTCGAGAGTGGACTCATCGGCAAGGAGGAGCTGCGCATGGAGGACCTGCTGCAGGCGCAGTTTGACAACAATGTCCGCCTGGACCTGTTCGACGGCATGGCCGCGTTCAACCTCAACACACTTATTCATCAGATTAACAAGAGTGAGTCCAGGCCGAGGAGGAGCTGACGGGCAGAGTTCTACGCTTCCTAGATTGTATTGTAATGACTGCATGCACGAATGCTTGGGAGCGCCAAGTGACTTGTCTCTATCTAATACCTGCCGCGGCCGCGGTATTGTTCTGCTGTCAGCTTGTGTGTGGGGTACAAGAACTCACGCTCGAAACCCCTCGGAGGACGAGGTGGCACCGCTCCGGCCCGCGGCGGCGCAGGCGGCGGGGTACTCCCAGCGCCAGCCGCATTGATGCTCCCGAATAAGCCCATAATGTCATCAGCGCGGAAGACGGGCCCGTCAAAGCGGTGCGCGGGCGGGAGGCTGCCGACGAACCAGTCGACAGGCTTCGGCAGGCCGCTGCGCGCGAACTGGAGGTGTGCGGGCGGGAGGGGCGGTGGGGCGGGTGCTGCGCGAGGTGGAGGGATGGGCGACCGTTCGCGCGGCAGTGGGTAGCGCGGCCGAGGCGACGCGGGCCGTGCGCGCTTGTCGGCCCGCATGGGCGAGTGCGGGGGCGATTGAGGCCGCTTCTCGCCGCGCGGGTCGCGTATAGGCGAGCGCGGGGGGGCGGGGGAGGCGCCGGCCCGCGGCGCAAAGGGCGGCATGGGCGGCACGGCGCTCGGTGGAACTGGCGGGACGACGTTGGCGGGGACCGGCGGCGGTGGCACTGGGGCCGTAGCGGGTGCGGCTAGGTTTCGTTCCGCACGGACATTGAAGGCTGGGTTTGCGTGGCTTCTCGCCTGGCGTTTCCCAAAGCCCAGGTCGCGCAGGGCGATCTCGTCCACGCGGTTGTACGTGTATCGCGCTGCGAAACGCTTGAGCGGCGAGTCGTTCGGGAACGCCTCGGCCCAGCGCTTCTCCAGCTTGCGCACCGCGACCAGGTCGCCGTGCATGTACTCGAACTGCGCCCACATCTCCCACATGCCCTTGCTCTTCTCTGGCGCGAGCTTGAGGACCGAGCGTTCGAAAAGCGCCCGCGCGTTCGTGTCGTCGTTGATCGACAGGAGGAACTTGAGATAGTTGTACACGAAGCCTGTTTCCTCGGAAAAGTGCTTCAGGCCCAGCTCGTATATGCGCACAGCGACGGACGAGTCCTTGTTGGAGTGGTACTCCATCATTGCGGCGGCGTCGAAGCAGTGCCAGGTGACGTAGGGCGACTTGCGCGCGCGGCCAAAGACCAGCCGCGCGGCTTTGAGACCCTCTGCGCGGCGCGCGAAGCGCATGTACATCACCCACACGATGCCGACGGACACCTTGGCGTCCTCCACGTCCCGGCCTCGACGCTCTTGGACGAGGCGGCCGCGCTCATCGCGCTCGCGGATGAGACGGGCGTAGTCGCTGTCCTCGCCGTTCATCTCGATCTCGGTGATGGGTGGGATTTCGGGTCCGCGGGCGGCCTCGACCTCGACTGTGACAGCAGCCTGCATCTCGGCGACCTCTTCATTGACCTTTTCGATCAGGGCGTCAAATATCTTGTGGCAGTCGGCAAAATTGCCCCGTTCCTCTTCCAGCTCGGCAAGAGCAAAAGAGAGCAGGAACGACTTTGGGCACGCGGCCACCCCGGCCTTCAGGAAGGCCACTTGCTCGTCAACATGCCCCTGCGCCGTGCTTTGCTGGTAGTAGGTCGCAGCGTAGTGCCACAGCTCGGGGAAGTGGCGCATTTGTGCCATGCACTTTCGCAGCGCGTAGCCCATGCGCGACGCGACGAGGGCATCGTCCTCAGTCGCGAGCGGGTCGCCCTCCTCCCAGCGCAGGTAGTTCTTCCACGCAGCAACGACCCGACGGTCCTCGTCATTGTACTCGGGCGATGGCGGGAGGACAGGATGCGGGAGGATGTCGGTAAGATTGCGCAGCTCACGCAGCGCCGTACGCGCCGTCATGTACGACGGTGACCTGTCCTGGAGGAACTTCTTCGCTGTCGCCTTGTTCTGTGCGCTCTCAAAGGCGTCGTAGGACTTCCACAGCGCCTCGACGTTGTTCAATGGAATGGCAACGGCTCGCTGGTACACCTTGCGAAGTGTGTCGGTGCGCTGCTGCTGCTCCCACGGGTTCTTGCTCTTGTTCTCGAAGAGGAACTGGATGTACTCCTGCCAGATCTCGCCACTCTCGCGGTCGAGCCCGCACTCCTTGAGGGCAAACTCGTACGCCTGGATGATCGTCTGGTGCGCCTTGTCGGCATTCGGGCCCTCGGAGGGGTTCTGGCGGCGGATATAGTGGAGGTACGCCTCTGGAGGTTAGGGTAAACGGCATCCTACGACTTACTCCAGATGTTAACATCGGCGGCTGCCATGAGCGATGTAGAACTTTGCAGAGCTCGGGCGAAGAGGCCCTCAACTTGGGAGAGGTTACCCATAGCAAGCTCCAGATTGATGAGTGCCAGCAAAGGTGAGGCCTGGCGTCAGGTGGAACGAACTTTTGGGACCTACAGCAGTGGGATTCTCAACAGACAGGACCTCATACCAGGCGCGCGCATCCTCGATCTCGCCTTTCTGAACCGCCCAGTTGAAGAGCTGCAGAGTAAGCGCCGAATCACTCGGGTCTGAGGTCAGCATCAGTCTGTTTGGCTCCATCGTACCGTAGCGCCAACTGTGGACGAGGTGCCCATTTGCGACAACACTCGGCGACTCCTCCGTTAGGCCCTCTGGCAGAGCAGCAGCCTCGCCCTCGGTGCGAGTGTAGCTGGTGCTTGCGATGGGAGCTGCTACGGGGAGTGCTGGCGGGGCAGTAGTTTGAGGTGCAAAGTCGGTGGACGAAACGGGCAGATGTACTTGAGCTGGAGGAGCGGATGGCTCAGCTTCTGTTGGAGCTGCTTCGGCCGTCGGAGTGTCGTATGCAGTTGGATCCGCAGGTTGTGACGGGTCGTATGTCTCGGCTGGCATGGACGGGTCGTAATGCTCGGCCGGTTGGGACGGGTCGTAGGACTGCTCGGCAGGCTCAGAGGGATCGTAGCGCTCGGCGGGCTCGGATGGGTCGTACCTCTCTGCGGGCTGAGTAGGCTCAGTGGGAGGTTGTGTCGCATCATCAGCTGGGGCCCATGGGTTCTCGACGTGCTCTGCCTCCATGGTAGGCTCGGCAGGTGCGGAAGGATCGTAGAAAGCCTCGGGCTCGGCAGGTTCAGAGGGGTCATAGCCGCGCGAGGTGGACTGCTCCATCGGCTCTGCTGGCATTGAGGGGTCGTAGGTTTCTGCGGATGCGGTCTCTGCGGTTGCGACCTCTGGGGCGCTCTCCGTGGGTGCTGCCTCTGGTTCTGCCTCTGGAGCTGCCTCTGTGCCTTGGCCAGCTTCCTCCTTCTTTTCGTCCGCAGCCTCCTCTACAACGGGGATGGCGGCATCCACCTCAGACTCATCAGCACGTTGCAAGGTAGCGGATGCCTCCGCCTCAGCCACCTCGGCCGCGGGGGCTACGGGGGCCGCTGCGGGCACCTCTTCTGCAGGAGCCGACTCTGCCATCTAATGAAGGAGGTAGTAACCTGTTGTGGCGACTGTGCCGAGCACAAGATGCGCAGGGGAATGAGAGAGAGAGAGAGTCGGTGCAGGCCTTTAGTGGATGTGGAAGCTATCCATCCAACAGCGAGCTTGCTGAGGAGAGTGGCTAGCAAGGACGAACAACAACCAGGTCGTCACAGCAAACTGGGTGTGATAGAGACAAGTGATAATGCCACGTCACTAGAGTGGCCACGCGAGAGCCATGTGCTAGTTCTTCCAGATCAGCCTCAACTCACCCACCTCGTCCAGCTCCGCACAAAAATGACTACCGCACCACTCATGCATGCACCGTCCACTCTACGCACTCCACATCGCCAAGCATAACCCCCACCGTGGCCCCGACGAGGATAGCCCTCGCCAAGGACGCCGGCGATCCATACCGGACACTACCGCGCACAGGACTAAACCAGCCAGGTGGCTGACGCGAGCCAGCGCGAGATGAAGGAGATACCTGCCGCGGACAAGACGCTCGCCACGATTGGCGCCGTCTTGTGGTCCGTCCAGGTGATCCCGCAGATCATCAAGTCGTGGAGGACAAAGTCGACCGAGGGGCTGAGTGCCATGCTCATGTTGTGAGTCTGCGCCATTGCCCGCCTTGGCGGTCGTCATTTGGTGTTCTAAATAGAGCTCTCACTAACGACAGTATCTGGGCGTGCGCTACCACATTCCAAGGCGCGTATCTCGTCTCCATGCGCTCCTCCATTCCGCTGCAGATCCAGCCGCAGCTCTTTGGCTTCTTCGGCGCCATGTCCTGGGCACAATGCCTGTACTATGGCCAAGGCTTTTCGTTATGGAAGACGCTCCTCTGCCTTGGGGTCTTTTACGCCATTGCTGCTGGCTTTGAGGCCGGCTCGGTCTTTGCGCTTTGGGCAGGCGAGGACAATGGCGTCACCTGGCCCGAGCAGATGTACGGCTGGATCACGAGCGCGCTGCTGGCTGCAGGCCTGCTGCCGCAGTACTGGGAGATCTACCGCCACAAGGAGGTCGTCGGCATCTCGCTGCTCTTCATGGCCGTGGACATTCTCGGCGGCCTCTTCTCGGGCATCTCCCTGTTCTTCAGAGACAAGTTCGACTCGACGGCCTTTGTGCAGTACATGCTCGTCGTTGTGCTGGATGGCCTGGTCGTCATTCTTGCCTTCATCCTCAACCCCATCGCCAAGCGGAGGAGAGCACGCGAGGCTGCGCTGGCCGAGGAGGAGAACGCTGTGGGCATGCAGCCGGCCGCAGACGACGTCTCTGTGACTGCTCCAGCGGAGGAGGTGGAGGCGCCGACCGAGGTTCCGAAGCGATCCCTCCTGGATTTGTTTCGTGGCAAGCCCTCACTGCGCCTGCAAACCCAGCCAGGACACTTGCACGATCACCAACCCCACTCCTCGCGAACAACCACCGCCGCGCCCTCTCTAGTCGATGACTACTCCAGGGACAAGTCAGAGCGAGACCCATCCGACCAAGTCCGCGACCGGGGACGAACCGTAACGATGAGCTCCAACAGCACCGCCGTGAGCGAGGCGGAGCCCAAGTCATCATAGATCATATACATTTTGGTTGTCACGCATTATAGACTAGCATATTAGGCATTATTATCTACTATCCCAGTGTCCATGAACCCGACCAGCAGGTTAGGTGATGACCCGGCGCCACCAGGTGGGGGCGGGGTAGCGCGCCTCGAGCTCCTTGATGCGCTCGATGGCGGCGGCGAGGTCGTCCTCGATGTTCTTGTCCTCGGGGCAGTCATCGATGGCGACCTTGATGTTGTTGAACCAGGGCTTGTAGCCGGGGGAGGTCGCGGGGTACAGGTCCATGGCCCAGTCAAGGCCCTGCTGGTCGCAGAGGTGGTCGAGGAGGAAGCCCATGAGGCCTGGTTGTCAGCTGTGGAGAGGAAACGTCAACTCACGGTCGCGCTTGGTGGCCCTGATGAGGTGGCGCTTGAGGTCCTTGAGGACATCCTCGGCGCAAACGAGGTCCATGATGCGGCGGTCGGCCGAGACGCCCTTGAGGAAGGGGACCTTGGCGGAGTGGGACCAGCAGTCGCCGTCGGCGAGGTAGGCGGCGATGTAGCCCATGACGCGCTCCATGCGACTGAAGAGGGCCTCGAGCGCGCAGCGCTGGCGGATGAGGAGGTTGTGGACTTCGACGAGGTCCATGCGCGCGAACTGTTGTCAGACTGGATATGGCTGGAGAGACTCACGTGCGCGGCGATGGCGTCGGCGCGGTTGAGGTGGCGCTCGGCGCGCTGGATCTTGGCGCGGCGGAGGCGGAAGATGAAGAGGTCGAGGCGCGAGGGGTAGCGCGACGAAGTGGAGGAGCCCGACGCGATCGAGAAGTTGGAGGACGAGTTGGAGTGGTTGGAGAGGTTGGAGAGCTTGGCGGCGACGGGCATGTTGGTTGTGGTTGTTGGGGTTGTTGGTCGAGGTGTTGAGCGAGTGTTGTGGCGAGTAGCCGTGGGTGTGGGGTGGTTGTAATGAGAGTGTGGTGAGAGAGGATGAAGAAGAGGACGAGGGGGAGCGCGCTCTATATAGGAGGCGGAAGACAGGCGCGCCCTCGTCGAGATGGACGCTTGCGGCGCGGTCCCATTCACCGTGCTAGCCATGTCCGCATGCGTTGAAGTTGTCGCGACGTGGGCCGCATGCGGAAGTTTTCTGTGAGTTGGTGAGGAGCGCAGTCAGCCGTCACGGCCTGGGCCAGGGGGCTCCATGGTAAGCGTGGGGGTGTCAGTGAACGGTCAGAGGCAGGAGGTAGTACAGAGGAGGATGGACAACGGTGAGGTCAAGTCGCGAGCTGGCAGCAAAAGTCAGAGACCGTCGGCGGAATCGAATCTGGTGGCTGACGTAATAGTGCCTCGGTCTGTCACCCGCTATGCTCTATTGACAGCCGTCGCCGCGTCGCAACTCTCTCTTGTCCATTCTCTCACTGCGCGTATAGCTGGACTCTATGCTCTGAGCGCGAGAGCTACTTTGGCCCGACGCGGACGCCGCGAAAACTGCCCGGAAATGAACCGAGCCGCGATGCCACCGGCCCGACGCCCATCGCCCTTGATCCTCGCTGTCGGCGGTGTCATTGCCATTGCGCTCTTGCTATACTGCTACCCATCGACCTTTTTGCCGTCGAGACACGCGCGGCCGGGTCTAGAGAAGCCTCCTCTTGATCAGCCCAACATGGCCACACAGTTCCAGGACAGCATCGTCCTGTTTGGCGACTCGATCACGTCGCAGCAGTATGTCTGCCAGTCGATGCACGCGCGCTTCTGTGGTGAGTGTGGGCGGTTGTGACCCTTAGGGGGCTGCGGAACCTTGGAGCTCGCGGCTGACCAGCAGAGGCGTACCGACGCTCCCTCGATGTGTTGAATCGCGGGTACGGAGGCTACAACACGAGGTGGTGAGTCCTTCGGGCGTTGCGAGGCGCGGCTATCTTCTCAATGAGGTAGGCGCAACGAAGACGCGTCCAGCACGTACTCAGCTCACACCCAGGGCAAAGCAGCTCGTGGATGTAATCTTCGCCAAGAAGGGCCAGGCAGCATCCACTGTGCGCCTCGTGACCATATGGTTTGGTGAGCCCTCCTCGTCCACGCGCTGACATTAGGCGCCAACGACGCCGTGGTCCCCGAAGCGCCTGTCGGCCAGCACGTCCCACTGGACGAGTACGAGACCAACCTGCGCTACATGCTCGACGCAGTTACGTCGCCGACCTCGCCCTACGCGGTCGCTCACGAGAAGGGCCTGAACGTTGTCCTCATCACGCCCCCGCCGATCTTTCCCGCGATGATGAACCAGTCGTCGCCCTTTGCCACCGAGCGCAGGCCGGAGGTGACGAAGCAGTACGGCGAGGTGGTCAAGAAGCTCGCAGACGAGTACAAGGCCAAGGAAACGACAGACGGCAACTGGCGCGTGGGTCTCGTCGACATGTGGACCGCGATGACGACGCGAGTCGGTGAGGCGGACGGCTTGAGGCAGTACTTGAGGTGAGTGGGACTGAGCAGGCCACAGACAATGGTGGTCTCGCATCCTCCAAAAGTACCCGGCAGCCCAGGCATACCACCAGACACTTGACTTGCCATACCGCGTGCTAACCTCAGCGACGGCCTGCACCTGACTGCGGCCGGCTATGGCGTCTTCTGGGACGAGTACACCAAGCTGGTGAAGCACGAGTTCCGTGGCCGCGGCCTGGATTGGACGCTCCCGAGGGATCTTCCACTGCGCGTGCCCGCGTAAGTTGCCAAGCTTTAGCTCGCTTTACGAACCCCTTTCTAACCACAGTTGGGATGACATCGACCCAAGGGACCCGGGGGATATCACGACCATGCTCCGTCTGCCGCCCATCCGCCAGCCTTGACGTGATTCTCACTTACATAGAGTTAGAGACGTGAAGTGAGCAATGCATCTTGTACTATCGAGTCTATACAATTTACTTCTACACAAAACTAGGCCCACACTAAGCTTCGACTAGAGCAGTGTCCACAAACTTGTCCTTCTTCTCTTTCTCCTCCCGCTCATTGGGCGGCGTCTTGGCGGCCTGCACGCTGTGCGCCGAGTCGGCGCCAGTGGGCATCTTGGAGTTCTTGATCAGCAGCGCGCCAACAATCCCAAGAATAGCCGCCGGCACGCCGATGAGATACACCACGCGCAGCGTCTCGGTGTACGCGCGCAGGACGTCTGGGCGGACGTTCTCGGGGATGACGGTCCACACGGCGTTGGCATTGTTGATCACGGCCTGCACGGCCTGCGCGGGCAGCTCGGGCGCGTGCTTGTGCAAGTTGACCTGGATCATATTGCCAAACACGCTGCCTGCAAGGGAGATGCCCACGATACGGCCGCTGCTGTCAGCCACTTCTTCCAAACGGACATACGCAAAGCCGAGAAAGGTGCCCATGCCCGTGCCGACCGAGATCAGCCGGGGCTCCTTCTTGAGCTCGTACTGGATCGCGAGCATGGTATTTTGCAGTGCGACGCCGATACCGATGCCGAGAAGCACCTGGAAACCGTACAGGTGCGCAAGGGGCGTGCCGTACTTGACCGAGTAGAGCAGTCCGCTGCCGAGGGCAAGGAAGCATGGTCCCGCGACGATGATCCACTTGAACCGGCCAATCTTGGGGATGACGCGCGACGAGGCGATCATGGTCACGATCTGCACCATGATGAGCGGGAGGAGGCGGACGCCGGCGTCCGTGGCGGAAAAGTGGTACGCCGCCTGCAGGCCGAGGGAGAGATAGTAGACGTCGATCATGAAGACTGCGAACAGCCAGAACATTGTGATGGAGGCGCCGACGATTGTGCGGCGGCGCAAGAGGTGGAGCTTGAACATTTGGCGCTCTGGGCCGAGCCAGATCTCGTAGCCGATGAAGATTGGCGGGAGCACGACGGTGAGGACCAGACAGGCGATGACGCCGCCGTCCTTCCACGGCCGCTCGATGCCGCCCCACTGCAGGCTGAGGATGAGGCAGACGGCCCAGGCCATGCTGATGGCCGCGCCGCCCCAGTCGCAGCGCACGACGCGCATGAGCATGTCCTTTGAGTAGCCCTTGTAGTCGTCCCTGTGACCCATGGGCGGCTGGGACGGCGCGGAGAAGATGAGCAGGGCCATGGCGAGCCCGCCGATTGGGAGGTTGATGTAGAAACACCAGCGCCACGAGACGTGGTCCGCGAATGCGCCACCAATGAGCGGGCCGACGACGGAGGCGATGGCGAAGCAGACGCCCTGGGGTCAGATGTGACTATTCGACCGCTTACAATGATCGCAAAGTACTGTGCGCGCTTGTGCAGCGGCGTAATCTCGGCAATCACGACCATTCCGCCTGAAAAGATGCCAGCTGCGCCGGCACCTGCAATGGCGCGCCCGAGGATGAGGACGACCATGTTGGGCGCGACGCCGCAGATGAGCGAGCCGAGCTCGAAGACGCCGACGGCGAACATGATGACGTGCTTGGAGGGGAAGATTTCGAGGAACTGCGAGTAGATGAGGTTGAAGGCGAACAGGGGCAGGCTGCGGTCAGAGCTGTTGGTACCGGTGGGGGGCGCACAAGAAACCAGACGCGAGCCACGGCAGCTCGGTCAGAGAGTTGAACTGCACAGTGATCCTGGGGATGGCGGTCGCGATGATGAGCTGGTCGAGGGCGAAGAGGAACACGGACAGCATGAGCGACAGGATGACAGCCCAGAACCGCGGGCGAGAGAGCTCAATGTGGGACTGTGCCCCGCCTCCCAGCGCTGCAGGCGGGACAGCCTTCTCGACGTCCTCCTCCTTCTTGAGACTGGCAGTGGAGCCTGCGTCGTGCAGCGGCACGTCGCGCATGGACGCGCCGTCGTCGCTCTTGCCCATGCTGGCGGCGATGGTGGGTGTGGGTGTGGCCAGTGGAGTGGGCATCAGTAGAGTTAGAAGTTGTCCGGACTCTATTGATCTTGTTGTTCTTATGCTCGTCGCGCTCCAGCTCCAGCTCGGCACGCGCTTCGCCAGCCCGTCGGCCCGCTAGAGATCGCGCCGCAGTCGGCCCCGATGGTGAGATATTTGGAGTGGATGAGGCTCGGAGCAGATACAAAAGGTCGCCGAGGCCGAGATCACGTGACTGCCTCGGCGTTCAACCTCGCCGAGGGAGGCGGATTGCCGCGTGCGTCTCGCGTGAGTTCCACGTGACCCTTCTCTTGACATCATCCGAACTGTTCCACTCTCACGCTGCACCACCATGTCGCTGCGGTACATTGGCCAAAAGCTGGCACAGCAGATTGACGAGGAGCTCATGTCGGCCTCGGGCGCCTTCAGCCTGGACCAGGTGTGCCAACTCCTAGGACGCGCTCACGGCAGCTCATGGAGTTGGCGGGCCTGAGCTGCGCGCAGGCGCTCGCAAAGAGCTATCCCGCGCAGACGCACAGGCGGGTGCTCGTGTGCTGCGGCCCGGGAAATCAAGTATGCCCCTCTTGGTGTGTGCTGCCTGACCCCAGGGAGGCGACGGCCTCGTCGCGGCGCGCCACCTGTTCCACTTCCAGTACAAGCCGACAATCTACTATCCCAAGCCGGGCAAGAAGGACATTTACGAGCGGCTCCTGCAGCAGACGCAGAACTGCGGAATCCCCGTCATTGGTGATGAGGCGTTTGAGGCGGCGCTCAGGGACACGGACGTGGTCATGGACGCCATTTTCGGTGGGCCGCAGCACACCTCTGCCGCTCTGACTGTAGGCTTCTCGTTCCAGCCGCCCGTGCGTGCGCCCTTTGACAAGGTCCTCACTGCCCTCGCGCGCACCAAAGTGCCCATCGTGTCCGTCGACATCCCCTCAGGCTGGAACGTCGAGGACGGGCGGCAGCCGCTCACGACGAGCGACGACGAGCCCGTCGAGACTATCGACCCCGAGGTGCTCGTGTCCCTCACCGCGCCCAAGGAGGGCGTCAAGGAGTACAAAGGGCGGCACTGGCTTGGTGGCCGCTTTGTGCCTCCGTGAGTATATGACAAGGTATGCCTGACGGCAGGGAGGTGGAGAAGAAGTTTGGGCTCAACCTGCCCGAGTACCCCGGCGTCGACCAGGTGGTTGAGCTGCCGCGAGCTTCGGGAAAGCTCTAGATTAGGAGGGGGATGTCAGAAGTCGTGTTCGTCGCATACTGACCGAGGAACATACTCCGCTGCTGGTGCTAACCTCTAATTGAAGATCAAACACGAGACATACAGCTTGTAGCAGATATTGCATTCGCACACTCAGCACCACCACAGCCAGAGCCTGATCCACTATCCACTCCCGCCCCACTCGCTCCTCCCCTTGGACCGCCGACTAGCCCGCGAAGGCGGGAGGGGGATCTCGCGCGGGTCGACCGAGCGCGCAGCAGTCCTCGACCTGGGCGGTGGGAAGGGGATATCGACCGTCGCGGTCGTCGGCGGCCGGGAGGGCGGCAGAGGAACGTCGCGCGGGTCAACGGACCGGACGCCATATATCGTCTTGGTCGGCCTTGCGTTCCCTGTTCCAGGCCGCGGCTCGGGGCTGACGGACGGTAGGGGTTTCTTCAGTATCGACCTGGGCGTGGGCTCGTCCTCGTCCTGGGGTCAGACCAATAGTCGCGGAAAGAGAGCGAAGGGGGACTCACAGCGACAGTTGCGCGCTGATCCTTCCTCGAGCCCATCTCGCTGCCGCTCCGCTCTGCCCCGCTAGACTAGCATGAGCTACAGACTGCGCAGGACCGCAAGGACCGATGGCTTGCGGGTAGCTTTACGCACCGGCGGCTGGACGACGATCTGCGTCAGCCCCCTCGCTGTCTTCACTTACAGCAGGGGTGGTGGGCCGGAGATGGTCGAACGCGAGCTCGCTGCCGCCAAAAGTCGCCTCGGAGCGTGCAGGCCGTTCGGAGCGCGAGCGCAGGGGCGCGGGCGTCGTGGTCTGGTCAGATCTGTCATGCGGGGCCTTACCTTTGGCCGCGGCCTGGGTGGGCCGGCTGAGCGCGGCGGGCGCGGAACCGGGGGCGGACGCGGGGAGGAGAGGCTCTCCTTCTCCTCTGCAATGTTCGACAAGCGCGGGTCGGCCAGGTCTGTATTCGACCGCATGGCCGCCGCCATGCGCGAGCGCTGTGAGCGAGCACGCGACACTGCTGACCCATCTGTTGAGCTGATATCAGTAAGGAAGAGCACGGGGCCTACGGCGGGAGCGCAATCTGCGCTGGGTCCACTGAACTTGCCCGCGAGTTCTGGTACCGCGTCGCCGGCCGAGATGGGACGAAGGTGGGGTACCTGTCTTGGATGTTGTTGGCATGCGGATGGTGCTCGTGCGCGTGCATGCCCAGCTCGGGCTTGCTGACTACGCGGCGGTGGGAGGCTGTCGACTGCGCGCGGGAAGGATACGCCATGCTCTGGCTCCGGCTCCGGCTGTGGCTTGGGCGCGGGTTGGGGAGGGGCTTTTCGTATGCTGGCGTCTGGCGGGAGGCTGCGGTGCTTGCGCAGGCAAAGTTGTGCAGGCCGAGGTCCGCGTCGAAGCGCTTGAGATACTCCTCCGCTGGACCTGTGCGGGGTGCGGCCTCGGCGCGGGGAGCGAAGAGCGGCACGCTTGGCGCACGGGCGGTGGTCATGCGCGAAGGCGGCAGGGGGACGTTCAGTGGGTCCGCCGTGGCCATGCGAGAGGGCGGCAGGGGGACGTTAGCTGCCTCCATTTGCTCCTGCAGCAGGACACTGCGAGGCAGAGTAGGTGGTGGGACATACCCCTGGTCATACGTCTGCTGGGCTGGGAGTTGGTACTGCTGAGGTGCGGTGTAGTTCTGAGGCAGTTGGACGTATGTCTGCGCGGCTGGGAACTGCACTGGCTGAGCTGGAAACTCATGCGCGTGGGCTTGCTGAGGCGCTTGATACTGCTGCGGCCCTTGGTACAGCTGCTGAGGCGGCGACTGTGCGTACCCAGGCTGGACTGGCGGGTGGAAGGCAAATGTCTGGTACTGCTGAGCTGGCAGGGGTGAGTGGTACTGCTTGCCGGGGGGATGCTGGAACGCCCCAACGTCCGCAGCAGGGGGATGGTACTGCCCAACCGCCTGAGCAGGCATTGGAGCTCCGTTCAGCCAGCGCTCAGCTTCCTGCCACGCCAGAGGTCAGCCATCTCAAACGCCACTCACCTCCTGCCGTCCAAGTTCGCGGCCGACATTCTGCGCGTCGCGCACCTTGATCTCCTCGTGGTACTTGTACAATCTTCATCAGCTCCTCAAAATGCTCTCTCACCGATCCTTTGCTTCCTCCAAAGCGCGCATGGCGCGCCGCCGCTCCTCCTCCGAACGGCGATTGTCCTTCTGCGCCTGCCGGAGTGCGCGGACGGCATTAGCGAGCTCGAGCTTGACCCTCGTAGACTCGCTGCGCTTTCGCTCGGCCTCGCGCGCCGCGCGCTCGGCGTCCTGCTTGGCCTGTTCCGCCCGGATGCGCTCCCCGATCAGCTCGGCCTGGAGCCAGCGCACGTCGTCGTCCACAAGCTCGAGCCGGGTCATGGCGGCCGCGAGCTCGCGCGAGTCTTCATGCCGATACTCCTCCTCGCGCGCGGATGCCTCCGCCTGCCTCGCCCGCGCCTCGGCGAGGCGTTGCTGGTGCTCGTACATATCCCTCGGTCATAAGTCAGCTGTCTGTCCGCGGGGATGATCTCACAGATCCCGATCCTCCAACGCCCAGACGCTCGGGGGAATGGTGAACAGGTCGTCCTCGTCGCCAGCTGGTCGGGCGGTGATGCCCAGCGAGTTGCGGTAGTCTATCGTCCCCGCGCGCGGCGTCGCCCGGGCAGCACGCGAGGGCACACGCTCCGCGCCGTCCATGTCTGTCCCGCCACCGCGGTCGTTCATCGTGCTGATCGAGTCTTCCGGCCGGAGTGTCTCGGGGCTCGCGCGGCTCTGGAACGCGGACGCGAGTGGGATGTCAGAGTATACGCGCCGGTGCTGGCCGTGCGAGAGGCTGTGGAGGCGCTGGTGCAGGAGCTTGGAGCTGGGGAGTGAGTGGGCAAAGCCGAGAGGAGCTCTGAGGATCACTCACTCGACGGCTTGCATGCGCACGCTGCGATCGTCGCCGCGCCTCGTTGAGCGTGGATGCAGCATGTGAGCAATGTGAGAATATCAGAACAATGAGCGTGGCGGATTGTGCACAAAAGGCGTTGCCGCACGGACCGGGTGAGTGGCACAATGGCGACATTTATACGACTTTTGGTGACTACTCTAGAGCTCGTCGTGCTCCTCCTGCGCGATCTGCGCGAGCGACTGGCCGTGCGCTGCCCGCGGGTCCTTGTTCGCCTCGGCGCGCAGACGGGCATTGAGCACACCACCCTTGGCGGCGGGGATCGGGCCCTCGGTCGACGCCATGAGCGCTAGCATCTCCATAGCGAGGTCCGCGGCGCCCATGGCCGTGAGCTCGGCGTTCGTGTCGTACGCGGGCGACACCTCGACAATGTCACATCCGACAATGTTCAGGCCCGACAGGCCGCGCACGATCCGCTTGACCTCGCGCGTCGTCCAGCCGCCCGACTCGGGCGTGCCGGCTGGTGTCAGTCTGTTCTACGTGTAGATCGTACTAGCTGGCGCCATGGAGGGGTCGATGGTGTCAATGTCAAAGGAGAGGTAGACGGGCCCATTGCCCAGACGCTTCTTGAGCGCCTTTGCGACGCCCTCGGGGCCCATGTCGTCGATATCGTCCGTGGTGAACACCTGGAACCCGACAGCCTCGTCGTGTAGGAGGTCCTTCATGGACTGGCGTCAGCTTCCAACCTGCCTGCACCTCACATTCAGGCGCGTCCGGATACCTGCATGCGCAGAAGTCTTGGTGTTGATGTACCCCAGCTCGTGCGCCTTCCAGAAGAATGTCCCGTGCGTCTCCCGTCAGCCCCCTCTGCGGGCGGACTCACGACCTTGTGCTGCTCGGTGTGCGAGCCGCCGAGCTCGTGCCCGTTCCACGTGTCCAGGTGGGCGTCAAAGTGGAGTACAGAGATGGGACCGTAGACGTCGTTGAGCGCACCAAGAATGGGAAGCACAATGGTGTGGTCACCGCCAAACGTCAGGATGCGCGGGTGCTCCTTGCCGTCCTTGGCCAGGTGGGAGGTGTACTTTGTCCCCTTGGTCGTGGGACGGTTGAGCAGCGTGGCGTACGCGACTTGCATCTCGTCAATGGCGAGCGCGTTGTCGTACGGCGACACTGGCACGTCGTTGCAGTCGATCTGGGATTAGAACGCCAGGCCGGGTGGGCAGACATACCACCTGCAGGTTCGTGTCCTGCGTCACGCTGAAGCCCCACGGCATGAGGAACGACCGGGGCGGGCCAATACGCCGCGAGCCAGAGCGGATCGCGTGCGGCCCAAAGCGCGCTCCGGGGCGGTAGCTCACAGCCGTCTGGAGTCAGTTCATCCCAGACTGTGACCTACGTCAAATGGCATGCCCAGCACGGCAATGTCAAAGCCCTTCCCGGGCTCCTCGAGGCAGCGGTGCCACGGCAGGCGCGCAAAGCCCGCGACGCCCGAGAACGTCAGGTCGGGCGTCCCGCCGTACTTGGCCTCTGGGGTCAGCGACCACCGATGTCGCCCAGCTGCCGAGGACTCACGCCACGGCTCTTGCTCTTCGGCGCTCGCGACGAGCAGACTCCCGAGCACGGCGAGCAGAGATGCGACCTTCATCGTGTCAGTAGTGCGAGAGTGAGTAGAGTGAGGAGACGCAGCTCGCGATGCCCACCACGATAATATAGCGCGGATGGGTAATCGGAACAGCCTCGGAGAATCATCAAGCGAGTCTGGGGCTCCAGTGGAGGTCACGTGAGTCGCGGTCTCCTCCGTGAGCCTCTCCGTGATGAGACGCCATGGTGCTCCAGAACGCGACCAACTTTAGCTCAGAGGCTCCAATGTTCTCAGTAATGCGGTACAAACTGCAGAATTACTCTACAGAGGTTGAACCTGCGTGAAGCCGCTCGAGCCACGGAGGGGGCGGTAGCATCTTGGGTGGCCGAAAGGCGAGATCGACGGCCCTCCAACCCATAAACGCGAACAGAACAGCGAACACGACGTGGCTATCCAAGCGAGACCTCCACTGCCTGTTATCAGCAGATGCCAGAACTAGTCCTACAGTGGCAATGACGGAAACATCATCCACAGCACAACCGCAGCGACAGCGTACCCGCTCACAAAGCACCAGCGCCAGCGAGCCTGATCGCGGCTAGATCGCGCCGCAATCTCATATATGGAGCGCAGGGCCTCCTGGGCCTCCCGGCGCCAGACCCCGGGAAGGGCCTGGAGGTCGATCGGGACGTCGACGCCGTCCGCGATCATCCGCTCCAACGCTTGAGAGTGGCGCTCTACCTCCGTTACGGCGACGCGGGCACTTACGAGGGCATTGACGCGGACGGCGTGCCTGCGCGTCGTGGTAGCTAGGAAGTGGCTTGATTTCGCTGAGAGGAGGGAGGTCTTGGCGTGGAAGACGAGGTCGTTCAGCTTGTCCCGGTCTGTGCTGCTCGCGATACACGGCAGTTCCTGGAGTCAGCGTTAGACAGCATTAGCTTGTACCATTAGGATGAGTGCTTGGATGAAGAGTGGGCGGAGTGAGGACGGCTCTGTGAGTGACAATGGCGGCTGTGCCGGAGGCTGTGCCATTCAGTTATGGCGCTCGGGCCTGTATCTCCACTGGAGTGGAATGCCTCGGATTTCTCGTACCGTTCGCTCTTCAAGAAGCTGGAAATGCAGATATGCCCGCTCGAGGTATCGTAGTCATCTAGTCTGTCAGTAAGAGATCAGTCAAGCCCGAGATCACGAGCTGCACGTGAGCATTGCACAACTCTACCGATGACATAGATGGAATACCAGACGGGTGACAAGGACATGGCGTGAGGACGGGTGACAGGCGGATGAGCGCAGAAGAACGTTAGATGTAGTGTTGAAGCTCGGAAAGCCCAGCTCGCAGAGCTTTGGCGGCGCGTTTACAGTGCCCATGTGGACCTTGCGCCAGCGATAGTCAGCTGCGGTTGCTGCGCGGCGAGTGCTGCTCCTCTCCCTCGAGGTCGATGAGGGGATCGCTCTCGCCTGCTTCGTGTGCCTCCTCGTCGGCGACCTTTGGCCGCACGCGCAAAGAGTAGCCTTGGATACCGTACTTGGCCCCAATGGCGAGCGCGACGACGGCGAGAATGGCCGTGAGCCACCCAATGTGCTTCCCACTGAGGTCAGAAGACTCCCCTGGCAGCACTCACTGGTCGAAAAGCACGACTGAAGCAACGATCAAACACACGCCGACGACAAGGGCCGCACGTGCGACAATCCTCCTGACCCGTCCGCGGTTCCGCAGCGCAATAGCAGCCTGCACGCCGCGCTCGGCGTCGCGCGCATCCAGCACGGCCGCAAGAATCTGCCACGGCGTGCCGGGGTCAGCCTCGATACGCGTGCGGTGGACGAGAAAGAGGCTCTCGCGCGCATGCGTCTCGGCCTCGAGCGAGTACGCCGCCGCGCGCGCCGCAGCAGCCAGCAGCTCGGTGCGCGTAGCAGCTGCCTCGGCGCGCTCGCGCTCCGCTACCGCCTGCGCGGACGTGCTCTGGATCGTGCGCAGGTGGGAGGACAGGTGCCGCTGCTGCCAGGTGGGCGTCGGGGAGCGGGGGCTCATCCGCCCCGAGCCCGAGCGCGCCGAGTGCGCCGGCGACGACCCGCTCGTGCTTATCTTTCGTCAGCACTGCGGGGACGGTCTGCGTACTTGGAGACTGTTCTTGTTCTTGTTCTTTGCCATTGGGGGGATGTGGTGATGGAGAGGTGGACTGCGGCTCGCGCTGGCGACACCCTTGGTGGCGTTGATCCTGCGCCACAAACGGTCGTGCTCTGCTCTGATACGTCTACATGCGCTGATATGCACGCACGGGCTGGGGGATGCTGGTGCGCGGCGGCGACGTGCAGAGTGGGTGGTTGGAACGTGAAACCGAGATTGGGTTTGGGCATGATCAATTGCTGATAGCCGAGCCAGCTCGAGGGTGGCTTTGCACAGACGTCCATGTGAGCTGGGCTTGATCTCTCCTCAACTCGTAGTCGTCTGGTACAAAGAAACTGTACAACATGCTGGACTGGACTCGCTGCTCCTCAGAATCCAAGTGGCGGCCGGCTTGCACGCTGGTACGACCCAATGTGTAAGGTGGTCGTCAGCAGGCCAGCAAGGGGTCGCTGGGGCATGAAGAGGCGAGACTAGTGCGGAGCAGCGCAAGGAGGCTTAGCTAGCGCTCTTGCGTTCCGTGGACTGACCTCTGCTGAGAAGATGACTGTCTTCAGTCACGATGTGCGGCGCCACAGCTGCCAGTCGTAGGGACATGGAGTCTTGTGCGACATCGCTGGGCTGGCCGTTGGACTGGTTCAAGGCATTGACACTTACTGTAGACTCGAGCATTACCCAGTGCTCGAGTGCCAGACAGAGGTTCTTGTCTTGTGTCCAGTGAGTCACCCCGTTCAGTGACTACCTGCGCACGGCCAAAGTTGCAAGCCCGAAGAAAGGTCCACCAAGCTCTCAGGATGGACTCTTGGCCTCTTGGTCAAGCACGTTTGTCAGTCGGTCCCAGACCACAGATACTGGGTTCTTGCAGTCATAGTTGTGCTTGGAGTGCAAGCTTTGACGCAAGCATTGGACGCACAGAGCCGGACACCACAGCGCAGCCCCAGACCAGATCCCACAACCGCTGCTATAGCGCGTCGTACTCGTCTGTAGCTTGAAGGAGCACGCACGAGGGCTAGAGGACACTGCTAAACGAGGCTTGGCAGGCGGCTGGAAGAACAGCGGGATCGTCATCCTGGGGCGTATAAGCTGTGGACCGCCTCGCTGATCAGCATTGTCCGTGTCGACCTCGTCTCTGCATGCTTCCACTACAACAACTGACTCTTGCCCTTCAATGCTCTAGTACTAACAATTTCCCCCAGCCAGCCAGCCAGCCAGCTGCATGCACTGACTGGCTGACCGCACAACCTCCTTGAAATTCCCGCGCAGGTCCCAGGCGGGCGAGTCGACTCCTGCCAAGACGCCCGTCGTCTGACCGCGCTTGGCGCACAACGCACGTTTTGACACTCTGCGAATAGCATCTTGGCCTTGAATTTTTGCTCACGCGACCACCGGACCACCACGGAGAGCGCAGACACTGCTGATGCCTATGAAAGACTGACCTGGCTTCTTCGAGCTGCCCCATCTTGCTCACAAAAATCAGCGCACAGCATGGCACCGCTGCACCAGTTTGACTACATCTTTGCCATTGGCCTGCTGTTTGCTGCCCTCGACGCGTACAACATTGGTGCCAACGATGTCGCAAAGTGAGTTGGCGGTGGTCACACGAGCGGTCGTGTGAGTGGGCATGGCCCTGGTGGTCGTGTGACTGGCACCAGCATGGCACCGAGCACTTCGGCGATGCCTGGCGCGGCGATGCAAGCCTGCCGGATGCTCTTCTCGACTCTGCCGCTCCCCCCCCCCGCCCCGCCCCCCGGCATGCTGACTCCAGCTCCTTTGCGACCTCGGTCGCCTCCCGCTCCCTCACCATGAGGCAGGCGTGCGTCCTCGCCGCATGCTGCGAGTTCCTCGGTGCCGTCCTCGTCGGTGCAAAGGTCTCTGGCACCATCAAGAATGGTGCGCATCCTCCTCTCCCTTCCTGACCCCAGGCATCATCCAGCTCGTCATCTTCAAGCAGAACCCCGGCATCGAGATGCTCGCCTTTACGTGCGCACTCGCCGCCTCGGCGACCTGGCTCATGATCGCGACCAAGAACTCGTGGCCCGTGTCGACGACGTACTCGATCGTCGCCGCGCTCGCCGGCGTCGGCGTCGCGGTTGCCGGTCCCTCCGGTGTCCAGTGGGGCTGGAACGGCGGCAAGGGTCTCGCGACCATCTTTGCCGGCTTTGGCATCGCGCCCGCCATGTCCGGTGGCTTTGCCGCCGTCATCTACCTCATCACCAAGTTTGCCGTGCTCGCGCGCAAGGACTCGGTCAAGAAGGCAATGTACCTCTCGCCGTTCTACTTCTTCACTGTCATCGCCGTCCTCACCATGAGCATCGTGTACAAGGGCTCGCCCGGTCTCAAACTCGACAAGCTGTCCAGCAAGACGATCGCGCTCGCGATCGTGCTCACGTCGCTCGTGTGCGCCATCCTCTCCGTCGTCTTCTGGCTCCCGTACGTCTACTCCAAGGTCGTCAAGAAGGACTGGACCCTGCGCTGGTGGCACATGCCCATGGGCCCGATGCTGTGGAAGCGCCCCGTCCCCCCGGCCCCCGAGGGCGTGGACGTCAACGCCGTCCCCGACTACCGCGTCGTGGGCCGTGACCAGCCTGCCCACGAGCACGCTCCCGCGCCCGCCGCCGAGAACGAGAACGCCTCCCCGGCCGACATTGAAAAGGCCGACCCCGAGTTTGTCTGCACCTGCCGCGACACCAAGCAAGTCCCCGCGCCTCTCAGCGAGGTCGAGAAGAAGGACATGATAATCGGCTCGTGGTTCCTCCCGCGCAACCTCCTTATTCTTCTCAAGCGCATCCCGCGCGTCCTGTCCCACGGCACTGGCATCGACATCCACGCCGAGCAGAACAAGAACGCCGACGTCGCCGCCCGTCTCAAGGAGATGCACGACATTGCGCACCAGTACGACAACGAGACCGAGCACCTCTACACCTACCTCCAGGTGCTGACTGCGTGTGTCAACTCGTTCGCGCACGGCGCCAACGACGTCTCGAATGCCGTCGGCCCCTTTAGCGCCATCTACCACGTCTGGTCGACCGGCGAGAATCTCGGCAAGAACACGCCGACGCCGACGTGGATCCTCGTCTTTGGCGCCGCTTTCATTGTTATCGGTCTCGCGACTTATGGGTACAAGATCATGGCCGCGCTCGGTAACCGTCTCACGCTCCACTCGCCCAGCCGCGGGTTTAGCATGCAGTTTGGCGCGAGTCTGACCGTCCTGCTCGCGTCCCAGTACGGCATCCCCGTGTCGTCCACCATGTGCCTCGCCGGCGCGACGGCCGGTGTGGGTCTCTGCTCTGGCGGGCCCAAGGCCGTCAACTGGCGCGCGTTCGGCTGGATCGTCCTCGGATGGGTGCTTACTGTGCCCGTCGCTGGAACCGCGGCGGGATGTCTTATGGGGCTGTTCATCAACGCGCCTCACTGGTAGATAATGGTAGAAAATTAGACACTGCATATTGGATTCACGAGAGTGCGATGGGTCGCGGCGGGACTTGCGTGAGGAGCCCTATCGGACATTCGTCTCATCGTCCCCAGTCGGTTGCACGATGCCGCAGGAGACAAGAGCGTCCCACGAGCCATCTTGCCCTAATCAAAGTCGCGGGTGAACTTGCCCTCTGCTCCACGTACCGGCCGAACTCTGTAACACGCTCCCCTTGGGCTGCTCATAGCTAGTCAGCGAGTTAGCCCCGCTGCGGCGTTCTTCAAAGTCGCAGTCGTCAGTACGCAACGGAGAGCGTCACTTCGACTTTAGAGATGGTACAGTGGGTAGTGAGCACCCAGTGAAGTGAGCTGGAGCTCTACCTCATACAGCTGATCACGTGATCTTACACGTGCCCACCACGTGCCCCTATCCTTGCCCTCCACATTAAATTTCCATTCCACCACCTCCAACTGGTCCACTCTGACAGCAACAGCGCATGCGACTCGGCGCGCGACTCGTTCTTACAGCGCTCAGAAGACCCATGTCCTCCCCTATCCCAGAGTCCAAGCGCCCGCGCGCGGCGTCTCCAGCGGCGTCGACGTCGGCCGCTCCGCTGAGCGTCGCCGAGGCGAGCACCGCTGAGGCGAGCACGGCTGCTGCCGCCGCCGCGCTGAAGCCGAAAGCGCCCAAGCCCAACATGCAGATCAAGGGCAAGCGTAAGCGCGGGATGCGCAAGCTGCCCGACCCGTACTCTGCGGGCGATATCCTCTATCACGACGTGGTGGACTTTCTCGGCAAGGCGTACACCGACGAGGTCATTGCGCGGGGAGACGGGAGCGAGTGGGAGGCGCCAGAGGGGCTGGAGAAGATGTCTGTCGTGGAGCTGACGCCTGGCGCGATCTCTGTTTCTGGTACGTCGTATCCGGCGTGTATTCAGCTCACAGCAGGCGAGAGTCTGTCGCTCTACGAAGAGAACGGCCGGAAATGGGCCATCGTGACGCCGTTTGCGCACCCCGGCGACACGATCAAGGCCAAGATCATACGGCACGAGCGCTTTGCGACGCACGCGGATCTCGTCGACATCACCTCGTACTCGGAAACCTTGCGCGGCGGCGAGGGCGACCGGAGACTAAACCCCAACGCCGGGTGCAAGTACTTTGGCACCTGCGGCGGGTGCCAGTTCCAGCCCATCCCGTACCCGCAGCAGCTGCTGCACAAACAACGAACGGTGGACCTGGCGTACCAGCGCTTCTCGGGCTTGAGCACGGCGAGCGTGCCGACGATCCTGCCGACGATCGGCAGCCCGCAGCAGTGGGCGTACCGGACCAAGATTACGCCGCACTTTGACGCCGCGCCCAAGTGGGTCAAGGCGCTGGTGGGCGAGGAGGCCGCGATGAACGAGACTGCCGACGTCGGGCGGGATACCTTCACCGACGAGGCGGGGCGGAACTGGAGCCTGCGCATCGGGTTTGAGCGCAAGGGCAAGCCGGGCGTGCTGGATATCGAAGAGTGCCCAATTGCCACGACGGTCATCAATGAGCGGCTGACCGAGGAGCGCGAGCGCGTCAGAAAGTGAGTCCCTATGTCGACAAAACTAACCCCAGCACGATCATGAACTACAAGCGCGGTGCGACGATCCTCCTGCGCGACTCGCAGCCGGCGCCAGAACCGCTGCCGACTGCCGAGAGCCCGTTCGACCCGGCGACGGTGTCTGACGTGCCGCACGTCGCAATCACAGACCACAAGGCGCAGGTGTACGAGCGCGTGGGCCAGTTCCTCTTTTCGTTTGCCGCCGGGTCCTTTTTCCAGAACAACAACTCGATCCTCGTGCCGTTGACAGAGTACGTCAAGGAGGCGATTTTCCCGCCGGGCTCGAGCGCAAAGCGGCCGACACACCTCGTGGACACGTATTGCGGCAGCGGCTTATTTGGCATCACGCTCTCGCCCGAGTTTGAGCGCGTGGCGGGTGTGGAGATCAGTGCCGACTCGATCGCGGCGGCCAAGAAGAATGCGGCGATGAACGGGCTGCAGGACAAGACTACTTGGCTGTGCGGTAAGGCCGAGGACATCTTTGGCGGCCTGCCCGAGCAGGGGTTTGCGGGGTCGCATTCATGCGTGGTCATTGACCCGCCGCGCAAGGGGTGCGACGAGCCGTTCCTCGCCCAGCTCCTCGAGTTCAGGCCGCTCACGGCCGTGTATGTCAGCTGCAACGTGCACACGCAGGCAAGGGATATTGGCTGGTTTGTGGATGAGTCCAGGCGACGCGGAGCTGGCAAGTGGTGGTACGAGGTCGAGAGTCTGCGCGGGTTTGACCTGTTCCCCCAGACTGCGCATGTCGAGAGTGTCGGTGTGCTGAGGCTGATCGAGGTGTAGACAGTGGTCGAGGCGTAGGCAGGAGTGGTCGATGTAGGGATGCATTGGTACAACAGGCGATGGTTATGAGTATGGCTACAGTGAAGTGATAGTGATCTAGAACCCAAAGATGTCGTCCATCGCGCCCCTCTTCTTCTTCTTGTCCGGCTTGCTCTTGAGAGTGCTGCTCTTGAGGCTCTGGGTCTTGAGACTCTTGGTCTTTGGCTTGGCCTTGGCTGAGGTTGCCTTGTGGTCCTCGACCTTATCCTCGTCCTTGACCTCGCCCGCCACCTCCCGCTTTACATGCCCACCGATAGCTTTTGACCCGCGCACCTGGTCCCGAGTCTCCGTGCCATCCTGAGATCCCCTCCCAGCGTGCGGCGCCACCTCCTTCTGTGCCGCGACAGGGGGAGCGCCCGCCACTGGCCGTCCGAGATCTCGAGTGCTGGCGCTGGAATCGGGGAGCGGCGCAGGTCGTGCAGTTGATGCTCGTCGTTGGTCTTTAGGCTGAACCGGCTCCTCGAGCACGTTGATGCCTAGGCTCTCGGCGACGCCGAGGGAGACTGCAAAGATTCTCGCATACGCCGCGAGCAGGAGGGTGTGGAGGGGCACAAAGTGGTGGTGAGCGAGGACGGCGTTCGACGCTGCGGCCGCGTCGATGAGCGCGCGCACCAGCTGCCGTCAGAGACTTTCATGCCGTACGCACTCTTCGGACCAGGACCCGCGTATCAGAGTCAGAGGAAAGCGCGGCGAGGAGGTTGCGGGCATGGCGCCGGACGGCTTTGAGATGGCGCAGAAAGACCTGCGAGCGGTGCTGGTGCTTTGAGCGCGTGTAGAGCGTGTCGAGCAGCGCCGTCTCGGTCGCGAGGTGGCTCGTTGTGCTCGAATGCATGGAGGATGGAGGATGGAGAAGGTCCATCAGGGGCAGCCGCTCCCGCTCGTAGCTCTTGACTGGCCGCATCCATCCTCTTTGAGTTTGCTCATCGACCACGACAGCGAGCAGCACGTCTTGTTCGACGTCGAGAGCCCAGCTCTAGTGAGCATAGCTCTAGCGAGCACCCCAGCAGCGAGCCCCGCGCTACGAGTCCACGCGCGCGATCACCGCAATCACCTTCCCGCGTGCCTCTGCACCCACGACCCAGCTGCTCATCCATACCGCCGCCGCGACGCTGCTCGTCGTACGCTCAAGTCCCAGCGCCAACGCGCAGCTCGCGCACGCCGCCGCGGCGCACTAGAGCATGGACTCGAACGGTGAGCTCGCTTGACGCCCAGCCCCGCCCGCCCGCACGCACTGACACTGACACGCTCCCGTCCCGCTCTTGATCAACAACGGCCCTTGTTCTCTTGTCCATCCTCTCCATCCACCATACAGGGCGGCAACGCTCGTCGCTCCCAGGCTCGTCGACCTTTAGGCGCCTGCCGACGCTCACCCGCTCCCCCTTCCGCCGCGCCGACAAGACCGCCTCTCCAACTCCACACGAGGTGCTGCACGACTCGCGCGTCTCGACCTTTCCGTCTCTTGCGCGTGTCGTTGTCGACGACACGAGTCTGAGCTCGGCACTCTTTGGCAGCCAGATTCCGTCCATCGCAGAGGATCCGCACGTCCCAGCAGCGCCAGTTCCAGCACCGCGCAGCCAGACGAGCTCGCCGAGCGTGAATCCCGTCGACCTGTCATCTCCCCAGCTGCCCATCGCCGCCAATCCCAACCCTTCTCTCTATCCCCAGCCCACATCCCCCCTCGCCATCACCAAGGCGCGCGCGCCGATGCCCACGAGCGCGCTGCCGAATAACCACGGATTCGACCTCGAGCCTATCACTTATCCGGCACATTTGGCCCAGACGCGTCCGCCCGACGCCTCCTCGCCTCCTGTTCCCAGTGGCAGCAGCACCGGCGACTCGCCCTCTTCAGCCACTCCTAGTATCAGCCCAGCAGCGCCTGCACCTGCTGTGCCCGCGCGCTCCGCACACCGCTACCGCGAATTTACTCTTGGCGGCGGCGCGGCTGCTTTTGCCTCGAGCACAAACCTCACCACGGCGACACTCGCCCAGACGCCCGTGCTGGCGGTAAACGGCACCGGCGGGATCAGCTCACCCGCGCCCCCGTCGAGCGGCGCCGAGTCGTCGTCTCCCGCAGCCCCGGCGCCCAGTGCGCGCCGGCCCAGTGCGTCCAGCACCGCAACAGCGCGCAAATCCTCGGCGAACCGTCGCGAGAAGCAGGACGACACCGACTCGCCCGACGACACGGGCAAGCGACGCACGGACAACCGCGTCCGGCGCCCGCCCAAAGCGCGCGAGCGCGACGAAAACGGCGAATACGAGCCCCTCCCGCCTGTGCTCCCCACCGCCAAGGTGAACCGCGCACCCGCGAGCGCAATGTACTTTTCGCCCGTGGCTGCGCACGGCCGCCCGCCGGGGCAGGCGCTGCGCGCGCACACTGGCACGCTGGTCGGGGACAGAATATGGCTGCTGGGCGGCGTGGACGCGCGCTCCTGCTGGCGCGGGGTCGCGAGCTTTGACACGGAGAGTCTGCAGTGGAGCACGGTCGAGACGCACGGCGAGGCCCTCCCGCCGCTGCGCGCGCACACGACCACGCTCGTCGGCGACCAGCTGTACATTTTCGGCGGCGGCGACGGGCCGACGTACTCGAACGACGTCTGGGTATTTGACACGATCACGCACCGCTTCTCACGGCCGGCGATCGCGACGCCGCGCGCGGCCCTTCCGCCGCCCCGGCGCGCACATACCACGGTGCTTTACCGCAACTTTTTGGTCGTGTTCGGGGGTGGTAATGGGCAAGCGGCGCTGAACGATGTCTGGGCGCTCGATGTCAGCGACCCGAACCGCTTGACGTGGCACGAGTGGCGCACCCGCGGCGACGTGCCGCAGAAGAAGGGGTACCACACTGCGAATCTCGTCGGGGACAAGATGATTGTCTTTGGCGGCAGTGACGGGCACGCGAGCTTTGCGGATGTGCACGTGTTGAACCTGCGTGAGTGGCAGTGGGAGGGAGGCTGCGGGCTGGAGTCACTGCAGCACGGATTCAAGGCGTATCAGCCACACTGCAGCTGCCACGAAGCCTCAACCCCTCTCCAGACCCAGTCCGCTGACAGCAGAAACCCTCACGTGGACCCTTGTCAACACTGAAGTAAAGCACAACCGCCTCTCCCACACCGCAACGCAGGTCGGCTCGTACCTCTTTGTGATCGGCGGGCACAACGGGCAGACGTACGCGCAGGACGTACTCCTGTTCAACCTTGTGACGCTGGCATGGGAGAGCAAGCTGCCAAAGGGCGTGCCGCCGCCGGGCCGCGGGTACCATGTCGCGGTCCTGCACGATGCCAGGATCTTCATCTCTGGTGGCTATAATGGCGTGAGCGTGTTTGACGATCTATGGAGCTTGGATCTTGGAGCGGGAGCGTACCTGCCGCAGGTGGTGAGTGCAGTGGGGTCGACCTGCCTTGATCTCTCTCGACGGCCTTGCTTCGTCTGCCGCCGTTGATGAGCTCTAACCCCAGACCACGTTCGAAGTGGACGAGACGGCCGAGCACCTCGCTCCGCCGCCGCCGACCAAGAACGGGCCGACGCGCATATGATTGACGACGACTTATACACGATACCATAGCCATGCGAGTGCGAACATTATAGTAATCTTGATACCTATGCATGTGTAATAGAGGCGGTGCTGCTCGAGGTACTCTTGACACGGCTCCTGTGGCTCCGGCGGACAAGGCGTTCGACTCGGCCAGCCGATGCCTCGGGTAATCTTTTTGTCTCGTACGCACGCTCGGCAGTGCTCGCTTAGCTGTGCTCCAGCGCTGTGCTCCCAGGCGCTTCGCTGCAGCTTGCCGAACGAGCACAGCCGTAGCGGGTGCTCGGGGGCTCGAGTGTGGCACCCGGTACCCAATGTAGCTATCCTGCGCTGTAGACACTACTCTTGAAGCGCTGTTGGAGCATGCATGCTGCATGCTGTATGCTGTGGAGCACCTGGCTCCTGCCCTCCCGAGGACGCTCCATGCATGCTGCACGCCATCGAGTACCGCGGCAAGCACAGTCGCAGAGCCGCTCGGGTCGGGATGGTGGCCATGATGATGACATGCCTCGGCGGCGAGCTCGGCCGCGTGCACCACTTTGCTCTTGTCCATTCTCTCTCTCATCACCTCGACGTCGACGCCAGTGTCGACAGCGAGCTCGCTCAAGACAGTGCGCGCCGAGCTCCTCGCTCGGCGATCCTCGACCCGCCGCTCACGACGTTCCCCAATTCCCCACCTGCCCCACCCTCCGTTATTCGGCATAACCTGTGCCACTGCGGTTGCTGCGCTCCCTCTGTGCTCCTTGTGCGCTCGCTACCAGGGGTGCTCTTGCCACTGTTCCATCCGCTGTCCTCCAGAAGCAGCCAGACGACGCTGCCGGCTGCGAGACTGCGGTCCCGAGACCGCCAGTGTCGCTTAGCCAAGCGCTCCCGGGGGGTAAACGAGCGGCGACACGAGACGCTGCTGCACGCGGGGCGCTCGTTACTGCTCGCGCGTGCTCGCGCTGTGCTATCGCGTGCGACGAGAAGCCTTGCAGTGCTCAGAGCTGCAGCTGTTCGAGTACTGAGCGTGCGTAGCAGGTAGTGATCGCCCACCGCCGATCCCCGCCCGCTGCGCTCAACGTCGAGCCAAGCTTGACCTCGCTCTCAACCCCGCGCTCAACCCGCACACTCAACTCTCCCCCTCGCCATGTCCGCCTCTGCCTTTGCCGAGTGCAGGATATCTCCTGGCGGCGACGCCGACACCCACACTCACAGCCACACCGCCCCGTCCTCGTCCCAGCTTGCCCCCTCGGCCAGCTCGTCCAGCCCGACACCGAGCCTCAAGCGCGGCACCGACGACGACGGGCGTTCCGGCGCCAAGCGACGCACCTCGCCGCCCGTCGCAGGCTCCTCAAACAGTGCGAACAGGTCCCACACTCATGGGCATGGGAGCAGGTCCTCCCCCCGCCGGCGCTCGCCCCCACGGTCTGACCGTCCGTCGTCGTGGCTCACCAACGCCATCGCTGCGCTCCCGCCCCCGTCATCACCGAGCCACGGCCAGTCCCTCCCAGAGCGGACATCAAACAGCGGCCTCTTCGACTATCAGACCGGTGTAACTCCACCCCCGGCCTCCAGTTCCCGCCGAGACCGTGCTCCACCCCCACTCACTCCGCGCGGGCTCGACGCACCCACAATCTTTGGCGACCTCTTACACATCGAGCAGGGATACAATGAACTAGGGACGTATCCGCGGGTCGCACCACAGCCGCCCCGCATTCCTACTCCTGCTGGACTGGTGGAGCAGGGCGACGGCTGGGACTTTGCGACCGATTTTGGCCTGCTGCCGCGGGGCGAGCTCAACCGCGTCCGCGAGAGTGACATGGTGCGCACCCCGAGCGCGTCAAGCGTCGACGCATCGGAAGCGAGCGCCCAGGCTGAAGCAACGCCTTGGCAGCCGGTACAGGCGCTTCAGCTGCCGGACCGCGGCTGGCTCGACTCTCCAGCGACCACCTCTGCTACGCAAGCACAGCAGCAGTACACCGAGCCCCAGCTGACGGAACGACCGCGGTACACGCCCAGTCAGCTCGAGCAGCGCCTGCAGGCCGCGACAGATGTCATCTCGCGCCGGCACCAGCCGCTCGTCCTGCGCTCGACGGCCGAGCGCAACCAAGCGCCCCGCATTCCCGAGGACCAGCCCTCGTTCGACACGGCTCTCCCTCCACGTCCCAACCTTCTCGAGCGGCGTCGTGGGCTGGACCAGCAGCCGGACGCTAGGCCCGATGTCGAAGCCTTCCGTGAGACTGTGCTGCAGTATGCCTTCACAACCCCTCGTAGCTCGGAGCACGAGTCGTCCTCGGCCATCCTCGAGCGGATTATGGACGAGCGGTACCGGGCGTCTCTCCGAGAGCCCGTTCGGCGGCGCCACAGGGAGATTGTACGCGCCTCTGAAGCGCAGGCGGAAGGCCCGCGCATACTGCCCCGCTCCTCGCAGCTGCCCGGCCGACAGGCGGAGCCCGTGTCCGACAGCTCACCTGCTGCCGCGCGCACGAGGTCCCGGTACGAGCCGCAAGCGGAGCACCAGCCGTTGCCCGCTCCTTTCTTCCAGGAAGATTGGAATCTCCAGAACGTGCCACCGGTCCAGGTCGCACCCCGGCATCGTGCTCGGGTTGACAACGCCTCCTCAGCGCCTAGTTTCCCGTGGTTGCCGCCCACGCTCCCTGTCGAGACGACCGCAAACTACGACCCGGCGGCGCAGGCGGATCCAATGGGCAATCCTCGGCGCGTGAGAGACCTTGACGCGCAGCAGGCTTCCGTACCAATCCCCTCCCGCCAAAGCCAGCCACCCCCGCACACAGACGTGCCCGTTTCGGCCCGCTTGCAGCACATTGCGCAGCGGTACAGCGAGTACACCTCCGAGGAGAGGCAGGCGGAACTGACGACGTATCTGGCCGCTCTACGGAGCCGGCGCGTAGTGACCCCCTCGGTACCGAACACCAACCTCCCGGCGCCGAGCCAGACGGTCCTGAGTCCACTTCCGCGCCATCCAGACTATCCCGAGTACAGCTTTGACGTGGCGGGACGACGGGATGTGCTCGCGTCACGCGGACACGCTGACGCTGTCGATGCCATTGCCGCTAGGGGCTCGGACCAGGCTGCGAGACAGACGCTGGCGCCCACAGCCCTCGGCGCTGGGGGCACCTTTGGCACAAGTACCCCCGTTGCGTCCGCTCCCGCGGTCAACGGCCCGCTCGCTGCCCCGGCGGCAGGCAGTTTCCTGGCCGCGAGCCTCCTGAACCCGCACGCCGGCGGAAGCTCGCTGCTCGCCTCCGCGGCGGGCTCGAGCGGCACGACGACGCTAGGCGCGTTCGAGGACCCGTACACTGTCATGCTGAACGCGCTGCGTGCGGCGCGGCAGAGCTTCCCGCGCTTGAGTGTGGGACAGGACGCGGAGGAGCGCAATCGGATCCTCAAACACCTCGCGCGCGGACTGCAGCGCATGTCGCCCGTGCAGCGCCGGCGCATTGGCGCTAGCACGCTCAAGAGGATGGACTGGGGCGAGGTCGAGGGCGAAAGGGACGAGTGCTGCGCTGTTTGCCAGGATGACGTGAGCGAAGAGTCGGATGTTGCTGACGACAGTACGTCGCCGAGGACAAGATTGCGATCACGCCGTGCAAGCACATGTATCACGCGGCGTGTCTCGACGTGAGTACCTTGATCCTCCGTCGTCTGCTCCAGACGCAGCCGTCGAGATACCTCAGCTAACCGCAGACCTGGCTCCAAACGCCCGCAGCGAGCACGTGCCCAATGTGCCGCCGCGACATGGCCGTGCTGGCGCTCATGCCCAAGATCCTCGACGCGACGGACCCGGGCCGAACCAAGGACGAGGCAAGGGAGATGTGGATGGACGCGCCGGCGGACCTCGTCCCGGCGCGTCGGGAGGGGTTTGCGGGCTTCTGACCTCGATCGAAAGAGATAATGACCTTTTGTACGATGTTGTTACCATGCATCTGTTCTGTCTGTACGGTGGGTGAGCGCTGCACATGCCCAGCAGGTTATCCTCGGTGCCAATATCTACTGCGATGCATCTACTCCACCAACCGCCAGACCGTGACGCTGCCGTCCTCGGCACAGCTCGCGAGCATGCCATGCCCCTTGCCGTCGTCGCGGACGTTGAACGCCAGCGCGTTAATGTCCGCCACGCCGTGCGCTTCTCGCGCGCCCGCGACGGGCTTCATCAAGACCGCCCCGGTCTCCGTCTCTCCTGCATCTGCTCCCTCTGCCCCAGCCTCTGCTCCTGCGTCCGCCGCCACGCTCCCGTCCCCAGCAGAGTGGCCATTAGCCACAGCGGCCCGCCCGACGTGCCACACGATAATCCGCCCGTCCCCGCCCGCAGAAGCGAGGTATCCCAGCCCGTCCCCCTTGGTCCATGACAGCGCATAGACCGGCCCGCCGTGCGCGGACGAATGCACGCGCTCCACCATCTCCTCGCCGCCGACAATCTCGTCGTCCGTCTTGACCTTTTCCCAGATGCGCACCCCGCCGCGATCCCCGCCTGAAGCCAGGAAGCGGCCGCACGGCGACCATGCGAGCGACCACACCGTCTCGGCCTCCTCGAGCGGCGGGACCGTCAGGGTGGCCGCGGCGGACTCGGGGGCTGTGGGCGAGAGGGCCTCGAGGAGCGCCGCGTAGTTGCTGCTGGAGGTGTTGCATTGCGCTTGAGACGCTGCCTCCAAGGGCAGGACCAGGTCTGCAGCCGGCAGACCCGGACGCAGACGCTGGATCAGGCCCCAGTCTGCGTCCGGGTCGTCGAGCATGATGTTGATCGTGCTGTCGTACGAGGCCGACGCGAGGATCTACGTTCAGACTCTGCTCTCACTGGGCCCCACCTCCTCCCTCGGATGCCACGCTACAGCCTTGACATCCGCGCCGTGGTCCATCATGACCGCGATACACTCAAAGTCTGCGTCCGGTTGCACTGGGATCAGCTCCGTCTCCAGTAGACTCACCCTCCCAGACCCAGACGCTCTTGTCGCGCGCACAACTGGCCAACAGCGCGCCGTCGGCACTAAAGCCCACACTCTTGCACTCGTTCTCGTGCCCCTCGAGCGTAGTCACACACTCCCACTCGCCCTCCTCCTCCTCCGCCTCCTCCCAGATGCCCACTGTGCTGTCAAAGCTGGCCGTCGCGAGCGTCCGGCCTCCGGGCGCCCAGGCGACAGAGCGCACAGTGCGCTTGTGCTCTGTCGGAATACTAGACACGAGCTGGAGCGCGGGCTTGGGCGAGTCTGCCGTCGGCAGCGAGGCGGAAGGAGCGGCAGAGGGTTCGTCCGGGTTGGTCTGCGGGAGAGAGTAAGAGTAGAGCCGCACAGTCTTGTCGGTGCTGCAGCTCGCGAGCAGGGGCCGAGCGGGGTTCCACGCGACGCTCCACGCCGGCTCGGCGTGTCCGGGCAGCTCGGCGACGAGCTCGAGGCGGGGCATCGTGAGTGGTCAATGTCGAGTTGAACAGTGAGCAATCTCGGGGTTGAGAGCTAAAAGGCGGAGCAGAGTGCTCCGCACTCTGCACTTTACACTCCACGATGACCTTCGACCCGCCCACGCAGGTTACATGCTTTACGGGCTTCCTGGGTGAGTCTGGTGGTGACTTTGCGGCTGACGACAGGTGCTGTGCGTGCGTGCGAGGAGGGAGCTGACGGAAGGGCAAGACGACCACGATCCTCGGCTTGCTGAGCCGTTTGCCGAAGGACTACAAGGTCGGGCTGGTGGGGATGCGCTGATCGTAGGTCGTGTGGCTCAAGAACGAGTACGGCGATGTTGAGGGTGGGTGCGGGCAGCGGGGTGTGCTCTTCAGCGCGCCGAAACCGCGACCCCAGCTCCAAAGCCATGATATTTCCTTGGGCACGGCTTACCACAGTCGACTCGCTCCTCGCCCAGCAGAGCAACATTACCGGCGTGTCCGAGATCCTCAATGGCTGCCTGTGCTGCACCATGGTCGGGCTTATCGAGAACGCCATGGTCGAGATCCGGGACAAGTTCAAGCCGGACAGGATTATCATTGAGTCGAGGTGAGTGGGAGCGGAGCAAGCTGGAGAGGTTGCAGCTGGCACCCTCTGCCTAGCAGTATCTACCGGTTGTTCGCAGCTCCGCTGACCGCAGCGGCTCCGCCTTCCCGGCCACTCTTGCACTCCAGATCCGCGAGCTCGAGCCCAAGGGCTTCCATCTCGACGGCGTAGCGACCGTCATCGACTGCGAGAACTTTACCGGCTACGAGGACTCGTCGCCCACCGCCAAGCTGCAGGCGCAGTACACTGACCTGCACCTCCTCTCGAAGCACGAGCTGGTGGACGAGCGGCAGTACGACCTCGTGCTCGACAGACTGGGCGACCTGACCGACTCGACGCCGCATATAAAGGTCTCCAAGGACAAGCCGCTCGAGCCCGAGCTGGTGTTCGGGCTCGACTCGCAGCTGTTCGAAAAGGGGAGCGCCGAGCGGGACTCGTGGACCGCCCTCGGGCGCGAGGGGGCACATACCGACGAGGTCGAGACCAAGTCTGTCTGGCTCGGCGGCGGGCGACCTGGCGCGGGGCGACATCGGCACGAGGGGCACGCGTGCGCTGCGTGTGCGGACGGCGTCGCGACGCCCGCGGGTCCGACGACGCGGCAAGACCTCGAGGCCGCACTGGACAAGCTAGGCGCGTCGTCCGAGATTTATCGCGGTGAGCCTGTGCCGAGGTCCCGCTGACGACAGTAAAAGGTATTGTGCGGTTCATGGAGAACGGACGGCTCGAGCCGTACGTTCTCAACTGGGCGTTTGGACGGCACGAGTTTACGCACATGCCGCATCTCGAGGCGGACGAGGAGCTGCTCGGCGTCATGCTGCGGCTCACCATCATGGGCGAGCGGGGCGAGGTGACGCGGCGGACGCGGCGGTTTGCCGAGACCCTCGGGGCACAGTTTGCTTGACCAGCAGACCGAGCGCAGCTGCAAACGTAGTAACATAGACTTCGGATCTCATAGACTCCTACAACCTGCTCCGCGCTGGGAGTCACTTGTCCAGACCGTCGTACACGGCCTTCTCGAACATGGCCCAGACGCGGACATAGTCGCTCTGGTCCTCCTGGTCCATGACCTGGGTGCCGGCAAACGTCGCGATGCCGGCAACGGGGTCGATCCACCAGATAGTCTTTGCGATGCCGCCCCAGTTGACGCTGCCCTTGTTGCGGCCGAACGGCGAGTCGGCCTCGTGGAGGTTGGCCGCGAGCGAGTGCGCGACCGTCTGCCCGTTCAGGACGTCGGGCAGCGTGTTGCCGAGGATACCGTGCATGGTGCCGAGGTCCTTGTAGCAGGTGTGGGACTTGCCCTCCTCGTCCCGGGGCGGGAGCGCGTTCTCAAACACGAGCGCGTAGCCCTTGGGGCTCAGAATGCCCTTGCCGTCCTTGCTCTTCATGACGCCGCGCAGGACCGCCATGTACTCCTTTGGCGTGCCGAGCAGGCCCGCGCCGCCGGCGTTGACGCCAATGTCCTTGGGCTCGAGCTCGTTGACGTTGCGCCAGCCGGGGATCTGGACAATGGGCCTGTCCGACCCCGTCCCGGGTCCACGACCGCAGATCTGCATCAGGTTGTCCTTGATGTCCTTGGTGGGGTAAAAGGACATCTGGGACACGCCGCACGGTTTGAAGATGTGCTCCTCAAAGTACTCTTGCAGCTTTTGCCCGCTGCAGCGCTCGACCACAAGACCAGCCCAGTCGATCCCGATCGAGTAGGCGTACTTGGTCCCCGGCTCAAAGTGGAGCGGCTCGACAAACACCGAGTCGGGCGCGTTCTTGCTGAGGAAGGACGGGTGCTTGTTGACCTCGTGCCAGCGCGCAACGTTTGGGTTGAGGAAGGGGTACGAGAGGCCGGACGTGTGCGTGAGCAGGTGGCGGAGCGTGAGCGGCTTGGTGCGCTTGGTGTACGTCGGCTTGCCCGCGTCGTCGAACCCGGTGAGGATCTGCTGCTCGAGCAGCTCGGGGACGTACTTGGCGAGGGTCGCCTCGTCGTCGAACGAGATCTTGCCCTGCTCCCAGAGCTGGATGCATGCAATGGACGTGATAAACTTGGTCATGCTGAAGAGCTGGAGTGCTGGGGTCAGACGAGTTTGGCAGGCGGCTCACTCGTCTTGTCGTCGACCTGGCCCTTGTCGGGCTCGCCGTAGACCTTGTCGCCCTTGGCGTTAAAGTAGACGACCTCGTCCTCGTTCGTGACGCCAAAGAAGAGGGCGGGGATGCCCTTGCCCTCGGCGACAATGTTGTCGAGGAGCTGGTCGAGCGCGGCCTTGCCAGAGGCGGAGATGTGGGGGGCCATGGTGGTGGTGGGCAGTAAGAGCAGTCACGGTCAGGCTTATAAAGAGCACGCGAGAGCTTGCTTCGGGTCCAAGCATGCCGGCTCGGTCATGGGCATTCCACTGCCGCGGCGATGCCCGTAGCCGACCAAGGTCACTGTCATTGCGACCCGTGGCGAGCGCGCCGGGGCTGCGAGACACGGTGCGTCTGGCCACGCCGAGCCAGTTCGCGGTGATCATGGACGTCCAGCGCGAGACTTACTATACTGAGCGACGAGCAGCTCCTCCTCGGCTGACACGTACAAGGGTTTAGACAGCCACCCCCCGCGCGCGGGCACGGTCGAGACGCTCGTACTCGTCGCGCATGCGCAGCCTGATGGCCAAGCATACGCCTTGTTGCGCACAGTTCGGCGGCGCTTTCTCGTCCGCCGGGCACGAGGCAAGGAGACGGCGACCGTGTACAGCATCCAGTCGGTGAGCACACCGACGCGGTATCAACGTGAGACGTGCCGTGGACGCGCTGATGGGAGGCAGCGGGTATGCCAGACACCTCATGCGCACCATGCACGGGCTGCTGGCGCCGGGGCGGTTCTCGGCCACCGACATGGACGACGTGGCGCCTGTTATTGACGCGCAGGCGGTGCAAATCGCCCTCCCTCCCGCGCTGGGGTGTATGCTCCTTCTGGTCTGGCGAGGGGTGGTAGCGGCGCTGCGGCGACTTGGGTGAGCTCGAGAACGACGACAACACTGATCTGGAAATTGCCCTGGCGTCTGTGGACGATGCCCCAGTTCCAGACGGCTGGGAGGCGGTATGGGTCTACCAGCACGATCTGGAGGGCCTGAGAGCACCGCTGGGGGAGGCTGGAGGCTGTTCGGCGCAAGCGCCAGCTGCCCAGGAGAGACAAGACGCTGGTCATGCCAGACATCAGCGAGCGGGCTGGCTCGCGCATCTTGAGACATTCTGGCGCGTGCGCTCGTGCCAGCTCCTCCGACCTCGTACTCCAGAGAGCCCACCTGTGGGACTGCGCTTCATTCCCAGCGGCCGAGACAAGGGCTACACGCCGCGTGACGCGATGGTTCTCTCCATCCCAGGTGGGTTCACGCGCATGCCCAGGCATCTGAGCATCACCATGGTCTCGTTCATGCCTGGAGAGCTAGTGGCACCGACTGAGCCTGCTCAACGCCGGAGCTAGTGGCAACGACTCTGATCCTGCTCAAGCCCGTCCGCAAAGAGTACGGGCACGAGAGCGTACGCGCTTGGGATCTGGAGAATGATGACCCGGCGAAGGTCGCCTGGCTTGAGCTCGGTGGCAGCGTCGAGGACCGCACGCTACGTCCCATGCTCGCGTGCCGTGGTACGGACCAGAGGACGCGCAGCCCACCGGCTGCGAGATGTGGTCTTTGCGTAGAGCAGGTGTCTAGATGCCACCAGCCAGATCCCACCGCGTTACCTCTCGCGAATAAGCTCTGGATTATCTCACAGTGAGCAAATGGCTCCCTGGATCCCACAGTCGGCGTCGCAACAGCTCGAGAGCGCGCGGAAGACGGGAGCGAGCAGTCGGCCCTGGCGTTTCAGTGGCCGAGATGGTGACGGTGCTCGGCGTCGGCGTCGGTGTCAGCAGCGGGGTCAGCGGAGTCGCCGGGGTCGGCGATGGCCAGCATGGGTGTCAGCGTACGACAGCCGCGGCTGCAGTGAGCTCGTAGCTGGACCTTCCTCCCTGAGTGAGCCGGGTGAAACGCCAGCGGGCAGCTCGATGAGCTAGACGTACTCCTACCAGTTCTGGTCTTTCTTTCTCCATCGTCCACTCTCCGCTCCTCTCTCGACGGCGCACAGCACAGCCTGCTCGCCACCACATCCCGCTTGCACGACAGCTGGACGTGCTGAACTTGCTCAGACCGCAACTCGCCAGATTCCCCACGCGCTCCAACGCGACGAGCACCCGCCACTGCACGAGCAGAGCATGCCGCAGGACGCACACGCTGGCCTGTCGCCGGTGCGCAACCGCTTCGACTACGCCTCGGCGATGCACCCGTGAGTGGAGAATGGAAAGACAAGGGATCGATGCTGACACGGTCGTCTGTGCTCTCTTGTCTCATCTTGGTGTTGCATCCATCCACTCGTCCATCATGCGCCGCCCCGTCCCGCTCGTGCTGCAACCCGCCCACGACGTCGACCGGCCCCTCGTCACTACCACTGCCAACTCGCCCTCCCCGCCGCCGCCATCCACCCCACTCTCCGCGCGACCCGGTGCTCGCCCCTCCCCGGTCCGGCCTTATCACCCCGCCCCGCATCCACATGCTGCTACCCCGACGTCCCCCGTCCACAGCACATCCTCACTCCGCGACCCGCCCCCCAACGCCACCCCGCCCGGGGGACGCAGCAGGTCCAACTCTGGCGCGGGCCACCGGGACAGGGAGCAGAGAGAACGAGAGAGGGAGAGAGAGCGCGAGCGAGACCGGGACCGAGACCGCGACCAACGAGAGCGCGACGATGAGCGCAAGGGGAAGGGCAGGGAGAGGGAGGATGCGTGAGTGAACTCTTTTCGCTGTGCTTGCTGTCTCGCTGTCACCGCTCGTCGTGTGCCAGACACTATCCTGCACGTGGTGAACTGCTGCCTTGAGCGCCACCGCCTCGCGGCCGCCACCTCAGCCTCTCGCACGACATGCCTGCTTCTCCATTGTGCTCCACTGACGCCCAGCGAAGAAGCATCGCGGCCAGAAAAGCGCTCCCGGACAGGCGGGCGTAGCGGACGGCACAGCGGCGACTCGCCATTGTCCCAGTCCAAGAACAGCTCTGGACCGTCTCCTCCTGCGGCCGCAGACCCTACCGAGCGCAAGCAGCGCCCAGCGAGCCTCACTGTCAAGCCGATCGGCTTTGCCGCGAGCCGCGAGGCCAGGCGTGACGAGGGCGACCAGCCCATTCCGTCCCCTGTGGTGCTGGGTTTCGACTTCAAGTCCATCGACGAGGATCAGTTAAAGACGGTAGGCAGTTGTCTGGCCCCTGCTGATTCCAGGTCCGCGACACGATCAGCATCAAGGAGCAGCAGCAGGCGCTTATCGCGCAACGACGAAAGGAGATGGCCGCGAGCCAGCCGAGCACGCCGCGAGAGCTGACATTCAAAGGCTGGACGCCAAAAGACCCAGAGAAGCGTGGCGTCGGCGCGCGCCGCGAAAAGACGCGCGACAAGGTCGAGAGGATGTCTATTGTTACGTCTACGAGTGACAAGGATGTGGTGCCCGGCTCCAAGAGTGCTCCACTGAACCAGGGGCTCGCGTCGCAGCAGGACTCGCCCAGTGAGCCGCCATCTGGCTCTCAGACGGCGATGCCGCAGCACATACTCCCGCCAATGCACTACCCGGGGCACCCGCACTCGGCGCACCACCTCGCGGACCCGCGCACCGCGCCGCTCGACCACCCGCGCTCGGCTCGACACGACGACAACTTTGCCCGCCAACAGCAGCCGTACTACCCTCCGCGCGCGAGCATCTCGACGCACCCCGCCTCGGCAACACGGCAAGACACGCGGTACCCGCCAGAGTTGCCCCGGTCGCAACACCAGCAGCAACAGCCGCGCACCGCCGACCGGCGCACCTTTCCCGTCCCTGCGCTCCAGCACCCGAACAGCGCGCGCTATCCCGTCTCGCCGCATGCGCCACAACATCCTATGCCTGGCCCGTCAATGCGCAACGGTGGGCGTGCAAACGGCTACTCACTTTCACCGAGCCCGCCCAACCACCAGCGCGAGCAGTTTCTCGCGCCATTCAGCCAGCTGTACGACATTCTGGCCTCGGTCGAGCAGCTGCGGTACACGCTGCAGGACATGCTGCACCAGTCGGAGCAGTCGTACGCGGCGCAGATGGCGGCGACGAACGAGTTCAAGTCGACCGCCGCCCAGGCGAGCAACCTCCTCGGCACGCTGCAGCAGTCTGCCGACAGTTTGAAGGAGATGGTGCGGTACGAGGTCGACCGCGCGCAGGGCGGCAGCCGGCGCGAGGTCGACGAGCTGCGCGAGCGCGTGCGCCAGCTAGAGGAGCGCGGCGGCCGCTAGCGGCGATGCCACGCGGGCGAGCCAGTCCGCCGCGGACATGCCTATTCCTGGATCTTGTTGAATGTGCTATCGAGTGTAATCCTTTTGGAATGTCATGTGGTCCCCATGGCGACCTGGCTTCCGCGCTGCTGTGCGGCTGCGTGCGCGCACATGATACGCTACGATAACGGATGGCGACAGAAATCGGTCGGGTCCTCACCAGAATGAGTAGTCTGCGGGTGATACATATACGCCAAGCTGACGCACTAAAATATCTTTTAAAAATATCTCTAACGCTTGGCGCATCGCAAGAGGCTCAGCAACTCACAGCACAGCGCGTACAGCAGCCAGCGCTCGACAGCCCCACCTCTCGAACTCTAGTCTACCTCACCCAAAAGGCACAACCATGGGCCACGCTACCCGCCTCACAAAACTGCTCCTCGCGCGCGACGGCGGCGAGAGCGCAGACCTCGCCGAGCTGTGCGCGGCGAGCTTTTCAGAGGAACGCTGGGGGCTGCGTATCGGCAGCATCTTCGTCATCCTCGTCACGAGCACGTTTGGGACGCTCCTCCCGATTCTCCTGCGCAGCAGCCGGTTCGTGCCGCGCAGTGCTTTTGAGTGAGTCGGGATTGGGTATACGTGTGGCTGGAGCACAGTGCTACAATACGTTCGCTTGTAGAGGACGAGCGTGTCACAAATGACAGTGAAAGTGGCAGTGGCCACGAGACCTTCCACCAACCCCCCTGCACTTCCCGCTGACCTTAGCTTTGCCAAATACTTTGGCTCGGGCGTCATCATCGCCACAGCCTTCATCCACCTCCTCACGCCCGCGATAGAGGAGCTCGGCAGCGAGTGTCTGACGGGCGCGTGGCAGGAGTATCCATGGGCGCAGGCGATCGCCCTCGTATCGGTCTTTGGCACATTCTTCGCCGAGGTGGCAGCCTACCGCCTGGGCAGCGAGCGGCTGCGCAAGCTCAACATGCACTACTCGAGTCATGTGGACAACGCAGCGGACGCGCACGCGCATTCGCACGTGCCCGGCGCCAACGAGGCGGCCCTCGCGGCCGACGCTGCCGGGACAGCGGAGGAGGGCCGGGGCGAAAAGGCGCTACAGAAGACTGCGAGCGACGAGAGCCTCACGAGTCTCGGGCCCAGTCCCGCCGAGGCCGCCGCGCAGCTCATCGGCGTCGCCGTGCTCGAGTTTGGCGTCGTGGTGCATTCGGTCATTATCGGACTGACGCTCGCGGTGAGCGACGAGTTTACCGTGCTCTTCATTGTCATCATTTTCCATCGCAAGTCCAGACCTGGGAGGAGCTGACGGCAGAAATGTTCGAAGGCCTCGGCCTCGGCTCGCGCCTCGCATCGCTCGCCCTCCCCGCCCAGCTGTCCTGGGCGCGCTACGCCGCCGCGCTCCTGTACGCCATCTGCACGCCGATCGGCATCGCCGCCGGTCTGGGCGTGCGCACGACGTTCAACGCCAACGGCCGCGGCGCGCTCATCGCCTCGGGCATCCTCGACGCCACCAGCGCGGGTATCCTGTTGTACACCGGCCTCGTGGAGCTCATGGCGCACGAGATTATCCTCAACCCCAAGATGATGAGCGCTAGTACCGGCAAGATTGCCTATGCGCTTGGGTGCATGGCGCTTGGGGCTGGGATTATGGCGCTCCTTGGGCGCTGGGCCTAGCCTGAGGCGGTTCACTGTTTCGGCTTGAGGATCGGTACTTCCATAATGCATTACCTTGAGTCCGCGACTCCTGCCGAGCGTATATCAGTCGGTCAGCCGTCAGTCCCATCATAACCGCCGCCTGCGGCTGTGCTCCGCCACACATCTACATCTATACCGCCTGGTAGTCCATCGTCGTCTCGTGCTTCTTGGCGTCGTTGATCTTGCGCACGGCCTTCATGAGGTCCTCCTGCACAATCGCATCGCGCTCGTCGCGGATGGCAAACATGCCCGCCTCGGTGCAGATATTCCGCAGGTCGGCGCCGTTGAACCCGTCGCTGAGCTTGACGACCGCCTCGTAGTCGATATCGCCGCTCTTGTTGATCCCCTTGGCGTGGATCTTGAGAATCTCCAGCCGGCCCTGCTCGTTCGGCAGCGGAATCTCAATCTTCCGGTCCAGTCGTCCCGGACGCAGCAGCGCGGGATCCAGCGTGTCCGGTCGGTTCGTCGCCATGATCAGCTTTGTCCGCCCGAGAGAGTCAAAGCCGTCCATCTGGTTCAGGAGCTCCATGAGCGTGCGCTGGATCTCGCGGTCGGCAGACGTGCCCTCGCTAAAGCGTCGGCCGCCGATCGCGTCGATCTCGTCCATGAAGATGATACACGGCTCGTGCTCGCGCGCGTAGGCGAACATTTCGCGCACCAGACGGGCCGACTCGCCAATGTACTTGTCGACGATCTGGAGTCAGGCGGACAGGGTCACGGGCTTACGGCTGAGGAGACGACTTTGAGGAAATTGGTGTTGAGAGTTGCCGCCACGGCACGGGCCAGGAGCGTCTTGCCCGTTCCCGGGGGTCCGTACAGCAGCACACCCTTTGGCGGCTTGATGCCGACGCGCTCAAAGAGCTCGGGGTTCATGAGCGGCAGCTCAATGACCTCGCGCAGCTCGCGGACCTGGTCGCCCAGGCCGCCGATACCCGCAAAGCTGACCGCCCCGGGGTCCTCGAGGGACATGTTGTACACCATCGGGTCGACCTCGCGGGGGAGAATGCGCATGATCGTGAGCGTGGTCATGTCGAGCGACACGCGCACGCCAGCTTTGAGCTGGGGTCAGTGATGTTTTCCAAGGTCGTACCTTGTCCGCGGGCAGCGTCGGGCGGTAGGAGACGACGTAACGCGGCCCAGAGGACGCCTTGACGATGACTGGCGTCAGCACACTCTTACACACACTCACATCGCTCGTCGTCCAGCTGCTTCAACACCTCGCCAATGATCTGCCCCACGCTCTGCAGCGCCTTCATGTCGTTCTCCGTCTTCTCGTAGTCGCCGTGCAGGGCGCGAATGTTCATGCGGACCCGCTTGAGTGAGTCGCTCATGTTCTGGTGCTGCTGCACTTTCTGCCGTCAGTGCCGCGCGGACAGCGCACTCACGCTGCGATACGCCTTGAGCGCGTCGACCTTTGCCTGCTCCATTGCCGGCGCGCTCGTTGAGGCCTCTGCTGCTGCCATTGTGAATGTTGTGGATGAGAGGTCGTCGGCGGTGTCATGGACAGTGATCACAACGCGCGGCCCCGAATGCAGGCGGTCCCCCCGGTTAAGAGATTATGTAACAGATTGATCCGAGGATTCCCCGGATAGATCGCCCATATGGGCTCTTGCTTCGACTCTTTCATCTACTCGACTTTTGCTCACTGACTATAAAGCGCACAGAGAGGCAGAGAGGGAGCTCACAACACTCACGCCATGACAAAGCCCGATTTTGCCTCGCCAGAGTACCACGCCGCGCTGGCTGGTGCACTGCGCTGGGACAGCGAACGGCAGGAGCCATACCTCCAGCTCCCCTCGTTCCCGGACCTGCGGCTCGTGCCCTTCCGCGAGGATGCAGCAGAGGAGATTGTGAGCTGAAAATGATGCCGAGCTGAGTCCAGAAAGTGCTGTTCAACCACCACGAAATCGGCAAACGCCTGTTCACCCTGCCATACCCGTGAGTCGGTGCCGAGCTCGGCTGAGACCAGGATGTCGCTCGAATGGGCACAGGGCATGGTACAGCGCGTACGGACCCAGTACGCGGAACCGCTGGCATATCTCAGCACACTCCCGCATCCGTCCACTTCCTCCGAGCCCATCCTACCACCCGCCGACGCCGAGCCGCTGCTCTTCATGCCCTTCAAGAGTCTCTACTCCACGACCGAGGGCCGCATCGTCGGCGACATGAACCTGGCCATCATGGATCACGCGCCAAACGAGCCGCGCCCGGTCGAGGAGCTCAAGGCCCTACCGCCGAGCGAGCAGAACTGGGTGTTCGGCTACGTGATCGAGCCGGCGCAGCACGGGCGCGGCATCGGGAGCGAAATCGTCGCGACGGTGCTCGAGGGCTGGGCTGTGCCGTGGATGAAGATTGGCAAGGCGTCGGCGTGGATCGAGATGGACAATCCGCAGAGCCAGGCAGTGCTGCGCAAGAACGGCTTTGAGATGGTGCACTCGGAGATGAGCAAGTGGCCCGAGGACAAGGGCGGCCGCGAGGCTATGTCGGGATACTGGGAGAAGCGGCTATAACGGAGATATGGACACTGCATCGGTTTATGATTACAAGCACGCTTCTCACTAATCGTACACTCAATCACTCCTACACTGACCTAGCCCATGCGCCGGATGCGGCGCGCGGCAGCATCGACCAGGAAGCGCATGTAGAACAGGTGGAAACCGGCCAACCACGCTGTCCGCCCCTGCTGCATGACTTCAGGGCGCTCCGCGCTGCCAAAGGCAATGTCGAGCTCGTCGCCGTCCACTCTGGCAGCGAGGATCTGCAGGCCGCCAATGCCAGGTGCAAACTCCCAGCAGGTCATGATGCCGTCGTCCTTGCGGGTGAGAACAGGGAACAGGCCGGGCGGGTAGCTCTCGAACTCTTGTGCAGGCTTGGTAATCTCGTTGGAAGGGGAGGCCGGCGTAGGGGGCGGGGCAAGGAGGCGCGGGGACAGCGACGGCGTCCATGGAGCCTCGAGCTTGTCGCTCAGCCACGGCGCGGGCGTCGCCACGCGCTGTGGGCTGCGCACGCCGCCAACAGGCGTGGGGGACGGCGTCGGCGCACTGGCCCACGCCGGCACGTCGACACGCTCGACCTCGCAGCGGTCATTGCTGATCCACTCGGGCTTGGGCGCCAGAACCACCTCGTCGCCAATAGGCCCAGTGTACCATGGCGGCGGGCCGGGGACGTATCCGGCGCGCCGGGCGAGGAATGCCTCGACGTGCAGTGTCCAGGTCGCGTAGAATGCGTCTGTCAGGAGCTCGATTGGGCTTGGGCCAGTCTTGGCCTTGAGCACCGAGGGCAGGGGGACACGCGCATGGACCCAGCGCGGCGGGTCGAGGCCGGGCACCCAGTGCGGCACTGCGTGGCCCCATGGCGAGACGCCCTTGCGCTCGTCGGTGGTTATGGGATAGCTGCTTCGGAGACGGCAGAGCTCGTACGCCGCGTACGACGTGATGGCCGCCGCGGCGAGGGGCACGGGCGCGAGGAGTACCATTGTATGTGTTTGCGAGTTGTATGCAGGTCAAGTTAGTTGCACTCTGTGAGTGCCGAGTGAGTACCCAGTCAGTCACCTTAAGTACCTCGACGAGACGTCAACATTGCGGGCCGGGGTGGACACGTCGAGCGCGGCAGCGACTCGTCCCGAGTCGTGACGGACCGGGCCGCGGGGATGGTATTTGGTTCTGGCATTTGGTTTGGTGCATGCCAAATGGGTGGAGCGGCCGGTGCTGCCCCGGCGGGCAGGTGGCCTCGTGCTCGTGTCGTGCAGCGGGCGGCCTCGTGCGCGCTAGGTGCCGAGCTGAAGCTGGAGGCGGAGCTTGAGAAATGAGCTCGCGGCCATTCGTCAAGTGCTGATTGCTCCGGAGAGGAGATGAGCCCAACATGCGAGCTGGTCCACCCGTGCTCGCGAGGCCCTCTGCACAAGCATGCCTGCATCAACTCGTCCAAGTCTCGCTCGACTCGTTCTTGACGCCTGCGCCGAAGCGGAGTTGCACCCCTCCGCTGGGCTCCGAGGCATGCTCGGCGCTGGCTGCGGCCCCGCCCGGCGCTGCGTCCTTGTGCTCTCTGCGAGTGCCTCTGCCTGCATGTGCATATGCATGTGCCTCTGCCCGAGTCCCTCCTCGCCGACGGTGAGGCTCAAGAACGTGCTGCGCGGCGGCCGAGGTAGTGGTCAGCTGCTGATGGCTGGCGGTTAGTGCTTTGCTACATGTCCCGAGTGCACGTGACGGGAAGCTTGGCGATGTCATACTCGAGCTGGATATGAGTTGTGAGTAGTTTCCAGCTGAGTTGGGAGTAGTTAGCCAGAGTTCAGTGAGTGGTCAGTGCTACGAGCTTGATTGGAGAAGCACAGCGCTGAGCAGAGGGAGCTCGCTGATCTGTGGTCGACCCTCTCAACTCTGCCGACTAACTCTGCTCGTGACACTCGTACACTGCATGAATGCTACAATCCTACACAACATGTATCTACTCTCCCTCAGTGCATCGCGCTCGTATTGACAACCTCCCACGGTCGCTGTCGGTTGGGGTGGCTATCATGGTCTCCAAGACCAGGAATCACCGCGCGCACGAGATGCGCGAGCCCGTGCTGCTCGTGCCCATGCTCCGCCTCCGGCGGGGCATGCGCAGTGTTGGCCGCGTCCCGCTCCGCCGCCTGGTCCTCAGCGAGCATATCGTCGCGCTCCCTCTCGAGCCGCTCGCGCTCGCGCGCCGCCCGCTCAGCCGCTTCAACAGCAGCAATGTTGCCCTCGGGCGTGTCGGCGAACGCAGGCTGGCCAGGCGTCGTCGCCGCCCCCGTCGTCGTCGCCGCCGCCGCCGCCGTCGTGGCCGCAGCATCCCCAGCACGCACGACAGGCCGCCGCCGCCGACGCCGCGGCAGCGTCTGCTGCACCGGCATCGGGCGCGTGTCCAGGTCCATGCTCACGTTCGTCGCGGCCTGGAACGCCTCAATCCACTGCACGCACTGTCGCGCCGTGTCCGTCTGGAGCATGAACTGCGTCCCCTCCGCTCGGACCCGCACGCAGTGCAGACGTTTCTTGTAGTCGGCCGCAAGGCCCGACTCGGCGCTCTGCAACGAGTACACGTGCAAGAGCTGGTTGTGCGCAAACGGGAGATGAGACGCAATCGGGGCCGAGACAGTCGACGAGGCCACCGAGTCGGCGCCGCTGCTCTGCCGCCGCTTGGGGCCGGAGAAGAGCTCGCGCACCTTTTCCTCTTCTCCTGCTGCTGGCGCCGTGCCCGCTCGCTGTGGCGGGGCGGGACTCGAGCCCACCGTCCCCCGCCTCGAAGCCAGAGCACCTATCGGGCCGCGACTTATCGCGCTCTCGAGCCCGATCGTGGCCCGCCGCGCCGTCTTGGGCTCGGACTTTGCCGCGGCCGCGGCCTGGCTCACGGACGCGCGGTGGTGCTCCGGCGCCAGGTGGACGTGCAGGAACTGCTGGCTCTCGCCCTCGGAGCACGTGAGATACGGCTCGCCGGCGCGCAGAGGGACCTTGGTCGGGTCAAACTTGTACACGTACAGCGCCGTGCCGTGCAAGACAAAGTAGTGCTTCTTCCACCCGCGGTCCTTGGCTTGCACGCCCGGCTGCGTAAACTCCATCTTGCGCGCGAGTGTGCCCTCAATGTGCACCCCGCACCAGTAGCCGGGCAGGTGCTCGTAGCCTTCCTCCTCGCGCGGCTTGGGCGGTGGGCCGGGATGCGGTATACTCGCGTCGTATTTTTCGTATTTTGGCGGCGCGGGGTCCGCGTCGCCCGCGCTCAGGCGGCGCTTTAGAGGATGCGGGCTAGGTGCCCCGGGAGTGCCGGTAGGCGGTCGAGCCCAGCTCTCATTCCGCGCAAGGGGCGGCGAGGTCGGCGTCTCAATCACCGGCTCCAGGTTCATGCTCGGCGGCTCGAACATTGGCGTCGGGAGGTTGATCATACTGTGCGAGCCCTGGCTGTAGATCCGCCGCGGGGCGGTGGACACGGGTGTCAGTGGCTGGGCGGTGCTCGGCTCTGAGCTCTCGGCCTCGGACTCGGCGTCGACGTCGTCGACGTCGGTCGCATCGTCGGGGTCTTCGTCCTGCGTCATGCCCGAGCTGGGCGTCTCCTGCGAGGGCGATGGCGAAGGCGCCGACGGGCGGCGGCCAAAGTACGCGCCTGCTGGGCGCACCTCCTGAGGACTCGGAAAGGATGTCCACTGCGGTTTCTGCGCCGTGCGCGGGATATGCAGCGACCAGTTGGCGACCGTATCTTGCAGCGTCGGGGTGGTCAGTGCGCTCGTGGGTCGAGAGGATTCTGCCATCAGCAACGTCTAACCGCGAGCTCACCCTCGACCACCGGGGTCATGCTGCCTTGCCGGGCTGCAGACTGCAGCGGCGGGGCGGTGGGCACCGCGTCCTCCGACTCGTCGTCGTCCACGTCATCGGCGTCGTCGGCATCTTCAGCCTCGCCGCCGTCGTCTTCGTCAGATTGGTCACGGTGGCTCGGTATGCGCAGCATGACCGGCTAGGCGTCAGGAAAGGTCAGATCTCAGACATACCATCGCCTTGGTGGCTCTCCGGACCTCGTCGTCGGTTAGCTCGGCATGCTGCTGTGGGCCAGGCGAGGCGACGCTCGCGCTGACGGGAGTGAAGAATGGGAAGCCGCCGCCGGCCGAGCCGCTCGTCCTGCTCGATACTCTCGATAGGGCAGGACTCTTGGGGCCGCCCTCGAGCGCCAGGGAGCCCCAGCTTGGCGTCATGTTCCCCGCAGGGGTGACGAGTTTTGGGAGGTTGGCGATCGGCAGCGGCATCGGCGGACTGTGAAGGACTGCAGAGAGCCGGCGCGGGGAGCCTACAGAGGAGGCGGCGGACAGGCGTCGGACGGGCATTCCGGGAGAGGTGAGGGAGCTGGGTCCTGCCTCTATTGGCGCTGAGAGTGCTGCCGACGTAGCCGGGCTCATCCTCAGCGCCGAGGCGAGGCTCACAGGCGGCATGGAGGGGGATGCGGGGGTGATGTAGTCGACGGGCGACGAGGTGCAGGCGTCCGAGGCGATCGGCGTTGAGAAGTCGGGAGAGGGGTTGCTGCCAGGCGAGCCAGTGTCGACACTCAACTCGGGCCGCATGGACGTCCTCGGGCTGCGTGAGACCAAGGGCGGGCGCGTAGCGGTGGGCGAGGGGGCCATGTGAGATGCTGGTGATGACACGGGGGAGATGCCTGTGCCCTCGAGCTGGAGTGAGTTGGACGGTGAGTCGGGGCAGCCGGCGAAGCCGTTCGGGGAGCTGGAGACAATGTCGGGCTCGCGCTCGGCGGCGCCTCGCTCCTCGCCGTCGAGCCCGGTGTGACGGCGCGAGTTGAGCGGCGACGGATGGGGCGACTCGGCACTCTCCGAGGGCGTGAGCGAGTCGTCTGCCTTGTGGGCACCGAGAATGTGATGCTCCGGTTGAGTCTTTGGTGCGGGCTGCTCTTCGGGCTCGGTGCGGAGACGGAGATCCTGCTGTGGGTCTGTCGATGCCTGCTTCTTGGGCTGGGTCGAGCGTCGGCGATCCAACAGCGAGCGGAGCTTGGCGACGGCGAGGGGCTCGACGTCGATGACAGCCGTGCGGGCGCCGGACTCGCGGCGGGCTCGTTGGAACAGCGACGGCATGGTGGGACGCAGAGAGAACAGAAACGCCAGAGAGCAAGCCCAGAGGTATGCTCACGCCGACGGCGCGAAGACGATGGAAGGTCGAGTGGCTAGCTCGGCGTCGGGATGGAGGTGGAGCGGAGCTCGGCGTCGTGGTCGGGGGTGCAGAAGGTGGTAGCAGGCGCACCACCAGCAGTGCAGCTCGCTTGCGCGACGTCGCTCGCTCGTCGTCGCCAGATAAGTTGGAGAATGGACAAGAAGAAAAGTGGATGCATCGCTCGCGGTCGACGTAGTAGTGAGTGACGTCGCCCATAACCAGCCCGCCCGCCGGAAAGTCTGCCGCGCCTGCATGCGGGCACGTATGCATACCGGACTGTCTGGAGCGTCTTCTCCATGCTCTGCTACGTGTCTGCATATGCTACCGCAAGTCTCATATGCTCGCTGTTCGTGTCAGAGGCGAGGTGATCTTGGTGCGACGATCTCAGTGCGCATCCCGAGCGTCGCACGTCGTCGACATTATCTGACGCACTCTTCGGGACCTCGGAGTGATGTGACGAGCGAGTCTGCTAGGCTGGAGCAGAGCACGAGCTAGGTGCCGGCCTCGCCTGCGCACTCCGGGCGCCGGCCACTAGTCTCGAGCTACCAGGAGGGTTGGAGCTCGTAGACCGGACTCTCTTGGAGCTCCCCGCTTGAGCAACACCCCCGCTCCCCCGCCCATGCCCTCACCATGCCAGCATACGACTCTGCTGTCCCGCTGCCTGCCCGCGGCGGCAAGAGTGCGGACATGAGCAAAAGTTTATTTTGGTCGGACCGAGATGCGCCGCCGGCTGGTTTAGTTTGGCCATGTCCGAGTTTATCTCATCCAAGAGTACGTCCATTAATGCTGCTGATGTCTACTGCCTGCTGCTGATATCTACTGATGCCACTGCTACACCACCTCGGGCTGGCACTCGTACGCCCGTGTCCCGTCTACCTCGTCGCGGTCGTCGCACGACTTGCCTACAGGATTAACCTGTGGGCTCGCCTGACTCGTGGCGCAGCTGCTCTTGCCGCTCCTGCTCGTCCTAACGCGCACCCACGCCCAGAGCGGCGGCGCAATGACCAGAATCCCGCTGATGATATATGTCAACCCGCAGAAAACCGCAGTGTACGTCCACTTGCCGTCCCCGACCTGGATGAGTTCTGGGATCAGTCCACCCTCACTCAGACTCACTGCCCACGACCACCGGGCCCACAAGACTCGGCACCGCAAGCGCCGTAATCAGCATGCCGATGCGCATCCCCGCTTCGTGGACTGGCGAAATGGCCGCACAGGCCGCGGGCGCCAGCGTGAACCACCCGCCCGATACCAGGCCGTACGACACGAGGCCCACCATCGTCCCCGCCGTGCCGACCGGCGGCGCCCAGAGGCCGAACATGATCACTGCGCTGATGGGTCCCAGCGCGCCGAACGCATTCCACACCCCGAACCGGTCGCCTAGCATCCCGCTCGCGAGACGGCCGACCGCGCCGCCCGACTGGCAGATCGCCACGGCATACTCTGCCAGTCCGGGTCGGACATTGTTGCCCCGCGCATAGTCGATGGCAAAGTAGTACGGAGACAGCAGGCTGCGGTCAGCCGAGACGATACGATAACCCACTTTAGGAAGAAGAATGCACAGCCGGACACCAGGAAGACGTATCGGACCTCCTTCCACGGGTGCTTCATGTCGCTGAACGGCGGCGGCAGTCTCGGTGGCAGACGGGCCTTCATGAAGAACACGCCCGGCGTCATGAGCACGACGTTGAAGCCCATGATGATGAGCATTGCGTTGCGGTAGGCTGCCGTCAGCGCGACCTCTTTTCAATAGACTCACACATGACGCTGAACAGCCGCTGCATCATGATCGGGTAGATGACGCCGCCGAGCCCGCTCCCGAGCGTGATGAGGCCGACAGCGAGTCCGCGGCGTTTCGTAAACCACTGCGCGGCGAGTGCGCCTGATGGCGCGTAGATGAGCGACCCGGCCGCGCCGAACAGCACAAAGGAGAGGAAGAACTGGTAGAACTCTTTGGAGACTGGAATTAGCATACAAGACCGGGGAGCACCCACAGGCCATGCCGACCATGGCCACGGCACTCAGCACCGTGCAGCCCATCACGAGCGTCCGCGCGCCGTGGATGTCAAAGTAGCGTCCCGTGAACATGGCAAGGGAGAACTCGACGAGGGTCTGGATGGACCCGATCCAGCTGTGGTCAGCACTCGTCCCGGACGCTCCTCACGCAACAGTGCTCTTGGACTGGCCCTTGAGCTGGTGCTCGAGCCAGTGGATCTGCAGCTGGCCATTAGACGTCACTTGCATCAGCGCCGCACTCCACAGCCTCACTGAACCCAAAGATTGAGAACATTTGCAGACTGGTCGCAAACACGCACAGCCAGGCCTCGCGCCCGCCGTCCGGCGCGGGGCCGGGGTCGAAGCTCTTGATCGTCCGCGTCGTCGCGCGCGACACGAGGCGCTGCAGCGCGTTCAGATGCTCGCCATGTTCGCCCTCCTCGCCCGTCCTGTCCTTCTCGCCATCGTTCAAACCGCTCTCGTCGAGACGGGAGTGGGGACGGAGCTCCGAAACCTTGCCCGCGCTGCCCACATTGCCACCTTGGCCCCGTCCCAGCGAGTGTCTCTCCGTCCCCTCCGTGTTCTGCTGCACCGCACCCGCCGTCGGGGGGTCGCACCCCGTCGTGTCGCGCTTGCTCATGCTCAGTTAGTGGGTGATGCTGAGAGTCTGAGAGTTGGAATGCGCGGGCAGCGGTAACTGAGCGGGCAAGAGACTTTTAAGCCTGATCTCGGCACGAGCGCGGAGACGGCCGAGTCATACTGAACTGCTTGGCTGCGTGACTCGTAGGTCAGTGGGCATGTGAGAGAGGCTGTTGGTCATGATAAGTGTAAGCGAGCGCACGGGGCTGAAGATGGGCTGGATCGCATGGATAGCTCGCCTCGGGACGCCTCTTGAGGGCTAGTTGGTGGTAGGCGCTGATCTCGGTGATCACCTTGATCACCTGCAGACCTGGGTACTGAGGCGGTCTGGCTGGCATTGCTGCTTCGCCGTGCTGCGGGCTCTGATGCTTACCCGCACTGCGCTGTATGCAGCACCATCTCGCTCCACATTACAACATGCCGTTTCCAACACCTGCCGCTAGCGCCTACTTGCCCGCACTCCAAGTTGGTCAGCAAGTGGCATGGCAGTGGTGCACCCGCGCTAGTGTTTCGGAGCGGAAGATGACGGCCTCCATGAGCAAGAGACGCCCGTGCTAGGCGACGGTAGTTACGCTACTGTTCTCCGCCACCTGTCGGCAATGCCGAGGCATGGACGGGGATGCTGACTCCAGAGTCCATTGTGGCAGTGGACCAATTCGTGCTGTCGTGGCGCCTAGAACAGCCCAGCAGAGCGCGAGGCTGCCATGCCGTGGTGGTGGCAGCGTGCCCAGACCCGAACAGGAGCTGGTGTTTGCTGTCGAGACGTGGAAGACGGCTCTAGCCAACTTTGAGTGGCTAAGAGGAAACCTTGTGCGCACCAGTTATTACCTAGACAAAGATCAATGAACTCTCTGTATAGCTCGGCAAGCACTCGGTCTGAATAAAGCCTAGAGGCGAAGCATCGTCCTCTTGGTAGGCGATCATTAGCTGGTTTAATATAAACAGTCTCTCGTTAATATCCCACTGTCTATCCAAGCACGGGAGCCCTTGCACCCTACTCGCACCAACCGTTCTTGAAGAGCGCAGCATCCACGTGCAACAGCAAACGAGCACCTTCAACATGGCCGCCACACATAAACCGGCGGCATACTGTGGGGGGCATACCCCTGGGGCGCATACCGGCTGATCAGTGAGTTCGGACCGGCGTGATTTCTCGGTGCCCATGTTGACAACTCCCCATCACCATGCTCCGCTCCCAGCTCGCCGCGTCCTCGAGCGCAGCGCGCGCCGCTCGTCGTGCCCTCCACAGCAAGCCGGGCGGCACGTTTGCGCGGCAGGCCGAGGTGCCGCGTCTGCCGCTGCCCGAGCTGAACGCGACAGCAACACGGTACCTCAAGTCCCTCGAGCCGCTGCTGTCCAAGGACGACTACAAGGTCTCCGAGGCGGCGGTCAACACGTTCGTGCAGGACTTTGGCCCCGAACTCCAGCGTCGCCTGCACGATGTCGACAAGGCCGCGCCGTATTCTTGGCTCGAGGACATTTGGCTCAAGAAGGCATATCTCGAGTACCGCGGACCGAGCTTTATCAATGTCAACTGGGCAGCACTGATTGGTGACAACCCCACGATTCCTATCGCGCAGAGCGTCGCGCCAGAGGGCGTGACGGACATTCAGCTGTCGCGCGCGAGCAACATCATCACGCACCTGCTCGAGCAGAACGAGGCGCTCAACGACCAGACCTTCCGTGCAGACGAGGTGCGCGGCCAGCCCCTCGACATGGACCAGTTCAAGTGGCAGTTTGGCACCACGCGCCTGCCCAAGCCGAACTGTGACGAGCTCGTGCACCAGTACCCGTCGACCGCCAAGCACATCCTGGTCATGTACCGCGACCACGCGGTCGAGGTGCCCGTGTACGCGGCGTCTGGTGCGCGTGCGTCTCCGGATCAGATTGCCGACCAGCTCCGTCTCGCGGCCAACCGCGTCGATGACCAGATCGCCTCCGCTGGCCCGACGCCAAGCGTGGCCAACCTCACATCAGCTGATCGCGACCTGTGGACCAAGGCGCGGGCCTCCCTCGAGGCGGACCCCGTCAACCAGACCTCGCTCGCGTCCGTGGACAGCGCGCTCTTTGGCGTGTGTCTCGACACGGAACTGGAGCCCGAGATCCTCAATGACATTCAAAAGACGTGGGCGCAGTACATGCACACCGACTACACTGGTGCAAACAGGTGGTTCGACAAGGCCATCCAGCTCGTCTTCCTCCCGAACGGACGCATGGGCGCCAACTGCGAGCACACGCCCGTCGACGCGCTTACGACCGGCCGACTGCTATACGAGTCGCTGAAGAAGGAGACGCAGCCGCTGCCGGATGTGCCGCACGCAGACGGCCTCGCGGCGCCCGAGCCGCTCAAGTGGAACATCTCCAACGACGTCGCGCACGCCATCACGCAGGCGCGTGCCGACGCGGCCAAGCTCGCGCACGACCTGCGCTGTCTCCTGTTCAGCGTCCCCGACCTCGGGTCCAAGTGGATCAAGACGCTCGGCGTGGGTCCTGATGCATTCTACCAGGTCGCGATACAGGCTGCGTATCTGAGGCAACACGGCAAGCCGTGCGCGACGTACGAGTCGGCCAACCTGCGCAAATTCCTGCATGGTCGCACAGAGACGATCCGGTCATGCACGTCCGAAGCGCAGGCGTTCGCACAGGTGCTCGACGACAAGGACGTGCCGGCGGACAAGAAGATGGCTCTGTTCACGCACGCTTGCAAGACGCACTCGGCACTCACGGCCGCCGCGAGCAATGGCGAGGGCATTGACCGGCACCTGCTTGGTCTGCGCGCACAGATCCGTCCCGGCGAGGAGGAGCGGGCGACGCTGTTTGCCGACCCGGCGTATGCGCTTAGCTCGTTCTACCCCCTGTCGACCTCGAACACGACGCCTGGCGACTACTTCCGCGGCGGCTTTGGGCCTGTCGTGCACCACGGGTATGGGATCAACTATGCCATTGACCCGACGGATATCAAGATGCAGCTCAGCGAGTGGATCAGTAACCCTGCGACGGACGCGGCGCGGTTCAAGGAGACGATGGAGGAGACGCTCAAGGATGTGCAGAAGCTTGGGCTCGAGGTGTTGGCGAACAAGTAGCATAGATGCACGAAGCACATTAGACGGCACCAACCATGCAGCACCACGCCACGTCAGCACGTCGTCAGAGCGCAGAGCCTGATGTCAAATGCGTCAGCGGTGAGTCTGGCACTCAAACACTCTGCATACATGTATCAACGATCCTAGAGGCGCTTCATGCGCGAGTCGGGCTTGAGGTACTTTTTGAACTGGTGGTCGTCGTCGGCAAAGAACATGGTCCACCATCCCCAGGCGGCAATAGCGCCATTCCCGAGACCGGTGATTATGGCCAGCGCGCCCAGCGGGGCGTTCCAGCACACGACAGCAGTGACGCTCGTGAGAATCGCGAGGACAGCCACGGTCGGGGCGCGGCTGGGCGTCTTGGGCTGATAGCTCGGCACGACGACAAAGAGGCAGAGCGCGGCGAGTGCGAGCGCGCCGAGGCCGAGCATGCGGAGGAGGAACTGCTCCAGGAGCGTGAGCGCGTCGTAGTGGCTGCGGTCGTAGGAGGGCACGGGCTTGCCGGCGTTACGGGCTGAGAAGGACTGGGCGCCCGTCTGCGGGCCTTGCGCAAAGAAGAGCACGAGGCGGGGCAGAAGGAGCAGCGGGAGGGCCATGAAGGCGAACCTGGGGTCAGCTGCTGCGCTGGAAACCGTGCAGCTGGGGCTCAACAAGTGCACTCACCATCCACTGGCGACGAGACCAAAGTAGCTCGCGCCGTCCAGAGCCCCCTCGCCAGGTCGCACGGCCGCCTTGGCCCTGTCCTCCGCCGAGCGGTATCCCTGCCCGAGTTTGCCAGGCAGTACATCGCGCCGAGGTGGCGGCGGCGGGAAAGCACCCCCCGAGCTCTGCGCGTGCGTCTTGTCACCCAAGGGCTGCAGCTCAATCGGCGGGCCTGTCCTTGCTGCCATTTTGATGAAAGATGTGGTGATGAGAAGAGCAAAGTCGTGGAAGATGGACATGTACGTGTTCGACGTCATGGGTCACGTGACATTCACGTGATTCCTCTGGTCGTCATGGCTGTCCAGCATTGTCGCTGTTGACTTTCTACTCCAAACACGATGGCAGCGCTCGCGGGGAGGATCCGCGCCGCGGCGGTGCCGGTTGACGAGGCCAAGATCGCCGAAGAGGTGCGCGCGTATCTGGACGCAGCGTACCCGGACCTCGCGAGTCTGGCGGGGCCGAGTCGCAAGACGAGGCGAACACTGCAGGCGGACATTGAATACTGGGACGCGCGCGCGGCCGAGGCCAAGGAGCAGCTCGACAACATCGAGGCGGTCCTACCGGGCGCTATTGAGGAGGCGCGGCAGGCTCTGGGTAGCATTCTAGAGCGCGCACAGGCGTTGCGGCTCGAGAGATACAAACTCAGCGACGACATTGCGGCCCTGCTTGCCGAGATTGACTCGTCGGCGCCGCTGCCTGATGCCGACGTGCTGGATGGAGAGGGTCTGAACGGCGTGCAGAAGCGTGCCGAGACGCTGCTCGAGCGTGTGGAGGCGAGCCATGCGGCTATCCAGCAGGCTGAGGCTGCCCTTGCTTGGTCCTCGGTGCTGGAGCGGACGCTGAAGCTGAGGTGAGCTGTGGGATCTGCAGCGGCTGACAGCAGTGCTGCGACGTTGGATCCGGCTGGGCATGTACCTTCTGCGCTGGCATCGCTGCCACATTTCCGACAGCTGGCAGCTAGCGTGGCCGAGATGGAACGAACACTCCCTCCGGGCATGGCCCTGTTGGGCTCCCTTCGGACGATTCGAGACGATACCTGGTCAAAGCTGCGCGATACCATGAACCAAACGCTCGTGAAGGCTACAGAGCCACTCAAGTGGCCTATGCGAGTCGACTATCCGTCCGTCCCGGCACCTCAGCGACGAGCATTCGAGCGGGCGTATGTCGAGTTGCTCTTCCTCCAAACAGAGGGCGAGAAGCTCGGCGTCCCCAACCCGCCGGCAGCAGAGAACACTCCCGCTTGGGCGGCAGGGATCGGCCTCTACCCCGTTGTGGCCATGTGCGGCCCCATATCCCTCCGCTTCAAGTACCACTTCCAGGGTTCACGTAACACGAACCGTGTCGACAAGCCCGAGTGGGCTTTTGCCAACATTCGTGACGCAGTGTTCGAGCACGCTGCGTTCATTGCCGACTACCTCCAGCCGTTGACAGCGAGGGGCGGGTACGGCAACGTTGACGTCAAGGTAGGTCCGGCAATGCGCATACTGACGACAGTCCGAGTTTACCATGCTGCTTATGCCGACACTTCTCAGCCTCCTGCGCACGCGTATCCCGCATATTCTCTCGCACCCCGCCCTGCTCGCGCACACCGTCTACCAGACTATCCTGTACGACGACGCGACGCGCGAGAATGGCTTCGACCTCGCCCGCACCTCGCTGTACCGCGGCGAGGAAGTCGAGTGGGAGGGTCTGGCCGGCGTGATCCTGCGCGAGCAGGATTGGTTTGAGCAATGGCTCGCGGGCGAGAAGAAGTGTAGGTGTTGCGGGTGTGTTGTCACCTAACAGCAGTCGCCGAGAACTCGCTCAACGACATTATCACCTCACCGACGGCATGGAACATCACAGATACCCGCGACGACGACGACGAGGATGACACTGGCATGCCGGCGACGCAGAGCGCGAGACAGGTGCGCTCTCTCATCGAGCAGATCACCGATCGCTACGCGCCTCTGCCCGCTTACGAGTATCGCGCGGCGTTCCTGCTCGGTGTCCAGCTCCCGCTTCTCGCGGCGTATCTTCAGCGAGTCACGGGGAGTTTGGATGCGTTCGAGTCGCTATCTACCGCGTTTGTCAGGGTGGTGCCCGGTGCTCTCACAAATCGTGCACCGGATGCGCGCATCACTGGCACGGCAGGACTGGACCGGCTCATCAAGGCCCATGTCAGCGCTGATTACATCCTGGCGGGCCTCAGGACATGGTCGGACGACATGGTGAGTAGAACACTCCCGCAGACGTCTGTGGTAACTGACATCAGCTCTTTGCGGAAATGTCAGCGGACATGGCGGCGCGCGAGCCAGTTGCTCCTGGCGCAGTTCCAAGCGTCTGGGACCCGACATCCGAAAGGTATGCTTCCCTCATGTCCCGCGCAGAGGACATGCTGGTGCGCCAAACCACGTCCGAGGTTGAATCCGACCTCAAGCTGCATCTCCAGCGCCGCTGGGACCTTGGCCTGACCGATGCGGACGAGACGAACGATTCGTCTCTCGTCACCGGTCTGACGTCCTTTACAACCTTCATCTCGCATATATCTCGCAGCCTCCCCCGACCTGCCGTCGCGCGCATCTATCGCCGGGTGGTACTGCATCTCGCAAACCACATTGCTCAACGTGGAGTCTATGCCGGCTGGTCCAAGTTCACCGCCGCGGGTGGCCGGGCACTGGCGCAGGAAGTGGAGGACTGGCGTGCCGCTGCTCAGCGCGCACTGAGAGCTACGCCAGGGATCAACACGGATGCGCCGTGGGCTCGTCTGGATGCCATGGCCACAGTGCTCAGACTGCCCAGCGAGGCCGAGGTGGGCGTCAACGGCAAGACTGGAGACTCGCCGACGTTCGCGCAGGCCATGGCCGCCGCGTGGGGCAGTGAGGCTGCGCTCCAGAGTCTGTTTGAGCGCATAGGTGTTACGGAGCTCGACGGGGAGGACCTGCAGATGGTGCTGCGGCGGAGGATAGAGTGCTGGCGGTAGATGCACCTCATTGCGATTGTGACATTTCCGTACTCCTCCCATAATTACATGCGCGGAAGCAATTTTGCCACCCAGTGATCTTCAACTCGCACTCCATCACATCATCGTGCTCCTTCCTCTTCACCACAACAGCGAGCAAAACGAAAAACTGGCCACGGCGAGAGCATGCCAGCGTCCGAGGACTACGCCATCCCGGCGCCCTCAAAGATCAAGCTGTGAGTAGAGCTCAAACGAGCCAGCCAGCACCTTGCCGAACTCGCTGACAGAAGCAAAGAAACCAAGGCCGACAAGGCCCATCGGCTCTACAAGCGCGAACAGAAACGCGCAAAGAAGGAGGAGGAACGCATCCGGCGCGCAAACGCAGCGTACGCGACCACGCCTCCGCCGCCCCCTGGACGCGAGGAGTCTATAACTCCACCGCGAAACAGCACGCGCACCTCTGGCCCGCGAAACAGCACGCGCACCTCTGGCCCGCCGACGCACGCGGGCCTGTCTCCCTCGGCATCTCCGCCACATCGACAGGACAGAGAGGAGTGGGCCGAAAAGATGGCGTGGATGGCAGCCGAGGAAGACGGGCCGTTTGCCGACTTTGACCCGTTTCCGAGTTTTGGCGGCCAGTATGGCTTTGGCTCTGGGCTGCGAGGGCACTATGGCTTCACGGGTGGCTTTGGCGGTTTCCACAATACGTTCCATGGGATCACGGCCACGGGACAGCGTGTGCCGCTCCGACACCAACGACCGCCGAACGGCCCTGGTCTGGATGGACGGCGCGATCCCGCCGCCGAAGTGCACCTGGACCCGAACGCACCGGTTCCTCCATTAGGCAGCATGACCGACGATGAGTATATCGAGTTCATACGCACGGGCATCAAGCGTAAGCGACACCAACGCCAGGCAGAGGAGCAGGAGCGCCGCCGCCAGGAGCGTCGGGAGCGTGAAGCCAAGGCCGACGCCGAGGCGCAGCGGCGGGAGGAGGCGCACGAGCGCAAGCGGCGGAAGGAGGGCAAGTCGCGCCGAAACGCCACGGCCGCCGAGGCGTCTCAGACAGCGGCGAGTGCGGCCGAGTATGCAGCGACGAGTGCGCGGGAGCGGATCGACGCCCGTTCGCTCGAGCGCGCGCGCTGGCGGCGGCGTGTCGCTGCGCTCGTGGACGGCGAGGTGGTCTCTGTCGAGCTCGGGTTCGCCGACGTGCCGTGGCCCGTGTACGCTGCTGCTGGCCGCGGCGTCGAGGTCGTGCTTGGCTTGGACGATCTGACGCTCGACAAGGTGCAAGAGTTCCTTAGCGCGTTGGCCAAGGACGAGGGCGTGGATTTGCGCAAGGTCCTTCGTGACGCTATCCGTATTTTCCACCCGGACCGCTTCTTCGGGCGCATGCTGCCGAGGGTCAAAGAGACGGAGCGGGAGGCAGTCAAGGAGGGCGTGGAGAGGTGTAGTCGGCTCATCAATGAGCTGCTGGGTCGTTTGTAGTGTAGCATAGCATGGTTGTAGAGGTAGACTCGTCATGTCCGCAAAAGTCGTTCATGTCCAAAGATCTGCGCACCGACTGCTGGACACGGACTCGAAGGAAAAGATGCCCACCTCACAACTTTCACTTAGCTCGCACGTTCTAACATTACTGCTCACGTCACTTGTTACTGTCAAGATCTCACTGGACTGATCAGCGCGAGACACTGCTGGATCTGTTGATGACCTCCCGCATCAGTTACCATGTCACTCACCAGAGTGCCATTGAGTGTACCTCGTCTCGCGCTGGTCCGAACCAAACAACGGTGACCGACATACCTCGCTCTGGCATACGCAAGTCATTAGAGCGACAAGGCGGCGACGTCGCCGGCGACTCCGTCTGTCACGCTGCTCGGTCTCCGCGGCGGCCTCGCGGTCTCTCCAGCCACCCCAACCGCGGCAGCACGCAGCTTGGCAGGTACGCGATGGTGAGACAGCACTCTTAGAGGCAGTTCAGACGCCGGGGCATTCGCGGTCATCATTCGGGCGTGCTCAACATGTGAGCGGCAAGTGCTGCGCGCTGCATGCGCATGCGTCTGCCCACGCGCAACCTCACAAACGGGGCGACTAGACTCCCGTTAATAGCGATCAGACATGTCTGATCGTGCCAGCTGCCTCGGGAATGATTATGCTTGCACCGTCTGCCCGTGTCTCGTCATGGCGCTATCGCAAACAAGCTTGCTGCGCCGTTCCCGTTGCGAATGTGGAGCGCTTCAGATCTGGCACTCGAGATCCACCACAGTGTCACTCACTGCGGGTTGTCCCAGGACTTGCTACCCTCAGCAGCAGCGTCTCTGGCCCGATCGATCAGGTCCGAAATCTCACTCTCCTGCCTGGATCTGGTTCCCGCACCAGAATGAATGTTCTGCTGGGACGTGGGGAGCAATCTGGACCCATGTGGTGACTACTGCGGTGGACGCTGGTCGAGGCCAGCTCAATCGAGCACAGGAAGCGTCTCACTCTGACACGCACTAGCGCAGCCTCGACCCTCTGCCCGTCATGCAGCTGCCTCTGAACTCTGGCTGCTCGCTCTCGCCCGTTCACCCGGCCGTGCCCTGCCGTGCGACGCGCGACGCAGCGGCTGACACGGCGCACGGCACAGCACGGCGACTGAACACTGGCCCGAGGCCTGCCCAGCTGCCCAGCTGCCCAGGCCTCCTGCCCAGAACCCAGAGCGCCCGCCCAGCCTCCCAGTGTGCCCGCCGGCCCACGCCGCGCCGCCAAGGAGAGCTCAACCCGTACCGGCGGTGGGCAGCGTGTCACCCAAACTTTTGCATCCTGCCCGTCGCACTCTCGCCTGACGGCATGCAGGTGTACCCGCGCATGGAACCATGCTTACAAAGGCCCGCAGTGCGCGTACGACTCGATCTGAGCATGCTTAACGTCCTGTTTCCAGGACAGTGGAATCCTGGTATCACCGCTCCCGCTGGGCATCCTCGCTTACCGGGCGATTTTGCATACGTGCATTCCACCAAGGCTCCGAGAGTTACGGCTGTCTTGGTTTTCCTGGCGTGGAGCTGCGGGTCATGGAGTGAAGTTGCCGCGGGCTGGCCGCCGGGCGCCGTGGCAGGCTCACAGTGTTGGAATGTGGCGTTGCAGTGGATTTCGGGCCAGTCAGTGGGATGTGCAGAGGTGTCTCGCTCGCAGCGCCGTGCAGTGGCGGCGGCGCAGATCAAGCTGATCGTGGAGATCACGGCTGTGATCGCTGCGCCGCGGCGCGCGCCAGCCCTAGAGTGAGGAGCCATGGCATCGCCTCGCATTCAAGTGCACCACCGCTCACGTCCGACCAGATCCCGGCGCACTGGGACGCTCCCTGTGACCACAAAGTTTGGGCCGACCGGGCCGGTTTGCTCTGCCGGCAGCGCTGGGGACTGGGAATGGCCCCTTTGTCCTCTCGAGCTCGAGATCCCTGGTATTCAGCCATGCCAGCCCCTCCCGGGATCTGGTGTGTCGGGATATCCGCCGCGGTGACTGCTGGAGAGGATCTGAGGCGGCGGCGTCGCACGCAGCGCACCTCCGGCGGAGCGGTTCAGGCAGATAGCATCCGGGGCATGCGGCCGAGAGGTGTACTGCTGCGGCCGGTGTCTTGGGCCTCATCACTGCCGTTCGATCGGAATCGGACGGCGGACCGGCACTGACAGTGACCAAGCTGACGGCGGTGCAGTGCGGCAGCAGGACGAGTCCAGGATGAGGACTCTAGGACTTGTGCTGCGGTGCCCTCGGCACCACCGGCCATTATCGACGTGACGGGGCTGGACCACCGCTCCTGATCCATCTGAATGCATCGAGGCATTGAGCATTCAGTGGCAGCCAGCCTTCCCGAAGCCTCTGGCATTGACGCTGCCGCTTCCGGCATGGAGCTGATATTTTTTGGAGCGCGAGCAAAGGCACAAAGCTTGAGCTACCATTGACCAGAATGCGGGGCTGCCGTCATCGAGCGTTACCAGTGATGTTGGGTGATCGGACTGATGGACTGATGCGTGGGCTGAGGCGGCGGGCTGATACGGCTGAGGGGGCGGGCTGATACAGGCTGCGATGCATACGACCAAACGCTTCATCAGTGAAGCACTACGGCGAAAGAGCCGCACGCCAGCAGCGCCTCCGCCGACCGTTGCATGCCGCCTGCTGCGCGCTCGTTGCCCGCTCGCTCACTCGCCCGCTCGCTCGCTGCTCTCCCTCCGCGACGGCGGGGACCGCACGGTGTTTGTCCTAGTCCCGTGTCTTTGGTCCACGCGGCGGCAGATTGCAATCAAAGAGAGGACAATTCTGCGTACGTCCCAAGAACGCCACGTCTCCCCGCTGCTGCCCGTGACCGCTCCCTAAAAAAGGGCAAAAAGGGCAAAAAAGGAAAAAGAGGCTAATGGGATACAGAGTTTAGGGCCAGCGTCACGTTCCAGGACGCTCCTGGGCTTCGGGGACGGGCAGGCAGAGGGGATCTGGAGAGCTGGGCGAGTGCCGGAGAGACAGCTGGAGAGACAGTGGTTTATTTAACACCAGCTCTTCAGCCGATCACCACATCACTCTACCTGTCGTCTGCGACGACTCGTTCAGCATCATGCGCGACCCAATCCACCCCGCCTCGCTCCTCCCCATCTCCCAGCACGATGCCCAGGTGGTCTACTCGCTCAAAACAAAGGTCCCCCAAGAGTTCTTTGGTACGTGCGCTGGCCGGGCCGCTCTAACGCACAGACTACATCGCCGAGCGCTGCGAAGAGGTCATCCGCATCGAGGACGAGCTGCCCTCGCCGCCCCCCTCCCCCTGCTCTTCGGCGCCACAAAAGTGGTGGGAGGCACCCCTCCCATCAAAGGGCCAGTTTGACCAGCTCCCATCTCTGAGCGACTTTATCCGCGGCCTCGTCGCCCAGTCCAACGTCCAGATGCCTACCCTCTCGGTCGTGCTCGTCTACCTCCTCCGTCTCAAGGAGCGTCTCCCGCCCGTCGCCCACGGCATGAAGTGCACCCGCCACCGGGTATTCCTGGCCGTCCTCATCTGCGCCGCAAAGTTCCTCAACGACTCGTCACCAAAGAACATGCACTGGCAGCGCTACGCCCGCTTCTTCTCCCTCGCAGAGGTCAACCTCATGGAAAAGCAGCTGCTCTACATCCTCGACTACGACCTCGCCGTCGACGAGCCCGCACTCGCAGCCCACCTTGCACCCTTTTGGGCACAGCAGACCCGCCTTGCCGCCGCCCGCGCCGCCGCTCAGATCCACATGGCGTCCAACCCCTTTGCTGCCTCGTCCCCCATCTCCCCGCCCCACACCCCGCCGCCACGAGCATCCACCAGCCGCATGCCGTGGTCCCCACGGATGCCCGTGCCGCCGCACATGTCTGCCGACCTGCGAGCCCCATCCCGTCCCCTGCCCCGGCCGTACCACTCTGCCCAGCCCGCGCACCACCTCCCAACCCCACCGCCGTCCAAGGCCTCGTCGTCGGCACACCCCTCCCCGTCCGACTACTTTTCCATGGACCCGAGCGTGCACGCCGCCCAGTCCCACGCGCATCGGCTGGCGGCCATGCACCTCGACGAGGAGGCACCCGAGCTCCTCCGCCGCGACTCGGGCGCGAGCACCTGCAGCTCGTGCTCGAGCGTCGGCATCTCGGCCACGCCCGAGCTCGACGAGGTCGTCGGCGCCACATTGGCCAAGGCGCAGTACGCCGAGGACGTGTACATGCACTCGGCCACGCCGTCGGCAGCGGGCACCCCGCCCCACCCCTCGCCATCATGGCGCAAGCTCAACATGCGGCAGCAGCAGTTTCTGCCGCGGCGGACAGTGTTCTAGGAGAGACGGATCATCAATCACGAGGAGATCAGAGCTGGCATCTGGATTACGAGCGACATTTACGAACACGAGTACGAGCATTGTTGTTGTAGATTGCACATAGACGCTGTAGACACGCTGCATTACGATACACGATACGAACGAGACCAGAGTACAAACTACACTGACCTGGGCTGCAAAGACGACATGGATTCCCGCGCGATCGCTCTCGGCATGATGACGAGAGCGTGACGACTTGCCATTGTCCACTCTTCCATCCGCCCAAGCCACTGCGCGGCCTCTGCATCCAGAATGAACCGGTACGCCCCGCGTCGGCAGGACTAACCGCAGCATCCCCGTCGTGCTCGTAAGTCGGCGTGGCCGAGAAACAGGCTGACGCGCGGACGATCGACGAGCTCGAGTACGTGCCCGACGTGATCTGTGCTAAGACCAGATTCCTGCTCGATCAGCTCGTGAGTGGGAGGTTAGAGCACCCGGTCCGCGCTGAGGCGCGCTGAGGCGCACATTCCTGGAATGCGACCTTCAGGACTGCAGACGCGAGCGACGATGCTCGATCCAGCGCGCTATGGCTCGTTGGCGCCATCCTGGCGTCGGCGCTGGCGCCGGCGCCGGTGCCCACGCAGCGTCCACTGCCGCTCAGACCGCCTGGCCGTCGTCGCGCTGACCGAGACGGGTGCGCATGCCCCCGTGGCGTTGGCGCTGTCTGCGACGCCTGCGCATAGCCGAGTAGGAGTGTGCTAGGCTGGAAACGGGGTTCGGATTCTTGCTGGAATCCAGCGTGGCGTAGAATATTCTGTATGCATGCTGAACGCAGCCCCCGCCGAGCAGCGACGAGGACGGCCTGGTGAAAAAGGTGCGCGACAAGCTGCAGCTTGCGCTCGCCGAGGCCAGGCGCGGCGCCGAGTAGCGTCTGCGTCCACTCCAAGCTCCATGTCCACGGCCTGCTCCTCCGAGCTCCGTAGCCATATGCATGCACCCCGTATCCAGTGCACCCCGTACCGTGCCCTCGGTGTATGCTCCCGAGCCCGCCGGCACTGCAGCGCTCGTTCTCGGCGACCGCGACTCTGTCCCGATATCCATGGCTGAACCGCCGGGAGGCCTACTGGCCCGATCGCCGCCACCTACCTCATCCTTGCTTGCACCGCGCGTTGGAACTCTATCAAAGTTCGCTCGAGCTTGTACAGTTTGCACTGCTTGTGTCTCGGATGCGCTTGAGCGTTGGACGAGTCCCGGGCGAGTGGCCGCGGCCATCTCGAGTTGAACCACGCACTCGTCTGATCGAGCGGGTGGCCCACCTGGGCCCCTCTTGTCATGACGACAGTGGCCGCAGCGTACATGCGCCGTTCCATGCCAGGCGTATGTACGCTGTTCGTACCCGACGACGGCGACGACGACGACGCCCCGGTCACCGATCCATCGACGACCGAGAGCACGAGCCGAGCACCGACGACGGTCGTCGCTCTCCCTTGTCTCGAGTTCCTCGTGCCTCCAGCTCTCACCTTCTGCCCGGTTCCCGCTGACATTATTGCCTGATGTGTGGTGTCTTCGCACCCAGACGCAGACCAGACAGCGACTCGAGCCGCCCAGCTGCCCAGGCTCGCTGCCCAGGCTCGCTGCCGAACCCGCTGTCACGCGGGAGCGTAACTTTAAAAATCCGCTCCTGAGCATCCACTCTCGCCTGCCGAAGCGGCAGCGGGGCCACTGCCGCAGAATGCAGACGACGCAGACGGACGACGTCGCACTCGTTAATTCGCAACCGAACACTGTACCGCTGTCGTGGGCTCGAGCCTATCCTCTGGCGTGCGTCCGTACACGCCTCGGGCACCCCGTCGCCGTCGCTGCACTTGCCGCCCAGCCACACCTTGACCTTGGTTTAACCTTGCGGCAGTGTGAGTGATCAGCAGCCGGGTGGACTGATGAGATTGCGACGAGGCACAGAGCGAGGCACTCTTCTCCGTCGTCTTGATTTTCCTCATCTCCGCTCGAGCGCGTCCCGCTTTCCATTGCTGTGCACCGCTCGTCCGCCTCATGTTCCCATTGCGGCTGGTGCCGCTCGTCCGCCTCATGTTCCCATTGCGGTTGGTGCCACTAGCCCGCCGCCAAGACGTCAAGCCGTCAAGACGTCAAGCCGTTACATTGGCTTTGCTGATCGCGCCGACGGCAATTATGGCAGCAAGCAGGCCCTGTTCGCTGGACCCGAGGCATAGAGTTTGCTGGATCGAGTATTCTGTATTCGATGGGTCACGCCGAGACGGCAGAGACGACGAGGTGCCTTTCGGATCGACGTGATCAGCACTTGTCAACTTTAGCCTTCGATCTCGCTTGGAATCAGACCCCGACTCGCCGTCACGCAGCGTCGAGGGCACTATCGCCGCTCGTCGCTGCTGGCCACCGTGACTAGCGCACACCTTGTTCCGACCTCCCGCCGCGAGCCAATATAGCGGTCCGAGATGAACCTTACCCTGTCGAGCCCGCCAAACCCAGCGTTCCGCCCGGGTTCCGCTTGGGTTTGCCCAGCTCTCGGGCCTTACGGCACCGTCACGGTCCAGCGCTGCGGTAACAGCAATAGTGTTAGAGTTTGCGTAATCGGGTTAGAGCCGGGCAGGAATCAGAACTGTGACGCTCGCTCGTTCGGCACCGAACACTCGCAACCCAAGCTTCGTTGTCCTGCAGGTCATCCCAACCTAGCCCGTCGCCATCGCAACTGCCATGCACACAGTTAGGCGCAGAAAAAGTACAACACTCGGCGTTTCCGAGACACTCACGGGAACGCGCTTTCCGCGCTCCCTCCCTCAGCTCGCCGCCCGATCATGCCGTAACCCGCCAATCGGACTCATCTCGTCGTCCTCCACATTGACGCGCAGGAGATCGTCCAAACCCCGCTCGACCACCTCGAGCCAGTGCCGCAGGTCGTCCACCGTGCCCTCGAGCTCGGCCAGAGCCGCCTCTGGGTCCTCCAACGGACCCAAGTCGAGCGATCGCAAGCTAGGCAGCCCAAAAATCCCGTCACCATTCACGCCACTGATCGGCATCGCAGGCGCTAGCGTCGCAGGCAGACTAACCGTCGACGCGTTCGTCTCCACTAGTCCCTCCTGCACGCTTGGGACCCGGGTATGTCTACCCGGCAACGGTAGGGCGGAGCCACTGCTGCTCGAAGCGTGCCCGAGGGGCGAGTGGCCCAGAGGATGGTGATCGTACGGCAGCGCGAGTGGCGAGGGGAGCGCGACAAACGGCTTGGGTGCCGTCAGCGTGCTAGGGCTGGGCGGGAGCAGGTCCGAGTCCTCTGGTACGGCGGGCGACAGCTTTAACAAATCTCGCAGTCCCATGTGCTCGTCCACGCGCGAGCCAGAGCGCGAGCGCATCATGCCTGGTCCGCTGCCTGTACGGCCGTCGGTGGGAGGGTGCGCTGGGCGGCCTAACGCGCCTGGAACTCCGAGGGCGGCCTTGGTCGGGCTCATCGGCGGTGCCTCTGCCGCTGCCAGCGCGTGCTGCTGCGCGGCGTGCGTGTGCGATGCCGCACGGCCCTCCATCACTGCCACGCTGGCCTGGCGCATCATCTGCGGCCTGGCAAAGGGCGGCGTGGGCTGCTCTAGCGGACTCAAGCCCCCGCTGCTGCTCTCCATCTGCGCCGATAGCGAATGTGCCGACAGCGGCGCCTGTGGCTGCTGTGCCCGAGTCGGAAACTGAGGTGCAGGGGCTGCACTGGTCATGAGCGGGAACTGGAAGCCACGCAGGCCGGCATCAGAGCCACTAGGACGACGAGCGCCCGCTGGTGCGCGCGGCAGGGCGAGTTCTGGAGTAGAACGAGATGTCGGTGCCGAGGCCAGTGTATCCACTCCAGGCCGTGCTAGTGGCGTCGCCTGCGCCGACTCCTCGCCGCTGCTGCCGAATGTCCCTGGTGCGTTTGGGACTGACGGATTCGACGGGTTGGTGACGATGAATAAGTGCCGCGGCTTGCGTGACTGGCGAACCGTGCCACCAGCATCTGACACCTCGTCGTCGGGAGGAGGCTCAGACGGCATTGGCGGCATGGGCGGTGCAGCAGCAAAGGCCGACCCAAACGGGTCCGAGTCGTTGTCGTCGTGGAAGAGGCGGCGGAGCGACTCGGGGGGAGGAAGCTTGGAGCCATCCTCGTGGCTGTCCTCCATCATGCTCATGCGCGAGCGGACGGTAAAGTTCCAGTCGTCTCCTGATACACTCCCAGAGTCGTCGTCTACCGACGCGCCAACGCCCGGAGCCAGACTCTGTCGCTGCCCGCCCTGGTCGCGCCACTGCTGGAACCGCGTCAGCAGCTCGTTCAGCGTCGTGAGCGGCGTCTTGGCCTGCTGACGGATCCACTTGTGCTTGCTGAGCTCCTCGGCGGGTAACCTGTCTGAAGGCTCCTCGTTCAGACACGCAGTCACAAAGTCGCGCATGTCCCTCGACCAGTTTCCGCCGTCAAGCTTGGGGGCGCGCAGCTTCTTGTCGCCGAGGACCTTGACTGCGTGCGCGGCCGGCTGACCGTACATTGGCGGCTCGCCGTATGCCATCTCCAGGAGGGTGATACCCAGCGACCAGACGTCCGCCTTGACGTCGTATAACCTCCCTTGAGTTACAACCTCGGGCGCCATCCAGTAGGGCGTGCCGACAAATGTGGAGCGCTTGGCTGTGTTGGACGCGAGCAGTGCGGCCACGCCAAAGTCGGCCAAAAGAATGCGCGGCGGCTGGGCCGTGAGGAGGATATTGGCTGCCTTGATGTCACGGTGGATAATGCCGTTCTTGTGCAGGAATGACAGCGCTACAAGGACCTCGCGTATGACGAGAGCAATATGGAGTTCCTTTAGCGGTTGCGCTCGGGACTGCTGTCAGATGCACCCACCACGCCGCCTCACCAGAGTCCTAATGCTCCCTCCCTCCGCGTACTCCATGATAATCCACACCTTTGGCCCCTCCATCATGCTCCCGTAGTACTTGATGACATTCGGCAGCGGCCCCGCGCCCCCGTTCGCGCTCGCAAAGCTCATCATGAGCTGCTGCAGCAGGCTGACCTCCTTCTGGATGTCGCTCACGTCGTCGTCCTCGGTGTCGAGGTTGATAATCTTGAGCGCCACAACATGTCCCGTTGCCATGTGCCGCCCGCAGTACACGGCGCCGTACGCGCCTTTGCCCACCATCTCGAGCTTTTCGTAGATTTCGTCCGGGCGCGCATCCTTGGCTTGCCGCGCCAGCGCGGCGATGTAAGCCGGCTCGGTGGCCGACATGGCGGAGGACACGGCGACCATCTTGGGGATGTAAAGGGTTATGCCATCGCCGGCTCGCGAGTGAAGAGCAGCTCGTCGTCGCCGCCGAGGTCGTGTAGATGAGAGCAATGCGGAACGGGGATGGGACAGCAAGTCACAAATAGCATTAGGATAAAGCCATTAGGAAATTGGGATGATTAGGATTCCCTTGACACATGTTCTAATGCTCACGTGACTAACCTCAAAAGTTGGATCCCACCCGCAACAACAAATCCATCTCTACTCTGCTTCATAACCCTCACGTGCGCGTCTCGCAGGCAGCGAGCAACTACAAGACCTCAACCTGTCCCTCCTGCGCTCCCTCACCCGGGCGCTGCGCTCCTCCATCATGACCGCCCCGGAGGCGTCCACCTCGGCTCTCCCATCTCGCCCGCCGACACCAAAGCACAAGAAGCTCGGCGGGTATGACTTTTATCGCAGCATTGGCAGTCCGAAGTATATTGTTGCGCCAATGGTAGACCAGAGTGAGCTGGTGAGTTGTCTGCGTGAAGCTGAACTGACATCAGGCATGGCGGTTGCTATCCAAGGCTCCCTTGCCGGCTAGCTTCGCCGACAAGCCAGAGTACGTCGAGGGCGACACTGGCAACCACTATGCGCGGTACACCGGTGGCGCACATCTCAGCTACACGCCCATGATCCACGCGCGCGTCTTTGTCGAGTCCAAGGGCAACACGAACCGGACTGACCCGCAATTCAACCTCACCATCGACGAGGAGGGCAGCTCTGACCCTCTAGCGGGTATTGAGGGCGGAGACCGGCCGCTCATCGTTCAATTCTGCGCCAACGACGCCGACGTCCTCCTCGAGGCTACGAAGAAGGTGGAGCACCGCTGCGACGCCGTGGACATCAACTTTGGCTGCCCGCAAGGCATAGCTAAGCGTGGCCACTACGGCTCGTTCCTCATGGAGGACTGGCCACTCGTCTCCAAGCTCATCTCGACACTGCACGAGAACCTGTCCATCCCAGTGACGGCAAAGTTCCGTATCTTCCCCGATGTCCGGAAGACGATCGAGTACGCACAAATGATGGAAGCGAGCGGCGCGCAGATCCTCACCTGCCACGGCCGCACACGCGAGATGAAGGGTCAGGCAACGGGTATGGCGGACTGGGACCAGATCAAGGCTGTCAAAGCGGCTGTGAGCGTGCCGGTGTTTGCGAACGGCAACATCCTCTACCGCGACGACGTGGACCGGTGTCTCGAGTACACGGGTTGCGACGGAGTGATGAGTGCCGAGGGCAACCTGTCCAATCCCGCGCTGTTCATGCCGACCGATAACAAGCACGCCTTCGTGAACGCGATCATCCTGGCAGAACGGTACCTGGACATTGTCGACGCGCTCAAAACACCCACGGCCGGCTCGGCGGTCAAGGCGCACATGTTCCGTCTCCTCAAGCCAGTATTGGACGACCACGAGGACCTGCGCATCGCCGTGGCGTCGTGCAGCTCCGAGCCCGACAGGCGGTCAGAGCGATACCGCGAGATCTTGGCCCGCATCACTGAGAGGGTAGGCAACCCTGCGCCGTCTGTGCCGGCTCCGCCCCTCGAGCCGACGGGCTACAGAACGCTCCCTGCCTGGGCTGCCCAACCTTACATCCGCCCCTCGCCGGTGAGCGCCAAAGTCCCCGGCCACCCAGAGTACGAGGACGGCACGCCCGTACCGGTCCCCGGCACGAACGAGCTCGAGCTCTGCGCAGGCCACGAGTGCCCCATGATTTCCGCCACGCGCTGCCCGATGCGAGCGTGCATACTGCACTGTCGCGAGCTGCGCGCAGTCGAGGGCGGCATGGACCCGCAAAAGGCCAAGGAGGAGGCGGCGCGCGGTGGCCTGATCGGGTACGGCTGCGAGACGCACGAGGCCAAAGTCGCCGCGCGCCAGAAGCGTAAGCGGGAGAAGAACGAGCGCGTCAAGGCGGCCAAGCAACGCAAGCGCGTGCGGCGGAAGGAGAACGCCAAGAGCCGGAGCCGGAGCGCATCGCCAGAGCCCTCTGGAGCAGCCACGCCCGGAGAGGCTGTGGCGGAGGCATAGAGTATAGAGTGTATCCTTGCATGTCGTGATGTATTCTAGCTACTCTCTACTCTGTCTTCCAGCGCGAGACGACGCCGACGGATTCCGAGTCGTCGTCGGCGTCCAGGAGGAGCTCCAGACTCCATACGGCTAGGAATAGGGCAATGTTTACCCAGCGCCACCATGTCTGCGAGCCCGCGTCGAGGAACAGCAGGTGCGTGTACACCGCGATTAGGACTGCGCGGCGGTAGGAAAGGATGACGGTCGTGATGCGCATGTTCTGCTGTCAGCTGATGAGGGCGTCCGTAGCTCACAGGCGGCTCCTCGGTCAGACTCTTGCCGTCCCAAAAGTTGGGCGTTGCGTCCGAGCCGTCCTCCCAACCCCGCCTGATCATTGGCACGATGCGCGCGGCACAGTGCAGCACTGCGACACGGTAGATCAGGGAGAGGAGGAGGTGCGGCGGGAGACTCAGAGAGACGGACCACATCGAGTCGAGCATGCCCGACACTGCGCGGTGCGCGAGGGCATTCACGTTCGGCGCGGACACCGACTTTGGCACGGCCCAGTCGTGCGCGAGCCATGAGGAGCCGAACTGGCGGGGTCTGGGTCAGCTGCTGGATGTGCTTCTGAGCTTACTCCATGAGACGCTCGGCGCCCGAGAGCCAGGCCGAATAGGCCACGTAGAACAGAACGAGACTCGTCTCCAGCACATTGGTCCGCCTGAGTTGGAATCCGATGAGGGAGAGGAAGAGGGTCGCTGTCAGAGCAGTGCCGAGGAGGAAAGCTGGAAAGGGGACGGTCGGGAAGGCGTGCACGACGAGCCAGAGGCCCGCACAGTAGACCAGCGCGGCCACGACAAGTCCAACCAGCGAGCGCCACTCGAGCCCCTCCTCCTTCTCGTCATCGTCAGCCCACCCCTTGCCCGCCCGGCCGGCGACCTGGATGACGAGTAGTGTCGATACGCCCTCGATGAGGGTGAATATTGGTGACACCCAGTGCAGTGTCGAGGCGTAGAGATACGGCAGGACATCCACCAAGATGTGGCCAGTCATGCTGGACGGTGGGGGTGGGTAGAGGTAGTAGTAGAGCGTGAGGAGGACGCAGGCGCCAGAGATGACTGGTGAGAGCGCCGAGAGGATGCTGATGGCCGGTGCGAGAGGCGTGTTCTTGCACATCAACCGCAGCGTCGAGTAGACAAAGTGGTGCAGCGTGAACAGCAGCGAGAGGAGCAGGAAGGACGGTGGACCTGCGGTCAGCGTTGTTGACACGATCCCCCACCAAGAAGGTCCAGCGCCATGGGCAGGCTGACGAGCACCTGGCTAAAGGTCGCCAGGCCGCCGACGTACGCAATGACGGCGGAGAGCATGTCGGCGTCGTGCGCTGCAGAGTGAGCAGGCAGAGCCTTGAGATGGAGAAAAGTCAAAGTCCAAGTTGGAGTTGCGGATTGTTTTGACTTTGCTCCATCTCCCACATGTCGCTCCTCTCCAGGCCACTCCGCGTCGGCGGGCGCGCACTTGGCCATGCACGGCCGCAGCCGTCATTGCGGTCCGCGCGTGTGCAGCGGTACGCTACGCAGGCCGAGCCCAAGGACACCACGACGCGCAACGCCGTTGTTGCCTCGCTGCTCCTCGTCGCGGCTGCAGGCATCTACTACTGGGAGAGCAAGCAGATGGGCATAATCCCCAGCCGCAAGGACGAGTTCACGCTCACTGTCGGCCGCGGCAGCAACAGGCATACTGAGACGTTCGAGCGCAAGACGCTGGCGCAGCAGGAGGAGATGCTCCACGTGAATGAGAAGACGGTCGCGCCGAACCGCGCTGGGAACCCAGTGGTCCGCTGGGACACCAACTTTGTGCCATCCAACGAGCCTTGCGAGGACCGTAGCGCAGCGGACGTCATCCCGCGCGGGCCGCAGCCCAAGTCGTGGTGGTCTGGAAGCAGCGCGACGGGCCCAGAGGGCAAGCGCGACATTGTCCTTGTGTCTGTGATTGACGGTCACGCCGGCGACGCGACTTCGGCTCTTCTTAGCAGGACTCTGCACCCTACCGTCACTCTCGGTCTCGCTGCCCTCCAAGCTGGGATCGTTCCCGGCCAGGGCTGGTACACCAAGCTCATGGACAAGCTGACCATGGCGAGCCACTGGACGCCTTCTAACATTGCCGGCTCCATCACCTCGTCGTTCGTGAGAAGCACGATCCTGACCTGACGGCAGATTCACATCGCTGGACGACCACATCACGGACGCTCCCATCGCGATGCTCCCACAATTGGTGAACGACCGCTCGCCGGAGATGGTGGACAAGTTCATCACGACCGCGGCGCCGGCAGTGGCCGGCGCTGTGGCTGGTACGATGCTGGTGGATGCCGAGAACGATGGGCTCTACGTTGCAGTCGTGGGCGACTGCCGCGCGGTGGCCGGGTGGCAGGCAGCGGACGGCTCGTGGCGGTGTGACACTCTGTCCGAGGACGCGATGGGGGACAATCCCAAGGAAGTCGCAAGGTGCGACACTGTGCATCTCCCAGCTGACCCCAGGATGCGCTCCGAGCACCCCGCGTCCGAGGCTGACACTGTCATCTTCCGGGGCCGAGTCATGGGTGGACTCCAGCCTACGCGGGCGTTTGGTGACGCAGTCTACAAGTGGAACACGGCACAAGGCGAGGCCATCGACGCCATCTTCCGCGACGCCGAGAAGAAGGGTCGTCGCCCGCCGGCGTACTCGTTCACCCCGCCATACGTCACGGCCAGGCCAGAGATCACGTACCGCCAGCTCAAGGGCAAGGACGGCGAGCAGTTGAAGTTTGTTGTGCTTGCAACGGATGGCCGTGAGCTTATGGTGTAACTGGGAAGCTGATGCCAGTGTGGGACGCGATGACCAGCGAGGAGGCGACGCTGCTGATGGCGGGCTACCTAAAGCATCCCAAACGCGAGGACGTCGCGCGCACGGCGCTCGTCGAGCAGATTCCAGTGGCTACGACCGAGCCGCGGCCATATCCCGTCGACGATCTCCCGGGGCAGGGCAAGCGCGCTGCTGGCCACTGGTGCTTCGAGGGCGACGACAACGCTGCCACGCACTTGATTCGTAACGCCCTCGGCGGCGGCGACAGGAAACACCGCGGCGAGCTGCTGTCTCTCCACGGCAAGACTGCTCGGTGGTACCGCGACGACATGACCGTGAGGTGAGTTTAAGGCCGTCGTCGCAAACTGACACCAGCGTCGTCTTCCTGGACTCGGACAAGGCATAGGATAGTAGATCGTAGACATAACACATGCATCGCAGCACAAGATTCGAGGAGAGGTATACCCCCCGCACCCCGAGATGCACCCATCCCCGCCTCCACTTGTGACGCTTGATCGTGCTCGAACGACCAACAACACTCCATCGGCCATGGACGACCTCGTCGACCTCGACTGGGCCGCGCCGGCCAAGAAGACGTCGAGCTCGCCGTTTGACCTGCTCTCAAAGTCATCCGCGGGCTCGGGGCCAAACTACTACAGCAGCTCGAACACACCGCGGCCGGGATCGTCAACGTCCAGCGTGTCGAATCTCGCGGCGGGCAATCGCAATGGCACTCCTTCCAGCGTGTCCAATCTCGTCGCAGGCGCAGTTACCAATGGTCGGAGCACGCCTCGCAGCCCGCCCGCTCCAGCAGCGGCGAGCGGCGGTGCCGACGCCTTCTCGTCCCTGCTTGGGATGTCATCCGGGGGTGCCGGCAAGAACCTCTCGATGGCCGAGAAGCAAGCGCAGTTGGCAGCGCAAAAGAAACAGAAAGAAGAGGAGGACAAGCAGCGCTGGGGAGACAATGCGTTCTGGGACTCATTTGGCGGTGGAAGCACGGCCGCTACCTCTGTATCGGTGACTCCTGGCATAGCACCTCCAGCAGCGAGTGCGAAGCCGACTGCACCAACAAACATCCTCTCGCCTATACCGACAAATGCGAAGCCGTCTCTCGGGGCCGCGCTCAAGGCGTCTTCGTCCGAAGGGAAACCAAAGTCGTCCGCGGGTTCACTCTGGGACAACGACCTGCTGAGGGCAACCAACCCGGCTCCTTCTACGAAGTCGCCGAGTCCAGTCCGGGATCAGTCTGACTCTGGCTCGTTCTGGGACGGCGACGATCTCCTCGGCGGCCCAAGCAAGCCCCAGGCTTCCAAGCCATCGGCACGCGGGAAGGAGGCGTTCTGGGACGACGATGACCTTCTAGGCGGTGGCAGTGGGAGTGGTAAACAAACTGCTTCACGGAACGCTACAGCAGGCCCTTCAGATCCCTGGGATGTCGACGCACTCGCTCAAGCGGTTCCCTCTTCGTCTACCAACTATGACAATGGCTACGCAAGCGAGGACGACGACCTGCTCGGCGAGCTGGGCAAGCCGGTCCGCCAGTCTGCAGTATGTTTATATTGCAGCTCTCTGAAGTCGCAGGCAGCTGACCACAGTCTCCGAAGCGCCAGTCCACGGTCCGCAGGGAATCACCACCACGCGCGCAAGGCCGCAGTTCTCCACCACCGCACATCATCGGCCAGATCGTCGAGATGGGCTTTGCGCCCGACCGCGCACGCGCAGCCCTCGCAGCGACCTCCACAGGCGAGGATGTCCAAGCGGCAATGGAGTTGCTGTTAGCGTCTGGGCAGAATACGCCTGCCGCTCCTACGCCTCAAACCGAGAATGACGAAGAACGCGAGGACCGTCTCGCAGCAGAGCGGCGCGCGCGGCATGCAGCGCGTCGACGAGGCGTTCAGCGCGATGCAGCGCGTCCCGATTCGGCGCAGGACCGTCAAGCGGCCGCAGACAGTCTCGACCCAGACCGTCTCATGGCGCAGGCGTCCGAGATAGGCGCGTCCGTGCTGTCGAAAGCTACCTCCTTCTGGAATACGAGCAAGGAGCGTGCACTCAAAGTGTACGAGGAGCAGCGCAAGGTGTTGGAGGAGCAGCGCGCACAGGGTCGAAAAGCGCCTTCCCAGCCTGCTGCGGACGGGCGGCCGCGTTGGATGATCGAGGCTGAGGGCGGGGAGCTGCCTGCGGCTGCTGACTTTGGGGACGACGCGCTGGGATTCAAGGATACCCACAGCGATGATGAGGGTCGCCCGCGTCCACAGCAGAAGGCGAGGCAAGAAGCCAGGCAGCACAAAGCTCCGCGAGCGCTCCCGGACCGCACGGCTGCGGCACTCTTCGCAGAGGAGCAGCCGCGACGATACGTCTCGCCACATCGGCACAAGGTCACAGGTCGAGCCTCGTCGTCAACGACTCCGGCGCGCACACCAGCACGAGCCCCGAGCCCACTCAAAGAACGCGCCCTTGTCCCAGCCACACCTCAGCAGACTTCGACCGCAGCACAGCACAAAACCAAAGGCAACGAGCACTTCAAGCTTGGCCGCTTCGCCGAGGCCGATACGGCGTATTCGGCCGCCATCAAAGCCTTACCCGCGGGCCACATTCACCTGGTGCCGCTGTACAACAACCGGGCCGCGACGCGCATCAAGCTCGGCGAGCCCGGCACGGCCGCGGGGGACTGCACGGCCGTCCTCGAGCTCATCGGGGTAGGCTACCATCCAGCGAAGGAGGCGCCGCTCCCAGCAGACGTGGATGTCAAGCTCCCCGAAGCCTACGGTAAGGCGCTGGTCAAGCGCGCGCAGGCGTGGGAAATGGGGGAGAAGTGGTCCAAGGCGCTGGAGGACTGGGAGCGCGTGCTAGGCTTGGACAGCGCATTCGGCGTGACAAAGTCGCAAGCGAGCGACGGCGTGAAGCGCGCCAAGGCCATGTTGAATGGTGGCGGCACCGATGCGGGGCTAGCCGTTCCAGCTGCGCAGGGCAGGACGCCGTCGCCCGCTGCGCGGCCCAAGCCGAAACCCCGGCCCGCACCGCCGGCGGTGGTGGGCGACTCGGCTGCCGTCGCCGAACTCCGCAAGGCCGCCGCGGCGGCGGTGAAGGAGGACGAGCAGCGCGACGCGCTCAAGGACTCGGTCGACGCGCGCCTCGAGACGTGGAAGCGCGGCAAGGAGACCAACATCCGCGCCCTGCTTGCCAGCCTCGACACGGTGCTCTGGGACGGCGTGCTCGTCAAGGTCGGCATGCACGAGCTCGTGACGGAGAAGCAGGTGAGTCCGGGAAGAGAAGTACAGCGGTTGACGGCAGGTCAAAATCAAGTACATGAAAGTCATTGCGCGGCTGCACCCCGACAAGCTCGCGGCGTCGGGCGTGAATGTCGAGCAGCGCATGCTGGCCAACGGCGTGTTCGGGACGCTGAGCGAGGCGTGAGTCCACCCAATTTTGGAGCTGACAAACAGATGGCAGGCGTTCCAGGGCGGGCAATAGAGCATAGAGCTGACTATCTGACGATGCATCACGAATGGCACCGACCGGGCGCGGACTGGGAGACGGTAGGCGTACATTTGCGAAGATGTGGCACAAGTACGGATCCCAAGACTAAATATATCGCGCACTCGGCGCGAGCGACGTGCGCTTGACGACTGGCGCGGGCCGGGAGCTCACCCGCGGCTCTGCGGAGAGCTTGGTCTTGGCGAGTGCGACGCCCGCGCCAGGCGCGGCACTGCGCCGTGCGGGCGCGTTGGCCGCAGCGGTGTCGGATAAAGGCTCGCTGCGAACTGGAGCGTGCGAGAGGGGCCGCGTGCGCGCTGCGACTGGCGGCCTCGAGCGTATGGGGGGCGCGGGAGGCATGGAGGCGCGCTGTGGCACTGCCGGGCGGGAGGTCGGCATCGGTGGAGCTTCTGTGCTCGGTGCCCTTCGTGGGGCCAGGCTTGGTCGTGAGGATGTGCGCGTCATGCCCGACCTGGGAGCAGAGGCTGCTGTGGTGCTAGGTCGAGGTGCGCGGGTGGCAGTGGTGGTTGCCGGTGGGACCGCGGACTGCCGTCGGTCAGCAATGGCCCGCTGCGAGGATGTGCGGGTCATTCCCTCGATTGAGCGCTGGGAAGAAGTCCGTGTCATGCCCTGCGCCACAGTAGAGCGCATAGACGTTGTTCGCGTCAGACCGCGCGCTGGCTCCGGCTCGCGTGAGGGGACCATGGACGTTCTGGGTGCTCGCAATGCTTGGTCCGTGATTGATCGTATAGAGTTCGAGCGGGTGATCCCACGCGGCTCGCCTGCGGTCGCGACGGAGCGCGTAGATGTCGCACGAGCGAGACCTCGCGGCTCAGCCGACGGGCGATCGGCGATGGCGCGCGTCGAGGTAGTCCGCGAGAGGCCAGTGGACTGCGAGTCGGAGCTCGCGATTGGTCGCGCAGCGGCCAGAGACTCGCGCGCGGTCGCGGTAGATCGCGGTGGGGCACTTGTCCTCGCTGGTGTTGGCTCGGCACGTCGGCTCGGCAAGGTCGACATCCGTCGAGTGGACCTTGAAGGCGTCAGGCCACGCGGCTGAGTCTGCTGGATATCGTGATGACGAGCGACAGCAACTGGATCGCGCTCGATAGCATCGGCCCAGCGGTCCTCGCCGCTTGGCGCTGGGAACACTGTGCTCACAGCCGGGGTCGAGGCAGGTGCGCGCTTCCGCATTGTTAACGGGACATCTGCGCGGTCGCGGGGTGGGCGAACTGGCGTCGCCAGTGAGCGCGACGACGCGGAAGGGGGGAGCAGCGAGCGCCGTGAGGACGACGCCGGTAGTGTTCGTGTCGCCGGCCGGGCCGTGGCAAGGCCGTGAGAACTGTCTGACCTTGGCATCGTGTTGGCGACTGGTGCGGTCCACTGCGGGGCAGACTCTGGAAGAGAATTGATATCCTTCGAGCGTGTGATGGTGCGTGTGCTGTCGGACCGCGTGATACCAGTTATCGTCTCGGAGCGAGGGAGAAGGCGCGTCGATTCCGAGCGTGGCAGAGCAGCGGGCAGTCCTCGCTCGTCAAGAATTCTCAATGAGGCTGATTCCAAAGTGTCACTCCGAGAAGGGATCGGTGACGGCGGCACATGGCGGTTAGGACGCAATGATGGCGGCACCAGGATGGTGTCTTCGGTGAGATCGGCGAGGTCGTCTAACTCGATATCGCGACCAGCCAGGAAGCTCTCCTCGGTGCCACTTGGACGCTTCGGGCGTGTCGTGCGCTGAAGCAACTGCTTGATGTCCATTGTCATGTCGGCAGAGGCTGGTGTACGTGGGGGATGGACCAGGGTACGAGCTGGTGTGCGGGCCGGCGCGCTTGCTGGTGTGCGTGCGGGTGTTTGAGTAGTGAGAAACTCTTGCTCGTTCTCCTCTTCAAAGTTCAGCCGAGGTGCTGGATCACGGAATAGCCCCTGTACTATGGGGCGGCTCTTTGGGGGCGTGAGACGAAAGCTGCCCGAGTCCAGCAGAGCCGGGCCGCTGCCAAGAAGAGAGTTCTGTAAGGCGTCCGTCCCCAGCAAAGCCGTTGTGTCGAGCACCGCCACATCCTGTTCGAGCGTATCGGCCCGCGCGCGCAATGGGGAGCGACGCATTGGACTGTGAAGGGAGCGAGTGCGCTGTGGTTGCTGAGGAAGTTGCAAGGACGACGTAGATGGAAGCGGGGGAGGAGGCATATCATGCCTCTCGCGCAGTTCCCGTGTGGGGCTCACGCGCAGCAGTGGAGTCCGGTGAGGTGGACTGCCCCGCTGCCTAGAGGGGGTTGGAGCCTCAACCTGACGCGGTTGACGAGTTAGCTCCTCTGGGCTGGGGGGTAACGCAGTGCGAAGAGCAAAACCCATGCTTCGCCTCCGCGTATTGGTCTCGACGGCGACCTCGAGATCGTCGTATGTCTTGTCGCCGATTTCCGCTGGGGCAAAGCTCATGTCGAGCATGGACGCGTCCAGGTTGAGGGGCGATGAGACGCGGCGCCCAGCGCGGTGTGGGATGGGCGTAGTTACCGAGGCCCGAGGTGCACCAGGTGAGCTCCCAAACGAGACTCGGCGGTTCTGCCGATCGTACCCCTCGTATAGCGGACGATCGCCGAGACTGGACCTTGAAGAAGTTGACGATGTGCGCGAGCGAGGTGATCTATGCGCGTACGAGTCGCCAGAAGAGACTAGCGCCTCGTGGATTGACGACGAGCGTGACGAGCTGCGAACCAGAGATGGTCTCTCATACCACTGCAGCTCGTCCTGCTCCTGTCTCCAGTGCGATGGCGACAACGGCATAGCGACCTCGGATGATGAAGAGGTTGGAGAAGCAGGCAATGTTGACGACGGTCGTGGATGGGCATGAAACGCGTCGCCCAAAGGAGATGTTGATGGCATGCCGTTACGGCCTTCCGCGGTTTCGTGTTCGAGCTTGTTGCTGCCGTTTCGAGCACTGGGCGACGGGGCGCTCGCTGCAAACGGCGAGTCGGGTCCCGGCGACGCCGTCATGAAGGTCATGTCCCAGTTGCTCTCGTCCGCGGCGAGCATGATGGTGATGGAGCAATGTCAACACTGTGAACCTTGTGTGAATTGGAGGCGGAGAGACAAAACAGTCGCGTAGAAGAGGGGGTTACGTAAAGCAGGCAAGCGGGGGGTTCGATTCTCAGCGAGAGCTTTGTTGTGATTTAGCTGCGTCGCTTGTGACGTCTTCGACACCTCCTGGTAGCACATGCACTCGGCGAAGTGCTCATATATGCGCCCATCAAAGCCATTGCCTAGCTGTCTAGGCTGAACTGCACGCCGCTGGCTGACATGATCACAACATTGCAAAGTCAGGCGCGCTCTGTTCCTGATTGAGATTTCTTCACCTCTCCATCTCTCACAATGCCCTTCGACTCGACCACGCTCGTGGCCTCGCTGCGCGCATCTGGAGCATGGTACGACGAGGACGCGATGGCGCTGGCGCCGATAGACGGAATGGGCATCGGCGCCCTCGCTGCGCGCGACCTGCAGCCGCATGAGCCCCTCTTCCACCTGCCCCTCTCATATCTACTCTCCCCGTGGACGAGCACGCTCAAGGACAACCTGAGCGAAAGCGAGTGGGAAGGACTGGACCAGGGCTGGACGCGCCTGATTATGTGCATGATGTGGGAAGAGAGCCGGCCCGACTCGCGCTGGAGGGGATATCTCGACAACCTGCCGACCGAGTTTGACGCTCCCATGCTCTGGTCGGATGAGGAGCGGGCTGAGCTGGAGGGCACTGATATTGAGAGTGAGCTTACCACACGGGTGAACCGAGCTGACTCCAGCCCGCATCGGCCGTGAATCTGCCGACGAGCTGTACAAGAACTGCGTCCTCCCCTTGCTGGCCGCCAGGCCAGACCTCTTCCCCGCCGACTCGCCGCACTTCACCAACGAGGCGTACCACGTGCAAGGCAGCCGCATTCTCTCTCGTGGATTCACCGTTCCCCTCAGCCGCGCTGGCGGCCCACCTCCCGAGGATGTCGACGAGGATGGCGACGAGGAAGAGGAGGAGGAGGTGACGGTCATGGTCCCAATGGCGGACATGCTGAACGCGGCGTACGAGCGGGACAATGCCCGTCTCTTCCAGGATGGAGATGAGGAGGAGGAGGAGGTTGCCCAGACACGCTCCTTCGGCGAGGGGTACACTATGATCACCACCAAGCCGATCAAGAAGGGCGAGCAGATTGTGAGCTACAACATACACGACAATAGCTTACAGCAGTACAACACTTACGCATCTCCTCCCAACTCTGAGCTGCTGAGGAAGTATGGCCACGTGGACATACTCCCCCTCCCTGCCTGGGTGATGGAGGCGCTCACGCCCGAGGAGATTGGCGACTTTCCCCTCGGCAACGCCGGCGACGAGGTCGAACTCGCGGGCGACGTCGTCGTTGGCGCAGCGGCAGGCCTGCTCGGTGTCGCGCCCGAATCGCTCACCGAGCGCGTGGATGTGTGGCTCGAGGAGGGCGAGGAGGACACCTTTGGGCTGACCTATCCGTCCGACCCGGCAGACGAGGAGGAGCTCCTTCCGCCAGCCCTCGTCGCCTTTGCTCGCCTCCTCACGAACGAGGATGACTGGGCTCGCGCCAAGAAAAAGGGCAAGCTCCCCAAGCCCAACGCCGACGTAAAGGTCATGCAGGTCATTGGCGCTGCCATCAAGGAGCGTGCCGCGCGGTATCCGCAGTCGATAGCTGTGGATATCGAGGCAGCGAAGAGTGGGACGGGCAGGAAACGCCTTGCTGCTGTCGTGCGACTGGGGGAGAAGCGCGTTCTGAGCGTTGTCGACCGGTTTGTCGAAGCCGAGACCAAGCGGTTAGCCGCGGAGAACGGTGACGGGAAGCGGAAAGCAGACGACGCAAAGGGGAGGGATAAGAAGCGCAGAAAGTAGTACAGAAATATGCATACGTAGATGGGCTCTAGAGCATGTCGTCCACTGCCAGCTCGTCCAGCTCTTGGGCGAGATCGTCGGCGTCTGTGGATGTTGCCGGGGTAGACTCGACCTTGCTCGAGTCTGTCGCTGCCCCCTCGGACTGGGTCGCCTCCGCGATTGGGGCACTTGTACCCGTGCTGTCGGTCTTGGCAACTTCCTTGGTGTCCTTGTTTCCCTCCTCTGGCCTCTTCTTGTCGTCCGGCTTCGCAGCCTCCTTGGCCTTCCGCTCCTTCTCCTTCGCCTTCTTTTCGGCCTTCTCCTCTCGCGCGCAGCGGGGACAGACGCACCAGAACCCGTAACCGTCCCTCAATGCCTGTCTCCTGTCCTCTCTCGGCATGTCGAGGTTGACGTAAGAGATGCTCAGTTCGTCGCCGGGGTGGATGATCTTCCGGGCCAGCAGCGTGAGCTTGTGCGTCCCGCGCTCAGTCCGGCCGGGCAGCGGTGCGGGAAGGGAAGTTGGCGGCGTGAACGTCTTGGGAAGATTGCGCACCTGTGATTAGAGCGCCGTACTAGACCAGCTAGACGCTGTCTGCAGTGACTTACCTGGACATTCGGCTCGCAAGAGTGGTTCAGATGCGCATGCAAGGCATACAGACCGCCAGAATCCTCGAGGTTGATGTTCACCATGCCAAGGAGCTCCAAGAACGCCTCCTCGCCGAACCAGGTCTTCTCCTCCTCCTCACTCAACGGCGTAACGTTTCTGCCCTTCGCAACCTTTTGCAAGATTTGCGTGAGCTTCTTCTTGCCCGCCTCTCCTTGCGGATTCAGGGCCTCCAGAACAGCCGCGCGCCCGGCTGTCCACTGCCGCTCGAGAAAGCCTCCCCGCGCCGCCCAGTCCGCCTTGTCCATCTCGCGCGTGCGCATGTTCACCCTCGCCGTGCCCTTCCACACGCGCTGGGAGATCTTGTCCGCCTCCTCCGGCGCCCAAGCCCGCCGCGAGATCCAGAGCGCAAGGATACGCGCCACGATATCCAGCGAACGCCACTCATTCTTGGCCACAAGCTGATTCAGAGTCCGAGCGGCCGGGTTGACGCCCTCGCAGAGCAGATCGTGGTGACTAGCCGTCGGCCGTGCGCGGCTCTGGCAGAGGCGGTTGCAAAAGTGCGCATCTGAGCACTTGGGGCACTCGACGGACATGGGTGGGGTGGCCTGCGGCCACGCCTGGAGGCAGTGGGTGCAGAGGCGCTTGCCTACGAGGTGCTGCTTGAGCTGCCTGCAGAGTTAGACCAAGACGGTGGGGCAGCTCACGGGTCCGCACATGCAATCCATGGCTCTTCCTGCCAGATGACCTCGCCCTCCTCGAGCTTGGCTTTCGCGACCAGACCTTTGCCGCGCGTGCCACCGAACATCTTCGCCTTGACCTTTGGTGCGATCGCGGCCACGTCGAGGGTAGGGTCGAGACCGGTGTCGGCGACCAGCTCGTTCCCAATGGTACTCTCCGTCTTGACGCTCTTGGCCGTTGCTCCCCCTCCGCTCCCCGTACCGCCAGCCGCGGCAAGAGCCTTGCGGAAGCGTTTCTCGCTCACAGCCCATTCCGAGTGGCCGTTCTTGAGCTGCGCCCAGAGCTTGAGCACGCCGAGCTCGGGGTGGGCATCGCGCACCTGCTTCACGGCAGCGAGCAGCTCGTCGTCGCTCGGAGAGGCCATGAGTCAGCGGTGTGAGTAAGAGGTCATCAACAGCAGAGATCAGCCTCGAAGATGCTCGACATTTTGCCTCCGCCCGGAGATGCCCGCATGTCCGCCGCCACCTCCACTGTACACGTTGAGGTTGTGGAACTGCTGTTGGCATTGCACTCTCCATGTCCTTCTTCAAACGCAGCGATCCCAACGCACCCGCCGCTCGAAAGGCGGGCACCGGTGGTCCAGGCGCGCCGGCGCCGTACGAGCGCCTTCCCGCTGATGGCGGGTACGCTTCCCAGCCACCCTCGCGGTCCCCGGCACCGCAGCACGGAGGCGGCGGCTACGGCCAGCAGGGCGGGTACGATGGTGGTTACTCCTCCCCCGCTCCCCGGCATCAGCCCCCTCCTCAGCAGCCGCAACAACCGTACAGCGACTACGGCTACCCGCAGGAGAAGCACGAGTACCGACCCACTCCACCCTCGCGGTCTCCCCTGCCGCCGCCGCCTCAGCAGTCCTACGGCAGCGCACACGCTCGGGGTGGAAGCTCTGGGCGTAGAACGTGAGCTCAGCAGCTATTTGTGCTAACCACTAGCTTTGGCATTGAGCCGTGTCCCAACGACCCTCTCGCGCTGACCAACCGACTCGTTGTCTGCCCGCGCGACTTTCCCGAGGATGTCGAGTATGTTATTATCCGCAACAGCTTTATTTTGTCCATCATGTGAGTGTCTCATATCGCCTTCAGCTGACAGCAGTCGGGACAACACCAACTCGCTGCACCCGGGCAGTCTTGGCCCATCGAAGATCATCCGCCAATGGATCGGTCTCAGTGCTGTTGGTGAGACGGTAGAGTGCGAACCGTACCGTCCAGGAAACGGCGAGTATGCCGCCTCGGTCGAACTCGAGGTCGGCTTCTTGGTCAAACGCAAGGAGACGGCAGACAACTTTGATAGCGAGGAGATGTCGGCTGCATTCTTCAATGCGTTCCCCAATATCGCTCTCACTCCCTTGCAACCTCTCGTGTTCGACTTCAAGGGCCATCAGCTCAAGGTCCTCGTGCGCGGAGTGTCGACTCTGGACGGCAAGGACGGCGGCATGGGCGTCGTCATGGAGGGTACAGAGATCATGTGGTCCAAAGACCCGACTTCGGCCATCAAGCTCAAGAATTCGGGCAACCGCGTCCAGACGCAGATCCTCGCGCCAAACTTCAAATTCGAAGACATGGGTATCGGTGGCCTCGACACCGAGTTCTCGGCCATTTTCCGTCGTGCGTTTGCGTCACGTCTGTTCCCGCCCAATCTCGTTGAGAAGCTTGGGATCCAGCACGTCAAGGGTATCCTTCTCTTCGGCCCCCCTGGTACGGGTAAGACCCTCATGGCGCGCCAGATTGGCAAGATGCTCAACGCGCGCGAGCCCAAGGTCGTGAATGGTCCCGAGATTCTGAACAAGTTTGTCGGTCAGTCCGAGGAGAACATCCGCAAGCTGTTCGCGGATGCTGAGAAGGAGGTGAGAAGCAAAGCAAGCGAAGACTGACCCCAGCAAAAGGAGAAGGGCGACGAGAGCGGCCTGCACATTATCATTTTCGACGAGCTGGACGCCATCTGCAAGCAGCGTGGCTCGACAAACAGCGGTACCGGTGTCGGCGATTCCGTTGTCAACCAGCTGCTGGCCAAGATGGACGGTGTGGAGCAGCTGAACAACGTCCTCATCATCGGCATGACGAACCGCATGGACATGATCGATGAGGCTCTGCTGCGTCCCGGCCGTCTCGAGGTCCACATCGAAATCTCCCTTCCCGACGAGGCTGGTCGTTTCCAGATCTTGAACATTCACACGTCCAAGATGCGCACAAACGGCATCATGGGCGACGACGTGGACCTCGCCGAGCTCGCCTCCTCGACCAAGAATTTCTCCGGTGCAGAGATTGGCGGTCTCGTCAAGTCTGCCACGTCGTTTGCGATGAACCGCCACGTCAAGGTCGGCAGCGTGGCGACGTTCGAGGGCATGGAGAACATGAAAATCATGCGCGCAGACTTTATGCACGCGCTCGACGAGGTGCAGCCTGCATTCGGTGTCAGCGAGGAGGAGCTGCAGCAGGTTGTGCAGAACGGCATCATCCACTACTCGAAGCGGGTTAACGAAGTGCTCCAGGACGGGTCGCTTCTTGTGGAACAGGTGCGGCACTCGGACAGGACGCCGCTTGTGTCGGCACTGCTACATGGCCCGCCCGGTGCCGGCAAGACTGCTCTCGCGGCGACGATCGCGATGCAGTCCGACTTTCCCTTCATCAAGCTCATTTCGCCCGAGCAGATGGTGGGCTTTAGCGAGAGCCAGAAGATTGCGCACCTCCACAAGGTGTTCAGCGACTCGTACAAGTCGCCCATGTCGGTGGTAGTGGTGGACAGCTTGGAGAGGCTGCTGGACTGGAACCCGATCGGCCCCCGCTTCTCCAACGGCGTTCTACAAGCACTGGTCGTACTCTTCGGCAAGCGACCACCCAAGGGGCGTCGACTTTTGGTCCTCGCGACCACGAGCCACAGGCATATCCTGACGGAGATGGATGTGCTGAGTGCCTTTGACACCGACATTCCAGTCACGGCAATGGACAGCCTCAAGGAGATTGAGCATGTCCTGCGTGAGACACGCTTTGCGGAAGGGAGCAAGCTCGATAAATGTCTGGGCATGCTCCGCGAAGCGCGCTTCGGCGAGGAGGGCCGTCCAGAGCTGCGGATTGGGGTACGCAAGCTCCTCACTCTGGCCGAGATGGCGCGCCAGGACCCCGACCCGGCATTCAAGCTTGCATCGAGCCTTGTGCGGGAGGTCAGCTAGATGTAGAACATGCGTAGATGAATCAGCAGTAGCACTATCCAGCCCACCACCACCAGACCCACGGATATATCCCAAACTCCGCGCGTGGCAGTGCGTCCCTGAGCCTCCAGCTGTCAGCGTCACCACGCGTTCGTTCACTGCTACTCATCTCGTCTCCTCATTCTCCTCGTCTCGTCTGTCCCGCATAGAGCTCCGCGGGCCTCTCTAAAGCACAAGACTCGCGCACGACACAGCACAGAGCTCTCGTCTCAGCACCGCCAAGGACGCACAAGCGTCGACCCTCTCACTCACCTCCACGTCGCTCCGGAAGCCGCCATGGCCGACAAGCCCATCGTCGTAAGTGGCCGCGTCGCGGTGGTGGAATTGGTGCTGACAGACAGTTCACGGAGCACGTCCAGGTATGCTCGCGCGAGACTCTTGCGAACCCGAGTCTCGCGAACCCCGGCATCGCGCTGACACCCAGCTCACAGCACTGGGCATCCAGCCCCAGAGCATCTCCTTCCAGACGCTCACGCTCGAGTCGGACCACTTTATCTGTGTGTGAGTAGCGAGCTCGGGTCATGGACGAGCACCAGCTCACAGCAGTCGTGAAAATGTCAACGACACCAACCAGGTCGTCATCGTCGACCTGGCAGATGCCAACAACATCATGCGGCGGCCCAGTGCGTCTCCCAGTTGTATCTCTAACATCAGTCACGGCCGACAGCGCGATCATGCACCCCAAGGAAAAGATCATTGCGTTGAAAGGCATGCCCTTGCCTGGACTCCGCTGACTCCAGCCGGGCGCCAGCTCCAGGTGTTCAACCTCGCGACCAAGACCAAGGTCGGCTCGCACATGATGAACGAGGACGTCTCCTTCTGGGTTTGGATCAGCGACACCACTATCGGTCTCGTGACCGACCACAACGTCTACCACTGGAAGGTCACCGAAGGCCAGGCGGCGCCACAAAAGGTCTTTGACCGCCACGCGTCTCTCAATGGCAACCAGATCATCAACTACCGTGTCTCTACCGACGAAAAGTGGTTGGTGCTTATTGGCATCTCGTCCAATCCTGCCGCTGGCCAGCCTGGCTCGAACGCGTTCAAGATCAAGGGCTCCATGCAGCTGTACTCGATCGAGCGCGGTGTATCGCAGCCGATCGAGGGTCACGCCGCGGCGTTCACCCAGCTCAAGCTTGACGGCGCTACCAACACTAGCAAGCTGTTCTGCTTTGCTGTTCGCTCTGGCAACGGCGCAAAGGTAGACCGCCTGTCTTCCCTGCTGACCTCAGCTCCACATTGTCGAGATCGGCCACCAGGCGCCCAACCCTCCATTCCCCAAGAAGGCAGTCGACGTCTTCTTCCCACCCGAGGCCACAAACGACTTCCCCGTCGCGATGCAGGTGTCCGAGAAGCACGGCATCATCTACCTCGTCACCAAGTTTGGCTTCATCCACCTGTACGAGGTCGAGACCGGCCAGTGCATCTACATGAACCGCATCTCGGGCGAGACCATCTTCACCACCGCGCCCTACGAGCAGCTGAACGGTATCATCGGCGTCAACCGCAAGGGCCAGGTCCTCAGTGTCTCGGTGGACGAGGACTCTATTGTGCCATACGTGCAGCGTGAGTTCTTATCAAACTTGACTGACGGCAGAATCGCTCAACAACCCCGAGCTCGCGATCAAGCTGGCCACGCGTGCTGGCCTTCCCGGCGCCGACAACATGATCATGGAGCAGTACCAGCGTTATCTCCAGGGCGGCCAGTACGGCGACGCGGCCAAGATTGCGGCCAACTCCCCCCGTGGCATCCTCCGTACTCCCCAGACCATCGAGGCATTCAAGAAGCTGCCCAACGTCCCTGGCCAGCTGTCCCCGATTCTCCAGTACTTTGGCATCCTTCTCGAGAAGGGCGAGCTCAACAAGTACGAGTCTCTCGAGCTTGCCCGCCCTGTTATCCAGCAGGGCAAGAAGCAGCTCCTCGAAAAGTGGCTCAAGGAGAACAAGCTCGAGTGCAGCGAGGAGCTTGGTGACATGGTCCGCACTGTGGACATGCAGCTCGCGCTGTCGGTCTACCTCCGCGCCAACGTCCCCAACAAGGTTGTCGCATGCTTCGCCGAGCTCGGCCAGTTTGACAAGATTGTCCTCTACTCCAAGAAGGTCGGCTACACCCCAGATTATGCGCAGCTGCTGCAGCACCTCGTCCGCATCAACCCCGACAAGGGTGCCGAGTTTGCCTCGCAGCTTGTCAACGACGAGAGCGGTCCGATGGTCGACCTCGACCGTGTTGTGGACATCTTTATGGCCCAGAACATGATCCAGCAGGCGACTTCGTTCCTCCTCGACGCCCTCAAGGACAACAAGCCCGAGCAGGGTCCTCTCCAAACGCGTCTTCTCGAGATGAACCTCGTCAACGCGCCTCAGGTCGCTGATGCCATCCTCGGCAACGAAATGTTCACGCACTACGACCGCCCGCGTATCGCCAACCTCGCCGAGAAGGCTGGGCTCATGCAGCGTGCGCTCGAGCACTACCAGGACATTGCCGACATCAAGCGCGTCGTGGTCCACACCAACCTATTCAACAACGACTGGCTTGTCAACTACTTTGGCACTCTCACCGTTGAGCAGTCGTTCGAGTGCATGCGCGAGATGCTCAAGTCCAACATGCGCCAGAACCTCCCGATTGTGGTCCAGATCGCGACCAAGTACTCTGATCTGCTCGGCCCCGTAAAGCTCATCGAGATGTTTGAGCAGTTCAAGAGCTCCGAGGGTCTCTACTACTACCTCGGCTCGATCGTCAACCTCAGCGAGGACCCCGAGGTACACTTCAAGTACATCCAGGCGGCCACTCGCACCGGCCAGATCCGCGAGGTCGAGCGCATCTGTCGCGAGAGCAACTTTTACAACCCCGAAAAGGTCAAAAACTACCTCAAGGAGGCCAAGCTCTCGGACCAGCTCCCCCTTATTATCGTCTGCGACCGCTTCGACTTTGTCCACGACCTGGTGCTGTACCTCTACCAGAACGGTCTCACGAACTTTATCGAGATCTACGTCCAGCGCGTCAACTCGGCGCGCGCACCGCAGGTCATCGGTGGTCTGCTCGACGTTGACTGTGATGAGGCGACCATCAAGAACCTGCTCATGTCGGTGACCGGCACGTTCCCCATCGAGGAGCTCGTCGACGAGGTCGAGAAGCGCAACCGCCTCAAGCTTATCCTCCCCTGGCTCCAGCAGAAGGTTGAGCAGGGCTCGACTGACCCCGCCGTATACAACGCCATTGCCAAGATCTCCATCGACTCGAACAACAACCCCCAGGCGTTCCTCGAGGGCAACAACCTCTACGACCCCGCCATTGTCGGCAAGTACTGCGAGAAGCGCGACCCGTACCTTGCGTACATTGCCTACGCCAAGGGTATGTGCGACGACGAGCTCATCAACGTCACCAACGACAACCAGATGTACAAGCACCAGGCTCGCTACCTCGTCAAGCGCCGTGACCTCGACCTCTGGATCCAGGTGCTCAACCCCGAGAGCATCCACCGTCGCGCTCTCATTGACCAGGTCATTGCCACTGCCATCCCCGAGTGCACTGACCCCGATGATGTCTCCGTCACCGTCAAGGCCTTCATGCACATGGACCTCCACGGCCCTCTCCTCGAGCTCCTCGAGAAGATCATCCTGGAGGACTCGCCGTTCAAGGAGAACAAGAGCCTGCAGAGCCTCATGTTCCTCACTGCCATCCGCAACGACAAGGGCAAGGTCATGGGCTACATCAACAAGCTCTCTGGCTACGATGTCGAGACCATTGCCAAGGTTGCGACCGAGGCTGGTCTCTACGAGGAGGCATTCACCATCTACCAGAAGCACGACATGCACGCCGAGGCGATGAACGTGCTCGTCGAGCACATGGTCTCCATCGACCGTGGCTTTGCGTACGCGAACAAGATCAACGAGCCCGCTGTCTGGAGTCGCCTCGCCAAGGCGCAGCTCGACGGTCTGCGCATCAAGGACGCCATCGACTCGTACATCAAGGCCGAGGACCCGTCCAACTTTGAAGAGGTCATTGAGATTGCGAACCGCGCTGGCAAGCACGAGGACCTCATCCGCTACCTCCAGATGGCGCGCAAGACCGCACGCGAGCCCAAGATTGACACCGAGCTCGCGTACGCCTACGCCAAGACGGACCGCCTGCACGACATGGAAGAGTTCCTCGCGATGACCAACGTCGCGGACGTGCTCCAGGTCGGCGAAAAGTGCTTCGACGACGGGCTGTACCAGGCCGCCAAGCTCCTCTTCTCGTCCATCTCCAACTGGGCCCGCCTCGCCACCACCCTCATCTACCTTGGCGAGAACCAGAGCGCCGTCGATGCCGCCCGCAAGGCCGGCAACACCCAAGTCTGGAAGCAGGTCAACGCCGCATGTGTCGATAAGAAGGAGTTCCGTCTCGCCCAGATCTGTGGTCTCAACCTCATTGTCCACGCCGAGGAGCTCCCGCAGCTGCTGTCGCTGTACGAGCGCAACGGTTACTTTGACGAGATCATCGCGCTCATGGAGGCTGGTCTGGGCATGGAGCGCGCGCACATGGGCATGTTCACCGAGCTCGCGATACTCTACGCCAAGTACCGTCCGGAGCGCCTCATGGAGCACCTGAGGCTGTTCAGCGGGCGCATCAACATCCCCAAGTGCATCAAGTCTTGCGAGGCAGCTGCGCTCTGGCCCGAGCTGGTGTTCCTCTACATCACCTACCAGGAGCCCGACAACGCAAGCTTGGTGAGTGGCGCCGGGAGAGTAGCCTCTTGGACTGTAACTGACGGCAGGTGCAAATGGAGCGCTTTGGCGACTGGGACCACGCCATGTTCAAGGACAAGTGCATCACCAAGGTCGCCAACATGGAGATTGCCTACAAGGCCATTTCCTTCTACCTGGCCAACCAGCCTCTGCTCCTCCCCGACCTCCTCTCCGCCCTGTCTCCTCGCCTTGACCACTCGCGTGTGATCAAGATCCTCAAGAACGAGGACAACCTTCCGCTCGCAAAGCAATATCTCATTGCCACGCAAAAGCTCAACCTCAAGGTTGTCAACGAGGCGGTCAACGACCTGTACATTGAGGAGGAGGACTTTGTGACGCTGCGCTCCAGCCTGGAGACGTACGACCAGTACGACGCAATTGCGCTCGCGAAGCGGCTGGAGAAGCACGATCTGATGGAGTTCCGCCGGATCGCCGCGCTGCTCTACCGTCTGAACTCGATGTGGGAGGAGTCGATCTCGCTGTCCAAAGCGGACCGCCTGTGGCGCGACGCGCTCGAGACCGCCGCGGCGTCCAAGTCGAACGAGGTCTGCGAGGAGCTGGGCGACTACTTTGTCGGCATCGGGAACAAGGAGGCGTTCGCCGCCTGCCTGTATGTGTGCTACGACTTTTTCCGCTCGGACCACGTCGAGTTTATCGCATGGAAGTATGGCCTGGCAGACATTATCATGCCGTGGCGACTCCAGCACCAGCGGAGCTACTCTGAAAAGGTAAGCGAGACTGAGATCGTGGCTGACGTGCAGGTGTCCTCGCTCGAGCGCGAGCTCAAGGAGCTCAAGGCGAAGCAGAAGGAGAAGGAGCCCGAGGAGGAGGCGAACAGCTTTGGGCCCGGCCTGGGCGGGCGGTTGATGATCGGTGGCCCGACGGGGTACGCACCGAATGGCGGCGGCATGATGATGGGGCAGCCGACGGGGATGATGGCACAGCCGACTGGCTGGTAGATTAGTGTGACACCTATCACGAGTATACAGTAAATGAACCCATTGAGTTAGAGCTAGAGGCCACACATACCAGTGGGCGACGCATTGCCTCAGTGATCAAAAAATGCAATGCAGTCAAGATACGTCTCCGCGCTCTACTCCTCCTCGTCCACGGGTTTCCGCTCGGGCATGACCTCGTTCTGCGCCGCGGCAAGGAAGAGAACAGTGAGCACAGCGAGCACGAGGTTGAAGCGCCAGATCTTCTGCAGGCCATGCGCATACGCCGAGACAGCGATCTCGCGCACGTCCGGCGCGAGGGTGCGGATCGCATCGGTCGAGCGGCGGATGAGGTCGACGAGCGCGCGGTCCTCGATGCGCGCAGACAGGTCGGCCTCGAGCGTCGCTTGCAGGATGGCCGAGCTAAAGCCCACGCCGAGCACCTGCCCGACCGTGCGGGCCATGTATGTCATGGCGGTCGCGACGGCGCTGTCGTCAGTTAGAGTACACGGATATGACTTACATTTCGTTCTTGCCCTCCTTTTGCACGTCGGCCATGAGCGCCACGAGCGTCGCGGTGAGCACGCCCGCGTACCCGAACCCGGTGGGCGACTGGGCGACCCAGGTAAGCCACGTTGGCGTGTTCTCCTTCCATGTGAGCATCATGCCGCACGACGCCGCCACGATCACGCTGCTGACCACCATGGGCTGGTAGTATCGCCCTGTTGCGCGCATGATTGCGCCGACTAGCAGGGAGCCGAATCCGATAAAGACCGAGTAGGGGAGCAGGTGTGCGCCGGCGAGCGTTGACGACTGGAGACGCACGGCGACAAAGTACAGGGGGACGTTGTAGAGCATTGAAAAGACACACATGGCCATGACGAGGTTGGACGCGCCGACGGACGCGGGTGTGCGCCGCTTGAACATGCTTAACGGCAGTACGGGCTCGAGGGCGTAGTATCCTTCCCAGATCAGGAAGACGACGCCGAAGACTGCCGAGGTTACCAGGAGGCCCCAGATGAGCGGGTCGGACCAGGCGTACTCTTGTCCATTTCCTTTGGTCGCCGAGGTCTTGAGGGAGACGGACAGCAGGAGGGCCGAGACGGCCACGCCGAGGAGGGACGAGCCGAGATAGTCGATGCGCTTGATCTTGTCCAGCCACGTCGCGTTGGGATTACCTGGGATGCCGCGCGGGTTGCCCAGGTGCGCCGGGACAAAGGTGAAGATGGCGAATATGCTGCCGAGGAGCATGGGCACTTGGGCGCCGAACGCCATGCGCCAGCCGAACCGGTCCGACACCCACCCGCCCACCGGCCCGCCGAGCGAGGCGCCGAGGGCGAACAGCGTGTTCGCCAGTCCCTGGTAGATGCCGCGATGCCGAATGTCGACCAAGTCCGAGAGCAGGATTGAGCCGCAGGACGTCAGGCCGCCGCCGCCGATACCCGCGATAACACGTGCACCGATAAGGGCGTTCATGCTGGGTGCCACGGCGCAGAGGGCCGTGCCAATCGTGAAGAGTATGAGGGAGAGGAGCTGCGTGTTTCTCCGTCCCAGGGCATCGCACAGTCGTCCGTACACGGGCGTGAAGCAGCACAAGCTCAGGAGATACGCCGTGCCAAGCCAGGACGCCAGGTGGAATGCCTGGAAGCTTGACGAGATGTCACCGAGGAGTGTCGCCACGACCGTGCCGTCGAACGCAGAGAGGAACGTCGCGCTCCAGACCGACGCACAGCAGCCGTAGAACCTCCAGGCGGACATGCCGGCGAGGTTGTGGTGCGGCCGCGCACCATTCGGGGTCGTGGAGCCACTGCCGCGCGTGCTGCTGGTGTCATCCTGGGACTGGACAGCGAGGTACTCTGCGTCGGTGGCACCGCCGCTGGCGACGAGGGGAGTGCGCTCTGTTGCGCTGAGTGTCCTGTGCTTGGGCATGGCGAATGGAGTGAACGCAAAAGTGGGCCGAGTGGACGTCCATAGAGGTGTCTATTTCGGCGTCCTCCGCTGATATCCGTATCCGCGGACCGGCCGATGCCGGTGTTTTGATTATGTAAGTGGTCGTGTGACACCACGTGTGCACCACGTGGGTGGTCATTCCGGGACCAAACGGGGACGTCCACAGCCCGTCGATGAACCAACTACGCCACCATCCATCTCCTCATCTCCATCGCCAACGAGCGCATGCGCACAGCGCTCTAGTCGCCTACCCTCGACATGCTCGAGCTGGACCGCGAGGCCGTCGCGACCGGTCTCGGATACGCCAGCATAGGCTGCTGGCTCTGCGCCCAGCTCCCGTGAGTCTAGCGCGTTGGCGCGTCTAGCTATGCGCTTTGGGCTAGGCTGACACCTCAGACAGGTTATCAAGAACTGGCAGCTCGGATCCTGCGATGGCCTGTCGTTTCCCTTCCTGACCACCTGGCTCTTCGGTGCGTTGCGCATGAAACGTGCCCCCGCCCACCTGGACTAACAGACTAGGGGATCTCACCAACCTCATCGGGTGTATCTTGACGGACCAGCTGCCCTTCCAGGTGAGTACTGTAGTGGTGGCAACGGTTGCGTTTGTGGGACGATCCAGTACACCAGCTCCGGTTGATCAGCCGAACCCCACGCGGGACAGATGCGCTATCGCAGACGTCCGTGTTGCCACTCTTATCCGCCTGGTTGATCTGTATGTTGACTGACGACAGACGTACCTCGCGACGTACTTCTGCATCGTCGACTTTACGCTTGTGGGGCAGTACTTCTACTACACGCCCCGCCAGGCCGCGGCCCCGGCTGTGCCGATAAAGCAGCATGGGTCGCCATCTGCTGTGCGGCCGACTCTACAGCGCGTCCGCTCTCACCCACCAACTATAGGCAGCCCCCTGCAGTCACATGGAATGGTACGACCGAGTTCTGGCCGAGGGCGGCGACGGGGCCCACCTCCTGTGGTCAACGCCCACACCCACGCTGTGACCGAGTCCCCAGTCTTTGGTCCTCCAGCAGACAGCGTTGAAGCTCTGTACGCTGCTGCATTGGATGTTGCTCGCGCGGCAGAGCGGATATCCCTGCGCCGATCACACTCGAGCCGACAGCGGCCTAGGCACGGCACGACTGCGCCGCCGAACGCGAGTAGCGACCGCCTGATGGACAGCTTCCATTCGGAAGTGTCTCTCCCGGCTTCGTCCACAGAGGATGAGGACGAGCACGCCCACCATCGCATGGCGCAGAGCACGCCGTTCCTCGACCACGGCCGCGGGCGGTCATTGACCAGGCTCGATGCGGCGGGCACTGCCACTCCGCCCACCGAGCTGGCCGACACGCTGGAGAACCTGCCAGACTCGCAGATTATCGAGATCCGTCGGCCGACGAGATCGTCTTCCCGCAGTCAGAGCGCCGCGCGCACGCGGGGATCCAGCCGAAGAGCGGCGACCATGGCGTTCATGAGCTTTGGCTTGTTGTTCTGGCATGGGTCGGGGATGAGACGAGGGGCATCGGGCGAAGGCCATGTCATCTTGCCAGAGCAGGTGACGTCTGATTCTGCGCTTGCCTCTGCCTCGTCGTGGCCGAATACCGTCCATCCCTTGCCCCTCCCCTTCCCGAGACAAACGGAGATGCTCCTCCTCAACCTCGCCCCAGAGCAACCCGGCAACCACACCAAGCCAAACCACCCCAAGCATCCACCAGAGCCACCGGTCTCGCTGCAAGAGGCGATCGGACGCGTCTCTGCATGGTGCTGCACCACTCTCTACCTGAGCTCCCGCCTGCCCCAGATCTGGAAGAACGTGAGCTGAGGACTCTCGCCAAGCTGACCCCAGTTCCAGCGCAAATCCATCGAGGGCCTCTCCATCCTCCTCTTCGTCTTTGCCTTCCTCGGCAACGTCCTCTATGTGCTGAGCATTGTGCTCGCTCCGATGGACGGCAAGACGTCGTACTACCTGTTGCGGGCGCTCCCATACCTGCTCGGCTCGGGCGGCACGCTTGTGTTCGATCTGACGATCATGATCCAGGCGCTAATGTACGGCTCCTCCCCGCCTGTACAGATGCCGCGCACGCCTCACGACCGACCCAGACGAGCATTCAGCTACGGCGCGCTCACTCTGCCGTTATCCCGCCGAAGAACGCGGCACGCCGAGGACGGGCTGTATGGCAACGTGCCGGGGGAACGCAGACCGCTACTTGCGTCTGCCAGCCCGCACCGCGCTGCTACCGAGCCTGTCCGTGACGCTGGGCGCAAGGGCAGCGCGGCGAGCGCGAGCACGCAGGGGGAGTATACGACATCGCCGATACAGGAGACGAATGAGCCTGGTGCATTGGGGGTGCGGTTGTACGGCGATGGGCCGGGGCCATAGAGTTGTAGAGGCAGAAGTATGCAGGCTGCATGAGGCGAGGATGGGGAGGCGAGGATGGGCAGATTGGCACGTGGCAGACTCGTGGATTCTCGGCACGTGGTCTGCACGCGAGAGCCATGTCGGAGTTTAGGATCCAGTGTCGGCGTTACCCCGCCTCTTTCGGAAATTTCCCCGGCGTTATCGCCCTGGGTGGGAGTGCTCGGTGGGTGGTCGTTCGAATCTGGCGCTCGTCTTGGTCTCTGTACTGCAAGTTCGTGAGTAGCGCCGAGCGACGACAAGAACGGTGCTGACCAGGTGTTCATTCGACTCGATCCCCGTATTGCTCTCTGTGCCCGTGCTGCCCCCCTCGACCCCGCGAACACGAAACTCCACTTGACATCTTGAACGAAACTCTCGCGTGCACTTGGTGTGACTCTCTGCTGCTCTCTTCGACTTGCCTCGATCTGTCCATCTCGTTGCGCTCGCGCTCATCCCTTCCCTCTCGCTCGCTTCACGGCACAAACAGAAAATGTCGGCCGTCCAGTGCTTCGGCAAGAAGAAGACTGCCACCGCAGTGGCCCACGTTACCCCCGGCCGCGGCCTCGTCCGCCTTAACGGCTCCCCCATCTCGCTTGTCGAGCCGTGAGTTTGGATAGGACGGGAGGATGGAGGATCTCGGCTGGGAGGGGAGGATGGAGAGGCAGGCATTTGAGTGTCGATGGGGAGAGAGTCTTCGTCTTGGGTGGAGGGCTGGCGATGCGTCTGCGTCTACGTCTACGCCGTGCCCTCCCGCAGCGAATGCCCCTCTCAACGCGACTCACCTCTGCGCAAATCCCGTCACGCCCGCCGAGATCCACGAAAGCCCCACCCAATTTTCACCACTGACCCCAGCTCCCTCCTCCGCTACAAGGTGTACGAGCCCGTCCTGGTCGTCGGCTCGGACAAGCTTGCCAACCTCGACATCCGTCTCCGCGTCAAGGGTGGTGGCCACGTGTCCCAGCTGTACGCCATTCGCCAGGCGATCGCCAAGGGCATTGTCGCGTTCTACGCCAAGAACGAGGACGCCGCGTCCGCGCTCGAGCTCAAGAAGACTCTGATCGCCTACGACCGTACCCTCCTCGTTGCCGACCCCCGCCGCGCCGAGCCCAAGAAGTTTGGTGGTCGCGGTGCCCGTGCTCGCCGCCAGAAGTCGTACCGTTAATCGTCTCTGTGTGGGACGCTGCCTTGCTGGCTGCCCTGCTGCTCTCAGAGGTCGCGACAGGGTGCGGAGAGGCAGCGGGTGTGTGCAGCATTGGGGTATGTATATCATGACCTTTCTGAGATTGGAGTGTGGTCAGTGGATTCGCTTGGTCGTGTTCGCTGTGCTTGGCCGAGTTACCTTGTCGTGTAGTGCTGTAGCCCCGTCCATCACCCCCATCACCCCCGTCACCGTCCGTCCCGCCCCGCTCTCCGTCCCGCTCGCGTCGGGGGTGTGCTCTGAGAACAATGCGCGCCGACGCGTCGGAATGCGAGTGATTTTGTGTTCAGACGGATTCAGGGCATCAACAACATCTTGTTGTTCTTGCTGATCCCAACAATGCCCATCATCCTATAAAGACGACGGCAACGTCGTCTTTGCTCTTCCTCTTCCCCCCATCACCCTCTCCTCCCCATCGCCCGCACTACTAGGGCACCAGCACGCTCCTCGTCCCGATCCAACACGCCTCCAAGCTGTCCTCCAACCATCACTCCGCGCCCAGCAGGCCATCCGCGCCGCAAGACCATCAACGCTTGCGAGCAGAGTATACTGGCCCCTACAGGTCCTTCACCTGGTCATCCGTCTTGACGCCTGATCGCCCGCGACAGCAGCAGCCATCCAACCACTTTCTCCATCCGCCGCCCATCCGCGACGTTCGCGACATGCCGCCCCGTCGCGCCGCTGACGGCTTTGGCATGCGCACAACACGCTCCCGTTCACGGCTGCCAGACGAGAGGTGAGTCGCGTGCTCGGCATCACCAGGCGCAAGGGTGATGGCTGTGACGATGCTTTGTTTTGACGCTGACGCTGTGTTCCGCCTCCGCCCACGCCCTGCTCCGCCCTCCGTCCAGCAGCTCGTCCAGCTCGTTCAACAACAGCCAGCTGATGACGGGGACGTCTGTCAAGTGAGTACTACACCTTGTTTACACCGCCAACGGCATCGTTACTGACCACAGTGTATCCAACGCCTTTGCCGCTGCGCGCGGCGCAACCCATCAGCCACCCGCTCAGCGTAACGCGCAGCGCTCGCCATTCGCGCCCGCCTACGCGCCTCTCCCCCGCGACGATCTCCCCATCGCCTCGTCATCACGCCTCTCCCCCGTCCCCTCAGCGCCCAGCCGCGCGAGCCGCACGCCCGGCACCCAAGACGGTGTCACGTATTATCTGTCCGAGCCTCGCCGCGACGAGCACTCCTACGACACCTCCCAGGACAACACGCGCTCGACGAACAACTCCATGGACAACTCTGGCGAGACCGCCCACTACGAAGCGCTGGAGGCGGGCGTCCAGAAGCAGTTGCGACGCCAGGAGAAGGAGCGCCGCCGCTCGAATCGTCGTCACGATGACGGCGAGGCGTACCGTCCCAACATGGACGACTCGTCCGATTCTGAGAACGGCGACAACAGCCTTGACAGGGGCGTCGCGGCCAACGGCGTAAAGACACGCCGCGGCAAGGCGCGCGCCGAGCAGCCCGTTGTGCAGCCGTCACATCCTCGCCAGTCCGCCGCGCCCGCGCCAATGGACGCCCGCAAGCGCCAGCCTCGCGCGTCGACCGCCGCTGCTGGCGACGAGGGCGTTGAGCCCGAGACCGACGCGGGCTCTGCTCACGACGAGCCTCAGCACGCCACCAACGGCACCCCGCAGGCGTGGGCTCAGAACCACTACCAAGTCAGCCCCGCGCCTGATCGCTTCTATGGACACCCAATGCACGCCCCGGAGCCGTCCCTCAAGGACCAACTACGGGATGAGTGGCGCCGCGCTGGCCCTCGCCTCAAGGCCGTCCCTCCCGCGAGCTGGGCTTTCCTGGTTCTGCTCTTTGGTCTCTGGTGGGGACTGAAGCACTGGCGGTCTCCGACGTCAGTTGGCGTCCCCCCCGTCTCCGAGCCCGCGATCCCGATGGAGAGCTTTGTCGAGCTGACCGAGCGGCTGGCCCAGATGGAGAAGGCATACGCCGACCTGTCCGCGTCTGCTGGTCGTCGCGACGACGGCGTCGTCCTCGACCGCCTCACGGCCGACTCGGTCCACGAGCGCGTGGACGAGATCCACACGGTCGTGTCAAACCAAAACTACCGCATCGACTCTGTGGAGCGCAACGCCCAGGCTGGCATAAACAGCCTTCGCTCAGACTACACCGGCCTCAAGGGCGAGGTCCGCGACCTCAACTACCGCCAGGGACAGACTGAGACGCGCGTCGACTTTGTCGTCCGCGAGGTCGACGGCATCAAGATGCGCCTCGGCGTCGTCGAGGACAAGGTCCAGCAGGCGCTCGACGAGGGCCGCTTGTTCGAGGCCTTCGAAAAGTTTCTCCCCGCCAACATGCCGTTCATCGTCAAGACCTACAAGGGCAAGTACGAGATTGACCCGCGGACGTGGGTGGGCCTGAAGAACATTTTTGTCGGCAAGGGCGAGGTCGAGACGGTTGTCCGGGAGGTGATCAACTCGCGCGCCATCCCGACATCCAAGCAGCCGTGGCGCATTCAGGACCACGAGGAGCAGGTCCTCCCGTGGCTCGCGCAGCTGGTCTACCAGGGCCGCTGGGACGGCATGGTGCCGCGCAAGGAGTTTATGAAGCTCATCGAGGAGGCAGTCGGCACGCTGCGCGAGGAGCTGCGCGAGCTCAAGGACGAGCCCCGCCGCAAGGTCAGCATGGTGACCATTACCGACGGCAAGGGGAACGACTTGACAAACGAGGTCCAAGCGCTTGTCGACGCGGCGCTGCTCAAGTACTCCAAGGACGTGATTGCCAAGAAGGACTTTGCGCTGCACTCGCTCGGCGCGCGGGCAGTGCAGGAGCTCACGTCGCCGTCTCTCGGCATCCCCATCACCACCAAGGGATGGCGCTGGTTCACACAGCAGGAGCAGCTCGAGGGCCGCCCGCCGAACACGGCGCTCATCCCGGACGTGTCGCCAGGTATCTGCTGGGCATTCAAGGGGCGCACGGGGACGATTGGTATCAACCTCGCCCGTCCGCGGGTACTCGTGCGGCACATTACGCTGGAGCATGTCGCCAAGGAGCTCGCGCTCGACGTGGGCACGGCGCCCATGTCGGTTGAAGTTGTGAGTCCTCCACGGTCCGCAGACGCTGACAACAGTACGGCTTTACGCTGCCCGAGGACTTGCAGCGCGCGAAGACGTATCTCGACGAGCGTCCGCAGGAGTGAGTCGCTTGTTTCCCCTCGTACTGACAACAGCGACTGCAGCGAGACGCAGACGGCCGAGCGTCTCCTCCTGACGCGGTTCACATACGACGCCGATTCGCCGTTCCCCGTGCAGACCTTCCCGGTAGCAGCGCACCTGGTCGATGCGCGCATCCCGTTCGGCCTGCTGCTCGTCAAGGTGCTCTCGAACCACGGTGCGGCGCACACGTGCATCTACCGCATCCGCGTGCATGGCGAGGACATGGACCCGCCTACGCCGACGACGTGGGAAGCGGCTCAGATGTAGGGTGGGGTGAGTTCGGGCTGGGGGATGAGGCGGCTGAGCGACGAGACGTCGCCGCCGCCAGGTGGTAGTGATCCTGGGCGCAGTCGACTGGCTGTTTTGCTATGCATGTGCATTTTTGCTGCTGGAGTCGAGGTAGAGCAGATAATTGAGAGTAAAGACCGGAAATGAGTATGATGTACGGGCATGGATGCACTTTGCAGCATGCTCATGGCCACTGTTAGTGCTGCGCGGACCGACCGCATGAGCACAGTCTCACAGTCTCAGCTTGTGCTACAGCTTCATTCAGACATGTGCCCGTGAGCGGGCTCACAATACCTCTCAAGAAAGGACGAAGTGGCACGGCAAGTGATTGGCAGAAACTGAGCGCGTAGCCAAAAGACATGCTCGGCGTCAATAAAAGCGAGTATGCTGCTGTTTTCTCAGCGACCTCTGTAGCTCGGTGCGCGTCTGCAAGATATGCAACTGGCCTACGGGCGCGACAGGCGAAGGACACAAGTATCACGGTAAAGGATGGAAACTCACGTTCTCTCCACTAAGAAAATGGTGGTGTTTACCTTTTGCATGCCAGTTTTTCTGCAGGGCCTACCGAGTTTGGGCTACTTTTCCTGCGCCCCCGTAATTCTGTCGCTACGATGAGGGATATCCATGACTTTTGATCGTGGTGTGGCGTGTCCGAGCCCGGATCCAGCGTTCCTTGGACGCTTGTATGCCACGGTCCAGAATCGTGTTTCTTGGAGTCGGGTTGATAGTGGGATTTCTCCACTTCTGAGCGTGGGCGCCTCGTGCCCGCCCGTCGCGATCAACGAGCCCAAGCTGGCTCTCTGGCCAGGATCTATCTCGCTTAATTCAAGTTGGTCGGCTGCAAGAATGCTCTTTCCGAGTCCGTCCAGTCCCTTCCTTCCCGACGATCCTCCTTCCCGAGGTTCGCAGCCGCGTTCCCCGCTCTCCGTGATGATTCTTTGGAGCCGACTCGAACTTGTGTCTTGAGATTTCTTTTCAGTCAGACGGAAAAACTCGAGTTTCGTCTTGTCATTATTTTTGCCTTCTGGGATCTGGGCATGCTCGGTGTTTTTGCCATTCTACGTCTACGTCCCAGATATCGTCTTGGTGGCCAGTATGGGATCAGTCATTCAGCGTCTGGTCAGTCTCGGCCTTCAACTCTAACCACTTCCAAGTGATTGAAGGCAAGGGTTGGCCGCATATCCAGACCTTGCGCATCTTGTCAATCTCCTCAATTTTCAGTCTCTCCGCTCGCCAGTTCTCAGCCTCTCCAGTCTCTCCAGCCTCAGTCTTCAGTCACCGCGCATCGATTGTCCACATAAAACATACTATAATTCCCTTGCTCCCTAAGCCCGCGCCTTTCGCCTGCGCTGCGCGTCGCGCTCGGACGCAAGACGGATGGCCCAGGTAAGCTCGTACGTCTTGGTAGCGTCCTCGTAGCTGCTGAGAATGTGCGCGTCGGGCTTGCCCTCGACGGCGTCGATAAACTCGCTCATCTCGGAGAAGAACGGGTCGTCGTCCGTAAAGCTGTAGCGCTCGACGTGGTCGTCGCCGGGGCGGCGCACCGTGAGCATGGGCGCATTGTACGGGTCGATAAGCCGCATGTGGTACCCGTCCGCCCAGACCTCGAGCTCGCAGTCGTAGTTTGTGCCCTGCAGCGCGACCGTGTGCATAAAGCTGCCCACGGCGCCGTTGGTGTACTTCCACGTCGCGCCCGTGATGCGCGGGATGCGCTCAATCTCGGGGATGACGTTTTCGTCCACGGGAATCTTGGACAGCTTGCCCGGCGCCTCGTACCACTCGACACTGCGTGCCGAGACCGAGGCGTCCTCGACGTCGCCGCCAAAGTAGCGCGACAGGTCGCAAAAGTGCGTGCCCTGCTCGATCACGGGGCCCATGTCGCGCGACTTGTCCCACCACGCGGGCTTGTCGATGGACTCGTACGCGGCGGACTGGGTCAGGACTGCGAGTGGACCAACTCACGTAACGCGCGTTCGTCGCCATGACCGTCAGGTCGTTCTCGTGGATAATCTGCTTCATCTTTTGCACGCAGCGCAGGTAGCGCAGCATGTAGCCGACCGAGACAATGTTGTTGTTCTGGAGCAGCTGGTGCGACACGCGCGTGACCTCGTCTATCGGCGCGGTCGACACGGGCTTTTCGATAAAGTAGCCCACGCGCGGAAAGAGCTTCATGAGGTCGAGCTCGAGGTGGCGGCCCTTGCTGATGCCGCCGCGGAACGCGGGGGGAGTGCCGACAATGATCGCCCTGCGGTCAGCGGAAGGCAAGAGGCAGGGCAGGCCTCGCTGGCGCTCGGCCTCGACTCACTCGGGATCGACCTCGCCCGAGTTGCGCAGCGCGGCGTGGTACGCCTCGACATTCGGGTACACCTGCGTGTCCTCGTATGCGGGCTTGACGAACGAGTTGCACTTTTTCTCGAGCGCGGCCCGTGCGCGCTCCGTGTCGGGGTCAATCAGCGCGCGGACCTTGAGCCGCGGGCCGAGCTTGTGCTCGAGGCGGAACGAGTGGTTCCACGGGCCCTGTGCCGAGCCGAACATGATGTTCTGCGGTTAGTCACGGAGTTGCTGGGGACGTACGCCTGCGCCGACGAGGGCGACGGGAAAGTCCTTGCCGGGCTCGGGCTCGGGTGCGCTGGGGGGAGAGGGTGCGAGTGGATGTGTGTCGAGGCGCGAGTGTCAGCTGCTGTACGTGGGAGTCCGCCGATCTGAGAACACTGGGGCGAGTGCTTGGAGTCAAGGCGATCAGGCGATCACGGCTATCGTGCTCGTCGCAGGTGTCCCAGGCGGGTCACCAGCAGTCACCACCAGCGGCCAGTGGGCCAAGACCACCACCGGCAGTCTCACGGAATCTCCACTCACGTGTCCATCCGCACAGGCTGGTCGACATTGATCCCATGGTGCGCAATGTCGTCCGGGCCGCCATCAGACACAGGCTGGGACGGGCCGACGCTCCACGGCGACGACGTCGCAATGCCGCGGCCAGCGAGGGGGAAGCGCCGCGCCGCGCGCGCAAAGCGGAGGGCCGAGAGGGACATGGCTTTCGGTTTGGAGACGGAGAGGAGAGGAGAGGAGAGGAGAGGAGAGGAGAGGAGAGAGAAGAACAGAGGAATGTCTGGTGTTAGCTGGGTTTACTCGCTGCGCCGATGCTGCTCGCCGCCGCTGCTCGCTGCCCAACGCCGCGGGCGGAGCACCCCCGACGTCATCGGCGTCATTCCGCAGCATCTGGCGGAGACGCTGCGGGGAGGAAATTTGCGGGCTCGGCGTGCTGCCCTCTCGGCGCGCAACGCTCTCGGCGGTGCGGCCTCACTCACGGACGAGTACAAGGAGGGAGGAGGAGGACGGGGAAGAGGAGAACAGTAGTGGAATGGGTCGGCATATATTTGTCGCTTGCAGCTGACACGGGACAGGCCCAGATGTGGGGCGACCTCTCTTGCCGCCCAGTGCCGCACGCCGCAGCCGCAACTGCCGCAGGTGCCGCAACACATGCCCACGGCGCTCCCCCGAGATCCCCCTCGGCTCCCCCATCCAATTCTCAATATTTGCATAGCTAAAAGGGTAGACGGGGCTCAAGCCGTGCGGGGTATCCCGCGGCTGCCACATTCCGGCGGGGCAGCCCGTTCGTTAGCACTTACCTGTAGGGTGTCAGCGAGCGATTGATTGGTACAGTCGGGTCGGGATTGTCGCAGATGGTCGGCATCTAGAAGCTGACAGGGGGCAGCGAGCAAGCGAGGTGGACGGCGGCAGAAAATCGGCTTCTGCCGCAGTTACTGCCGCCGGCACTTTCCGCCACGGACTCTCATGCTGCTGGTCAGCGATGAATACGCTTAAACTCACCCTCGAGCTTGGTCTTCTTGGCCAGGGTCTCGTCCTCGGCTTCGTCCAGAGGACGCTTGGCGCCGGTCGGAGCGGCGTCCACCTCGTCCTCGAGGTCGATGCCCTCGTCGAGCGTCTCGCCCTCGCCCTCCTCATATTCACCCTCCTCTCCCTCCTCATATTCACCCTCCTCGTGCTCGTGCTCATCCTCGTACTCTCCCTCCTCACCCTCTTCGTGCTCGTCCTCATATTCGACGCCATCGGCGTACTCTTCCCCGTCGGCAGCCTCGTCACCAGCAATGGTGGACTCGAGCTCGTCCTCGTCTGGGGCGGGGGCAGGTGCAGCAGCATCTGCAGTCAGCTTGCGGAACCGGGTTCGAAACTCACCACCTGCCTCCGGCGGAGCATCAGCGAGCGAGCGAACCGCCGCCTCGCCGATCGAGTCGATGCCATACTCGTCATCGTCGTACTCGTCCTCGCCAGCGTCGGCAGGTGCGTCGGCGGCCTCTTGCTCTGCTCCTGCGGGGTGTTCTTCAGCCTCTACACTGTGTTCGTCGGCTCCTGCGGCGTGTTCCTCCTTCTCTGCGGCGTGCTCTTCTGCTTCTCCATCTTCGGCATGCACTCCGTCCTCGTGCTCTTCAGCCTTTTCCTCGACTCCCTCAGCCTCGGTGCCCTCTTTAGCGACAGCCTCTGCGTCCTCGCCGCCCTCGTACTCCTCCTCGTAGTCGACCTCTTCGTCGTACTCGCCCTCATATTCGCCCTCGCCCTCGTGCTCGGCGTACTCATCGGGGTAGTCCTCGGCATAGCCAGCTTCCTGGTCGTCCGCTGCGTCCGCAGGTGGCTCTGCAGGCTGTTCTGGGTGCTCAGCAGCGTGCGTTTCGGCATCCTCAGTGTGGTCCTCCGCATGCTCAGCGTGCTCGGTATGCTCAACGGCCTCCGCAGCGTCGACAGCTCCAGATTCAGTGTCCTCTGCGCCGTGCGAGTCGCCTGTAATTGTCACCGTAGCGCTCTGTAGGGCATCAGCGGAGGCGTCCACAGTCTCGCCTGTGGGCCCTTGTGGTTCTGGGGCGGTCTCGACGTGGTCGCCAGCGGCAGTCGTAAAGCTCTCCACGACGGGCCCTGGCGCTGGGGCGTCCTCGGCGGCGGCGTCGGTCGCACGCGCCTCGGCCTGAGGGTCGACAGCGTCCTCGGCTTCCTCGTACGCCTCGTACTCGCCCTCCTCTGCGTCCTCTGCGTCCTCGCCCTCGGCCGCGGCTTCAACGGCCTCCTCGGCGGTGACGCCTTCTGCCTCCGCCTGCTCTTCGTACTCCTCGCCCTCCTCATACACCTCCCCTTCACCCTCAGCTCCCTCGCCCTCAGCGCCCTCGCCCTCAGCGCCCTCGCCCTCAGCGCCCTCGCCCTCAGCGCCCTCGCCCTCAGCGCCCTCGCCCTCAGCGCCCTCGCCCTCCCCACCCTCCCCGCCCCCGTCCGCCAATCCCGTCGCCCCCCGACTCCGCTCCTCGGCCTCGACAGCCTCGACCTCGCGCCGAATAGCCTCGAAGCGCGTGACGAACCGGTGCGGCTCCCAGGACACAAACAGCTGCACAGGCGTCGGCAGCCCGCACCCCTCGTGCAGCGCCAGAATGTCCAGGAGCGTGACGTTGTGCAGATTAATGTCGTCCTAGAGGTCAGCACGGCCTCTCATCGACTCACAGCGCCCATGTGCAGATCCATCATCCGTTCCACCAGCACGAGCTCCTTGCCCTCCTCCCCTGCGCCTTCTTTCTCGAGCTCGTGCGCCAGATGCCGCAGGAGCACATCCAGGCTCTCGTCCGCCAGGTCCTCCCGGCCGCCGAGGTAGACGGGCAGCGTGGGCGGGACATCCTCGGCCTCGTCTGCCGACGGCGGGTGGAAGAGCGCGCGCGCGCCGAGAGTGGGGACGTGCAGGATGATGGGCGCCAGCGGCTCGAGGTCCGGTTCGTACTCTTCAATACCTTCGTTATGCTCTTGTTTCGTGCTTCCGTGTGCGCCTTCCAGTGATTGTGCTTCAGAGGTGCATGCGCCCGTGACGAGATCACCCTGCTCGGCATCCAGATCCAGATCCTCCCCGCCGACGGCGGACAGCATGGGCGTGCCCTCGAGCACGAGGGGCGAGTCGGGCGCAAGCGCGAGGACGGGAACGGACACTGACGCTGACGTGGCCGGCGCTGTCTCTGGGAGGTGCACGGGCTCGACCGCCTCGACTTGGAGCGTGGGCGCGAGCTCGACGTCGGCGTCGGCCAGAGCGGCGGTGCTGTCGTCGGGGACAATCTCGTCTGCGTCTTCGATGCCCGCCTCGATGCCCGTCTCGATCACTTCAGCGTCGATGACCTCCGGCTCGACCTCCGGCTCGACCTCCGGCTCGACCTCCGCCTCGATGACCTCAGCGTCGTCGCCACCCTCGGCGGCATCCATCTCTGCGTCCCCGTCGTCCAGATCCGCATCGTACATCGTCGCGTCCTCTGCTGCTGGGGTGTCCAGGTCCATCCTGGCCTTGGAAAGGGATGGCGGAAGTGTCGAGCTTCGCAAGCCGCGCGGCTGTCTGCGCACAACGTTCTGTGCGTGCTTTGAGAATAAGCCGTTCGCCTTCAGGCCCGTGCTTGCCAGCCACTGCGTTGATGCTGGTTTGGTTGATGGGAGAGTGGTGAATGGAGGCGAGTGGCCAATGCGGAATCTGGTGTGGCGGGGAATGTGGACTGATCTCCGCCTCTCACCGATATCGCCGCTACACAACAGCTATGCATACATCTACTTTTTGAACATGTTGATGAACCGCGCGGTGCACGAGTACGGGTGCCAGTCAAACGTGTCTGCCGGGTCGCACCAGCACTTTCCCCGAGTGTGCGCGGCGCCAGTGGGACAGTGCTGGAACGGCTCGTGACGGTATCCAATGTCGTCGAACCAGTGCAGCTTGTCTCTGGGCAGGAACAGCGCGGCCGCGATGGAATGCACGGGCGCATCGCCCCAGCGCTCATAGTAGAACCCGCCTAGGCTCTCGAGGTGCTCAAAGTATTTCGTGTACGCCTCGCCGCGCCAGAATCGCAGGTCGCCGATCTCAAAGTTGGACCAAAAGTGGCAGAGGTTGTATGACCGCCCCTGGTCGTCCGAGATGAAGGGGACAGAGTTGTCGGGTGCAATGTATTGCGGGTTCGCGTCGGTGAAGTCTGGTCAGCGCTGCGTGGCAAAAACCTACTTCTCGTGGCCTCCCACAGGCTCGGGATCGTCTCGAGATACTCGTACATCGAGAGCGTGAACCCGTACGTCTTGTCGTTGTCCTGCATGTACAGGAACGGGTCGTAGGTGATGTCGCAGAAGAAGCGCACCCCCGGCTCGACGCGCCAGTAGTAATCATAGTTCATGAGCAACGGGTGACGGTAGAAGAAGCCCGAGTTGAAGCGACACATGTTGCGGTACGGCACCGAGTGGCCGTAGATGACCTTTTTGCGGATCATGTCCATGCGCGACGCGCGCGCCTTGTCTTCGTCGATCCTGCGGTAAGCTGGGACGTCTGATCACTTACCAGTCCGGCTGGTTCCACTCCTTGGGGTCAATCTTGCCGTAAATGCACTTTGACGGGGTTATTGATTGGGTCCACTTTTTAAAGTCGTCGGAGAACTCGTTGTCGTTGAGAAAGACCCAGTCGTACTTTGCCCAAAAGTTGAAGCGGTCCTCCATTTGGCGCATGGAGCTGAGGATCTCGCCAAGATCCTGATTGCGGGCTGGCGTCAGCAGATCGAGACAGGGAAATCCACCCACCCAGGACCACAAAGGTTGCGTTTGCTCGTCTCCTCTCGTTCACGTCCTCGGTGTCCTTTGCCAACTTTAGGTCGTCGATGGAGGGTAGTTGTGGGGCCAGCGACGGGCTCGGTGGCCGACTACCGCTCCAGCTGCCCTCTGGTACGCCGCTGTTGCCGCCCCATGACAACCAGCCTGGGGCGGTCTTTTCTCGGTACGGGGCGTGAATGCTAAGTAGGAGGTGGAGGAAGATCTTGCGTCAGCGCCAGTGTGGGCAGGGCGCACAAGGAGGCCAACGGCGCCGCCGAGGTATCGCCACCTCGGGATGACCATTGTGGGGGTGGGTGGTGCTGGTGTCAGTGGCAGGCTTATGGGAGAGCGAGTGAGTCGCACGGACGTGGTTACCAGGCACTCGAGTCGTGGGAGACTGAGAGCAGGACTAGGAGGAGCAGGGAGTGGGAGGAGCACGTACCGGGTGGGGAGCACTAGAGCACTGGTCGACAGGCTCGTGCTGGTGTTGTACAAGGTGGAAATGCGGAACTGGGCAATGCCAAGCTGCGCGGAAGCGACTGCGGAGTGCAAAGTCGCGCGTGGCCACGTTGGCCGTAGAGTTGCTTTAGCTCCAGGCTCGCAACCAAGGTCGTATCTGTCGTGTCCGTGTGGCTCCTAGTTGGGGCAGCGCGTCGATTATGAGAGAGAGTCTGATGTTGAGGACTGGCGGCGAAAGTGGAGATGCAGCAATCTCGGCATGGAGATCGGATTGATAGGCCGCTCACGTGTAGATCCGAGCTCAGCACAATGAAACAGTTAGGCGCGCAGTCACCTGGAACGAAGCGCCCAGAGAAATAGGCGCCCAACCTCTGTTTGTTTACCCGCGTTGTCCATCGCTCATTCCTCAAGACACGGACCAGGCATGCATGCATGTCGCCGCCGGGTCCGTCTTGAGGCTCATCGATAGACCTCGACGACAGGCTGCTGCCGACAGACGAGCGAAACCAGAGTGCACAAGATTATGCGCGGACGGGTTCCTGTTGGTCTGGAGCGCGGAGACCTCGAGCAGCAACAGCTACTTGATCACGCGGAGTGCCTTGCTCCCCGCGTTCCGGTGCCATCTGGCTGTTGTTGAGAGACGGAGAGAAGCGGTGCAAGTGCTGGGTCTTGTTTGCGCATCGACTTTGAGCATGGACCTTGATCACCTCTGCCATGCCATGTCGCACAGACGGGCGATCGCGAGCTCATCGCGGCTCACGCCATCACTCTTTCTCCTCTCCATGTAGCCCGAGCATGCATACGAGCCCAGCAGCATGCATGGGTGTTTGGTGTTTACTGCCGTCACGCGCCGAGGGGCAAGGTGTCAGGGAAGGTCGTCTCTGCGTTTACGCGACTGGCTTTTTCCCAGGAACAAGTCGGGAGCAGCCAGGCGCGACTGATTAGTCGCGTGTTTGAGCCACCAGGCAAGGTAGCTAACACCACTTCTCCATCTCGACGTCCTCCACTGCATCCACCCACCGTCTCCTCCTCGACGTCCACGTCTCCTCCTACGCGCGGGCACCGTCTCATCGCACTCCACACTCTTTTGTCGTCGCTCCTTCCCTCCCTCTGGCCTCTTTCCCCGCGCCTTCCTCCCATCTTCCTCCCACCTTCCCCGGTCCACTTGACTTTGCCCACTCCACCCACTCACTCCACTCTCCCATCGCCCACTATCTTCCCCTCCGCGCTGGTCGAGTGACCGCCCCTATACCCACTACCCGCCTACGTATTCCATCCATCACCATCGCCGAAACCAAGCGTGAGTAAACGGTGGCGTCCGACGCAACCCCGGCGAAACCAACCCCCACTCCCTAACCACAGCCCATGCCACGCATCCCCTCCCGCGAGGAGCCCTACCACAGCGTGGCCAAGTGCAATCGCCACTGGAAGACCAAGCGCGAGTTTGTCACAAAGGCAGCAAACAAAGCATCCCATGTCGACGGCTCCCACTACCTCCTCGTCTGCGTCACCCCCAAGGGCAGCATTGAAGTACACGCCAGCGAGCACTTTCACGACGACACCAACCAGCAAAAAGTAGACGGTGTCATCAACTGGGACACCCTGCGGCGACGCGCCACCGCCATCCAGGCCAAGAACGAGGAGCGATGGACCGAGATTGAGCGCCAGGAGAAGCGCTTTGGCGTCGAGGGCGACGCAGACGACGACGACGACGACGACGACGATGTCGGCGACACGTCTCTAGAGTCCATTGTCAACCCCGATGGCTCCCAGGGAAGGATGACCCCGGCACCACTTGGCCAGCACGTATTTTCCGCCGCAAAAACCCCATCACGCCCAATCTCGAGTGTCACCGTCACCCCAGACACCCTCGACCACGAGTACTGTGCGCGCTTCGAGCACCTCGGCCAGAACGTCTGCGCCAACATTCTCAAGGCCTGGATCAAGGTCGTCGAGCCCAAGAAGCAGACAAAGTATCCCTACAAGGACAAGAAGGGCAACGAGGGCCGCCCACCGCCCTGGTGGCCCAAGGGCATGCGCCACGTCGAGCCCGACCACCTGCACAAGGACGAGAGGCCACGGTTGCTCGCCAGTATTATCCAACAGGCGAGCAGGCCGCGCTCCGAGGGCACCCCTACTACCTCCACTTCTCCCGACAACCGCGAGCTCACCATCAGCCGTCTCCACTTTGCCACCGCCGAGATCGGCTCGTCCATACCCCCGCGCCCGCACTACGAGCTCCGCCAGATCTACCTTATCGCCAAGGAGGTGCGCAAGGCAAACGAGGACCGGATGCGCGAGCTGCGCGCCCAGGGCATCAGGGACGTGCACGCCCTCTGGAGCGAGGTCACGGTTGACTTCTTCGAAAAGCCACCCAACTCGATGCCCGTCAAGCGCGCATACCCGTTTGCGCTCGACGAGTTTGACCCGTCGCGGATGGTGGCCAACAAGGAGAACATGGAGTACGACCGGCCGATGAAGCGCGGCAAGCACTCGCCGTCGCTGGACGTGCACCAGGTGCTCACGCCGTTGCAGTCGCACCAGAACGTCTACGCCGTGCAGCAGCAGTACAGTGTCGAGCAGCACCCGGCAGGCTACCAGAACTGGCAGGGCGTGCAGCCCGTCTCTGGGACGCCCCAGCCGACCTCGGCGCCGCCGACAGCCATGGCCAACCACAACCAGGCGTACTACCGTCCGTTCGTCGCCGACATGTCGCAGTACTCGTACAGCGGGGCGTACGGCCAGACGGGCGCGCAGTATCCCTCACAGTCGTACGGCTACCAGATCTACCAGGGCGCCGGCACGCCGACGCAGGGGACGTACCCTGCTCCGGCGACGCCGGGGTCGCAGGCGCAGCCCACGCCGTCGTACTCGGGCTACACCTACGACTCGGGGCAGGCGTTTGTGTCTGATCTGGGCTTAAGTGCATAGGCAGCAGCTGCGCGCAGTCTTTATCAGAATGCCCGCCTTCCCATACGTCCTCCTCGTCCTGCCCCTCCTTCCTCGCCAACGCTCGCGCTACCCGCCCACCACCTGGGCCGTTGTTTATACCTAATCCTGTGGCCATATTCGCATTCCCTTCCGCCACGCCCCCGCCGCCATCGCTTCTGCCCGGATACCCGCGCCCCCGGCGGGCGAGGGCAGCGCGTCGTAATGTATTTAGCTAGTCGCTGTTGATGCAGTGATGTGAATAACAGGAGCGGCTCGAGCGCTGCGAGAGTGAGCTGCGAGCGAGCGTTAGCGAGTATGGTCTGGGATGTGGACCGGGACAGTGAGTTGAGCGAGAGCTGGGCCCAGCGGCTTCCAGGCTGCCTGGTAGCTGCCTGAGCGAGTATGCCAAGGCAACTGAACTCTGCAGTCGAGCGTCCCAGCCCCTCACGCCGTCTGACCCTCGTAGCCAAGCAGACGATAGAGTTCACATACCACCAGCCACCGCAGAGTCACCCCAAGCGTGCACCAGTGACCTAGTCCGCGTCCCAATGCCAGCGACGCCATGATCCGGCAGCAAGCGCCAGCAGCAAGCTCAAGCCAGCAAGAGCTGCCGCAAGACCAGGCTGCGCTCGAGGCAGCCCCCAAGCGCCGTGCTGTGTTTACTCGACGCCGTAAAGCGGGCCAACCCTATCCTCGTGCTCGGGGAGATTCAGCCTGGGTTTAGGCATAAGATGCAGGGCAGGGGCAGGGGAAGCCTGGTGTGCGTGCAGCTGGTGTGCTGTCGAGGTGGACGCTGGGTAGCCCACTGCCGCTCGCCTTGAAGCTCGCTCGCGCTGCTGTCGTTGCTGCCGATGCTCGCCCCTCCGTCGCCGTTCGCCCCCTCCTCGCCGTCGCCCCATCCTCGCCGCCCGCTCACGCGCGCGCGATGACGCCGCTGCTGCGCGCCGATCAGTGGCGTCGTGGCCCGAGACAGCCCGCGGACGTCCCTGTCCCATAAACTCTCCAGATAACACCATCAACAGCCAGCAGTCGCGAGTGGGAGGCAAGACAGTGGGCTAGACTGGTGCAACAGCCATGCACCCGTCTTGCTGAGCTCACTGGTACCACCGCCGAGCCCGCTGTGCCACCTAGTGCCCCACTCACCTCCATGGCCTTCCCGCCGGCACGGCCCTGAATCCTGATTGTCACGAGAACATGGATCCCGTTGCTTGGAACAAATCCTCGAGGCTGGGCGGGAGGCGACTTGGTCTTGTACATTCGACTGCTGGTCTCTTGGTGCTTGATTCCTGGTCAAGGAGAAAGACAAAGCAAGATCGCAACGCTGATCACTGTGAGTCCAAGCGGACAGCGATCAAGAACCATCGAGGCTGACCGCAGTGCCGCCGCTCCAGCACTCTTACCCCCAGCCCGTCACCCGTCACAATGGCAGTGAGTACCCAGCAGTACCCACGACAACCACGGGCCCGAGCTGACGCCTCTCTCTCATCATTCACCTCTCGCAACTCGCGCAGCTCCGCGAACCGCGCCCGCAGAGTCTCCTCCCCGACACCCCGCCCCTCACTCCGCCCCAACACGGCTTCAAGGCCGGCTCGCCCGAGCAGCGCCTGAGCGAGCTCCCCGGCGCAAACAGCGGCACCATAGGCCTCGGGCTGGGGTACAACTACGCGCAGCGCAAGATGTCTGCACTCGACGAGCGCAAGGCCGCCCCGGGGTCCGCGGGTATCGCAAACCCCTACGCGCTGCAGGCGCGCACGCAGCTCGCGGCGCTCGTGCGCGTGCCCCGCCGCTTCCGCCCGGTCCTCCTGCTCGCGACGGCCCTAGCGGCCCTGGGGCTCATCCTGCTCACGCGGCGCGGCGCCGACCTCGCCCCGCTCGTCAAGCACCACCAGGCGGCGCCGCGGCATCGCGACGGGCTGGATCTCGAGGCCGTGCGTGGCGCGTCGCGCGCGATGCCAAAGCCCTTTGCGGCGGCACGCGGGGAGGCGATCACGTTCCAGACGCGCGAGGACGAGCTGCTCGCCTTGATCGGGTTCATGAACGCTGCGACGGGCAACATTCTGCCGGCGAGCATTGATCCGAGCCACCCGCTCGATCCCGCGCTCGTGGTCGGCTTTGACCCCAAGGCCGCCACGGCGGCCGACGACCTCGCGCTGCTCAAGGAGGAAGTCAACCTGCTCTATCCCCTCGTGCTCTTTGGACGCCTGCGCGACCCGCTGCACGCCGCCGTCATCGACGTGCTTGACAAGTGGGACATCCGCCCCGCCCCGCTCGTAGTGGACATTGACCAGCGGCGCGACTCTGAGCGGTTCATTCCTGTCCTTGAGCGACTGCTGGATACGGACGACTTTCCGCAGCTCGTCCTCCTCGGCCGCTCCATGGGGCACGGGCGCGACATTCTCGCGTACGACGAGGAGGAGCTCGTCGACCTCTTCAACGGCTCGGGCGCCGTTACTGTCCGCCCCAGGAAGGGCAAGGGCAAGAAGGCCAAGGGCCGCGGACGCGACCGGCACGACAAGATCCTCAAGCCCGACTTCCAGTTTGTCTAGGCTCGCAGATGTCGACCAAGTTGACCACGCCCCGCCGTGTTGTACATTCCCAAATCATACCATGATCATAGACTGCATGATGCACTGCATGTGACTGATTCCAGACGGGAGCGCTCTCGGCAGTGGACTTATCATCACGGCATCGCGCGACTGAACCTTGCGTCTGGCACTCGGTCACGCGAGCGTGACCGAGCTGGGACGGTGCTTCCTTCTATACATGTGGGTGTTCTATGGACAACAAACTCTTCGCCGACTCTAGGACGACCTTGTGGACAATACACAGCTCACGGCTGCGCGTCTAAATGTACATGCCCTGCGGCATCTGGCCCATCATCTGGGCAGGACCCATGGGCATGTGGCCGTGGTGCTGGGGCATGCCGTGGCCGTGCGACCCGTGGCCGCCGTGGCTGTGGCCGCCGCCGTGCGCGACGCCTTGGCCATGGCCGTGACCACCGTGGGCGCCGCCGCCGCCGCCGCCGCGGCCGTACCACGCCACTCCGCCGCCCGGGTTCAGGAAGCCCGCTTGCTGCATCTGCTGCATCTGCTGGCGGTGGTGCAGGGGCACGCGGTTGAAGTTTACGCCGCCGTGCGAGTTGGTCGGCATGAAGGGCAGGGGAGCGCGGGCGGGGAGGTCTTCTGGGTGTCAGCGCGCACTGCGAGCGAAGCGAGCAGAGGCTGTGTGGTGCTTCGGAGGGGGTTCGCTGTGCAGGAAATAGTGCGACGGCAGGTGCTTATGGATCGACCGCTCCAGCAGACACTCCCCAGCCAGCACGCCAGAGACTCACCATGCCCCGCGGGCCGGAATCCCATGCCGCCATTATCCTTGTCGTGCGTCGGGGGCGGCATGGGCGGCTTGCCATTGACATTCGTGCTCACACTGGTGTTGACGCGCTTGCCCTGAAAGTCGCTGCTGTCAGCCTCATTCGCCACGGACGCACTTTGCCTGGAACCACTTCATGAGCCGCATCATGCTCTGCGGGCTGTGGCAGTTGATGAACGCGATCCTGCAATCAGCGCCGCCGCGGTCAGGCCCACCCCTTGCTCTTGCCATTGCACTTGTGCTCAAGGAAGGTAATGTCCTTGTGCGTGAGCTGCACGCCCGCCTCGCGGGCCGCCTCGAGCAGGTGCGCGTCGGACGTGAACTGTGGTCAGAAGGAAGAGGGGAGATGTACCCAGTGCAGATCGGAGACTTGGAGCACGGTGCAGAGCGCACTCAGACCGGCAGTGTCCTTGGGCTTGTCCTCGAAGGTGTGCAGATACTGCTCGCCCTCCTTTGCCATGGCGTCGAGGTACTCGCGCGCAGCGTATGTCTTGGGGGCCTTGCTGGATGGCGCGGGCGCGGGCGTGAATGGCGGCGCGGTAGCTGAAAGCGACGACGCCGAGCTCTTGGCCGGCTGGTGTCAGTCGAGAGCTTGGACGATTAGCAGTACAGCTCGCGACTCACAGAGGGCGGCTCGGTCGGCGCGTTGCTCTCGGCCGGCAGGCTGACGGCCTTGGACGGCGGCGTCATGGGTTCGTCCTTGGTGTACACGGTCTGGGTGGCGAGGAAGGTGGCGCCGGCGGCGGAAATCAAAGTAAGGCGCGTCAGTGGAGGCAGCCAAACAGGACGGATCGACATACCAGCTGCATGCGCTCCGAGGGCATGGGCGACGAGGCCGACGTGCGCGACATCTTGATGTAAGGTGGAGGGGACAGTGGGAAGATGAGAAAGTGAGAGGAGTCAAGATAAATACGCGCCGGGGAAGGTCATACCACCATCCTCCACCCCGTGAGTACAGTACATGCATATGCTCACAACATCAGAGCGCCCCGCCGGCGCGGAACGCCTCAATCTCCTGCGCCGAGTATCCCATCTCGGCGAGCACCTCGTCCGTGTGCTGCCCCAAGTACGGCGGGGGGCGGTACATCTTGGGCTTCTGGCCGTCGTACATGACCGGCGCGGCCGCGAGCTTGATCCGCCCCGCGCGCGGGTGGTCGACCTCCTCCACCACCCCGCGCGCTTGGGCTTGCGGGTGCGCAAACGTCTGCGCAATGTTGTTGATCGGCGCGAACGGCAGGCTGCTGTCAGTCCGTCCTAATCCAGACTCACCCCTTGCCGGTCAACCTCTCCACCCACTCCTGCGTCGTGCGCGTCGCGAGCACGGCGTTGATCTTGGCAATCATCTCGTCGCGGTTCTGCACGCGCGCAGCGTTGGTCTGGAACCGCTCGTCCGTCGCCCACTCGGGCGTGTCAAATACCTCGGGCGAGCACAGGATCCTAAACTGCCCGTCGTTGCCTGCCGAGACCATGAGGTACGAGTCCTTGGTCGGAAAGACCTGGTACGGGACGATGGACGGGTGTGATGTGCCCCAGCGCGTCGCCTCCTGGCCTGCGATCAGGTAGTTGGACGCAATGTTCGCGAGCGAGGCGATCTGGGTCAGTTAGGCCGGGAGAGACACATACCTGCGACTCGAAGAGAGAACACTCCACCCGCGTGCCCTTGCCCGTCTTGCCGCGCTTGATGAGCGCGGCGAGCACGCCAGACGTCGCATAGTGTCCCGTCAGAATGTCCGTGACCGCCACGCCGACCTTGACGGGCGTCCCGCCCTTCTCGCCCGTAATGTGCATCATGCCCGCCTCGGCCTCGATGACCACGTCGTACCCCGGCGCTTGCGCGTATGGGCCAGTGGACCCATAGCCCGTGACGGAGCAGTAGATGAGGCGCGGGTTGAGCTTGCGCACCTGCTCCCAGCCAAGGCCAAACTTGTCCAGCTTGCCGGGTACGCTGGGGTCAGATCCTACTTCCAGTGACTCACTAGTTCTCCACGAGCACGTCCGCCTGCTCGATCAGCTTGTAGATGATCTTCTGCGCCTCCTTGCTCTTCAGGTTGAGCGTCACACTACATCAGCCCGCTCTCCACGCAGCTCACGATCGCTTGTTCCTGTTCGCGGCGAGAAAGTAGGCCGACTCGGGCGGGATCTCGGGTCGCGGCGCGCCGTCCTTGAGCGGCGCGTTGGGCGGGGCCCATGCGCGCGTGTCGTCTCCGCCCGGGGACTCGATCTGGGATCAGCCATGCTCCACTGCCCACTCACCTTGATCACGTCGGCTGAGCGCGAGATCAGCACCCACCCAAGGCAGCTCGGAACGACTCACCGCCGAGATCAGACTGCTGTCAGCTCTGGCACTGCACAGGACCCACCAGCATCATCGTGCTCGTCGGACCGGCCAGCACGCGCGTGAGGTCCACAACCTTGATGCCAGCCAACGGGCGGTCGTCGGCGTACGGCGCTGGCGCCGAGAAAGCGCGCACTGCGCTCAGGCGCACAACGCTGCTGGCTCTTGCGAGTGAGCGGAGAGCGAGCATGGTGAGTAGTGAGTAGCTGCGGGGTTCGGAAACGCAACTTGAGGTCTTATGACGGCCAACGCCGGGAGTTGGCGTCGACAAGCGAGCCACCATCTCTGGCGGCACTTGGCGGGATACCCGACAGCTCGCATATCGCCGCCTCTGTGTTCCGCCTGATCGTCGACCAAGATATGCTGCACTTCTGATCTTTACTGTCTATTCTAATCTCCACTCGCGCCGCAGCGCGGTCGCGAGCCGCTTGACGCCCTCGTCAATCTCCTCAGCTGTCGGCGTGGCGTAGCACACACGCATAAAGATCCTCCGCGCCTCCTCGTCGCGCGTCCACGTCTGTCCCGGCGCCTTGAAGTACAGCGACGGCGCGAGCAGGACCTTCTCCTCGATGCACGCCTTGAAGACGCGGTCGGAGATTTCCTCTGCTGACATTGATTCGAGCTCGGGGTGGGTCTCGCACTTGAGCCGCAGCCAGATGAACATGCCGCCCTGGCCTTCGGGCCACTCGCACGCGGCGCGCGGGAGATGGGCCTCGAACGCGCGGATGATCGTCAGGCAGCGCTCTTCGTAGATTTCTGCTGTGAGAGGTGAGATATAGTGTGGCGTACTGGAGATGTGCGGGAGGTAGCGCTGCTCGAAGCCTTCGTGCCCGCCCCAGGCGCGCAGGACCGCGGCGATCGCAGAGACTGAGAAGCCAGACGGGCATTGCTGATGTCAGCTGTAACAAACTCCTCGCAGCTTACCGTGCTCGACTCGCTGCGGTTCATCACGCGCGTGACAATCTCCTTTGGACCCGTGAGCCAGCCGCAGCGCGATCCCGGCGCGACAATCTTGGAGAACGAGTCGGCGCGCAACACGCGGCCGTCGACGTCAAGTGAGAGGAAGGACGGGGTGATTGGGAGGTCTGCGCCTTTCGGCCGCATTTGAAGGAAGCAGTCTGGTGTCAGCTCAGCAAGGAGTCTGGAACTAACAAGGGTCATCCTCGATGATGAGCAGACCGTGCGCGCGTGCCACGGCGTAGATTTCGTGCTTGCGCGCTTCGGGCATTGTGTACCCCGTCGGGTTGGAGCATGTCCTGCTGTCAGCAGTGGTCGATTTGCTTCCTAAGATGAGTTACCGATTGCGGTGACTACCACTAGACATGTGCAGCCTCCCAGAGATCCCAGGCGCTGCACCACGAGAGGTACCACACCCTTCCAGCAACTCCTACTCACGGCACCATGATGATAACCCTCGGTTTTCTCGATCCTCTCGCTTGCTCGTCCCACTGTGAGAGGATTTCGTCCATCGCGCCAGCGAGTGGGCCATCCTGGTCCATCGGGACGCCGACGCACGCGATGCCCTGTGACTTGGCGCCCTGCAGAACGCCGGGATACGCTACCATAAGGGTCCGCTTAGCTCTCAGACGCACCAAACTCTTCAGTCAACAGCGAGTCACCGCGCTCAAAGAGTGTGCGCAATAACCCGTCGATCGTGTCCGTGTTCCCGGCGGTGGAGAGGACCTGCCACCCATCGTTGGGAGGAGCGTGCACGCGCCGCACGTGCTCTGTTAAAAAGCGCACAAAGTACTCGGCGCCAAATGTTTTTCCGTACTGTAGCTCGCGCGCGAGGTCGGGTTGGAGTTCGTCCTTCCCAGGCTCATCATAGTCAGCGAGGGGGAGGAGCTGGTCCGGCGTCCGTGCTGATATCAGCTCAACCCCAAGCTGGCCCCACTCTCGTAGCCCGGCACAAACACGCTCTTCCCCGCAAACGGCACCGAGAGCGTCATGCCGTTCACAGGCCATGTCGAAGGGTGCGGATATCCGCCGCCGAACTGCGTCAGAACCAGGCTAGGAAGCGCGCACAGATATCATGCCCGGCATGTCAAAGTATGGCCGCAGCGCCTTGAGCTGGCTGCGCGCGCGGCCCTTGGCCTCGGCGCTGAGGTAGGCGTCGTAGTCTACTCGCACGGGCTCGTCAGTGGTCATGGTTAGTGGGTGGTGCTGACTACAACGCGGAGTTGCGCGATGGTGGTGGGCAGGATCACGTGATTCCGCCCACCCACTGCCGGCGGCATGGCTTCCACATGGGAGTTACATCACGTGATTCCGGACTTTCACAAGCTGCGGATACGCGGTTCTTTGCGGGTGTCCACTTCCGCTTCCATACTTCTCCGTTCACTTCAACGCACGCCATCTACTGAGCGCCGCCTTGGCCGTTCTGCGGCTGCTCGCCTGCTGCGTGACGAACATAGCCGACGGCGCCTTTGACGACGGTGTGACACCGACCGGGCCGAAGCCGAACGGCTCGGCAGCGATGCCGAGGCACGTAGCTGGAGCACCTCCCAGGTGCACCCATGCGGTTCACTCGTCACACTTCCCGTATCCAATCTCCTGGCCCGTTTCTCCGTACTTGCTCACTCCTCTGACGCTGTGGCTTCTGCTCACTCCCTGCAGTCCGACTCGAATGCCCGCCGGAGGATACCTCGGCGCTCAGAGCGGGGCGCATGGGTGAGGGTGGGCGTGCCGTAAGCGGCTGCTCAGGCTGCCAGGGCCGGGGAGTCCGAGAGCCACCTCGGGACCTGGTAGGGTTTAGGCGTTGTCGGGGACTAACTGGGTCGTCCGCTTCGGAGTGGCACCCAGTGCGGTCCGGAGGTTGGCATATGGTCAAGTATTGCATGATGCATGTGGAGCGCAATAATGTGGGGAGGAGCACGATGGGAGTGCGGGAGTACCGAGAGCGCTAAGAATAGTGCAGGTACGAGATGATTGCGGCGGTGTCGTGTGGGGAGCTCCCCTCGGGGCCACCGGGGGTGGTATGTGGCACCAGATATTCGGAGTGGTGAGCGCATTCGGAGTGGTGTGCGAACCAGAGGTAACGAGAGAAGAGCATCATGCGAGCACGGAGAGCGCAGAGAAGAGCGCTGCTGCATAGTGGTACGGATTACAGAACTCTAACGCGAGGCCCGTCCAACCCCGTTGGTCGTAATTGATACAGTGGGAGCACCGTCGCCGGCGCTCCTTTGTCGCACGGAGACGAGACGAAAAATCCCAGAGAAGATGGCGAACAAAAGTTATAGAGGCATTATACTATTATTACTGCCAGGAGCCAGAGGTCGACCGGTCTCCTTGCGGGGGGTACATGTGCGACAGAGCGGGGATGCTCGGGACCATGGGGCCAGGGGAGCGGCCGTGCGATGGAGGCGTGTAAGTAAACTCTGCACTCGGCGGTGTGGCGGTCACAGACTCGGGCGTGTAGGCGAACGCGGCTGTCGAGTCTTGGCTTGGGTAGAACGAGGGCCCGGACTGTGGGCGTACCTGCTGCTGGGTCTCATCGTCCGGGACGGCGAGATACTGCCAAGGGTGGCTGGACTGGAGGAGGGCGTCAATCTGTTCTGTCGGCGGGAGATCCGCAGCAGAGGTTGTGAAGCTCCTCTCTGGCGCTGGCTGCACAGACAGCGCTGGGGCGTGACGCGTCACCTCGTCCGCACTGTGTCGCCGAACCGGCGAGCTAGCGCCGGACGAGAGCTCCCTCAGAGGCTTTGAGGAGGAACTAGGCGTCGATATCGGGTACGGCTCCTTGGCCGGTGTGGCACTAGTGCCAGTGTTGACGCCCTCAGAGGTGCTCGCCGAGGATGCCCGGTTCGATTGCGTGACACTCTTGCTCCCTGCCGTCCGCGGCCGGGACGCAAACTCGCAGACGAAGCGCCTCTTGACACACCGATTACATGGGTTGCCACCAAAACACTGCTGTTAGCACATTCCATCACGCGTGTCTTAGACACATGGTAACGATAAGCTCCGGAGAGCTAGTGCCGAGACACTAGGTGCTTGTCTGCTCCGTTCCGGGATCACCTCTTTGAACTCACCCTTGCTTTGCGAATGCGGCACCGCTCACATGCTTGTGCAATGCGGGACCGCTTCTTGACCTCTGGGGCGGGCGGCTCCATGATGCTCCCCGGCATGTACCCGCCGTGGTGGCCGTGCACGCCGAACATGGGATGCGATGCAAAGTGGGACACGCCAGTGAAGCCGAGACCGGCATTGTGGCCCATGGGCGGCGCCCCAGGGTGCTGCGGCAGGTGGTGGTGGGGGTAGCCCATGGGTGTGGCGGTCGTGGGCATCATGGGCGAGTGACCGTAGTACGAGTTGACGGACGGGTGGCCTGGGATGGGGGAGAGGGCGAGCGACGAGGATGATGACCACCCTGGCACATGCTCGCTGCCTGGGGTGAGTGCGCCAGTGGACATTGGGTAGCCGTCCATGGCCACTGGGGGCGACGAGAATGGAGGTTGCTGGCCAGAGGGGAAGTGGCCGTAGGCGTATCGGTCGGGCTGGGGCGTGTAGTAGGGTTGCTGCTGCTGCGGCTGCCTGGGCTGGTACTCGAAGGACGGCAGCGCGCCGTGTGGGGCTACGGCGGCGGCCATGGTGTGCGATGGGCCGGAAAAGTAGTCGCCTCGAGGGGGAGGAGGGCGGGTAGGAGTGTCCGTGTTGGCGTCTGTCTCTGCGCTGTCGAGCGCAAACGGTGCTGGCGGTGTCGAGAACGGCTGATGAGCCATTACAGCGAGCCCGAGAGCAAGGGAGTGGGTGCGGGAGCGCCGATGACCCACGAGCTGGCGGCGTTGAAAGTAAGGTTGGCGACGAGTAAGGGAGGCAGGAACGTGTTGTGATCGAGACGTCAGCTGCCTTTGTCGAGTCCAAGGTGCACTGTTCTGTTCTGAAGAGACGGTGGGGTGTATGACGAAGAGCTCGAGGTTAATATAGCGCGCAGGATCTTCTGGAGTCTGCCATGAGGCTGCCCCGAAACTTCCTGGGCTGCCGGCCCGATCAAGGTATCATGTTGGATCAGGTGGCGTACGGGGGTGATACCAGCTGTGCCGCGCGAGCAGCTGTCCATTCAGGCCGAGGCGGTCCCCTGTGCAGTGCCAGCAACCCCTCGCGGTGTAGACTCGGTCGCGCCGGGAGAAGGGGACAAGGGGATAGAACACCTGACGTACTCCAGAGGGCTATCTCGAGGCTGCTCCCTGGCGCCGAGATGAGCTGGGAGCTGCTTACCTGCGAGAGAGTTGGGGAGCGATCCCTGTCAGCCCCTCTGGTGTCGCATGCATTCTCCGCCGCGCTCCGGGATGTCAGGTCAGTAGGTCAGCACCCAAGTCCAGGCTGCCGTCCTCGCCGTGCCGTATACGCTTCCGCACAGGGTTCGGATCGTCACGATCGACATGGCCCACTAACCATGTCATGCGCGCGAGCGGCTCCACGCTGGCCACTGGTTTGGTAGCTCCCCGCTGCGGTGCCATGCACGCTGCCTCTCCGCCCCGGAACTCGCCTGTAGCGACAAGCGACGGCTCAGCTGACTGCTGGCAACTCGACCACTAACGTGAGCGTCGTACGCGTTCCCGCGTCGCACGCGCTGCACGCCTGTTCCTGCTACCGTCAACACTACTGGGGTGCTGCACGTGCACAGCCCGTCCCACTCTGCTCATTGTGACTGCCCACCCAAGACCGCTGTCGCAGCCACCTATTCACAGCGTCACTCCCGGCGTATGCTTGTTGTGCTCTCCTGTCCCAGCAAGTCCCCGCAAGCTCGCCGCTGGTTCTTCTCTCACACCCACCCCACTCCTCCCTGCATTCAGGTCGACGGCGATCCTCACCTCGGCGGCACCGTCGATCATCGCAATCAAAGGCAGGAGTTGAGGATGCTGTACCGTACCTTGCGACACCTGGGGGAATGCGCCTGCGGTGGGCGGTGGGCTGCTCGCCTCGCCTGCTCCTCGACGTCGCACTCCCGCTGCTACCCCTATTCCAGAACGCCCGCTTCGGACGTTTCGGTGGACACGAGCTACGCAGGGCGAGCAGCGCTCGCTGGCCCCTCTGAGTAATTAGCTCTGCCTAGGAATGCGAGCATGCCATCAGAGCCAACGGGTTGAGACGTTCTCGGTGCTCATGGCGTGACAACCGCCCATGCTGTCGACCTCGCAACTCCCCTCGGCCGCGCCGACTAGGCGAGGCGGACACGGCGAGACCGACACGGCGAGCCGGGCCCGATACCTGAGGTCGCTGAACGCACTGCTGGCTCGCGTTACGGATGGGTTGGATTCCAACGGCAATAACGTTACACCAGGGAGGACGTCGCACGTCGCTCGGCGACGACCCCGGCATGGTCACTCGTGGTCCAAGTCTCACAAACAGCCGTTCCGAGGTAGTGGTGCCTCGGCTCTTTAGGTTTGGGGTTTGCAAGGGGTATCTTTCCCCCGACACATGCACAGGTCGTCTCAAGTCGCACTGCTCGTTACAGCGAGCGATGCAGCGAGCAGTGCATTGCATGTTAGAGCTTGTTAGAGCTTGTTTGAGCGACACTGCATGTTGCAGATGGGCGCTATAGACGTTGACCATAGGCGGGTTCGGTTGGCATGTTTGGGCCACGGACCAACACGGACTGGCGAGCGCTACGCACGCTCAGCTTGAGCTCGTCTGCCCAATGACAGACCCCCGAGCTTCTTGACCCGAATGCCAAACACACCTCAACGATCCAGCAGAGTGTGCGGAATGGCAAACGCTCATGCCGAGGTACGCTGGTTACTCGCGTTTGATCTGCGTCGCGTTCTTCCCGCGTCCCACAGGCTGGTAGCCTGGACCGGCCTTCCGGTCTGGTATTGCCTTCCATCCGCCGTTTCATTAACTCGGAACGGCGGACGACTCCCAAAGCAGACGCCGGTCTCGTTCAAACGCCGTTATCAGTCGCCGTCATCAGAAATCAGTCGCCGGCTGGAATTATCCTAGATCTCATCGGTGATGCTCTGTGGTGAGTGCGAGATGGACGCGTCCCGTTGAGAGCAGTGTGATGCTGTGGCTGGCGCTTTAAGGGTGGTAGACTTGCTGGTTGGGCGCGCGTTCACCAGTCCTGCGTCAACCGAGCGAAATGGACTCCTCTGCGGACGCCTGCGGACGCCTCTGCGGTGACGTAGGCTTTGCCATCGCCATTGGCAGTGTGGGTCATGCGCGGGCCCATTGGAGACGCACCCTCGAGCACGGCGCGCAACTCTGTGGAGAGACTTGCCTTTGAGCCCTCTGTGGCATTCAGCAGCGGCACCAGGTCCTCGCTGCGATGCTTCCCAGCGCTCCGGACAAGCGCGAAACCTTCGAGGCCTCACGGGTTTGCTGCTCAAGACGTGAGTGGTCTTGGGCCAATTGTTCAGACGAATTAACAGGATCCGCGAGCCCTCTACGTCCAACGACACCGTCATCGCCCATCTGGACATCAGATCTGTGCCGGAAGGGCAGGGCAGCCCCAGAGCGCTCTTCAAAGGATCCTCCGCCCGAAGCACAATTGTCAGCGAATGGGCCAATCTGGAAGGATTAAAGTCGGCGCTCAACGTTCGAGGGATCAACAATTCCAAACCAACTACACGGACGCGCCATGCGCATATCCTCGAGGCTGGACGGCGGCAAGGCGTCCTCGCCGTCTGTGAGGCTTGATCAAGGTTGTTTGTGGCAGATAACCATTCCCTGCACTCTACGCGGCACGGTGTAGATTCTCAAAGTTCAGCCCCCTTCCATCGGTGTGCGATAAAAGAGACAACCTCTCGCCACCTGCGCCTCATGCTCGCTGCTCGACAGCCCGGTTGGGTTCGCTTTCCAGATGGTTCTGTATATTCTGGCGGCCATCTCGAAGGACATGGCAGTCTTCGTACACTTCGGGATCAGATATCAGCAAGGCGTAATGTTCCACCGCAGCATTACTCTTTAGCTTCCGCCTTCCTCTGTCACCTCTGGACGCCGCCAGCGTCTCTGGGCACGGTCCAGCGCCCCCGGGCACGGTCTTGACTCCACCACTTGTAGCCATCCACAGCGCCAGAGTTCAGTTCCGAATGCGGCGAAGCATGTCTCACACGGAGACATACGACGTCAACCGCCACACTGGACCCACTTTTCCGTCGTAGCACGACGCCGCCTACGACGCCCAACTCGCCGCATTCCACTGTCCATTCCTGCGATTCCGAACAAGTCAGAGTGGAAAACGGCCACTTGGTGTCAGTTGGGTTTCGCTCCACTGTGGAGCCTGTGATCGCTGGTACTTGTGGAGCCCGAGTCGGCATCGAGAGCCGAGTCGGCTGCCGGCGCCGAACAGGAGTTTCAGAAGCGAGCAGAACGAGGTCGCCGTGCAGGGCCGATCGCGCACTTCCGCGCTGTCTGGAACTGTCGTTTGCCCACCGGCTGCCAGACCGAGGACTGCGACGCTGGTGGGCTGGGCGGGCATTTGTTGCGTTTCTGTTGGAGTTTTGTGCTGCCTCGAGGCCGTTAGTTGAGAGGATGAAGGAGTTAGACAATGGGATGTGGAGTGGCTGTGAGGTCGCACACCTCGACACTGGCGGAGCGAAGATCCTCCGACCACACGACGAGCCTCAGTCTCACTGGCATGTCGATACATCAAGTGCCCTCTAAGTACAAGCCTGCGAGAGCCGCCTAACGGGCTCCCGGCCCCACACAACAGCCTCTTGCCGCCGGCCCTCACGCTCAAGCCTGTGCTGCAGGTGAGCAGTGCTCAACTGCACCTCGAGGGCCGTCCGCATTGCGCGGCGGCGCGGCCAACCGTACCCCACACCAGGGATGTGGACTGGCTCACCTTCCAGCGTGCGCTCCTCGACGGGCGGATAACGCGGCAGGGGCGGAACGGGGATCCTCATCGGGCGTTCATACGGGATCGGGGCGGGCGCTGTAACGACCGAAAGACTGGGCTCCATCCCCACCTGGGCCATCGCCGCGGGCGAGGTGGATTTCCCGCGGCGCCAGTGGCGCGGTGGGGCCAGCATGGCCGGGTTGATCGGACTCGTCTTGGGCGGCTTGGAGGGAGTGTCGGGCTGGGCCAACGCCTTGGCCGTCCGTGTCGCTGTGGCCTTGGTCGGCGTCGCCTTGCTGGGCGCGGCCTTCGTCGGGGTCGTCTTGACTGCAAACTTCGCCGCGAACCTGGCAGCCTTGGAGGTCTTGGACGGCGAAGTTGTTGGTGACGTCTCGGGGGATACTGGGGCCTCGATCTCGCTGCTCGCCGCAGAGCTCACAATTGACTCGGCGGGTGTGGGCTTCGTCTTGGTCTCCTTCTTCTTCCAGAACATGGCGCCTTTGAAGATCTTCCTGCAGAGCCCGACGAAGCCCTTCGGCTTGCTTTCCTTCAGGTCAAGAGGCGACGGCACGAGAGTGGGCAGCTGGGCAATAGGCTCGGCCTCGAGGCTCTCAGTCTCGTCGCTCCCACTGCGCTCGCCATCACGGCTGATCGCAGGCTGCACTCGTGCGAGAATACCCTGCCGCAACTCTGCAGCCTTCAGACGCATCACCGCCGCCTGCTCCGCAGGCGGCATGTCGGCCGTCTCCGCCACGACATCCGCAACCCACGCGGCCAGCTGCGCCTGCTCGGCGCTCACGGGCTTGGCGGGCGTGGGGGGCGTAATCTTGATCGTGACCTCGGGGAAGGAGGGGTTCTCCTCGAGCGGAATCGACACCCTGTGCGTGGGCGAGCGCGGCGGCGTGGGCGCCGCCGTCGGCCGGTCCTTGTGCCACCACGGCCGCTGGTCCAGCATGCTCGGTGTGGCGGTCTGCGCCGAGGTGCTGGTCTCGTAGCCTGCCGTGGGGTCGAAGAAGGCGTCGCTGTCGTAGCTGCCATTGGGAGTTGGGCAACCCCTGGCATTGTCGTTGGACGAACAGTCCGAGAGAGTTGGGGAGGGGAGCGAGCTGGGCCAGACGCACGAGTACGCACCGGCCGAGAATGACGAGTAGGACGAGAGGGAGGAAGAGGAGCGCGTCGAGCTGGAAGCAGAGCCGGACTCGGAGGACGAGAGCTCGGTAATGAATGCGCTGCGCGCTGGGGAACCCGCTTGGACCCTAGCGATGGGGACGAATACAAGCGGCTCGGGGGCCGGGCGACGAGAGCTGCGCGGGGGCCGGGCTGGAGGAGTGTACGCGCTGGGGACCTCATCTTGTGCGAAAGGTGAACGGCGGCGGCGAGCAGAGTTACCCAGCTCTTCGAGGTAGGCGTAGTCTGGCTCGGGCGTCTCTTCTTCTGGGAGGAGTTCCTCTGTCGCGTCCTCTTCAGCTGTAGCTGGGGACTGCATCGGCTCTGCGTGGACTGGCTTCCACAGCACTAGCGCCTGCGACACTGGCTCGGACAGGACTGGCTCTGGCTGAGCACACGCCGCTGACGGAGTGAACTCGGTCGTCTTGAGGACCGGGATGGGCGTGTTGAGATCCAGCTCGTCCTCGTCCTCATCCTCCGCGTCGTCCACATGGTCCCCATCCCAGTCCGTCACTGGGCTAGTCACCTCCTGGCTAGTCATCACATGGAGGGCCTCCGCCTCCTCCTCCTCCTCATCCTCCTCGCTCACAGCCTCAAGCCGTGTGCCCATAAACTCCCGCCACTCTTGAGGCATAGGAGGCAGCGTTCCTGGCTCCCACTCGTCGTTCTTGAACACGGGTACATCCTCAGTAGGGGAGAAGGGCCGGTCGCGCTCTGGCACGGTACGGCGAGGTTGAGGACGTACCAGCTCAAACTCAATCTCGCCGTCCTCGTCCACCAGCGTGAGTTTGCCGTTTTCGTCGAAGCCTATTTCGACCGAGTCGTCGAGCTCGTCCCACGAGACGACTGAGCGGCGTGAGGGGGTCGAGTTGGTCGTCGATGCAGGTGACGGGGCGGAGCTATCTGGAGTCGAGGCCCGGGCTGGCGTTAGCAATGCCTGATGGGAGAAGGCGACTTACAGTTTGCTCGCTGGACCGTCTCGGAATGTGATCCAGGCATGTTGGAAAGGAGTGTGGGGTGTGATTCTAGTCAGAGAGCGAGCCAGAGAGCGAGACGAGGGATGGAAGACGGGAGGATGGGCGCCGTAGGGGGGAGGCGCAGTGGCGCGAGAGGTTGAAGAATGAGCAGCTCGCTCGCTCTCGTCGACATCTTATAGTAAGAGAACAATGGCGAGCAAACATGCACACAGTGATGGATGGCGAGGACGTGTGATGGAGACGGCGCCCGATAGCCTCGGACGCGCTTTGTTCAGTGTGTGATGGCATCAGTATACATGCCAACCCAATGCAGCGCACCAAGGGCAGCGCAGACTGCAACAGTGATGGTGATGGAGGCAGTGTAACTGATTAGCATTGTTCGTCAGCAACCACCCCCTTTCCTGCATAACCATGCGCATCCATGCTAGCTCAGCCCGAGCATGACCCCGTCGTCGCCGAGCTCGACGCGCTCGACACGCTCAGCCATCTCGGCATCGAGTGTCTCCCTCGCGTGCTCCTTGGCCATGAGGGATCGCTCGCGAATGGCCTCAGCCTCCCTCTCCGCCTCGCGTTCCGCGCGTGTCCGGCGCCCGCGCGCCGGCACGCCAGCATACTTGTCCCGCATGCGCTCGTACTTCTGCCGCTGCTCGCGGCTGACACTCGGCCTCGTCTTCTGCGCCGCGTTGAGGAAGTGCTGCACGTCGACATTCACGCCGCCCATCGTCAGACCCTCCATGCCCTGGACGCCTGGTGCACCGTCCGAGTCGTTCTCGAATGCGCCCATACGTTCCAGGGCTCCCCTGAGAGCCAGAGAGGCCGCCTCACGGACAAGTGCGGCAATGTCTGCACCGCTGAACCCGTCGCACGCGTCCGAGGTGACGATCGCGGCAATGCCCGCCATGTCCGCCTCGGCGATGGGCGTGCGCTTTGTGTGCGTGCGCAAGATCTCCAGTCGCTCGGGCGGGGAGGGGAGGTCGACGTAGAGAAGCTTGTCCAGTCGCCCTGGACGGACCATTGCGGGGTCGATCATGTCGGGCCGGTTGGTCGCGCCGATAACGTAGACTGCTTTACGCGTATCCAGGCCGTCGAGCTCGGTGAGGAGCGTATTAACAACGCGTGCAGAGGATTCGGACTGAGGTCAGCTGACCCAGGCAATCGAGAAAGCTCACCATGGAGTCATCACGGCGTGGGACCAAAGCATCCAGTTCGTCGAAGAAGATGACACACGGAGATGAGGCACGGGCACGGGCGAATACCTGGCGGACCGCGCGCTCGCTCTCACCAACGTACTGGTTGTCAGCTGAATCAACACCTCACAGCTCACCTTGTTGAGCAGCTCTGGGCCCTTGACACTGATAAAGTTGCACCGACTCTCGCTTGCCACAGCCTTGGCAAGCAAAGTCTTACCACAACCAGGCGGGCCCCAGAGGAGGACACCAGACGGCCCCTCGATACCGACGATGGTGAACATTTCTGGGTGTCGGATCGGCTGGACGACAGCCATGTGCAGCTCGTCACGGACGTTTCCGAGGGCGCCGATATCCGCCCAGGTGACATCCGGTACGGTCGCAAAGCCCTCGCGCTTCGCACTCGGCTGCACCGTTTTGAGCGCTGCAGAGAAGTCATCTGGCACGAGGGTGAGGTTTGCCAGCTGCTCTGGCATGAGGGGATGGGGGTGGGAGGCGAGGAAGCGAGCGATCGGCGTCTGCATGACGTTCTCCGGGAGGTTGGACAGCGGGCCGTCCTCGGGAATGACAAACTGCTGGTCCTCTGGCAGCGTCGCGGACATGTGCTCAAAGATGCGCTTCACGGCGACGACGCCAGCCTCAGTCGTGAGGGCAGTCAGGTCTGCGCCGACATAGCCAGGAGTCGCCAAGGCGAGCCACCGGATGTCAACATCGCCAGAGAGTGACAGCTGTGCGCAGAGCACCTTCAGGATTCTGATGTCAGCTGGAAAACGCGCGGGAGCTCACTCCTCACGGCCCTCGACGGTCGGCACGCCCATCTCAATCTCATGGTCGAAGCGCCCTGCTCGCCTCAGTGCTGGGTCCAGCGAGTCTGGCCGGTTCGTAGCTCCGATCATGACCACAGGCTTGTCGCTTGCAGCCAGGTCGTCCATGCAAGTCAGAAGCTGAGCAACGATACGGCGCTCCATCTCGCGCTGCGCCGTCTCTCGCTTCGGCGTGATTGCATCGACCTCGTCCAGGAAGAGCAGGCATGGTGCGTTCTTCTGCATGGTCAGCTTGTGCGCTGTCTTGTACCCACCTTCGCCTCGTCAAAGTGCTCTCTCAAGGCTCGCTCACTCTCCCCGCTCATCCCCGAGACGATACTCGGTGCGCTGACCGTGATGAACGGCAAACCGAGGTCGCCCGCAAGGCATCGGACGAGCTGCGTCTTGCCGCCACCGGGTACGCCATGCAGCAGCACACCCCTCGGTCTCGGGACACCAGTATGCGTGTAGATCTCGGGATGTAACAGCGGCAGCGCGACGATCTCGAGCAGCTGCGTGATCTGCTTACCCAGCCCGCCGAGCTGGGACAGGCGGGCGTCGGGCGGTGCGTACTTGTCTTTGGCGTCGGGGTTGTTCTCTCTCCGCGGGCGCTTCTTCCTTCCTTCTGGCACGCTAGGGCCTGGACGCTCGCGCTCGGCGGGAGTGCCGTCGGACACTGGCGTGGTCGTGCCGTCCGCGTTTGGAGACGCGGGCGAGTTGAGCCCGACCGTCTTGCGCACCCTCTTCCTCACCGCGGCATTCGTGCCCGATGGTGATGAGGAGCCAGCCTGCATCCCCCACGCGGCCGTGATGGACTGGTTCAGGCTGCTGCTGCCTGGGTTCATGTCGATGTTGTGCATGAGGCCAAGTTTCAAAATCGAAGATGACCTCCACCGCGAGAATGACGTGGAGATTGGAGGCGTATCACTTGCCACCCAGCACGTCCGAGTCGCGGATTCCTCAAAAGTCCACAACGCACTGTTCTCATGGACGTCGACGCAGAACGCTCCCCACCGCGAGCGGCGTCGCCGGCTAAGCGTGAGGCTGAGGCTGATGAGGCGCCTGTCAAGTGAGCTTCGCTGCATGTGCTTAGCTGACAGCAGGCGAGCGCGCACCAGCTCGCAGAGCGAGGACAAGGCGCGCGGACGCAGGTTGTTTGGTAACCTGCTGGGTACCTTGCGAAAGTTCCAGGATGAGGACAAGAGCAGCAGGAAGTCGGCGGCGGTGAGTTGCGCGCTCGGGGAGGAGAGAAGCTCAGGTAGCGGGTCTACGAACAGCTGTTGATGCGCTTCGGCGGGTGATCTGCCTGGGGGCATCGCTTTCCTGGTGTAGAGGACGTTACTGATGTCAGGCAAAAAGGCGCGAAGAGACCTCGGCTCGTATCGCCGACAAGCTGCGCGCCGAGACGACGCAACTGCACGAGATCGCCGAGACGGAGCGCGAGCTGAAGACGCTGCGTATAGCAACGGAGAATGCGACGTACATCCTGCAGCACAAGGAAATTGCTGTGAGTGATACTATACTTGTCGAGTGACACCGCGATGGGTGCCTTTGTCTCAGCTATCGTTCTGATTCATAGCTGACCGCAGATGACGTCCCGACATGCCTCGCTGCGCGCTTCAGCAAAGTATCTGGTGACTTCTTCCGCAACACCCTCCAAACTAGACGGCGCACTCTACCCGTCTGCGCCACTACCCTACGCTCGCGCGCCGACGGTTGATGCCGGCGCACCATCCCTCTTCTTTCTCCCAAAGGTCCTCCTGCCGCACCAGGATGAAGCCCTGCGATCTCGCGCTGATAAAGTTGACAGCCTCGTGCGCGACGAGGAAGACGGGCTGCGAAGAGATAAGAGTGGTGCAGAGGCGGAAGCCGAGGAGCGCAAGCGGAGAATGGGGGAGCTGAGAGATAAGCTGGCTGGATTGAAGGATGGGGCGGAGGACAAGAGCGAGCGAAGGAGCAGCATTCGCGAGAAGGAGCCATCAGGAGAGTCGGCTAGTCGGGAGCGCAGCCCCGAGCCGCGCAAGACCGGGGACGACGACATGGAGGTCGAGTACTAGATCGGTATGTATCATGTTCAGGTATCCTGCTCTGGGCATGATGTGATGCTTTCGGGGCCCGCCTGGCATCAGAGTAGAGGTACATCTATCATCTATATTGCGGACAACAACACGCAGATGCGGTGGGATTATACAATGTCCAGTACAACACTCGAGGCAGTAGGAGATACAGGCCATGTCCAGCATGGTCAGAGGAACAGCGGCTATGCCTTGTCTTCTTCCCCAAGTAAGGACATGAGCCCGCCCATAGCTGCCACGTTGCCGTGCCCCGAGTTTATACTCCGCGTGAGGTGGTACTTGAGCCCGTTGGCCTGCTTGTAGACCTTGCCGCAGCCCTCGATTGGGCAGCGGAAGCGCTTCTCGCCGGGGTGCTGTTGTCAGAGACGTCCCGTTGAGGCATTGCTCAGTCCACTCACGTCATCGTCGCCCTCCTCCTTGGCCTCGCGCTCGGCCTTCTTCTGCGCCTTCTTGAGGATCTTGGCCTGGATGTGCTCTGCGGATAATTGCTTTTGCTGACCGTGGCTGGAACCGGGCGTGGAGGGCTGCTCTCGTGGAGACGGCTGCTGGGGCGGTGTCGGGGCTGGTGGGGCGTAGGAGAGGACGCTGGGGGGCACACATGCAGGCGGCTGCAGGGATGGGGGGCGGAAGGCTGCTGACCACGGAGATGCCGATGGGACGAGGTTGACGCCGACGGTCGCTGCTGATGCTTGCTGAAGCAGCGCTGCAGGTGTCGGTATCGGGTCGTCCATCTCCATGTCCATGTCCATCATGCCTGGAGTGGTCGGGACGTCGCCGTGGTTCATGGACATGGACGCGGTGAAGGCCGGGCGCTTCTGAGGCCCAGATTGCACGGCGCTGATGGCTGCCATGCGTACATCGGGTGCAAGGTTGGCATGCTCTTCCTCGTAGCTGCTGTTAGACGTGCTCTGTGCATTCGAATAGACAGGTGTTGACCAGGGGTGGATGCTGACTGATCGGCAATGACCGTTGCCACCGCCTCCACCGCCCACCGCTCACGCGACTCACTGTTCCAACAACTCGTGCAGCCCAGATAGCTGCCTGCCGCAGCAGGTAAAGTCCTTGACGTACTTTGCCTCGAGCTCGCGCTCGCGGCCCTCTGCCTGGCGCCCAAAGCTGGTCCCCAAGGCCCCAACACTGCCCACAAAGCTCCCACTGGAGAAGCCGCCGCTGAGACTGCCGCCTGTCCATCGTGGCGGCGAGATGCTCATCGCCATTGAGGAGGCATACGGGGATGACCCCGGGGCAGTTGCCCCGAGAGCCAGTGCGGAGAAGCTGAGTGGTGCGCCAAAGCTGCCGGGGTGGAAGCCCGAGTGCGGGTTCGAGCTTGGGCTGTAGCCTCCCGGAGGTGTGCTACTGTCAGCGTGCGGATATGGACTGCACCCACTCGTTGGACCGCATAATCCCACTCATCCCATTCAAGCTGCCCATCGGGTCGCCCCAGCCCGCCTGCCTGGGGAAGCTGCCTCCACTGCCCTGCGGACCAGAGTGGCCATTTGTGGGGATGGGGAGGAACGATGGAGTTGTCTGCATGATGACTGCGTGCTCGTCGCCGTCGTCGTCTTCGCCGTCGCTGTTGTCGTCGCCGTCGCTGCAGTGGCGATGGGGGGTGTCGTTGGTGGTCCTGTGACCGCGAGAGGAATGGCCAACATCAACAATCGTACACAAATCTTCCCTGGTCCCCCGCCGAGGCAGAAACTACCACAAGGGGCAGATTTGGATCAAGAGATTATCCGACAGCTCTCGCTGCAATGCATGCAGAGCTCGGTGGAAAGCTGGAGGACGCTGCTGGAGCTCGTATCATGCATGCTGTTGAGTCTGAGCAGATGTAGAGCAGCATGCATGCTCGCCATCTGACCCATCGCGCTCGCCACCAGCCAAGCCTCGGAACAATTTACTTCCGCGACCACGTGGTATGACGCCGAGTGCTATCTCTCGCCCTCTATCTGCTATCTCTTCATCGACATCTCCTCATGATCCAGGCATGACACCCGTCGAGCAAGGTGCGTCTGGTAGCGACGAGCAAGCTAACTCCAGTCCTACAGAGCCTCGAGTGCTTTCCGCAGGACCTCTCGGACTACGAGCTCCCATCATTGTCTGACAATGATGCCCAGGCGCTGACCGCCTCGCTCGACTCGCTCGCCCAGGCCAACCCTACACCTGAAGCGCGGCACACTATTGCCCAGGTATCCATACACCTCCCGCCTTCAAGTGTACTCGAGGACACTCAGCTGCTCTGGGCACAGGACTCTGGCACTTCGCACCCAGGCGTTGAACAGCACCTTGCCAAGGCGCTCGAGGATGGCACATATCAAGTGCGCAAGTGGCTCCGAGCGGCAGCAGCGTGCAATGAAGCAAGAGCATGTCATGTCGTCGAGGCATGGGGGCAGAAGCACTTTGAGGTAGCTAGCTCAGTCTCCGCAGCTCACATCAGGAACTGCTAAACCTCTGCAAAGAAGAGTTCACCAACCCCAGCCTACGTATCGGCCTCACCCGCATCCCACAGTCCATCGTTCTCCGCGAGCCGTATACCCCAGAGACACCAACAGCCACGACACTGATGTACACACTCGCTACCCACCCTCTCTTCGACGACATCCTTCGCTCCATTCTGTACGACACCTCCAACCACCTTTTCCCAGTCACTCTCTCAACTCTCGTCACGGTCTTCCCATTCGCTATCCAGGTGCTCCAGAAACATGTCCCACTTCTCATGGTCGCACTCGGTCGTGCAATATGCTGGCGCGATCGACCCTTCGTCAACGAGGGCACGGAGACGCTCCCAGCAGTCACCAAGACGCCTCTCCCGGCCGCCTCTGCCAACTGGACAGTAGCAGCAAACGACGACGACTGCATCGGTCCCGATGGAGAAGTCACACCACCCTCTCCCACCGAAAAGCGCGTCGTCCAGCTATGTCTGATTGGGCTGTACGGTGCGTGGCCCTCAAACGTCATTGCGTTCATCCGCGACCATCCCGCCTACTTTGTCAAGAAGGGGGTCGACACAATCTACGCTGTGCCATGGGAGGCAGTGTGGGAGCCGGGAGTGCTGGCATCGCGTCTCGTGCCGCTCATTGCCGACTTCCAGCTCCACCCGTCCATCATCACGCACACGTCCTCGCAGGAACTCGAGGACGAGAAGATGTGGGATCGCTACGATCCCAGCGAGTTTGTCTCCATGGCGCATCTGATGAGCCACGCGGACGAAGCGGAGGGCATGTACGAGTTCTTCAAGGTGCCCAAGGTCAAGCTGGACCCATCGCTTGTCCTGGAGAAGGAAGTGCACGAGACTGCGCCTGGGATGAGCTCGGACACGGACGACCTGCGGCGCTTGAAGGAGGAGAACGAGCTCTTGCGGTTAGAATCATTATACTCGGAGCGGTTGCGGAAGCAGCTCATCTACCGTGAGTCTGCAGTGTCATAGACACTGACAACAGACATCGGGCGGCTTCACCGCAACTCGCTGCGCTTCAACTCGGACGAGGCCGAGATCCACACTTTCGTGAACCGTCTGAAAGAGCAGACGAAACTCATCGCAACGCTGAACCGCGAGCTGTCCGCCCAACGATCAGAAGCATCTGCAGCACAGCAGAAGCACGTCAAGTGGCAGGAACAGCTGCGCGACAAGGTCTCCGGCTTCAGGGAGGAGCGACGGACATGGATGAACGAGGCGATGGCACTCAGGTCGACGCTGGCGGAGACCAAGGCGGCCATGGACATGCAGCGCGATGAGCTTGCACGTGCGCGCAACGAGTGCGTCCAGCATTTGGTCTAAGCTGACCCCAGATGCTTTGTCCTGCAATCGCAGATGAAAGAGGTCGAGCCGCGCCTGCAACACATTGGCGACTATGAGGCGCGCATGAAGCAGATGACGGACATGCAGTTGCTGTGGGACTCGGACGTGCAGCGCATGCGCGACGCCGAGGCGGTCGCGACCGCCGCGCAGAACCGCACCGCCGAGCTCGAGGGCATGCTGCGCGCGCGAGAAAGGGTCTGTCGGGAACAGGCGGACATGATTCTGTGAGCTAGCTGGCCTTGAATGAGCTGACAGCAGGAACCTCGAGTCGCGCTATGTCGAGGCGGCGAGTACCGTGCCCACCCCTGCACCACGGACGCCGGCAAGCGGCCCAGACATCGACCCGAGCTTCTACCTGACCGTAGCCGAGAACTCGCGCAGGCGCGTCGAGAAGCTCGAGCGCGAGAACCTCGAGCTCACTGTCGAGGTTGAGCGGCTGCGGCGCATGGAGCTGCGCGAGGCCGCAAGTGCTGGCGCAGGTGGTGGCAGCCGACTGATCTACGGTGATGCCTAGAAGCCGGAAGATTGCATGACGGAGAGAGCAAGTTGCATACGTTCACACCCCAGCACATACAGGCAGGCCATGTATCCAGTGTACAGATGCATTAATGTACATTCTCTAACACAGTCTAGTCCTCGTCCATCTCGTCCTCGTCAGAGCCCGCCTCGAGCTCCTTGCCCTGCACGAACCCCTCGCCGCGCGTCCACCTGGAGCCGAGGTTGATGTGGAATTCCTGATGTCAGCGGGGATTCAGGCGAGAGGAAGGGAGGGTTGGGATTGGCTGCTGCTGGGATAAAGGCGAAGACCAGTAAACCACATGACTGCTCATTCACGTTTCAGAGCAAGATGGACGCCGATACCCGGACGCCATCCCCCAACCACCCGACCATCTGTCACTCACCGCCATCTGAACAGCAAGCAGCTTGAGCACACGGCACTTTTCGCTGCTAAGCTTCTCGCCCTTGCGGCAGAGCACGTGTGCGTTCGCAAGGCTCGGCACGCCGCGCACGAGCTTGGTGTCGAGGCCGAGCTGGCGGAGCTGTGGGTCCATAGAGTGCGGCAGCGGGTCGCCCGAGTTGTCCTCGGTGTACGGCGTGAGCAGCGGGCCAGCCGGCAGGGTGATGTCTGCCGTGGCGGGGTGGCCTTGGCGCGCGTACTCCTTCTTGCGCCAGGTTGCGAACCACTCCTCCGTCTCGTCGATCGGGTGCGAGGTCAGGAAGAGGCCGACTTCGCCTTTGAGGCACTGGGGTCAGCTTGTTCATAGGAGCAGGCTGCAGGTGAACGGCACGGACGACTGCTTTGAAGCGCCCTCTCCCTGCTGCGTAGCGGTTACATGCAGCCCCAGGCTGCTCGCTCATTCGCGACTCACGTTGGACAGCTTCGCCAGACCCTCCTGGTACTCGTTCTCCCGCGTCGTGCCGAGCGCCTTGGCCATGACGCGCGTCTTGCCGTAGAAGATACGGCCGGTGCCGCGCCACTGCGCGCGAATCTCCTTCAGACCCTCGTTGCGCATGTCGCCGACGCTGAACAGCCAGACATGGTCGTACTCGTCAATGTTCTTGCGGATCTCGTTGACGAGCGCGAGCTTGGACGCCTTGGTCGTGCGCACCGGCGTCTTGGCGAGCGTCGTGACGCGCTGGCGTTTTGAGCGGGGCATCTTGGAGTGGTGAAGCCGTCAAGAGTTGAAGCCTCAGCAACAGCAGCTAGAGGTCGCCGGAGATTGTAAACGGAAACTTTTGGAGTTACGTAAATGCACGTGGGCGAGTGGCAAAGTGCCACATGATTTGTACTGCCGGAAATAGGCCCGAGCTTATTATGCGCCAGCCTGACACTCCACGTGACATCCATATCGCGCGTCAGTCTCACTCGTCGCTACTCGACGTCTCCATTGTCTGTCATTGTTGTCACCATCGATCCATCCACCATGCCTCACGAGCTCCTCGATACAGACATTGCGGCCTTCGCCAACCTGCCCCCGCCGCCGTACTCGGAGGGCATCGACCTGACGCCGACGCCGCAGAGCGTCAACCGTCCCCGCCTTCCCGCGCGCCGCAACCCCTACCTCCAAACCCGTGCGTCCACGGGTGGCGCACGCCGCATTCCCCCTCTGACGCCAGCATCCGACGACCTGCTACTCGTCAAGTTCCAGACGATTGTGCGCGAGGACCGTGAGATCATCATTGGCCGCATAAAGGTTCCTATTGTGGGTAGTATTGTTGTGTGGTTCTGACAGCAGCCGGCGGCGGCAGGCGCGGCGAACCAGAGCCCGCACGCATTCATCCTGCGCCGCTACGACACGGACTCGATCTCGCTCACGACCATGTTCAAGTGCGCGTTCCCGGACGCGAGCGACGCGGACGAGAAGCGCGAGATGGAATGGGTGGGTCGCTGGTGGAGGAAGGCTGATGGCAGGTTCGGTCGTCGTACGACACTCGCGGCACTAACGGGGGGCGCGACTGTGACGCCGTCAGGCTTGCCGGGCAGTGGTGAGTAGATGCTGTGGGAATGCTTCTGACGCGCAGGATCAGCCGCCACCTGGCTATTCACCTTGCGGGCGCTTATGGCCTGTCTCCTCTGATTCTCGCGCTCGCCCGTGCCGTGCCCGACCCGAGCGTCGCGTACCGCAAATCCCAGCGCTCACAGGCGGCGGCGGACGAGTTAGCGCAGCGCCAGCCTACTTCATCGACTGCTGCTTCTCCCGCCCGCCGCCCTGCGCCGAGCATGACGACGACGGACGCGGCGCAGCCCACGCCCAAGCGCCGCCGCGCTGAGCAGGGTGAACGCCAGGTCACTCTCGAGGCGACGACGACGGTCACTGCGCCGGCGGGCACGAACATTGACATGGAGAGCGAGATCGAGAGCGCCAAGCAGCTAGTGCGCGACCTTCGTCGCGAGCTCCAGCTGCGCGCCGCCGCGGGCGACGCGCTCGAGGAGATGGGCGGGCAGGAGGCAGAGAGCAGCCGGCGGGGCACGAAGCGTGGGGCTGAGGAAGACGATGGCACGGCCATCAGCGGGGGTATGAAGAAGGGTGAGGAGCGGCTGATCCGCTCGAACCGCCGGGTGCAGGGCGACGGCGGTGCAGTGGGCGCTGTCAAGCGGGTGGCGTTTGGGGCCATGCTGTTTGGGCTGGGAGCTAGTGCCGCCCTGTGAGTTGCTGGAGAAACAGCGCTGACGCCAGGTTCCTGCCCTCTCTCGCCGCGCAGTACTTGTAGGGTTGTAGCGGTAGACTGTAGGCTGTAGTGAGTGTTTCTTGATAGTGTCGTAGGCCGTAGCCTGGTAGAGATACCCTGTAGATAGCTGGTAGTGAGCAGCAGCAGGTAAGTGACAGCGAGCTCGTAGTGTTTATAGCTTGAGCATAGATGCGACGATACTGTCTCGGCGCCGCCGCTATCTCACGACTCGGCCGGGCTGCTGGCAGCCAGGGCATAGAGCGGGCCGACCCCGGAAACTGGAGAGAGTGAGTACGACGCCTGCGATGGCGAGGAGCGCTGTGGTTGGTAGAGCGAGAGCGAGAGTCTGACGCAGTTGTGGTGCAGCAGCAGGGGCGACGACGAGCGAGGGGGGATGCATGGGAGTGGGGATGAGATGAAGAAAAGAGTAAATGGTGGTGCTCCGTGGCTCTCCCCGCATTAACGTCGGGCGGACATTTCCCAACCACCATCATCTCATCATCGACCACCACAACACCACTGCCATCACTCTCCTCTCCATCGCCGCCTCCAGGTAGCTCACCGCCCGGCACGGCCGCAACGCCCACAACGACCACAACGCCGCCGCCCGCGCCGCCCGCCCTCGCCACCACGCAGCGGCCGTGGCCCACCAACAATGTCGCTCCACGCGCGCTCAAACTCTCCCCCGCCCTCCCATCATGACCCTCTGACATTCGCCAACATGGTCAACGCCTTCCACCTGCCGAAATCCACTACTGCCCATCTCAGTCACTCTAATCACACCCAATCACTCCCCCAGTCTTCACACGCGTCCTCCCTCGGCTCATCACACGGCGCGCACGCGCACAGCGGCAGCCACAGCCATAGCCTCGGCCATGCAAGCTCGTCGTCCGCTACGCTCGACCGTCTGCGACGCGAGCGCTCCAGCGACCACAACCCCCACGCGCACCCGCACCACGCACACTACTCGCATCGCTCCGAGCGCGGCTCGCACTCGGTGCCCCCCTCTCAACCCTCCTCCGCTTCAGGCTCCAAGAGCTCGAGCTTTATCGGCACACCAAGGTTACTCAGCCGACGCTCGAGCGCGCGTGAGGCCCACCGCCCAGTCGTCACCCGCTCCGACTCGCGCAAGGGCAAGGGCAGAGACATTGGCGTGCAGTCCGAACCAGGCCAATCCGAGCCAGGCCACTCGCCGCCGGCAGGCGATGAAGTGTGCGTCCTAGCGCAGGAATCCCGGGCTGACCACAGAATCGAAACCGCCGAGCTCCGCCTCGACCGTGACCCCGGCACAGGGCGCAAGATGATCAACCAATACCTCGTACGTCCCCTCCTAGCCCTCCGCTGACAGAAGGTCCTACATGAGATCGGACACGGAACACACGGACGCGTGCGCCTCGGACGGGACATGAGTGTAGACGTGCCCCCGGATGAGCTCGAGGCAGATCTCGCTACGGGCTCTGGGCCCTTTTACGCCATCAAGATTGTCGAGCGCAATCCCAAGAAGAAGCGCCTGGCAGGTCTGGGGCGGCAGCGCGCGCTCGGCCGGACAGATGGCGCCAAGCTGCTCGCTGAGAACGAGTGGGTGGTATTTCGAATGGCGCTGACAGAAAGAATCCGCAAAGAGATTGCCATTGTCAAGAAGCTCCACCATCCGAATGTCGTGCGCATGAAGGAGATCATCGATGACCCCGACTCGAGCAAGCTGTACATGATCTTTGAGTACTGCGAGGGCGGCGAGGTGCAGTGGAAGGGCGATTCGGGGCCGGCCTTGACGCTTGCAGAGACGAGGCGGATCTTTCGGGACACCCTCCTGGGGTTGGAATACCTGCATCACCAGGGCATCATTCACCGCGACATCAAGCCGTCCAACCTGCTGCGCTCTGGCGGCAAGGTCAAGATCTCAGACTTTGGCTGCTCGCACTTTTCCGAGGCGCTCTTTGCGGCGGCCTCTGTTGGCGAGGAGACCTATGTTGACGACATTGAGCTCGCCAAGACGGTCGGCTCGCCGGCCTTCTTTGCGCCAGAGATGTGCTACTCGGACCTGCCCGAGGACAACATTCCTACGTTTACGATTCGACCGCCGTCAACAGTCACAGAGGACAGCGGAAAGACGGTCACAGGAGCAGACACGATCCCGTACTCGCCTTCAAAGGGATTTACATCTCTGAACGATCCAACAACAACGCCACGCCTGTCCGCGTCGCGATCGCTATCTACCTCTACACTCCCCAAGCGGCCACGGCTGCCGATCACCAATGCGATCGACGTGTGGGCTCTCGGCGTCACACTGTACTGCCTCCTCTTTGGTCTGACGCCATTCGACGCGCAGAACGAGTATCTCCTCATGCAGGTGATCCCGACTGCGGCGTACGAGGTGCCGCCAATTATGGGGCGGGATCGCGTCTCGACCGACGGCAGCAATGAGGAGGCGCGGGAGGCACTGGATCTTCTGACCAAGCTGCTCGAGAAGGACGTGTCCAAGCGGATTACTCTCGACCAGGCAAGAGTGAGTAGGGTGTGTAACACGCTGACAGCAGCAACATCCCTTTACTCTTCGTGGAGTCCCAGACCCCAAGGAGTGGCTTGCACGTACCGACCTGCACACGACGTCGTACGTGACGGTCACGACCGATGAGGTGGCTGCAGCAGTGACCCGCGGAGGCAGCATTCGGCAAAAGTTCAAACGGGGCTTCAACAGTATCTCCCGCAAGCTCGGTTTTGGGCGGCACCGATCGCACTCTGTCGACCACACGAGCGATGCCGGCGAGCACTCTGGGAGCTCCGTCGACGCGCTGCCTAATCGTCGTGTCGCGAGCGGGAACGACATGCCGGCGTCTGCGACGCCTACAGCCGCCAGCCTGGCACGAAGGCTGAGCTTACTCTCCAAGCGCGCAGAATCTCCACGCCCCGGCCTCCTTGCGTCTCACCTCGACCGCAACTCGCCTCCACACACTGCACACGACGACCACCACACACACGCCCACAGACTAGGCGAGTACCGGTCCACAGACGTGACGCCGCGGCAATTACCATCTGTAACCTCGTTGGACAAGGTGCGCAGCGACAGCTTCCGAACCGATTCCCCCTCTCGTCCGCCAAGACGACAGTCCTCGGATGTGAGCGCCGCCGAGCCGCGCCCGCGATCAGGCTCCAACGCCTCGAGTTCGACAGGCTCCATCCTTGGCGCTCTGGGGCGCAACATATTCTCCCGCGAAGGCTCGCGCTCCCGGGCCGTGTGGAACGGCGCAAGCACGCCGTCCGGAGGCGTGACCCCGGGTGCTCAGCCGCGCGGGCGTGGATACACGGGCAGCAGCGAGGACACGGAGAATGTCTTTGCGCCGTCATCCTTTGCTTCGTCGGACGCCTTCCCACGCGCCCCGTCCTCTGAGCTTCTCCGGGGGCAGAGTTTTGATGACGCCCCGTACCGCACACACAGCGTGGAGTTTGAGTCCTCAAGCCCGAGCAGCATGGGCGCGCCAATGTCGCCCGAGCGCGGCTGGCTTCGCAACGAGCCTGTACGTCGTGGCTCTACGCTGTCGGAAGACATCCGACCAGTGATGGAGCACGACGAGCTGGACGAGGAGGTGGACTGGGAGGGCGCCGTGCCGGACTCGGACGACGAGGGCGTGAGCTCGGACGAGAGGGACGGCCTGCCACAAGGCCACGGGATGAAGTCTGCGCCTGCGGATTGGAACCTGAACGACGTGATAGAGGACCTGGAGCGCAAGGAGCGCGCGCGCACGAGTCCCAAGCGTGGCGGACGGCTCCTGCGTCCTGTGGGTGATGTGCACGCCAGGAGCTCGCCGCTGAGCACCCCGCATCGCGCGCCGCCGACCGCGTACAGTCACTACTACGGCTCGCCGGGCAGTTCGATGTATCGCGCGCGCAGCCCGTTATCGCCCCACGAGCCTGTGTTTACGGACAGACAACGGACACCGAGCTTCTCCTCCGCGACGTCGCCGCAGCCACCAACCAACGGCGCCGGCGGAGTCGGCGGCGTCTCCACCGCGCCTCCCCTCGGGTCCAGCTACGGCAGCCACGCAAGCCACGCGTCCCACGCGTCCTTTGGGCCCTCATCGACGTCTACAACGTTCACGCACCCATTCAGTGTCGCCTCCGGGGGCACGGCGGGCACGACGCCGAGCGAGGCGTTCGCGGATGCGGACGAGGACGACGGTGGCATTGTCCTCGCGCGACGGAATCGCAAGGGCAGCGTGCTCAGCCGCGGGAGCAGCGTGCGCGGCAAGAGCCCAGGCGCGGGCGAGGTGCTCAATCTGCCCGCTGTGCCCGCTGTGCCTGCCGTGCCGAGCCTTGCGGCTGCTGCGCTCGCCGCGCAGCAGCATCCGAGACAGGAGGTGGAGCATGTTGGTGTTGGCATTGCGCCGCCCGCGACGCATGTGCATACTTGAGAAGCGGGGGGGAGATCGTGGATGAGCCCGGGAATGGGTGGTGGGAGGGTCTGAGTGGGAGCGCGAGAGCGAGGGAGCGAGGGAGCAGGGGATAGATATAGATGCGGATGACATCTTGGCGTTTGGTATCCTATTGCACACAGCCATTTCTGCTGAACCAACAGTCGTCCCAGCGGATGAGAAGATGATATACATTCACACACCAACATCTCACAGCACCACGCTACTGCCGCCCAGCGCGCTGCAGGAGGTCCATCAACATCTCCTCGCGCGCATAGTGCCCGATCGGGTCAAAGTCGAGCTTGGCGCCGTCGAGCTGTGCAATGTCGATCTGGCGTCAGTCTGTGAACCCTCTGCCTCCTCCATCCTCGCTGCTCCCAACTTCCATACCGCGCACGCAAGCTCGTTCCTCGAGCTAGGACGCGCTCGCTCCTCGCTGCGCTCGGCGGTGGACTCACATCAGCATAGATGATCCCCTCCTTGTCCCACAACGGCCCAGCAAGCACCTCGCCGAGCGGGCCGACGATCGCGCTACCCCCGCGACACCAGACTTCGGGCAGCTTGGCGTCGCCGGGCAGCTGGGTCGCCTTGGCCTTGTCGTCCGCGTTGGGCGGGTAGTCGGGCGGAAAGTCGGTGGCGGCGTGGTACTGGTTGGCTAATGTCAGCTTGGACGAGACATCCTAAGCTGGAACAGGGGATGCTCACCAGTGATCACGAAACACCTGCCCTCCATTGCAATGTGCTGCATCGTCGGGAGCCAGGTCGGGCGCGCGTCGGCCGTCGGGGCGAGATAGCTCATGTCAGCTGAGATTCCGACGCGCTCACATCTCGACGCCCTTTTTGTACATCAGATATCTTGCCAGCGGCATGTAGTCTGATGTCAGCCAGCGCGAGCCAGCACTGCTCTATCGGCCCAGCTGGACTCACTCTCCCAGCAGATCAGGCTCCCAATCCGCCCCACAGCAGTCTGGACCACGGGCAGGTTGTCCGTCCCGGCGTCCCGAGCGTTCTCCTCGCCATGCTCCCTTTTCAGCGAACCGGAGGGATTAGTCGCCTCGCCCTGGCTCCAGACGATGCGTTCTGCGGCCGTGGGCTGGATCTTCCTGTGCTTGGACAGCAGGACGCCGTTCGGGCCAAAGAGGAGGTTGGTGCACCAGAGCGTGCTGCCGACGTTGGCGCACTCGACCACGCCTACGGATAGGTAGAGGGTGTACTTGCGCGCGATCTGGGCGAGCTGCTGGAACGCCCAGTACGGCTGTCCGGGGGACTGTTCGGTCGATGTCGAGAGCCAGTCGCGGCCTTCTGCGTTCGGGGGGACCTTGACTGATGACTGCTGTTAGGTTCTCGCGCAATTTCCGCCAGATGCAGCCGGAGCGACATACCTTGACATACCGCCCAAACCACTCCCGGTTCGAGTCCGTGCGTAGACCCACCTGGAACCCGAGATGTCTCGGGTACGCGCTCAGGAATGCCTCGGGCATGACGACGATCTCGGCGCCATTCTCCCTCGCGGCAAAGACGAGCGAGCGCAGCTTGTGCAGGCTGCGCTGCAGGTCGTACGCGACCGGCGCGGCCTGGACGGCCGCGACGCGGACCATGCGCGGCGTGCTTGGCGGCGGGGCCGTGTGCGGCGGGTCCTGTTGGAAGGTGATTGAGACGGAGCCGCGGTGGGGGGCCTGGGACGACAGCGTGGCGGTTGCGGGCGTGGGGCGGGGTGTTGGCGGGAGGAGAGTTGTGGCTGGAGTTGTGGGCCGGGGGCTGCCGGGGACGGAGGCGGCGGGGAGGAGCGAGGCAAAGTAGGCTAGCGAGGGGAGACGTTCGGACGCTGTTGGCGGGAGGGGTACGGTCGACGGGGCTGGAGATGGCTGTGGCTGCAGTATGTGCTCGCCCGCGCTCGAGGGGTGGCCGTGTTGTCTGAGCGCGGGGGGGAAGCGGGCGGCGGGGTACGACGTGAAGGGGTTAATCGTGCTAACAGTGGCGGGGATCGCTCGAGCTGGCGGGCGTCCAGACGAGTTAAGAGTGAGGGAGGGCAAGAAGACGGGCGTGGATGGTTGAGATCAGTTGGGACGGCCGAAGTGGAGGTATCGGCGAAAGCGCCGCTTCGGCCTCTACCCACCGATAACCGGGCACAATCTCAATGGAGACGACGACGACTCCGCGGATGCTGAGCAAGCAGTGACGCGCGGATGCTGGGCAAGATGATCGACGTGCCTACAACGACACAACTACAACACTACTAGCGCTTGACCTGGCCGCGGTTCCAGCGCGCAATCAGGTCATTGACGGGAGCTTGCTTCTCAGGCGAGCTGGACCGTGACCGCGATCGCTCCTCCCGCACTGTCGTCGGCACAGCCACAGGCGCGGATGGCGGGGAGGTAAACACCGATGCGGACGGCGAGGAGGCAGTCGACGAAGACTTCTTGAAGGACGGCTTGCGGGCAGGAGTCGGGCCGGGTTTGTGTTCCTTGACTGGTTCCTTGACTGGCTCCTCCATCGTCGCCTTGCGTAATGCTGCCGGCTTGGGCTTGGGAGCAGGCGCAGGTGCGGCCTTGTCCTTGTCCTCGTGCTTATCCTGAGTCTTGCGCAGTGCCTCTGGCTTGGACGCCACGGCGGGCTTGGGCTTCTTCGGCACACCGTTCGACTCGGGCTTGACAGACATTTGTTCGTACCGCGACACCATGTCGTTGATGCTGCTGCGCCGGCTGTGGCTCTTCTCCTCAGGACTGGACGGACTCGGGCTCTTCTTTGGCGACGACGGGACAAACATGCTCTGCGGCCGCGCTGACGCCGTGGGCTGTCGCACAGTATACGAGAAGCCGCTCGAGGATGGCTGCTGCTGGAAGGCAGCCATGCGCGCCTTGATGTTTGGCGAGGGAGGGTGCGGCTGTCCCGACTTGACTGGGGAAATTGACCGTCCTCGCGTACCTGTTGGCGGCTCTGGAGCGTCGTCGTCGCTGGAGCTTCCGTCGCCATTGGGTGAGGGACTCTGGCTTCGGATAGGCCGCCGCGCTTCCTCCAGTGGTGACCACGCGTCCGAGTTGATATTGGTCGCGGGCCGTGCAGCAGACAGTGGTAACGTGGGGTGTGCTTTGTTTGGCGTTTGGTCAGGCTTGGCTGGTGCTGTTGCCGTTGCCGACGGGGACACGCCAAACCGACTCCCCGAGGAGTGGTTCGACACCGTCGGCCGCAACGGCGCAAGCTGCACTTTCAGCCCCTCATCGTCGCCCATAAAGTCCACCGGCGCCTTGCTCGACTCGACTTCGTCGTCAAGGAGGCTGAGGTAATCGGCGGTCGGCGACACTTCGTCCATCTTCTTCTGGGGAGGCTTGAGCGACTCGTCCCTGAACGCCGTACCAGTGACATGCGTGGAGCGCGGCTGGGGATGCGAGGAGACAGATAACCGGTATGGCTTTGATTCGCCAGTGAGGTTGGACTTGACAATCGACGTGCGGCGCTGCTCTTTGGCGCGGATTGCAGACGGAGCAGCAAGCGGTGGCGCAGACACTGGCGGTGAACTGCTAGGTGATGGCTGCTTGCCACCCGAATCCAGCGCTTCGAGGGACGGATATCTTTGCTCGAACGACAGCTCGCCGTTCGGAATGGAGGAGGCCGGTGGTGACCGTCGCTGGGCCGTTTGAGTGGGTGAGATTTTGGCTGTGCTCTTCTGCGGCGATGACGGCTTGGGCTTGGAGGGCTGCATTGGCTGCTGTACGCCGGTGAAAGCATCACTGAAGCCAGTCGCGGATCTTGGCGGTGCTCCAAAGGCGTCACTGAAGCCAGTCTGCGATCTGAGTGGCAGTGACGGCGGCGGGGGCCCCGTTGCGTTGACAGCGAACGAGTCGCCGAACCCGCTTATCGGTGACTTGACCGGTGGCGACTTGGTCATACCGAAGGTATCGCCAAAGCCAGAGCCAGTCGATCCACCGCTCGTCTGCTTCGGTATGCCGAAGGCGTCGACGCTGCCCTGCGGTGATGGTGCCGAACGCTTCCATTCTGCCGACTGTAACCTGTTGAGCATGGGCTTGGACACCGACTGGTTCGACTGAAGTCTGGGCAGAAGGGGTTTGTCACTCTTGTCACCAGTGACCTGCAGCTTGGGTTGACTGGCAGCTGTTGCTCCTGTCGGTACCGTGGATGGCAATGATGGCGGAGGTGAGGTGACCTGGGGTGGTGTTGCCTTCATCGACTCTCGCTGAGGGCGTCCGCGTCGCTGTGGCTGAATGATATCCGCCATCGATAGCTCGGCCGTGGGCGGAGCCTGTTGCGATGGCGATGAGTCGGTAAAGTCGAGTAGGTTGCCCGCGGATGGCTGCGACTTTCGCTGTCGCGGAGAGGGGGGAAGTGCTGCAGTGTTTCTACGACTGGAAACTGGTGTCGGCTGGGGTCAGTACGTCCTTCTCGACAGCTACCCACGTAGTCCACCTCGGGCCGCGTTCCACTCATTTCATGCGCTTGCTTCAAAACTTCGAAAACTGTTGGCCGGCGAGCTGGGTGCTCAACCAGCATGGATGCTGACGTCAGAACCCGTCTGTCTTGCCACTCACCGATTAGATGCTGTAGTCGTGGAGAGTATCGTGGCAGTGCTGGGAACGTGTACTTTGCGTTTGCGATTGCGAGAGGGCCGTGTTCTTCAAACGGCGTGGTATAGTAGCACAACTTGTAGAGAAGGACGCCGAGAGCCCAAACGTCGCTGGGAAGACCGATCGCCCGCCCCAGCATCGGGTCGACCATCTCTGGACTTCGATACTGCAGCGTCGTGTGCTTATTGATATCCATCATCAGGGCATCGGCTTCTTGCTTGGACGTCGGGGGGTGTGAGGCCGGAAACACGGTCGATCCAAAGTCACACAGCTTGAAGATCAGCGGTGTTGGGCGCTTGGGGCTGGGTGGTTGGCCGCTTGGCTGGGAGAGGACGTTCTCAATCTGGAGTAAGTGGAGATCAGAGAAAAGACCTACCTTGAGATCTCGGTGGAGAAGAGGGTTCTTCATTGCGTGCATCGCCGCCACTGCCTGCTGGTTAGCCACGTTGAGGTCAAGCCCACCTCGCAGACATCGGTGAATATGTTCAGGATCTCAATCTCCTTCAAGCGATCGCGGAGGCGCTTGTTGAGGAGGTCGATAATGCCGCCGCCTAGTGTGAGAATGGTCATGACCTTGCTCACCAGAACAGAACTCCATGAGAATGAACACTTCGTGCGTGCCATCTGGGAGCCGGTGATGTGACGAGTCGAGGTACTGGATGAGATGCGCCGACGGAGGCAGTGCTTTCTTCTGTCAGTGCAGCCCCACCGAGCCACTCACCATGACCTCAATCTCTTTGCTGAACTCGGCCCACTTGGACTCGTCGGTAAACGCAATGCGCTTGAGACAGTGCTCGGTGTATCCCTTCTCTCCCCAGCGGCCCTTCTTTTGGCTGTCCCGGTCGCGTTCAGGCGGGTATATCGGCTCGGCCGAGCTGGTGAGGTAGACATGGGCGTAACCACCCTCGGAGAGGTATCGCTCGATGCGTACCGTGTGGTTGCCGACGCGCACCATCTGGCCAGGGGGAATAGTGCCCTTGTACGGCTGGCCCGATCGTCCCGCGGCGGGCACGTAGCCTGCACCAGCGCCGCGCTGGGCTGGCTGCCCTGCGTACGCGCCCTGCTGCTGTGGGTACCGCTGCTGCTGCATCGGCTGGCGGGCGTACATGGGCATCTGGCCGTAGCCCGGCCCACCGGCGTATCCAGGCTGCATCGGCGGCTGCACATGTGCCTGCCTGTACGAGCCCTGCTGCTGCATGCCGTACGGCTGCGGGGCGGCGCCGTACATCGAGGAGGGTCCGAGCCCGCTCGCCGGCGGATGGCGGTACTGCTGAGGGACGCCACGGGGCAGTTGAGACGCCGAGGTGGTTCTGGACAATATGCCCAAGCTGTCTGAGCCAGTAGCGAGGTTGTGCGCGAGCCGAAGAGCGGTGTGCGATGTCGTGGTCTGCCAAGTGCTCGAGTGCTGGAGCTGGACATGAGCGATCCGAGTGATAAGGCACGTGGGTATGACGTGTAGGTAAAGGATGTGAAACGCGTGAGTCTCGCGTGGAAGCCACGTGGCCTCGTGGCTGGCAGGCCCTTCTTATTTGATCCCCCGTTTCCTGTCCCCCCGGATGTTCAATCTCCACCCTGGATGTCGGCGTCCAACCATCTCCGTCGTCGATATCCTCGCGGCGCACCGGACATGAGCAGCGCGGGAGATGCTCCGTCAAGCAACTGTAACAGAGATGCGTACAGCGAGCTCACTATGCTCTTGAATACGCTTGTCTAAGGCTGTGACTTTTTGTTGAATGCTGCCAGCGCGGATCCTCCCCAGCGGCCACTGCCTGTCTGGCCCGTAACGAGCCTGCTGGTGGTCACATGATCCGCCCGCCTGCCCGAGATCCAGGGGACTTTGGGGGGCTCCAAGATTTGAGACGGCACGGCGCCGGATGTCCCAAGTCCGCCGACGATGATCAGTCGAAAAACGGTCGCCCAGCGTGCTCATGCATGACTCGGCGCCGCTATGCATCTCCGGGGCAGCGTACGAGCCGTTCGGCGCGGCGACGGACGGCCGAAGACGAGTGGAAACGGGTGTGCTGCGGCATTCCATTCAGGTCGGCGCTTACCGAGGCAGGGTTGTCCACGTTCAAAAGTCGGCTCTGGGTGGGCTCGGCGCGCCCTTCTTTAACACCCCCGCACTCTTTCCCGACTTTTGCATTCGTCCACTCTTCCACTCTTCACCATGGCCCCAGTCGCTACCTCCAACGCAGCCTCCTCCTCTGGCAAGGCAAAGTTCTCCACCCAGGACATCATCCACCTCGAGAACGAGTACTCTGCGTATGTCGCCAGCTCGTCGCGCCGCTCACCTCAGCCACAACTACCACCCGCTCCCAGTATGCATTGAGCGCGGCGAGGGTGCCCACGTCTGGGACCCCGAGGGAAACGAGTACCTCGACTTCCTGGCCGCCTACTCTGCCGTCAACCAGGGCCACTGCAACCCCGAGATCCTCAACACCCTCATCACCCAGGCCTCCAAGCTCACCCTCTCGTCGCGCGCATTCTACTCGTGCGGCCTCGGCCCCTTTGCCAAAAAGGTCACCGAGATGTTTGGCTTTGACATGGTCCTCCCGATGAACACGGGCGCCGAGGCCGTCGAGACCGCCATCAAGGTCGCCCGCAAGTGGGGCTACGAGAAGAAGGGCATTCCCGAGGGCAAGGCGCGCGTCCTCTCCGTCGAGGGCAACTTTCACGGCCGCACCATCGGCATAATCTCCATGTCGACCGACCCCGAGGCGCGTGCCGGCTTTGGCCCGTACCTCGAGAACGTTGGCCCGACCGTCGACGGCAAGACGATCCGGTACAACAACACGGACGACCTCGAGGAGGCTCTTGAAAAGTACGGCTCCGAGGTCGCTGCGTTCCTCGTCGAGCCCATCCAGGGCGAGGCAGGCATCTTTGTCCCCGACGACGGCTACCTGAAGAAGGTGCAGGAGATTTGCAAGAAGCACAACGTCCTGCTCATCTGCGACGAGATCCAGACGGGTCTCTGCCGCACGGGCAAGATGCTCTGCTACGAGTGGGACGGCATCAAGCCCGACATGGTCATCCTCGGCAAGGCGCTCAGCGGCGGCATGTACCCCGTGTCGTGCGTCATGGCGTCCAAGGAGGTCATGCTCTGCATCAAGCCCGGAGAGCACGGCTCGACGTACGGCGGCAACCCGCTCGGCTGCGCCGTCGCCATGACCGCCCTCGACGTGCTCGTCAAGGACGACCTGGCAAACCGCTCCCTCCAGCTCGGCGAACGCTTCCGCGAGGGCATCCGCAACCTCAACTCGCCCTTCGTCTCGGCCATCCGTGGCCGTGGTCTCTTCAACGGCGTCGACATTGACACCTCCAAGTCCACCAAGGGCCGCAAGGCATGGGACCTGTGCCTCATCATGAAGAAGAACGGCCTCATCGCCAAGCCCACCCACCAGATCACCATCCGCTTCGCCCCGCCCCTTGTCATCTCCGAGGAGGACATTGACAAGGCCGTCCAGATCATTGGCAAGTCGCTCGAGGAGTTTGACACCATCGACTCCATCCCCGGCGCCGAGGCGCACTAGAGCCGCTCGCGGCTTCAATGCTGTACTACCACCAAGGGATCCGGGCATTGAGCATACTGTATAACGACATGTACAACCCAATATAGTGGAGCCGGTACTGATCTGGGGCCTGGCGTCAGCACGACTAACCACCGTCGCTGATACAATCGCGGGCCGGGCAGCACTGGGGGAGGGTGTGTGCCCCGAGACGGACATTCACGAGCTCGGAAGGAGGCGGCGACGCCGACAACTGCATCCGCAGAAGCGGGTGCTCATCCGACGCCACTAATCAACTCATGCATGGCGCCGGGCCCGACTCGGTGTCCATCGCTTGGACTGACCTTCTCCTCACTGGCCATGCTGAGCACTCCGTCACATACGGTATGTCTGGCTCGCCGACGCTGCTGACGACAGTTGTGAGAGACTCACCTTGGCCGAAATACGAAGAAGACAAGACTGGCGTCAGCGTCAGCCTGCATCGTCGCTGATAAATCGCGGGCCAGTGCGCGTAAACGCACTCCTGTCTGGTCTCGCAGGGAAGTTGGGGGCAACGGATGCTGGTCAAGACTCTCGGCCAGCTGCTCTTGCGGGCTTCCCCCGACAGACCCATGGGACTGTCAAAGTCTCCCCGCACCCACGGCGACCCTCCGGCCGCCTAGGCGATCATATCGCCCGCTGTTCTCCTCTCAGGCCATGCCGAGCTATCCGTGGCATATGTGCAGGTATCATCCGCTGACGCCATTTCGTGAGAAACTCACAAGAAGGGAATATACAAGGAGCGTTCACAACTTGACTGGCGGTCTCGGATCTCGGCACAAGCCCTGGCGTCAACGACCATACCTACTGCACCTGCCGCTGATGCAATCGCGGGCACGGTACGTGCACCCGGCAGCAGAGCTCGGACCGGGGAACCCAGGGTGGTCTTGCCTGCGCAGGGCGGGGAACCACTCTGACAGTGGGAGCTGTGGCCAAGGACAATGGCGAGGCGCTCGGTGAGGGTTCGCTCAAGCCAACTCGAGCCTGTCCGCGCTCAGCCCGCCGGCACAGAGACGCCCGGTCTCTGGCACTGTACCTCCAACAGCCGTCGCGAGTGTGTTGCCACACTTCCAGGTCTTCAAGCGACTTCGCTCGGCGCATGCTACCATCGTAGGATGCCGGACACATTGCGCCGAGGTGCGCGAACCACGGACGCTTGGAGGATACTCCGCACGCGCGGGCTGTGTTGGCAGAGACGAATCTCGGGTGAAGAAGGATGACACGAGCGCGACTGCACAACGTGCATCCCGTGCGCATGTTTGTTGACGTCCGGATGTGAGAACTCACCGTGTGGAAAACTCGGCCTGGCTCGAGGCGGCCTAGACGTCAGCTCGCCGCTCCTCTTCCGCGCTAATAAATCGCGCATCGGGCGAAAAGCGAAACCCCCCCAGGAGAAAGGTCTGGGAGGCGCCTCTACGCCCAGAGCCGCACCCTATGAGGCCGCTGATGGCACGCCTACACAGACAACATGCAACCCCGAAGCGCACCTCCCTGGCCAGCAGAGATACGTCAAGGCAACATGTCACCGGCGCAAACGGGACAGCAGTCGACCCCTAGCATGCAACCCCAGAAATAGGCGGCACTGCATGCACGGCCACAGTAAGAGCGCACGATGGACAGCGACTGGCAGCCGCCCCCAGGCCCGTAGGACGACCCGAGCCGATGCCCACCGTGTCGCCCCCCACGGAAGCCGCCCATACAGCAGCGCACGCGCCAATTGACCAAGGGAAAAGGGAAGTGCGACGTGGACCGCAACTGCCAGTCCAACGCCAACGTCTAGACGTGAGATAACTCACCAGGCTTTAGTCGAGCATCGACCGAGGTGTCACCTAGACGTCAGCCCTCACCGTCCCTGGTCCCCGTTGATAAATCGCGTGTCGTGGCCAAAGCCCTCTGCGAGCAAGTACCCTCCTGCGCAGAGAGAAACAGCATGAAAGTTGGCTTGCGCTAAACAAGGAGGTGCCAGCGCCTTGCCAGCGCCAGCCCGCTTACATGCTGCCTCGTTGACTGTGGGCCAGAGTCTGCGGCGTGAGTCGCGTGGGTACGCCGTGACTCCAGCGCTGACGTCTAGAAATGAGATAAACTCACCGCGAGGGGTCACGAGTAGGGGCAATTCCCGCGGCGCCAGATGCAGGTTGATGGACCGCGTCGGGTCGTCTGCATGGGCAACCAAAATACGTAGGCCAAGGCCACAGCTGGACGTCAGCACTCGCTGCCCCTGGTCCCCGCTGATAAATCGCGGGTCGGGTGAGCTCCTAGCCGACGACTGGAAGCTGAGTCGAGCTCAGCTTCCAGGAGCAACACCCTCTGCGAGCAAGCACCCCACCTCGCAGAGAACCAAACGCAGAACCAGCTCAATGCTCGCGAAACGTCCTGTCCACGCGGAACGCTCGCCACAAGGCAAGCGGATAACCGCGCGACCGGGACGAGTCACTTGCCGAAGCGTGAGCAAGGCGCCGGCCCCGCGACGTCTTCGTAGCAAGCTACTGGGCCCTAGCTTGGAGCTCTCCAGGCTATGACTAGGAAGGCGGGCCGTGGACTGTGGACTTAAGGTTGAATGCAGCGCGAGTCGCGTGGGCACGCCGTGACTCGTTCGTGCTGACGCTTGGAATGTGAGAAACTCACCCAAGGCCCGTGCGTGGGATCAATCATGGGGACGAGCAAGACACGTCCTAGACGTCAGCACTCGCCGCCCTTCCTGTTCCCGCTGAACCAGTCGCGTATCAGGTGCGCTCCTAGCCGACGACTGGAGACTGAGCTCCAGGAGCAACACCCGCGCGAGCAAGTACCCCACCTCGCGCACCGACACCGAAAGGCGAAGCAGGGGGCCGAATGGCGCCTGCGCTACCGAGCTGGACGCGCATGAGCAAGCGCGCCGCCTCGCTCTTCCGGGCCCGTCAAGAACGGGGCCTCGTGCATGTCCACCGGACGCCAGCTTGGACGCGCCAACGGCACCCGGGCCTGCGTCGCATTCGGTGAACATAGAAGGGGTTGGTCGACGTGAGTCGCGTGGGCACGCCACGACTCGAGCGCCAACGTCTAGACGTGAGAGACTCACAAGGTGGTGTGGCCCATTGTGGAGTGATGATGCGAGAATGGCAGAGGGTGGCCAGATGTAGCTACATGAGAAGGAAAAGTGGACTAGACTGCGTGAGGATGAGCAGGAATGAGGGAGAGCGACCGAATGAATGTGGTGGTGAAGGAGGGATGGATGATGGTGAGAACGGGGGTTTTGATGGCGAGCTGCGCCCTCGCACCCGGCGTTAGCAGCGGGGATTCGCCGTGGCGTGCACAGCACACACACACACACACAGAGACACACATACGCACACGGGCAGGTGGCGTTTGGCACTTGGCGGATTTGCTCCACTCGGTCAGCCCTCCGTCAGCAACAATAAACAATGATGATATTAGATCGGTATCCTATACAGTGTGGTCCCCATGCTCGTACCCTCTACTCGACCTTGTCGAGCGACTTGCCCTTTGCACGGCGCGCTTCTGCTTCTGCGCGCGTCATCTGCGTGCCGAGGAGGTAGTCCCAGTTGGTGAAGAACGGTTGGGCAAAGTTTGCTTTGATGCCGTAGCTCTGGTGGTGGATGTCGTGGTAGTCGGCATTGTTGGCGAACAAGAGCTGGCACGGGTCCCACCAGAGACGGTAGCCGCAGTGGTCGTCGACCGTCTTCCAGCTGGAGAGGAAGAAGAGGAGCGTCGCTTGGCGCATGGTCATGAACGTGATCATCTCGGCGATGCCCGCGCCGAGCGTGTCGAGCAACAGCCCCTCGACGGGGTGGTTGTACAGCGCACCAAACGCGAACGGGACGTAGAGCCGGTGGTGGTGCGAGTGGAACATGCGATACAGCGTCGGGTAGGTGTGCATTGCGCGGTGCAGGAAGTACTGCCAGGTGTCGATCACGCAGCTGTGGTCAGAACGTGCGCTGTACGGATACTCACAAGCCAGCAAAGAGCTGCAGTGACGGGACACCCCACCAGTACACAAAGTTGACAATCTCCTGGCCGTGGGACAGCAGGAGCTTGGAACCGTTCGACTGCCCGAGCACCAGGAAGACGAGATCGCAGACGCGCGGCGTGAGCCACGCCATGGACGCCAGGTGGTCCTTGAGCACCTCGGTGCGGTAGACGTACTCGTCGCTGTCGAGGATCACGAGGCCGATGAGGGTCTGGATGATCTGCTGGACGATCACCGCCTTGACCACCTGCCAAAAGGTCGCGCGGTTGCGCGCCTTCATCTCTGCCGTGTCATGGATGCGGCGTGCCTCAAAGTACGGCAGCTCGAGCGTGTCGAGGACATGGAAGACGGTCGAGAGGACCCAGTAGATGGCGATCGGCGCGACGAGGGAGAGGTTGCGATCCGAGATCCACGGCACGAGGCGCTCAGCGGTTGTGTGGTAGAACGGCGCGTCGAGGCGCGTGGGCGTTGCGGCTGCGAGCAGCGTGGCGTTGGCCGACTGCTTGAAGGACGGCAAGGCGTCTACGAGGAACATTGGAGGGGGAAACATGGCGGCAGTTGAGATGGGAGTGAGGTATTAATAAGACGAGTTGAAACCGCGGCGCACGGCTGGAACGAGTGTGGTCGCGAGATGCGAGGAATGGTCTGGGCGAGGCTGTGGGCAAAGCTCTGTGCGCGTGGAAGAAAGAACGAAGAACAAGGACGAGGCCGTGCTCGAGCGTGCCGAGCGGTCGAGCGCGGCGGGAGCGGGCGGGTCCGGGGACGCCCGTGAGAGACAATGGGCGCTTGTGCACCCGAGAGGGCGAGCGAGAGGACGAGGAGGGAGAGCCAGAAAGAGGAAGAGAGAGACGAAGAGAGAGACAGAGAAAGACGACGACAGCAAAACAAGAAAAACATGACGAGTGGCGACCGACCGGGACAGGACGCGGCCGAACTCAGGCACGGATGCCAAAGATGCTCGGCGAGGATTTTATCTCACTCTCTATCGCCACTTTGTCGACATGGGCCGTCTCCGCCGCTCACGCACCCACCACGCACGCCGCGACGTGCAGCGCGCAGCACGCACTCGCGCAAGGACAAAGGATCTCGACCAGATCCAGCATGACATGGAGCACAGCGCAAAAAAGCTCAAGGTCCAGCCTATCGATGAGGACAAGCCCGGTCTCGGCCAGCACGTGAGTCGGGGGGAGGGATGGTGTTGGGGGCGAGAGGACGGAGGAGGGCACATTTGAGGTGCTGTGCTGTTCAGCGTGCGAGCTGGGATGCTTGGTTACGGTGCAGGTCGTCTGACAGGTTGCTGGTGGTCATCCTAGCACCACAGCCGGCAATTCACTCTCCCAGCTAACTCCTTCGTCAGAGTAAGCTGACCGCAGTACTGCGTAGAGTGCGGCAAGTACTACGAGTCCGAAACGGCGCTCCAAACCCACACAAAGTCCAAGGTCCACAAGCGCAGGCTAAAGGACCTGCGCCAGGGCGCCCACACGACCGAGGAGGAGCTGCGCGCATCCGGCACCGGCGGCGTCGACAACCGCCAGCGTGGCGTCGAGGACGTCGTGCGCCGCTTCGAGGCCGCGGCCGTCACTGCCCCAGAGGCCGATAAGGCCTTTGTGCACGCCGCGCCGACCAAGGCGTAGTCGATAATCGCCGTTTTCTCACCTCCCCCGGCACCTCGCCTGGACATTGCCTCGCGACAAAAGGCGACCATCGCCATGTTAGAATCATACAGTGTTTGTACCAGCGCCTCGCGCATGCAGATTTGGGACCTACTCATATGACATGACAACTACTCATCCTCGCCCTCTGCGTCCTCCTCGTCCCCAGCGGTCCCGTTCGCAGGCGTCGCCTCGGCCGCGCGCCGGCGCTCGAGTTCGGCAGTCTTCTCCGCTGCCCGTCGCTCGCGCTCCTCCTTGGACGGCCGCGTCCAGTTCCCCTTGCCCACACCAGGTTGTCTGCCGTCAGCTCCTCACCATCTAATGCTCACCCAGGCTTCTTGACCGGCTTCTTCTTCTCCTTGTCCTCTCCGTCCTTCTTTGCCGGTGTCTTCTTGGCCGTCTGCCCCGGTAAGGGCTTGACGACGATCTGGCCTAGCGGACCGATCGAGGCGTGCAGCGCATCGAATGGGTCGTCGGCCTCCAGACTGCCGCCCGACTCGAGATGCTCGGCGTAGAACGCGTGCAGCAGGCCGGGCGTGACGGTCTTGTACGTCGCGGGCGTGAGCGGCACGAACGGCGGCGGCGGGGGATAGTCTGGCTCGTCGGTTTTGACACCCAATGCCGGGCCAGCCGTCCTCGCGCGCCGACCAAAGAACAGCTGCTTTGGCACCGACAGCGTCGACAGGCCGTACTCCTTGTCGATCCCCAGCTCGCGCAGGCCGAGAAAGTCCTCGCCCAGGTCCTCGGCAAAGTCGCCACTGTCGTCAGCAAAGTATAACGAGAGGCGCACTGCTTGAGCATCTGCCCGTCCTCGGCAAACAGCATGTCATCTTCGATCACCGGCGCGGCCATGAGCTCCTTGTATGCCTGGCGGAACTTGCGCTGCGTCTCGGAGATCTTGGCGCTCTCGCGCTCAATGTCGTCCTTGATGTGCGTCTCGAGGGACTGCAGTTCCACCTGCCCGTTCTCGTACAGCGAGTGCAGGACAATCTCCTCCTCCGTCATCTGGTGCCCAAAGCCATCTACGAGCATCCTGAATGTCCGCCCGAGGTTGCGGAGGTAGTCGCCCGCGACACGCGTGAAGAGGTCGAGCGGGATGTCGTTTGCGCCTGAAATCAGTACCGCCGCACACAGACACACCTTCAAAGCCTGCATGGGCCAGCAGACCCGCTGTCGCGCGCTTGAGACTATGCGACGCCTCGGCCTCGCCGACCTCGCCGCCGTGCTTGCGTCGCTCGTTTGCGACGACGCGCGCGGCCCGTCGCTTTCGCTTGTACCCCGTCTGGTCCTCTTGTCGGTCGTCCTCTACTGGATCTAGTGGTTGTGGCTCGGGATCGGTGCCGTCGCCCTCGAGGAACTGCTTCCATTCTTGGATACAGTTCATCGTCTTGCGCGCGTCCGAGTGCTTTTCTACTGCACGCAGCACGAGGCGCTCCAGGGAGACAGGTTTTGATGGCGACAGTGCTGGCGGGCCGGGCTCGGCGCCTCGTGCCACTGGAGGCGGCGTGGACGTCCGCCGACGCGCGATACGCCGTCGCTTGCTCGCTGGTCCCTCCACCATGACAGGGACAGCAGGCAGACCCGCCACGTACAGGTCGTCCTTGCTCGTCGAGCCCCACCAGCTTCCTTCCAACTTTGCGTCCTCGTCCTCTTCCGCATCAGGATACCACGCCGGCGGCGTATTCCCGCGCAGGAGGTCCCGGGCCTTGCCCTTGTCGGAGAAGGATGGCCCGGGGAGGCTGAGCGAGACGGGCTCGTACTGTGTCATGGAGTAGGGCGTTCTAATCAGAGCCGTCGTGGCCTCCAGGTCAACCTGGAGGTTGGGCCGAAACGGGGGCGGCTGATGTCAGATAGTTCAAGGCAAGACGTACACTCCCGCCGTTGGCCTTGCCGTTCACGCGCCTCTCCCCAGATGCAGATCCGACGCCGGCAGCCCGTTCCCGGCCAGCACTAGTATCTGGGGTCGCCCTCCCATTTGGGTCGCTGCCACCTGGTGGTGGCCGCTTCTCGCTCGTGTTTGGGAGCATCTCGTCCTCCTCGCCCATTGCGTCGTCGCTCTCGCCTGCGGCATCTTCATCATCGCCTCCAACGGCGGATGGCTGCTTGGAGGCCGCGCGTTGCACCGCCAACGGCGCGCCTGACGCTGCGAGGATGGAGGCGAGGGGGTTGTTGGCCATGTCCTCGCGGTCTGCAAGGAACTCGAGGTGGTGGTTGGTCTTTTGCTGCAGGTACTTTGCAACAGCACGAAGAGGGTGGTTCTGCCATCAGCGGTGACATATATAGCGACGCACAGCTGTAGTATTGTACGTCAGACAGTTCTTCCAGATCTGGTCGAGGTCTGTCGCAAACTCGGCCTTGTTCTTGTACTTGTGCGACTTTACATTGCGGAGGACAGTCGACAGGTCCATAGGCCGCGTGATGTCTGTGGTGAGCCAAAGCATACCCTCCCAGCGTACAGGTAAAGTAGTCTGGCGCATCGCGCTTCGACACGGGCTTGAGGAAGGGACCTGCCTCGGGCTGCGCGTGAGCTAAAGAGGTGCGACGGCACTCACCGAGCTCCTCAGCTCGTTGACGATCTTCTCCAGGCTGTCGTAGAATGCATCGGTCGACTTGGACTAAACGCGGTTGGATGCGCCGGGGTCAAGCAGACGCAGCAGAGCAAGCAGCAGCGCGGGACGATTGGCGGAAACAGCGTCAGCACTACAATGGTCGGGCGAGCGGGTATTGCGCCGCGCCGTGATGGACGTACTTTGCCTGCCTGGACGTCGACGAGCAGCTGCTGAAAGTCGGGGTCAGAGATGCGCGGCGCATCAGAGAGGCCCTCGAGGTACCCGAGTAGATACTGCAGGAGTGGATGCACATGTCAGCATCGAGACGGCGGAGGAAAGGACAGACAGGTTACCGACCTTCATGATGGGTTAGCCGCCGCTGGGCGGGGCAGTCGCTGTAGGGGGCCGCAATGGGGACGAGAGTGGTGTCGCTGGGTAGCCCCGGGCGGGGAGAGCGTAGTGGCGGCGCTCGACGGGGTGGATGGATGGATGCCGTGGAGCAACGGGGAGGAGAGTGCTGATGGGAGGGTCGAAAAGGAGAGGGCAAGAGTGGTTGTGGCTGCCAAAAGTGAGAAACCCAAGTCCCCGACGCTGTTCAACCCAGGCATTCTACTTTAAGCAGTCGAGCCCACATTGCAAGCATCGCCGTCGAGCTCGGCCCGGGGGTGCAACTACTTGAACAACACCGACGACGGGGACGCTGCCTGACCACACTGGTGGTACTGGAATCGCCTCCACCGGACCTCGTCAAGTGTCAACAACATCATGAGCGACGACGAATACGTCCCATCAGTCCATTCGGACGCTGCGGACGAGACCCAGGCGTCGCCTGGACCATCTAAAGCGCGCTGGCGCCCGCTGCCGCGCGCAACGTACCGCTCGGTCGAGTATCCCGGGCCAATGTCGCGCCCAGACCAGATCCTAAAGGTCATCAAGCAGGACGACATTGACGAGTGTTTCAATGCGCCACTATCAGAGACGCACGCCCTCGAGATGCGCTACCGGCCAGAGATGCGTTCTGCCATTCCAGTACGAGGGCAGAGGGTGGCGTCGCAGAAGGTGCTGGTCAAGGTCGTGAAGCGGAGGAAGGCTCAACCCGAGAGCGACGGCGGGGTGTTCACTGCGGATATCGTGGGCTCGATCCCGCAGACGGTGAGGTTTAGATGTAAGCTGCGTCCGAGACGTTGCTGACGCCAGCCATGGCCGACTACCAGTACACTCCGTCGCAGGATGGGCGCGTGGCTGCCATCACCCAGGCGCTCGTCGAGCTCGACTGTGGGTGGGCTCTGGGACATTGCTAACATCTAGACGACGCTATTCTCGACTACCAGGTGCCACCGTTGAACGAAGACTATACAGAGCCGAATCCACCCGGCCCAGATGGCTCAGCGCCGCCGGTCCCGATGAGGTCGACTATGGAGCTGCAGCCAACGCCGATTGCGAGTGCGCGCGCTCTACCTTACGTCTTCAAGTACGTGATACCTCTGACTCGCTGACGCCAGCTTCAAGATGGGCCAGAACACGGCCGAGGAGATGGTGTGGGACGAGATTGCGCAGGAGAACCGCACGCGATATGTCAACAGGAATCGCGCCACGGGTCTCTCTGTCATGGCAATTGGGCATGGGCATCCTGTGCCGCATGAGCCTGAACAGGTTATCCGTGATCGCATGGCCAAGCTGGACCAGGGGTTACTGGAGCGTATCAGGAAGGTAGGCGACAGATCGGGCTCGCTGATGGCAAGCTGTTCGAGGCCCGTCCTGTCTGGCTACGATATGCCCTGTTCGCGCACCTTAGCGAAAAGGACCGCTACGAGATTGAAAAGTGCGTGGGTGAAGTGCGCTGCTGATTGCAGCAATAAGTGCTACCTGCCGTGTGTGGCGTTCACCTACGGCCAAGGGCCGTTCTGGAAGACGTTGGTTCGGTTTGGGTATGACCCGTGCGCGGATCGTGCGGCGCACATGTGAGTGGCTTCTCGAGTCTCGCTCACGGCAGCTACCAGCGCATGTACATGTACCTCGACGTCAAGCGCTCGCGGAACTCGTTCTTGATGACGATGGGCGAGGTTGACGACGACAAGAGGGAGCCATTCTGGTGGGAGCACGAGACGGATCGTCGAGTGGCACAAGGGCTGCGTCCGCCGGTTGATCCAAGGTGAGCTCCCGTCTTGCCCCACTGACATGCAGCAAGGTGCACATCTTTGACGGCAAAATCTTGCACCAGAACAAGTCGGATTTCCAGCTGTGCGATGTGACGGACCCGGTAATCCGCCGGTTCATCGACGACCCGAACTGTCTCGCGGACGTCTGCTATGTGAGTAGCGGCAGAGTACTGGGGCGGGAGTGCCCAGGCTGCGCGGCTCATCCCTCCTCCCCGAGCGGCACATCCAGCTGTCCGTGTCGGACTGACGCCCAGCCACACAGCGGATGGTACCGCCCGCTGGCATTCGAGTGCATCCGTTCCCTGTTGCGCGTCCGCTTCCAGCAGGTGCGCGAGACGCACGAGCCGGCGACGGACGACGCAGTCGCAGAGATCGTCGAGGCGTACAACCAGGTAGGCGAGGCGGATTTGGACGACAAGGAGGCGGCGGACGCGTTCATGAGACGTTTTGCCACCATCAAGAAGGGCATAAACTAGTGTCGGTATAGCCGAGACGCGTTATCAAGCTTCAGTTTAAGACGTTTCAGTCTGATGGGTGGCCTCGGCCGTGGCACAACCAACGGCACGCACAAGAAGCTTGGCTGACATTGAATGGTGTCATTATTAGGCGTCGCCATCTCACTTGGTCGATCAGTCATGCTGGGCATTACGCCGGGAACCGCACAACTGGGCGCAAGAACGAGATCTGGGAGGCTGCGGCCATGGCTCACCGCGTGCCGCCCCACATACCGACTGTTCCTGTGTGAGGCATGGGTGTGACGGCACTCGTGGTCGGTTTGTGCGGCGCTAACGGCCTGACGCGGCATGCCGCCGACTCGAGTTGGGATGTCTTTCGGAACTGATGCAGTCGCTACCCGGCTCGAGTCTGCGCTGTTTGGCCAGCCTCCCCTCCTTTAAAAATACATACGCAAGACGCCGCTGCCCAATGGACGAGCTGTGCAAAGTTTTGAGCCGCAGGGGCGGCTGCCCGTGGTCCCATGTGACTGCGCGCCACACCGCAGCGATTTGCCGCCCCTGCTGGGTCCCCGCCTGCTGCCTCGCAGGGGGCCGAGGACCGATATTTGGTATCCCGCGTGATACTCAGGGGCTCTGTGTCGGAGCGCTTTTTCTTTGCGGCTCAAGAGTCCTTACTTGTCGGGTTCTGCGAGAGCATCTGAAAACACAGCGCAAAGCCTTTGTTCGAAACGAACGGCAGATCCGAGGGAGCACGCACTGCGACGCACCTCGCGCACCTCACGGCAGCAAGCGAAGACGAAGCGCTGGGGTGAATTAGGTTGGTACCTGGGCCGCATGCGGTCTGGGACGTCCTCCCTAGCGGTGGCGGGCGTGCTGTCGCTTTTCCCTGTGCGGCAATGGCAGGTGACCAACCTGGATTGGTGATGAGCGCATGCGTCAACACAACCCGATCCAGACCAGACGCAGTCGTCAGGCCCAGACAGGACACTGCCGGGCGGCCGCTTCCCTGCACACTGTGTCAGGTGGCAGCCAGCTGGGCCTCCCGCCCGAAAGCAGCCAATGCCCCCTCGCCACAGCTCCCAAATATAAAAAGCCTGCCCCGCCCGTCGCGACCTCTCTTCTCCATCCACCCCGGCAGCCCCGCGCATCTCTCTCGCCCCGCGTCCGACGGCTCCGCAGCGCTCTTGCCCATCTGACACAGGTTACTCTATCACAATGAAGCGTGAGTCCAACGACGTAAACAACTGACAGTCAGTGCGCCACGACAAGAACGGCGTCGCCAACCAGGCTGCCCTCGAGGAGGGCCGCGTCGAGGCCGGTGCCATGTCGCACGGCGGCCACACTGGTCCCAACGAGAGCCGTGTCGAGGCTCCCGTCACCGCAAAGGCGTACATGGCCTGTGCTTTTGCTGCCTTTGGTGAGTTGTTCAGCGGGATTCGGCTAACTCCAGGTGGTATCTTCTTCGGTTTCGGTGAGTGTGCCCTGTTGAGAGCCGCCTTGGCCGTGTGGGAGCCTGAGAGTGCTAGCGGCACTGCTCATCTGCTCCCTAAAGCCGAAAAGTCTCACACGACCACTGTCTTGGCCTGTCTTGGACTCGCTCGCTTGCAAAGCGAGAGCCACTCTGGACCCACTCTAGATTCCTGAACCCTAACCGCAGACTCTGGTTACATCTCCGGTGTCATGGCCATGCCCTACTTTGTCGACCACTATGCCCCCCCAGGCGCCACCGAGGTGCCCGAGTGGATGTCCTCGCTGATCACCTCCATTCTTTCGGCTGGTACCTTTTTCGGTGCCGTGAGTCACTCCTGTGGAACACACTGACCTCAGCTCATCGCTGGTGACCTCGCCGACTACTACGGTCGTCGCACGACCATTATTGCCGGATGCGGTGTCTTTATGATTGGGTGAGCAGCAAAAGACAGCCCTCCTAACCCCAGTATCATTCTCCAGGTCGCCTCGGTCGACCACAAGCTCCTGGTCGCCGGCCGTGCCATTGCTGGTATCGGTGTCGGCTTTGTCTCGGCCATTATCATCCTCTACATGTCCGAGATTGCTCCCCGCAAGGTCCGCGGTGCCCTCGTCTCTGGCTACCAGTTCTGCATCACCATTGGGCTGCTCCTCGCCTCGTGCGTCTGCTACGCCACCCAGCACCGTAACGACACGGGCTCGTACCGCATCCCCATCGCGATCCAGTTCGCTTGGGCGCTCATCCTCGCTGGCGGTCTCTTCATGCTCCCCGAGTCGCCGCGTTACTTTGTCAAAAAGGGCCGCGCCGACCGCGCTGCCGCCGCTCTTGCCCGTATCCGTGGCCAGTCCGCCGACTCGACCTACATCCAGGAGGAGCTCGCCGAGATTGTCGCCAACTTTGAGTACGAGCAGTCGCTCCTCCCCGCCAGCACGTACATTGGCTCCTGGACTGCGTGCTTCAAGGGTGGTCTCCGTCGCCCCAACTCGAACCTGCGTCTTGTCATTCTCGGCACCTCGATGCAGATGATGCAGCAGTGGACTGGCATCAACTTCATCTTCTACTTTGGCACCGTCTTCTTCAAGCGTCTCGGCACAATTTCCAACCCCTTCCTTATCTCGCTCGTTACCACCCTCGTCAACGTCTGCTCGACCCCTATTTCCTTCTGGACCATTGAGCGCTTTGGCCGTCGCCCGCTTCTCATCTGGGGTGCCCTCGGCATGCTCATCTGCGAGTTCATCGTCGGCATCATGGGTACCGCCAAGCCCAACGACACCAAGGTTGCCTCGGCTCAGATTGCCGTACGTCACCGCATAAGGGCACGCTGACACAAGTTCATCTGCATCTACATCTTCTTCTTCGCCTCGACCTGGGGCCCGGGCGCGTGGGTCGTCATTGGCGAGATCTTCCCGATCCCGATCCGTTCCCGCGGCGTCGCGCTCTCCACCGCCTCCAACTGGCTCTGGAACTGCATCATCGCCGTCATCACCCCGTACATGGTCGGTGAGAACCGCGGCAACCTCGGCTCCAAGGTCTTCTTTGTCTGGGGCGCCCTTTGCTCGTGCTGCTTCATCTACGCCTACTTCCTCGTCTGGGAGACCAAGGGCCTCACGCTCGAGCAGGTCGACCAGATGATGGAGGAGTGTGGCTCGCCCCGCCGCTCCCCCGGCTGGGTCCCCACCAAGACGTACGTCAACCGCTCGCACATTGCCCAGGCCGAGAAGGCCACCCACCACGCCGCCCACCACGACTTTTCGGACAAGCGCGACCTCGGTGCCACCGAGACCGCCGCTCCCACCGTGGCGCACTAGGTGTTGTTTTGATTCTACCGATTTAATAACGATGCATCGGTTGGTCGGACGTTTGTACTCACGCTTAGGAAGTTCTGCGTCGTCTGGAGCAGGCGCTGACCTTTGTTCGCTGCGGACATGTGGAAGTCGTGGACCTCTTGTCGGGCCAACGAGCTAGCTCGCCGAGGGGATGCGGTCTAGCAAGGTCCAGTGTGAGGGTATACGAGCCGAGCAGTTCGTTCTCCGAGCAAGACTTGCCCGTCCTGCGGTCTGCCGCGATGTAGCCTTTCGATGTCGCCGTGTGGTATCGGCAGGTGGCAGACGCGTGTCGCAGGGCCAACGACCATTAGGCTTGTGAGGGTAACAACAACATGACGACCGCAGCCAGACTGCTGAGGCCGCCATTCCGCCGGCACCGGAGCGACAGAGGACCTTGTTGGTGTTGCGGGGAGAGTGCGCCGAGCACGTCCAGACTCTATACATAATGTCCATGCGCTGTAGAACACCAGCAAAACTACGGAGCACCCGCCAGTTCTGCAGAACACCCTCGGCTCAATCGGCCCCCTCCCATTCGTCAACCTGTACACGACGCCCCGCCTAATTGAGAAAGTAGTAGAACGCAGCGTACGGCACGCTGAGATTGCGCCCCTCGACAGCGCAAGTAGGCTTGGGCGGCTGCCCGCCCTGCGTGCCGATGCGATAAACCGTCTTGGCCAGTGCGCCATTGTACGGGATAGCCGCGAGCTGGAGCCACGGCACGTTGGTCTCGGGGCTGAGCGGCGCGGGGATCTTGGCGGTCAAGTTGCCCGTTACGCGGTCCATGGGGTGGTCGGCGTCGAAGAAGGCCGGGAACGCCTTGTCGCCTACGAGGACAAACTCGTGCGCGAGATCAATGTGCGGCGTGGCGGTGGTTTGCGGGAAGGGGATGCGCTCGATCGCGGGTACCGAGAGGCCGAGCAGGTCTTGTGGCGAGTGCACCCAGGTCGCTTGGCAGCCGAGGTCGTACAGGCTGCTCGTTAGCGAGGGCGAGAGCGAGGGAGAGGGGACTCACTTCGCTTGGGCCCCTTTGGACACCCACAGCCCGTCGGTGCAGGTGTAGTTCTGCACGCCGCGGCCGAGGGTTACGAGCGAGACCTTCTGGTGCTTTGGGACCGTGAGCGTTGTCTGGCCGTACGGCAGGGGGACGGGGAGGTGGGACACGTCGCACTTGGCCACCGGCGCGGCCGTGGCTGGTGACGCCATGGCGAGGAGGGTGGCAAGAGCAGCGAAGGGTGCGAGCATCTTAAAGTGGTGAGAGTTAGAGCGGTGGTGAAGTTGGAGCTGGTTGATGGGTGGACAACAGACAAACAGGGATAGTTATAGTGCATGTTGGCAACCCAGGCCGTTCGGTGCAGTGCAAGAGCGGTGAGAATGTCGGCAGGCCGCCGGACAGCCTGTGTGGTGGCTTCGCGGCCAATGTGGCGGTGGCGGAGGCGGCATTGCGGTGGCGCCGTCCGAGCAGAGAAGCTGCCCACCATATCATGGCGTCCAAGCGCGAATCGGTGGCGAGCCATATCGCGCGTAATCATGAGAGATCTACATGCGGTGCCGATCATACCGAGCGTCGAGGATTATGGCTCGAGCGCCAGTGGTGCATGATGAAGTGGCGCATGCGGGGCGCGTCGCCGTCGGCCATGTACCTTCTGGGGAATACCCCTCTAGGCCAAGATACCTGCTCGAGGATACCGAGGGGCTGACATGCAGCACAGCAGATGAGCGCCCTGCGGTTGAGCCGTCGTCAGTACAGTTAGCTGAGCTGACGCCAGCGTCCGACCCGATCGGTGAAAGGACAAAGTCCTGCAAGATTGGCAGCTGTGCGGCACTGTCGACGACGACGACAGCCAGCCCACTGAGGCAGGCGAGGTCGCCGACTCCGTGCTCGTCGATGACGGCGCGCCACCATACACAGGCTCCGCAAGCTTCCCAGGATGCCTTGAGTGCATCTCTCTTGGACAGGATTCCAAGAATTCCATTTTGCTCATGATACGGCGCCCAGCTGACATCGAGCGCGCCAGCAGGCGCTGACTGTAAGGTCAAGCGCGCGGTACTGCCGCCGAAACGACTTTTGTCCAGCACCAGACAGAGCCTGAGCAGTCAGCGGATGAGGGTAAAGGCATGAGGGCTCGCTATTGCTCTCTAACCCTCGTGAAAGCTGCGACAGCCGGCGCGACGCAGGTCGGTCTGGATCTTGGCCGGGAAGGCGGCGAGATTCGTAGGTTGCACGTCCACGACGACGGCATAACTTGAAGAGTCAGTGGGTGAAGCGTAACGGACTCACTCAATGCGGATGATAGCTTGTGATTCATCGTCTCTCCTTCCTCCATTCTCTCATTCATGCTTTCACATCCTCACCTCGCCAACGAGTGATCAGCTTGTCCTCAACAAGTCCCATGCGACGGAAGTGGGCCGCACACGGGCGCCTGGCGATGGGCGCAAACGCCGAGGCAGCGTGGCATGTACAGTATGTTTGTAGCTTTGCACACACTCACCATCACACATTATCATCACATCGCCAAAGCCAATCGAGCCATCTTCCCCAACCCACCCCAACGTACCCACCCCGCCCACTACCAGAACCCCTGGCCACCTCGCACAAAAGTCACAGTGAGTACCAGTTAGAGTGCGCTGACGCGCAGTAATGGACGTCAAGCCCGACGTCAAGCCCGACTAGGTGAGCTGAGCTTTTTCCTCGCTGATGCCAAAGGCCGTCCGCGTCGGACCCGGTCGTCAAGGACGAGCACCTGCAAGATTGGCAACTGTGCGGCACGGTCGACGACGACAACGAGCACGACCAGCCCGCCGAGGCGGGCGAGATCGCCCTTGACAACAACGCGCCCCAAGCGGTAGTATCGTCGGCTATGCTATAGGGGGCCCGTCGCCTATAGGGCGACACTAAAGTGCACGCCCGCTCGAGAGCCAACGGCATCCAGGTCGATGTGGAAGCCAAAGCGCAGTTGCGCGACCGCCGCGTGATCGTGGCAGACGACGTTTGTGATGGCCGGCGGCGAAGCCGATCGGCCCGACGCGCCACGAGCGAGCACCTTGTCTTGGAGGTGTACGTGTACAGCATGCTCGATGCTGTGCACGCCGAGGAAGAGGACGAGTTCGCCCAGGAGGGCGTCCCAGTTTTTGGGGACGAGGTGGGTGCGCATGGCCGCGTGCGCTCCGTAGCGCAGGCGGTCGCGAGGTGTCGACGACGGGGTGTGGTCGAGGAGGCCCTCCATGCGAGAGTCGGACTCGCTCGAGGCGACGCGGAACGAGATCTCCACGACACACTGTGCCCGCGGAAGCACGCGTGCCGTCTTGCCAAAGTCGAGCGCCATGAGGCGCTCGATGCCATGTCGTCCGAGGCGGTGGACGACCCGCGGGCCAATGTTGCTCGACGCGGCGCGGTCCGTGATGTCGACAAAGACGGTTGACGCCGAAACGCTCCTGACTGCCTCCGTGGAGGCAGTCTGCGCGCGGGGCGTCCAGCGGTTCTTCCGGTCGACGACCTCTCCACGGTCACCATGGCGAGGCCCGGCATGATGGCCTCGGCGAGCGGGGCGGGATAGTCGCGCCGCACGCGCGCCCGGAGTTTGCCCACTTCCGTGTGCGGGGGTGCCGGCCACGAGGCGGCGATCACCGAGACGTGGCGCCGTAGGTGCTCGTCGAGAGCTACCTGCGTCGCGTCGGCGTACACGACATAGATTATGCGGCTCGCGGCCGCATCACCCAGGATGCGACGCACGACGGTGAAGCGCTTGCGTTCGCGCCATACGCGGCGCGCTCGGCCAAAACGGCCCCTTCCGGCGCTGGTGGAACAGCGCCGTCGAACGAATCTTGTCGGGCGAGTCGAGCACGACGTACTCGTCTTGCTCGCCGAGAGCCTTCAGCAGGACGGGCACAAGCTCGTCCAAACGCAGAAGTGCGGCAGCGGTCAGGGTCGTGAACCTGACCCTGCCGGACACGTCCACACACGGACAGCGCCAGGCTGGCCGGGAGGGCGTGCGCGTTATCGCGGGGGGGGGGGGCGGGTGTTGGATTCGCGGCCTCTGTGGCGCCGGAACGATGTCGGTTTCTCGACTTTTAAACCAGGGCCGAGTCGGCCCCCAATGTCTGCGAGTCGCTCGAGTGGGACGCCGTCGTTGGCTTGCTACATGCGCCTGGTGTTGAGCGCCAGCTCCGCTGCGTCGGCGGGTGCGACAACCCTGCAGCGCGACGACGGCGCGGCGCGAGCACTCGGCCTGGCTCGATCACCATCACGACCTGATGCGCAACCCCGAGGACTCCGAGGCCGTCGACAGGTTCGCAGCGTTCCCAGGCGGGATGGAAGGCCAGGCGTGGCCCATCCGAAGGTGCCCCTTGCCGACGCGGGAGGATTTGCTGGAAGCGCGACTTCCACGGCCACCAACGCCCCACCCGATATCCCTTAGCTTCGCGTCTCCGGTGCCCTCGAGATCAGCTTGTCGGGTACCACTTACCCAGTGAACGCCCTCCCACGTCGGCCCGGCTTGGCGATGTTGCTGGTAGTGGATATCAATCGTAAACATGATGAGTAGAGTTGTTCGCGGCGCACTCCCTGGAGATAGTGTAAGGTGCTAAAGACCGCAGGGAGGGCCAGCAGCCGCACCTGCTATCAGAAAGCTGTACGCGAGAGCTGTGAGAGCCTGGCGGGTGGTGAAACGGTGATGTTACGCCCAAGGTGTCTGCGCATGTCTGCAAAGAACCCGGTGATTTACGTAAGAGATCCTGCCATTCACTGGTTCACTTCGGCCGTGAATCTCTACGAGACATTCAACACGAGCAAGGTAAGAAGACTGCACCATGTGCGTTTAACCCTCTCAGCTGTCCTTCATTGTGGCTTCAGCATACTTGGCTTCGAGCGCAGCCACTGGTATCAGCGCAGATTGACGGCGTCTACTCACATTCTTTGTGGCCACTGAGATCGATCACACACATGAGGCTTCGCTAGGCTGATCTTGCTCGGGAGAATCTCAGCTCACGGGCCGAAGCAACGCCAACGCTGCCCTCCCGTAAGAGTACAGGGACGTCGGGCGCAGGGTGAGGCGCATTGGTGTCGCGCCACGCCGCAGTTCGATGCCGAGCCGATAACACAGCAGCCAGAGGGACCTGATGTCCCACGGCTGCCCGAAGGGCACACAGCTGTGCGGGGGAAGCCGGTATCGTTGTGCTGGGAACGACAAGGGGATTAATCAAGCTGGGCGTTGACCTCGGCGTCGGGCGCCTTGCGCCAGCCGGATCGGGGAGCGAGATTCTGAGGCAGTTGATCTGGACGCAGAGTCATTCCTCGGGGTAACGCCTGTGGGTTTGGCAATAACGTCCACGTCGGGCTGCAGAGTGTCAAATACTGACATGGCGCAGTCAAAGCCGACAGCACCCCGTATGCCGCGGGGTTTGTGTGTCCTGCGTGTGAGAGCGGCCCGCGGGTATTGGTATAAAGCGTGTCGAAGAGAACCTGAGAACCTCATCAACTCTCCTTCCTCCATTCTCTCATTCATGCTTCCACATCCCCACTTCGCCACCTCGTTGGCTGCACAAGCTATCATCCGCATAGAGTGAGTCCGTTACGCCTCACCCACTGACTCTTCAAGTTATGGCGTCATCGAGCAACCTTCGAACCTCGCCTCCTTCCCGGCGAGGATCGAGGCGGCGCTGCATCGCGCCGGCCGCCACCGCTTTGACGTCGAAGCGGTAACGCTCAAGACGGGCCTCCTCGCCGCCGATGTGAACGCTCTCCGCAGTGACTACCTGGTCCGGGCGAACGTCTTCACCCAGGGCGACCTCGTCGAAGAGGATCTTCTCGCAGATGTCGTATGTCAACTTATTGAAGACGACCTGCACGGGCAGAAGGGGGAGAACTCGCTGCGTGGACTAAAAAAAGTAAGAGCTCCGTCAAAGTCGGCTCTGACCAGCAGGAGTTCATCCAGTACATCGGACCCATGTCACTGGGAATCCGAGCGTGGGACGGCCACAACCCGGCGGCGGCACATGCTGTAAGGGAGGCGGCTTCGTTGGAGGGTCCACGCAAGGCGGCGCACGAGCAGCTAGAAGAGCAGTGGGAACGTCGCGCACAACTTCGTCGCCACCTTGCCAACAGCCTCGAATCAATGGGCGAGCTCGCCCAGATTGACCTTCGTGTGACGAAGCTCCGTGAGCGCATCGAGATGATAGTCCCAAGCCGCCAGTAGACCTCTCGCACTCGCCGCTCTACGACGAGCGGCTTGGTGATCTGGTGGCCGGCTTGGCCAAGTGTGCCGCGCTTGGGCACACGGAGACCGACGCCCACCCGTGGGAGGAGGGGTGGGTGGGCAAAGCTGCCGACCGCACCTCGGTCGCACAGCAAGCCCTCCTTCGCTGGTACGCGGTCTTATCCCCTCGCCACGTCCGGGTGCTCGGCAACATCCTGGGCAAGATCAGCCGTGCGGCCCTCGCCCAAGTCGCCATGTACGGCGATGTGAAACGGCTTCTCTTCGCCGCCAAAATGAAGGACGCCGTTCGCGAGAACGGCGATTACGACGGCGCGATTGAAGAGCTGCAGAGTAGTCTCAAGCGGTTCTCCAAAGTAAGTCATCGCCGCGCCGCCGTGCTGATCACACAGACCGCTCCCATCCCGGACCCTCCTGTCGTGGACCTCGAGTCCCTCGAGGGCACGGATTGGTACCGCTTCGTCAAGTCCGTCGATCCATGCCTGAACCCCATTGCCTTCACCGTCCAGGACTGCGGCCTCCTCCTTGGGATCGTCGGTCCGCTCGAACTGGTCGAGCTTGGCGATCCACGACGATCCCAAGAAGGAGGCTGACCACCTGGCCGAGCTCGAGGCCAACGCCGCCGCACAGTCTGCGGTCACATGACGGCAGTGGCGGCATCGCCTGCCCAGTCGGCAACGAGTCCCTCGCCGAGGACTTCGTGCGGTCGGCATATGCCGCGGATGGTGACGATCGCCATCTGGGCGTAGTGTGCGCGACAGCTTGACAACGGCGGGGCAGGGCGGGTGGGGAAACGAGACTTGTCTGGCCGCGACGTCGGCAGAAAAGTTGGTGTCAAATCCCCGTGCCGCCTCGCCCGGATTTGACACCAAGTATCCGGCGTACGACCTCAGAGAGGCCTCCTTGATGGCCGTGTTCAGAGCCTTGTGGCCGTGATCAAACACGACTTGGTGGACGTGGGACATGTTGCCCTGGCCCTCGCGGGCGCCAGCGACAATGCACTCGACGACGGCGCGGTGGATCCTAGCAAAATGGACGGCTTCGTGCTGTTTTTGGGCCGATGCCTCTGCGACTGTTCGGAGCGCGACCTATGCGGCGTTCGCCAAACAGCTCCGTCTCCCCTTCCGCCAGTAAAAGGACCTGCGGCAGGATTCCGCAGTTGGTGGCGCTGGTGCAAGTCTGCCAGGCGCCATGCGACAAGCCTTCCTGGGGGCTGCGTCGCCAGTTCTCGCGACGTCCGCGCATTCGGAGGTGGGTCTTCGTGAACGATACAGCTGATGACAGGCTGATCGCCTCCGTTTCGAACTGCTGTCGCAGGCGCGTTCTACGGCCTCACGATCAAGAGGCCCGCCTACCAGAATCGCTCGGCACAGACCCGTTTGTCTCCGCGCCGTGGAAATCCACGGCGCGAAGTAGCTGCTGTGGCTTCAGTGAATCCTATCGGCCATTCACCGCTAATCTCAGCAACTGGCGCAACGCCAACGAGTTCGAGCTTTGCGATCCCGACGGACGTTCCCCGCTGTGCCGGGAATGTGTGAAGGCAAAGGTCGTTGCACGCCAGGGCATTATCATGCATCGGCCCTCCTCGACCACCCTGGCACCTGGGCAGCTCGTCAAGATTGTCGAGGTCGTCACCGACAAGCACCTCACCGACCAGCAGAAGCGCGAACGCCTGCAGGTGCTTGCGTGGCGTTTGATGGAGCCGGGCTACCTGCCAGTGGGCGCGTCATGCTCGCTCTGGTGATCCGCCCGCCGGGGCTTCTCGTACATGCAACGACGCCAACGCCTTCGAGCTTCGAGGAATGCCTCGCCAGCTGGACATGCAATCCCCTGGCAGCGCGTCGCGGTTTGATCGTGTACCTAGCTGTGCTATAGTGTAATGTACAGTATATGTGTATCAGTATTCAGTAGCTCACCATGCGCCAACGGGAATCTGGTATCAGCTTGCCGTTTTGCCACCCTCACCATTGCTGGAGCCTATACCTCGTGCCGCGTAATCATTGAGCCCCTCGGACATCGAGCCCCTCGGATCTCTTCCCCATCTGTCGAGACCGTTCCATTGATCGGCATAATCTTTGTCATGAATAGTCATGCCTTCGTTGTAAATGGTTCTCAGAAATCTCGTATTTCAGCGGCTCGTCGCTGTGACCTCGAGGCGAACCTCTTCCCTCGACGCGCTGACGAGTAGAGTAGGAGTAGCAGCGGAGGGGTAGTGTCGCGGAGACAAGGTCCCGTACTTTTGCGGCATGCCTGCATCTGATTCAACAAATCGTGAATGTACTTCCCAATACGGAGGCCAAGTGCCACGAGATGACAGAGAAGGCGCAAGTGTCGGGTGCTTCCGTTGAAGACCTGTATTCTGCCCATCTCAGCGGACGGTAGGTGCTTCACTGATTCGAAAGCAGATGCCACGTGTGTGAGCCGCTGATCCATGTCAAAGTATCCGCCACGTGAGGCCGCTGCACTTATGCACTTATGTTTCTGAGATGCACTGAACGCTCTGGGGAGCAACAAGGCCGTCGAAAGTAGCTTGACAGAACGCCCGCCCGGGGCGGTCCAGCTGGCTCCGCCAGCTCAACAAGTGAGAATCCGAACAGGTCAAAGTCTCCAGAAAGGCATCACTAGGATGCATATCGCACACATTATCAACGCATACACGCCTAGTACTCGCCCTCCTCCTCCTCGGCGTCGACCGTGTCCATAGCGACCTCGGTGTAGTCGGCCTCGAGGGCAGCCACTGACATTAGCTGACAGTCGTTTTGTTCACTTACAGTCCTCGCGAGCTTCAGAGAACTCGCCCTCCTCCATCCCTTCTCCAACGTACCTTACGTAAGCACCTGTACATGATCGGGGAGGGTGTAGGAAGCGTTCAAGAACGCGTAGGAAGGTGTAGAGGTGGATGGGGGATGATCACGGACGATTGTCACGTGATCGGAGAATAACAGAGTGGAGGTGGAGGTAGGCACCAGCCACGTGACCAGGGGATTGGACTCACCAGTGCACGAATGCACGCTTGGAGTAGAGGAGGTCGAACTTGTTGTCGAGTCGGGCCCAGGCGGTTGCGATCGAGGTGGTGTTGGAGAGCATGCAGAGCGAGCGCGAGACCTTGGCGAGGTCGCCGCCGGGAACAAGGGCGGGGGGCTCGTTGCAGATACCGAGCTTGAAGCCGGTCGGGCACCAGTCGACGAACTGGATGGTGCGCTTGGTGCGGACGTTGGCGACGGCAGCGTTGACGTCCTTGGGGACGACGTCACCACGGTAGAGAAGGCAGCATGCCATGTACTTGCCCTGGCGGGGGTCGCACTTGACCATCTGGTTGTTGGACTCGAAGCACGAGATGGTCATCTCGGCAACCGAGTTGGACTCGTGGAAGGCCTTCTCGGCGGAGATGACGGGGGCGTAGGTGGCGAGGGGGAAGTGGATACGGGGGAAGGGCACGAGGTTGGTCTGGAACTCGTTCAGGTCGACGTTGAGCGAGCCGTCGAAGCGGAGCGACGCGGTGATGGACGAGACAACCTGGGCGATGAGACGGTTGAGGTTGGTGAACGAGGGCGAGGCAATGCCAAGGTTGCGACGGCAGATGTCGTAGATGCTGCGGTCAGAAGAATAAAGCCCTGACTCACGCCTCGTTGTCGACCATGAAGGAGCAGTCCGAGTGCTCAAGCGTGGTGTGGGTGGTAAGCACCGAGTTGTAGGGCTCGACAACAGAGGTCGACATCTTGGGGGCCGGGTAGACCGAGAACTCGAGCTTGGACTTTTTGCCATAGTCGGTCGAGAGACGCTCGAGGAGGAGCGCACCGAAACCCGAGCCGGTACCACCGCCAAACGAGTGGAACACGAAGAAGCCCTGGAGACCCGAGCAGTTGTCAGCCAGACGGCGGACCTGCTCGAGGACCGAGTCGACGAGCTCCTTGCCGATGGTGTAGTGGCCACGGGCGTCTTTTGTCAGCTGCGGCTTATCATCACCCACAGTTGTTGGCGGCGTCCTCCTTGCCAGTGATCATGGTCTCGGGGTGGAAGAGGCTGCGGTAGGTGCCGGTGCGGACCTCGTCAACGACATTGGGCTCGAGGTCGACCTGTGGTCAGTGCGGCAAAAGTCGACACGCACGTAGAGCGAGCGGGGGACGTGCTTGCCGCTGCCGGTCTCGGAGAAGAAGGTGGAGAAGCCATCGTCGTTGTGGGACGAGCCGCCGTCGAGGAGGCGGCCGTCAGGCTGGGGGGTCAGTCAAAGCGCAATGGGTGCGTGTGATGGGGCTTGGGCGGCGAGGTTTCTCGCGCCGCCACGTTTCGACGTACGCTCAGACCGTGCTCGATGGTGTAGAGCTCCCAGCACGCGTTACCGATCTGGACACCTGGGGTTAGGCTGCGGGCGAAGATGACGACGAACCGGCCTGGCCGACGTGAATCTGGGAGCGTTAGCTGTGTGCTGCGTGCGTGGCGGCTGCGGCGGCTTACCGAGATGACCTCGCGCATTGTACTAAAGGATCGTTAGGTGTTTCTGCGAGTGCGCGGAGTCCAGGCAGCAGGAGAGAGTGTAGAGGAGGCAGAGTCGATGCCAGAGTCGATATAGGTCGATATCGCAGAAGTTGATGGGAGGCGTAAATGCGGGAGCGTGGGGCGAGAGTTGGGGCAGGAAACGGCGGTCAGCACGACAGGCCCGGCAGCACGCGCAGTACTCACCTAGAAGGGGTACGAACCTGCTGTCGGTCGATGCTCGCTGTGTCGAACGTGCAAGAGAGACGGTGAGAGGGGGTGATCAAGAGAGAGAGAGGACGGATGGGATGGTGTTGGTGTTACTCCAGGGACGGAAACAGCCAGGGCGCGTGTGCAGCTCGAGACCTGACGCGCGGCCAAAGCGCGACGGGGGCAGCGGAACCAAACACGTGTGAAACACCGCTGATCCCGAGCGGGTGGCACTCTGAAATCAGGCGCGTGGGATTCAGACGGGCCGATCTGTGCATCTAGGTCTACGTTCTATCTCTACTCGCAGTGCTTCACCAGCCACCCGCGAAAGTCGGCCAGCACGCGCTGGCGCTTCTCGTCGTCGGCCGCGTCGATGCCAACCTTCATCATGACTGCGTTTAGGGGGGTCTTCTGGGTCACTTACTGTGCTCGTAGCCTGGGTACTTTTGGAACTCCTTGTCCTTGTTGGGCAGGCGTTCAAACAGACGCTCAGTAGCATCGGCAGACGTGGCGCGGTCGTGTGAACCGTGGATGAGACGGATGGCTCAAGTCAGTCCTGCCAGACATCGACCCACGGATGTTGATCATCTCGGCATTCCTGTCGAGCTCAATCATGCCATTCAGCAGGGAGAGCCCAGTCGCAACGCGCAAGAGGCCATGGTAGCACAGGGCTTGGGTCAGAAAGGCCTAATCGCTACTCACGGTCCGAGAAAAAGTCCTCCTCCACCCTTGGGTCATCCGAGACATTGCCTTCGGTCAACGTTTAGTGGAGTAACGCCGCCTCACCTCTTACAGCTTTGGCAACCGGCAGCACACCAGCAAAGTACTTGATCCCCTTGGCAAAGTATTCTACCAATGCAGACGGGCGGGATTGGGGGGAGACTGGGTCAGGTTGAAGTGCAGACACGCTTACCCTCGACCATCGGGCACAGAGCAAAGACGCCAGCGACGTACGGCCGCGGTGGGGCAGTCAACGTGTCGTGGTGCGCCTCGGCCACGATGAGCTTGGCGTCCAGGTTGGGCGGATACTTGTACACATAGTAGAGGCTGGGATCAGCTCAGACGCAATCAGCAAAGCCACATTGTCCACGCTCCCATCGAACTGCTGTCAGCACACCTCTCGTCCACACCCACGCTCCACCGAGGAAGACCTGGCGCTGATCCCGGCCATTCTTGAGATCCAGCGTAACCACATCGGTCAAAACAGTCTGGACCGCCGCGGGAAGCAGCTCCAGTGACGGGATAAACGAGTTGACGCTGTCGTTAGACGAGCCCCTTTCCCACGAACCCAGTAGATCGCCCGTACTGCGGTCAGCTCTCGTCCCTCCCTCCACTCACAGAAGGCAGGTCGGGGATGATCACTCGGAATCCCGCCTTCAAGAAGTGCAGCACGTGTGGAGCAAAGCGCAGCCCATAGTCGCTCAGACCTGCGGTCAGCACAGCCCGACACACACCCCACCGTGGATGAGCATCAGGTCACGCCCACGACCCTTGCCGCCGAGCTCCCAGCCGCCCTCGGGCTCGTCCATTTCCCATACCGAGTAAAAGATCCACCTGCCGCCATGGCGCACGCCGGTTTCAATCTCGTCCTGCGCAATCTGCACTTCCTCCGAGTGGATGATCTCGGTGGTATGATATGCCTCCTCCCATGTCTTGAACTGCGAGTATGGTTTGAGGAATACGCGGCGAAAGTGGTGCTTGACCCGCGGGGCGGCGATGAGCGCCTGGGTCGGGGGATGGTGGGGGAGAAGCCAGCGTCCGTAGGCTGGTCGTTAGTATTCTTCATTTTGATTCCTGCGTCCCCAGCTGTTTACTTACTCGGATCCTTGACCGTGTACCCGCCCACGGCGACCAAGTACGGCTCGGCGACCTCCCTGGAGTCAGATCTTGCCGATCCCTTGCGCGTACCACACGGGATTGTGCAGAGGCATGCTGTATAAGCGTCGAGTACCCGTGTAGCGACGAGATCTGTAAACGAACAAGAGCGTTCGGAGGGCTGCCGAGCTGGGTGGTAGGTGCAGCGGGTAACTGAGCGGAATGTTAGCCACGGCTACGGCGATCGGCGCTGCCCATCCATCCCAATCTCCACAAACCTTCCTTCCATCGCCACTCGTCCTTGTTGCTCTTGCTGGTCCTCTTCACTCTCAGGCTCTCATAGAGGTAGTACTCTCGCTCCCTTCTGCTCTTCGGGCATAGGATCAACACTGCGGAGCACGCGTCTACCACGGTTCTCCCGACTATCATCCACGTCCCCGTTGCATCTACTCGAGTCCTTCTTCACCAGTACCCGTGCTCCAAGCCAAGGCAAGTCGTCTTCTCTCGTTAAAAGATGGACAGATCGCCGTGCTGTCGGCCCCGGGTCACAGCCAACCCCGTACAAGCCATCCACGCCCCATGACGTTTGATGGTCTGTAGGGACAGCCTCATATATAGTGCGAGGCCCTCCTTTGCTCTGATTCTTCTCCTCCCACTTCACCATGCCCTACCCGCACGCCAACCATACTGACCCCCGCTCAGGCGACGCCTACCGCGCTCGCGTCAACAGCCTCAAGCTCTGGCAGGCTCCCCCTCTCCGTCCCCTCACCGACATCACCGAGATGGCAGCGACCCAGCCAGCCGTGCGGCCACAGGTGAGTACCACCCTGTTCGCAGCTCACAGCAGCTGCCCCACCACAAAAATGTGGTCTACATCGATAATGACATCAACGACACGACCTCGCCAGGGTCGACCACGCCGACATCGGAGCGACCAAGCGGTCCGGCACACAACGCCGAGGCGGAGGACTACTATGGACGCCAGCGGTACAGCCGTGCACGGACACTCAGTACCGTAGGTTGGCAGCCGGGCCGAGCTGACATCAGGCCGGCACGACTGGGTACACCAAGTCGCGGCCGCAGATGATGGACGGCGAGGTGATCCAGCGCTCGCGCAGGCTGTCGCACGGTGAGTACGAGGCCCGTTTTAGCTGACCCCAGACGAAATGTCCTCTGCACCACGCCGCTTCCTTGTCGATGTCGACGAGACGATGCGTCTCGTGCTCGCACAGGAGGATACTGACAACAAGTGAGTCACCCCCTGAGCACATCTGATGCAGCTACCAAATCTCCATCTACGACTCGGGCCCCAAGATCATCTCGCTCGGCACGGCCAGTTCCAACGCCTACCGTCACTGGGATGTCCGAGTGGGTACTTTCCTGCAGCTCCACTGATCCTCAGGGAAACTACATGCTCTCCAACCTGCTGCAGGAGCTCGCCCTCGCGCGCGACTACGGCCGCCGCTTCATTATCATCGACGAGGCGCGCCTCGCCGAGAACCCTGTCGACCGCCTCTCGCGCATGATCAAGAACTCGTTCTGGAACGCCCTCACCCGTCGCATCGATGCCCAGGGTATCGAGGTCGCAGCCGCAGACCCCAAGAACCGCAGTCGCCACAACCGCCCCATCATCTACATTCCTCACGGCGAGGACGAAATGTTCGAGCACTACAAGCAGATGTAAGCCGGGTGAATTGACCGAGCTAACGTTAGCGCCGCCGAGAAGCCCCACCTCCGCCTCCACGTCGAGCAGCTCCCTCCCAACTGCGACGACCCGATGTATGTCAAGTCCCTGAACGAGAAGCCGGGTATTCTTGCACTGGCGATGAAGAAGAATGCCGAGGGCAAGCTGGAGGCACTGCCTTTCGTCGTGCCCGGCGCGCGCTTCAACGAAATGTACAACTGGGACAGCGTGAGTTCTGCTCCAGGCCTCGCTTACACCAGTACTTTATGGCTCTTGCTCTCCTCGTCGACGGCCGTCTCGACCTCGCGATCGCGATTGTCGAGCACTTTATGTTCCAGATCAAGCACTACAACAAGATTCTCAACGGAAACCGGACATACTACCTCTGCCGCGCGCAGCCCCCATTCTTCACCGACCTCGCACTGCAGATCTTCAACCAGCTCGACCGCAACAAGATGGACGAGAACAAGAAGTGGCTCAAGCGCGCGATTCGCTCGGCGATTAAAGAGTACCACTGCTACTGGATGGTGGAGCCTTCTCTGGACCCCGTATCTGGTCTCTCTCGCTACCGCCCACGCGGCCTCGGTATCCCGCCCGAGACTGAGGCGTCCCACTTCACCCACATCCTTCAGCCGTACGCCGAGAAGAACGGTATCTCGATCAACGAGTTCATCGACGGCTACAACGATGGCAACATCAAGGAGCCCGAGCTTGACGAGTACTTCCAGCACGACCGTGGCGTGCGCGAGTCTGGCCACGACACGTCGTATCGTCTTGAGAAGAAGTGTGCAGACCTTGGCACCGTGGATCTCAACTCGCTGCTGTACAAGTACGAGATCGACATTGCGTCCGCGATCGAGTGCCTGTTTGGTGACGAGCTGGAGATGGAGGAGGAGTTTGACCTGTCCCCATGGCCCATTACCCCCGAGGCATACTTCCCCGGTACGCCTAGGGAGAAGTCTACCGCGCGCAAGATGACCAGCGCCGAGTGGTACGAGCGCGCGCGTGTGCGCAAGGAGCGCATGGACGAGTACTGCTGGAACGACGGACAGGGCATGTACTTTGACTACGACACCAAGAAGCGCAAGCAGACCCGGTACGAGTCTGCCACGGCATTCTGGCCGCTCTGGGCTGGCTGCGCGTCCGAGGAGCAGGCCTTGAAGCTCGTGTAAGTCGTCTGGCGGTGCGGAAAGAGTTATACTGATATTAGACGCCGTGCCCTGCCCAAGCTCGAGGAGGCAGGCGGTATTGTCTCTGGAACGGAGGAGTCTCGTGGCCCGATCTCCCTCGACCGTCCATCCCGGCAGTGGGACCACCCATGCGGCTGGCCGCCGCACCAGGTCCTCCTCTGGATCGGCCTCGAGCGCTACGGCTTCATCGAGGAGGCGTCCCGCCTGGCCTACCGCTGGATCTACATGTGCACGCTGTCGTTCGTGGAGAAGGGCAGTGTGGTGGCGGAGAAGTACGATGTCGTGGTGAGTCGACTGGAGCTGCTTGTCCGTCTGTTTCTAACGCCCAGGGCCTCTCGCACATTGTCCAAGCAGAGTACGGCAACCAGGGCACCGACATCCGTCTCATCCCGCGCGAGGGCTTTGGCTGGACCAACTCGGCGTACCAGGTCGGCCTGCAGTTCCTCTCCACCGGCATGCGGCGCGCGATCGCCGCCCTGCAGCCGCCGTGGGACTACTTTGGTCTTCCTGTGCCCGAGATGCCTGCCATCCGGCTGCGCGAGGAGCGCCGCGACCGCAGCGCGGCCCACCCGGTCCCGATTCGCCGGCAGAGCAATGTCCACGAGCCCCCGACGCTGGAGGAGAGCATTGCCAAGCTCAAGGGGCTTAGTATGCGTGATGCGTAGTGGAGTAGTAGTGGAGGTGAATAGAACTAAGATGAACATTCGTTGTAGACGCGGCGGAGAGTTCCGGGTCTAAGGAGACAGATCAAGCTCGTTGCTGTGACGACCAGCGCGACCAGCGATGGCTAAGTGACAATGTCTCAGCGTGTTGATCGAGGCCTTAGGCCAGACCATACTTGTTTGATCGACTGTGGCCATGCAACGCCGTTGCACATGTCGCGTCGAAGCGCGCGCTTGCGGGCCTGAGCGAGGGCACAACGAGATAGACTGGCCACCACGGAACCGCTGCTACATTACATTTTCACCCCGCCGTCGCTTGTTCTGTTCCTTCTGCAGTCATAACGAGAGTGCCTGCTCTTCATGAGCATCCAATGTCGGCTGTCAACACGACGAGCTCGCGGTGGAGCAGCTCGACGCGCCAAGAATCTGATCCCGCTCGGACGCGTTTCATCTCCTTTGAGTGGCGCCGGAACCCTGAAAATCAACCTCTGCTTTCGCTCCCCGCCCACGTTTCGTTCCAGGGACAGCCAGGGCGCTCCCGCCCGGCCCATGCAACCGCCCACACACACCTCCCCTGCACAGCACACAGTGGAAGGGGGGGTCCTTTCGGTGCGCTGTTTGCCTTGTTGATTTCTCCATCTCTCTCTCTCTCTCTCTCTCTCTCTCTCTCACTCTCGTTTAACGACCCTCCCTCTCGTTGTCGTAGAGTTGATCTCGCGACTGCTATCGAGTACTCCCCTCGCTCGACACCTACCCCTCGACTCCCCGATCGCGACACCACCCGTCGACTCCCTCCCGACTACGACATCGACACCCGACGACTAGCACAATGATCCTCTCGCTCGCCAACGTCCTCCCCTACCTCGCGCTTGCGGGGCTCGCCCTCGAGGCCACTCCGGTGAGTATTGGTTCGGGAAGCGGGGCGAAGCGTGTGCCATGTGTGTGCTCCACAGGTGCCAGGAGGTGCAGATATTCCCGGACCTTGTTAGGTCAAGCAGTCTCGGGGCACTGCTAGCGTACACGAGAGCCCAATACTGCCCATGGCCATCGTTGAATCCTCCAACGTCGAGGCGCGCGTGATCTTGGCGCTCTTGGATGTCTCCGCCCCCGACCCTGACCGTCACCCCCAAACACCAAGCTGACCCACAGGCCGCGGCGTCGTCCCACGACATGGCCCGCCACCCGCGCGCCCACAAGCACCCCCGTGCGCGCCACGTCGCTGGCCGCCGCTCCTCTGTCGGCGCCGCCGCCAAGCCCCAGTTCATGATCCGCAAGCGCGCCGACGGCTCAAAGTGCCGTGTTCGCCCTACGTCCACCGACACTGCTACTGCCCCGCCGCCTGCGACCACGGACGCCTCCAACAGCGACTCGTCTGATGTTAACAACAACCTCAACGCCGACACCCAGGGGCAGGAGGGCCAGCAGGAGCAGCAGGACCAGCCGCAGGACCAGCCGCAGCAGCAGCAGCAGGAGCAGCCGCCGCAGGACAACCAGCAGCAGAACCAGGACCAGAGCCAGAACCAGACCCAGGACAACACTCAGACCCAGGACAACAACACCCAGAACCAGGAGCCGACCACAACCGCCACCGCCGAGGAGTCGAAGCCCACCGACAACGTCCAGACCGGCGGTGGCAACTCGAACCCCGCGGCTGGCAGCGGCAAAATGGGTCTCCCTTGGATTAACGGGGACTACAACGAGATTGGCAACTTTATCCAAGGCAAGGTATCATGGTACTACACCTGGGGCGAGGGCCCCGTTTCCCTCGAGGCAGCCGGCCGTATCGAGTACGTTCCGCAGCTCTGGGGTTGGCAGAAGGTCGGCCGTTGGTCCGACACCCTTGCTCAGGTCGGCCCGACGGCGCACAACGCCCTCTGGCTCAACGAGCCCGACCACACAGAGCAAGCCAACATTCACCCGTACGCCGCCATGGAGATCTACGAGAAGTACCGCGAGATCCGCAACTACAACCCGAATGTCCTGCTCGGTTCAGCCTCGCCGACGCAGTCATGGCCCAAGGACGAGTGGGACCCCAAGGGCAAGGCATGGACCAAGATGTTCTACGACCACTGCATTGGCGCTGGCAAGGGCGCCGACTTCTGCACGCCCGACTTTTACGCGCTCCACTTTTACTCGCACGACCCCAACGAGCTCAACCAGTTCATTGACGAGTTCCTCGCGTACCAGGGTGCACCGGGCAATGGCAAGCAGGTCTGGATCACCGAGTTTGGCTGCCACTCGTGGGCCAACGGCAACGAGGCGTGCGACGCTGGCAAGACCGACTGGTTCAACACTGAGCTCATCAAGATCATGGATGCGAACCCCAAGGTCGCCCGCTATGCTCCTTACGGTGAGTTTGCGGCTGAGCATCAGTCGCCGAGTACAGTGCACTAACAATAGGCGTTCTCAACAATGTCGACGCCAACATGGACTCCGCCAAGCTCATGAACGGCAACACGCCCACGGACCTCTTCAACAAGATGGCCTCGTGGTAACTTCTGTATACTGTCCACCCTAGACGGACGTTTCACGCCATACCCGCCTCTGGGCACTTTATGTTTTGATCACTTTACGTAGTCGGGCTGGTCCCGATGCATTCTGTCTTTGGCTGTTCACGCTGTTAGCTTCGGCCGGGCGGGCTGTAATGCGTCGACGATCACCAGTCCCGTCGTCGTGGTGGCCATGGAGACAGCATGACCGAGACACTGGACGATCGGTTCTGCCATCTGTGCGTTTTGAGTTCTCCTCTCTGGCCATGGTGCTTGCGAACTGGTTGCTGCTAGCGTTTTGCACTGATGCATGATGTGCTAGTGAACGTCGTCGCACGACAAACCACAATGCAAGATACAGTTAGGCGCAGCTTCTCGCGCCGTCAGCCACGGTCCATCCTCCCGCAACCTCAGCCCCAACAAGTCAGTACGACAAACCCCTCGGCTGGATCACAAGGCACATCGCATATCTCACTAAAACCGCCGCTGCACAAACCCCATCTGCTGGTAATTCGGCGGCGGGTACTCGTATCCAGGCGGTATGGGCGGCCCGTTCGTGACGGGCGAGTACACGTCGCGCGCCTGCTGCGGCGAGCCGTACCCGTTCCCATTCCCGTTGCCGTAGCCGTTGGCCGTGCCGTAGCTGCCGCCAAAGCCGCGGTAGGTCGGCGCATAGTCGCTGCCGGCCGCGGACCAGTTGTCGTGCGGCTGCGGCCGCTCGTGCGCGTGGTGCGGCGGCTGCGCCTGCGAATGCTGATGCGCGTGAGGCATGCCGTGCGGCGACAGGGGCGAGTGCGCGTGCAGACTTGCGTGCAGGCTGTGCGAGTTGAGCTGCGCCAGCGCCGGCTGCAGGTGTGGCGGAACCGTTGCCGCGCTCGGGCGCAGGTCCTCGGGATACCCGTTCGAACTTGGCGCGCGGCCCCAGTCCTCCCGGCCGCGGAAGGGCGACTGCGCGCGCGTCGACGCCAGGCTGCCCCGGCGGGCAAACTCGAATCGCGAGGTCGTGCGCGGTGCCACGTCGTCGCTTGACGCGTTCGAGCCGCTCGGCTCATCGGTAGTCGGCAGCGAGGACGTCTCGACTGGCGAGCTGGGGGAGAACGGCGAGAACGGGCCAGTGTAGACTATCGGACCGCGCTCGTCGTAGCGCGGTGCGGCGATGAGCGACGCAAGCGGGATGCCGAGCTTTGGCAGCTCCTCCAGCAATGGGTCAAACGGCGACGGCTCGAAACCGCCAACCTCCTGTGCCAGTGCCAGGAGACGCGCCAACTCGTCGTCGTCCAGCGCCAATGAGAACTCGAATGCCTCCTTCCGTGCCTCGGGCTCCAGGAAAATGTCGTCAAAGTCGGGATACGGCGAGTGGATCGGATACTCTGTTTGTGGCTTGGGCTGTGGCGGAGTCGGCGGACGCGACGGGCCGGCCTCGGGCTGCTCGGGCTCGGGTTCCGGCTCGACCTTGACGACGTCGACCTTCTTCTTTGGCGTTCGTGGCTTCTCTTCTGGCGCAGGCGAGTCGGCTGGTTCAGATGGTGCGGGTGAGGTGGCGCTTGCGGATGCAGGTGCAGATGTCGATGCGGATGCGGGTGCGGATACTGGTGGTGCGAGCCCAGGGGGCGGTGGCGGTGCTGTCTTGGTTGTTGGTGTGGGTGGTGCTAGAGCGATGGAGGAGGAAGAGAGAGTGACAGTGATGGGCTTCTTCTTTGGAGAGGTCTGCGCGCTCGGCGGTGCGGTGCCCACGCTCGAACTCTCACTCCGTCCCCGTGCCATGCCCAATGCCTTTCTCTCCTTCTTCTCCTTATGCGTAGGTACGGGCGATGGTTGTGGTGGGGGAAAGGCGGCAGAGCTGCGGCCGAGGGGAATGAGGGTGCTTGAGATCTTGGTCGGTCGTGAGGAGCCAACGGGGAGTACGCGGCCAGAGGATGAGGACCCCGGGCGTGCTGGAGCAGGTCGCATGCCCCAGTTGGCCGTTCGCGGCAGTGCAGACGAGTCGACCTCTTCCGCAGAGGGCTTGGGCCAGGCAGACTTTTGCGTAAGAGGCGGGGGCTGCAGCTGGGACTGTTTCTGTCGTGCGTCGTACTCTGCCGGTCGAGTCAAGGCGGTGATCAGGTCGGTGCGAGTGAAGCAGTCGCCCTCGCCGCCCCACTCGTGCAGGTTCTGGCATTGGGGGTTGTCGCACTTGCGGCCCTGCAGAAACTGGTCGCAGTATCGTGCTGCTCCGTACGAGGCATGCAGCAGCTGACCAGGCTGGCCCTGTGGCGCTGGGATGCCGTCCAAGGAGGCAATCGCTCGTGCTGCATCCTCTCGCCGGACGTAGACAATGTAGATGCCAGTCGAGGTTGAGGGCGAGTCGGGTGCGGGTCCGGCCACGGGCGATGAGATCTCTGTCCGATCTCGAAGGTACAACCGGGCAATCTTGCCATACTGCCCAAAGAACTCGTTGGAGCGCAGTATGGAGACAGCCTCCTCGGTCGACCCAGAGCCAGGAATCTTCATGCCTACCACGTAGACAGAATTCTTCATGACAATGCGCGTGTCGAGGAGATGCCGCCGCCCGACCTTTTCCAGGTTCTTGGTGACTGCCTGTCGCTTGGCCTTCTTCTCCTTTGCTCGACGCATCCTGGGATCAGCTTCTGAGATGTTTGGACGCACTCTTCCGCGTCGGGTGGCTGGAACTCGATAGACTGGATGTCATACGTGCGTCGACAGCCTGGACACCGGGGATCATCTGCCAACAGCTTGTGGTAGCAGAACTGGCAGATCTGGGGTTAGCGCCTACTGCAACAGTTGCTCACTTGTAGACCACACTGGCATGGCTTGAAGCGCTGATCGGACAGGTCCAAAGGCTCGGCGCAGACCATGCAGTCCGGGTCGTCCTAATGTGTCAGCACTGTGCGTGGCGATCGCGCAGCTCGCACTGATGCGTTCCTGCGCGCTTCTGGACTCTTGCACACCTACCTCCTCATCACTCCATGCGACATCTTGCAGACCCTTGAGGACCTGACGGTTGACGCCTGAAGACGAATTGGGTGCAGAGCCGATCGCGCCGCTGCCGCTGCGCAGGGCGGCGAGGGGTTGCTGGCCAGTGGTGGGGTTGACAGGGAGCGGGTGGATGGTAGGCATGAGGCCGGGAGGGGGTGGGGCGGGGTGTAGGCGGTGATGTTGACGGGATACCGGGGCTGCCGCCTGGGGATGTGCAAGGAGAGGGGTCGCTGTAGGGCTGTGTTGGGTATATTGGAGTGGTTTGAACGGGAAAAAAGCGGCTCCTTGGTAGCTGGAGTCGCTGGTGACGAGAAGAGACGAGCAGAAGAGGTATATGTGCTTGCTGTGGTGGTGGACAAGTGATGGATGTTGTGGAGAGCGTTGAGTAGCACTACGAGCAGGCAGCACGGCGGCCGCGTGGCCGGAATTTGCGGCATTTGCCACTGAGGCACTGGGTGGCGATGGGCTTCATGTTGCCACCAAGCAACATTCAACATCAGCATTGCATCCAAGACCGAGCAACGGGGAGCAGCACAGCGGCGTCGACAGTGCGCGCGGCACGCCCAGCATCATGTCCGACCTCAAGGCGTATCTGGCGTCAAAGTGAGTGCGCTCGTACTGCCGGCCTGACTCTAGATACATGTCTGGTCCCAAGGCCGACGCGATTCTGGCACATGCAGGCAAGAAGAAGCGCAAACGCCCAAAGAACGAGGACTATGTCGCGGATACGTCGAGTGCAGGGGGGCTGGTGCTGCAGGACGAGGACGAGTTGAGGAAGCCGAGGAGGAAAGGAGTCCAGCTTGATGGCGAAGACGCACCAGGTGGGCAGCTCATACCGGCCCAGCTCTGACAGCAGTGATCGGCAAAGACCTAGCAACCTTCAAGAAGGGGCAGTCTGCATGGGCAACAGTTGGGTCGACGTCTCTGCCAGTCCCAGTCACCGTCAAGGAGGAGCCACGAGACACATCCGAAGACGCCGAGAGCTCCGTCAAGAAGGAGCCAGAGGACACTGCGCCGAAACCTCAAATAACAAAGCGCAAGGGTGGTCTGCGGACAGCAAAGGAGCTTGCAGAAGCGGCAGCACGGGCAGCGGCAGAACGGTCACCCTCGCCCGAGGATGAGGTAGCCGACCGAACGCGGACAGTACATCGTGACCAGGCTGGACGCGTCCTCGATGTCGACGAGCTGCGAGCAGAGGCCAAGCGTGCAGAGGAGGAAGAGGCAAGAAAGGAGCTAGAGCGACAGGAATGGACCAAGGGATTCACCCAACGAGAGGACCGAGAACGGCAAGCAAGAGAGCTCGCTTCCATGACTCAACAGGATGTCGCACGGTGAGCCGCCCTTCGCCTCCCGCTGATCACAGATACGCCGACGACGCAGCCATGAACCGCGAGATGAAGGGCGTCGAGCGCTGGAACGATCCTGCAGCCAACTTTACCTCGGTGAGTCATCGCGGCAGTCCTGACTTGGCGACCCTTACTAGTCCGAGGGTGCGAGCACAGGACGCGGCTTGCCACCAGGTGAATGCTAACCCACAGAGCAAGAAGAAGAAGGCCCCCAAGCGTCCTGTTTACAAGGGATCATATGCCCAAAATCGCTTCAACATCCCCCCTGGCTTCCGCTGGGACGGCGTTGGTGAGTCGACAACTCCACGCAGCACTGACTCCAGACCGATCAAACGGCTTTGAGAAAAAGTGGCTCCAAGCACAGAACACCATGGCGCGTAAAGCACAAGAGAGCAATCAGATGTCGCTCGACGACCTCTAGCGGTTGAACGGCTAATCGACTCCCCGTGTCCGCCCTGATGCGGGGGTTAGTGGCGGGCCTCGGAGGCAAAAGCACCGCTGTAGCACCGAGCGTAGTGAGCCTCGAGAGGGCGAGCATGCATGTATGGGTAGCGTCGAGGGGTGTACAGGTCGTAGCGAATGCATCGAACAGGCGATCCAAGAGCGAGAGTGTGGTGTTGGATACCCCCAATAGCAGGCCCGCCACGGCGATACCCCTGGCCGCTCTCTCCATCGCGCGATCCGCTCGTCCTCCGTGCTGCCCCGCACTGTTGCTTTCATCTACTCCACTTGTAAACACCTCCATCCATCCCCCGCGACCTCTCTGGTAGCAAACTCGACGCCTGTGATCACGCCGAGTACCCCCACACGACCCAACAACGCACCGGTCCACCGGCCCGTTCTCCGCTCCCTCCCCGCTCGCCATCTCCCCGCCTGACGCGCTCGACTCGCCCATCCACCCGCGTCTTGTTCAGTATCTTGCTCGTGCACCATGTCCGACACTTTTGCGCGCCAGTCGTCGCGCCCCAGACCAAACACGTCGTACGTCAACCAGGACCTTGCCAACGCCATCAACGATGTCGTCCACATCTCGCGCAACGGCTCTTCCCAGCCCATCCCTACCTCGTCCTCCCATCTCGGCATCGCGGGTGTGGCCGGTGGCCAGCGCCGCTCCCCCTCGCCGCGGATGCCGGGTGCCTTCTCCCATCAGCACTCCCAGTCGACTCCAGAGTCGATCACCGACAACCCCTTTGACGAGGGCGGGTTAGAGTCGTCTGGCCACAGCGACCGTCAAAACTCCAAAGAGTGAGTGAAGAATGGATGGTGACTGTGATTCGATGGGAGCTTGGGTTCTGAGGCATCTGGAGGTGGGACGACGGGGCGTGCGCGACGTTTGCATTGGGCGTCTTGAGACTCTTGACGCTCTTGTCCTCGTGTCCTCGCACATCCGTCCCGTGACTACAATGCTCTTTCGAGCTCGTCCGCCCGTGTCGGGCCGCCAAGTGGACCCGCGCAGAGCGTCGATAACCACATACCACTCCTCCCATCTATCAAGCACAGTCCCATCCATCCGCTTTGACCAAGAAAACGAGGTGCTTACCATGTCTTCTCGCCGCCATACGACCCCTCGCGTACGCAGTGCCTCTGAATCCACCCCACGCAGCGACCGCAGGCAGGGCAGCTCGTCCAACCGTGCCCCCGGCGAAGCCGCCCAGCTCGTCGAGGGCCAGAACAAGGACCACAAGAACAAGAAGAAGTCGCGCCACGCAGATGTCATAGACGCCTGGGACCCTACTGGCCTCGGGACAGCGAGTGAGTCCGTTTGGTGACATGGCTAACAGCAGTGTGGCACCAGTGAGAAGAACGACCGACACCGCCACTGACCCCAGCTCTGGGCCGTACGATGCGGCAGCGCCGTCGCGCAACCTGAACCAGCCCAAGGCTCCCGTGCGTGCGTTCAACGCACCTCCTGCCCCGTCGCCGCCCCGCACGGGCCCTACGGCCATCTCGCTCGTACCACCGCCCGTTCCTCCCAAGGACGAGGGCGGGCGCCGCGCATCATCAGCTGCTCGTGTCCCCCGGCGCTCTAGCGGCGGCTTATCGTCGCAGTACTCGACCAGCGTGCCTACCAGTGGCGGCTACTTTCCCGACTATGTCGAGGAGATCGAGACAGAAGACGACCCGCGCAAGGAGCGCCTCCGCCAGCGCGAGGAGAAACAGCGCGCGCTCAAGGCTGCATGGGGTATAGACACTCGTGCGCCCTGCCACCAGCGTCACTGACAACAGCCGAGCCGTTCGAGGACTTTGCCACGTCGCCGAGGGACGAGTCGTTTGTTGACTGTTTGTGTGGTCCCAGTTCGCACTAACCCCAGTGGGCGAGAACATTCACTCGCCCGAGCTCGAGCTCACTCAGTCGACTTCGCGCGGCTGGCGTGGAGACGGCGTGTCGCCGGGAACCGAAGACCCCTTCAACTCGCGGGCTAGTGTGTCCCGCCCCGGCGGCGGCGTCAAGCGCACCAAGAGCCTGATGCAAAAGATCAAATCCATGGTGCGTCGAGAGAGTGAGGGCGAACCGCCTGTCCCGGGGTCGCGCTCCCAGTCCATGTCGGCCGCGGGCGACGTGCAGCAGCAAGCCAGGCGACCCAGTCAGGCGGGCTGGATGGACGAGCCGGTGCTAGAGGAGGACGAGAGCGCGGGGTACACGGCCGCAATGGTCTCGTCGCGCGGCCCGCCGCCGGCTCCCGTGCCGGTGCCAGTGGCGGACGAGGTGGGACGTGCGCAGTAGGGAGTGGAGGGAGGAGCCCGGACAGGAGAGGACGCTCAGCTCCCGAATGGTAGCTGACGTCCAGAGGGAGGGAGGGCGCGCGAGCTCGCCGAACAAGCGCTCTCCGGCAACTGAGCAGCCCCCACCGATGCCGGCGTTCGACATTAGGCGCGCGTCGCAGGTATCGTACACTGGCCGCCCGAGCCTGAGCGGGTCTTCTGGCCCGGCCAGTGCACTGGCGTCGACCAATGTCTCGCGCGGCTCACCCGCCAAGGAGCGCCCCAATGCGTTCGAGGACGCAGCCGAGGAGTTGCACGACACTGAGCCGATAAGCCCGCTCCCCAGCGACCTCATCAACGGTGGCGGCGGCATGCACCTCGCAGGCGGCCCTCTCGCGGGCGGTCCTCCGGCGGGCGTCATCGGTCGTAAAGCCAGCATGACCAAGAACCTCCCCCTGCCGCCTGTCAAGCCTGTCATGCCCGACTTTGACGACATTGTGCAGCATCGCCGCGGAAGTGCGAGCGCCTTCGTCGAGGCCGAGCCTGTCACCGTCAAGCGCAAGACGAGCGTGGTCAAGAAGCTCAAGGACCGTGTGGCAAAGTAGTTTCGTTTGCTTGCTAGAGATTATACCTAATATTGCAGTGTGTAGGAGCGTGGGCGCGAGGGCGAGAGTCCGAACTCACCAGGCGCTGGCAGGTGCTAACACTGACATCTCGTCTCGGCTTCGACTGTATACTTGTACACCTCCATCTCCTCGCGCTCTCGCTATCTGTTGCACTCCACCGCTCATTTCTCTTGGCGTCCATATTGTGCGCTCGAAACACCGTTCCGTGCGGCAATCATCCGAGGCTCACCCGTCCGCATAGTCCGCCGCATACCGCGCCGTGCCGCAGTGCCGGCGGCAGTCTACCTCTCCACTTCACTCCACGCATCTCACCATCGTACTCTCGCTGACCATGTCCTACACGCTCCTAGCAGGAGGCTACCGCCGCTCTCTGGCGACACTGCGTTTCACCCCGCCCACTTGCGGTTCGGCGGGGCAGCTGGAGGTGGTGTCCGAGGCCGACTGCCCACCGAACCCTTCTTGGGTCTCGCTTGGGCCGAACGGCGCGTACGGCGCCAGCGAGGAGGAGGAGGACGCGACCGTCTTCTCGTTCCAGGACGGCAGGGTGTCGAGCTCGCAGCCTACTGATGCCGCGCCGTGCCATATTCACCACCTTGAGGATGGGACTGCTGTGGTCGTTAGCAATGTGAGTGGGAGTTTAAGACCATGAGCTTGAGTGAGAGGTGTAGGATGTCGTGTGACTCCTCGTGCCCACTGCTGGAGGTATTGTGGAGGCGAGATGTGGCCTCAGCTGCGCGCCTATCCAAGCAAGACAGCTGTAGTCCATTCGTCGTCCCTCTCCGCAGTACTACTGCACTCTAGCTCCAAATCCTTGATCACAGCTAACAGCAGTACCTCGGCGGTAGCCTGACGCATCTCCCCCTCCACTCAACAGGCCTGCTCGGCGAGCCGTCCAAGCTGCCCCTGCCGTTCGCGTACGCGGGCAGCAAGGCGCCAAATGCCGAGCGGCAGGACAGCGCGCACGCGCACGGCATCGTCGAGGCGCGCGGAACGCTCTACGCCGCGGACCTCGGCAGCGACCGCGTCTACGTCGTCAAGCGCAGCGGGAACGAGATGGAGGTTTGCGGCTGGGTGCAGTGCGAGCCTGGGTTTGGGCCGCGGCACTGCGCTCTGAGTGACGATGGTGAGTGGCAGGTTCTGGGAGCTGCACGCCATATCGGACAGCTCTGCAGGTCATCTCGGGAAGAGGGCAGTCCAGTCGAGGTCGCAGTTGCACACAAATACTGACTGCAGGCTCCATCCTTTACGTCCTCGGCGAGCTCGGCCACGCAGTCGCCGCGTACGCTGTCCCAGCTACGCCCACCTCGTCCAAGACGGCGACAAAGGCACTCTTCACCGCCCCCGTCCTCCCCGACACCGTGCCGGCAGAGTACCAGAAGGGCGTGGACGGCGCCGAGCTCGTGCTCGACGCCAAGCACAATGCGCTCTACGCCTCGAACCGTCTCGAGCGGCACGCGTCCAAGCTGCACGCTGACCTGCCGGCCCTGCCCGAGCAGAGCGGCGACACGGTCTGTATCCTCCTGCTGAGCGCGGACGGCAAGACCGTCGAGCGCACGGAGCAGGTGCGGACGGGCTGCTGCTGCGTGCGCGGCATGGTGCCCAGCCCTGATGGCAAGTATGTCATTGTCGCTGGGCAGTGCAATGCGCAGGTCGAGGTGTACGAGGTCGTCGGGCGCGGGAAGTGGAACAAGGTCGCGGAGAGCAAGGTTGAGAAGATTACTAGCTTTGCGTGGATGTAGGCAGTCGTTAGGCTGCGGGTTAGTTATGCAACAAAACATAGGTATTCGGCCGCCAGCGGCTCCATATATGAAGGCTACAACACGTCCATCCCAAACAGCGCCAGCTGATGTATAGGGATATTGCTCTCGAGCACCACACGTCGCAGACGGGGAAACGTGCTCTTGTCCAGCGGGCAGGCGCTGTAAGCCGCGCACCCTCGGTCAGGGAGGGAGCAGAGGTGCAGGATCTCGACACGCGCGAGGAGTTCAGCCTTGCGCGCATGCGAGAGGGGATTCGGATAGCTCAACTCAGGCTTGGCAGCCGAGAGCGAGCCAAGTGTATGTAAACGATCAGTTCGTCGATGTCTCTTGGCACTTGTGCCCTCAGCGACATCGTCGTCCCAGAAATCCTCGGGCCGCACAAGCATGCGACGGAGCATGTCCTCGTGCGCGTCCCAGTCGTCGCAGCTCGGGAGGCGCTTGCGCTTCCTCCGTCCGCCGACCTGGAGGCTGTACGCTTGCGCCGTGGGCCGATGCTTGTCGGCGCTCCGTGGTGCGCAGCAGTTGTACTCTGCCGAGTCGTGGAGGTTGTGCGGGTTCTGGCTGAACTTGATCGGCTTGCTGAATGGGACGCCGTCGGAGCGGTGTTCGAGGAACGACGGGGGCGAGGGCGAGGGCGGGGCATGCCGCGGCAAAAGACCTAGGAGGACGCGATGCAGGTTCTCGCGCGTTATCACTACTTCCTTGTAGAGCTGGGGCGCGGCGAGGGTGTAGGTTAGCCGACAGGTGAGGGCGAGCGAGAGGAGGGTGCGGTTGTCGTACGCGTCGAGGAGGGAGATTACGTGGGATATGAGCTCGGGCGGGAGGCGGAGCATCCTGTGAGAAACGGAGAGGATGAGGTTGGAGGTTAGAGAGTGAGTGGAAGACTGCAACGAGTAACACGCTCGAGGTCACAACCACATCAGTGGTCCCGTGAGTGAACAAAGAGATCGTGCAGTGGCGCCGAACAGTGCCGCCTCCTCGCGCACAACAATAGAGTGATGAACGGCGAGGACACTCAAACAGCGCGGACGTCGGCGTCCATCGGTGGCGCGAGGAATGATAAGCACCCGAGATATGGGCACGCCGAGGCAGTGCGTGGCGGTGCATGCCAGACGCCGTGCGCTGTCGAACGACGAGCGGCGGCGGGCTCGACGCTGACGGTGCGGCGTTGGCGTCGGCGTCGGTGGCGAGAGAGTGGGCGATGGTGAAATGGAAATGCATACGAGACTGTTTATGCTTCCCCTTCGAGCTCCCGCGCTCGCCCTGGCATTCTTCCTTCTCTCTACCGTCCACTTGTCAACACCGCGAGCGCAGCGCAAAGCAGCAGCGCCGGGAGCAACGACGCCTGGAGACAGGGGACGCGCAGACGTGCACAACGACGGGGCGGAGCTCGCTGCACTGCAACACCAGGAGAGCAAGACTGCTCGTTGTTACCACCGTCGACCTCGTTGCCTCCCTTGGCGACTCTCTGATCACTCCACGGCTGCACCCTCGACGCCTCGCCACCGCCGCGCCGCCGAGCACTGCACCGCCCAGGCGCACGCCACGACGACGCGCCCGACCCTCTAATCATCATTATCGCGTCAACAGCGCTATCGAGACCACTTGCGCTCGTCTCGTCTCCCCCTCTCCCCTCCCCATCCGCTCATGATCTAGCTCGCCATGGCCGACGGACCCCCGAGCGCGACGCCCTCGGAGACCTCGCACGCCCACTTTCAATCCTACTCGCCGCTGACGTTTGGCTCAATCTCGACACACGGCGGCAGCGAGTACTCGCGCCTCCGCACGCCTGACACGCCCATCATGACAGGGTGCTTTGTCGACTCGCCCGCCGACGGCGGTTTCCAGACGTTCAGGAGCCTGATCTCGAGCCGCGAGCCGAGCATGGGCAGCAGCGTGCCGCGCAGCGCCTCTCCAGCGGACAAGGACGGGCTGGGCGAGCCGTATGCGTCCGAGGCGTATGGTTCATCATCTCGCCCGCCACGCACACGACAACGGCCGAGCCCGCTCGATCTCCAGGGCAAGGCTGCCGTGGAGGACGCCCCGCCGACCTCACGGTCGTCTGGGAGTGGTGCGTACAAGTCAAGGCAGTGCTAATCCCAGCAAGGAGCTCCCTCAGCACCGAGCTCGAACATTTGCGCCGCTCCGTGCACCAGAACCTCCGCGACCGGCCGCTTGGCATCACTGTCGACAGCGACAGCGAGTCCGCCACCAGCCCCGACCGGCGCATATCACCCTCTGACGCGCTGGCGCTTATCAGGACATCATCGCAGCTGATAGTCGTCGACACGCGCCCGCTGGACGACTTTCTCGCCGCGCACGTCCCGCGGTCCGCGCACATTGCCATCCCGTCGCTCATGTTCAACCGGTTACGCAGGCTGGCTGAAACTGGCGCGAGCCTGACGTGGGCTGCACTCGGCCCGTTCGTCAGCACGCCGGCCAGCAAGCGCGTGTGGGACACGGTGGACACGGGGCGGTATGTGGACGTCCTCGTCGTCGCGGCCGACGAGAGTGAAGAGGACAACGCACACGCACACGCGGCAATACTCGAGAGTATCGCGGGTACAGGGGCTGTGAGGGTGCTCCGTGGCGGGTGGGCTGGCGCGACGGACCTCGCACAGGCCGAGGGGCTCGTCGTGAGCGGCGAGACGAGCGAGAGTGACGCCTCGCGCAGCGACGCCTCGACCGACTCGGCACATAGCCTGGGCTCGTCATCTGCGTTCTCCGACGGGGCGCCGGCGCCGAGCCAAACCGGCAGCCGCGGCCTCAACTCGCTCTCGCACATGCGGCGCGACCTGCCCGCGCTCAGCTTCCAGCCGTCAGGCATCCACACGTCACCCCAGCCATCCCACGAACGTAAGCCGCCCAAGCTCAACCTCATCATCGAGCACGCGGCGCCAGTACCCCGCAAGGCGCACTCTGCGCGCCCAGGCAGGCCGAAACTGGGCGGCCTGACGATCGACGTGGGCGACTCGCGCCTTGCCCCTGCTAGTGCTATACCCGCGCGCGGGAGCGCGACCCCGCGCGCGTTCAACAGCTTTGCGCGCGGTCACCCTGGTGGAAACCTCACGCCAATACCTGGGACACTCTATCCACCGCCATTATCTGGCGTATCGCCGATGCTGACCAAGCCCCCGCCGCCGCTCGAGGTCAGCACCATCCTCCCTGCGTTCCTGTATCTGGGGCCGGAAATCACGACGCGGTCTGACGTGGACACGCTTCTTGCCCTCGGGATCAGGCGCGTGCTGAACGTCGCTATCGAGTGCGACGACGACGAGGGCCTGGGGCTGCGGCAGAGCTTTGAGCGGTATTACCGCATCCCCATGAAGGACTGCGTCGAGGAGAGCGGCGTCGAGCGGGGGATACGCGAGGCGTGCAACATTCTAGGTGAGTGGTCGAGGCATCATGGGTTCATGTCGTGGGCTGCTGCTTCATTCTGGTAGCTGCTGCCGCCTCTCGCTGCGTTTTTATATTTTCCCCTGCGGCGGCTGGGTGTGAGAGGGGTGGAGGGGCGACGGTGAAGGTGGTGGGGAATGCGTCCAGTACTCGCTACCGACCCCAAACCACGAGCACCACTCTCGTCCATTCGTCCCATTTGCCTCGTCTTTTTCTGTCTCCTCATTGTGATGGCAATTTGCGCAGGCAACGCCGTGCCCGCTGCATGGCGTCGCGGGCACTGGTCTCACAAATTCAGTACAGCGCCCATTCTCTCCCATTGAGCCACACCCCCTGCGCCACCCAACTCCATCTCCCGCTGACGACAGACGACGCCCGCCTGCACTCGGCGCCGGTGTACGTGCACTGCAAAGCAGGGCGGAGCCGAAGTGTGACTGTGGTCCTAGCGTATCTGATCCACGCAAACGCGTGGACGCTCAAGACGTCCTACGCCTACGTGTCCGAGCGACGGCAGGGCATCTCGCCGAATATTGGGTTTGTGGCCGAGCTGATCCAGTACGAGGAGACGGAGCTGGGCAAGAAGCGGGAGGGAGCGGCGGCGAATGCGCCGCCGCTGGTGCCGAATGCGGGACTGAGATATACGCGGGAGAGCCTGCCGCCGCAGTGGGCTGGGGGCGGGGCGGGGGAGCTTGCGGAGGAGGCGATGGTGGAGGAACACACGCCCGAGGCGCGCGCGAGGCGGCAGGGCGCGGCGGACATTGAGGTTAGGAAGAATGGGCAGTGGGTGCAGGGTCGGAGGTGAGTCGCGCGGCGTCGACCGCAGGTCGAGGCCGTCGTCGAGCTGGCATCGACAATATTGTGCTGGCCATTATTGTGCTGGCGCTAGAGACACGGCAATATTCTGACTGCAGAGCGCCAGTGGACCGGACGACGCTGCAGCCCGGGCGACGGGTGAGCAAGGCCGGGCTCGAGTCGATGGTGCGGATGAGCGCGGGGCCAGAGTAGCAGGCAGCAGGGATGCAGCTAGGAGCTAGGATGCAGCTAGGACACTGCTAGTGCGGGCGGCAGAGCATTGACAAAGTGATTGCCTCGGTAGAGGACCGGTGGCTGGGTGCCACAGACGTCGTACATGCGTACATCACCCAAGTGGCGCCACTAGGGCAGCGAGGGTGCCCTGGGAGTACGACGCAGTGACTACCGGCAGGGGGCGAGGCGGCGGGGGAGCAAAAGCCGCAGGTGGTAGACCGTTGTAGTGCTCGCCGCCGTTACCAGCTGCAGCGCAGGAGGCCGACGCCGAGCAGTCTCGCTGCCCCGCTGCCCCGCTGCCCCGCTGCCCCGCTGCCCGTCCACGCCGCTCGCTCCGCTGCGCGCTGCGTGCCCGCTGGCGCTCCGCTGCTGCCAGGATCCCAGTGCCTCTGCCGGTTCCTGATGTTCGTTGGAAGCAGGGCTGGCGAGTTTCCCGAACAAGTTTCCCGGGCTCCAGAAAACGGCTCGAGATCTCATCAGGAGGGCTCTCTTCGCTTGCGCCGCAGAGCCTGAAGCTTGCGGGCGGAATGCTGCCCACCTTACGGCGCCTGCCCTGGCGGCGCGGCGTCGACGCCGAGCTCCTGAGCGAGCGAGGTCTTGAACCCCAGCCAGCTTGGCCTCGGCACCATTCCATCAGCACGGACGGACGGGACGATCAACACCAAGACTGCCGCGAGACAGATCAGCTCGGCTCGGTGGCAGTCAGATCAGATGACGCCTGGTGTAAAAGGTCTTTTCCCGACACTTGGTGGTGCTCTCGGCGAGACTCGAGAGTGAGCTCGTCGTCATTGCAAAGGATCGACGACTACTAGTACTCGATCGCCTACCCAGCGCGAAAGCCCTCGCCCATCTCCTCGACTATCTCGCCAGACTTTGACCTCTCCAACTCCCCCGACGGACGCTCTCCTCCTAGCAACTGACCAGCGCAGCCTCGACGCCGCCGACGCCGCCATACACGCGCGGCGTCGACATTGGCAATGCAGCGCGGACGAGCCAGCCCCTCCCCGCCCCCCGCGCGCGACGGCCCGTATCGCCGCGAGTATGCGCACCCAGACCCGAGATACGGACAGCACCCGGCGCACCCGCGCCCGCCGCAGCACATACACGGCCACCCGGCATACCACCCCGAGGCCATGCCGCGCAGCATACCCGACCGCGAGTACTGGGCTGAGCGGGGGGACCGGCGAAAGGAGAGAGACGTGAGGGGTGCGCGAGAGGGGAGAGACGGGCGGGAGCGAGAGCGAGACGGAAGAGATGCTGGACGAGACGCAGACCCTCGAGACCGAGACGCAAGAGGCCGAGACGCAAGAGACCCGCGAGGCGCTGGACGAGGACACCCGCCAGACCCGCGAGATCGCGACCCCAGAGGCCCCAGAGAACGAGACCCCCGCGACCCCAGAGAACCACCCCGTGACGGCCGGTACTCCTGGTACGACCCGTACGGCGCGGTGCGGCGCGAGTGGGCTGGACCGTACCCCTCGCCCCCGCAGCCGCCGCCGCACTACCCGCCGCCAATGCACGCGCTGCCGCCGCCAGAGCGGTATCCGCGTGCTCGCGAGGTGTCCCCGCCCCTCGCGCCTGTGCCCCTGCATCCTGTGGCTACGGGCGGATCGAGCGGTACGCCGGGCAGCGCGCCGCCGACAGCGTACCGCGTTCCCAGTCCAGAGAGGAGGGTGCATGCGAGTCCGAGGCCGTGAGTATTGGAGGCTACGTTGCAGGCCCCAGTGGAGACGCCGAGTAGCAGACCAGAGGATGAAGAAGGACTCGTGACTGACGGCAGAATCACCAGGTCAGACCCGCCACGGGCATACTTTACGCCTGGCGCAGCAAGAGGCCAGCCCGACCCTCGGTGGAGCGCAGAGACAGCAGAAGCGTACCAGCGCGGCTGGGACGAGGCGATGGACGCCGTGTCGAACGGGGTCTTCTGCGTCGATGGTGTCGTCCGTGAGTATACTCTGCCACGCCTCGTACTGACTGTAGACCACCAAGTACCCGTCTGGCCGCGGCCGCGAGAAGACCACCCCCCGCCGCCAGAATACGCCTACTACCAGTTCTACCCCGCGCACTACCCGCCGTATCCGGCACACCCATCGCATCCGCCTGCTCACCTCCAGGCGTATCCTGCCGGGCACCACCCGCACGATCCCTACGCGCACCCGATGTATCCCCCCGAGGCGCCGCCGGCCATGCGGCACCGGCAGATCATCTCGTGCCACCCCTGCCGCAGCCGCAAGGTCAAGTGTTCCGGCGGCAAGCCGTGCGAGGCGTGCATCAAGATCAAGCGCACGGCCGAGTGTGACTATGAGACGACAGTGCGACGGAGAGGCAAGGGCAAGAAACGCACGAGCATAGGCGACGAGAGCGAGGCGGGCAAGGACGACGACTATGACGAGGACCAGTCGCAGACGGGCCAGTCGCAGACGGGCTCGGTCGCGCAGTCCCTGCAGAGTATGAGCAGAAGGGAGAGCGTGTCCAAGCCGCAGAGCGCCGGGTCTGAGCGGCGCAAGGTAGAGAGCAGAAAGAGGAGCCGCTCGCGCTCGCCGTCTGACCGGCCCCCGGCCGCGCCGGCCAGCACGCCGCCGTCCCCCCGCCGCCGGCGCTCGCGCAAGGACGAGTAATGACTTTTACGCCTTATGTCTAGAATGCATGGATCCAGTTTGTCACTCCAGGAGCTGTTCTCACTGTCGTCGTCAGACTGCCACAGGCTGCCACGGAATAAGGTTCAGCTGGGTGCCACTCGGAGTGTAACCAAGTGACAACCCGTGTGCGACTCCTCGCCTCTGCTCCAGGACGCCTCTGCTCCGAGTCGCCAGCAGTAGCCTCTCGTCGCCAGCAGCCTCTCGTCGCCAGCTTGCCTTCACTCCGCCGTCATGAGCCCGGAGGATGCCCGAAATGGCACAGGGCCGACACGCCCGACTCCGAGATCCCCCCGACGCCACCGCCACCGCGACCTGGAATGGCGCCGAGGAATCAGAGTCATGCCCAGTTGGATCCTTCCCGCCTGCATGCCTCGGCTCCCATCACCTGCAGGTGCACTGACGCCGACGGATCCTCTAGGAGAGACGCAGCAGACGCCGCGGCCCAAAGGCCGGCGTATCGGCGGGCGTCGGGAACAATCTCTGCTGGGGGCGAGCGCAGGGCTGGAGGTAATGTCCGACCAAATGGAACCAGTGCGGTCAGGAGCTCGGGGTCAGGAGCTCGGTGTCGGGAGCTCGGTGCAGGAGCTGATCGCGCAGCTGGCAGTGTAAACATGGCGTCACACGAGCAGGGGACTCGGTGAGGCGATCGCTGTGACCTTGGCTTCTGCGTCCCGTGGGTATTTAGAATCCAGTGCGTCAGATCCGGAGCGAGGATGGAAGGTATCCCGGCGGATCGAGAACGAGGCCAAGCCCAAGAAGCTGTTTTGTGGGCCAAAAGGGTACTCGAGTCTCCAGTCACGGCTGCTACACCTCCCCACCGGTGGCCGAGGCCGCACTGGCGGGGGCCGGGCGGCCGCACAGCGGCCGACGTCAAGCCGCCGTTCCATTCCTTTCGCGCGGTGACTACCCGGGGCTGCGGCGGCAGGCTCGGCCATTATCTTCAGCCGGTCAGTATTGCCATCGTTGGGAGGGACCGAGATCGGAGGCAGGAGCGGAGGGGTGAGCTGGTGAGACCTGTGAACGGCCCCATGATTCTGCTGTCACGTTCTCGAGGCTCGAGACAATATCCTCTGCGAGAGGGACAGTGGGGGCGGTACTCAGGACTGGACGGAAACCTGGTGCGGGAATCCCACGAGCCAAGCCTGCGTGGCGTTCCAGTGGCTGAGTTGCGGTGGAGTACACTCCTTGCCCAGTTCCAGCATTGTGGTGGGATTGAGGGAGCATTTTGACAAGGGGTCTGGAGCGCAGCCCTTGGCGCCGCCACTGCGCCGGCCGTCTCAAACCCAATCTCCCGCATCATGGCGAGGGAACGACGCGACAAGGATATCGCCTAGTGCTGAAGGGTTGCGAGCAGCATGCGCTGTCGGTGTGAGGGCCATTTTGGGGCGAGCACAAGTGTGGAACAACCGGACTCTTGGGCGATGGAGATGTAGTGGTGCCCCCGAGGCTGAAGCCTGTTTCGCGGTCGGGCGGGTGGCTCGTCTCAGCTCGGCGGCCATGGACAATGTACGGTCCCCCGCGCCAGCTCCAAGTAGTGCCAATATTCCTGCGTGCTCATCGTGGTTGGAGGGGTGACAGAGACGACGAGTGTTCGCTTGCACGGCTAGCACGGTTCTAAATGCCAAGGCGTGCGGAGAAACCTCACTCCGACCGCCACATTCCCCCAAGTCCAACCTCGTAATGCTCATCCGCGCATGCTACATGAAATCGTCGTCGCTCCACCCCTCCTTGGCCGCATCAATCGCCTCGTCCGTGAACAGCCCGTCGTATGACCGCGCAGCCTTTTCCTCCGCCCACTTCTTCTTCTGCTCCTCCTCCAGTCGTGCCTGCGGTCAGCCCTCTCTTTCTGCGACTCGGCTCAAACAACCCACCCGCTCGAGCGCCTCGGCCTTCTTCTTCCGCCCCTCGACACGCAGCCGCTCCTGCCGCTCTGCCTCGTGGTCCACCTCGCGCTCCACCTTGGTCTTGTTCAGGCGGTTGACTATTGCGTTGTCTCGTGTGGAGATTTTGACTTTTGTCAGCGGGGATGGCATTTGTGAGAGCGAGCAAGGAGCAGGAGAGACATACCGCGCTTGACCTTCTTGTCCGAGTGGAAAGACACCTGGCCTACTGCCATATCGCCCTGTTTCTGGCGTCAGCTTCGTCCTGGTTGAGCAAGCCGTACTTTGAGATTCGTGAACGGCGTGTAGATGATCTGCTGTCAGCTAATGACTGCGATTGCAACTCACAGTGATGTTGTCCTTCTTGTTCCCTGCCGTCAGCTTCCCCCACAAGTGCCAGCTCACCCTCAATACTGTTCGCCTTCACCAGCTGCGCAGCGTCGTTCACCAGCGCTGCTGGCAAGGCATCCCACGCGCCGTGCGGCTCGCCGTCTGGTTGTCGGAGGTAGACATGTGCAGAGGAGAGCTTGCTGCTGTCAGCTGGAGGAAAGCACCGCAGCTCACTCGACGTGGAACCAGACATCCGTCGGCAGGCCGTATTTAATAAGCTCCTCATCTTGCGTCAGGCGCATCTAGCCGCAGCTCACTCTCCACCTTGTCGCGGCCCCTGCTGTTAGCTGCCGCTACCACGCCAGCTCACATGTAGATGGTCACGGCCGGCGTGACCGCTGCCATCAGCTCTACCATCCCGCACCATGCACCCACCCTTGGAAGTGTAGAAGAGCACCATCTCTGCCGCTGCGAAAGATTCTGTTGACAACAGCGCCGATGGAGGACCTCCACCTCTGGAAATCCGCCTCCCACGTGACAATCCCCGCTAATTCCGCACGTGGCGTCTGTGATTTCAGTGAGCCGTCTCGACCACAACAACCACCTCTTGTCATTGACATCAACGAGGCAGCAGCGATGAGCGACGAGTACGCGCTCCCAAACGCGCTGCTGCGCTACTTTGATCTCAGCTCGAGCCCGTACGCCGACGACGCTGAGAGCATCAAGGAGCGCCGCAGGAGCTACCCCGAGGGCAAGCTGTTCTTCGACCGCTTGCTGGAGATTGCAAGCGTGGATGGTGAGTGCGGGTGCTTGAGCGGCGGGGCATCACAGAGATGGGTGTGCGCGATCCAGCAGAAACTACGCTCGAAACCCTTGTCTCCAGAGCTAACAACAGGCGCAGCACTCTACCCCCCGACCTCCCCCTCTGCTGTCCGCCGCCTCCTGCACGCGATCCATACCGCTCAGGTAGACCGCATCAAACGCGACTGCTTCATCTACTACCTCATCCGCGATGCCGACGCCGCCTCCCGGCCAGCGAACGGGAGCATGGACGTGGACACTGCGTCCGACGTCGACGAGGCGTCCCGCGCAACAGAGTTTGCCCGCCGCCGCGTCCTGCCCCGCACTTGGCGGACGCTGATGGACGGCTACTGGGCCCTGGACCACGGAGACTGGACCGAGGGCGTGGAGAACCTCACGAACCCAGCTATCACGGAGATCAACTTTGTCCCAGCGATTGTTGAGGCTCTGGCGACACTGGTCTCCCCTCCAGCACAAGCTCTTGAGCTCGTCAACGAGCTTCTGGGGGGTGCCGAGCCATCCTCCCAGCCCGAGGCAGACGCCAAGCTCCTTGCCACAGCGAGCGTGGGCGGGATGAACGCTGCTTTCCGCCACATTCGTCACTTGCCTGACGCCAGCGCACGCAAGGCCGCCCGCGAGTCAGTATGGTGCTGGTCCCTCGGTGCGCCGCGTTCTTTGGCAGGCAAAGGGGCACATACAGCGCAGCCACGGGCACTGCGCGAGCTGCTGCATCTCGCGCTGACGGACGAGGAGAACGCGCATCTCGTCCGTTTTCTGGCCCACCCGCCGCGCCAGATCGAGCCGCCCGCGCGCTCGCTGCTGCACGACCTCGTCACGCTCCGTCTCGTGCACGCAGGGCAGTACGAGGAGACGCTGGCGCTCGACAAGGAGCTCGCAGCGACGGACGCGGCCAGTGCGTCCGACCGCCAACGGCGGCGCGAGATGGTGCGCGAGTTTATCGATATCCTGCCCGACGCCCAGCGGCGCATTCTTCTCGGCGCAGACTACGCGCGCGGCGCCAGCGCGGTGAACGGCCCAACGGCCAACGGCGACGACGTCGACATGAGCTCGAGCTGGGTGGAAGTCGAGCCGGTGAAGGACATTGAGGTCGACGAGGCGCCTGCACCGGTACAAGCGCCATCTACACCCCGCCCCGTGGCACCGACGCCGATCCGGGCGCCCGCTCTTCGCGCTTTGGCGGGCGAGACGCCGCGCGCAGGTACAAGCTCGCCATTCGGCGGTCCGCCACGCTTCGCGTCCCCGCGTCCCGCGAGTCCACGGCCAGCTACGCCGTCTACAGCACCCCGCGCGCCGTCGCCAGAGCAGGACATGCCCGCGCCGCTCCCGCCCGCACTCCGCCAGACCTCGCCCCCGCGCCATAACAACAGCCCCTTCAACCCCCCGCCGCCGACAGCAAGCACCTCCCGCGCCAAGACGCCGAGACGGCCGAAGAAGATAATTGTCGACGACGAGGCGCCCGTGCGTCGCAGTTCGCGCCGGCGCTCCGCGCCCGACTCGCCCGAGAGCACCACGACGTCCGCGACGGCCACACCACACGGGGCGACGTTGCGCGCGCCGTCCGAGCCGCCTATTCCCGAGGACGCGCCGGTGCCGCCTGTGGACGAGCCGCGGCGGACGCGAGGCGGCGCGAAGCATGACAGGAAGCCGACCAAAACGCCCGTCCGCCGCAGTGCGCGGCGCGCGACTGCGACGCCTGAACCGCACGCCGACGAGGACGAGGAGCCCGATATCCCTGGCTCGTTCGCCAAGGCTCGCGTCACGCGTAGTGCCGCTCGGGCGCATTTGGACGATGGGGAGAGCAGCGCGCCGAAGCGCACACGCGGGGCGACTGCTGAGCGCCGCGTCACGAGGGCCATGAGCGAGGCGACGGTGAGCGAGCGCGGGAGCCCGACGCCGAGCGTCGCGAGCGAGATGGGCAGCCCGAAGAAGCGCGGACGCGGCGGGCGCGCCAGGGGGACGAGTGCCACGCCGCGCGCCACGCGGTCAAGGAAGTAAGCCCGCGCGGAGTGAGTTCTTGCGTCAGTAGCTGTCTTCTTGGTAGAGAGTAGACAACATATGTCATCCATGCATCGACTAGCAGTCACATGGCGGAGCTCTAGCGCCAAGTGGCATTAAATCTGCGGTCAGCTGGTCCACCGTAGATAGCTCGGGGATATGATCTCCCGCCCACTGCACTCACGTATTGAGAGAGCCAGCGGAAGCCGTCGCCGTAGCCCTGGCGCATGACGACTGAGCACATGAAGACCTCGATGGGGCGGATATCCCGGAGGGGGACCTTGCCCTTGCCGGTGGTCTGGTAGAGGCCGAGCTCGTGGCGGAGCTCCTCCTCGGAGACGGCGCCGGGCGCGTCAATCTTGTTGCCGAGGATGAGGAAGGGGACGGTGGCGAGCGCCTCGATGGAGACTGCTGTTAGTCTTCACCCTATGACGTGTTGCGGGCGAGTACTCACGCAAAGAGTCGAGCTCCGCCTTGGACTCGGCAAAGCGCTCGCGGTCGGCCGTGTCGACGAGGAAGACGATGCCGTCCACCTCGGGAAAGTAGTCCCGCCAGAGACGGCGCGCCTGCGCGTGCCCGCCGAGGTCGTACGTCGTGAAGCGGACGTTGCCGATCGCGAGCTCCTCGGAGGTGGGGTGCAGCGTCGGCTGGAGCGTCGCGAGACGGTCATTCTTGAGCATGTGGAGGAGGGTCTGGAGTCAGCGCAAGACAAGCGAAAGCAAAGTCGGCGAAGGGCGGAAGCCGAAGCAACTGGTCTAGATCTCGGGGACAGCCTTGCAGACGACCTCCGCCCCGACACCGCATCGCCACACCAACTCACCGTCTTGCCGGCATTGTCAAGACCAAGGAACAGCAGCTTGGCGTCTGGCATCAGCAACCCGCCAGACCTCGGTCGCGGACGCACTCTTGTTCATGAGCCCTGCTGTCAGCGAGTTCGTACTGCTCACCCACCAAGCTGGGCGAGGACGTCCCAGAACCAGTTCTGCGGTCAGTCTGCGCTCTCTGAATGTGCGCACGAGGATGAACATGATCGGAGCTGGAGAGTGGCAAAGACAGCGTTCCCGCCATCGCTCGGGCAGAGCTCGCCGCCAAAGGTGTGGAGGATCGCGTGGCAAAGCGACCGTGGGAGAGCGGGGCCAAACGCCGCAGCGTGGCATTCTGGCCGTGGAGCCCCGCAGTGTCCACCTCCACTCTGCCCATCTGACTCGAACCACGTTCGACGTGAGTTCTTTGTCTTGCATTGTATCCATCACCATGTCGTTCCCGGACGACATGAGCAAGCCAGTATGCGTCTTGTGCGTCAGAGAAGGAAGAAAGCTCATGGCAGCTGCGCGAGCAGTCCTGGCGAGTCCATGCTGTACACCACCGCTACGGAGAGCCTCGGCGCGGCCATGGCGGCCGAGCGCATTCCGCTCATCTACGGCGGCGGGCGGCGGGGTCTGATGGGTAGGAATGATTGACAAAGCTTGCTGAACCAAGGCGTGGTCTCGCGCTCGGTGCTTGAAGCCGGCGGGCGTGTCCACGGCGTCCTGCCGCGCGCATTAATGGCGCGTGCGGCGGAGGCGACCCCAGCGCCCAGTGGCCACACCACGCCCGCCCCGAGCGTCCCGGCCAAGTCGGCCGAGGGCGCCGGCGCCGACCTGCTCGAGGACACGCACGAGGGCCGCCTCAGCATGGAGGTCGTGGGCAGCATGCACGAGCGCAAGGCCAAGATGGCCAGGCTGGCGACTGGCGGCTTTGTCGTCCTGCCCGGCGGGTATGGGACGTTTGAGGAGCTGCTCGAAATGGTCACATGGAACCAGGTGGGGTGAATTGTGAATTCCACTCACGCCAGATTGGGATGCACTCGCTGCCCATCATCGTGCTGAACAGTGAGCGCTGAATGCGGTGGGCACCTGACGTCAGTCGGCAACTTCTACACGCCGCTGCTGGCGCTCATCGAGGGTGCGGTCGACGCGGGCTTCATCAAGCGGGAGAACCTCGCGCTCCTCCGCATCGTCGACCTCGGCGATGCCGCGGCGAACAAGGACGAGAGCCGGGCGACCGAGTGGGGTGCCGCGGCCATCACGGCACTCAAGGAGTGGTCCCTTCCTGTCAGCTTGGATGTAGCGAGAAGCTGACGACAGACCGGCGCAGGATACGGGTTCAAGTGGGAGGACGCGCAGACTGCCAACGGCGCACCCAAGGCGAGCTAGATCATATGCATACGTTAACCACTCCAGCCGGCTCGCGCAGGAGCGAGCTCCAATCTCCCGCCCTTGTTCAGCACAGGTCGCTATGTTGCTCGTGGCACTGCTACCACCCGAGACGACGTGCCGCTCTGGGATCTGCATGTGGAGCGGATCAAGCGTGCCCATGACCACTTTAGCGAGCGGGACGGAGACGTCTGGGGCACCTGGCCGGGCGAGGAGGCGTTCTGGGCCGAGGTCGAGCGAACGGTTAAGCAAGTGCCAGTGGGAGACTACAGGCTGAGGATGATTCTTCACCCCGGTGCGAGGATCGAGGTACAGGCGGTGCCGGCGCCGGCGGACATCGGTATGTCCTGCTTGAAGACTAGAGACTGAGTTTAGAACCGTTCGGTTGGGAGATCGCTCCCGAGCGTCCACGTACGAGGCGGAAGGTCTATCTCGACCCCGCCCCGACTGCCAACGCGGTTGAGAAAAGCTACAGACTGCACAAGACTTTGGACCGCGCAGTATATGACGCAGCGGCTGCGCGCGTCCCAGGCGAGGCTCATCCCGAGGTGCTCATGCATGACGGCGAGACCCTGCTCGAGACAGTGACGAGCAACATTGCCATCCAGCAGCCGAGTGGAGAGTGGATCACGCCTAGATTGGAAGACAGCCCGTTCTTGGCTGGCACCATGCGGCGACGCCTCCTCTCAGAAGGAGCTTTGAGAGAGGGCACGTTGACAGTGGAAGACTGGGAGCGAGCCAAGCGGGAAGCCAGGCGGATTGTTGGGTTCAACGGCTTCCGCGGGGTCTGGGAGGGCGAGTTTGCCTAATTTCTCGTTACTGCACTCGCTGGTACTGTACACATGTATGCATCTACGCCTTCTGGCGCTTGAAATCCCTCTCCAGCGCCGCGCAGCCCTATGTCTCCTTGCGCTTCTTGGCCTTGGTCTTCTGCACGGGCGCCGGCACGCTCTTCTCCCACGTCCGCCTACCGTCGCCGTTCCACTCGCTCATGAGCCACTCCTGGCACTCGGCTGGTGTCGCCTCCGGGTGGTCCAGCTGCCACTCGGTGATGGCCAGCAGGAGGACGCGGAGGAGCGGCCCGGGCTTGAGCCCCAGGAGGGGCTGCAGCGTCGAGCCCTGACGTCAGCTTCGACAGAGTTATGTCAGCTTACATCGATGAGCGGCGGCTGGTCGATGGCTGCTGGCAGGCCGTAGTCTTCTACCTTTCGCCGGAAGGATACCCAGGAGCTGAGGATTGCGTCGTGCTCGCTCGTCCACTCGCCTGTCCAGGTCGGCAGGATGCGGTCCACTGCCGCCCAAGTGATGCTGCGCGTGTATGGCCTGCACGCTGGCGTGCGGAGGATCATACCTATGCGCGCCCTGCCGTCAAGACCCGGTTGCAGGGCGTTGGCCGCCTCGAACAGGTTGGTCACTGCCTCAGTCATGGCCGCCGAGAGCTGCCGTCAGCTGAATGACGCCGTTCAACTGACCTTCAGCGCCTCCGAGATCAAGACAGACACAGCCGGCACGTCCCTCTTCTTCTGCACCACGCTCGCGCCGCGGAAGGGACACACAGCCGCAGCGAGCCAGAGCGGCTCATCTCCCTCCCAACCCGTCTTCTGCAACACCTGTTCAAGCACGAGCGTGGCCTTCATGGCCTCTTCCCGAGGATGTGGTGGCTCCGCAGCACAGGTAAAGATACTCGCATGCAGCCCGAGGTCCATGATCATGCGCATAGCCGCCACAGGCGTCTTCTGGACCATTTTGCCGATCTCAATGCCCACGCGCTCCTTGGAGACCTTGGTGCGCAGCGCGGCCTGGATGTCGTCTTGCCGGATCGACCAGGCAACGTCGGGCTGGATAGCCAAGCCGAAGCGGCTCGCAAAGCGGACCGCACGCAGGACGCGGAGCGGGTCGTCGAGGAACGTTTGCCGCGGGGGCAGGGGTGTGCGGGCTATCCGTGCGTCAAGGTCTGCGAGGCCGTGTCGCGTCCAGTCCTCAATCTCGCGCGAGTGGACGTTGAAGAAGAGCGAGTTGATCGTCAGATCGCGCCTTTGTGCGTCTTCCAAGGGAGTCCCGAGTTTCTGCTGTCAGCTCTGTCGATTGGTCTCACGGACAACAGCGTCAGGTATCCGCGAGTCGGTGTAGGTCTCCGATCGGAGGCCGACAAAGTCGCACTCGAGACCCATGATCGTCGTCGTGCCCGTCTCTAGATGCTTGCTCTGCTCGGGGTTGGCGGCCACGCGGCCCACGCTGCCCGTCACCACGTCCTTGGTGTGGAGAAACTGGGCGAACTGCTCGGCGAACTGGTACCCAGACGTCGTCGACAGCGCAACGTCCAGATCGTGCGACGGGAGGTCGAGCAGCTGCTGTCAGCCTCCTACTGTTCTAAAGACCTACCTTATCCCGCACCCATCCACCGGCGATCCTGCACTCGACGGCCGGCTCAAAGCCGCGCGCAAACTCGTCGAGGAGCGTCACAAACTTCTCCTCGGTCTCGCTCAGCGCGATCGCGCCGCGCGGGGCTGTGAGCGGAGTCGCGGTCGTCATGGCACGCAGGTGCAGGTGTCGGGCTGCTCGTATTGCTGCGACGCGCGCTCGAAGCATGCGCAGTGGGCGGTTTGGACATTGCTAGGTGGCGAGAGGAAATCTCAAGTGGCCCGTGCGGGGCCCCGCAGCTGTGCTACGTCGAACCTCGACACCGCCCGGCTGTGGATGCCAGCGTTGCACCGTTGGCCATGAACGACAACGTCCTCATCGCGCTCGACCGCGTACGGTTCTACGCGCGCGATGCGCTCGTGACTGTGACCCAGGTGCGTGGGCGGCGGGCGACCTGTGCTCTCATCGGAGCAGCTCCTCCTGCTTGGCGGAATAGCTGACAGCAGTGCATCTGCAAGCCGTGCGCGTAGCCCCCACTCGAGCTAACGGCAGAGACGCCACGCTCAAGATCAACGGGCGGCAGTACAAGGTCGAGAAGCTGCTGGGCGAGGGCGGGTTTGCGTTCGTCTATCTCATTCGAGACACGTCGAGCGGGCGGCTGTTTGCGCTCAAGAAGATCCTCGTCACGACGGGCCAGGATGGGATTCAGACGGCCATGCGCGAGGTAGAGGCGTACCGCCGCTTCCGCCATCCCAACCTCATCAAGCTGCTGGACTCGGCGGTGGTGCAGGACGACTCGGCGGACGGCAAGATCATCTACCTGTGAGTAGGCGGGGTCTCGACTCTTCCTGACCCCAGCTTCCTCCCATTCTACACGCGCGGAAATCTACAGGACCTCATGACCCAGATTTCCGTCACTGGCTCGCGCATACCAGAGGACCGCTTACTGCGCATCTTCCACGGCACATGTCTTGGGTGAGTCCGTCGTGTGCCCCAACTCCCCTTGAGCTAATCCCAGCGTACGCGCCATGCACCACTACCGCCTCCCCGCCGTATCCCAGTCCTACCCACCGACGCGCGACGACGAGCCACTCATGAACCAGAACGAGCTCGTCTTCGACCAGCCAGAAGACGAGCCGGGGCAGGAGGGCGAGCTGGTCCCGTATGCCCACCGCGACATTAAGCCTGGGAACATCATGCTCGCGGACGACGACACGCCGATTCTCATGGACTTTGGCAGCACAATCAAGTGGGCAATACACGTCGGCAACAGCTGACACTCAGAGCCCGTATCGAGATCACGAGCCGGCAACAAGCGTTGCTGGAGCAGGACATTGCGGCCGAGCATTGCACGATGCCGTACCGCGCGCCCGAGCTGTTCGACGTCAAGACGGGCCGGACGCTGGACGAAAAGGTCGACATCTGGTCCCTTGGCGCAACGCTCTTCGCCGTCGCGTACGGCTTCTCGCCGTTCGAGACCGAGGGCTCGAGCGTCGCCATGGCCGTCATGAGTGGCCGCTATCGCCATCCGGGGGGATACTCTGAAAAGCTGACCAAGCTCATCGACGCGCTGCTCGTGGTAGACCCAGACCAGCGGCCAGACATAGACAAGGTTCGTCATATCATACACATGTACAACACTAACGCCAGGTGATCGAACTGACGGAGGAGGCGATGCGGTAGACCGTCCGGCAGATGTATACTATCTCACAAAGCTCCTGGCGGAGGAGAAGAAGAGGAGGTCACGCTCGAGCTCGGCGCGCGCGGCCGCGTACGCCTTGGCCTCAAAGGTGCGCATCGCCGCCCAGTGCGCCGTGAGAGCGGCAATGTGGCCCGCGGCCAGCTCCTCGGGGACCTCGTACCGCTCGTGCCGGAAGGCGGCGCCGCGGTGGTATCCGCCAGCGGGGAAGACGGGCTCGGGCGGCGGCGCGTAGGGCGAGTACTGCGCCTGCCGCCCTGCGCGAGCGTTCATGTGGTTGGCGAGTGCGGTGAGGTGTTCCCTCACAACACGGGCATGCGGCGACTCGTCGAGGCCAGGCGGGTACCGGCCGTTGGACCGAGGGGGAGGGGGTCCGGGCCAGTTGTCGAACGGAGTGGGCATGGGCCGATGTCCGTGGGCGTGCGCGGCGTGGGCGTGGGCGTGATGTGCCGCCGAGTGCGCGTGGAAGCTCGCAAAGGGGAACGGCGCTGGAGGCGATCCCAGCCCCGAACCAGAGCCCGAGCGGGTTCGCTGGCGCCGCGTCGCCTGCGCGCGACGTATGCGTTCTTCGGCGGCATTGAACGCGGCACGTTGCGCCTGGCGCGCGCGGATCTTGGCGTCCAGCTCGCGGTCGTACGCTGCGCGCTTGCTTTCGTCGTAGAGCACCTCATAGGCGTCTGGCGTCAGCTCCACAGTAATCAGCGTGGCCATCTGTCCGCAGGCGTCGCTGTGGGGCACACCTCTGCGCCCGAGTAGCTAGGCGTGGAGTCTTACCTGCAATGCGCTGGAACTCGCTGTTGGCCGCGGCGCTCTCGTCGGTGGCGCGCTTGTCGGGGTGCGCCTTGCGCGCGAGGGCGAGGTAGGCTCTGCGTACTGATGTTAGCTGACCACAGCTTCGTCAGCTCACCCTCCTGCTGCGTCGCGGAGCGAGTGATACCGAGGGTGTCGTAGTGTGTCCTCTCGAGCATTGTGGTATTGGGAATGAGTGGCGAGAGGAGAGGTTATAAAGTGCTGGTATCTATCTATGCGTTTCTTGAGGACTGAGCGCCGCACAGGCCGGCGCGGTCGGGTATCGAGGTGGAGGCGCGGTGAGAGCTGTGACTGCCCCGATGGTGACGGAGCGACGGGGACAAGGACGATGGAAGAAGGACAACGAGGCCGACGAGGAGGAGAGCAGAAGGAGAGGGGAGTGGTGAGAAGAGAGTGGAGAGAAGAGAACCACGTCACGAAGCTGATCTCCTGGGAAGTATATACTGATGATCAGCGGCCGACAACAAACACGGCGCCGATGCTTCCTGCCGTGGAGGGCGTTGCCGGCGCAGCAGGTGATGGCCTCCACTCCTCGCTTGTCAAGTCCTTGATCGATCACGCCGCCGGTCAGCTCGCTTAGGTTCGGACAAGACTGCATCGGCAGGCTATGGCCTGCGGTTAGCGCTGGCGAGAGGTCGCTCACAAGATGGTGGCGACGACTTTGCGGCCCTCGCCGTGCCCCGCCCAGCCGTTGCCAGAGTAGCGGAACTCGGCGAGGTAGATCCTGCGGTCAGCGGGGTATGCGAAGCGAGTCTGCGCCGGGCTCGGCGGCTCGGTGCCCAGCGGCGCCGTCTTCGGATAACGCACCCCTGCCACGTGCCGAAGACGAGCTTGCCTTTGGAGATTGGCAGCGTGATCGAGTTGCCGATGAGGGATGTCTTGAGGTGGGAGACCGAGTCACTGGAATGCAGAGTTGGGAGTGAACGTGTGAAGTGATAGTCGACGGTCAGATGGAAGGAAGCGTCAGTACATGCAGAGGGAGTGCGCGCCGCACTCACTCGGGTCCCTCGTCGGTGTGCTCCCACGGCAACGACTCTGGTACAATGTGGTCTAGCCTGCGGTCAGTGAGACCCCGGCCAGCCCAAGTCAGTACGCACGCCATGTCCATGTCTGCTGTTAGCCTCGACGGTCTGCATCTAGCTTACCGGTTCGTACCGAGCTGGGCGCGCGTCAGCACAGGTCGGGACTCCCCTCACGAGTCGCAGTTCTCGTTCACCTGTAGTTAGCTCACGCTAGTCAATATAGCTACGCACAGTCAATCCAGCACTCGTGTGCAGGCAGTTGAGCGTAAATATTCCCACATCGACATCCTTGAGGCCCTCGGCACACTCCTTGAGCACCTCCTTCGTCACAAGGTGCATGCCCTTTTTGTGGTAGGGGAGGCGGCTGGTGTGAGCTCCGTCTAGCCAAAGCCGCGCGGCGGAGCGAGTGATTCAGCTACTCACAACTGCTTTTGCCACGGCATCTAGTTTGTCTCTGTGAGCTGTGAGAGTGAGAAAGTGGTAAGTTGAACGATGAGCTCGCTGTCAAAGTATCCACCATCGCGTGTCGTCATGACCAGGCGGAGTTGGTACTGGGGCGTCTCACCTTGATAATATCAAATCCCAGAAACGGCCGTTAGACCAGCATGGGCACTTTGAACGAAGCGTAGAGGCTCAGCATACGATAGCACTGGAGAAGGAGAGGAGAAGAGAGATGTAGGCGCGTGCGCTGATCCATGAAAAGATATGCCCCCCAAAATCAGCTCTCCCACGGCTACCTGCCCTAGGCTCAATGTCGTTCAGTCATGTTGACGATCTCGACACCACCTCAACAGCAATGGTGAGCTCGTTCTGCCTAGTGAGCCTAATAGCAGTCCCTAGTATACCTCCCGCAGGAGGCAACACCGCGTACGTCTCTCCTCTCACCCAAGCAGCGTTTGCCCCGCTGTGGAAAGCTGCTGAACTCGCCTCATCGTCCACAACTGACATCAGCACAAAAGGACGCGCTCTGGGCGCTCGCCTGGTCCTCCCGCCTCATCTCCGGCAGCGCCGACGGTGTGGTGCGCATCCATGACGCAGCCGACATGACGCTGCCGCTCAACGAGCTCCCCGCGCTGCCGCTGGCGATCACGAGCGTCTCGGCGTCCGAGGACGGCAAGTGGGCCACGGCGGCGAGTCTGGATGGGACCGTGGGGCTCGTCGACGTCAAGCGCGGAGTCTGGAAGGGACTGGTCGAGACGGGGCGGGAGGGTGTGAAGAGTGGTGAGAGCGGTGAGTTGCAACCAGGGAAGGTGCTGCGTCCTACTCTGGCTGCCGCAGGCTGGGTGGACGCGCTGGCACAAATAGATGAGGGATGTCAAATGGAGGCTGACAGTAGAACTGCCTGCATACACTGCAGCCCTGCACCCGCAAGCGTCCTGTTGGGCATGGACCGGCCGCGGCTCGCGCGTCGGCCTCCGTCCGATCGACAGCGCAGCGCTGGCAGAGGCCGATTCGGACGCAGAGGCCAGCGGCCGCGGCCCGCTGGGCGGCGACGGCAGCACGGTCGACCTGGCAAAGGGCAAGTTCGGCATGGCGATGGAGTTTGTGAGTCCCTCATCCCCTCTCCCTTCCCTTCCATCCGTGCCCGGCTAACTCCAGTCCCCCGACGGCGCCCAACTAGCCATCTCGACAGAGTCGGGGCACATTTCCATCCTGGATGTCGCGACGCAGGCGGTGGTCGCGAGCTATGCCGCGCACGCAATGTGTGTGCGTGCGTTGGCGTGGTCGCCCGACTCGCAGTGGCTGTACAGCGGCGCAGACGACGCGCGCATCGTGCTGCACGACGTGCGCGCGGGCGGCACCGGCGCGCGCGGCGAGGGCAGCGTCGCCATCATGCAGGGACACCGGGGATGGGTTTTGAGCGCCGCCGCGAGCCCGGACGGCAAGCTGCTCGGTACTGGGTAAGTCCGTCACTTGAAGATGACTGACGGCAGCGGCGCCGACTCGCTCGTCAAGCTGTGGGACGTAGGGCAGCGCGCGTGCGTGAGCACCAACACGGCCGACGGGGAGGTGTGGGGCTTTGCGTGGCAGCCGTCCAGCTCCGAAGGCCTGCCGCCGGGCAAGCAGTTTGCAGTCGCGGGCGAGGACAAGATGGTCAGCCTGTACCGCGCCGCGGGCGCCGTGTAGATACTAGACGTAGACATCACATTCATTCCGTCATGTTTCTACTAACCCGCGTGCTCGACAATCTCGGTCACGAGGCGGCCGTTGATCACGCGCGACTTCATCTGCTCGGGCACGGGTCGCTCGACGTAGTCGCCCTCTTCGCCGGCTGGGATGGAAATGTTGATCGCGCTCGTCTTGGAGGTAACGATCTCGACCGTGTCCATGCACTCCTTGGAGAGGTAGACCTGGCCCGAGTCAGTCGTGTCGATCATGATCGTCTGGACGGCGCCGGTGACCTGCATCTCGAACGAGGGCGAAGACGTCACGCTCAGGGAGGAGACGACCGAGTCGACGACCAGCGACGTCTTCTTGCAGTTTACCATCGTCACAGCATTGATCTTGCCGTGGATCCGCACGACAGAGTTCTTGCACGCGTACAGGTGTACGGTGTGGTGCAGTGCCGTGTCAGTGATCTCAATCTGCTTGTTGTCCTCGTGGTATTCCTGCAGTCAGCCACTGGTGTTATCCGTCACGCACAATGTTCCACTTGTTGCCCTCGAGCTCCGTCTTGGGCGGGTTCTTTGCAGGCGCTTTGGAGAAGCTCGCTGGCTTGGCCTTTATGGGCGGCGCCTGGCGCTTGCCGTTGGGCGATACGGATCCGGCACGGTCGGGGACGACGCTGCTCGCGCGCAGCTCTGGGTTCTTGTGCGTCTGCATCGAAGAGTCAACCTTGCGCAGGCCTGTGGTGACGCCTTCACCCTTGTTGAGAGAGGCAAAGAGTGCTGCGTGGCCGCCACCGCCACCATCGCTACTGCCAGCCGACTGCGGATTCGCGGGCGGTGGAGGAGGAGGAGGAGGGGCGCCAGCAGTGGAGCCATTGAGGCCGGATGCGGATGGGACAGATGACGGCGCGGGTGGTCCCTGTCATCAGCTAGGCAGGAAGCTGTAACTCACATTCGGCTTCCAGGCCACGCCCGTAGTGTGCCACTGCTTGACATACTTTTGCAATGCGTCAAGGAGGGCGGAGAATGACCGTGCCCACTCTACAGCTTCCGGCTTGCTGCATGTCAGTTGTCAACGTTGCGCCGACTCACGACTCCTTGAACTGCTTGATCACCCTGTCGACCCAGAACTGCGCGCTGGCCTTCATCTCACCCACGAAAGGCGCCGGTGCAGGCTCGACCTGAACCCATCCCCAGGCGCCAGCGCCCTCGCCGAGCACACTCAGCGCAGGTCCCCACTCGCGGCCCTCCTTCTCGCGGCCAAGCTTGTCCTTGGCCTGCATGATCGCACCAATTGCATCAGCCTGCGGCTTGAGAAGGTTCGAGAGGGCGGACATGTCGGGCTTGCCGTGACTGGACGCCATCTTGAGGTATGCGTACTGCGCCTCCACCAGAGGGGCAACGAGAGCCGACTGTCATCAATGCCGATCCGCCTAGACTGTGTTCAAGTATCCTACTCACGTGCTGCTCGACCAGCCCGCCGACCTTCTTCGAGTTGCCAATGAACTGGTCCAGCGCAGGGTCGATCTCGTCCTTGTACGCTTTGATGGCCGGCGAGAGCTCTTCCTGCGCTGCAGGGGGCGGTGGTGGAGGCGGAGGAGGAGCATGGGCGGTATGGGTAGCGGTGGTCGGCGTTGCTGGTGCTGTGGCTGGAGCGCTGCCTGCGGCTACTGCGCCGGCGATGCCCTCATGGGCACCAGAGGTGGCGGATCGGAGAGAGGATTGCCCATAGGACTGCTGGCTGATGGCGACATCTTCCAGGCGTGAAGTCACGGCTGTTGTCAGTCTCTCTGTGCTGTTGAAGGGCTCCAAATGATTGCCGCGGCCGCATCTGGACTGTGCTGCTTACCCTCAAGTCGCTTGCTGTCTGTCAGCATGGCTCTCAAGCTGGCTGTAAAGCAGAACTGGTCTCGCCCAGCAGAGTATGATCTGAAGCACAAGGAGACGTCTCAACACCTTGTTGACCCACAGCCCTCTGCGCTCTCCCGTACCATCCCCGGCTCATACCGATCTCGGCAGGTGTGACACTCACATTATAGTACTAAGTGAGTGCAGCCCCTGTGGCTGCTGATGCTGGGCCATCGTGCTCTAATATCAGCTGCCCGTGTGCGGTCGCGAGCTCACGAGCTCTGAGATGGATTTGAGTAAGGACGATGAGATGAACGCGGTGGTGGACGAAGCACGGGCCATGACGACGAGAGGGATCGGCACCACGTGGCGAGTTCAAAAGCTCCCCCCATTTTAGAGAGCTAGGTTCGAATCCTCAAGCTGGTATCGACGTCTTTTGCGACGTTCTCGACTCACTTAAAGTGCTGACGAGCATGACGAGGTCAACGTTTCACGTGTGACAGTCGCCAGGTGATGATAAACGACGACTGGATACGTGAGGGACGACTTGTTCCATCTCAAGCGGGGACGTCCATCCCATCCGGGCTCCATCTTGGTGTTGTTGTGTTTTGCCCACTGCGATTGCTATGCAGGCCAGTCAGTAATGGGCAGGGACCTTGTCCTGCGCTGACATTCTAACCAATTCACCCCATTCTGGACAGACTTGAGACATCAAGCTCCCTTCAGCTGGTGAACATCCCGCCAGGACTGGCACGATCTCACGGCGACGGGAGAACCGCAGTCGGGATCCCGGGAGTGCTAACTATCTCAACGCCGTGTCCAGACTGTGCTCCCCGCAAGACCAATACGCCAACCAGAGACGCCGCCCATCGGAAGGGTACCGCCGACATGACTTCAGCAACATGACCATGGCCTCACAAAGCGATCTCTGGCATCCTCCGCAGCCCAAACCCCTCCCATGCCGCTCCCACGAAGAGTCGCGCCAACATGAGCACTCACGACTACCCAGCCATCCCAAGGTCTCGGGTGTGCCTGTGCCGCGGACGTTTCAACATTGGACCCCACCAACCTTGTTCGCGTGCAGCCACGCTCGTTCCCGCAATGCCGTGCGGCCCTGGCGATCAGGACAGCTCGCTTGAGTGGAATACCGTTGGAGGCTGGTTGGCGGTTGGGAAGCCATCGACCGAGAACAAGTGACGGGGAAGAGTCGGTCCAGAGGATAGTCCCCACCAACCCGACAAAGTAGAGCCAGCCCATCCCACCATATCAGTAACACAGCACAACCAGCAGCAATGATGTCAAGATTGTCCATAAAATATACGATGCAAAGTCCTAGTGTCCTTGGGAAGTGCTATCCGATCCAAACATCTCCATTGGGAGGGCGCTGCAGGCTGGTTCCACGGCGGAGAGAATGTCACAAAGCGACCCGCTGGCAGTGGGCGGCGCTGGCGCCGCTTAGTCGAGGGAAGCGGCCTCGGCCTCGGCCTCCTTCTTCCAGCCCCAGTGGTTCCACTTGCCGCCACCGTGGTGGTTGTTGTTGTTGTTGTTGTGGTTGTCACCGCCGCCGCCGCCGCAGTTGCGGCCGCTGCAGGGCCGGGGGTTGTAGCCGGGGTGCGAGCAAGTCGAGCACAGGTTGGGGTCGGTGGGGTGGGCGTGCCAGTTGTCGTTGCGGCGGCCGCGACGGCAGACAATGGGGCCGTAACGCTTGTTGCTCCAGCGCCACATGTTCTTCTTGATCCAGATACCACGGCGGATACCGATGCGGGTGCCCTTCTGGCAGCCGTCCCACTCGATGAAGCCGCGGTCACCGATCCATCCGCGCTTGCCACGGCACGAGATCCAGTGGCGGCCGGGGAGGCGAGTCCAGCAGCGGCGGCGCTGCCTGTACCAGTTGTCGTAGCTGCGGCAGTTGCCGAGGAGGGCACCGATGAGGAGGAGGAGGAAGAAACGCTTCTCGGGGTTCTCGGCGAGCTCGCGCTTGGTGGGGGCAACACCGGCGGCGCGCTCGCACTCGGCGCACTCGGTGTCGTCACCGGAGCCGAGGACGAGGGAGAAGAACTTGCCCTGCTCGTCCTTGAAGACCTGGGTGTTGGTGGCGTTTTCAATGCCCACGTAGGTGACATCGCCATCGTAAACGTCGTACTTCTGGCCGGGGGTGAGCTTGGAGGGGTCGATCTCGACGGGCGCGTCGGTGATGTCCGAGTCCTCTTTACCAACCTCGGTAATGTCGAGGGCACCGGGGACGGCGTCGGCAACCGTGACGGTGGCGGTGTCGGCGCGCTCGGCGATCTCGGCGTCGGTAGCGAAGCGCTCAACGACGGCGGCCGAGGCAAGAGCCGGGAGGATGGCGAGGAGGACAGCGGCCTTCATTGTGGTTGAGTCTTGAGGTTGAAGTCGATGTCGAGTTGATGGGGAGTTGGGTCGCCAGATGGCCGCCTTTTATGCCATTTTCGAGCCCCATCTGGGACCATGGAACCGTACGGTCATGTTGCAGCCTCCCGCAGCGCACGAGCTACAAGAGCTAGCGGGACGCGAGAGAACGATGGCCGAGATGAAGCGGGAGGAGGAGGAGGCTGGTCATGTCCTTGCTCCCCTTGGCTAGTTGGTGTCTGACACTTCAGGTGAGCTAGACGGTGAGGCTGGTGGTCAGTGTCAGCCCGCTGGAGGCAGGGCCAGCGTGTCTGACGATCAGCAGGTAATGACTGGAGGAATGGACAAGCTCTGAACATGAGGGATCTGAGATTGAGCCTACCCCCTGCCAGCTCGCGGCTGTTACAGCATCGGGCCGAACCCGTGTTTGGACTAGATCCGGGAGCGCTCCTCACGCGACCCGCGTCCACTGGGCAAGCAGAGTGGCAGGGTTCGACATTGGTTGCAGCTTGAAACCATAGGCACTCCCCGAGTCGGCGCCTCCCGCTCTCGTTATCTACCCGGTTTCCAGCCTCACCAGCTACCACCATGCGCGCCTGCTTTGTGGGCTGCCGTACATCGTAGCAGATCCGGACATTTCGGCTGAGCAGCAGACTCCCGCAATGACAGCGACCAGGACACTCCCGTTGATCGCAGACAGTTGGGTGTCTGAGCGAGGCACTCGGAGCTCATGTTGTTTCGTCTAGTTTATGGGTTGGGATCTTGGATCAGTTCCGGCAAGCTGGAACATGATGACGGGCGCCGTCTTGACTCACGCAGGGTGACCTCTCGCTTGCTCGTCTCCTTGCGTAGTCAATGGCCTTGCTTCAGATTTTGTCACGCGTGTGGCAGGAGGGGTAAGCGGCGTGGCGGGAGTGGCAGACAGTTGCTCACGATCCCGACCTCTGTCAGCGCCAGCCGCTTGGCATTACTCGAGTATGCCGGCAGTCCTCGCTGCTGGATCAAGCAGTTCACTGGAATGCAATGTTACCAGCCAGCCTTTACGCTCGACACCTCGCCGAACAGAACACAGAGATCCGCCGGATACCGGGACCTCCCGTTGCGGATGGCGATCCGGTCTGGCCGCTTGTCCATGATGGCCATCGTCCCGCCAATGTGGCAGCCCAGCCTCTAGCCTGGCAGGTGCCACTCCTTCCACTCTCAGAGACACCAATGCTGTTACGTCGTCATCTACAATCGTTCTGCTCCCACATGACAATGGCGGATGTGCTTGGCCCCCTTGATTCCTCATTGACCCCTCTGCCAGCCTCCCCCACGCACCCTCGTCGGCATGCAGCAACCTCCCTAGCGTCAAACATCACGGGGTCGCAACACCCGTGACGGGAAGCATCCGCTGCGGGTCGGTTTTTAGCACAGGCGTCCCCACCCGAGCTCATGCCAAGCGCATTCGAGCGATGGGAAGTCGGTACCCCGGCAGCTCCCAGTATCGTCTCCTCACGCCCCGCCAGACTTCCTCTGCAAGACTCTGTGGAATCGGCACATCGTGCCATGCGACGTCGAGGCCTGCGTCGTCGAGATGGAGCTCTGCCAGTGCCGAGGACACCGCGTAGATGGTCGCGTCTGAGGTCAGTCACGAGCTTAATGGCCGTCGCCGACGGTACCTCTCCAGCACCCAAGGAGTCGGTACCGTTCACGACCTCGGGTTCCTGCTCCACTCTTTCATCACCATCACCATCGCTCTCGGCAGCCAAGGCCACGACTCCGGCATAGCAGCTGATCGTCCACTGGATTCCAGAAACCAGCACATCGGTCCACCATACTCCAGTACCTCGGTCCACTCTTGGCAGCCAAGCATGTCAAAAACACGAGATCTGCAGAGCGTCGATCCCGCAGTCCACGTTGGCAACGGCCCACAGTCGTGGTCGCGAAGGTAACTGAAACCCGGCAAACGGACCTCGACCCAGAATCTCCATCCGCCCCTCTGCCGCGGTATCCGACCCACATCCGCAGCAGGTAGGAACGACAGACTCACTGGTTGCTCCCAGGCCGTTCCAGAAGGAGAAAAGGCCGTTCTCTGCTTCGAGAATGTCGGGTAGGGCGTCGAAGAACGCCTTGAGGTCTAGGGTCAGCACTTGAAGATTCCGTCCAAGGACAACGACAGCAGTGGTGATAACCGCAGGCCGTGGACGAGCGCGTGCGATAACAGTCTGATGTTGCGCTGCTGACACCAACAGCTGCCGCCAAGCCTCCATCCATCCACCACTTTCCGACAGCGTGCCACCAAGCCCGGCCATCGGTCCACTGGCAACTCCGTACAGCTCCGTCCTCCGACTTACCCTCATATCCCTCTGCAAATGTGTCCACAAAGATCGCGTCGTATCCCATGCCGCCCGTGGGCTCGAGCAGGGCACCGAGTTTCTCCGGGTCGAGGACATAGTCCTGCCACCGGCCCTCGAGGATGGTGACATTCGGCCACTGGTCGACACCAGTCTCGCGCATATGCTTCAGCACCTGCGGGTGTGCCTCGATGATAGTGTGCTGCACAGGCTTGACGCTCTGGAAGAGGCGGTCCACAATGCCCAGTCCGTAGCCGACGTTCAGAACTGCAAAGTTGTCCTTGTTCGGGTGCTCGGCGGCCATCAGGCGGACGTGCTCCTTCACTGTTGTCAGCGACTTCCAGACGGGACGCACTCAGCGGTTCCTCCCAGCCCATCATGACACTGCCGTCAGCTTGTTACAATCTTGTTAAATCACCCATTGCCGTCCGCGTCCAGTACACGCTCACGACCGTCCTCCCCGAGGTCCCACGTGAGCTCGCTCTTGAGGAACTCGAGGTTGTCGCCGGCGCTCGTCTTGTCCTCAGCTCGCAGAGTCATGACGCCGTCGGCATCCCCGCTCCTGCTCGCCTTGAGTGCGTGGTGGAGCATCTCCGTGCGCACACCCTCGTCACGGATGAGCTCCCACCCCTCGCGGTCCCCAAGGGAGAGGCAGATCTCGCCAGCGGTCCGACCCCACTTGTCCACAGCGTTCCACACTGCACCACCGCGCAGTAATGTCCTTAGCAGCGCCGGCTCTCGGCGCTCGGCAGCGTAGTGCAGCGCGCTCCAGCCAAGGTCCTCGTCCTGGTACCACGCCGGTGCGCCGCGGTCGAGCAGCTGCTTGACCACTTCGGGCGTCGACGCCTGCGCCGCAGCGAGCAGGACCTTGGCCGCCTGGATCGCTTCCTCGGGGAGCTCGCTCATCGTCTTGGGATCGTGAAGAGAGCGATGCCAGAACGGATGCCATGACCACCGCGGCGGCCAAGATTTCGGCGTGCCTGAAAATTATCAGGTCCAAAGCTGTCAACAATCGCGAGGCTCATCATCAACACCGCCCACTTCACCAGCATGAGCGACCCGGGGCCCTCGACGGCCCCGGCCATGCGCAAGCGCAAGCGACGGCGACGGTCAGACCGCGACGGCGCCAAGCGGCGGCGCTCGGGGGAGATGGCTGAGCCGGTAGGCGAGGCGACCTCGACGGGTGAGCCCGAGGAGGGAGAGCGCACTCCTGCTGGAGATGGGACACGGGAGGCAGAACCAAGCAAGCCCAAGAAGCTCCCAAGGGGCTTCGTGAAGCGTGTCCTGCAGAATGCCCAGAGCGCCGACCCGCACGCGATCCACGTCCTCGACCCGGCGCGCACGACCGCCGAGGAGCGCGCGGCGTGTCCTCAGTGCCGCAAGGCTGCCAAGCGTGCGCGGCATGCTATGCGCGAAAAGGTCAGCGGTGCTGTGAAACGGCGGCGGAAGAGCAAGAGCACTCGTTTGGACGCATTGCGGGCCATCGGAAGCGCGAATGGTGACGGCGCCGTGCCGCCATCTGCCATGCCGCTTGCCCCGAGGACGAGCGCTTCACCGCCACGGTCACCAATTAGGGCTGGAACAGGAGACGAGATTCCTCTGGCTACACCGAGAGAGGAAACGCCGCGGTTGCCCTCGTTTCCACCCGCGAGGATCGTTTCGCCCAGTCCCCTGAGGCGAGATGCCGAGGAAAGCTCGGAGGAAGAGGCAGCGTCGAGCGAGGATGAAGAAGGGATGAAGAAGGAGAGACTGTTGGCTATGGGGAAGGACGAGGCTGCAGCGTGGCGGCATGGCTCGGAGGCTCCTGTCTGTGAGGAGAACGAGGACGAAGCTGAAGCCGCCGAGCCGACCTCTCTAACGGGAAGCAGGACCCGCGCCTCATCTTCGAGCGACAGCGATGGCAGTCGCTACGAGCCAGAATCGGACGGCTCGTCCTCCGACGAGCCCCAAGAGTTGGATGCGCCTGAGGAACCACCAGCTGGGCCATCGCGACGCAGGCCGAAAGCCTCTCGTTCAAGAGTCCCAGACACCTCTCCCGCCTCAGAGGTCTTCATCACCTCCTCGGCGCGGAACAGGCTCGGCTGGCGCACGAGGAGGCTGAACAGCAAACTCGCCCGCGAGCTTGCGGAGCTGATGCCCGAACTAGACCGGGGTGAGTTCACCATTTTCTTCTACCACATCGTGTGCAGGTCTAACGATAGCCCCAGGACCCCCGCCAGAGCTCCCAGAATTGCTGCAGCGCGAAGTCCGTGCCGCTGAAATAGGAGTGAGTCACCGCCTGGCCATCCTCAGCTTCGGGATCTTCGTCGGCAAGCTGACTGCAGGAACTGTACGACACGATCGAGGACATGGCCGCGCGCTTCTTCGCACAACAGGGCGCAATGCTCAGGCCAACAGACCGGAAGCGTACGCCGGACAAGCCGAAGCGAAGACAAAAGCCAGCGCCACCCACACCCAGTTCTGACGCGGGAGAGGTGGAGGAGGACGAAGTGGATGAACTGGACAGCACGGACGAGGAAGGCGAAGCCGGGACGCCGACGAGGACGTATTCCTCGGGACGGAAGGGCAAGTACCGCGCAAGGGACATGACGGAGGCGCTGGACGTATCGGCCCTGCGGGCGTTTGGTCAGCTGAGCAAACTAAGAGATAGCTGACAGCAGCCGTCATCTTCGAGGAGCTCGTGCGCAAAGAGGCGCGGGATATTGGTCTTGTCGATATCAAGCAGCATATCGTGGACATGCTCAAGAGCATCATCCTGTCCTGGGCGGAGGAGGACGGGGAACCTGCCTCCGGGAAGGAGAGGAGAAAACGCGTCTTTGAGCCGGGAGACGACTTTCTAGTCGATGAGGAGAGCGATGAGGCGGCGGATGAGAAGGACGACGACGAGGAGGAGGATGAGGATGAGGAGGACGATTCAGAGGAGGAGTCTGAGAGTGACTCGGATGGACCTGGAGGAAGGAGAGTCTTCGAACCTGGAGATACATTCGAGATCGACGAGGACTCATCAGATGACGACCGAGAAGCGCGGAACGACCGAGAGGAGGAAAACAACAGAGACAACAACAGCCAAGAACCAGAAGAGGACGGAGACGACTACGACGAGGACGACCAGTCGCAGCAAGACGATCCCGAGCCAGAGAGCTCCGAGAGCGAGTCTGTCGGGCCGCGAATATTCCAGCCCGGCGACACCTTCGCGATCTCCGAGAGCGACTCGGACTCGGACGAGCGGCCAAACGGCCACGCGCAAGACAGCGGCATGCATACAGTCTAAACTTCGCGCGTACGCGTCTAAACCTCCTGCGCGACTTCGACGTACCCGCCGCGCTTGGCCGAGGTGCCCATCGCGAGCTGGCGTCTGTACGCCTTCCAGCCTTGCGTCAGCGCGGCCTGGGCAGGACTCACCTTCCGGGGGGATTTCGTAGATCTGGCGAAAGTCGACGCCGCGGGCGCCGCACCAGAAATCGCTGCAGTTCTGCCATTAGCACAGTAGGACACAAGGCGCACCTTGACAATCCCCATGTCGAAGGGGTTTTCCCCCGGCCCTGCGCGCGCCATGCCGCTCACGGCGCGGCCGCGCGTGAACGCGTCAAGGCCCAGGAGACGCGAGAGCGGGCCGCCCGTGATCGTCGCCCAGAGCGCGCTGCAGATGTGCCCGATCGGGCCACAGCGGCCGTGCTGGTGCCCGTGGGCGTGCGCCTGGCCTGCAGCTCCTGGAGGTGGCGGGGGGAGGCTGGAGAACTGTCCGTTCTCATCCTCCGTCGGCATTGCTCGCACGACCTGCTCGCCCAGCGCGCCGGACTGGTCGCGCAACGACGTGCCGCCTCGCCCGCCCATGAAGCCGTACCGTCCCAGGTTCGAAAGCTCGAATGTCGTCACTTGCCGTGCCACCTGGTAGAGCTGCGAGGCGGCGAGGATCGATGTCCATGTCAGCTGCAGCGTCGACCAGAGTGTGATGGCGACCAGGAAAGCGTCTGCGCGCGCACCGCGGCAGAGAGTCGAGGAGATCGCGCAGAGGACCGTATCCGGGACCTCGTCGGGAGTAGCCTCGTTGATATCTGTAGTTAGGTAGGAGCAAGTCGTATCACCTACATGCGACAGACAGGATGTCGAAGCACGCGATACCGCTGATGAGCGCGAGAACAAAGACGAGGAACAGGACGTGGTTCCCGCTCCCGACTGCTGTCAGCTGTAAACCGCAGTCGTCAGCTCACCGCAGTTCCAGATCCATGGGCAGTGGTGGTCGAAGCGCGCGATGCAGCGGTTACATTGCCTGCAGTGCTTGACGCGCAGCGGCTTGCGGACCATACAGTAGATGCAGTATGTCGTGCCGTTTAGGCGTCCCTGGTCCGTGAGGTCGTCGATGACCTCCTTTGCGTCCTCGGGCGTGTCTGCCAGCTGTACGAAGCCGGGGTCCGCGCGGATAGCCTTGACAAAGGCGACGGCGCAGACGATGTACGAGACGATGAAGACTGCCTGCGTGAGGAGATGTCCGGGTGCGCCGAGGAGTAATCGCGAGGCGTACGCCCAAGCGACCCAGACCAGCGAGGCGGTGATGATGGCGGAGAAGTACGGCGAGCTCTGCACGCGGTCATGTGGTGGGCGGTCGCGCAGCAGCACCTTGATCGTGAACTGTTGTCAGCTGCCAGCCGTCTTTAACACCTCACCAGCTGGAACGCGAAGAAGGTGACCAGCGCAATCGGCCAGGCAAAGTACCACTCGAACCACGCGAACATCTGGAATGCGAGGAAGAGCGCAACGGTCGGCAGGAGGTAGATCAGCCCAAGCGTGACCCGCGGTGGGAAGCGCTGCTGGATACGCTCGCCATAGAGCGTAAAGTTGCCCTCGGCCAGCGCCTGGTTCAGCGGCGCGGTCGCCTTGAGCTCGTCGGCCATATCGCGCGGCGTCTTGCCATTGTCCTCTTTGGCATCCAGGCTGCCGCCTGCGAGGAGGATTTGGCGGATACACGAGATACTGCCCTTTACTACTGCCCAGTGCAGCGGAGAGAGGCCGGCGCGGTCGCGCGTCGTCACTGACGCGCCGTGCTTGAGGAGCAGCTCGACCGAGAGGCCGTCGCCTGGAGTCAGCCTGTGGAGGGAGATGCAGCCACCTTGGTACGCTGCCCACATGAGTGCCGTGTGGCCGTCGCCATCCGCTTCGTCCACGGCCACGGGCTGCTGCAGCTGCTGTCAGCTGTAATCTGAACATTGCAGCTCACCATGTACAGCAGCGGCATGACCCCGCTCGAGTGCGTCGTCAAGTGCAGCGTGTTGAACCCCTGCGCATCGCGAATGCCTGGGTCGGCGCCGCGGGTCATGAGCAGGTGGATAACATACAGCAGGCCATTCCTGTGGTCAGTCTCAACGAGTCGTGGCGCGCCCACCTCGCAGCCCATTGCAACGGCGTGGCCTTCAGCTCGCCCCCGACCGCGTCAATGTCGGCGCCGTGGTCCAGCAGCCACTTGCAGCACGCGACGTGCGCATTAATGGCTGCCCAGTGCAGCGGCGTAACGTCCTGGCTATCGCGTTGAGAGACGTCCAGCTCGGGCTCGTTGCGAAGCAGCGCCTCAAGGCCGGCAATGTCGCCTTGTTGCGCTAGGATGTGGATGGTGGGCTGGCGTCAGCATCAAGCGAGTGAGTGCCAATGGGCCAAGGAAAGTATGTGAGCCTGTCTGGAGAAACATGTCGCGCTCTTGACGCGAGCGCGCACAGTGCCACACTGCTCGACCACCAGCTCGCACCATCTCGACGTACCGGTGGAGGCGCCTCCTCCATCATCGTCGCGAGCCCGACCTCCTCGCTGAGCGGATCGCTTAGCTCTTCCCGTAATCGCGCAGGAGAGCCGGCGGGCGGTGTCGCTGCCGTCGTCCTGATCTCTGGCACGTTGGCCATGGCTGGAGTAATGGCCAACGCTGGAATGTTGGATGCCAAAAGTGGAGGCACGCGCGGATGATGCACCGCCGCGCGGTCTGCTGCGCGACGCCGGCTGCGGGCTGTTTGCGTGCGTATGCATCTGGTCTTCTAGAAGGGTAGTGTACAGAGAATGCTGGGTATTGTGCTTGCTTGTGTGGGAGCTGGGGCTGCGAGTGGGAGAGCAGCCATGCCGCCTCATTCTTCATTGCCCTCCTCCTGCTCGCTGCCCATCTCCTCCTCCTCCTCGTCGTACTGCTCTGCCTCTGTTGCTATCGGCCCCGGCGCAACAGATGCCATGGGCGCGCCATCGACGGTCGTGGGGAGCTGGTCAGGCTTGCGATCGGCAGTTACTGGGGTCAGTTGGAAGGCATACCAGTTAACTAACCCCACGGCCGTCGGTCCAGTGGGCACTGCTGCTTGCTCGACTCGGTCTCGATCCACTTGAGCAGGCAGTGCATGTGGAAGACGTGCGTGCACTCGCCCCAGACTGTTGTCAGCTCAACGATCCGCCATGCCAGAGTGGTTGTCCCCGCGAAGCGCCGCAGCTCGACTCACTCAAAGGGCAGTCATCTCCAGGCATCTTGCAGTCCGGACAGCAGCTCTCAAAGGCTAGCCGGCAGATACCGCACACATCGTCGTCGTCATCGTCGTCGTCGTCCAGCCCGCCCGTCCCGTAGTGGTACAGCTTGTGCGGCTCCGTCGACGTGTCCCACTTCCACGCCGCGACGGGGCGGAAGGCCGTGATCGTGAGCTTCATCGGGGAGGTGGAGGGGTCGCGCCGAGTCGTGCTCAACGGCGTGAGTCCTGGGAGAGGTATCCACCGCGATCGCCTCTTCGCGAGCTCGTCCAACTGCTCCTGCGGTGCGCGAAGCTGCGTGTGCAGCGACGCTGATACTGCCTGTGCTCCCTCAGCCTACTCGACTACAGCCTGTCGCAAGGCGCGCCGTAAGCTGGTCAGCAGGTCGGGACTGGGAGAATGGACAACAACAACAAAATACAGGCACGTGATCTTGATCTTGATCACCGGTCGCACTCTTCATCTTCATCCATTGCTCACCACCTCACCCGGCGCAAGAGCTCAAGATGGGCTACGCGATGTAAGCCCTCTATCACTCGTGTCTGACAGCAGCCTGGGACAATGGACGCCGACGCCGCCGATCCCCAAGGCGAACATTTCTGACCTGGTCCTGTCGCGAGTGCTGGAGCATTACAATGTAAGTTGTCCGCTCTGACTGCTCTGCTCAAGGCCCCCAACAGCCTTTCCTCTCGACCTCGAGCCCGCAGCTGACGGCAGATCACGCACCCCCTCCGCTCAACGATCCAGTTCCGCACCTTCCGCGCAACCTTTCCCAGTTCAGACTGGAGCCAAATGTCCACGGGCAGCTTTCCGAGCACGAGCAGTGCCGCGGCGCCAACCCGCATTCTCACGACTGTGACGTACAGCCAGCCGATCCCGCCTGTGCGCGACGTGCCGGTGCCACAGGGAGCAAGGGACGACGTGACATATCTCTTTCTCGAGGACAGAGGTGCCGTGCTGCCTGCCGGAGCGGTGGCGGCGGGAGGTGACGTTGCGGCGGTGGCAGCGGGCGGGACTGCGGGGACGGACGGCGCTACTGCAGCGTCTGAGGAGGAGAAGAAGGACACCGAGGACGAGGGCTTCGAGATCATCGAGGCGATGGACGTGGACAAGCCCGCCGCCGCCGAGCCACCAGCACAACCCCAAGCACAGCCGCAACCACAGCCCCCAGCACCAGCCGCGCCGCAAATACCGCCTCCATCCAGAAAGTACAAGATCCTCGCCGTCAAGCCCGCCACGCTCGTCATGCCCATGCTGCACAACCTGCTCTCGCCCTTTGTGTTAGGTCTGACCAAGTCCGCGCGCGCAGCAGCAAACCTGACCGCGCAGGCAGACAAGCCCAAGCCGCTGCCGGGCATGTCGCTGAATCTGTCCACGTTCGCGTTCCCGCCCACGGCACACCCGCAGCCTGCGCTGAGCTTGAGCGTGCATATTCTTCCCAACGCCGGCGCTCAGACCATCTTTCTCGAGGGCGAGTGGGAGGGCGCGCCGCCGAGTGAAGATGTGAGGGAGACGCTGAAGGAGTTCCTGCGGGGATGCGTCCCGGAGAACGTTGGCGGGGACATCAAGTTCCTCCAGTGGGAGGAGGGGGAGAAGGGGGAGGAGGAGGATCTGGACGGGTGGAAGGGCGTGGAGAAGAGCCGGAGGGTCACGTATCTGCTCGCGCGGGCGTTGCGCGAGAGCTCCTTCATCTGAGCGGAGCGCTGGGATTTGTAAGACTCCGGGTGAGGGGAGGTGATGAACGGGCCTAGCAGAGTCCATTGAGCATGATGATGGTATGCATGTATGCAGGATATCACACGGCCGTGGCATTACCGTACGTCGTGTTGGCCAGGCCGCGCGCGACGAGCGCAAACTCGTGTAGAGCCTCACGCATCTTGCGCGTCGTGCGCGTGCGCAAAATAGCGCCCTTGAGGCGCGCCTTGGACTCTGGCGTCGCGCGCGCATCGGGAAAGTTGGGCTGCTGTGAGCCGCAGATCCTTGCCCTTGACCTACCTCGTCAAAGATCGCGTCGAGCCACCCCGCCATGTCGGGCCCGGGGACTCTTGTAACGAGACTCGCGAGCAGTTCAGCGAGATTGGGGATAACGCTTCGCGGGCCCTCCGCGCCGGCAGATAGGAGTAATGCCCGTAACAACCGTGGACCAAAGACGGAAATGAGCCGCCCCGTGGGCTCCTCCAGCGGTGAGGGATATCGCGTGTGCGCGAACAGCGCGATCTGTCGTCAGCTCCTGCAAGGTCTCTGGAGCTCACAAAGAACTCTGCCGCAGTCTTGAGACTGAAGCGCTCCTGCGCGCCGAGGCCCATGATGCCCAGCGTCATGTACACCTCGATGACCGGCTCGGGGAGCCGGAGGAGGACGCCGGGGTATCGGCTCGCGAGCTGCCGTCAGTCAAACCCATCCTTGGACATACCGCAGAGCAGAACTTGAACCACGCCTCGACAACATCAGGGTTGTCCCGCATGCCCCCCTCGTGGCCCAGCATCTGGCCCGCGATGCCCGCGAGCCGTGTGCCGGCGTCCGCGACGACGGTCCACCGCTCACTGTCCTCTTGCGCCTTGAGCTGCTCGTCGCTTGGACTCCGGTCCTTCTTGAGCTGCAGCGGCGACGTGGCCGTGCCGATCCGCTGAGTAAGCGCACTCGCGAGGTTCATCCACAGCGCACTCGGGAGGCGCTCGCACGCCGCGCACACGAGCACGAGAAGAGGTAACGGAGAGAGGGAGACGAGCGTCTCGGTCGCGCTGAGCGTGGCCTGCTTGAGCAGCGAGGAGATTGACTGCTGTCAGCTCCGAGTTTACTTCAACTCACATCAGCCACCTCGCTGTCGCCGTTCCACACCTGCACGACGCCCGCGATGGCCTCCTCGGCGCGCTGGCGGAGGGCGACGATGCCCGCGTCCTCGCGCGCGAGTTTTATTGCGGTGTTCTTGGCCGCGTCGTCCCCGTCGAGCGAGTCAAACATGTCATCGTCAGACGGCGAGAGGCCCTTGAAGCATGCTGTGAGCGAGTCCATCGCCTGGACCAGGAGCGGCGCCGCGTCCTGCGGGTTTGTGCGAGACGCGGTCACTGCATGTGCCAGCCGGTCGACTATCGGCCCCAGCGTGCCGAGTACTGGGCCAACGGCGTCCGCCGGCTCCAGCGCCTGGATCACAGAGGTGATGCCCTCGATCACCTTGGTCTGCTCTACGGGCTGCCGTCAGCGAGAACTTGCGGCTGGGCCTACGCCGAGGTCGCCGATCTTGCCGTGCAGTTCCGAGAAGGCGCCAATGTGCTGCACAAGCTTGGTGCGGCAGATGTCGCAGAGCGCCTTGAGGCTGTCGGCGGCGTGTGGGGAGACGAGACGGGAGGAGGTGAGGGATGCGACGAGGTAGGACAGGACAGGGAGGAGGTGCGCCGGGTGGTACTTGAACCACTCTTCGTACGCGCCTGGCGTTAGCTCGAGCGAGACGCCTCAGCTCACGGATCAGGCAGACGACAGTCAGCCGCAGCCGCTCCTCCCCCAGCCCATTTTGCGGACGCTGGCTCAGCCCGTTGATGACCTGGTCAGAGAACAGGATCGGCAGACTCTTGTCCTCGCCAAGCGGCACCCCCTCGCTCGAGTACCGGATACAGTGCAGCGTCGCCTCGATGTCCTGCCAAACCGCGCCGGTCGCAATCTGCTCTGCGGCAATATTTGTCAGCGACGAGAGCATGTCGTTCCGCAGAACATAGTATCTGCCGTGAGCTCGACCCTGGGAAAGTGCTCACGCGCCGACGATGACCTCGCCCGCGTCCCTGCGCCAGGTATCGAACGCCTCGCGGTCCTCCCTGTCCAGGCCGCCGAGACTGGCCTCCTCCCCGTGCCCCGGCCAGCGCACCTTGCGCCGCGTCACGTCCACGAGCTGGGAGAAGAAGCCCTTGGCGACCGCCCACACTGCGCTCGTCTCGTGCGGCTCGGCAAACGTGTCCGAGTCAAAGATGGCCTCCTGGATGAGCGAGTAGATGGAGAGGGTGGGCTGTGGTTAGTTTTGCAAGAAGGGAGCGTACCTCGGAGACAGTCTCCTCCACGCCGCCCACTCCCTCCCAGCCGGTCAGCTGGAGGATGGTGCCAAAGAACGCCTGGACATCCGGCTGCGCGAGCCGCGCAACAAGCCAGTCCGAGCTGTGGTCCACGAGCGCGCACACCATCTTGGTGAACGCGAGCACCTCTTCACTGGGTTCTATCATCAGCCCGGCATTCGCTCCTTCTCACCTCCATCGGTGTTGCCGATGAGCCCCTGCCCATTCCTGCCAATGACCCATTGCAGGAGCGGCTCAGTGAGGATCTTGCCGCCCTTGCCGTCCTTGTAGATACTCTCGCTGAGGACCTCGACGAGCGTGTTGCTCGCGGCCGCGAGCGGGAGGAGACCAAAGAGGTGCGGCAGCAGTGCGCTCATCTCGTCTGCGCCGAGGCCGTACCCGATCCAGCTCTCGGCGCACTTGCACGCGGCCTCGGCGGAGCGGATCCGCTCGTCAGGTGTCTGCACGCCGGTGCCGCTCATGCTCTCCGTGATCGTGCCCATGACGGCGGGCAGGTCGGTCTCGATGTGTCTCCGCAGGGCGTTTCTGCGGTCAGCAACGGACACGGGCGCGAGTCCGAAGTGCGGCGGGTGAGTTTGGAGGACAACCACGATCAAAGAACCAGCGAGTCCAAAGCGGCAAGCACAATCCCCTCCTCGCCAGAGACTCACCGCTTCTGCTCACTCAGCCCTGCGCGTCCAATCTCCTCCACACAGATCCCACACCACTCTAGCGCCCACAGGCGCATGCGGCTGCGCATCCTCGCCTCGTCGCTTATGTTCATCCCCCGCCCGCGGCCTATCGGCGTGCTGTACCCGCTGACGGGCGCAGAGGGGGGCAGGGCCGTCGCGCGCGCCAGAGCGGCCGCGATGGTCTGCAGAACCGTCGCGATCGGGTGCGGGAAGGCGGTGTACGGCAGGCGGAGGATGAGGGAGGAGAGCTGCCGTTAGCTCTTCAGTCTCATCAGTTAGAGCTCCCAGGAAAGCTCCAGGGAGCGGGTCCTCATAGAGCCTCGGGTTGGAGCGCCCATGATGCACTCACACAGCCAAAGAGCTTGCGCACGACAATCGAGTTCCCATCCTGGAAGCTCTGCGGGTTCGTGGGTGATATAGCCTCAGCGAGCGTGTCGAGCAGGAGGCGCAGGAGGGCCGGCTGCAGCTGCTCCGGCAGCGACTCCCTTCTGTCAGTCGGCCCTGTGGGGAGCGTACCAGTCGCGCGAGATCTTGACCTGCGCCGTGTGTGCGGAGAAGAAGCGCACATTCGCTTCCTGCGGTCAGTGGCGCCGAGCCGAAGGCGAGGCGAGGCGGGCGGGCCGTCGAGCAGGCAAGCTGAAGTACCTCATGTAGTCGAATCGTCCCCCAACCCCGCCGGCGCCGAAGTCGCCACCACACCTGGACGCACCTCATGCCTAGCCAGCCCAGCAATCAGCCCCCAAGCCTCGGGCCGCGCCTGGAGGTCCTGGAGGGTCTGCTGCAGCCCGCGCGCCGCGGCGGGGTTGCCGGCCGTCGAGTCGGAGAAGAGGTGGAGGATCGTCTGCGGTCAGTCCCTATCCTTGCGCGCGACCCACCGCGGCGACCTGCTCAATGTCTCCCGGGGGCAGGACGGGGAAGGACGCCAGCGGCGGCGGCGGCGCGGGGCGCTCCTCCTCGTCCATGGTGGATAGTTGAGAGGATCGTCACAATAATCGACGCTTCTTGTCAACAAATGTCCGCAGCCGTGCATGGGGTCGTGGGGGGTATCAGAGGGTACAGACCTTGTGGTTCTGCAAGCGTGGCAGCGACGGTGAGGATGATGATGGCGGAGATACATATGCTACAGCTCCCGAACACCCCTCTCGACCCTCTCCACCTCCTCGTCAGCACCAGCGCCGCCCTGTCCGACTGCCCGCGCGAACCGCGCCATCACCGCGTCGAGCACCCTCCCCTCCGCCCCCAGTACACCGCCCAGCACCCCGCGATCAATCCCCGCCAGCGCACCGCGCATCTCCTCGGCCCCAGTAACGGGACCGGGCCGCGCAGGCTCAGAGCCAAACAGCGGCCGGTCGAAAGCCCATTTCCGGCTCTGCGCGAGCGCATGCACGACCTCGGCAAAGGCACCCAAAGCAGTCGCTTGTGCGTCTGAGAGCTCGCCCTGCGCGAGGGCGTCTAGCCGGGTAGACAGCGCGGAGAGGACGGGATAGTGCATCGCGACTGCGCTAGCGGCGAGGAGCGGGTGTGTCGATTCTGCCAGCCTCAGCACTGGACAGTATCCCCAACTGTAGGAGGGAGGACTCACCAGCAGGAAAGCCCGCGAATGCGAGTGCTTCAGAGCACACGACCGCCAAGCCCACATTGGCCTTCCACGCCCCCGGCTCGGCGCGCGCGACGCTTGCTGCTGCATCCTTGTCGCCCGCCGCAATGGCCGCTCGGGCCGCGGGGCCGATGAGGTCCCTGTGCGGCGCACCGTTTGACAAAATGTCGTCGAGCGCCTGCCGAGCATCCGCTTCGGAGGAGGGGAAGGCGAGCCGCGAGGTCGCCGCATACTCGACCCGCTGCTTATCCTTCTTCGTCGGGCCAGAGAGGTCGGCGGAGAGGTGCCACTGGTGTCAGCGGCGTTCCAGCTTCAGAGATGATAGCATGGCTAGCTGTCCGAGATCGATGCAACTCACGCCGCGCTCCGTGTAAGCATGCTCGGGGCCGTACTCTGTCCGACTGCGTTGGACAGCCGCAGCGATGCGCCGTGCACGCGCGTCGGCTTTGGCGTCTACGGGCTCGAGCGCCGGACTCGGCGATCTGCTCGGTCCAGCTTCCATCGCGAGTATGTCGACAAAGTGGTAGCAACAACAACGAGGCTGGGAGATCAGACTTTTGGCAACATTTATCCGACCTTTCTCCGCTTCCACCCACACCTCTCTACATGTCTATTGCTATTCTCTAGGCGTCTACAGTACTACCTCGTCTAGATCTGCATTGCCCGGATCACACCTCGCCCCCGATATACGAGTACACGAGGAAGCCGAGTCCCCACGGCCCGACGGCCGCGACGCGCCACGCGGCGCGCTGCAGCGCGCGGCTGAGGATCTTGCCTGCGCCAGCTGGCGCCGAGCGCAGGCTGTCCCGCAGCTTGTCGTCCAGCGGGCTGCCGTCGCGGTGGTAGAACGTGCGGATGCCGTACGTCCGCCAGGCATATGCCAGGGGACGGCGGTATCGCTCCGGAACGGGCTTGCCTAAAGTCAGCTCTGTCTCGGACCTTGTTGCGTTGCAGGACACCCTCGCCCACAGTCGTATTCTGTAAAGTGGACCAACTTACCCTCCTCGGCCAATCGTACCCGCTCGCTCGCGGCCCTAGCGCTCAAGCGCTGGAAGGCGCGGAACGGCCGTCCCGCAGCTTCTGCCAAAGCGCCCGCCGCAATCCCGCCAAACACGATTGTGAGCGCCTGCGCAACACGAGCGCGCACGGGCGTCTTGCCCGGCGGCGCGGATGCAGCGGCCCTAAGGGCTGCTGCGTCGTCCTCTGCGTCGTCGGCCGAGCCGTCGCGCGGCCCGCCGGCGGCCTTGGACGCGACGCTCTTGACGCGGATGCCGATGCGGCGGGTCACGTCGAACGTCGCGAAGAAGATGGAATAGGACACACTGAGATTAGTACAGATGGAGAGGGGACTAACGCATCGCGCGCGATGGCCCAGCGCCAGCCCGTCCACCAGGACTGAGACTTGTGCCATGTCTCGTGTGCGAGGAAGGAGCGCAGTGCCTCCAGCGGCGAGGACGGCGGTGGGCCAAGAGCCGTGTTGATTACTGCCGACTTTGGGCCTGGGAGACGGAGGAAGCGCGCGACGCCGGCCGTGATCGACGACGCCGACTGCTGGATGAGTCTGCGGTTAGGTCTTACCGCCACGACGTAGTTACCTGACCACATTCTCGATCGGCGTGAACGCCATGCCCTGTATGATGCCCGCGCCCGCACCAGCAATGGCGCTCAGTAGCGTGGGGTGCTTGGGAATGACCCGCGGTCCGCGAATGATGGTCTCGAGCGTAATCTCCTCCTCTTCCTCGCCGCCTCCTAGCTGGTTCGGGTCGCCAAAGTCGCCGTCGACGTGCCCGAGAAAGTCGCGGTGGATGTAGAGCGGGTCGTACTCGTCGCGCTCTATATTGCGGTGAAAGTAGGGGAGGCGCGCGAGCCAGAGGGAGATGAGAGAGTGGGAAGAGAAGAGGAGGAAGCCGAGGGTCGTGTTGACGATCAGGGGCGGCAGGAGGGTCGCGCCGAGGACGAGCGCCTGGGGTCAGAAGAGGAGAGAGACGGGACTCACGCCGCCTTTGAGCTTGAGGATGCCGCGCACAAAGGCGGGCGAGAGGTTCTGGTCCGCAGACTCTGCCAGGCGGCGCAGGCCTCCCCATGTGTCCACTGGGGTCAGATCGTCCCTCTGGTTAGCTCACGTCTGTTTGGTCTAAAGAGCTTTGACGGTCGCCTGAACATGAAACCTGTGATAAGCCGTGTGAGGTCGTCAGTGCCGTACCCAAGAAAAGGAGGAGAGAGCGGGAGAACGCAGCGCTTGCGCTGGTGGTGGTAGTCGGCTGCGGGAGGCCGATATGCTCCTTTTGCTGCAACGGCTGGATTGCAGGTGCCTCGATACCCGCGTCGCGCGCAAACTTCTGTCCGCCAACGTCCACGTTGCCTGGTGCAGCGGCTCGGCCGGGCAGGCCTGGGGTTGCCTCGCCTAGCGAGCCGCTGGAGCGCGCAGTGGTGGCCATGGTGTGGCTGCGCGACGGGGACGGTTGGAATGATGACCCCCGCGCGGGCGAGGCTGCTTCGGCGCGAGGGGTCATGGGTGAGGCATGGCGGTGAGGGAGGATGAGATGGTGAGCAGTGCCGAAATGTTGGCTTGCCGAGATTGACTTAAGGCACTGGCGTGGGGCCCCATGGCACGTGCTTTCTGGTGTTGACCAGAGGGGTTGTTGCCTCCCCGGGATGCAAAGGGCAAGGGAAGTGGGAGGAGTGGGCTTGCAGAAGTCTGAAATGAACGAGGGCATCAAAGAGAGGAGACGTGGGCTTTTGTAGTGGGCGCGTGAGTGGACGGTGAGTCACCATTACAGCCTGCGTGAGGCTTTGCTCGGTGGGCGTCTGGGAACGGTCCGTATAGAGGAGATTCAAGATCTCTCAGTGGGCCCTCAAGGCGACTAGAGAGTGGCGAGTAGAGCGAGAATGAACCGGACAAGGGGCATACCCAGCATTGTTTCAACAATATCCTGTACCCGCAAGCAAAAATGGTAATAAAATGATGGCAACAATACCTTGTACGCACGATGGTATTAACAGTGTCACATACAAGAGGCTCGGCCATGGACTAGGCGACAAGGACGTCTGGCCGAGCGCCTTCAGTATGGGCACCGAGCTATAGTCTACGACGGCCAAGTACATGTGTAAGTGGCGAGATTGAAACCGAGAAAAGCGGCTATGGAGGAGATGCTTCATGCAGCAGCCCAGCTGGAAGCAGAGACTGGTGTCCAGAGAGACCACCTTGCCGCTCATAGATGCGTCTGACATCGTCCGGCACCTCCTTGCAAGCCGGCACTGCGACGGTGACCAGGACGACGAGGTGATGAGCACTGTGAGATTGGCAGGTCAGGGGAGTGCCGTGGCGTGGGCGTTCATGTCCGCGGGGCGCAGGGGTTGCGCGCCAAACGCGTGTCAATTGTGATCTGCGTGTGTGTGTGGGAGAGGGTCTGGACGCGTGAGATGTGTCGCAGCTGCCCTGGCGTGGTGCGGGCGGGCGGGCGGGCGAGGGTGAGGGGCAGAGGGTGACGCGACTGCGTGCTCTGATTCCCACCTGGAGGGAAGGTCACGGTGGATCACTCGTCGTCTGTTCTCCAACCCACCATCTCTCAGTTAACTCTGGCCATCAGGTCTACCTCTTCTCGAGGTTCAGTATCACCACGGCCTAGATGGCGACGACGGCGCGTTCACTGCAACAGCGCGCTCAAGTCTCGGTCGGCAGCCATCGACCGCGCCAGGGGTCGTATAGCGAGCACTCGAACTGAGACCGTCCGCAAGCGTCGACGGTCGCACTCGAGTCAAGACAATGGCCTCCCTCCCTCCCCCCTTGATCCCTCTGAGGTGAGCACGTACATCTGCCGCAGTTGACAGATACGACCAAGTCGCCAGCCGCGTCCATAGCCTCCCGTAATCTTCCTCGCCACTGTGAACTGTAGTGCTGTCAGTGTGGTCAGAGTGGATCTGCCAGGTGGAGGCCATGCCTGCATTCTCAGCGCCACACACGAATCTCCGCAGTATCGCCCGGAGATATGACGGAATTGACAATAGGGTTCGTTGGCAACTGCCCTGGCCTGGTGCTTGGGCTGATCGGGAGGGCGGGCGTTGTTTGGGCGTTACGTCGTCCGGCTGAAAAGCTGCTGCGCCCCGCTTTGAGTCCCACGTCGCCCCCTTTCCCTCGTTCGCCCGGCAGTCCAGTCCAGTCCAGTCCAGGCAGTCCAGCCAGTGCCCTGCCGCCCGCCTGCGCCTGCCGCTCGCTGCCTGACCCACGCGGCCTACACACACCCTCGCCCTTCCTCCCTCCCCTTGCCTTGCCTCCTCCCCCTCCCTCTCTTGTTCCACTCGACGCCTCCCTCCTCTCCTCCAACGCGCACGTACACTCCCACACCAGCACGCACACCACACTCATAGTGCTCCACCGCGTTACTCCCGCACACACCAGGCCCCGCTCTATTGCTGCCGCCGCCCTCCTTGCCTCCCTCCCTCCCTCCCTCCCCTCCCTCCCCTTGCCTCCGCCCCCCTCCCCCTCCCCCTCGCCACCACCGCGTTCCACCTCGCCTCACTTTCTCGGACGCGCGCTGTCCTGGAACCAAACAAGCGTGTGCACGACCATACACGACGTGGGCATCGACTACTGTGGACACTGGAGTGGTGAGTGTCGTGCACGAGCCTTGGTCATCATCGTCCATCGTCCATCCATCCACGCATCCACCACCATCACTGCTCTCCTCTACTCCGCTCCCGCACATGCTGACACTGCTCTTCACCACCTCCGATGGTCTACTCCCTGCCTCACCACTCGCTATCACTACTACTCACCCTCACCCCCCCAGCCCATGCAGAACCCATCACCAACCACTGCAGCCCATCCAGGCCATCTGGGCCAGCCCTGGACAAATGTACGCTCCCGTCCATGCTCCCCTAACCCTAGCCAAACATGTATCCAAATAGCAGCGCCCACCAGCGCAACCCCGCCAACCCCAGGTCCTATGACGGCGCTCCCGCACCCAGTGGCCAGCCCGGCGACGACCAGTATGCCAACTATCCCCAGTTTGGCAACGTCCCAGGCATGGGCGGCGGCGGCGGCGGCTACCCCTCCTACTCCGGCAACAGCGGTGTAAAGTACGTCCTCCATCCACTCCCACTGATACGTCCTCCATCCACTCCCACTGACACCCCAGCAACGTCTACACCTCCCCCTCGCTTCCCTCAGGGTCCCGCCGGACGTCAAATCCGAAAGCCAGCCCGACTACATCCAACGCCGCAGCCACCTCCCCGTCCACCTACTACCCAAGAGGACCAGTTCCTCAGGCCGATGCCAACCAGTCGCCGTATCAGCAGAATGCGTCTATACCGCAAGGAGTAACTGCATCGCCACAGCAGCAGTCCCAGTATGGCAACTACTACCCACAGTATGACCAATACGGCGGCCACCACCAAGGAGGCGGCGGCGGCGGCGGTGGCCAGTGGCCCCAGCACCAGTACGCGCCGTCCAACTTTTCCCATCAGCCAGTTCAGCAGAGGCAGGCATCAGCCGGGTCGATGGGCTCTAGTGCCGCTCCCGGCGTCAACGAGCAGTCGCAGCCGCAGCCGCAGCAGCAGCAGCAGCCACCCCGGCATGGCGGGTCCTTTGACTATTCCAGTCAGCAGGGGCAGCCGCAGCCGTATGGCGGAAACCAGTCCTGGGACCCATCTAGACAAGCGCCAAACCACCAATGGCAGCAGCCCCCAGCTGGTCAGCAGCCTCCAGGTCAGCAGCAGTCCCAGCGCCCGCCAGGCAGCAGCGGTGGCCAGCAGCCCCCACCCGCAATGAGCCCCTGGCAAGGATACCCCGCTCACCACCCCTTCCCGCCGCCTCCTCAGCCCGTTCCCCAGATGGGTGGTCAATTACCCCCAGGCCAGTACGGCTGGAACCAGTGGGGCGGGCAGGGTTACTACCCACAAGGTGGCCCTCACCCACATCCAGGCATGCCTCAGCCGCCTCCTCAGGTTCCCAACCCCCAAGCCGCTGCGATGGGCGCCGCCCCTCTGAAAAAGTCCAAATCCAAGAAGGACTCTATCTCGGGCGAGCCCGAGCAGCTGTTAGGCAAGCGCCCTGCGGATATCGCCTTGGACGACGACAAGAGCGACAAGAACAGCAAGCATAAGAAGGGCAAGAAGGAGGAGGAGAAGCCCGTGCCCAAGGCGCCGACAAAGTCCCATCTCAAGCCGCCGCGTCAAGCCCCATCCGCCTGGCAGCTCTTCTTCGCCGACGAGTTGAACAAGGCCAAGGAGGCTGCCGCTGCCGAGGCTGGCACCACGCCTGGCGGCACGCCCATACACCCCAAGCTGAACGTCGCGCAGATTGCAAAGGACGCTGGTGTTGCCTACGCCAACCTCGATTCCGAGCGCAAGGCGTACTACCAGCAAAAGGTGGAAGAAGGCAAGGTGCAGTACCAGAAGGAGCTCGCGGCCTGGCAGTCGACCCTCACGCCCGAGGACATCAAGACGGAGAACGCCTTCCGCGCCCAGCAGCGCAAGGAGGGCAAGTCGCGCAAGGGCAACCTCAAGGACCCGAATGCGCCAAAGAAGCCGCTGTCGGCGTACTTTCTCTTCCTCAAGGGCATCCGCGAAAACGAAGATCTGCGCAACTCGGTCTGGGGCGAGGAGACGGAGACTACGCGGCAGAGCGTGCTCGCCGCCGAGCGCTGGCGGGGTCTGTCCGACGAGGAGAAGAAGGTGGGAGATATTTTGAGTGTAGCTGACCCCAGCCCTACCTGCAACAAGCTGAGAAGGACAAGCAGGAGTACGAGGCGCTGCGCAAGGTGTACGAGGACGACGCGGCTGCGCGCCAGCGCGGCGAGACCGTCCCAGACCGCCCGCAGTTTACCGAGGTGCAGTCGGCAGTGATAAACCCGCCCAAGTCGCTGCTCGAGCCGCGCAAGGAGCCGCTCAAGGAGGAGAACAAGACGGAGGACGCACCGGCAGAGGACCATGCGTCGGTGCCGTCTGGCCCGGCATCAGTCGACCCCGCCGCGACGACCCTCACGGTGATACACGAGTCCACCCCGGACCCCGATACCGCTGTGCCGACGGCTGCGGCTGCGCCAGCCTTTGACGCTGCGCTGGAGATTGACGAGTTTCACGGCTTTGACGACATGGACTTGACGGGCTTGGAGGGCATGACGGGCCACGGCGACGCGGGGGACGCGCAGTGGGACCACCTGCAGTACATGCAGGACGCGGATGGGAACGAGATCGCGGCCGTGCCCGCGGCGGACGGTGCGGCGTCCTCGGGCTCCGAGGTCAAGAGCGAGAAGGACGAGGATGACGAGTAGTTGGGACTCTGGGAATTCTGGACGCTATAATGGTTGTAGAGTAGGATGCAGCGGCTGCGCGTGCTTTGAGCGTCAGCGACAAGTGCCTCACGGGCGAGCATGGAGGTTGTCGCGACGCAGATTCTAGGAGACAGTGAACGAGGAGAGTCACGAGCAAGGCAAAGAGCCCTGCGTAAGCGGGCGCACAGTATACCGCGAAACGCCCGATTCGTCTGGAAACGCCACCTCCACCTCCCTCCACTCGCCAGACATCCAGCATCCGAACCCGTCCTCCCCCATGCTCCCTCGCCTGGCCAGAATGATCCACCCAACCGAACTGCTCGCGCCGGCCGAGATCCTGCGGCGCGTCCCCGGCGCGTTTAGCGCGGCGCACAAGAGCGGCGACCTGTTCTTCTTTGACTCGTCCGAGAGGGATGTGCGCGGCGAGTTTGACGTGAGTACGAGTCGGTGGGCGGGCTTGGGTTTGAGACGGATGGGCTGGTGGTCTGTGGAGCAACGCTCTGCGTGTTGTTTCCCCAAGACGCTCTTCGAGCTCGAGAGCACGCCCGAGAGCGAGCACTCGGCGACCACTTCACAGTTCGCAGCTGCCTCCCGCTTCTCGCACACTCCCACTCGGGCAGCTCACTCCGCGCGGGTGCTAGGATTGACCGCAGTTCAACGTCCGCATCTGCCCAGCCCTGGGCAGGAAGAAGGACATTCCGCCCCCCGCCGTCGAGCCCGAACTGAAGCGCACGCGGCACGAGGCGCCAGAGCGCTTCTCGCCCTTCCGCCCGCCGTATGTCGAGGGCCTGTATGTCGGCGCGCTCGAGGGCGTTGATGGGGAGGCCACTTGTGCTGTCCTTGTGAGTCCCCTTTCTTATTCTCTCGCGCTGTCTGCTGTGGATCTTGTTCTTGACTCTATGGACTCACGAGGAGCTCAATCGGGCACGTCTATCTTCGAGCCTCCATGGCTCACTCTTGGAGCTTAGTGTTCAAGAGTGAGCTAAGTATGCTCTCGCGTGCTTGCTCCCAGACAACACTCCCAACCCTGCCACTCCGCTCATTGACCGCAGCTGAACAAGTTCGCCGTGCTCCCCGAACACTTTCTCCTCGTCCCGACAGTGGAGGAGCCGCAGAGCCTGCCGCCCACACCGGGGCAGCTGGCGCGCGTGTACAGCGTGCTCCAGGCGGGGGCGCGGGAGGGCAACGGCCGCCGCCTGCTGGCGTTCTACAATGGCGGGCCCGGAGCCGGCGCGAGCCAGGCGTGGCGGCATGTCCAGTTCATCGAGGCCAGGGCGCCGTTTGAGCAGTGGTGCCGCGGGATGGTGTTTGAGCGTGACGGTAAGTTGTGAGCGGATCTGGTATGGGCTCGGTCGTGCTCGCCAGACCTCACTGCGTGACTCACGCCTGGGTCAGCGACTCGTGTGGGCGCTCTTCCTGCTGAACCCGCTCGCTGCACTCGCAGTTCCCCGCACCTCTGACTCCAGACCGCGCAGTCATCAACCCGAACCTGCCGTACCTGCACATTGTGCACCCGCTCCCCAAAGCGGCCGAACGCATGCCCTACCCGCCGAGCCAGGACGACCTGGTGTCGCTCGCGGACCAGCTCGCGCCGGCGCTCATGCGCACCCTCGACCTCGCGTTCGACGCCCTTCGCCGCTCGGGCGGACAGCGCAGCCAGGGTTGGAACCTGCTCATGACTCTGTGGGTGTCTCTTCAGCTGGTCGCATAGCGGCTCCTGTCCAGCCGTCATCTCACTTCCGTGGCTGTCCTCTCCTCTCTGCTTCCACTCCTCTCGCTTCCACACTGACCCCAGCGACGCGATCCACCTCATCCCGCGCTCGCACCCCGTCTACATCCTCTCGCCCGAGCACACGCTGGACCTGAACGCGCTGGGCTACGCGGGCATGCTGCTAGTGACGAGCACGGAGCAGGACAAGGCCCTGGACGCGGCCGCCGCGCGCGAGGGCGGCATCATCAACATTCTCGCCAAGGCCGCCGTGCCGCGCGAGTTTGGCGAGCAGGCCCTTGCGGCCGAGGCAAACCAGCACGGCGGCGCAGGCGAGCTGCAGTAGGTGTGCCTCCTTGTCTGTCTGAAGCCAGGGACGAGAAGGCCAAGATGTAGCGGGAGGGTGCGTGGAAAACTGCAAGCCGGGAGCAGTCGGCTCGGACCTGGCGATGAGAGGGTGTTGGGATACGGCCACTTGTACACCCCCGCATATGCTACAACTGCATGCAATGGACCTACTGCACTAGTCTAGTCGCCGGACGCGCACCCGCGACAGCCGCAATTCGGGCACTCGACGACGATGCCCTTTTTGAGCTGCGCCTTGGGCACGCGGCAGATGCACGTCGAGCCCTGAAAGTTGGAGTCTTTTGTCTGCACGCAGCGCACGCAGCAGAGACGCTCATACCCTTGTTTCTTCCACTTTGCTATCAAGCTGGGGTTAGCGCTGCCGAGGGAGCGTGGGCGAGCGGTGGCTACAGGCTGGCCGGCAGGCTGAAGTGGCAAGAGGGTGGACTGTTGGCCTCTCGACTTCCAGCTGCTTCTGTCTCGAGGGACACAGGCGTCCTGGCCTGACAACTCGCGGACTGGGCTGGTGTTGAGACGGCTTGCCGCGAAGAACGACCACGAGCCGAGGAAGTCGATCGCCTGATTTGACTCACTTCGCATCCGCGTACCCCTGCTTCAGCAGCCAGTCGTACAGCTTGCGGTCGATCAGCTCGCGCTTGTAGTACAGGTCGTAGATGTATCGTGAGCGTGCATGGGAGATGCGCATGATCGGCCTGGTGTCAGTGGTTATCCTTCATACTTCTCGAGCAGGCGTAGGGCGAGGTGCAGTCTGCGCAGCTGCTCACGCAACCACAAGTTTGATCACTACTCACCACAACGCCTCGACCTTGCGCTTGCCCTCGTGGCTCTCGTTCTCCGCGTCGCGCATCTTCTTGTCATACTCCTCCAGGACATCCCTGCTGTCAGTCGCCGGCCCCCCTCGTGCATCTCTTCCTTCCCTCGTTTCTCCCCGCACTCACTGGATGTCCTCGAAGCCCTCGGGAGGCGGTTTGGTGCGCGTCGTGCGGATCTTGGGCATGCTGTCGTGATGACTTGCAGCACTGAAATCGCGGCCAAGTGAGGTGGAGTGATACGGCCAGAATGACGTGTAGGGCGAATTCGCCACCAGGCCACCGTTACCTCTTCTCTCCTCTCCTCCTCTCGTCTCCGTTCGTCTGGTCTCTGTCTCTTGCCCTCCCCCTCCGCGTTCCCGCCGGTCGCACTCTCCTCTCCCCCTCCTCCCGCCTCCGTACTCGCAAAATGGGCAAACCCACGCCCTCCCATGTCGAGCGACAAGGCATGGCCACCATCCGGTCTATACAGTGCGAAGTCTACGAGGAATGGGCTGACAGAAGCGAAAAGTCGCTCACGCGCGAGCGGCTCAGCGGGTTCGTCACGGCCACCAACGCCGACCTCCGCCTGAACACTATTTTGGAGAGCATCCGGCCCGAGGCCGCAGACTATCCTGCTGTCCTCGAGGCCTGGGAGGAGTTTGTCTGGGTGAGCACCGCTGGGGGGAGGTGTGTCTGGGGGATTGGCTGTGAGGTCTCCCCGACGGAGGACAGAGAGCCATGGTGGGCAAAGGGGCTGTGGCGGCAAGCTCCAGACGGGCGGATGGTCCAATGCTAATACCAGCGCGTAGCAATAGCGCGCCGCGCAACGGAACGGCAAGCGGGGAGGGAGGCCGAGCGGGAGCAGCCGCGCGCGCGCCGACGGGCCATGGAGCGCGAGAGGCGAAGAGACGAGTGGGCACCATGGACCGAGTGGCCGTCGCCCGAGCACATCACGCCGGCCATCGCGGCCGGCCCGACGTCGTGGGACGCTGTGCGAGACGAGCTGCAAGTGCGCCAGCGCGAGCGGCGGGACGGTGAGGGTGGTCAGGACGGGCACGCAGATCCCGATCACCCTCCCGCCCAGGCCGCGCAGGACGAAAGCAGCGTGCAAGTCATGTCCGCCGCGTCGCTGCTCGCGCTCGCGCCGCCCTCGTGGGCTGCCGGGGGGTTCGAGAACGACGCGCTGTTCGGGCCCGTCCCGTACAGTCCCTCGGGCGGGGCGCGGTTCGTGTTCGACGAGCCGCCGCCCTTTCTCGAGCGCGAGAGGGAGGGGCGCGAGGCCTCACCGCCCGACGCGGCCAGCCGCGCGTGGCTGGACGAGTACGCTGCGCGCTTCCCGCGCGCCTCGGCGGGCGGGAGCGTGCTCGGCCGCAGACCGCGGGAGGAGGACGAGCTCACGCCGACGCTCAGACGCGTCCGGCGGCGCATCTCGCAGTTCTCGACGCGTGATCGCGAGAGGGACAGCGAGATGGAGAGCCTGCATGAGAGCGTGCGCGAGCGTATGCGCGAGAGCCGGGAGCGGGTGCGCGCGCTGCGCGAGTTGCGGGAGCGAAATCGCGCGCGGCAGGAGCGACGCGAGCTCGAGCAGGAACGACGCGAGCTCGAGGAGGAGAGGGACACGCGCCGCGACGGCGTCGTGTTCCCGGACGGCTTTGGAGGCCTGTTTGCTGAGTCCGAGGATGAGCACGCGCTTTCCGACTTGGAAGCCATTATGAGGACGCGGGGGTTGCATGCGCGCCGGCACCGGGTCGACTCGTACCGCCACCTCCCGCAGCCGACGCTGAGCGAGGCTGCGAGGCGGCATAGCTTTCCGCCTATCCCGGGTGAGGCGCTTGCGACCAGGAGTGATTAGGATGGCGAGAGGGTGGAGGGGGGTGAGCGCTGGGTGATGGCCCGATGGCGGGTTGTCTTTGGTTGTGTTGAATATCTCTGCCTAGTTGTATGCTGTAGAGTAGTTGTGCATATGTAACGGGCATGCTGGGTTTGTCATTGATGGCTGGGTTGGGCGTCTGAAGACGCCACTCGACCGAATCGATTACCAGACGGGCGTTACGCTGACACTCAAGCCTGTCGGTGGTGCATGGATTCGTGACTGTATCACAGCGCCCTCGCCTTCACACGCGAGACAGTGTTCTGAGATGCTGCTACAAGTGCATGCGAGCTGCAGGCCTAGAGACTTCTACCGAGATGCACGACAGTCCGTTATCAACTATTAATACAGAGACTTGGGTTTGGGAACTGTTCGATGATATCTGTCGTTCGAGCGCGGAGGGATCGTTACGGGGTATCATGAAGCACTGGTTTCCGCTTTACTTTGACTGACGGCCTCGTGGAGAACAGGCAGGAGCGTGTATATATATGTTGGACGCTTTGAAACTGCTCTATTATCTGTGGTGAAGAGTTTAAAGCGCCATGCGAAGGTGGACGAGGGTCACGCTCTAGCTCGCGTCTTGTGCGTGTACAGTGCTTTGAAGATATACCGAGTGCCCATGTCCTGCTGCATAGTGATGTTGATGTAGTAGGCATTCGTCAACAAGTATTAGTGACTGTTGTTTATACGTTGCTCCTGTGTGGCGGTCAACGCCTCTACACGTCTATGAGTGCAAGCATGCCAGAGGCCGTCAGACATCGGCTAGTAGCTTGTTGCGACCATGGGAACGGGGGGTAGCTATGACAACCGGTGTGACACGCAAGAGATGCAAAGCGCGGAGGTCTGGGTATCTTCACTCACGCCCTGCTCATTTCCGCGGGTCTCCCGCTACCGTCCTGCCGCCACGAGCGAAGCGGTTCGCAGACGGCTACTTGAGAGATGAGCGCAGCAGTGAGCGTCAGCCAAACCAGTGATCAGCAGGCGGATTAGCGGACAGGCCGACCGCCACCGGGATCGCCACTGCGTCCATCCCTCCTTCACGCTCCCATTCCCTCCTCCACGGTCTCCCGCCGTCCCCTCCCCACTCGGCGCCGTCCCTCCCACCGCTCGGCATCCTCTTGTGTCTATCTTATCTACCCTGCTGTCGCATTGCCCTCACCCTCGAGCCCTCCAGGAGCTGGGTGTCACGGGAGGCAGGATCGACAGGGATTAGGGTTGGGCGTGTGTGGATCATCTGTGTGCTTGATGTTCAGGCACCATCTGTGGGGGATGCGGGGGCCATGCCGCGCTGATGGGCGGCAGTCGAGATGAGCGATACGGTCGAGGGCGATTGGGGAGACGACAGCAGAGCGCGTACATCTCGGAGGTTGCATGCCAGCCCAGTGCTCCAGCACTGCTCCCAGCTCCTGCTCTATGCACACCCATCTGGACATCCCTACGCCACCGCAGCTACCATTCCATTGATAACAGGAACTGCAGGGTCGTGATTGACGACCAGGCCGCGGTTGAGGGAGGAGCTGGGAGGTGCCCTGTTCCTTTGCTTCTACGGCATCGGCCCTGCTGCAGAACATGAGCCCTGCGAGAGAACAGGCATGTCCGACGTCTTTCCTCCATCTCTCTCATCACTACTCACCCACTACTCGCTCGTTCAAATTGGTATTCTCGTCTCCCACCATCCAGCCTCGCTCCTCGCCCCGCCGGATTTGCGCGCCTCTGCACCCCCGGCCCGCCTGCCCGGCCGAGCGAAACGGAAAAGTGAGCCCGAGTCGTGGCGGAACGGGCAGCCCGACGAGCTCGCGAGCAAGCAAAATTCCCGACGGTAAGACAGGGCGTCAGGGTCACTCAGGGTCTTCGCTTGGGGCAGTGCAAGCGCCAACGGGGCCTTGGTGGGTGTGCCGAGGCGCCAGATCCAGGGCAGCACACCAAGGGTGCACGCGGGCGTCACCTTGCGCGCGCGTCACCCTTTTTGCGACTGCAGCATGCCGCCGCGACCCCCTGGCGGGCATAAGCGGGTGAGCCGGCGCCCGGGGACAGTTTGAGGGAGCTGGAGCGGTGGAGAGAAGAACAAGCAGAAGGAAGGAGAAAGAGAGGCTAGCGCACGAAAAAAGGTCAAATTAACTGCCTCTGCACACACACGGATGCGCTCATCACACACACACCCACACACACAATGAGATCACTGCCACACACGATCGGGCTCCGCCGAATGGGGCGAGAGGTACAAACAAGCGGACCAGACGACGCGGCAATGACGGCAGCTTCAGGGAAGGGATTCAGGGTCGCATTCACCACCGCTCCACGCCCTCTCCTCCAGCGCACTCCGATCAGGCCCGGTGATTGCCCCCTTCCCCGGTGCACACGGGCCTTGCTTTGTGTTGGCATACCCTGAACCCTGACTGTTCCCTGAGATTGGATGGCCGAGTGTCCGACATTTCTCTGTGCTCGTCGCTGGTGCTTATCCTCTGCTCGTGCTCTCTCTTGCTGCGCTTTCATCTTTGGCATCAGCAGTCACTCACCTCTTTCTCTTCCTCTTCATCTCTCTCGAGTTTCTCTGGTCTCGAGCGCGGTCACAAACGCGAGTTTGAGCACACCCGCAAGTTTCCCCCGGCCGCCAAAAAGCGATCAGATTCGGATTCGAGCCCGCGCGAAATCCTTCCTCCCACCCAACATCCCATCCGCGAGGTGAGTAGTCCCCAGCCAGCACTGGGTAGCCCCGAGCCCATCCCCGCCGTCGCCGACGATATTTTCGACGACCACCACGTCCATCCGTGCATCTTATCTTTCCCTAATGTGGTCAAGCAACCTGGACGCGGATCTAGGGGCCACCAGCCCTGGACGTGGACCTGAGGGAGGGACAAGAGACGACGACGAGTGGGTTGTGTGCAGCGAGGCGCGTCAAAAGTCGGCGGCGCGCAGTGTGATGGCGCGCACGACGCCGGCGATGGCGAGCGGTGGGGGTGTAGCATGTCGCTTTGTACGCCGCGTCAGCGCCACCGCGTCGCCACTGGCCTTGCCCCGCGCATCCTTCCTCGCTCATATTTTCTCGCCGTGCACCTGCCCGCGCACGGCGAGCATGAGCGAGCGTGAGCAGCGCGTCCAGCATGGATGCTGGCGGCGACGACTCTCTTATCTGCTCCTAGCTGCAATCCCCCGTTCCACCACACTGCCTCTCCCGTCATGCTGACAATTTCCCCCGTGGTCACTTCCGCATTTCTCCTTCCTCTTTCATCCTTCTCGTCATCCATCCAACACGCGCCCATCGCAACCACTCGACCCAAACACGCGTCCCTCCCTGTCTCGATCTCGATACTCCCTCCACCCCCCGCCGACATCCAGCCCCATGACCCAGGAGCTCGCCTCGCCGCACCAGAAAATGTCCCAGACCTACGCCCCGCCCCAGGCCCCCGGTGTCCCCCTCGGCATGCCAGAGCAGAAATACGAGGGTGAGCAGGGAGCCGCCTCACAGCAGCACCAGGCAGGCGCTGAAGCCTCAGCTGCCCCATCCCAGGCTGGTCCCTCCAACGGCAGCGCAGCCCCGCCCGCCGCCCCCGCCCCGTCAAAGGGCAAGAACGGCGCAACCGGCCCAGCAGAGGGCAAGCCAAAGCCCCACGTCTGCCCGATATGTCAGCGCGGCTTCACCACAGGCGGCCACCTTCAGCGACACCAGCGCATCCACACCGGCATCAAGGCGTTCAAGTGCCCATACCCCGGCTGTGAGACCCGCACCAGTCGCCAGGACAACCTCCAGCAGCACTACAGGACTCACCTGTCGCCCACTCTGCGTCGCGGCTCTGGCACCGCCGCGCGCCAGGCCGTCGCCGCCGCCATGATGGCCGCGGGCCTCAAGAGCTCCAACTCGCGGCAACCGCGCAAGTCAAAGGGTTCTCAGGTGGGCACCCCAGGCTCGTCTTCTGGTGCTTCCGTGACGCACGGCCAGTCGCCGTACCCCACTCCTACGCAGGCCACTGCCCCGTATGGGGGGTACATGCACGACCCGACATATGGCTACCCCGGCGGCTACCCCCCGATCCCTCCCCAGGCCATGGCAAACCCGCAGTCTGCTCAGTCCAGCCGCGTCCCGTCGCCCGTCAACGGCCACGCCACCAGCGGCGGCGCCCAGATGCCCTCGGCCCACCACCAGCAGTACTTTACCCAGCCCTTCTCGCCCGCGTACTATCAGAACAGCCAGTACCAGCAGCCCTACCGCTACGGCCCGCCCGGCACGATGCCGTACGGCGCGCCGCACTCGCAGTACTACTCGCCCGGCATGGCCGACCACAGCCAGCAGCACATGGGCTACCCTTCGATGAACACGGGTTTCGCTCAGCACAGCCGCGACGGCCAGTACTCGCTCGTCACGCCCGGCGGTTACGCAAGCCAGGCGCAAATGTCCAACGGCTACCCGCGCAGCGCAGCAAGCAGTGCCCCCGCGGCCGCCTCGGAAGATGACCCGCGCTACCGCGCAGGTGGAGCTCCTCGTGCGCCCTCCCCCCGTCGTCGCCTGACTTCCCCCCAACAGGCTAACATGCTTTCTGCCGGCGTCGTTGACCCTTCAAACATGTCGACTGCCGGCCAGACTGGCGTGCCCCCGCCGTACTCGTACGGGGCGAACGGTTATTCGTACGGGTCGGTGCATGGCAGGCAGAGTATGTCGAGCGAGGACGGCATGGGGGACCAGAAGCGTGAGTGGAGCCGCCGAGCCGCCGAGCTGCGAAGCAGCGAGCGCGGCGAGTGGGCGGGGGTGATGGTGTGCGCATAGCGCTGCAAAGCAGCCAGCTAGCGCCTTGCTTCCAAGCTCAGCCGCTTCGCCCGCGGCCCGTCGTTGCCCAACCCCCAGTTCACACTGACCCCAGCCCCCCTCCACTAAACCATAGACTGCATCACTTCCGCGGGCGAACACTCCATAACTCCAATCATGCACTCGGCAGGATACCCCGAGACTATACCCATGCATCCGTGCAACCGGCGTGAGATGAGCGAGCGAGCGTGCGAGGCAGGCTGGAAGCCCGCTGGACTGCTGGCACGTAAACTACCCGAGCTAGTGGAGTGCACCCCAGAGTCTATGCGGGGACAGTACTAACACCGCGCGGGGTGTACGAGAGGCTCGGCTCGAGAGATGGAGCGAGAGATCGAAGATCTAATGCCCGGCATGCTACTGCGCACTGCGCAACCAGTGGAGCCAGGTGAAGCGGTCTTCTGCGCGGCGACTAGTGGAATAGCTGCTCGCACGCGGTCATGTCAGTGCACAAGGTCTGGTCAGCTGAGGCGGCGTCAAAGCGAGGGCCCAGCGGCGTCAGCGAGGGCCCAGCGGCGTCAGCGAGAGCCCCAGCAAGAGACTCGCCGGCGTCAGAATGCCGAGTGGCGAGACCAATGATCCCTGTCAGTGACTGTCAGTAACCCAGAACCGAGTCTGTGGAACCCGCCGTATGCTTGACGTCCCCTGCCGCTTGCCCTCCCGCTCGGCATCCTCGCTGCTCTGCTGTTCCCACAGATGTAGCCCGAGGCCCTAGATAAGATCGCGAGGGCAGACGAGGCGGTCAGGACGAGACCCTCCAGGACCGGATTGTTGTGCCTTTGGCTGAGGAACGGCGGGAGGGTATGCGTTAGGCGGTCAGGAGCGTGCATGGACTCGGCTTGGCATCAGCGAGGCAGCCAGGTGGCCAGGTGGAATATGCTCGCAATGTCTACACTAGAGATACCGCCCCTCGCCGCCTACAGCCTTCCAGGCCTCCGCGCCCGCCGCCCGCTCGGAGCGGCTCAGCATGCCGGCGTTGAGCCTGAAGCGCGGCGTCAGCCTGAGCTGCTCGAGCACCTCCCTCGTCCACTGCTTCTCCGACTCTGTACTCGAGTCGGCGAGGACGGACAGCACAAGACCCAGGTGGTCTGGCTCCATCACTGGCGCCAGGATGGTCCTGAGGACCGCCGGGGTGTAGTGCCGCAGATAGTCGTGGCGTTGAGAGGTTGGGAGGGCGGACAGGGCGCGTAGGAGGGCGAGGCCTGCGCCGGGCGAGATTGAGGTTGGACTGGGCGGTTTGGGCGCGGTCCGCTCCTCTCGTGCCGATTGTGCGTGTTCTTGTGCCGAGTCTGTTGCTGGCTCCCGTGTTGGAGATGACGCCGGTTTGGGTACTGGATCAGATGCTGGTGCGGAGACTGTGGCTGGTCGAGATGAAGCAGCAGCTGCTGGAGATGTTGACGCTGCAGTTGGTAGTTGATCAGCTGAGTTCACTGTGTGGGCCGGCGACGACGACGTCCGCGTAGTCGAGATAGCCCTGAGCCCGTCGACGGACGAAGAAGCATACGACGGCCTAGTCGCGCGCGACTGCTTCATCGCAGCGAACCCCCTGCCCTCCTTGGACGGCGAGATAGGTGCTGGAGCCTCGACCGACTCCTTCGTCTGCTCCTGAACTCTGGCAGCTCCTTCCCTGGCCCTCATGGCCTCCATCGTCGCACTCGCGCTCGCCTTCGGCCGCTTGGCAATCTCCCCCTCGACCTCGATCATCTCACTCCTCGCGGCGGCGTTCCCCGGGTCCCGCGCCAGGACAGCTTGCAGGTCCGCCAGTGCCGAGTCGAGGTGTCCCAGTGCGCGGCGAGCAAGTGCTCGACGGTAGAGCGCTTTCACTGCGCTTGCGTCGCGGGCTAGGGCTTCCGTAGCGTCGGACTCTGCTTCGGTCCAGCTGTTGTCAGCTAGATCACCTTGTGGAGTAGGACGACCGCAGGCGCTGGCGAGCTGAGGCGGAGAACGCCGCGCAGCTCGCCTCTCGGCCTCACAGCTAGCCAGCGGTGAAAGCCACTCACCGCTCGAGCTTCAGCCACGCCATGGCGCGATTACTCCAAGCTAGCGCGTCAGACGGGTCGGCGTCGATGGCGCGCCCGTACGCTGCCGCCGCCTCGGCCCAGCGGCCGCGGCGAAAGGAGGCGTTGCCCTGCTGTCAGCTGGACACTGGTGGGAGCCGCCAGCAGGTGCTAATGATGACTTACCTCCTCCCTCGCGCGCTGGCTCGCGACCTTGTCCCCGCTCGTGCTCATGTGGTTTGTGCGATGCCAGAGTTGGTCCTCGAGAACGACACCAAAATACCGTGCGGAGAGAGGTTGGTCCGCTTTTCCACCTCGGACTGTTATTGCCCATGCATCTTCGAGTTTGACGTTCAAGGCAATATGACTAGCAGTGCTGATCGAGCAACATGAAAGGTGATAGCTGCCCCTACACTGAGCTGGTACTGTTGGAAAGGTGCATCTTCTGACTCTACCATCTACTCCTCCTCCTTTGGCGGCATGGCAGCTAGCGCCGCAGCGTACCCTTCGCCCTTGCCGACCCATACGCCGTACTTCTTCCCATCGATTGTGGCAGTCAAGCTACCCCTCTGTCCGCTAACCCAGTCCGCCACGGTGCCCTGCGCGTCCCAGCACGCGCGCTCGGCGAACTCGAGCCGCACTAGTGCGAGGCCAACACTGCTCGCCTGCTGCGCCAGTGTCAAAAGCTTGCCTGCGCTGCGAGACTTTTTTGACGCCGCAGAGGAAGGAGGTGTGTAGGTCAGGTCAGCCGAGACGGGGCCGCCTAGTGAGGCCAGAGAGGTAGGAGGGAGTGACGCCAGGTCGGCGAGCGGGAGTGACGGTGGGACGGGCGACGAGGCGGACTCGGGCAGCGGGAAGAGCGTCACTGGCAGTATGCGCTTGCGGGTCGCACCCGTGTGATATGTGCGCACTGTGAGTTCTTGGCCGATGTAGCAGCCCTTGCGGACGTCGACTGTTGTCAGCTGCGGGACAGGCGGGCCCGCTAGGCGGGACTCACCGCCGCCGTGCAGGTCCAGATCGCTTTCTAGCGGGAGCGCCTGGCCGGGGATGATCTCTGCAGAGCCCTCTGGGACACCAAGGAGGAGTCGCCGGAGGTCATACTCTGGTGTCCTCGCCAGATCATGCGAGCTGAGTAATGACGCTTCTGTCAGTTGAAGTCGAGGTTCCACTCACGGCGGTCGCCCTTTGGCACGAAGAGCATCTTGCCCATGCCCTCTGGCCCCCAGCCCGCTCTCAAGTCCCAGCAGCCAACCTCCCGCTCCGTCAGCCCCAGGGGCGTCTGTTGCCCCTCCCATGTCCACAGCCTCTCCGCGGCACCGCCGCTCCCAAAGCGCCAGGTGTGGCTCGGCTCTGGCGCAGCCTCTGCCCCCCAAGCGCTCCATACGTCCCACTGCTCAGAGACATCCTTGAAGCGCACCTTGGCGCGCAGCCTGAACGGCGGCAAGAGCTTGTGCAGCGGCGCAATGTGCTCCTCGGCGCTCTCGTGCGAGATGAGATATGTATCCTTCTTGCTAGGAATGCAGAATACCGTATGCAGCACGCGCCCCTGCTGTCAGCACTGGCCACTGCAACACCCACGCTCGCGTTCAAGAAGCCCGAGTAGCCACCCCCGAGCGAATCGACGTCCTTGCACATCTGCCCCTTGAGGAACTTTTGGGCGTCCGGCCCAGAGACCTCGAGCACCAAGCGCGATGGCAGCGGCGCCGCGCGTGGCGTCGACGACGGGCCAGCAGCGGCAGTGGCGTATGTGCGTGCTGCGACACATGCTCGGGAGGAGTTGGCTACTCGCAGCATGGTGGAATGGAGGAATGCGCAATGTCAACGAGTAACAGCATCCATCCCGTTCCGCAGTCCCTAACATCTTCAACTCGTACTCTACACCATCCATCCCACTTCTCGTCGCTACCACTCTCCTCGGCCTCGACGCTGGCTGAATCCCGCTCTCGCACCCGCACCGCTTGCTACGCACCGGCTGCGCGCAAATCATCCTGCACTCGGCTCGGCGGCCGGCGAAGCGAACCCAAACGCGTGTTGGTATCGACCAGAGTGAACTCTGCGCGTCGCTTCTTCGATCCGCCTTTGACGCTCTCATTCTCTATCCCTCCTCTTTGACATCTCTAGCCGTCGTATCGCCTCGACGCCTGCCCGCTCGTCGTCATCACGCCCATGGCTGTGCACGCCCACGCGCCTGTGCTCGTGCCAGGGCGCGACGACGACGATGCCCAGTGGACACATGCTGCACTGGCTGCCCGTGAACGTGGGTCTAACATCTTCAAAAGCTAACAGCAGGCTCGTCGAGTCCGCCGCGCGTCAACCCGTACCACCTGATTCACCACCCAGGTACCCACGACCCCCTCCCACCCCTTCCGCCTCATCTCGAGCGGCTCGCATCTGGCGACGCCAACAGCGACGACGACGACGACTCGGACACCTCGGACGAGGAAAGCTGCTCAGAATCAGAAGACGAGGAGGATCAGCGAAGCCGCAGTCGAACACGAACCCGATCCGCTTCTCCCGCGCCACCTATCTTGCAGCCTGTTGCTACCTTCGACCTGCCCGACCCGCAGACCCAGGCAGCGGAGGCAGCGAAGGATGTCGAAGAGCCTCCCTCGGGCGGGCGGGGCATCATGCAAAAGGTCTCGAGCGTCTTCCGACGGGCCGACAGTGGCGGTGTGGTCACAAAGAAGGGTGCGCTCGCCCCGGGTCCGTCTCCCCAGCGCCAGCGCTCGCCGATAATGCAGGGCCCGCCACCGTCTCCACCTCTGTCCGACGCCAGCGATGACGAGTACGCTGCGAGCATGACGCCGAGCGTGGCTGTGACAGACGCAACGATAGAGCTGCCGCCGATACCTATGCCGGAGCACGGCAGCATGACCCCCGAACCTCGTTCCGCCGCCCAACTCATGCCTGTCACCGAGGCGGGCGAGTCGACTACCGCATTACCGCTGCCGAACGGCGATGCCAATGGCAGCTTGCACGACAGACCAGCGTACGCCATGTCGATAACCGCCGAGCCCGAAGTCGTCCCCGAGATAAACCCGACGGCCTCGCCAAGCGCCTCGGTGCGCAGTCGCGGCGATTGGGAACGCCCGCCAATACCGCCCTACCTCGGCATCCAGTCCCAGCGCCGCGTCTCGAGCGGTTCGACGTCAAGCAGGACAGGCTCTCTCGCCATGGTGCGGTCCGGCCGGCTCGCACCGCAACGAGACTCGTCCCAGACACGCACCGATAAGCGCGATGCCTCCCCATCTCGCTCTATTCCACTAGCCTCCCCCGAAGCACCCGCTCGCGCGCTACCTGCCGAGTCGTCCTTGCGACCTGTGGAACAAGAGGACACCCGGCGACGAGCGCCGCTCACATTACAGACCCTCCCGGATCCGCCTGGCTTTGTGACTACCTCCGCGCAGAGCTCGCCCGTGTCTTTGCGCCCTCCGCGCATCCAGCGGCGCAATACGCAGCCTACCTCCCCGTCGTCCCCCCTCACGGGCAGACCCTTGGCACACAGCGTGTCCATCTCCTCGCACGCTCCGACAAACAGCGTCGGGCACTATGATGACTTTACTCTCCCCGCCGACATTCTCGCGCAGACCGAGATACTCCGTCGGGAGCGTCTCGAACGGCGACAGAAGAGGATGAGCCTGTTGACGCAGTCACCGGTGCAGGACTCGCCGGTGACGCCAGAGGCGACGGTAGAAAAGCGCACGACAGTGCGGCGAAAGGAGACCGAAGAGACAAAGGTACTCGTCGGCAACCTCGTCGGCGAAGGACACCGCAACTACGTCCTCATGTACAACATGCTCACGGGCATTCGTGTGGCTGTCTCCCGTTGCCAGGCCAAGATCAAGCGGCCGATTGTCGACGAAGACTACCTCGCGCGCCACAAGTATACCTTTGACATGCTCGGCAACGAACTCACCCCGAGCGCAAAGTACGACTTCAAGTTCAAGGACTACGCGCCCTGGGTATTTAGGGAACTGCGCGAAGAGCACTTCCACCTGGACCCCGCAGACTACCTCCTCTCGCTCACTGCCAAGTACATCCTGTCCGAGATCGGCTCGCCAGGCAAGTCGGGCTCGTTCTTCTACTATTCGCGCGACTACCGCTTCATCATCAAGACGATTTCGCACTCGGAGCACAACTTTTTGCGCTCCATCTTGAAGGACTACCACCAGCACATCCGCGCCAACCCGCACTCGCTCCTGTCGCGCTTCTACGGCCTGCACCGTGTCAAGATGCCGCGAGGGCGCAAAATCCACTTTGTTATCATGAACAATCTCTTCCCGCCGCATCGCGATATCCACGAGACGTACGACCTCAAGGGCTCGGCGTGGGGCCGCGAGTATCCCGAAGAGAAGGCGCGGAACAACCCCCGTGCGGTTCTCAAGGACAAGAACTGGGTCGACCGCGGACGGACGTTTGAGTTTGGTCCCGAGAAGCGCGCGCTCTTCACTGAGCAGCTGCGCCGGGATATGGAGTTCCTCAAGCGCATCCGCGTCATGGACTACTCGCTGCTCGTGGGTATCCACAATATGGAGCGCGGCAATAGGGACAACCTGCGAGAGACCACGCTCGCGGTCTTCCACCCCAACACCAAGAGCGGCGTGGTACATCGCAAGCCGTCGGCGGTCAAAACGCACGCGCAAGCTTCGAACGTGCGGCGCGCCGTTGCCCGCTCTGACCCGAAGCGTATGCTGGACGCCGGCGAGCTGCTGCCTGGCGAGGGCTCGGCCGACCGCCGCCACTTCATCTTCTATCAGGACGAGGGTGGTCTGCGCGCGACGGATGAGCAGAACGAGCCCATCGACATCATCTACTACCTCGGCATCATCGACATCTGCACGCCGTACAACATGTCCAAGAAGGTCGAGCACGCGTGGAAGAGCATGACCGAGAACCCCGTGACGATCTCGTGTGTCGATCCATCCACATACGGCAAGCGGTTCTTCGACTTTCTCCAGTCCGTCATGCGTGGCGGCGACCCCAACCTCAGGCCGCAGGGCCTCGAGGCGCATACCAAGCCGCCTGCGCCTCTCGGCACGCTCAACCCGTCCAATCCTGCGCCAGCGACGCGGAGCAACCCCGCCCACATTGCCGAGAACCCCGTCGAGGCCATTTTCGCCCAGGACCACCTTGAGCGGCAACGTACAAACGTTGAACCGACCGCCATCACAGACGCGCCATTGACCGCCGAGCCGATGAGCGAGAAGGTGAACGGCGCTATCGAGGAGGAGTACGAGGAGCCCGAGCGCGCAATGGTTGGCCACCTCAAGGCAGCATGATACCCCCTTGTCCCGAGTAGTTAGAGCGTATTGAGTTCATGAAATCCACATTGTCAATAGGGACTCTTCTTCTGTAGGTATGCAGCCATTATCTTACAGTACATCCTCTAGTCTAACAACTACTCCCAGTCACTGTCCGAGTCCTCGGTGGGAGCGGCCGTGCTGCCGCGCACGACGTCGTAGCTCTCCTCCGAGTCGCGGGGCGAGGTCTGCGTGGACTTGACGGCCGGCGCAACAGCAGCGACGACCGCGGTGGCGGGGGCTTCGGGAGCTGCGGGAGCCGCAGGCTCAGCCGCTGGCGTAGGAGCGCGAGCTGTCTCCGGCTCTGGCACGGTGGTAGTCTGCGAGGCAGCCATGGGCGTTGTGGGGACGGCAGTCGCGACGCCAGACGCGGTAGCAGTGGCGGGCGTCTCCTCCTCGTCGTCGTCCCAGGTAAAGTCGTCCTCGTCGTCCTTCTTCGCCGTCGCTGTTGTCAGCAAGCCCCAAACCACAGCTCACCCTCGAGGACCATCTTGCGCTTCTTGTCCGCAGCCTCAATCATGTCCTTGTGGAACAGGTATCGCTGCCAGAACTGCTCGTCGCTCAGGTGCTCGGGCACGAGGGCCATGCGGATGGCGCCAACATGCTCCTCCTCGCTCTCGCGAGCGGCCGTGTGCGCCTGCGGCCACACGTCCTTGACCCACGCGGCAAACTCGTCGCGGCGCTGCTGGCTCTCGGCCTCGCTGGCAGGGTCGACGAGGAGGAGCTCCTGGTCCTCGCGCAGGCGGCGGAGGAGTGCCTCCTTGCGCGATCCAGCCGCCGCGAGACTCGTCGACGTCCGTGGCGTCCGGCCCCCATCGTCCGCAGTCGCAGCCGCAGCTGGCGAGGTGGTGGAGAACATGTACAGCTCGCCTGCGTCGTAGCCCATGGACACAAAGCCCTGGTCTGGCGGGATGACCTTGACGTTCTCCTCGACCCAGCGCTCAGCCGCCTTCTCGGCGTCCCGCAGCACTGTGCCGCCCTTCTTCAAGTACTCCTCCGCGAGCTTCTCGGCCTGCTGCAGGCTGAGCGTCAGGTTCTCCCGCGCACTCGAGAGGCGCAGGTTCTCCGCCAGCTGCTTCTGCACCTGCGCCGGGTTCAAGTTCGGGTTCGCCTTGGCCTTCTCGAGCGTGTTGTTCAGTGTCGTTTGGAGGGAGGACTGGAGCTGCGACGTCGACGACGTGATACGCGACAGCCAGTCGCCCGTCCCGGCGGCGGCAGCGGAGGGCTCGGCGTCAGCGCGTCCCTTGCCCTTCTCCGCCGCTCGGGCCTCGGCGGCCTTGCGCTCGGTCTCGGCCGCTTTGCGCTCGCGCTCTTTCTCTTCCCGCTCTCGCTCCTCCGCCTCCCACTGCTCAGGCTCCTTGCGGGCAACCTCGACCTTGGTCTCCTGCAGGTGCTTTAGGTCGGATTGCACCAGTGTGACCGTCTTGTCGAGGTCGGCTTTGAGGGATGTGAGTGTGGATGCGGACTGTGGTTAGAGTCAGATGCAGAAGGAGAGAGGATACTCACACGCGCCTTGAAGCCACCCCAGAACGAGCTTAGCGTCTTGGCAACCTGTCCGACCTCCTCCTCAAGCGAGCCGCTGTACAGCTGCGGCTTTGCTGCACCGGAGGCTGTTGAAGCCGTGGTTGTGGCCGGGGCCGAAGGGCTAGCCTCAGCAGCCTCAGCATCGACAGGCTTGGTGGCCTCTTCCGCCGCGGCTGCGGGTGCGGGTGCCTCCACAGCGGCGGCATCGGAAGCCGGAGTGGCCTCCGCTTTGAGACCCGGAGTGCCCTGGCGCGATGGCGGCGCCGTGCGGTCGGACATCGTGAGCGCGGCCGCTTGATCCATGTTCTTATTCCTTCTTCCTTTCAGATAAACGCCAGCGCCGGCTGTGATGTGAAGTGGTCGATGGCAGCTCGCAGTTCACGCCACTCCAGAGTGGTATGTGGTCACATCCACGTGTCCAGCACGTGACTCTGCCTCCGCTCACTCTGACGCGCCGAGAGCCATGAGCGCGACCTAACTCTATCATCACTTTAACTGTATCTCACTCAACCAGCGAACGAGGCTCAGCAGCGGCAAGACCGTCCAGCTCGACAGGCGCCTTGCCACACTCGCCACCTCCAAAAGCGCCCGCAGACACAGCGGGCGACGCGCCGCAGCACCCCCAGCGTCGCCCGTCATGCTGGTGCCCGACTCGCTCGAAGACTCGCAGCGCGACTACAGCGACTATGCACTAGAGCCCACGCAGCTCTCCCAGCCCGTGTATTCGCAGAGCCAGGGCGTGCTCAACAGCCAAGTCGAGCCGCGGCGCAAGTATTGTACGTGCCAGTGATGACTTCACTAACAGCAGGGGCGGTCCTGATCCCTACGAACCCGACGCACCCGATCCTCAAGCTCCCGTGGAATAAGCCACGCCTGCAGATGGGGCGCGGGAGCCATGTCGACGTGGGAAACGACGTGATCTTGCCGGAGAAGCGCGTGTCCAACCGCCACTGCCGGATATCTCTCGGTCTCCAGGGACAAGGCAGCAGCAGCGCCAGCCAGAGCGCGCTCGTCCAGGCGCTCAAGGACGGCGAGGCCGAGCCTGAGGTCTGGGTCGAGGACCTGCGAAGCTCGAACGGCACTTTTGTGGGTGGGAACCGGTTCCGAGGCTGATGGCAGGTCAACGGGCGCAAGGTCCAGTCTCGTCTCCTCCTCCAGCATGGTGATGAGATCAGCCTGGGGCACGTCGGGACGGCCGAGCACCATGAGGTGCGGTACATCTACCGTTCCGTCGGGTGCAAGGGCGCGCGCGTGGAGGATGAGGAGCCAGTTGTGGGCGAGGTTTACGAGCGGTATCAGATGCTTGCGACGTGAGCTGATGTGCGTACGCAGCTGACAACAGTCTTGGAAAGGGTACTTTTGCAGAGGTCAAGAAGGCGGTGGACATCGAGACGGGCGACATGCGCGCCATCAAGGTAAGCTGCCGCTTTCCTTTCCAGTTAACAAGCAGCAAATCGTGAAGCACCGTTTCGGGCACGACAAGAAGACGCTTAACCTGTTCCAACGTGAAATTACTATCTGCCAGTCTTTGACACACGTGCGTACCTCCTGTGAAGTTGACTGATGGCAGGAAAACATCTGTCGTTTGTTGGAGTGGTACGAGGACCCACAACACATCTGCTTGGTTCTCGAATATATCGATGGTGGCGACCTTCTGGACTACATCATGAACTACCCAGAGCCCGGGTTACGTGAGTTGTCATCCCCACGTAGAACTGACCACAGCGGAGCACGAAGCGGCCGATCTGGCATTCCAAATATGTCGCGCTGTCGCGTATTGCGTGAGTGCTAAGTGACCCGGCAAGGAGCACGTCTAACAGCAGCACGAGAAGGGCATCACACACCGCGATCTGAAGCCCGAGAACATTCTCCTGACGAAGGAGAGCGAGAGCCAGGCCCGGATAGTCAAAGTCGCAGACTTCGGCTTGGCCAAGATGGTCACAACGGGCACCATGCTGGTGTCGATGGTGGGCACGCCGCAGTACCTTGCGCCTGAGGTTGTGATGCAAACTCGCCAACGGCCGGGGTACGAGAACGTTGTCGACTCGTGGTCTGTCGGAATCATCGTGTACTCGTGAGCTGCAGTGCTTGGACTTTCTAACTCTGCAGGATGCTCACAAAGGCACTGCCCTTCGACGACGACGAGAACGCATCCATGGAGCAGCGCATCCGCAACCGCTTCGACACCGACTTTGACCGCGAGCCGCTGTTCCAGCGCAACATCTCAGAGGCCGCAATAGACTTCATCTCTTCTCTACTCGCCAAAGACCCCTCGAAGCGCCTCAGCATGCAGGACGCACTAACGCACGAGTGGCTTGCCGGTCCGAGCAGCCTGCCGAACGAGTCGCCGTCTCAGGTCCTCGGCGGTGACAGCATGTGGAACATCCAGAGCTTTGACAGCTACACGAACTGGGAGCCGGAGGAGATGGACGTGGACGACGCGGATGCGGCGACGCGCTCGGCGTGGTCGCGTCCGATGACTATGAGCGCGACAAACTTTGACTCGGCGGCGAGTTCGGGCGAGAGTTTCTCCCAGCCGATGGAGAATCTGCGCCTGAACACAGGTCCAGTTGGCAATCTGGCCCCGGCAAAGGAGGAGACGGCCAGTCCTGGTGTGGCACCGATACACCTCGAGGAGGACACGGCGACGCCTGGACCAGAGAGTGCGGACGGGGCCCTGCCGTCGATAACGATGGAGGGCAGCAAGACGCCCGCGGCCGAGGAGGTGGATGCCCAAGGCGAGACGGCTACAGCTATACCCTCTGCGCAGACTAACGGCCACAAGGAAGGCAGTAACGTGACCGCCAAAGCCGTGACGTCCGCAATGGACGTCGACTCGTCCTTCCGTCTCAAGCGCAAGCTCTCCAACGAGGACGATAGTGATAGCGACCTGTCCTCCCCGCCGGATAGCCAGCCCCTCGCGACGCCCACAGCCAGCGCCGCGCCAGTGACGAACGGCAGGCGTGACCGGGATGTCACACCACGTCCGACGGCCGCACAGGCGGCAGCGGCCAGCACGCCACGCAGGATGACGCGCGCCGCGACCGCCGCACGCGTGAATCCCGAGTCACCCGCGAGCCACACGCGCAGCAAGGCCGACGTCCGCCCGCGCAAGTCCAAGCGCTTCTCATAGTTGTAGTAATAGGCTGTAGAGCCTAGATCCCGTCTTGTCACATTATCGAGGTATATGCATAGCACTGTCTTCCTCTAGGATCTACCTCTGGTCTACGATTCAGCGGATCTACCACTTGAGCTTGGCTGCGAAATCGTCGTTGGCGGACGTGAGGAGCTTGGTGATTCCCGGCTCGTGGGCGCTGTGGCCTGCGTCGGGGACGATATGCAGCGTCATGCCGTCGCCCCAGGCCTTCTTGAGGTCCCATGCCGAGCGGGTCTGGGTCAGCTGCGGTCGAGGCTTGAGCTTACAGGACAGACACAATCGTAGCGGCCCTGCACAACGACGCAGGGGATGTGGCGGCTGTCGTTAGCTCTGTCCGAACACGGACAGCTTACATCTTGTCCAGCTGCGCCTTCTTGAGCAGGTGTCCATCGGTGGGAAAGAAACCTCCGTTCACAAAGTAGTGGCACTCGATGCTCGCGAACGCGCTATTGTCAGTTTGGCAGTGGACAGCAACTCACCGAGCCCACTTGGCGTTGTTGTCCGCCAGCGCAACCAGGGCCGGGTCCTGGTGGAGCTTGCTCGTGCTCTCCTCCCAGGTTGCCCACGCCTTGGCGGCGCGCAGGGAGATGTTGTCGTCGGGGTTGGTCATCTGCTTGTAGTATGCCGAGATGAGATCGCCACGCTCGGACTCGGGGATGGGCTCGAGGTAGCCCTCCCAGGCCTCTGGCCAGATGTCTTTCATCAGTTGACACACGGCAGTTGGGACGCACGACTGGCGCCGTCCTGGTAGAACCACTCGAGCTCGGAGCGGCGGAGGAGGAAGATGCCGCGCAGGACGAGCGCCATGACGCGCTCGGGGTGAGTCTGGGCGTAGGCGAGCGAGAGCGTCGAGCCCCTGCGGTCAGAAGCAATCTAGTCAGGAGACGTACCATGATCCGCCGAAGACGAGCCACTTGGCGATGCCGAGCTCCTCGCGCACGCGCTCAATGTCGGCCACTGAGGTTAGTGGGCACGGGCTGGCGACTCACCGAGGTCCCAAGTCGTGTTCTCGCGCAGCTCGGCCGTGCTATCATTAGCTTTGCGTGTGAATGCGCGTACGGTTCGCTCTTGCCCGCACCGCGCTGGTCGATGAAGACGACGCGGTACTGCTCGGGGTTGAAGTAGATCGTGTCAGAGGATGACGTGCCGCCACCAGGTCCGCCGTGGCTGCCATTAGCAGTCTAATAGCAAGAACAATCAGCGTACAGGAAGATAACTGTCTGTCAGCTGTGCTTTACTCGCGCGACTCACCAGGCTTGCCCTTGGGGTTGCCGGACTGCCAGTAGCTGGGGTCAGTCGGCGCCACCGAGATCAACAAACTGAATGGTGTGGATGTCCGACACCTTCATGGTGCGCTGGTCGAACGCCTGCTGCGCTGGGTACTGCGTCTTGGGGGCCATGGTGTTGATGTGGAAGAGGGGACGAAAGGTAGACGCGAGATGGACCAGGAGTATGCTGGTGGGCGGCGAGGTCCGTGACACCACGTGATCCACTGGGGCACCACGCGGAGATCGGGGCACTCTCCGTCAGCCCTGTTGGTGACCTCGTTACTCAACACCCCCTTGGTAGCAAACTGACTGCCAGCCTTCGTCGAGGAACGAGAAACTGACTCCAGTGAGGCACTCACTCTAATGCGGTACTCATCAAACCATCTTGTTGACTCTTGCCACATCACTCACCGTTAACATGGACGATTCACGACTCCACGGCCGCTCGTCCTTGGACCATGGCATGTTCCCGCACATCTTTAGCCTCATCGTCGCGAACCTCGACTATGGAGGGCTGGTGGCCATGCGCTCGGCGAGCAGAGCAATGCAGAGACACGTCGACGCCCAGCTGTCTGCGCACATTCGAATCGAGCGGATTCGCGTCCCTCCCTACACTTTCATGGAACAGCGACGGTGCACGAGAATCCTTCATGCGAGTGGGAAGCGGATTCCCGCACTCCTAAACTGGCATGAGAGCGCGAGGGACGCGTTCGACGAGAGCTACAACCCACGGATCACTCCCCCCATGGTGAAGGGCCACCTGCAGGAGCTCACTCAGCACGTGGAGGTGATTGATTGCTTTCATGCTGGTACTTTGGGCCGGCTAGCCGAGTTTTGTCCTCGTCTCCGCTGCCTCAGGGCGTTTGACGATGGCGAAATTGTGCTTTATGCAAAGCGGACACGGGCCCACATTAACGGCGTGCTTGCAGCTGGCCATGAGGGAGACGGCCCTCGCGAGGAGTCTGTACCGTCATCCCCCGCTGACGAGTACGTTCCTCCATCAACACCTTCCGACCTCACCTATCCGGTCGTCCTATTCGGCAGGTTGGCAGAGTTCAAGCGAGGGATATGCCATTGGTGGCGTGTCTACCTTGCGAATTGCTGCGCCGTGCATAAGGAACAACCAATCGTTATCCGCATGCCCTTCGACGCGGCCAACCACCGCATGCCTACGATCGACATTCAGTTCCCAACGACCCAATGCCACAGAGGCGACCTGACTGTAGTCTTCGACCGGATCAACGGTCCGCTTCGGGATCCTTCGTTCTATCAATATCCCAAACTGCGCCCTTTTGGAATACTGTTCAGGTGGTTCAGGTCGCTCATCTGGCACAGCAGATTCACCACCCGCACGACTATCGTCGGTGTTCTCGATCTCCCACCGCGTTACTTTGGATTCCAGGAAGACGAGTCGTTCGCGCATGAAACGTTTCGTCAAAAGATGCTGAGCTGTATCGACACTATGGAACGACTCTACGGCCCGCCTATACGCCCTTGGAAGGATAACGTGAGACGCAAATTCCGAAGTCACGACACCTTGCGGTTCTTGACTGTCGAGGAGTACAAGGCGGAGGTGGGCGAAGAGGCATTCAAACTTCAGACGCAAGAGGGCTGGAGTAAGTGAGTGCCGCTACATCGCATTGGATAGATGTCTGGACTGCCGTACTCCAGCTCCCACGTTCGTCCTTTGCCAATGCTTGGCTGTTTCAGCACCAACGGAGAGCACAGCGACGCTTCATCTGGCAAGAGGACCCCCCTGCTCGTGGCGAATCTTCCACCGTGCGTGGCATACGAAGGGGGAGGTCCAAGCTCGTCCTCAAGGTGCAATTGCTCCCGCTATAGTGGCGCAGCAGCTATAAGTAACCGGATCACCGTGCGTTGTGTTGCTTTCACCCATCACTCTTGACATTCGAGGCCCAGTCGAGGTGAACGGCTACAATCGCATCACGAGCACCCGCTTCGCCGAGTACAGGAGCAACAGGACGCGTCGCCAGTTATATCCGCATCACTCCCCCCTCCACAATCCGCCTCCCATACACCGTTCCACAATGGTATCAATCAGCCACGTAATGTTCCCGCACCTTTTCGACATCATCTTCGACCATCTTGAATACGAAGGCCTGCTCTCTCTTCGTGCGACCTCGCGAGACCTCAAGGCGCGGGTAGACCGGACGCTGGCCGCGCACATCTTCGTGTCTAAGAAGACCATTTGCCACCCAAGTGGGAGCGGTATCCCGAGTCTCATGGACTGGCATGACTCGTGTATCCGCGAGGTCTACTGTAGCGGGTGGACGAGGCACCAGGCCGTTACGAAGATCCTGGCCACTGTCGAAGTCCTCGACATTGATAACGGGCTATGCTTAATTGATCGGCACGAGCTCGCTCAAGCTTGCCCCCGGCTCTCTCTGAGAAGGGTGGTGGGGAAAGGTTCACAGTGGGACATGGACAAGACGGTCCCGACCGTGTTTCTGCCAACAGTCGAGAAGCGACGAACTGGCAAGGCCACCACGGGCACGTTCATTCACACACCCCATTGCGATGCGGAGGGGCCCGCCATCATTCACCTGCCGTTCGACGCCGCAGATCCTCGGCTGCCCTTTACCCAGACGGGAGCCTGCAACCGTACCAGCGTCATCACCAAGCCACCGTCACAGATCACGATCATATGTGGGGTTCTGAACGGACCCATCCGAGACGAATCATATTACACCTACCGCAAGATCCCCAAGTGGGCACGGAGCGAACGCAAGCTGGGAATGATGGCGGGCTGGACGGATTTCGTGCTTCGATATACGCTCGGTCCCAAACCCAGGGGCAAACCCGCCGGCACCGTGTCGTTTGTTGGTATTCTTGACCTCCCAGGTCGAGCCTTGGGCCTCCCCAGCAGTTCAGTCGTGACAGGGGATATGGTGCTCGAGGTGCTAGCGCACAACGCCTGCCTCGACCGCCATCCATCAGCTCAAGAGGTTCATCGCCACCTGGAAGTGTTGCGAGAAAGAGTGCGCTTCCTCTCGCTGGACGAGTATCAGGCCGCAGTCGGCCCGGAGCTGTATGCGCTGCACACAAACAGAAAGGCTTGGGTGCGGGGCAAGTGCGAAGGAGAAGTGTGATAGTCACGTGATGCTACCTGTGTTTGGTTCCATCCACACCCACCTGTCTTACTCACACCCTCACCCGCCCATTCCCCATGGCCGCGCTCACGATAGACTCGACGCCGCACATCTTTGACGAGATCTACAAACATCTCGACTATGCGGGCCTGCTCGTCGTGCGGCGGACCTCGCGGGCAATGCGGCAGCGCGTGGACAGGACGCTGAGCCGGCACATAAGTCTCGAGGACCCAGCGGAATACGCCGACTCGATGATAATCTGCCACCCAAGCGGCGGGCGGATACCAGGTACAAAGGCCTGGCACGAGCGGCCGCACCGCTACGGCCTCCTAGCGCCGTCGCCGGCGCATTCGGATCCCGAAGAGGACGAGCTGGAGACGGCGCTAGACGGCGAGATGCTGGCCCCGATGCTGGAGTATCTCGAAGTGGTGGACATTGTCTGTGAGGGTCTTCCCGTGGGCTTGGTGGACTTTGTCAGCGCTGCAAAGCGCAGGCCGGTGGTGCGCCTTATTGGGCCCGACAGGCGGCCGCGGCACTGGTCCCAGCGCGTCGACTTTGCGCTCGTCATCATGTCGTCGCTCACATACACGCCCCGCGGGCGGTGGAGCGGCTGGGCGGTCGACGTACATGCCCAACGCATTGACTCGCCGGATATCACCGTCCGCATACCGTACCCGGCAGACGATCGGGAGCTCGCACAGCTCGCACTGCGCTGGCGCGTGTTCCACTTTTCCAGCCATCCGGGCGTGCGCCTCACGGTGCTCTTTGCCGGGATCAACGGGCCCACGCGCGCCCCCGGGTGGTATACCCGCCCGCCTGGGGAGGGGGGGTTGTTCACGGACGTCGTGCGCGGCATCGTCCAGCTGAGCCATGGGCCGTTTGCGGCGCTCACTGTCGTGGGGCTCTTGGACCTCCCGCCGGCCGTGCTTGGGCTAAACGACGCCGCGCGGCCGCAGGAGTATGTGGACGAATTTCTCAGACGCCTCGAGACAATTGTGCAGGGACACGCGCCTGCAGGTGATGAGTCGTGGCGGGAGGCATTCCGACGGCACTATGAGGGCAAGGTGCGCATCATCTCTGTCGACGAGTATAGACGCGAGGTGGGCGAGGACGCCTACGCACTTAGGAGCAGCGAGGAGGTCTGGCTCCGAGCTTGAGCAGTCACAGCTGCATGAAACTGCCCATTCTCCTATCTAGAACACAGCACATGCATAGCTGGATACAACAATCTACAACAAATCACACATCATACTCGACACCGACGCCGAGCGCGTCCCAGGCGCGCACGACGTCCGCAGCGCTCGGCCGCGCCGCAGCGTCCACGCTCAACATGGTACGCAGAACGTCTCGCACAGCATCCGGCACGCGCCCGCCGGCGAGGAAGAACATGGCCGGCGCGCCATCAGCGTACGCGGGCGCGTACGCCCGCTCCTCCCCAGCGTCCGGGACGAGGGAGCGGAGCGGGCTGGTAGGTGACGGGCTGTCTGCGCCCATACGGCGTAATGGGCTCGAAGGCGAGCGCAGGGACGAGGAGCGGCTCACGGGCGCCGTGGGTGGCCCACTTGGCCCCGGGCCGTCTGGATCGAGCAGGCGGTCAATGCGGCCCTGGCGCGCGTTGCGCGCGTACGAGGCCAGCAGACGCACGCCGGCTGGCGAGTCGTGTGCGCGCGCCGTGTCCTCGGACGCCTTGAAGGACTCTGCCGAGCCGACACGCACGAGGCGCGCGCGCGGCCGCGGCGGCGTCGACGGCTCTGCCGGGCCGTGAGACCGGTTCCACTGGTTCGGCGGGAGCCGCAGGCTGCCTGCGCGCCGCACGGGCGCTTCGGCCGGTACAGGCTCGCCGCGCCAGGCAGACGGATATGGGCTGGGCGCGCTCGACTCGTCCCCGATCCTGTGCAGTCTGTCTCGCTCGGACCAGCCCCACAGGCCGCCTTTGCGCACCTGTGTCATCATCTCGACAGGGCGCGCGCCGCGATACGGCTCCCGGCCCGTGATGCACTGGTAGAGGGTTGCGCCGAGCGCAAAGATGTCAACGGGAAAGCTGAATGGCGCACTGGGGTCGACGAGCTCGGGCGGGGAGAAGGGGAGGGTACCCAGTCCCACGCCATCAGTTGGCGGGTGCGAGGGATGGATCAGCAGCGAGGAGCCAAAGTCTGACAGCCGGATGTGCAGGTCGGTCGTGAGCTGGCGTCAGCTTTCTGTGCGCAGGACTCACCAGAAGATTTCCCGGCTTGACGTCCGCGTGCACCACGCCGCGCGAGTGGACCCACCGCAGCGCCTCGGCGGTCTCGCGCGCCCAGCGGCCCCAGAGCTCTTCGCCGACGAGCGTGGGCGAGGAGCGGAGGACGCGGTCCATCGTCAGCGGCGCTGGCTCGAGGATGAGCACGAGCCGCGAGGTAGACGGCGACGGGGGCACCATGGCCGCGCCACTTGTGCGGCCGAGACTCCCAGGCTGCCGTCCCTTGGGCGAGTCCGCGAGTGATGGCAGATTCGGGTGGCTGTGGTCGCTCCTCGTGCCCGCGTAGATTGTGCTCCGGCGCTCGAGGCCGTTCTGGTCACTCGTGCTCCGCCCATGGTTACCCGTCGCTACGTCCTCCTTGACGGCAATGAGCTTGACAACGCACACCCTCCCCGGCGCATCCGGGCCGGTCGCGAGACGGTTGAGGAAAAAGGCCTCGCGCAGCGCCATGGTCTGCGCCTCCCTGTCTGCTGACGGTCGCTTGGCGGCGCAGAGCCGCCACTCGTCGCCGTCCGCGTCCAACGCCAGCTCGCGCCGGTACGCTGCGAGGTAGACGGCGGCATATCTCCCCTCGCCTAACAGGTATCCCGGCTCGGGGATGAGGCGGAGGGCAATGTCGTCCGCGGGCGGGTGGGGCGGCGCCCATGCCGGCGCGAGCGACGGCGACTGGTGCAGCGGCGTGACGTCCGGCGGGGGCGCCCGCCGTGTGGGTGTCACCTGTGACTCGAGGGTGACGGGCGGCGCGAGGCGGGCCGGGGGCTTTGCGCTCGTGGGCGTGGAGAAGAATGACGAGGTCTTGGACGAGGGCTTGGAGGGTGTTCGTGACGGCGTGGACGGGGCAGAGGGCTCGCCGAAGAACGCCGCCGTCTTGGGCGCGTCTATCGGCGGAGAGGATGTGTCGATGGTCGCCTGGAATGAAGCTGGGGTGTGGAAGATGAAGGACGGCGGGAATGCCGATGCCGTGCGTGTGCGCGAGTCGGGGCGGTCGTGTGGCCAGGCCTGCGGGCCCACGGCCATTCCCAGCATCCCAGTCTGCTCTGGCGGGGGTGTAGCTGGCGCACTCGGCGCGCGGCGCGGCGCGAGGCTCGAGCTCCGCGGTGGCGGGTTAGTTACCCAGTCAGCCTGGAATACGTCGTTGCGCGAACGCGTCGGGACCGATGCCAGTGCGGGCATGGCATGAGTGTTGTTCGAAGAGTGAGTTTGGTATCTCGAGAGGCTCGATCTTTAGCCTGCTGCGGTGCTGCGGAGGGCGGCGCGGGCCCCGGAGTGAGACTCGGTGCGCAGTGGTGCGCGTAGTGATGGGGCGGAGTCGACAGAGACGCGAGATGACGGCGGATCTGGCCCGAGTGACAATGACAAGGCCGAGTCGCGCGGCGCGCGCCAAGTCGTCGTCGTCGTAAACGACACTCGTCAGTAACGACGCGGGTTGTGCGACTGGATGACGAGGTGCGCCGACTCGACGGGCGAGTGGGTGCGCCGGATGCGCTGCTGGTGTTGCTGTCAGCGAGCTGGTTAGTTGTGGTGGTGAGAAGAGGTCGAGATGGAATGGGGCCAAGAGGCCGAACGAGTCGAGGCTCGCTGGGGATATCGCGGCGTCTTGGCCGACCGCCGCTCCGGAATATCCACAAGTCCGACGAGGTTCGTGGCAGCGTGGTGCCAGCGGGCGAGCGGGTCAGAGGAGCGAGTCCATTAATGCATGGCAGCAGCACGGGCTGGTGCGCAAAAGGCATGGCCATTGTCAAAAGACGGGACGGCTCCCGCTGCCTCCTAGCCGACTCGAACGACTGACCGCTTCATAGCATCTACTAGTGAAGTACTCTACCACTGAGCTAAGGAGGCAGGCGATCACGACGAGTAGAGCGTGCTCAAGAGGATTATCCGACGCGGAAAGCGTGCTGCAGTCTGCGTCTTGCAGTCTGCCTCTGAGCGCAATAAAAGCAGGCAGCACCCTCCTCGCAAGCAAAAGAATCTACTTCGCCAGGGACTCGAACCCTGGGCTAGGACGTTCACCGAGCTGTCGCTCGCCAGGTTGACTGGGAAGTCCTAATGTTACCCCTACACCAGCGAAGTTCCACAGAGTTGTGGTCCCGCTGCTTTTATATGCTGTCGAGTACTAAACGGTTTCAGCTGGAACTCTCTCGCCGTACGCTGGTATGCATAAGCAAGCCGCACGCACTGGTGCAGCCCCCATTCTGCGATGGAGGCCACCAATGTTGCACAAATCGCGCACCCGGACGAGTGGCAGTCTGCGCCATTATTCCGCTCTGTTCCTTGAACCTCATCAGCCTTGCGCGAATATACCGCCACTCCCCAAGGCTAAGGCGAGCGCATATCCCTCACTGCGCGATTTCCATGTCCATATAGTCTGCATCCGTACAGATTAAAGCCTGTCATTCACCGTCGTCGTCTGTTGTACACCTCTCCCCCTACGATTGACCGTCTACCCGCCTAGTCTCGCTCCCGCTCCTGCTCCACCGGCGCGACCTGCACGTTGACGTCCTTGTTCTTGCCCGGCGCGTCCGGCTCGGCGCCGCCAAACTCGTGCTCGTAGTACTCGTGCACCTCCTCGCTGAGGTCGGCCGTGCGGGGACCCGTGAAAAAGGTCTTGCCGCCAATCTTGGGCATAAAGTAGTATCCGCCCGCAAAGATCCACACGCCGGCGGACACGACGATGGCATAGTTCATCGTGCTGGGCGTCACGGCCTTGTCGCTCGGGCTGGAATCAGTCTCCGCCTTAAGGATTGACTCACAAGCAGAAGACGACGATGGCAAAGGCCATCCAGCACGTCGCGATGCCGGCCATCGGGCGCGAGAACTTGCCGAGATACCACGGCCCAGGCCGGAAGTGGCGGTCGCCCCAGATGAAGCGCGCGCCGATCGGGATGCCGTACGCGACGTACAGACCCATAATGTTGAGGCAGAAGATGGCGCTGGGGTTAGCGGATTCGTTTGATGCCTCACTTGATCGCAGCCTGGTCGACGGGGTCGGCAAAGCCGAGCAGGCCGAGGGGCATTGCGCAGAACACCACCAGCCAGACCGTGCGGACTGGCGTGCCGGTCCACGAGTCGACGTGGTACCAGAACTTGGAGAAGGGGAGGGCGCCGTCACGCGCGAATGCGAATGCCTGCCGGGACGACGGCAGGACGAGGGACGCCGTCATGGACACCTGCGAGAGTGCGCTGGGGTAAGCTTGTCTCTTGGTTTGACCTACACAAAGGCCCAGATCACCAGGGCGCCCTTGGTGCCAAAGCCCATCTGGTAGATGACTGCGAGCGGCTGACCAGTGGGCGAGTCCATGATCGAGTCGAGGTCGGTGCCCATGCAGAGCGCGTAGACGATGAGCAGGATTGTGCCGAGCACGCCGGCCGAGAAGATTGAGCCGACAATGGCGGCGGGCACTGCGATACCGGCGTTGGACGCCTCTTCGGAGATGGACACGGCGCAGTCAAACGAGCCGATCGTCCACACCGGCGCCATCATCGAAAGAAGGAACGTCATGAACGAGTTCCAGTCCGACACGCTGTACCAGCCAGTAAAGGTAAACTTGGCCGTGTTGAGGTGCTTCCTGCTCGCAATGGGGAGGCCGATGATGGTCACGAGCGCAAGGCCAAGGTTGAGGACCGTGGCGGGGTTCTGCATGCGCGCAAACATTGGCGTGGCGTACGCGCAGTAGAAGCCGCAGAAGATGAGGATACCGCAGTACAGGCCAAAGTATGCGCCGATACCCGGCTGAAAGTCGGGGTTGTTCATCGACGCCGCGCTGAAGAACATGCCCGAGCACGCCCAGCCGAGCGACGAGATGGCGGCGACGTTGCCAAGGAATGAGTTGTCTGGTATCAGTTTGCGCGAGCTGGGACGAGGGCCACGAATGCCTGCGACTCACATCCGACCATCCACGAGAGAAAGTTGCGGTACTTGGGCGGCGTCAGACGGTGGGTCCAGTAGTACAGCCCGCCGGATGTCGGCATGGACGACGCCAGGTCGCCCATTGCGAGGCCGACGGTGAGAATGAAGCTGGCGGCCACGACCCATCCCCAGATCATGCCAACCGGTCCGCCATACGGCTGCTGTCAGTATCTGCAGCCATCCGAGCCTTGGCATGCTCAACACGCACGAGATTAGAAAAGATGACACTGGCAATGGACGGGACCACGCCCATGATACTAAAGGCAACTGCGGGTCAGCGGCGCCACAGCCCGACGCACCTCCAAAAGTCTCAAACTTTGAAAAGTTGCGCTTCAGCTCGGGGCGGTATCCAAGATCCTCGAGGCGCGCATCGTCGCCGGTGACGATCGTCGAGCGGCGACGGGGGTTTGGAACGGGGGACGATTCAGACGGATCGATAGAGTCTTTGGAATCGATCATAACTACGAGGGAGCGTTGTGGGCGTGCTACTGCGGGCGGGCGTCAGCACGGAGTGGTGGTGGATGTGGGTGGTCGAGACGAGGTCGGGGAGCGCATGGTGTGAGCACTCGGGTTATAAGTATCGGTGCGGCCGGGGCGTGCTCGCTCTCGCCAGGGCACATGGATAGAGGTACCGGCGAGGGGCGATCCCCGTACGCTCTCGCCGTGCCCACCGGCGTGCCGAGCAGGACCTCTGCGGCGTATCTGTTACGGCTTGTCGCGGGTAAAGACCGGTGTAAGCGAGGTCGCACGAGCAGCCAGGCAGCGTACTGGGCCACATGCTCGCAGCGATAAGCCTGATAGTCTCGGTGAATAACCGGATGCTGATTAGGCCAGTCTAGAGTCGTTCTGATGGTGCTCGTCGTGTGCATGCGCGTCGTCGCTGTCAATAGCAGTGCCGCTGGCACCACGCATGGTGAGCAGGCCATTCCCACATGCTACTCACCACACAGCGTCACCGAGATCGAGCTGTCACTCGGAGACCATTAGCCGGGTATTCAAGGGTAGACTGTGGGGAAACAATCAGGCGGATTAAGCCCATTCGCCGCGCTGCCTTCTCCCCACGGCTCCCCGCTTGTGATACGAGATCAGCAACGCGCAGCATTCCGCTCAAGCAAAGAGTTAGTGTCGTTTGGGACCGCCAAGCGCAGCCGCGATGGGGACACGATCAGTGGACTGTGGCGGTGGCTTGGGAGGCACACGTGAGGACGTGATGTGATGCGACTTTTCCGGACTCGCGCTTGGTTGCGAATGATTGAGCCTTTCGACACAAGCAGCCCCGCACCCCGCACCCAGCCCTGGCCATATCGTCCGTGTCCCCAAGATAGCCTTGATTGCTTCATCATGATAGCTGGATAACAGCCACAACCGACCGACGCTAGGCGGCGACAAGCGACGGGCTGAAGCGCAAGCTACGGTCACGGTGCGAGAACGCCACCTCGGAGGCGCAGCTTGGGGACGCGACACGCACGGGCTCCAGAGCTCCAGGGGCAACGCACCACGTGCCCGTGCGCACGTCGCCCTCTTCGCCTGCGAGCACCGGCGCGCAAGCGCGCGCCAGGCGTAGCGAGAAATATGAAACGCCGCCAGAGCGCGATAAGCCCTTGGAGCAAATACCACAGCGAGGTCCTTGCTCGTACACGGGCGGCCGCATGCCTCGTTTCATGCCTCATATGGGGCGAGCCACGGCAAGGACGGTAGGCTCATTTGTGAGTCCAAGGACCTCCAGCATCCAACTCTAGTGTCCATCATCTCAATCGCAGACGAGGTGGCGTCCGTACTCTCGTCCCGTGGCATGCTAGCTTCGCATCGCGACCTATCGAGCTGTGTCGCATTGCTATTGCCGCGCTGCCGGGTTTGCGCGGCTACACCCGGGACATGCCACCAGCGATCCAGAGGTTCCTTGGTCCTCGTAACGCGCCCTGGTGGGCCGTCCTGTAAATAGACGTCAGCAAGCAGTCAGAAGTAAAGTATCCAGCCAAGCAGCAGCAGCACTCCCAGCTTCCCAGCCCAGCGCAGGCGAATGCAAGTCGGAACAGTCTGTGCGGAGGGTGGACAGCCTCCACCGTAACATATCGCCGAAATCCCGCTCACCGGCGAGGATGTGGCGTGCCGGGCTCAGGCTAGATGCGTCGATCATGCCATCATCGCTTTCTTGGCAGCTTGGCTCGCGGGGGGAGTTTTCGCGTGGGCTTGAGTGCCGAGGCTGCGCGGTGAGGCTGCAGAGCGCAGAGCTGCCGTGCTGCAGAGTGCAGAGCACATGCATAGCGTTCAGATCAGCAGAGCCGCGCTTCATAGATCGTAGCGCTTTCCACTGGATCTGACGCGTCGCCGAGGCTCGGGCGTCTCGGGCGCCGGATCGTGTCTTGGATGTGTCTGAGACTGACGTTGCCTGCTGTGCTTGTGTACAAATGGTGCTGCGCATCCATGCCAAGCCCTGCTGATCAGTGTGCGTCAGTCTCACCATCCAGCTCTAGCAAACACTCGTGACATAAAGAGCGTGTTTATGCATGCAACGCGTGAGAGCGCAGCCAGTGTCAACTCAAACGAACATGGCTGGCGTATCGGGGGATTAGGAACAAGTCATAAGGGGGGTTGTAGCCAGCCTGCCTAATGCAAGAAAGCCCATCAAAGCGAGGTCCTTAGAAGGCGGCGAGCGCAAGGGCGCCGGCAGCGACGGCGAGGCCGGCGCCAGCAGAGAGGCCAACGGCACCGCCGGCCTTGGAGGTGGTGGCAGGGGCAGTGGTGGCAGCGGCGGTGGTGCCGGCAGGCTTGGTGCCGGCCGCGGTGGTGCCAGCGGCGGTGGTGCCAGCCTTGGTGGTGGCAGCGGCGCCAGTGCCGGTGGTTGCGCCGCCGGTGGTAGCAGCACCGCCGGTAGTGGCAGCACCGCCGGTGGTGCCAGCGGCGCCGCCAGCGCTAGAGCTGCCCGAGGCGGCGTTGTCACCGCCCGCGGTCAGGCAGGCGGAAGACGGGCCCTGCTGGATAGTGATGGGCGAAGAGTACTGGGGCTGGCCAGACTGGTCGCGGACCTGGATGGTGCTGGTTGTCAGCGCCTGTTGACGACGTATGCATTTGAAACGGCTAGGCGTAGCTCGGTCACAGACGGCATGGCGACGCATCACGCCGCTCTGGACGAGGGACTGCGCATTTTGGCCAGCCCCTGGAGCAGGCACTGGGTTCCAATGCAAAGGATGGCGAAAAGTGGGAAGGTGGGAAAAAGGACTCACATCTGGGTGCCAGCGGCAATGTTGGCGGTCCAGGTGTAGGGCGAGTTCTGAACCTCACCAAAGTCCTTGAGGGGGGCGGCGCCGGCCTGACCACCGGGGATGATCGAGACGTAGTAGGGGCCGGTGCCCTCGGCCCACGAGAGCTGGACGGGCTGGCACTGGACGATGGAGGGCTGGGGTTAGGGGGGTCTGTAGGGGCGGGGCGGGGGATGGCACTGTCACTGTCACAGCAGTACGAGCTGCGTGCTCGTGCCATCGCTCCCCCCGGTTGACTCACAGGAGTGGAGACGGTGAGCGCCTGGGCCGTAGCGGCGAGGGTGGCGAGGATGGTGAAGAGTGCGGTGTACATTGTTGCTGGATGAAAGAGCAAGGGAGTGTAGGAGTGAGTGAGATGGACGATGAGAGAGAAAAAGAGATGGATGGAAAGAAGAGATGTGCACGCGGCGGGTTAAAGAGGGACGCGCTGGACGCGCCGGGGGTCGATGCTGATTGGACGAGGCAAGGTCGCCGTCTTCGCACCGCTGGCTCAGTTTTTTCCCTGGCGGCCGATCCCTGGAGAATGCGCCCGCTCCTCCCGTTGGGCTGCATCGCCTTGTGGGCGGGTGGGCTGCGGGGCAAGGTTGCTTGTTCGCGGGGGATCTTGCCACTGGTGCTGCCACTTGCTACTGCTGCCACTGCCACTGCCACTGCCGCTGTGGCGACTGCTCCTCCTGCTCTACCTCCCTTCTTACCACTCCCACCCACCGATCCATACCCCTCCTGTGCTCGTGCCAACACCGCAAGGGGCGCAGGGGCGCGTGTGTGTTTCCAGGTGTGTGTGTGTGTGTGCCCAATACAGACATGGCGCGACGCGTCCCAATTTCAGCGGCCGACCCTGAGTCCCAGCTGCGCACAGGCACCCAGATCGAACCACCACGTTTTTCCACATTCGACCTCGTCAAACAGCTCGTCGTCGCTGTATGCATCTGTCGACTTGTCTTTTTCTCTCTTCTCCACTTGCTTGGGCCATGCTCTGCTCACTACTTACTTTACTGCTGACGCCTACACTGACCCACTTATCGCTTGGACCTAACGCCATGCCGCATTCCATTCACGCCATTGTCCCTCGGCGGTGCCACCGCTGCCCCCCCCCCCCCCCCCCGCTACTCACCCATCTCTAACAGCGCCTAACAGCCCTCGCTCGCGATCTGACGCTCGCTACTCGCGCACTGGCCACCGCCCTCGCTGCCAGCCACCTACCGCCAACCGCCCACAGCCACTGCCTTGCACCAGTGGCCGTCCATACCCATGCACTCTCTCATCTCTTTCGCAACCCAACGATCCGACGGTGCAAGGCAGGTGAACGACTCGGCTGGTGAACGACTCGGCTGGTGCACGAGGCCGCGCATCCCTACTGCACTGTCGCTCCAAACAGCAGCCCCCTCGTCGCCCTCCCCTCCCTCGCCTCCCTCCCCCCCTCGCCCTCCTCGCCCTCCGATGACCGCCCACACCCACAGTCCCACCCGTCCCCCACCCCGCCGCCGCGCCCGCTCCCACAACCGCTCCGCAGATCCGCCCAAGCTCTGGGAAGACGATCGCGATCCCGTGCTCAGCCTCTCCGCACCACATCGGCCTCCATCCGCACCAGATCCGCCCATCGACCAGCGACGCCCCGGCCACTCACCCCGTCCATCACCGCCCGATCTCGTACCCGCACAAACACACCCCCGCAGCAAGCGCTACGACGCCCTGCATAGCAAGTACGCAAGCGAGGGCTGTGAGGCCGACCCGGAGCACCACCCCTTCCGACGCATGGCGAGCATCAGCCGTCCACACGCCTGGCAGAGTGTGCGCCGGCACGTGAGTGACGCGGCGCACGCGGCCGCAGCGGGTCTGCACGGCGGCCGGCGCCAGAGCCACGCCGGCGTCTCTAATCAGCTGGCAAGCGTCCCCGCCTCCCTCCCAGTCAGCCTTCCACACCATGTCCACAGCAACCCGCACCATGCCCACAGCCACTCGTACGCATCCACGGCATCCAGCCCGCCGGCCAGCGCGCTCAGCTCGGCCGCGTCCGACACGCTGTTCACAACAACGACGACGACGTCGAGCAGGGCGCATACCCTCGCGCGCCTGAAAACAAGTGTACACCACTACCAGCCGAGCGACACGAGCTCGCCCGGCCGCGGCACGCTCCCGCTGTCCCCTCTCCCACTCCCACTCTCGCCGCAGGGCATCCCCATGCCGCAAAAGTCGCCCACGACGCCCGCGACCTTTGCCTCGAGTCTGGGCACGAGTGTGGGCCGCTTCCGCGCGTCAAACATTGACGAGGTCCTCCCGTTCGCCACGTCGCCGTTTGCGGCGTGGGACCCCGTGGCGGTCGCCGAGGCGTCGGGGAGCAGTCTCTCGGCGCCGAGCGTCTCGGGCTCGCGCGCGTCAGTAGGTGTAGCTGGCTGGCACGAGAGCCATGCGGCGGCGGGGACGCGGCGAACCTGGCGCGACGACCGGGGCAGGGACATTGCGACAGTCTACAAGCTCGGGTGGGAGCGCGAGGTGCTCGACCTCGAGGCCCGGCTGCACGAGGCAATGTACGACCTAGCCGGGGGGCGGCACACGTTTGTGTCCGTAGACTCTCCGCCCGCAACAGTGCTCGATGTGCGTCGGTCGTCTCTGACACGCTGACAGCAGCTCGGAACAGGCAGCGGGCTGTGGCCGCTGGCTCAAGCCCGCCAGTGGCCCGAGGCGCAGTTCGTCGCGGCCGACCTCGTCCCGTGCCATATCGACGCGCACATGCTCGCACAGCAGGAAAAGGCCGCACGCACATCGAGCGCCGGCGAAGCCGCGGGGCTCGGCACGTGGGCCAGCGTAGCCGACCGCGTCTCGTTCCAGCAGTTCAACTTGTATTCCCCCCGTGAAACTCAGCTGATGAGAGCCTCGAGGGCCTCCCGTTCGACTCGGGCGTGTTCGACATGGTCCACCTGCGCTTCCTGGGTCTCGCGGTGCCCGAGACGCGCTGGGCGGACCTCCTCGACGAGGCCGTCCGGGTACTTAGGCCAGGGGGGGTTTTGGAGGTGGGCAGTTATGGCGAATGGGGCTGATGCAGATCGTCGAGATGAGCGTCGAGCCGCCGCCTACGGCGCCTAGGGCACTCGTCAACGCATTCGCGAGCCGCATGTTGAGCGATTATATCCCGCACAATCCCCTACTGGCGCTGCAGCTGCACTTGCCCGCTACGGCGGCGCTGAGTGCGGGACACGCGCGGCCGGTGTTCAGCGCGGCGTGGCCTGCCGCGAGCGCAGCGAGCGGTGCTGGGACGAGCGCGGCGGGCGGAGCTGGAACGAGCGCAGGTGTGAGCGGAGGGGGTGGAGCCAGCGAGGAGTGGAGTCTCTCCGACGGGGCAGCGATGAGCCGCGGTCCAAGCGAGTCCTTCGGCATTGGCTCTGGCTCCGTCCACGGCCTGGAGAGTCCGACGGGTATACCGGCAGCCTTTGCGGACGCGGGCCGCACGTGGCTCCGCAGCGCGCTCGAGTACAGGGGCACGTACATTGCTGGGGTGCGCGGGAGCGAGATGGGGATTCGCGCTGTCGAGGCTCTGCGGGGGCTGGATGCCGAGCGGTGGGGGGTTGATGCGCCGCTTGAAAGGGAGGTGGGGCGGGGGAGGGTTTGTGTTGCTGCTTGGGTTGCTTGCAAGACTTAGTGAGGTGAGGTGGGGCTGAGCAGCCGGGCTGAGGAGGGGATGCTGAGGGGCATGGTGCGCGCCTAGAGGAGGCTGAGGAGAACACTTGGGAGGGAGAGGGATGACATGATGCGCGTTGCGACTGTATGATAGCTGCATCGTCTGAATGACCTTTGACAGAGCGAGAACGCCGTCCATGTCTCACTCGACCGGCTCAGACACTGAAGTGAAGCTACGCCAAGCTGCAATCGTGCTATCGGCTCAGTACTGCCACTGCCGGCTACAGTCAGCTGGCCATGCCACCCCAGAGCGGCATGGCGCTCGCCGAGGCCGCTGCGGCCGCCGAAACCACAGTGCGCACAACTCGAAGTAGCTAGCCGGTGCACAGCCATGCCGAGCGCATCGCTGCGCTTCCTGCCGAGCTATGCGTGGATCCACGCAAAGCTGATGCTGTGGACCCAGCATGGGAAGCACGAAGCATGGGGAGCAGGAAGCAAAAGCCACTCTGGGCAGGTCGGACAGCATGGGCAGCTGGGCAGTATGGGCCATGTGGGCAGCAGGCACGCAATCCGGTAGTTGCCCAAGCGGCGCCAGGTATATAGTCTCGGTCCAACATTCAAAGCCACCACTTGGGCCATCTCAGAGCCACACGCACGCTCACGCTCACAAGTGGGATACTCCCACGCGCGACGACCAGCGACAGTAGAAGGATGGCAGCGCCGGCAGACAAGACGATCGAGGCGCTCGACGGCCACTGGGCTCTGGTATGTTTTCGTCGAGATTGGGCTGATGGCAGAACAAGAGCCTGTCCGACCCCGTCGACCCCGTGCTTGCGCTGCAGGGCATTGGGTGGATGATGCGCAAGGGCATTGGGCTTGCGGGGGTCACGCTTGCGGTGAAAGTGTACTCTGAGGCGGGTGGTGATGGTGCGTCCTGCTTCCTATTCATACTCTTCGCCATGCTTTGCTGCTCTTTGCCTCTGAGGCGTCGACTGGGCGTCACATCCTGTCTCCCCACTCTTCCGCCAACCCCACCCTCGTCGTCCCCCTCTTGGACTGTCCCGCTGACACCAGGCGCCCAGCCGTCCGGCGACTGGCGGCCCGCTCCTGCACCAACCCCTACAGTCCCCGTAGTCCACTTCGACCAGCTAATCACCGGCGGCGTGAAGGGCACCTCGGAAACACGCATAAACGACGGCCTCCTCCGCCCACACAGCGACTACCTCTTCGGCCAAGTGGAGACGCAGAACATGTTCGTATCGCACGCCGACGTCCTAGGCCTCTCAGACACCTACCTGGCCGGCAAGGCCGAGGGGCGCGGGCCGTGGCTCGACGAGGGCAAGCACCAGTTCACCCGCGCCGCCAGTCCCAGCGGCTGGGTCGCGACGCAGATCTGGGGCTTCCAGCGTGTAGCTGATGAGAGGCGGTTTGCGCGGAACATCGTCGTGACCAAGGGCGCGGAACGGCGGGAGATCCGGCTCGTGTATGATTGGCCTGGCGAGGCGTAGATGGACTAAGGAGAGGCCTGGGCAGTTGGCTTGATGGCGGTGATGCGAGATGTTGATGTACCAGCGGCTGGCATTTACAGGACTGAGACTGAGGGAGGGCGAATCGCAGTAGGCAAGAGCTCCGATCAGGCCCGCTCAGGCGCGGCTTACTGCAGAAGACTGCAGACAGCACCTTGGCTCTCCTGGTGCCATACCCTTGGCAGCACGAAAAGCCATGCCGCTTGGGCCAGGTTTCAAGTGCCACCCGTGTGGAGCAGCATGCCTCCTAGCTTGCGAGGCCCGGGCGGCGATCAGAGCACGAATACCATTATCGCTCGCGAGGCGCTCAGACCAACCAGGCTCGCGGCTGTCCCGCGGCAATGCATTCCGTCGGCAGTGCGAGATTGCCATGGGTGCGGGTGGCGAGATGTGGCGAGATTGGGGCGGCATTCCTGCGCAACCTGGTGTGGCTCCGCTGGCCTGGTGGCAGCTGCACTCAGTGTGGGACAGTCACCTCAAAGCCGCGGAAAGAGTAAGTCAGAGGACTGTACGTCAGCTCAGTGTCATGCGTCGACGGCAGTCCAGCCCGAGCCACAATCTCCTCGATCCCACTCCATGATCCCCACGATCTCCAAATGAGCCCCGCGCCCGGTCAGTCACTGCCGATGAGTGCGACGCGTCGATCAAGTCTCGGCTGGCGCGCCGTCTGCGTCGCGTAGCCGTACGCGTACGCGTATGGGCTCGGCAGTGGGCCTCCGCGTCGGTTGAGTTGATAGCAGTCGTGGTCGGCGGCGTCCTCCACTTCGGATAGTTGATGACCAGTAGACCATTACCTTGTCGCTTGCTTGTCCAGCCCTCAGCGTCCGAAGGCGTCAACACCCTCCACGTTCCACGTCCCCACCTCTCGCTACCCGGCTCTCGGCGCCCAAGCGACATGCTCTTCTTCCCCTCCCTCGAAGCATTCCCATCGTGTACCTCCCCGCCGGGCCTCCACTCCGTAGTCTTCGGCGCCGTCGCTTGATATCAGTTACAATCCGGCGTCGGACTGTGATCGCGATCATGAGTGATGTGGTGAACGGAGAATCCGAGGATGAGTGTGTCAGCTCGACGTTGTTGCCACCTTCCTCGACCTTCCCTCCCCCCTTCCCTCGCCCCGCGGCTCGCCTGGCCCGGCCCAGACCTGTGTGCGTGTGTGTGTGTGTGTGTGTGTGTGTGTGTGTGTCGCTCTGTGTGTCTGCGCCCCCATGACGCAGTGTGTGCGGATCGACGGCGCGGAGATGCATGATTCTCCGCTCGTCTGTCTGTGTGCATCATGCTGTGTCTGCTGCTGCGGCGGCGGCGGCGGACGCAGCATGCGCGGGGGGTGCTCGGCGGCTCGGCGGCTCGGCGATGACGGCGAGATCGAGATAACAGGCAGCCGAGGTGGAACGATGAGGAGCAGAGTGGAATGCCCGAGGCCAAGCGATCGCATGCTGTCCACTTGCGGCGATCCATAGATGGTAGCGAGCTCGAAGCAAACGATCCCAATGCGTCGTCGGAGGAGAGCCGGAGCTGCGGAGATGGACTCACCGACGATTGCCGGGCGGCTCTCTCGACTCACCTGATCCGGACAGCCAGCGAGAAACACCACCACTCGCTCCGCTCCACATTCTTGCTGTTGCAACATTCTCCTTCTCGTTACCATAGCGAGCATCCCATCCACGGCGGCGACGACAACAGTACATAAGCAGTGGCCTGGGGCAGCAACAGTCCCAGATCCACTTGCCACCGCACCCGTCCACTCCGCTTCCGCTCCTGCACCCGCACCCGCACCGTTTCACCACCCGGCCACCACAAATTGTCACCGTCCCCGCGAGCACGTTCATTGTCGCGCTCCCAGCGTAGCAGCACCCCCATTGCATCCACATCACCAGCACCACACCCAACACTCCCATGATCCATCTCCAGCTAGCATAGCCGCCGGACGTCGTCCAAAGTCCTGTCCCCGTCAAGCTTCCATCCACCATGCCAGCCGCACACCACCACCCCGCGCACCCCGCGCCGCCCGCGCCCGCGCCCCTCCCAACTCCGCCGCCCACCCAGCGCGGCGCGTCCCCTACCCTCTCGTGCACTACCGCCGGCACTGCCCATCGCGTCCGCCCTGCCCCGCTTCTTACTCTGGCCCCCAGCGCACTCCCGCCTGCCATCGACGACGACGCCCAGCCTGAAGACGAAGACATTTCGGTCATCTGGAATGGTGCGTGGCGACCCGCCTGCTGCGACCTAGTTGCATCCACATCCACATCCCATGACCGCGATCCGTGACCGTGCCAGCCATCTTGGGCCATTCAGTCCATCCCCCCACACCCCATCCCCAAAGTAGCCCCCGCTCACAGCAGTCATCTCCCGCGCCGCCGACGTGGTCAAGGACGGCGAGAGGCTCGAAAATCTTGCGTGGAGGTGAGTTGTCTCACACTGGTTCATTTACTGACGCGTCTAGGCACTGGGGGCAGCGTCCGCTCGCACGCCGTCGAGCCTCCTCGTCGTCGACCGCGTCGTCCGCCTCCATCCTCACTCCTGTACATGAACAGGCGCCGTCGTTTGCCCGCGAGCGCAGCTGCGAGCGTCGCAGCTTTACTGGCAAACTCAAACTCGTCGTCGAAGAGACCTCCTTCAAGGACTGGATAGAGGACGCGCGCCAACACCCGCCTGCCCGCAGTACGCCCATCCTCAGCGTCCCAGACACCCCTACGCCCAACCTCGAGATCCGCCTCGTCGAGCCCACGCCCGCGCCCAGCCGCGTTGGCAGTCTCGGGGGCAGTGTCGGCAGCCTGCCGGTCAACAGGGCAGTGTCCCAGCCGCCTGTGCGCGAAGAGATCGCAGAGCACGTGGACGAGCCGCCAGTCGAGCCGAATGAGCCACCAGCGCGCCGCCGCAACCGCTTCTTCATCCACGACTCTTCTCCCGGCAAGTCTGGATCAGAGTCGTCTCAGGCCTCGGCCCCTGTGCCCGCTGCCACCCAGCCAGCCGAGCCAGAAGCCGTCGGATCGCCCAATGGCTCCAACTGGCGCTCGTCCGCCGAGTCGTCGTCTGCCGTCGTCATGAAGAAGAAGGAGCGGCGGCACGTTTCCATGGCCAACATGCGCGGGCGGTTCCAGGGCGAAAAGCGCCAGGCCGCTCAGGCAATAGCCGCTCGGAACAAGGAGCAGCAGCAGGATGACGACGACGAGTGGGAGGATGCCGAAGACGCAGACGATGACGAGGAGACGGCCGCGAGCGCCGAGGATACCAAGTCTGGCGACGAGGACGACGAGAACTGGGAGGACGAGGAGAGTTCCTCCGAGGACAAGCGGCGAGCACCGCCACCACCCCCGCCCCCACCGCCACCACAGAGCAAGAAGGAGCGCGCGCAGGCTAAAGCCCGTTTCGACATCGAGCAGAGGGAGCAGCGCGAACAGCGCAAGCGCGCAATGTTCACAAAGCTCCAGGTGGACACCTCCAAGGTCCCCCAGGGCGAGGGTCTGCTCACCCGCACGTTCCGCTCAGGCAAGAGCATGATCGATCTCACCCAGGCTGGCAGAGCCGACCACGACCTCTTACGCCGCAACCCTACGCATTCGCAATTATCCTCCCTCATGCAGTCGCCGCCAATGGCCTCGCCGACGCCGGCCTTACTCCGCAGCAAGTCCGCAGTCGCCATGCCGGTCCAATCCGGCGTGAGCGTGACCTCGCGCTCGCACAGGTCTGGGACAAGCGACGACAAGCGCTCGCACAAGTCTGGCACGAGTGACGACAAGCGTCCTACACCAGTGGAGGTCGAGATGGAATCGTCGGACGAGGACAGCGACGAGGACAACTACCTCGCCTCGTCCAAGGTGCGCGAGAAGCTCGACGCCCTGGTGGCCAAGCGCGAGGAGCGGCACCAGCAGCGTGCGGGCGCGATCCCCCTCCCAGCCCAGAACCCCTCTGCCACCGACCTGGGCGACCTGGATGAGCACGGTATCGTGCGTCCCATCTCGCCGGCGTCGCGACGGCGCATGATTATCGTGCGCGAGATGTCAGAGTCTCTCCGCAGGAGTGAGTGGGAATGTTCTACACAGCTGACAACAGACATTATTCTCGAGCGAGAAAAGTCCTCTGGCCGCACGAGCGGCCTCGGCCACGCCCGCCCCCCACCGTCCGTGCATACGAGCCGTCTCCCGTCCGCATCGTCGGGCCTGAACCTCGCTGCGATGAACGCCAACCCCCACCCGCCCGACCTGCAGCGCCACTCGTCGCACCCAAACCTGACCCAATATCAGGAGACGGCGCCGCTGCCGACGACCTCGCCAGAGGTTCATCGTCGCTCGTCCGCGTCGCCTACCGAGCCGCAACGCAGACGACCCAACCTGCTCGGCGCCGGCTTCCTGCGCCCACTCACCCGCGCCGACGGCCCTGGCATCGGGCGTGCGCACTCGACCGCTGCGCTGAACCTCGCGGCGCACAACGCCCCGCCGGTGTACGCTGTCACCTCCCCTGGGTCCGATGCGAGCATCTCGCCGTACAACTCGAGCGGGACGGGCGGCACGCGCGGGAGCGCGGGCTTCCACGCGCCCCCGATGGTGCGGTCCAGCACCGAGGGTGACCAGAAGGAGCGCGAGCGAGCGAGGTTGAAGCGTGAGCTCGCCAGGCGTGGCGAGCACAGCGATACGAGTTATCGGTTCCACGGGTGGTAGCGCGTACGCGTGATGCTCGTGCGCGCTGCACGAATCGCACAGGCAGAGCACCAGACCCCGACCCCCGGCCCAGCGCCCACTATAATCATACCACGACGACCGAATCAGAAGCAAATGATCCCCACTGGCATCCCACCCATCCCCGCCATCCTCCATTCCATTCCATTCTCCTGCATGCCCCCGGGCGCTGCATTGTCGTGTAACTAGCATTACGTTGTTGTGCGATTGCTATGCTATGGCTTGAGCAGAGAGGTGGTGGACGTCGGTCTTGTGGTCGCCGGTCGGATTTCGGCCATGTCCGCGTGATACTTGCCGAGACCGCTTACATTTCAGCAGCGGTGGGCGCCGCTGTCAGCACTCTACGCAACTGACAGCTGAGCATAAGGCCGAGCGTAACGCTGAGCAGCGCAAGCGCAGAGCTCGCTGACTCGTCTTCTCCGTCAGCAACAGGTGCGTAGCGCGGAGCGTAACTTCAGAGTGCCGAAGACGGCGGGTGACCTTGGTACTAACCCCAGACCCTCATACGACACCGATATCATGCAGCTGCGCTCCTGGGACGAATGCGAGAGGCTCCTCACGGCCCCCGGCTCGCCGTGGGAGCTCGAGGACGCGGTCGTGAATGGACGCAAGATGAAGCAGTGGAAGAACGTAAGTGCTCTTCGGCAACAACAGAGCTCTCCAGTCGACCTTTGACCCACTCCCGTCTGTCTCCTCCTTCCAAGTCCTCCCTCACCCAATCTCACGCCTCACCCATACGACCATGGAGCTGACAAAAGACGCCACCGCATTTCAGATCCTTCCTCCTAGCGCGCCTCACAACGCACGCGCACCGCGTAATGCTCTCCTCCCCCACACCGGACCCAGCACCCTTCCACGCGCGCGAGCACGTAACCTTTGGCGAGATCCATGCGCGCGCGCTCAAGCTCGCTGCCTGGCTGCGGGGCTATGGTGTGCGGCAGGGCTCGCGCGTCGCTATCGGCGGCGCGAATTCTACCGGCTGGGTGGTCGCTTTTGTCGCTGTGCACCTCCTTGGGGGTGTGCCTGTGCTGCTCAATTCTACTCTGTGAGTCGAGACGGGCGGCGAGGCGTGTATCGACGATGAGACGACGCTGGGACGAAGGGGATACTTCGGAAACAGGGCAGACGGTTACATCCTCAGACTAACTCCAGTGTCGTTACGGCCCAGATCCACTGCCTGGCGAAAACCGCGCCGTCGATCGTGCTCGTTGACGCGGCGCTCGCGCAGGTCCTCGCGCCAGTGTCTGCCGAACTGACGACCAAGGGCGTCGGCGAGGTGCGTTCTGTCCTTGCTGGACTGACAAAAGGTGTACTGCTGGTCCAGCCTGGCTCATCTAGACGACAGCGTGCGCAGGAATGTAAAGGTGGGGCTGCAGAAGACTCGGTTGAATGTCTGATAGCAGGAACTCGTCGATCCCAGCCCTCCCCAACACCTCATCCAGGACGTAATCGACGGCAAGGATCTCGAGAACCTCACGCTCGACGCAGACGGCACAATCTTCTTCACCTCCGGGTACGTCCCTCTCCCCTGCACAACCTGACCCAAGAACAACCTCCATGCCCAAAGCCGTCCTCGGCACGCAGCGCAGCGGGGTGCACTCAGTGCTCTCGGCCCAGGTGGGCGGGGCGCGCTGGGCGCTCCGGCAGGGCAAGACGCTCAAGGACATCCCCTTCCCCCCGCCACCAGCGAGTGTACTCATGGTCGTGCCCCTGTTCCACGTCACGGGCTGTCTGTCGCAGCTCCTGCGCGCGTTCAACACCGGCTCCAAAATGGTGTTTACGCGCAAGTGGCGTGTCGAGGACGCGATCAGGCTCATATCCGAGGAAGACGTGAATGTGTTTGGCGGGTAAGTCTTCGGGCTCGGCTTGGATGAGCTGACGAAAGCGTCCCGGCCATCATTGTCGCCATGCTCCAGTCGCCCCTCCTCCCGCCCAGCGTCCAGTTCGCCTCGATGAGCTACGGCGGCGCGCCGTCCGCCGAGAGGCTCGCAGGCGACATTGTGCGCCGTTTCCCGAACTGCGTCATTACGCACGGGTACGGCGCGAGCGAGACCGCGGCCGTGCATACGAGCTTGTCGGGCGGCGACTTTACGACGCACCCTTCCAGTGTTGGCCGGCCGTTGCCTGGGTGCGAGATGCGTGTTGTGCATCCCGAGACGAGGAAAGTGCTGGGGCAGGGCGAGATGGGCATCATCGAGCTCCGGGGAATGACTGTTATGAAGGAGTATTATAATGATCCGGGTGAGTCGAGGAAGGAGAAGGAGGCTGACGGGCAGAGGCCACGCGCGCGGCCCTCGACGACGACCACTGGCTGCACACGGGCGACATGGGCCTGATCGACGCCGAGGGCCTCCTGTACATCCGCGACCGTGCAAAGGACATTATCATCCGCGGCGGCGAGAATGTGCGTCCCCCCGTAGCTCCTCTGACGGCAGATCGCCTCGGCCGAAGTCGAGAGCGCCATTGCGCTCGACAATCGCGTGGCGGAAGTAGCCGCTGTGCCGGTGCCGTGTACGCTGATGGGCGAGCGCGTCGGGGTCGCTGTGACGCTTGCGCCGGGTGCGAGCGCGACGGAGAAGGAGATTTTGGCCGCCGTTGCGCCGCGACTGCGATATCCCGCGCGGCCCGTCATTGTTGTCGTGAGCGAGACGCCGCTGCCACGGAACGCCAACGGTAAGATCCTCAAGCATGAGGTTAGGAGCTTTGTTAGAGAGGTGTGGGAGAGGGAGGCACGGGCAAAGGAGTTTGCTGTTGCGCCCAAGGAGGTGCGGGCCAAGTTGTAGTGAACTTGTGGGTCGGGTGTAGTTGTAAATGGATAAGCTGGATTGGTTGCGTGAGGGCAGTGAATAGACTGACGTTGCTGCTGAGTTTGCCCCTCCCGTTGCCTTGCGCTGTTGAAAGCAAGCACCACACGAGTGAGTTTGCGCGTTTTGTGTCAGTCCGTGCCGCAACAGATACTATACAACAGCTTATGACTTTTCCTTGAGCTCTGCGGGCGCAGGCGAGATCTGCGACGCAGGGGCACTGCGTACGGGGAGGAAGGTTATGCGGTTACGGTTGAGGTACGGCCATGGCGGGACGCATGCCTGCGATCAGCTCGTTCCGTAGGCCTATCAGCTGTTCAAGGTCGTTGAAACGAGCCATTTACAGCAGACACGAGACTCAAGTCTGCGGCAGGCCACTTGCAAGGAATGCAGATTCCGTGTCCGACCCAAGCCCACTCACAATGAGGAGAATCGCGAAGCCACCGCCAAAGATCTCGAGGCCCAGGAGGACGGAGGCTGCGAAGTAGGACGCAAGGAAGGATATGACCTGGGGTTAGCTGGGGGACAGTTATGTGCAGCTAAGCGTGGCAGATACCATTGCTGCCGCTGCAGGAGCACTCACAACTAGCACGCAGAGGTAGACCTGAGAGTACCACTCGACGCGCTGCTGGGCGTACGGGTCCTGCTGTCAGCTCTACAGGAAGATCTTCAGCTCACGATCCCGCCTTTGAGGTATTCCTGTACTGCTGGTGGGAGGTGCTCCATGATGTGAAGTGAGGAGCAACATGATCAGCCGTTCGCGTCAATGACCTCCACGGCAGCCCACGCGAGGTGCACGCTACTGCCACGCGACGGCCCAGCCCTGTCTCAACCGCATCACGTGACGCGGGATCATCCCGCTGTGCCCTGCATTCCCCATCAGGCAATGTGTGACGTCAGCCATTTTCGCTCCATATGATGCTCCGCTCGACGCCTTTCTCGTCATCCTCATCATCCCCAACATCGCCGACGCCGGTATATATAGCGAGCTCGACGCCGGACACGCTCTTGCCGCTGCTCACAACGTCGTACGCCGACCCCCCAGCCACCATTTCTACCGAAACAGCCATCCAGCTCGGCCTCGTCGGCCTCATCTCCCGCCCAGTCCTCAAGGCAGTCTTTCCAGACGCAGACCAGGCCGACGCCGGCCGCAACATCGACAGCAGCAACAGCACTCCCTCTGGCAGCATCTCCAAGCTGCAGCATCAGGACGGAGACCAGACACCCACCCCGAGACCGAGAGGCATCGTCGGCATCGCAGATCTTACCGATCGCCAGCAGCCCCAACCCGAGCACCAGCCCACCGTGTCTCAGCCCGCCCCAGTGACCAACGTGCCCCTCTCCGACGACACTCTAGACATACACGACCGCCCAAGGCCTGTTTCCGCCCTCAGCACCACCGACACTGTGGAGTCTGAACACGAGCCATCTCGCTACCACACCCCCGCACTCTTCATGGCCGACATGGAAAATCCGCATCTCCACTCGCACCCGGCAAGTAGTGCGCCGAACGGCGGCTTCCAGGACACTACCGGCAAGGACGCCCATCCATTCCTCGCCAACGCTAATTCTGGTACCGAGGTTCACAACCTCGTCGGCAATGCGCAGCCTAGCGCCACCGAGGACCTCAACCGCCGCACCATGAACCTCACCATGGTCGACGGCTATCCCGTCGGCAAGAACGTCTGGCCGCAGCCGCCCAGCACCATGCCTCCTCTCGAAGTGGGGGCCCAGCCAGCCACTGGAGTCACTACCGGAAGTGGCTTTGCGGCTGGCCAGCAAGGCACGCTCGGTAGTCTCACACCTGCCAGAGAGAGCAACTTTGCTGCAACCCCCTCCCGCAACACGTTCAATGCCCAAGACTTTGACGTCGCCGACCGCACGCGCGACCTGAACCCTAACGAGCTGGAGCATGACCGCATCGAGCGCGAGCGGCTGGAGCACGAGCACCACCTCCTGCATGAACAGCAAGAAAAGGACCACCATCACACTGGGGCTATTGCGTCTGGTCTCGGCGCTGGGGCCCTCGGTGCGACCGGCGCCCACCTGATGTCCAACCACCAGCACAATGACGCTACCTCGCCGGTTCGTGATTCGACCTATATGAATGGCACTGGCCATGACATCGGCACGAACACTGGCCACGACATGACGAACATGGGCGCCACGACGAACAGGGGCGCCACGGGCCACACTCTCGGGACAAACCTTGGCGGCGCTGCTGTGGGGGAGAATCTCAGCTCCTCCCTCGCTGGCAGCCCAATCAAGGACACCTCTGTCCGCCCTCCGTAAGTATTAGTGACGCCTCTATCTGACGTCAGCATCACCAAGCGCCTCTCGCGCTCATATGCCGAAGGACCGCCCCCCATCGAGACGCACTACGAGCGCCCGCTTGAGGACCCCACGCTCTCGCGCCGCTCGACCACTGCGTCAGTCCGCCCGGGCTCAACTCGTCCTCAGGGAGTCTCGCGTTCCAACTCTGCCCGCAAGTCGACTCGCGCCCCAGTGTTTGTGGAGAATGTGCCGCACTCGCAGTCTCGCACGTCGCTTGCGCACGACAACATTGGATCCCAGCGGCAGTCGCTTGCACAGGACCGCCAGTCCGTCGCCCAGGACGGCCAGTCTCTTGCGCCTGACAACCGTCAGTCTGTCGGACCTGACAACCTCGACCGCCAGTCGATAGCTCAGGACCAGCTCCCGGGTTCCAAGCGCCAGTCGCTGGCCATCGACACCAAGGGTGTGGACCACAACCGCAACACACTCTCTGCTGCAGCAGTGCACACACCCCGCGAGGACCCATATGCGGCGCCCAACCGTCGCCCCATGTCGGCGCAGGACGTGCGCCGCCCCAATGAGCACAACATACAGCGTCCCGCGACCGCCATGGCAGGTGCTATGGTCGGCGCTGGTGCCGTGCATGCCATGAACCGCTCGCGCGACTCGCGCGACTCTCGTGACTCGCGTGACTCGCGCGGTGTCGACCAGCGCGACTTCGCCCACGGCTCGCACGGCTCGCGCCCTACCTCAATGAACGGCTCGATGCGCAGCCCCGGCCCCATGTCGTACCAGGGCGGAGGGGCACGCGGACAGCGCCTCCCGCCCATTGCCGACGACGATCACTACGGCTCCGCTGGTGCACTCGAGGTCGGTGACCACGCGGATCTCGACCGCCAGCACGAGATGCAGCAGTTTGGCGCGGGCCACCAGCTCCGCGATGACGGGCCCATCCCTCCCCTTCCGCCCGGAACACGCCCGCGCTCTGCGTTCGGCTATCGCCCCGAGCCTCAGCTCCAGGACGGTCAGCGTCACAGCCAGTTTGCCGCGGACAACCGCAGCGCCATGGTTGGGCGGAGCAACACTGTCCTCTCGCGCGCCCAGACCCTCGGGCGCAACGGGACTCTGCACCGCGGCATGAACGGCGGCACGGTCGGGTCGCGTCGCGGCGCGTTCGGCCGCGGTGCTGGCCTGAGCGTCGGCACGCAGCCCGAGGAGGTGCTCGGCCGCGACGACATTCACGCCCGCGCCGAGCTGTCTGAGCGCGTTCTCTCGCCCCAGACACTCAAGAAGCTGTCCATGATGGAGAAGAAGGACGCAAAGAAGTTTGGCAAGCTCCTCAAGGAAGAGGCACGCATGCAGGCCGCGACGGTCGAGCAGGGCCTGCGCGACCTCAAGCACCTGACCAAGCTGCAGCGCGACGCGGTTGTGTCCGAGCGCAAGTCACAGGGCATTCTTACCAAGTGGACCACTCGCGAGCACCTCGCGCGCAAGCGCTTCCTCAAGGAAAAGGAGCGGTACGAGAAGGTTGAAGGCGAGCTCCGGAATGCCGAGAACGACTACGAGGAGCGCCGCGACCATGCCGCGGGTCTCACGGCCCAGATAGCTGAGCGGTACGAGACTGAAACGAGCGAGCTGACAACAGAACTCAGGAACTGGACGACTTGCGCGCACAGAAGGCGGCTGACGACCGCGAGCGCGAGGTCAAGCTCCTGGCGCTCAAGAACCCCGCGTTTACGTAGTGCCTGTATCCAGATTTATACACGTTTCGACTCCCGAGTAATGCATGCTGGTTTGGATGATGGGCTCCAGGCGTGACCTCGGGCGGGTCGTGGATACCAGGCTTGGTGTGACCTCGGCGGGCCGCGCGCGACAAACTTTATGGAAAAGGCAATGATGTGTCGCGGGTCCAGCTTGTGGGATCTGCGTCCCGGATGCCTGTCACGCGCCTTGGTCGTCCCGCCAGGCCCCGCAGTCTGACGAAACGCGGAACGTCAAATGTGTCGTGAGCTTCGATGGCGTCGACGTCGGGACATGGTTTACGCTAATTACTTGTCAAACATGCTGCCCAACGTCCAAGTTAAGCAGCAGTGCACGCGTCGACACATGCTCTAAAAATTTAGCCACACCGGCTCACAAGTGCTTCGCTTTTCCCAAATAGCGCCCATCCTACCGACCTGGCCGACAGGTTCACCAAGATGCCGCGTTGTTCAAACAGAACGCGGGGAGAGGCCGGTCTCCCCTGGCCCCATGGTGTTCCACGGCGTGCCTACAATGTACGGCAAGCGTGACTTGCGGGATCGACATCCGCCAGGGCATCAAGTACGCGTCTGGTAGCAGGAACCCGGCTGCACCAGCGCGCGTTCTCTTTCTAAACGGCAATGTTGCGCAAGTTTGGACGAGACAGAAGGTGCCTGTGTGGGGTGGAGCTTGTCGGGATCGCATCCACGCGCATAATGTGGATTCAGGAGGCTCTGCGACAGTCACGTTCTGCGGCAGGTTCTAACAGGTTCTAACCATTCCTATGTCTGCGAGTCACACTCTGGGCGCCAGAGCGCGGTCACGTCGCGTTCAACCAACTGTGGCAGCTGTTGGTAGGTCGTGGCGGCAGGTATATAATACGCGATCCGCCCTCTTGTCCCTTCAGACTGCTCTGTCACCATGCTCTTCAACATTGCTACCATCACCACTGCCGTCCTGGCTGCCACAGTCCTGGCTGCACCGGCCCCTGTACCGTTACCGACGGGCGAGTACATTACGGTTGTGGACCCGTCGAATAACTCTACCCCCAACGAGCGGGCATCGTCCCAGTTTGCCATTTGCACCGCGATCTCTGTTTGGGCCGGCTTCCAAGGACTGAGGTGCCTCGGCGATACTGGCAACGGGGTCAAACTGTGCGTTCACCGAAACCTTGGGCTGACGACAGCGTCGGTTGGGACAGTGCCATCCATTACGACAGGGTGCCGACATTTCAAACCTGAACGGCCAGCAGATGATTGGCGGCGACCACAACGGCTGGGCGGTCTGGAAGGCGCCGTCCGCGCCCTCTTGGGCTAGACAGGGGTGGTACATAGATAACTGGACGGTCAAGCTGGCCGGTACAAGTAAGCAGTTTGTCGGCGACGCTGGACTAACAGGGCAGACATGTGTCTGGACAACAGGGACAACAAGCAAGACTGGTGGAACCCGGTGCAGACCTGGCAGTGCTCTGGCGGCTCCGCTCAACTGTGGGCTACGGTAGTCAAGAAGTGAATGTAGAATTTATAAACTCTGCGTTTGTCCAGCTCCCAGTGGCCACTCAAATGTCCAGTTAAACTGCCATTCGCAGCTCACAGTAACAGTGATGAGATTGCGGAGTCGAGTTGGCCCGCCTCGGGCAATCAGATCTAGTTACCCGAATCACATCATATCTAGGCACCACAGGTGCCGACCGACTCCGACTCGAAAGTCTGACAAAGCTGGATCTGACCCATTTCTGACCCGTGTAGACAACTGACTTCTGGGCAGCGGCTGATATACTCGTCTGCACTGAGAAGAGCAACGCAAAAGCATGCTCCGCCTCCCAGCAGTCATTCAAGACATGGCACCGCGCCGCAGCCTGCGCTTCCGGCGCAGGACCGAGGCAGTCGAGGCTCCGCCGAGCGAGGTGGACGACGAGTTCAAGCTCCCCGACATGCCCTCGCTAATCATAATCCTGTGGGCCAACCTCCTCATGCAGTGGACGTTCTTCATCATCGTCTCGTCAACGCACGAGTACGCGCTGCATCTCGGCGGGTCGGCGACGTTCTCCGGTCTTGTCATCGGTATCCCTACGGCCGTGAGCGCCGTGACACTCGTCCCGCTGGCCAAGATTGACCAAGGTGAGCCACTCCGCTGGACCTCCTAATCCCAGGCGTCTACATCCGCCCGCTCCACTTTGCCTGCTTCTGCTGCATCCTCGGCAACATTCTCTATGCCCTGGCGTACCGCGCAAACTGGCTCTACCTCATCCTGATCGGCCGCATGGTCATCGGCGGCGGCTTCACCTTCTTCATGTACGCAAAGCGCTACTGCTCGGACCCGCGTCTGGTGGGTATCCGGCGGCGGACGACACTTGCCGGCTGGCAGGTCCTCGGGCAGGGCCTCGGCTTCTCCCTCGGCCCATTCGCCGGCGGTCTTCTGTCCAAGATTAGCAACAAGAATGCCGTCTGGAACGGCTTCACGTCCCCCGGCTGGGTCATGGCCGTCATGTGGGCCGTGTACTGGGTCGCCGTCTCACTATGGTTCCAGGACGCGCCAAAGGATGTCCCCCGCCCGCTCCCCCTCGCACCGACCTCGGGCGCCACGGCAAATGTCGACGAGACGGCAGACAACATTCCCCCGCGTCCGACCGACTCGAACCCGCACCTCCCCATGCCCTCCTCGTCGACGTCCATAGCGTCCTACCCGCCCACGGCCGACAACTCCCAGACCAACCTCCAGCCGAAACACCACATGTCCAAGGCCCAGTGGGGTGTGGCCGCCACCATGTGCTGGTTCGCCATGACCTGTTTCTTCATCCTGGGCGGGTGGGAGAGTAACATTCCCGTCTTCACGGCAAGTGATGCGCCAGCGAACCCGTTCCACTTCTCCCCCTTTGCAGCAGGCAACCTCATCGCGCTCGGCGGCGCATGTACCATCCCCTTTTTGCTCCTCAACCTCGCGTTCGCGCGCAGGGTGCAGGACCGGCACACGCTCGCGCTCGGTGCCGGCATCGGACTCGCGGGCCTCCTCATCGCCCTCGGAATCCTGGCGGGCTACAAGGTAAACTACGGCAGCCTGTTCATGGCGTGGTTCCTCGTTGCGCTCGGCTTCAACGTCGCGACGACAGTCACGCTCAGTCTGCTCTCCAAACAGCTGCCGGGCGAGTGGAACGGCCGCATCTCGACCATCATCCAGTGCAGCAACTACTGCGGCCGTGTCACTGGCGCCGTCTGGGGCGGCGCAGGTGTTCAGGTCGGCATGACCGCATATATTGGCCTCCAGATCGCGTTCGTCGGCATTGGCGGTGTCATGTTCTTGACGCTCTGGCGGAACCTCAAGGCCAAGACGGGTTAGAATACAGAGAATGACATTGTCCTATACGCGGCATCAATATAATCCTCTATGTAATTGTGATTAATACCCAGCAAGCTCTAGGCCGTGTGCTCACGGTACACGCCGCCACGATAATGGTGGACAATGCGCAGTATGACCTGTTGTCAGCCAAGACTTGAGCGGACTCACCGGAGGAATCCACGTCACGAGCGACGAAACGGCCATGATGATCGCCAGCGCCCAGTTCTCCACTACGAGCTCGTACATCAAGTTTACCGGGATGCCCTTGCCCATGTCAAAATCGGCTACGGTGCCATTGACCACTATGCTGCCGTTGCTCAGAACGCCACTCGTATTCGACGTAATCGTGTGGTTCTCCGGCATCGTGCCGTTCGAATCGCTCAGGCTGTCCACAATAGAGAATAACGGGAGATTCTGCGTACCCAGGTCCAGCAGGCCGAGTAACGCGAGCGCGAGGCCGAAGAACAGCAGTCCCCCGTGAATAATGGCATTCGACCACCCGCCAAACTTGTACCGGACCATGCTGCGAAGGCCGAAGCAGAACAGCGCCCCGCCGGCAGTTGGGAAGATCCACTGCGTTCCCCGCAAAGCGTCCGCGTACATGTTTTCGTTGAGGGTGACGAACAGGGCGAGTGCTTTGAGAAAGCCCAACGTGTCACCTGTCGTCCCAGAAATGGAGGAGAGTTCGATATATGAGTTGTACACACCGTCACCCGTTTTCATCCCGAGTGTCTATAGTCAGCCTTGTTAGCGACGACGCGTACATCACTTGTGAGTACCAAGATCTGGCCCCAGTACTTGGCCGCTTCGACCCAGATTGTCGCGTTCGCGTCGATGCTGCTCGCGTTCGATAGCGAGAGGAGATACTTGTACTCCTCCTGGAATGTAGGTAAGGGGTGCAACTTGCCTAGATGGCGCTCGATACGGCTAAAGTTCGCCGTGGGCAGCTCGACTCCATCCAGTGCGGCACTGACGACCTCGTCCATCCAGGTGAGCGCGTCGTCGGTAGCCCTAAGCATGCCCGCCGTGGAGACCGTGTTCTACCATCAGCATAGCCTAGGGAGTTACACACCTTGACTGCCGATAAGAAGAGCAGCAGGGAAAAGTGCAGTGGAAAGTGCACAAACTCCCAGAGTGCCGAAAGGCGCGCGTCAATGGTATCCCACCACCGGAAGTGGGAGAACAGCAGCACCCAAAAGTTGTACAGGGTCACGATGGCCAAGAAGACTTGTGTGTAAAGACTCGTGTTGTTGGTGCTTGGGCTGCCCAGGATCTTGGTCATGGTCTGGATCAGGCGAATGAAACCTTCGCCGCTGAGGTTAGCTACTGCGTTAAAAGCCTAGCTCACAGAATGACGAGCGTGAAGGCTGCATACCGCTGCGCGATGGCCGTCGGACGCGCTGGGCCGTGGATGCCCAGCAGGATCTGTATCGCGATGCACACGATCTCGACGGCAGGAGCGAGGTAGAAGAACGTAATCTTGACAATCGCGCCGCCCTTGGTCTCGTTTGGCACGGCGGCGGAGACGATGCAGAGAATGCACGAGAGCACGAGGGATGTCCCGGCAGTGACGAGGCCAGAAACCTTGCGGCCAGCCCGCCGCCCATCATGAGCCACGTAGAAGTACTGCACCGCGAGCAGGCCGCGGTAAATCGCCACAGAGATGGCCACGGCGAGGAAGGCTTTCTCGGCCGCCACTTCTGTCAGTTTCAACGTCGAGGGCGTGCCCACCTCGCTCGACGTAGTCCCCTTGTTCCGGTCCTACGGCAGACTGAAGCAGCCCCAAGTCCCAGCCGCTACTACTCGCGCCGACGAAGCAGAAGAGAAGGATCTGCAGGAGCTTGCAGTAGCGGTGGAACAGGTCTTCGCCCTCGTACAGGATATCGTAGTGAATCTGCGTCGTCCAGAACCAGATAATCACGACGTAGTAGCTGGTGTTAGGTGGCCCATTTAACTGCGTACGAGAAGTAAACTGGGATATCGGACCCATCAGCCATCTCGTGCTCGTTTGAGAACACGCTCAGTACCGCTACGACCGCCAGGTCTGTCGTCAGCTGTCAGTCCTTAGGCTCTGGCTGCACGTACCGAAGAACAACGCCATCCACTCTGTCACCAGGTCCTCTTCACGCAGCCATTCTCCCTGGTCGTCTGATACCGAGCAGCGCCAAGGGAGCTTTGGGATGCGTTTACGCACTCGCCGCGGTACATGACTCTTGACTTGATTCCACTTGCCGCCCTTCGGCGAGGTTCTGCCGTCAGCTACTCACCTAAGCGACTCACTTGTCGTCTTCCAGGCTGGAGGGCCCAAGATGGCTGTCAAAGAGAACGGGAGACGTGCTGAGCGCCTGGTTCTCATCCGCCGCGGAAGCGTGCCCACTTTCGTTGTTGCGAAGTACCGGCAACTCGATCTCGTCGCCGTCATGGAATCGCCTCCGCGAGTAGGGATAACTGGGACGCCTATCAACCGTCGAGTGGGATAGTGGAGCTTCCACTCTTGATCTAGGACGCTCGCTCGGCCCGGCCTCGAGGTCGTTACCACGACCATCGGTGGTCACGAAATCTCCAGATTCCAGTGATCGCATTGGAAGTAGTCGCGCTTCGTCGTGCCGCTCCGAAGGGCTGTCGAGCATAGTTATAACCCAAGACGCTGCTACAGCGCATGAAGCACAGTGAGCGGTGCGCGCGGCGATTCGCACTGGCTGACGTTGACCTTCGGCGAACCATGAATGCTGTTCATGAAATGGTTGTGCCTGCTTTGTCTTGGCCCGGAATGCTATGCAACTGTGATGGCTATGCTATATGCGACTATCCGATGCTCAAAAGCGCTTTTCCGATGCGAGGCGCAGTCTGGACGACGACGAGGCGGTCGCTGCGTGTGCTTGCGACCGTGGGGACTATTACGCGTACGCGTCTAGCAGGCCACCGTAATCGCTCTCGGCATCGCCCACGGGACTCACTCCTCCCTTCCAACTACCAGGCGAGTCCGCTGCTGGGCTCGGGATACTTAAAGCGGGCGCGAGACCCTTGCCTGGCGGTTCAACGCGTGACGACGCGGGGCGGATCATGCGGATGACTGAGAGCAGCTCGCGGCCGGCTCGGCGTTTCATGAGCGTCTGCGTGTCAGCTATGCGAAAGCGGTCAGCTCACCTTGCACTCGAGTCCCGCCGCCCGCATGCGCGCGACAATCTCCTCGGGCTTGTTCTGCGCAATCGTGACGAGATAGAATCGGCCGCCAGGAGCGAGGAGCGTCTGTTGTCAGCTGAGAAGGATATAACGACTCACCGGCAACCTGTCCAGCACGAGGTTCGTGACGGCCATGCCAAAGTTGCCTCCGGCCCACGCGCCACCGATATCCCTCTGCGCCTGGGTGGCCGTCATCTCAGCCTCCTCAGTCTCGACATAGGGCGGGTTGAAGATGAGCAGGTCGACCTCGCCCGAGATCCGTTCCGCGAGCGGATCGACGAGGTTGCAGAGAACAGGGCTGAGTGTCACACCGTTGGCGACGCCAGTGCGAAGTGTAGCGTTCGAGGCGAACCTGTTGATGTCTGTAGAAATGATACAGGTCGTGTTCGGCCCCAGGATGGAGGTGATAAATGTCGAGGCAATGCCAGAGCCAGAACCGATCTCTACACAAAGGGCCGGCTTGGTGGACCTTAGTATCGTGGCATCGGCCTCCAACGCATCGAGGAGGATAAACGAGTCTTCCGCTGGCTCGTAGACGTGCTCATAGTCATCCTCAGTAAGGTGCGCAATCTGCGGGGTGGGGATGCTGATGGCCTCCGTCGGCGTAGGGAGAACAGGCTCGGGCGGCGGGGCAACAGCCGGGGCGGTCACGATGCTCAGAGGTGCTGGAGCGCGCGGAGCAGCAACCTTCGCTGCAGGTGCTGGGGAGTACGGCGTTTGCGCAACGGAAGGCGGCTCAATGTGCGCCGCCTTTGGCGTCTCGAGGACTGATGGGTCGAAGCCCCTCCGCCGCGGTTCTGGAGAATCGGCCTCGAACGGCGTAGGCAACGAGTCTCGATGTGAGTCGGTCTCGCTTCCAAAGCTGCTCCCAAAGCTTGTGCGAGAGAATCGTGGCCCAGTGCCGTTGCTCGATATCGTCTCGGCTAATGACTCCCGCTTGACAGGAGACTGTGGGCGCCGTTGACTGCCAATTCGGTACAGATGGCTCCCATTGCGCTCCTGCGGCGGGGTGTTCATCCCTGGCGAGGTAGCTCGCGACCGACTGCCGCTAGCCCCGGCAGAGGAGTTCGACGCACGTCGTACGCTGCTGGACAGCAGGAGTGGTCGCGGGCCGGAGGATACTCGCGGCTTCTCCTCTTTCGGCGGTTCCTTGTCCTTGACGTGCAGGGCCATTGCCAATCCAGAGAGTCGCTCCTGCAGAGAGCCCACAGATAGCGCTGAGGCGGACGCGCCACTGTCGCTGCGATTCCTATTGTAGAGTATCGGCTGGCTGGTGCGCTTCTCGGGGGATGAGCTCAGGGACTTGTGCGTTGGCTGTCCAGGCGTCGAGGGGAGGGAGGAAAAGTGATCGTACTCAGACCCGTCAGCAGACTCGTCGTCTCGCGGTGCGCCTCCTTTCCACCACCGCCCCGCTGCCGATCCGATACCCTTCCAGCTTGGTCCGGAGGGCGTCGCGGGCAGCTTGGCCATTGCACTCGTAGTCCAGTGCGAGGACGACTCGGCGTACTGCGACCACAGCTTGCCTGTCGACGCAGTCGCACCGCGCGCAGCCTGCTGAAGCTTGGCCGTCGCCCAACTCTTCTTGTTCGCCGCGGCATCCATGGCTTCCATCCACGCGGGGTCGTCGGGGTCATCTCCATTGACGCTAGCGGCCTGCCGTTCCTGCCGCAGGTGGAACGCTGTGAACAGGATGGCCCCGGCACCGCCCACCTCTTCCAAGGGATACGAGCGGAACATTTGCAGGCAGCGGACAAATGTTGCGTCTGGGTCCTCTTCCTCGATCGTTGCCGGCGGCGCAACATGCGTCTCGTCCTGCCACATGTTGCCTCTCGAACGCTGCCGTTGCGGTTGGGGTGGAACCATGATTGCTCGCTTGACCAAACAGATCATGGCGAGACACACATCAAGAAGAATGTCCACTCGCGGTTGAGAATCTGGTGTGGACTGAGGCTGAGAGAACACGAAATCCCACATTCGCAGTTGCGTCTCCAAGTCTTTGAAGTGCGTAAGGAGCCCAGTAAGCCACTGGAAAGTGTAGAGCGGCATCGCCGGGTCCAGGTTGCGCTGAGAGAGGACATTCCACAATGGCGGGTCCGCCCATCGCAGTCGTCGCCCCAGTTTCTGCAGCGCCGCAGAGACGCGCATATCGCCGGCTGGTGCTGTAATGTAATCCCCGAGGTCGCCCATGAGAGCAGTGAAGACCCAATACGTGTCCTCTTCAGCATACTGTGACCGCGGCGCTCGTAATGCCTTATCCCTCCCAGCCTCAATGAACACCAGATACAGTGGAACAATAATGTCCACCAAGGTGGGCGTGTACTCCCACTGCGTGTTGACGCGGCAGAAAACGTACAGCAACCGCGTGAGCGCTTCGAGGTGCGTGTCTGCCCTGCGCGGAGATGCAATCGGCATGCGCGAGATCTCCTGTGGCGAGAGGAGGGTGATGGGCGATGGGGGGGATGTTGCCGAGCCCGTTTCGGTAGGTATTGTCAAGCTTAACGAAGGCGTACTGTCGGGCTCTGAGGCGGCCGCGCGAAAGTTGAACGCTGGCGGCTCGTGGTCGGGCGATAGCACAATCTTGGGCGACAGTATTGCCTCGCCATTCGGCACTTCCCTCGCTTTGCCCTTGTTCGACACCTGGCGCGACATGTCGCTCATGAGCTCCAGGCGTGAGGCCAAAGCTCTCCGCGCCTTGATAGGTGGTAGGAGGGACCTGGATCGCCGCTTGCGATTCTCCTTGCGCGCTTCTTCCTCGTCCACCTCGTCGGCGCTTGAAGACGATGACGCCTCTTCTCCACTGCCATTGGGCACCTTCGCATCAGAGTCGGGTGGAGGTGCCAGGGGTGATGATCGAGGAGGGATAGTGTTGCTTCGCAGCATGGGCATCTGTACCCGCTCGAGATCCTTCGATATGCGTTTGAGAAGGGCATCGGACGCAGTGAGAGGGTCTGAGGGCTGAAGTCAGCAACGCAGACATCGGCAAAGCTCACCGCCGACGCCTGTTGAACTTCGTCCAATATCGTCCGGACAAGTGTCTGAAGTTAGTACAGCCCTACAGAGCTCTGGCAGCGCGAGGCAGAGTCCCACTCACATAGTACTTTTCCCTCTGTGCTCTAGACGTCCGCCTCCACGCGCGCTTGTCCGCAGGCAGCGTGCCGAGTAACAGCGCATAAGCCAGCGGGCGCAGGTGTGGTGGGTGTTCGGGAATGCCTGTCGTCAGTTCCGTGCTCCTGCCAGGCATAGCAAGCGCGGGCTTTGGGTCTCCCGATCCGCCAGGAGTGAAGTTCCCAGCGGTCTCTGGAGCCATGCCCGCACCGCAGCAGCTTGCCCGCCTACTCACCTCGGAGACAGAGCTTCCGCAGAGCGTTCAGCTCAACGCGCTGCTCGAGCGCTCGCCGCGAGCCATCGAGGAGGTTCTCGAACGCGAGTAACCTGGCGTGAGCTCTGTCCAGATCGTCATGAGTCCCGCGCGACCATCCATGATCTTCGGCGCCGTGCCTCGAGACCAGCCAAGGTAAACAGTTACCACCTCCTCCAGCGCCTCCTAGTCCTCCAAAGGCCGGCGAGCTCGCCGTTCCAATGACTAGTAGCTCCGAGGAGCCTGAGCCAAGCATGCCGTGGGCGGCGAGAGTGGAGGCGCGTCACGGCCCGAGCTCGACATCTGCTTCGACGGTTGGACTTGAGAGCGGAGTGGCCAGCTCGCCGCCTGCGAACACCGTCAAGACGAACCCACTCACCTCGCTCGCTCGTCGTCGTGGTGTCGCCCCATTCTATGCTGCTCGAGGAGTGCGCCGGGTTGTTGTGAATCCCAACCGAGACGTGCAACTGCGAGATAGCCCCAGTTCTTGGCGGAACCAAAATTGGCCTCCACCTCATGTTGGTGCGACTTCTGTGGCACATCGGCATCTGCTGATGGGCGAGACGAGGGAGGGCTGGCGAAGCGAGGCTCAAGAATATGCACGATACATGCCTGCAAATCTATTACATACTGCTTCCCTCACGCCGGGCCGATGAGGCCCGCACACAGCTCCCGCAGTCTTCGGACGAGCATGGCGTGGTACGCGTCGTCCTTCCGCCCCAACGCGGCGTCGACATCGGTCAACCGGTCGAGCACGCCGCGCAGCGACGCTGCTACGCGCTCGAGACTCTTCAGGCTCACTGCACCGGCGCCAGCTGTTGCTGAGCCTGCGGTGCTGAAGCTCAGACTCAGAGTGTCTGGCCGCACTCCCTCGCCGCCGGCATCGGCCGTGTAGTACATCAGATGCCGCCAGACAAGAAGCAGGAGCGACTCGATCATATCTGTCGTCAGAGGGGTCAAAAAGTTGACGCACTGTAGATCGCCCCGGTGCGGCTGGCAAAGGCGGCTTGCAACTCGTCCAGGGTGCTTGCCTCGAACCCATCAACCGCCTCGATCTCCTCGCCGTTGGCAATCTTGTCTGCTACATCATCGTAGGCGCGGGAAACGTCCTGTGCCGCCTCGGCCAGGTCGGCGATGTACTCCACCGCACCGGACAGTGTCGGTGCAGCACCAACATAGGACACGCCGCTAGGCCGAGCGATGGCAGTGACAAACACCGGAGAGCCCGAGCCAGCCTTGAGCCCTGCGGTCGTCGCGCAGAGGTAGGCGATGATGACCTGGTTGAGTGCCAGCACCTTGGGTCGCGCCTCGGCGGCAGTCGACTCGCCGCGGATGCTGTCAGTCCAAGTTTCGTCGAAGAACCGTGCAGCAAGCGAGAGGACAGCTAAGTGGAAGCCGCCAAAGCCCGATGCTGATCGCAGATCGTTCGCAGGGACCTTCGGCACGACCAGAGTGAGGAGGGCAATGATCAGGCGAGACTCGTCGATGCCCGTGGCGGTCACGAAGGCCTGGTTCTCACGTAGCAGGATGAGCAGCGAGTCGCGGTGAGCGTTGAGGAAGCTCAGAGCGTGGGTGGTGCCAGAGCGAGTGGGGCTGGAGAGAACACGGACGAGAAGCTGGAGGGCGCAGATCAGCGTGCGGTGTTGACGCTGAACAGTCTCGGTCGCGGCAACATCGGCTACAGTCAGTATTGCTACAGTCTCCCAAAACTCACCAAGCACATCATCGCTGAACGGCTGAGTCGCGAGGAAGCCGCACATGGCGAACATCTCAAACACGCCCGCCTCGACGATGTCGTCCGCTCCCTTCGTCGTTCCAGCGTACGCGATGAGGAAGGCTGTCTTCGCCTCGTAAACCCAGAACGCGTGGAGGTTCTCGGGATCAGGCGAGAGGCACTCCTGCAGCGCCATCTCGCGGTCCTTGATGCTCCGGATGATCTGGGCGAGGTACCCGCTCGTGATTAAGGGAGTGACAAGGTTCCTGTCGCCAAGAGCCACAATGCTGGCCAGTAGGGAGTAGCACTCGGTCTTCCACACATCGCGCATGTCCATAGCGTCTCGGCAGAGCACGGCCATGAAGCGGTCCTTGCGCGCACCGAGGTCCGCGACCGTCTGGCGGTGAAGCGCTTTGCTGTCGGCGGGCACGAGCTGGAGATACTGCGACACAGCCGCATAGAGGTTGCCCCGCGAGGACTCGGTCGTACCGGGACGGACAGTGGCGTCGATGATCTTCAGGAGAGCGTTCGAGAGCTTGTCACGGGGGAGATTGTCGGTGCCAGAGAGAGCGTTGACAAGCGTTGTGACACTCATCAACGCAGCCTCAGAGAGGATCTCGAGAATGCCATCCGGAAGGTCACCGCTTATCCGGTCGAGGATGGAGTTGACGAGCTCGAACAGGAGTACCTCTCGCCGGTCCTCGGGGACGTAGTGGAAAAGCATCGCAAGCGCGACCTTGAGTGCCTCATTCCACGCACGCAAGAACTCGCCCTTTGCGATCATGATCTCGGTCTCGCGGTTCTTCATCGCTAGCCGACGGATAGTGTAGTCGGCCTCCTTCGCCATTGCCTCGGCGGAGGTGCCGGGGATGACAGCGCCCTGCCGCTCGAGCTGTCGGCGATGGGCCCGCAGAGCCCGCGCCAGCATCTCGAGGTCCCACCAGTCACTGTCGCCGCGCTTGTAGTCGTCAAAGGGGAAGCCGGAGAAGAACTCGAGGATCTTGCTCTCTGCCGCGTCGGCGATGCCCGTCTCCTTGAATGTGATGTCCACATTGGAGAGAAGGTCTATCAGAAGGGGCGGTCGCTGGTCGTCCTCGTCGTCATCGGCGGCGATCAGGAGGGTTTTGGCGACAAATTCTGAGGAAGCGCCGTGGCCGTCGAAAGCAAATGTCTGCAGAGCGTCCGAAGCGATAATATAGCGCTGATAGTCAAGGAACGCAACGAGCGTGTTGGCAGAAGTCTCCACGCTCTCAGTGAAAGTGCTGGCGATGCCCATCCCGGCCACTTCATGGGTGGCCTCGGGGCACGTGCGAGGGAGCGATGCGACCTGCCGTGCGGGGTAACCCTGGAACGACTCCGCGTACGCCATCGTCGACGGACCGGTAATGGGATGCGCGAAGAGCTGGTGCACAAGCTGAGCGCTCTTGGCGGCCAGAACGGGGTGGAGCTGGATCAACGGCGGTGACTCGTTCATCTGCTCCAGGATGACGCCAAGACAGGAGAGGCGGGAGGTTGCAGCGCGGGGATCTTGGAGACCAAGCTCACGGGCTCGGAAGTCGAAGCCAAGGAGGAAGTGAGCAATGTTCGGTGACGTGGAGTCTGCAGTGCAGTCGACCAGAAGGTCGAGGGTGGTGGAGCGAATGACAGTAGGCAGAGCCGCACTGTCACTGTTCGAACCTCGCAGGACCGCCTTGGTCTCATCCTCGATCTCCTCCGGTGACAGGTCCTCGCCGTCCGCCTCGAGACGGTTATAAAAGCCCTGCGCAATGCGGATGGACTCGTCCGAGGAGTCAATAATGCCAGCCAGGCGGTTCATCGCCTTGGTGTATTCGCCGCGGAAGACGTCCGTGCTCGCGAACAACGGTGAACCGGCGAGAGCAGCAATGACCTTCAAGCTGACGAACGAGATGTTCAGGTCGGCATCGCCAACTGCCAGAGCAATTGCAATGACGTTTGAGAGGCGGGAGAGGAGGTAGTGGTCGAGGGACTGGAAAGCGATTGGGCGCTTGAAGCCATTCGCCGACGAGAGAGTGAGAAGCAAGACATCGCTGAAGACCAGCTGCACATCCAAAATGCGGAAGAAGATGCGGAGTATGCGGAGGAAGCATTGGTTGATGATTTCTGGGCGGGGGGACGAAAGGCCGCTGGCATGGTCGACAGTGTCAGCCAATGGAGTGAACACGGCTGTCTCGCTGAGGAGGCGAAGGAGTACCATGAACCCAGGCTGATCCGCTAAGCCTGCAGCCGTCCCCCGCGCTGGACGCAGAAGGTCGGTCAGGTCAAAGTTCTGAAGCGACTTCTCGAAGAATGCCATGACCAAGTCCATGATCTCCCAGTGCTCGCTGTCCTGCGCGTAGCGGCGCGGCGCCAGCAGAACACGGTCAATGATGTATGCCGTCCCTCGCCGCAATGCGTTGTTGATCCGTGGCTTATCCGAGGGAATAAGGGCGGTGAGGAACTTGACGTACGCGCGGGTCAAGGGATAAACTCCTGCGTCCTGCTCAGTGTACTCCATGCGCTGGAGCCACCCGATCGGCTGCGGAACTCGAGTACCAACTCGGACCTCGAGTGTGGGGTCGGCGAACGTAATGCGCTCGTAGAACTCGACAGCGCGAGCAACAATGTCGCCGTCCGCCGAGTCCCCTCGGCGCTCCACGAACGCGGCAACAGCCTCGAGCACCATTGCCTTGAGGTCGGTAGGGATGTCACAGTTGACCATGTCGAAGAGGATCTGGAGTGGATGCGGCTTCGCTTGGAGAATGGCCCCGCGCGCCAGCGCCGAGCCCTTCACGACAGTCGCGAGCAGCTTTGTCCAGCCCTCCAATGCGACAAAATCGTCCTCGGGCATGGTGTCCAGCTTGACTTGCCGGTTGGTCTTCATGGTCTCGTAAAGATGCGGCATGAGCTCAATGTAGTGCTGGTAGAACTTGAACAACGCGACCCAGGACAGCCGTGTGTCCTTCAACTTTTCGTAGCACTTTGAGGCGCAGACCGGGCCGGCGGAGATGGCAGTGATCATGTCCCAGAACGGTGGTGGGGGGTATGTTGCGCGAATATCCAAAACCACCCCAGTGAAGGCGGTCTCGTCCCACAGAGCCTGTGCGCTATCTGGGGGCAAGTTCTTGTACACTGCCGCGAGGAGGGACATGAATGCCTGGAAGTTGGGCGCCGGTGCTTGAGATCTCCTGACACTGACGTCCTCCTCCTTGTTCTTGAGATTCCGGAGGAAGTGCCGCTTGGTCGCAAGCCAGGTGAGGAGCTGCTCGAGCTGCCTGAAGAGGAACGCGTTGTTCGTCGGATCGGAGCGCTCGGCGAGAGCATAAGTCGGGTCCTCGGGCTCGCGGTGCAGGCTCTCGACCAGACCAGTGAGGAATTGGAACGCGCCGGCAGTGACAGCGTCCTGCAGATGCCGCTCGGCGCCATCCGCGTCCATCTGGACCGTCTGCAGTAGGGCTGGCTCGTTGCGTAGTGCCGAGAGGTAGAACAGCGACCAGTGAATGCGGACCGCTTCTCGCAACGGCGCAACGGCGAAGGTCTCCGCGAACTGAAGTCAGCTTCGGAGGGGGGGGGGGATGCTAGCTCACCACCAGGTTGGACACGATCAGGATGAACTTGGAATGCTGCACGTAGGCGCTAACCGTCTCGAACCGCGGGTCATCCTCAGCGAGCGAGTCAAGTGGTTGGGTAGCGGCGCAGAACGCGGAGAACACTGCGGCAGCCACTCCATCTGGCTTGGGACACTTCTTCAACCACTTGGCGACCTTGACGACCTGCGAGCTCTTCAACAGGCCGCCAACGGCGATGACATCGAGGATGCTCGCGAGGCGATTCTGCTCGGCGCGCAGGGATCCGACGCGGAAGTTGAGCAGCTCGTACTGCGCGCCAGAAGATTGCGTCCGCACAAGGGGTGATATCCGCTCGTGTAGCGCGTCAATCTGGTCCACAGCAACGTCGGCGAGGTACCCATGGGATCCCTTTTCGCCCAGCAGAACCTCTACCCACTCGCGCATCTCGTCCCACACCTCTCCAGGCTCGGCGGTAGGACCGATGGTCAACCGGAAGAGCTCGCCGACAAAGTCGAGCAACGCCTGGAGGCTCTCGTGGAGGAGGTAGACTGCGATCTCGGGGTCGGAGCGCTCGGGGAAACGTGGTCTTGCCTGCACTGCGTGCAAGGCGAGAACCGCCGCCAGGAGCTGGGAGATGTTGAGGCTGTCGGCGATGGTGTTTGTTGTCACGAGCAGCTCGTCGGTGATGCGCACCTCGACACCTTCGGGCGTCGAGATCGGGCTGCTAGAGACAAACTTCTTGTCCTCTTCATTTGGCGGTGGGAGCGAGGTGAGCGCCAGGATCCACGGGCGCGCATCCTCGAGGCGAGCGTAGAATCGGCGGATGAGGGAAGTCGTCGGCTGCGATGCCACGAGCGCGAGGAGGTGCTGGAGCTCGGAGAAGAGGGACGGATCCCACTGCGCGAGTGGGAGCCGCGACATGGCGGGCGAAGGGGAGAGGGGAGGGGAGATGAGGAGGAAGTGGATGGAGGTCGTTTGGTTCAAAGTTGGGACCAACAAAGCATCACCGTCACAGTGGAGTGATACCGCAGGGGGAGGACACGTAATATGTCACGTGACTTTCAAACTGCACGCCAGCATCCTGCTGCTGTACATGATGCATGAGGCTGTCACAACTCTACAATCTACGATACAATGCACTCCTAGCGCTTCACCCAGAACTCGCCTTGGACCGGGAGGTCGGTGACTTGGAACTCGTTCGGCAGCCCAAGATCCACCTGGACATCCGCCACACCGCCGATGCCCGCAGTTGCGCCACCTTTGAAGAGGATCTTGCTCACGAAACCTCGGAACACGCCCTGGCGGCCAGAGAGGACGTTGAGCGGGATGCCCTCGAACGGCGCCCGTACAATGAGCGCGTGAGGTATATCTGGGGATGCCTCCGTAGAAGCCGGGAGGTACTCTGCCGGGTGGATGATCGCGAAAGCGCGCGCTGGTGGGTCTGTGGGATCGGGACGGTCGCTCGGATCCTCCTCCTCTGGAGGTTCCACTGGGGGAGCAGCTGGTTTCTTCTTCCAGAAGCCCAGGTCCGATACCAGGTTTTGGATGGCAGTCGGTTGATCAACTGGACCGTCGTAGATGAAAACGTCGGGCAGGATGGATGAAACATTCAGGTTGACCCTCTCAAAGCCACCTGGCAGTTTGATGAGCGCGACAACCGTGCCACTCGCAGCAATGTGCCCGCCAGCCCCTTCGGCAATCTTCATCCCCTCGATGCTGACCTCCTTGACGATGTTCGGCTTGGGCTTGGGACCGGGAAACGTGAGGTTCAGACTGAGCGAAGGCAGAGTGCGCAGCGCCCAGTCAGGAGGTTGAGGCCCATCGTAGTCGGGCGGCATATTATTGCGACCCGTAACAGTTACTGGAATGTCGCGGCCGTGAAGATATCGTCGCAGGAAGATTGCCATCGGCTCGACGTCGCGGGTCGTGATGTCTCCATCAATAGAGACACCAATGTCATGCTCGTCCACGCTGGCAGCCTTCGCCACGACGGTGGCAATTGAAGAGCCATTTAGGCCTATAGAGAAAGGAAAGGCAAAGTGAAAGGGGAGTGTCTTAAGGCCAGGGTTCGGGATCGAAGCGTCGCCGGTGATGGACAGACCGTCGTCGTTCGAGAATGAGTAGGATCTAAGCTGGACCAGCTTATTCAGATCGAGCGGTTTTCCAGGCTTGGGCCAGTTGGGAACGGTCGGGACTGGCCGTCAGAGCACGAAGAAACGAGGGACTGCATCAGCCGAGCTGGCAGCGCCACTCACCCTCAAGCGACATTGGTGCGCTAATGTCAGACATGTCGACGCCAAGCCAAGAGTGGCCCGGAACAGACGCCGACACCTGGTGCGCAGTGAAGACAATGTCCGCCGATCCAGAGGCCCATGCGTCCTGGGCCCAGCGCCAGATCTGGTCAATTGGCGCAATGGGCTGGCCGACGCCGACGACACTGAACTGCTTCTTCTCGCCGCGGTAGAGCGGGAGCGTAATCGGATGGAGCGTGACGTTGAGCAACGGCAGACCACCTCCTTTCCGGTAGACGAGCACCTCGGGTACGGACACGTTCACGCTGCCAGGAAGCGGGAGAGTGTTGGCCAATGCCTGCTTGATGGTCTTTCGGGCGTTGTCGAACCAGCTCGGCCCGTCCGAGTCCAGGACCGTGTCAACGTCCACGCCGCCGAGCATGCTGACGTTGACCTTGACGCCCGAGTCGCTCACATCGAGCACGTCAACCGTCGGCGACTCGTACACGAACGACCGGCGCCAGTCGTGATCGGCGTGCGGGAAGACAAAGAGCGCCATGCTGAACAGCACGACGAAGAAAACAAGCCCAAACAGGATCGAGGAGACGGCAATGCAGACGGACCGCTCGCGGGTCTTCTTGTGTACATGCTCGTTGCCGGGTGTGTCCTCTGTGAACTCGGCTGAGGGCGAGCAGGATGCGAGCGACGTCTCGCTGCTGTCTCGGAGGAGCGGAGTCTGCTCATCCGCCTGGATCTCGGCGACACGCGCAGCCTTCTTGCCCTTCTTCGATGGCGTTCGCGGCATGGCGAGTGGGCGATGTTACGAGTTGGGGGAGCGAGTGCGTGGAATTAGGCCGAGGTGTCGGCCGAAGTTGGGTTGGGCTTGGCCCACCTGCGTACCACTGCGACGGATCTTGCCTGATGCTCGTGCGGCGGCGTCGGGGAGCCCCTTGACACCGGTAGCGAGCAAGACCTGCCTCACGGCCAACGTGTCGAAATGGCAAAGTGGATGGGAGATGGAGCAATGCCGAGTTATCAGATAGCGTTTGGGTGGCAACTATCCCGACGTCACTCAAATTCCGACCCAACGCCATGAACCATCTCGAGCCGCCAGACGCCGCCTCGCTGGCGAACAGAGGCCGGGTGGTGACTCTAGGTACATCGCCAGCGCGCTCAAGCTCACGCAGGCATGTTCATCATCGACCACTTTGAGGTGCGCGACGAGGACGGCAATTCGATACCGGCGGACGAACCGGCTGTGCGTCGGCCGTCTACTGCTCACTTGCCCGCTGACACTCGATAGATGGGCGGCGGGGGCATCTACGCCATGACAGCAGCGCGCCAGTTCCTCCCTCCTCAAAACGTAGGCTTCATCGCAGACTGCGGACCAGACTTTCCGCCGTCGTTCCGAACGCGTCTGGAGTCGCTGGGCGAGATGGTGTGGTTCAGAGACCGGGAGGAGAACACGACCCGCGCACTGAACATGTACTCGGGCAAGAGGATTGGGTGCGCTCTCTCACGCCGTTGCTGACAGAAGAGAGGGACATCAGACGTTCAAATACATCTCGCCGCAGAAGCAGATCACGCCGAGAGACTACCTCGTCGACGGACCGTTCTCCACGCCGCCGCCGGAGTGGATCCATGTCGTGTGCGATATCGACCGTGCCGAGGCGATCCTGCAAGAGGCAGAGAGTCTTGGGTACACTGGCCAGATGGTATGGGAGCCGTTGATACGAGTAAGGCCATTCACGGCGTGGCTGAAGCCAGACTGCTGCCGTAGGCCGCAGGAATCGCTACATCGACCTGGCAAGACGCTTTGCCGTCTTCAGGTATGCCGCACACAGGCAGGACTGACAGAAGCCCAAACGAGCTAGAGCTGCAGACGATCCTCGAGATGACGGAGACTGACATCGAGACCAATGCCAAGGCATTTGCTGACCTCTGCGGGACGGCAGGAGCAGCCCCAGCAATAGTCGTTCGCGCCGGACCACTGGGCTCGTACACTCTCAGCGAACAGTGGACGGGGTGGGTCCCAGCCTACTGGCGCGAAGGCGAGCAAGAGCACGTCGTCGACGTCACGGGCGGCGGGAATGCTTTCCTTGGCGGCTTTCTCGCGGGCATGTTCCTCACAGACGACCTCAGGGTGGGTAAGTAGCACGCTAACTGTTGTTGACGGCAGCCTCTGCGTTTGCCGCAGCCGCGGCTTCCTTCGCTATTGAGCAGCGCGGCCTGCCGCTTCTCGACGTGGTGGAGGGCCAGGAAAGATGGAATGGGGCGACTGCATGGGCGCGTTTGAAAGACATACTAGAGCGTCTGCATTAGGTCTTGAGGCAAGTGCGCAGGACAGGCAGTACGAAGTGCCTCGCGGGCGGAGCGCACATTCATTAGAACGCAGATACATATCATACAATCACTGTTGCGCATTAGGCGGGAGCCACGGCATAAAGTTGTCATACGTTGCCGGCTGGGGTCTGGCGTCAGCTCCATCGTTCGGCCGACTCACTGTCCCGTCCCCGGCTGCGGCTGGACCTGGCTATTGAGCTGTCCGCTCATCTGCGTGAGCTGACTCATGTCGCTGCGGAACAGGTGGCTCCAAAAGTCCTGCGAGCTCGCGTCGCCCAGCATGTCAAAGTTGGTCACGGCGTAGTTGAGGTTCTGCAGGTCGCTGGGGTCAAACATGTTGTCCGCCACAGCCGGCTCAGGAGGGGTATAGTCTGCTCCCAGCGCGCCCGGGGCGCCCCATGAACGGAAGAATGGTGGCGTCGGTGGAGAACGCGGGCGACTCGGCGGCTGCGGTGGCGGCTGCATCTGCTGCTGAGCCAGCCTGAGGGACAGGGGTGGGTAGGAGGGGTTCGGGGGCAGGGCCTGCGCGAGCGGGAAAGGGATCTCCGCGTCAAGCATGGATGGCTCGGACTTGGCGGGCATACACGCCATGGGCGGCTGGTCGGGCGTGTAGGCTGCATGTGCTTGAGCGTGGGCGACAGCAATGGCTGCCAATGGGGCAAGCTCGGGCGCGCCTGGTGTAGCCGACACGGACTGCGGGCCGTCTTCATCGTCGAACCCGCGCTTGTTTGGTGGCGAGTCGAACGTCGAGAATTCATTGGACCCCGTGCTCTCGCGAGCAATCTCGGAGATGAGATCCGTCATCTTGCCCGCTTGCCGGTAGGTGAGCTCCATCTCGCGCAGTGCGGCAATCACACGGCGCACATCGTTCATGCAGCGCTCGCGCTCCTGCGGGCGCTGGCGAACAGCGTAGACGTTCATGAGCAGGACGATTGCGGCGGTAGAGGCCGGAAGCGCGAAGGCGATGCTCACGCCGTGGCCGGGGAGCTTGCCACTGGAGCGGCTGCGACGCAGTACCGCGTCGAGGATGTTGCATATACTCCTTGCAGCGTTGGAACAGATCGCCAGCGAGGGGAAACCGACGGATTCCGGGTGCTTGCGCGTCGGGATAAAGGGTCGGTGGATGAGAATCTGGACATAGTAGTAGTGGGCGTAGAGGATAGCACTGTGCTCGAAGAGGCGGGTGTCGGCGCGAGTGGGGTCCCAGCGGAGGTTGTCCGGCACGCTGTCAGCCCAGGCATTCAAGGCCGAGTCGAGCTCGACGACGATCGCTCGCTGGTCTGGCCCGTGCTCAGGCAGCCTCTGCACGGCGTAGATTGTCCGCAGAGCGGCTCCGAGGACGTGGTCCAGCTTGAGCTGCTGGGTGAAAGCTCCCACCGCGGGATCGGCTGTCAACCCGGGCGGCTGCTTAAAGTCGCGCTCAGGATCTCCAGTATCCCAGTACTCGTCATCCACATTGATAGGATAGTCGGCGTCAAAGTCCGAGTCGTGCAGTGCGACACTGCGGCCGATGGCGGCGCAGCTGATGCGGTCAAAGTGGTAGAGGCACCAGAACGCGCGGTTGTACAACGCGCGATCGATGGGGTTGATCAAAAGCATCGTGGAGCGGACGTGGACGCCAATCTCCTGCGCCATACGGAGACCCTGTCCTGCCACCAGCCAGGCGAGATGGGGGACCGCACTGCCGTTGAGGAACAAGCAGACCAGGACGCTGCTCTGGAGGTCCAGCAGACTTGGGCCTTGCAGCCACGATCGACCAATCTTGACTAGAGCGCGCAGGTAGATCCAACCCGCAGAGTACTTGCGCGTCCCGTCGCGGTCGGTAAGGAGTCGCTCTCGGCCCTCGTCCGTCATGGCCATGTCGGCAGGCCAGTATACCCTCTCGTCATCGACGTATCGCGCACCATTGGCAAAGAGCATCAGACACATCTTGGCAAAGTCGACATTGGTTCGCCAGAGGCCAGACTGGTACTGCCGCTGGAAGATGACGCGGTTGAGCAGCGGCATGTGCGTGTTGATCTCGTCGAAGAATGCGTCGATGAGCCGCGCGGCGAGGTCCTCGTCCGGCCACACGCTGTAGTCGACAGGATGCACACTGTCCGTAGCGAGGACCTTTTCCCACTCGGGCACCATCCAGTACTCTGTCCTCTTGACGCTGCTGAGCCGATCAAAGAATGTCGAATCCGCATCCGAGTACGAGTACTTGAGCTCGTTGACAATGCGGACGAGGTGAGCCCCGCTGGCCTTTCCGTGGAACCTGAACGCGTCGTAGTCGCGAATATTCAGCTTTGTCATGGCGTGCGCGATGCGCGCCTGGTCGCGCGCCTCCTCCTCGTCCTCTGGTGGGCGGTTCGGATCCTTCTCGTACGATTGCCAGGGTGCGGGGCCAAGCACACGCGGCGACGGCGATGGAGCACCAGCGGCCGTCGGCGGGGTGTTGGCCGCACATGGCGCGTGGGCATCCATGCCCGCCAGGGGCTTCATGGACGGATACGGCGGGATGCCCAAGGCGCGCATCTGGTCTTGATACATGGACTGCTCAAAGTCATCCCTGTCAGGCATGGGCCCGACGAGGTTCTCAACGTCGAGGCCAGGATGCAGCTGGGTGACCAGCCGCTCAAGACGGCGACACCGCTGTTCCAGCGTGTCGAGGTATCCCTTTGGCGGGCCTCGCCGCTTCGCCGCCTCGACGTATGTACACTCTAGCCCGTACTCCTGGCAGTTTGCGCATTCTGTATCAGTCGCATCCAGAGCGCAGACTCACTGTTGGCGCTGTTGCTGTTCATCGGGCCTTCGCAGCGTATCTTCTTGCTGCCGATTAGACGCGTCACATGGACCCACTCACCGCCGGCAGACATCACACGCTCGCTGCACCTTTCGCCGTTTAGCCTCGGCCTCAGCAGCGAGGTCCGAGCTGGTCGGCGTTCGCCCGCTCCCACTGAGGCTGTGCTTGCTGCTGTCGCCCATGTCGCTCGACCCGCGTGAATGGTTTAGATAGCTGCGTCCCGCGGCAGCCGAGCTGGGACCCGGCCCGCCGCCGCCGATGCCGCGGAAGGCGGGGTGGGCGTGCGGCGACGCGTCCGACTCGGGCGTCGACATGCTCATCGCGCGAGATGGAGGATGGATCAAAAGTCAAGGTCGTGGTGGTTCTAGACGCTGGAAATAGCGAGTCTGCCGGGGGCCACGTAAGCTGCGAGGTATGCGGCGTCGCGGGAGTGCACTGTCGACTGTGATCCGCGCAGCACGCGTGCTGTGAAACGTCGGCGACGATGAGCGCGATGAGTACGATGGCAGACTCTAGTTGCTCGTCATCCCGACTAGGTCAGCAAGGCCTTCGGCCCTCGGAGAGCGGCTCGGAAGCATTTTGACTGCGCAGAATGCCTCCACCGTCGGCGAGCCGCATGGCACTGACGGCCTCCCCGGCTGGCAGCTCCCATGTTTCATAGATGTACAATGCCCAGACTACTTTGTGTTATCCAGCGCCTTCTTGGCTGTCAAGGCCGCAAGCTGGGGTCAGTGGTGCAAGAAAGGTCACTCACCGCGGCGCCCATGCCACTCCCGTCCATGGCCAGTCCGATGGTGATCTGCTTCTCCTGCTCGCCGAGGAGGCAACGCAGTGCGTCCCGCACGCGCTCCTCGAAGCGCGGCAGGTACTGGGCAACACTGCCATCGACGCCCACATCAATCGGCGCCGACTTGTCCTCGCGATGCTCCTCTGTGTGTTGGACTACGGCCGCAACAGCAATGGCAGACAGAGCGCAAGCGCGCGATGCGACGACATGGCAGGCCCAGCGCACAATCTCGACGTCTTCGGGCTTGACGTCCGCAGCCTTGTAGTGCAGTATCTTTTCAATCGTCTTCTTGACCTCCTCGTCCTCCTTGGCGCCCTCGATCCGGGACACAAACTCGGTATCAAAGCCGTAGTGCGTGTTCAGGATCTCGGTGCTGTGCCCGTCGAAGAGGTGGCCAGAGTCGATCATGAACAACAGAATGTTGCGCGTGATCTCACCCAGGTACATGCCCGAGACCATCTTTTCGAATGCCTGCTTGCGCCTGATGTCAGCTGTCCGTCAAACCCGTCAGCTCACGGGTTGATACTCTCGCGGTCGAGCTTGTTGTCGAACATGGACACAGGAAGGCATCGCCGGCGATTGTCGAATGCTCCCCATTCGGTGTTGACGACCATGTACTCGCCGGCGTGCTCGCCGCCGGCCTCCAGGCCCTTGATCCTTTCCTCGCCGAGTTTAGTTATCGTCTTGGTCTTGTCAATGTACGCTCCGTTGGTGCCCGTGCCGAAAATGGCGCCGATGAGAGCCGGGCCGTGCTGGTAAGATCGCGAGAGGAGGGTGCCGACCGTCTGCCGTCAGTTTGCTCTTGCAACCAGACTCACGTCATTGACCAGGGCGCTGACACGGACGTGAATGTGCTTTCGGTCCAGTGCGTCCTGCAGAAGCTTGGCGACGTCGTTGCCGATCGCATGCTTGGCCGCAAAGCCCTTGGTCCAAGTGAGAAGCTTGCCCTTGTTGATCGCGGTCTGCTCGACGGGGAAGCTGAGGTCAGCGCCAAAGGTAGCTCAGCTAACGAAAAGGTAAAACCGAGGTGCAGGGGCTCGTTGCCCTCCTCGTTCATGTCGCTGCCAATCTCAGTCAGGAAGGCGTCGACACAGTCGGCGATAAAGTCTGCGGTCAGCGGACACTCCTCACGCGTGACTGACCAAACAGCGTCCGGGCCTCGCCCTCCTTGAGCTCGTCGGACACCTTGTACTTTTGCTGCTTGATCGACGACTTGTTGTTCCCAGCAAGTGTGATCTCGCATACGCGCAGGTTGGTACCGCCGAGGTCGAGCGCGAGGAAAGTTCTGTTGTCAACCGACTGCCGCAGGAGGGGTGGGTGGAGATTCCGCAGGTGACAGACAGCACACGACCATCGGCACGGGCGCTGGTGACGTCTCCAGCACCGGGCGACGTTGACGAGCACCTCGGAATGGAAAACGTCTAACACGCTGCGCTGCTGAGCGACCCGCGAGTCGAGCCTGTCTCATCGTCCCGTCGAACAAATCGGCGTGTGCTGCAACACTGTAACGAAGCCCACGGCCGAACTGCACACTCCCCGCACGCACACCCGCACTCCCACCACTCACCCCTTCTCACTGCCGTCCGGGACGCCGGGCACGAAACTCGGGATCATGGCGACGTCCTGTCCAAACTTGGCGAGGCCATCCTCCATCTCGGCGCGAAAGTACTTTACAATCTCACGCAGCTTGTCGTGCGTGAGGAGAAAGTACGGCTCGATCTGGTGGCAGACGTGAGGCAACGGCATCTTGGAGTCTGCGCTGGGAGTAGTACCGCGAAAGAGAGGTCGATGTAGAGAGTGAGAGCCAAGAGACCACTACAGTGACGTCGCTGGGGAGGTACTAACAGAGGGGCACGGACAAGGTGGAATAATATTACATAAACACTCGGTTACATCCATTTCCGCGCTACTCGTACTGGTCGTCAGCCTGCTCCTCTGGGGTGATCCAATCGCACTCACCTGCGTCAGATCCATCGACAGCGTCCTGGACGAGTTGTCCACCTGCTCCCTGTACACACCCACCAAGCCGTCGGCATGTTCGTAGCTGGCGTCAGTGATTGGTCAACTGGACAACGCACAGGGACGACTTGAGGGAGATGATCAGGAACTGCACGCGCTTCTCCGCCTGAGCGCGTACATAGCGGGCGAGTTTGGCAACATTGGTCGGGTCCAGTGCCGCGTCAACCTCGTCGAGCACAAAGAACGGTGCGGGGTGGAAGCTGGTGTCAGTTAAGCGCACAAAAGCCTTAACTCACCTGTGGATAGCGAACAGCAGCGCCAGTGCAGCCATCGTCTTCTCACCACCCGACAGCTGCTCCGTTTCCACAAAGCGCTTGCCAGGCGGAATGCTGTTGTACTTGACCGTACCAAGGTATGGCTCCTCATTGTTGTCCAGGACCAGGAAAGCCGCGCCAGCAGCACTCGGCATGCCGGCAAGCTTGGTGAGCTCCTTGTAAATGCCGTCGATGCAGCCCGACATGTGCGTGAACGCCTTGTTGAACAGGTCACAGCGTTTCTTCTTCAGAGCAAGGAACTCGTCCCTCGCCGCTCGACTGGCTTTGCGTGCCTCTTCTGCCTCCTCCTCCGCGGCTTCCAGGTTGGCCTCGACCTCCTCGAGCCGGTCTATTGCCTTGACATTCGGCACGACACGCTCAAGCTCGGCCTTCATTTTGGCGATCTGCGACTCGAGGTCGGCACCATAGTTCTCGTCGGGGTTCTCCTTGTCCTCTTCCTCCAAGACGTCGAAATCTGGCTCAACGCCATAGTTGTCCGCGGTCTTGAGCTCCATAGAGTCCTCTTCGGGTTCGCGCTCGGCCTCCTCCAGGGGCACCTTGTTGATGTCGCCGCTGACCAGTGGCAGCTCAATATCCTCGAGGCGGCAACGGCGGTAGATCGCGTGGCGTCCAGAAGCCGAGCTCTGGATATCGTCGTTCCACGAAGCGATCTCCTTCGTTGCGCGGTCCAGTCGCATCTGCGCCTTCTTGGCTGCCTCACGGGCCTCATTGACCTCTTCCACAGTAGCATCCAAGGCAGTATTCGCCTCCTCGAGCTTGGCATTGTGCTCGTCCACTGCAGCCTGGAGGTTCTCGATCTCCTCCTCGAGCTCGGCCTTGTCCTTCTTGAGATTCCTGATGGAGCGCTCAGCCTCTTTGAGCTGCGACTCGAGAATGGCCAGCCGTTCCGTGGTGTTGGCAAGCTGGCTCTCCTCGAACTCAATTCTGGGGGTCAGTCGCTGATACAGCCTGGACATACTGATGTGACACACGCGCGTCCTGGGCGATAAAGCTCTCAAGCGCCTCGTTGTGTTCCCGCTCAAGCCTGCCCTGCACGTCCTCGTAGTCGCGGATATTGGCAACCTTGATGCGCTTGCAGAACCCTCCAAAGACACCCGCATCCGCAGCGTCGACAACTGCTGCGAGCTCCTCCTCTCGCTCCGCTGCCTCGTCAATAGCAGCTTGGCGTTTCTCCCGCTCGGGCTGCATCTTTTTGATGTCCTTCTCGATGGCACTGAGCTCCTTACGCAGGCCGTCGAGTCTTAACCGAGTGGCGTTCTGCTGTCAGTTCGGGAGCATTATCCTCAACTGACGAGGTCATCCGCGGTCACGGCAAGGTCAGCCTCGACGCGAGCCAGGGTCTGGATCAAGATCTCGTCATCCTTCATCTTTGGCTCGGATGCCTTCAGGTCCTTCAGAAGCTGCTGCAGCTTGCCCTGCTGCTGGAGCAGCTCGTTCATGTCCTTGTCGGTGAACTTCTTGACAGTCTTGCCAGAACCGCCAGTCATGTTTCCGTTCCTGTGGATGACGGTCCCGTCGACCGAGACAGCTGAAGGTCAACATAGCCAGTGCCAACACTCACCCTTGACCTCGTTCCGCTTGTTGTAGACAATGTCGCGGGCAATGTCAGACGAATCGCAGATCATGGTCGTGGAGCAGATCATCTGGAAGACACGCCTGAGAGCGTCGTCGAACTCGATGCAGTCAATAGCCATGTGGGCGCCCTTCCCGAGGTTACGCAGTCGCTCTGGAATGGTAGGAACCGTGATGTTGTCGAGTGGCAGGAACGTGCAGAGACCCACGCGGTGCTCGCGAAGGTAGTTGATGCACGCGACACCTGTCTCGTACGTGTCGACGATAATAGAGTTGCTGTGGCGACCGAGTACCACCATGGCAGCGGTCTCGTACGTCGTCTTCCTCGGCTTGCAAAGGTCTTGAACGCGGCCCTTGACGCCAGGGATGAGACGACGCATGTTGATAAGGTTTTCCCTCATCTTCATCTCTCGCTCACTCTCGCCCTGCTCGAGCTTGGCGTTCATGAGCTTGTTGAGTGTCTCGGTCAGACGGTCGTTGAGCTCGGTCTGGCGCAATCTGAGATCAGAAATGCACTTGTGGAGCACTCACTGGTAGCGCTGCCTTTCCTCCTGCGCCTTGTCCAGTTGCGCCTTAATGCGCTTCTTCTCAGTCTCCATTTCGGTGGACTTGGCACTAAGAGACTCCTCGCGCTCGGCCAGCGACTCGATCTCGCCGTTCACCTTGCTGCGCTTGCGCTCAGCTTGTTGCAACCGGTCATCAAAGGATGCCAGAGCGTCACGGAGACCTTTCTGATCGCGACGAATGGTCTCCAGTTGTTGTCGCTCAGTCGTTGCGAGAAGATTGGCTTCAGCACGTCTGGAGTCAGCTGTTGTTGGCGGGCTAGTAGCTCACAGTCTGCGGTACTCCCTGAGGTCGTCGTCGGACAGCGCCCTCCCCGCTGCCTGGCTCTTCTCCCTTTGTTTCTCTGACAGTCAGGAGGATGTGGCTTGCCAGACTCACTCCTAGCATCTTCCATCTGCTTCTTGATCTCGGCCGCGCCGGCCTTTGTGGTCGCCAGGGTCGTAGACTGGCGCGCATGGTCCTTTTCCGTCTTCTCACGGATCGACTTGGTGTGGTCCACCTTCTTCTTGGCGTGGTCGATCTTGGTCTGGATAGTGACCAGTTCGGGCGTCTGGGTTCAGCGCTGCTGAAAGTCTGTACTAACCTTGTCATCCACGGCCTTCTCGGCCTTCTTGACAGCGTTTTGCAGTTTCTTTACATTAAGTTGGGCAGCAGCTTTCTCCTTCTGCGCGTCTTTGAACACGGCATCCTTCTCCATCTGACGTCAGCTAGGTCGATCACCTTTCCTTACGGCCTTCTCGTTGTAGCCCTGCAGCTTGTCGCTCGCCTCCTCGACCTTGCGCGTGGACTCGTTGATCTCCTGCGTGAGATGGTAGAGCTTCCACAGTAGGTGACGTTGGATCATCTCATCCTGGGGTCAGCTGGGACGATAAGTTGCTCACCTTGGCATTAAGGAGCTTCTGCCATTGCTTGACCTCAGCGGTCTGCTCCTTGAAGTGCTTGGCCTCTGTGAGCATGCCACGCTTCTTGGCGTGGTTGGCATTGGCTGCCTCAGAAGCCTTTTCCTGTGCGGCCTTGGCAGCCTCGTACGCTGGAGCAAGGTCGAGGGAGCTGAGGTGAGTCACCAAACCGGACGACTACTCACCCGCTGATGCGATCCACGAGTTTGGCAAGCGCCTTTGGGTCCTGGCTAGCGACGCTCTCCACATCACCCTGGAAGACGAGGAAGTTCTTTGCCTTCACCAGGATGTTGAACGCCTCGAGCCGCTGGTTGTAGATGTTCCAGGACACGACCTTGTTGTTCAGGTAGTATGTGGACGTGCCGCTCATCGCAATCGTCCGCTTGAAGAGCCACTCCTTGCCCTTGTCGTCCTCGAAGACGACCATGACGGACGCGGTGCGCGCATCGTTGCCGTTTTGGGTAAGAGACTGGGTGTCCTCTGGGATCGGCACGTCGAGTCCGAGCTCCTTTGCACCCTCAGCCGCCTTGCGTCCGCGGTAGACCAAGTCTTTGAGCTGGGTGGAGCGGAGCTGCGCCGACTTGACACCGAGCACGAACGAGATGGCGTCCATCAAGTTGGACTTGCCCGAGCCATTGGGACCGATGATGCAGGTGAAGGGGGAGACGCCCAGGTCGATGACCTGGGTGCCTCTGTAGGACTTGAAGTTTGTGAGCTCCAGCCGCCGAAGAGGCATGCTGAGCGATGGTGTGGGGGAAGGTGGTGGTGAAAGTGTTGTTGTTGTCGAGGAGATCATGTTCAGTCGCGTCAACCACGCGTATGACATTACGCGTTCGGGTGCCTATTAAAACGTTAGGCGCCACAGCCACCTTTTGATCCCGCATGCCTAGTGAAATCGGAAGTCGGACCGGGCTGCGGTGCCTCGCTCTCCCACTACCTTGTCAAGCCCCTCATCAACATCTACAGAGCCAAATCTCCCCCACAGCTCGAGATTGGGGGCACCACGACACAGCACCATAGCGGAACAGAGACCCGACCACATATCCGGGCACATCTTCCGCCTCGTCCCGTCATTTGCAGCGGCCCACCAGTTTTGGTCACTCTCATCGCATCGTCCATCGACACTACCATTCACGACTGGAACGACATACGACCTGGCAGCTGCGGAGAACACGCCAACTGCAGCGATCACGATACCCAGTGGCGTAAACCCACATACCCAGAGCTCGGAGGATGCAGTCCTTTTCCGTCGCAGGACAGTACGACGATGACGACGAGTACCACTCGTCCGGTGCCAAGGACAGTGACAAGGGCAAGGACAAGGGCGACAAGGGCGAGCGTCGCGGTGTGATCAATCGTGTCAATCGTGAGCCAGAGCCCCAGGCTTCACACTGACCGCAGGTGCATGCGTAGGCTGCTTCTGCGCCGCGGAAAGCTAACACTCAGAATAACTGCCGCAGAATGAAGATGCGATGCGTCGGCGCAGACGACCCACCTTGCAAGCGCTGCCGGAACGGTGGCCTGGAGTGCGTGATGGAGAAGCCTGGTCGGAGCGGCGAGGCTCCAGGAGGCGAAGAGTAAGCTGAATCTTGTTGCGCAGCTGACAACAGCCGCATCCGCTCTCTTGAATCTCAGGTGACGAGCATCCAGAACACCCTCAGTGATCTCGTGCAAACTCTACGCGCAGGCATGGGCAACTCGAGTGGTGCATCCAATGGCTCGGGCAACACTCCCATCAACCACACGACACCCGATTACAACCCTGCTGCGGCTTCAGCGCTCAGCCACCTGCAGAGCGCACCCTCACCCCGACAAAGCGGCTTCCATCCTATCACTGCGCTCGCATCACAGCCACGCCAGTCATCCGCAAACGTGACCTCTCCTATGGCCACCAACCTACAGACCATGCTTGGACGTGTGTCGACGTCGACGCCTGGTGGGCAGTATAACCCATACGCTACATCCGCTGCCACCGCGGGCATCCCAGTGACGCACGACAGTCCAGCTGGGCGGATATCAGGATCAAGCCCGTACGGCCTCGGCGACTTCAAGCGACCCGCAGTACCATCCACTTCCAGGCAACCATGGCAGGCATTCTCAACTCCAGGGGCCGACTCACAATCCAGCGGAAGGCATATGTCGCTCCCTCCCTCTCGGGCTGGATCGGAAGGCCCAGATGATATCCTGGCACCAGACGATATCATCAACCCTCTGGGTGCCATGTCGAACATGGCGGGCTTGGTCGAGGCAGCCGTTGAGCGCGCGCGGGAGGAGCGCGTTAGCACTCCAGGCGGTGTAAAACGGGAGAATGAAGGAGACGATCGGGACTACGCGACCAAGAGGGCCCGACTGAGCGTCAGCTCGGACGGTCCGGCGGTAGTGGAGGCGCAAGGATTGCCTCAGACGTTTGCTCCTCCAAAGCCCAAGTCGAAAGTGAAGAAGACGCACGTCCACGCGTATCCAGACGTCGTCGACCAGGGCATCGTGTCAGAGGAGGAGGGTCGTGAGCTCATGGGAATGTAAGCTTTGTGCGCTGTATTGAGCTAACAGCAGCTACTACTCTGGCTCGAGTAACTTTATCCCATGCTACGATCCCTCGTTTGATACCTGGGAGTCGCTGAAGATTCGCTCGCCGTTTTCCATTACTACCATCGTCATGGTCGGCGCGCGCGTGCGTGATGGCGGCGGACCCGTAGGCGACATCCAGCGGGCATGCAGGGAGCACGCGCAGAACATCGGTAAGCGTTTCCTTCCGCCATTTCTAACCATAGCTATGGGAACAATGTTCAACCCCGTTGCGCGCGTGGAAGCGGTGCAAGCGATGAGCATCCTGGCAGCGTTCAGCGACAATGGCTGGCTGCCTGGAGGCCATGCCGTGAGGATGGCACTGGACATGGGCATCAACAAGTCCTTCGTCAAGCTCCTCCGTTCCGGTATGGGCAAGGGCAAGACGCCAGAGGAGCTGGAGGAGGAGCGGCCGCTCGTAGTGCACTCTCGGGTGTGGTTCTGCGTGAGTTGTGAAGTCTTGGATGAACTGACAGCAGCTCTATCTGATGGAACACCAGATGGCCTACGGCATGGGACGGCCGGCAATCCTGCGCGAGGACGAGACGATACATCAGTGCCGGCGACTATTGGAGCATCCCCTGTCGATCCCCTCGGATGCGCGATTGATATCGACGGTTGAGCTAACAGCTTTGAGAGGTGAGAAGGATTCTGTTACAGGAGCTGACATCAGCCCCGCTTCATATCGAGCTCACAGCCTCTCCCGACTTGCCGATTGACCAGAACGCCCTCAAGCGGCTCAAGCAGGCAAACCACGAGTTTGATTCTTGGGAGCGGTACTGGGACCGTATCTTATGTGAGCCTTGCAATCTTGACGCCCGCTGACAGCTGTAGCGGACCGATATGGGAAGGGCCGTGGTGACTTTTACCGCGAGTCTCGTGAGTGACCTTCTCCCGGTTCAACTGACCCGCAGTCGTGATCCAGAGACAGTATGCCGAGCTGTTCGTCAACTCGCAGCTGCTGCGAGGCATTCGCGAGCCTTCAGACGTCATATCCATGCCAGAGGAGAAGCGCGCGCTGGCCATACGCGCGATGCGGAACGCGCAGCATTGTCTGGAGATCTGTCTCAAGGGCGAGAACTATCGGAACGCATTGCGTTATGCCGTGCATTACACTCGTGAGCTGCAGTTGTCTCTGCCATCAGCTGACGTTCAGATGTCTGCGCTGCCTTTGCTGCCTCCTTCCTCATCCGAATAGCGCGTCTCTTCCCACAGGAGCTGAATCTGAAGAAGACGGCTAAGGACGTCGAGGAGCTCGCCAGCGTGCTCTCAGAGAGTGAGCTAATTCGTCTCCAGTCTACAGCTGACCCCAGTCCCCGCGGGCCGGTACGCCCGTTCGCTGCGGCTGATCCTGCGCCGCGCTCGCCGCGCAAGAGTTATCCCCGCCTCATCCTCGAAACCTTCACCAACCCGCACGAACATACCGCTACCGATGACCTCGGCGACTCCGGCAGGCGTAACGCCCGTACCAGCCTTTTCGCCCTCGACGCTCGTCAACCCCTCCTTCCTTTCCCCGCACACCACTTCGCCAAGCAACCTCCTATTCACAGCCGCCTCGCAAATCCTAGAAGACAGTCCGAACAGCGCGCAGGAGATATCCGAGTTCGACTTTTTGTTCGCCCAAGAAAACCTGGAGCGATCAGGGCTGCAGCTGCGCGAGGGCGACCAGCTGCCCCTCTTCCTCGACGGACACTCGCTCGGCGGCACGCAGGGGCCGATGGACAACACTGCCTTTGTCGGGCTGGAGAGCTTCTTCCTCCCTGCTGATGTGGATAATCGCCTCGGTGGTGCGCAGAATAATAATGGCAGCTCGGAGACGCTGGGCGGGGATCTTTGGTGGTAGATTGCATGGCATACATTCACTACGCTAGTCGCTGCACTCACACGACCCAGATGTCAGCTTTCGTCCAGCTTTCAGTCGGCAAGTCTGATCTGAGGACTGGGAGTACGTGGCTTGAGGCTGGTCCCTACCTAGATCTGGGAGAGGCTCTCCTCTTCTGCCGGTCACAAGTGCCCAGATCCGCTTAGATCTCGATGTAGTCAGGAGCAGCTATGCATGATACAGTCATGCATAGTGTCCACACTCACGCGCGCTCACCAACCCAGACCTCTCCACCAGCCCATAGCAAACCTCCCAATTTACTGTCGGCGGTGCCGCCGTCGTACAACCGGTAGAGCACTCGCCAGAGCAATGAAGGAAACTGAGCTCAAGGTCCGCGGTTCGAATCCCGCTCCCCCCAAAATGCTCGCATAAATCTTCTATCCTCCGAGACACCCCTGAAGGAAAATCTTGAAACCATGGCCCTCCCCCTGGCCAGGGGAGCGGATTAGGGAATAAGCCCGGGATTAGGGCGGCCTGGAGGGGGGATTAGGAAAGGAGCGGTAAGGGGGTAGAGCAAGGGGAACCGTGAACAGCTGACAATCAGACTTTTTTGTAGTCCAATACAACTGCTAGTGGGACGGCCGTTTCATGACTTTGTAGAAGCATGTGGCCGGTGGAGGTCCCCGTCTCCCACTTGTCAACAATGGTGAACCACGGCCTGCTGGCCGGGCAGCCGCTGCCGTCACGGCGCGTGCTGGCTGCATGGCTGGCTGAGCGTGGCGCAGAAGTTAACGACGGTATGGAGATCACGCCGATGCCGCGGGGGGAGGGCTGGAGAGTCGTTTCAAGGCGGGAGTTGAGGCTGGGCGAAGTTTGTGAGTCTCCGCGCCCAAGTGACTCCTGTCACCCGCATTAATTGGGAAGCTGCTGTGGTGCGCTGTGTAGCATAGCAACAAGCGCCAGCACACTGGAGGCAGGCTTGACTGAAGCTACCAGGATATAATTGCAGAGCTGACAGCAGTACTCAAGGTCCCCAAACCCGCGCTGCTATCGACACGAACGACCTCCTGCCCACTCCCGCCCGCGCCACCCTCTGCGCTATCCACTGCATCCCACACGATCCTCACCCTCGCCCTGGCGCTCCTGCACGAGCTCAGACTAGGTCCCGACGGGGAGTATTGGGGCTACGTCCAGAGCCTCCCGCGGTCAATCTCCATACCGTCCCTCTGGCCGCTAGAAGCAGAAGGGAGCGATGCGCGGAAGGCGTACGAGCTGCTTATGGGCACGGAGGCTGAGCGGGACATCAGGCGGCGGGAGGGTGAGGGGGTCGGTCTCGTGAGTACTTGGTTGGGCTCATACAGCACATACTGTGGGCAGCAGTTGATTCAATACTGTGATACGACTGTATTGTGCGCCTGTGCTCAGCCAAACCAGAGCTGACAGCAGGCATCACTCCAGTCTTTCTACACCGAGCATGGCCCATCCCTCCCCTCGACCCGCCTGCACCCAATTCCCTCGCCCTTCGCAGCCTTCGCCCACGCATTCGCACTCGTCTCAACGCGCGCCTTCGTGATCGACATGTATCACTTGGTAGCCCTCTGCCCTTTCGCGGACATGTTCAACCACTCCTCGACGGCCTCGCACACATCGCTGGCCAGTGACGACTTTGTCTGCCACGTCTGCGGCAAGCTTGCCGCGTGCGAGCACGACACGCACGACCCACCGATACGACTGGGGCACCTTGGACCTCTTGAGCGGGCTGTACTGGCCATTCAGGTCAGTATATTATTTGCGAAGCTCAACTGACAGCAGCCGGACACCGTGGACATGTACGTCGAGTCGCCGATCAAACGCGGCAGAGAGATCTTCAACACCTACGGTGAAGGACTGAGCGAGGCGCGCCTGCTCGTAGAATGGGGATTTGTGCCCGGCGCCTTCCCAGATCCCCCGCAGGCTCCATCTTCGTCTCTTCCAGATTCTAAGTCTCGCTTCGCCGCATTGACACTCGATGACGACGGACAAGAGTCCCCAGAGGACGACAAGGAGGACGATGCCTTCGTAGGCGACGCAGCGACCTGGGACCTTGAAGAGCTCTGTCCCGACCTGGCCTGCATGGTGGACTACGACGAGGAACCTTTGGCGGAGATGTACGATACAGAAGACGAGGACCGGCTCCTCTGCGGACCGAGTAAGCGGCCTGGCATGCTGCACGTCAACTATACTGGGCAAGTCAGCGTTCGACTGCTGGCGTGCTTCTTGCTGCAGGCTGGCGCCAAACTCGTCAAGCGCGACGTGAAGCGATTGGAAGCGGCGTGGGCGGCCGTGCAGAATGGAGAAGCGGCCGAGCTTGACGAGAGGATTGCGGCTGTGGCGCGGGACGTTCGGACTCTGCTGTATGGGAGGTTGCAGGGCATTCAGCCTGGTAAGGACGTCGGGGACATTTACGACATGCGTGAGGTATGTCTCTCCTGGCTCCTGGGGTCTGTGCTGACGGTCCAGGCGTTGACGGAGGACGAACCACTCCAGCGCATGGCGCTCACTGTCGTGATCAACGAGATGGCGCTGCTCGAGACCGCCGTGGCGCGCTGGGACGAGCTGCTAGAGGGTATCCAGAGGCAATCATAGGCATTACAAGTATTACATTGTACAGCATTCGCTACACTCTATCGCTACATGTGCGTTGTCCTTGCTCACGCCAAGTAGTCGGCCATAAGCGAGTGCTGACTAGTCGTCGTCGGCGTCATAGCGATACCACCCACTACCGCGACGACGAGGACCGTGGTAGTATGTTCTACCTTCAGCTCGTCCCAGGAGTCACTCACGAGGTGTCCCGCTTCTTGTTAATGCCCATGACATCCGCGAGGTTCATGCTGCTGTCAGCTGCTCAAGCCAAGGGTAGCTCACTATCCGCTCTTGCCCTTCGCGGGCGAGATGTCCTCGGGCCGCCTCTTGGCGCCAGCCGCAATCCACACGCTCCGACACCAGACGCAGGTGACCTCGGTCCCCTTCGCGCGCTGCTGTCAGCTACGGTTGGGCTCGCGTCAGCTCACAGCATTGGAAGCCCATTTATCGAAACACTCCTTGTGCAGGGCTGCCGTCAGCTCAAACTCAAATCAGAGCTAGACATACGCTTCCCGCAGCCCGTCATGCTCTCGTCAAACACCAGTTCGCCGCTGTCGAGCTGTTCTTGGCTCATCTCATCGAAACAACTGCACGCTTAGCTCTGTCACGGTGGTAGACTTACATCGCGCAGTCCTCACCGATACTCGCCAGCCGCCTCTCGCCGCCTTGCACAGGCTTGTCCTCGGTGTTGCTCGGACCAACCTCGGCGGGCGTCTGCACTTCTGGAGGCTCGGCGCCCGTGACGTGCAGAAACGCATTACGCACGGCCTCTGGTACGCCGACGCCGTTCGCATTCCTCGGTGCGGTGAGATAGATGGCCAGCAGCTCGTCGGGCTGTCGTCAGCTAGGTGCTAGAATCGGCAGCTACCAGAATATGCCGCTGGAACCACGCAACGTTGTCTATCGCGACTTTGAGCACTTTCAGGCTGGGGTCAGCTGGCAAGGCTTCAGGAAGCTGACGCACAAGATGAAGATGATGTGCTTGCATGGCACATTACCCTTCTTGCAATCTGGGCAGTCGCATGCTGGGAACGCGCCGATCGTCACTGTCTGTTGTCAGCTTCAAGGTGAGCATAGCAGCGGACATAGACATTGCCAGTCGAGCCTAGCTGGTATCAGCTTCATTGTTGTAAGCAAACTGACAACTTTGAACTCTTCCTTCGGCTCCTCGGGAGTGCCCACGAAGCGCCTGTCGACAAGGAACTGGGGTCAGCTCAGCACTGGAAGGATGGTACCATTCGCTGTGACATGACACGGTCGACTGGAGGTCAGCTTTCGCGTGACACGCTAGCTCACCTCGCTCTTGGACGGCAACTGGGCATCTTCAATCAGTACCAGTATAGAGGGCGACACACTTGGCGCGATATCGCAGAAGCCTCTTCGGCGCTGCGGTCAGTCACCTGGCTCGAGCTTGGGCTAACTGATAACACCTCCAACGGTTCCCTCGGGCTTCTTGCTCGCGCGGCGCTTCTTCGGTGTCGACACCGACACCTCCGTTGAGCTCGATGCCTCTGGTGGTGGAGTGGCTTTGCGCTTGCCCATGGCGGAGTGGGTGATACCGAGGTGGAGGCGGGTGGCAAATCGGTAATGTTGATAGTCCAGTCACATTCCGCGACATTTCTGATCCGCCCACTTGCTCATATCCACTCCATTTCACCTTCCCTCCTCTCCCTCACTCAACGCTCAGCTCTGAACACTGTACAACGACCTCGCGCTCACTCCTCATCTCCTTCTCATACTCTACTACTTCTGCAGCGCCTGTCAACTCCTCACCACGATCACCCTCCCTTAACGGTCCCACCTTCCTCAGGCTCACAATGGCGGCCGTAAGTAGCTTCACAGCTTACCGTCGCGCAGCAAACGACTCAAATGCCTTCAAGGAGACACGCTCCATCGGCCCTTCTCTCCCGCAGCGCCTCAACCAGCGGAACAGTGGAGGAAGGAAGTTCCACTCCAAGTCCATCAAGAACCACGGCATGGCACGTATTCCTCCGCCCCTCCCTGCACCCAAGGTCGTCATTGAACACCCGGTAGCTGAGAATGCCGCCGCCGCCGAAGCTCTTCGCAACCAGCTCGACGCTGGTGCCAAGCGCATCGGACACGGCGGTGGAGGCTTCGCTCCTCGTGGCCGTGGCGGATACCGTCAGCAGGGAAGGAACCGCAATTACTCCCGACTCGACGACAGCGCCTCTGTAGCCGAGGAATCTGGGGTAGAGGGCTCTGGCGACACCGACACGCCTGGCGTGAGTGCGCCGTCGTTGACCAAACTCACATCAGGAGACCAACTTCACACCGCCTTCCCCACGCCCCTCGTCCCGCAACATGGTCGGCAACGTCGTTCCATACAAGCAAGGCTACGATGTCACCATTACGCAGACAGACACCTACGTCCCTCCCGCCGTCTGCCTCGACCCCGACCTTCCTCCCCTCGCGGCCGAGCACCCCACGCGCGTCTGGAACGCCATGCTGCACGCCCTTCCCTCCCACCTCCAGCCGATCGTCAAGTGGAAGTACGACGAGGTCGACCTGGGGTACACTGGTAGCTGCGCATTGACAGAAGCTAGCTGACAACAGATGAGCCTGGCTTCGTCGCCCACCTCACGCTCCTGCTTCCGCCCACGCATCCTTCAATCAGTGGACATCCGCTCTTCAAGACGCTCCCTAAGAACTGCTACACGCCCGAGTATCTCGCTGCTGTCGAGGTCCTCGGCGGCGTCAAGACCTGGGTCGGTCTGGCGAAGCGGCTGAAGGTGGGTACCCAGTGTACCCTGTTGACCCACGGCAGACTGACGCGCAAAACCACACCCTGGCGATGTGCATAGCTGAGAACGCCCTCGCCTGGGTGCATGCTCCGATTATTGCCGCTGTGCCGCAGGAGGACAAGTCTGAGGAATGCAACGCGCCAACGAGCCTCCTCAAGACCCTCGAGGAGATGATGCAGAAGCCTACGCCCATTGCTGTCGACATGGAACTCGAACACGACGACACCATTGATGGTGAGCTTCTTCACTCATGTCGGTCGAGCTGATTTCAGTCTTCGGATGCCGCCTCACCGTCTCCTGCGGCGCACACCGCCAGATATACGTCGAGGAATGCACGCACCCCACGCCCGCCGAAGCGCAGGACGCCTTGTTACGCCGCGCACTGGACCTGAACGTCCTTGGGTTCCTTGAATGGCTGAACAGTCCCGCCGACGATGGTACGGATGTAGAGACCGCGACCGAGCCCAGCCCAGAGACCGAGGTCGACTGGCAGGCGCAGCTAGCATGTGAGCTTAAACGTGTTGCCTGAGCTCATGTCAGACTTCTGCAGCTCCTCTGGCCTCCCACAGCCGCGCTACTCGCAACAGGTGGTCCGCACATCCGGGCAGCCGACAATGTTCATTGGGCAGGTGGACGTGGATGGCACAGCTCTCGAGTCGAGGTCCGTACTCATTTCTTGAAGACCTGACAACAGCGAACGCCTCACCAACCTCAAGCTTGCCCGCCAGGACGTCGCCCGGCAGGCATTCAATGACCACTTTGGCCAGGATCCTGTCGTCCTTCCGCACGGCTTTGTCCTCTAGACCCACGCCAGTCTCATCCGTGTACCGTCAAGCAGCCCGTTGTACCTCTCCCTCGCAAACCACCATGCCTCATGCCTGTAACAACCTGCCCTCGTCTGCCCAAGTCATGCACAAGTCCAAGCCCAGAAGTTGGCCACAGTACGTTCGCATCCTCATAACAGGTTTTCCGCGGCATCTGCATTTAGGCAGCCAAATTCCTCTGCTACCAACCCAACTAACCGTCTGTCACTTTACTTTTGACACCCACACCTCCGCGCGCAACAATCTCAATAGAAACAGTACTGGCAGTCGTCATCCTTGGTATGCCGCACGTATACACGTCCTCAACCACCCCGCCCCCGCCCGCGTGTCCGTCGCAGCTATCATTTGCCGTAACTCAAGACTGGCAGCCTTGAAGCAGGTCTGGTGCCGCGAGAGCCACACGGCGCTTGGGTGTCTGCACTGATACATGAACACTTTACAGAGGGCAGACAACGCTGAAAGAGAACACTGGTACAACGGAGGGCCTCGGTGGCGGGGCCGGTTGGGACAGGGGCTTAGTGGCCTTCGGCACGGCACTCGCAATACCAACCGCAGCTGCCGCACTGGTAGCAGCAAGCGCAGTCAGCGGCATGCTCGTCGTCGTCGTCGTCGCCACCGCCGTCGGCGTCGCTCGTCTCTTCCTCGGCCTCGTCGCCGTTCTGGCTGCTGTTGTTGCTGCCGTCTCCTTCGTTGTCCTTGTGAGCTTGCTCGTGGTGAGGGGTGGAGTCGCGGACGAAGCGGGAGTGGTAGGGGATGGCAAACATGTTGTCTGCGACGATGAGTTGGTGAGCAATGCAGAAGTCCAGCGCAGAAACGGGGCAAGCAGACCTCTCGCAGCACCTTGTACGGGTCACAAGGCGCGAGCTGCAAGCTCCTACGTGTGGCTACACAGTGTGGCAGTGGATCAACAATGCGACTCGAGTCACATGCGAAGCACACAGCGCTCGGACCTCGCTCTTGTTTGCTACGACTGCTTCTCTTCACACCCTACCTCCGTCCATTCTCATTGTTTTCCAGTAATCCCAAGAAGAATGACAGGCATGGCTTCTCCAGTCATTTGCCTGCCTGCTGCTGCTCCGCCACGCTTCGATCTGGCGGTTCAGCTGCTCCTGCAATTTCCGGCAGCCCGCCTGAGCCTGGGGGACCTCCGTTCGCCCGCGACCGTTGACGGTGGCAAGTATGACCCAGTCGCGGATTCCAACTTGTGGGGCGACATGGCTTCTGAGCTGCAGCTGGATCTATCACCCGTCACGATCAATGACAAGGTCCTCAAGTTACTGGACGCTTTTGAGCATTGGCTTGCGCATAGCGAGTGAGTGATCGGTTAGCTCGGTGACTGACTCAGGCATGCTTGCACGAAGAACGACCCCAAGGATCTTGCCCGATGGGGGTTGATCAAGAGTACCCATCAGATCTGGCACCCGCTGACTGCAGGCAACGCCTTCGCGGTGGCGCAGATCGCCTCGAGCAGCAAGATTCCAAACATCAAGCTGTGGTTCAAGGAAGTCCAATCGTGGGAGATGGCACGCAAGCTGGTGAACCAGATGGGTACGCTGCAAGCCAAGAAGAACAACGCGACCGCACTGCCTCTGGACGCCATGCTCCAGAACGTCGTGCCCGGCAAGTTGACTGTCCGCTTTGGTGAGCACTTGGAGGCGAAGAATCTTATCACAGCCCCTGAGCCATCTGGTTATCTCCACATAGGGCACGTCAAGGCCGCAGTGCTGAACAGGTACTTTGCAGACAAGTACGACGGCCGCTTTCTGCTGCGCTTCGACAACACGAACCCTTCCCGGGAGGAAGGCGAGTTTGAGGACGCCATCAAAGAGGACCTAGGCATGCTTGACATTGCCTTTGACGCTGTTGTGCACGCGTCGGACCACTTCGACGCTGTCATCGAGCACGCGCGGCGCCTGATCAAGCAGGGTGATGCGTACATGGACGATACCGAGGCAGAGACTGTAAGCGTTCTCCAGCACACTGTTGATGAAAGGTGAAGGAGCAGCGCCGTGCTCTTGTGCCGTCCAAAAACCGCGATGCCGCCATGACCACGAACCTGGAGCACTTTGAGGAGATGCTCTCCGGCAGTCTAGAAGGCCAGCGCTGGTCCCTCCGCGCCAAGATCGACTACACGCACAAGAACGGGGCAATGCGCGACCCCGTCATCTTTAGGTGCATGGTCGACGTGCCGCACTATGTCACTGGGTAAGCCGCCATTTTGCCGCAGCTGACCCAAGCACGAAATACAAGGCGTACCCGATGTACGACCTCGCGTGCCCGATAATCGACCACCTCGATGGCGTGACGCACGTTCTCCGCTCGAACGAGTACGCCGCCCGACACGAGCAGTACGAGTGGTTCGTGGTTCGGCTGGGGTTCGGGAATGTTGAGATCTTCGACTTCTCACGCGTCGACTTCGTCTACACTGTCCTGAGCAAGCGCAAGATTAAACGGCTTGTCGAGCGCGGGGTGGTCGAGGGCTGGGAGGACCCGCGCGTCGCCACGGTTAGGGGTGAGTCCCCCTCGTGAAGGAGGCTAACAGGAGGCATGCGGGCGCGCGGTATGACCGTTCAAGGGCTGAAGGAGTACATTGTGTCCCAGGGCGCAAGCCAGCAAAACATGCTGCTCGAGTGGGACAAGATCTGGACGGGGAACAAGCGTGTCATTGACCCCGTCGCGCCGCGACACTGGGCACTGGCGGAGGAGGACATGTGAGCTGGCAGATGATACGCAGCTTACGACAGCGTCACGGCCACCATCCTCGGCGGCCCAGAGACGCCTTACGAGGGTGTCAAGCCGCTGCACAAGAAGAATCCCGCCGTCGGCACCAAGCGCGTCACATACTCGTCCACGATCTTATTGGAGCAGGCGGATGCCGCGTCGTTCGCTGTCAACGAGGAGGTGAGCCAGTATGAGTACGCCACTCACACAGATCACGCTCATGGACTGGGGAAACGCGTTCGTCTCAGCGATACAGCGGCAGAACGACCGCGTCGTCTCGCTCGAGCTCACGCTCAACCTCGAGGGCGACTTTAAGAAGACGTCGAAGAAGGTCACCTGGCTCTCGGCGTCCGTGGAGCCCACGCCTGTCGTTCTGGTCGAGTACGATTACTTGATCCGCAAGAAGAAGCTCGACGATGACGACGATTTCGACGCCGTCACGAATCCCATCACTGAGCGGCGCGTCAACGCCGTCGCCAGCCCACAGGTTGCCGGCCTGGGCAAGTGGGACATCATCCAGTTTGAGCGCAAGGGCTTTTACATCTCCCAGGGCAAGCGCGATGGCGAGGGCAGGATGCAGTTTGGCTTCATCCCCGAGTGAGCTACCGTAAGCTGGCTGCATAGCTGATATCAGTGGTCGCCAGCAGACCGTTGCGCTCAAGGGTGAGCCGTGGCCCACAGACACCGTCAAAATCAAGGGCAAGCGCTGAGCGCTGTGTAAGAGTGAGCCCGGTATCAGTAGTTAGACAATCTGTTGCATACATTCGTACCCTCCATACAACATTTCCCGCTAAACTCCAATGCGAGCACGAGCATTGTGAACGAGTCCGGTAGCGTACCGGAGTAGGCCCACAGTTCGATTGCGGAGCTCGCCAAGCGGTGCGCCGCTGAGGATGTACGCCAGCGCACTGCGCAACGCAGCCTGGTTCCGCCATCCGGTGGCGACAAGGACGAGCAGGATCACCGCGGTCGCGATGGCTTTGCGGCGCGCTTGGCGTGCAGCAAGGCGCTCGGCACCGTTGTAGTCTGCCCACACGGGCCAGGCGTTGTCCCACCACTGGTGCAGAACGGGGCCGGGGTAGTGCGTCTGTCGTCAGCTTCTTCCCTCAGATTAGCTAACGAAAATCCGCCCAGTGCCCTCCTTGCGCCAGTAGTTGGCCACCTCGCCCCAGATGGTCTGCTTGAGCCGATTTTCGATCCACCGGTCGTACCTTTCCGCGGCCTCGCGCTTGACCTCGACCTTGAGGACGCCAGCGTCGCGCATGCCCGCAATCATCTGCGTGATGTACGACGACTGGATCTCGAGCACCTCTGTAACGCTCGAGTGGTTGACGAGAAAGTTGTTGCCTGACATGTTGAAGTAGTTCGGGATGCCCGGCAGCGTCACACCGTGGTACCACGTCAGGTCGGCCTTTGTCTTGTAATTGTTCGTGCTGTCCTTGTCGCCCGAGACCTCCAGGTCGATGTGCTCGGCATTGAACCCGGTCGCGAGGACGACGTAGTCGGCGGGAAGCACGCTGCCGTCGTCGACCTTGACGCCTTCTGGCGTGAACGCCTCGATGCGCCCGTAGACTGCCTTGCAGTGCGGGCTGTTGATGGCCGCAAAGTAGCCGTCCTCGAACACATATCGCTTCGCCTGGAACGCTATCGTCAGCTGCAAGGTGCGCAAAAACTCACAGAACGTCGGCACGATCTTGTCCTTGAGATGCGGCGGAGCTCGTTCGCGCATCCAGGCGCCAATCTTCTTCTCCATCTTCCTACGCGCCTTGGCACCGCTGTCCTGCCACTGGTAATAGAAGTTCATGTCGATCACGGCAAGCATGATGACGCGCTCCAGTCGCTGCAGCCATGGAAAGCGGTAGCGGATCGCACGCACTTTGTCCGAGTACGGCTTCGAGTTGCGCGCAGCCTTCATTCCGCCCGTGATACTTCGTTCAGCGTGGTTCCACTATCGGCGCACCTGGGCATGAGCCACTGCTGCGTACGCGCGAGAGAAACGAGGTTAATCTCGGGGTCGAGACCAAGAGTCCCCACGATCTGCACACTGCGGTCAGCTCTGGAGACTCGTCCTAGCTGACCCGCTGCAACCATTGCCGACAACGACGACATTCTTGCCCCGCAGATCGCTGGGCTTGAGATCCCTCGGCCAGCGCGCGGCGTGGATGACCTTGCCCTTGAACTCCTCCTCTCCAGGGAGAGGAATGCGGCGTGGCTCAGAGAAGAAGCCCGTCGAGGCGATGATGAACTGCGCCTCGACTTGGGACTCCTCCCCGGTCTTGAGATCGCGCAGTGTGACCCTGTACAGCTTCTGATCGTCGTCCCAGTCGGCCTTGACGTAGTCTGTCTCGAGTCGGAGGCGGTTTGTGATGCCTTGCGTCCTGACGATATCCTGCCAGTCTGATGTCAGTAACGACCGAACAGGCGTTTACATTGGCAGATCTCGTCGTGGTCGGGATGTGTTTGAGACCACTGCGAGTTGGTGAAGCGTGAATGGCTGTATGCGACTGCTGGAATGCTGTTGTTAGCTCAGACACCAGATTGACAAGCCGTGGGCCTACTCACTCGCAGCGACAACCTCTGCACATCAGCCACAGCACTACCTCCCACTTACGGATAACGGTTCACGTACCACGTCCCACCGACGGCGTCCTCGCGATCAACAATCTGGCGGTCAGTGGAAAGCGTCACCTCGGCGCACAATCCAGTTCGTCAAGCCTTTGCGATCCAAGTCGAGTGCCATGGTGATACCTCCAATGCTGCGATTAGGGGCTGTCGGACGCGGCTCTCACCCAGCTCCGACGATGATGATGGACGGGTTCGCGATGGTGTGCAGCTGTGCCGCCGCGGCCGCGACGGTCTGCCGCCTCGGAGATGCCTCTACGTCGCCCATGTCAGTGTGTCTATCAGTAAAGGGGAGATTAGGAGCTAGCGGCACGTTGGTTAAGTAGAAGCGCGTTCGCGGTATCCTGTCGGCATCGCTCGGTTACTCAATCCCGACGCTCTCGAGCGCTTCCATCGGAGTGGCTGCGAGGTTGCTATCCATGGGGAGCGCGTAGTTGGAGTGCGGATCTGCGGACTGTGCCCAGTGCGATAACGGCGGCCGCAAGACCTTTATGCATTGCGCCAAGCCGAGCGAGCGCTGGCGAGGTGGCCCAGAGTCACCCGTGGGCATCGGCCATGGCCGACTTGCGGGAGTTTGGTAGCCGAAAGATCTCTTCGCTCTCCTGCTGTTGTCCAGTCCTCCAACAAGTCAGCAGCAAGCATGGCGGCAAAGACAATGTCCCAGAGCCTCTCGGTCACGGCCATCCCGCGGCTGCTGGGCCTCGAATCGTTCAAGAGCGACAACCTCTGGACGCCTAGGGGTAACCGCGGCGTGTTTGGGGGTCAGGTCATCGGCCAGGCGTTGATGGCGGCGATCAAGACGGTCGAGGGAAAGGATCTGCACTCGCAGCATGTGAGTGGGTATGGGCGATGGCGGAGTGCGCTCGTTTCGATGTCCTGAACTCCCTAACTGCGTCGGCGGCACGATTTGCTAATGTCAGTGCTACTTCCTACTGCCATGCAACTCTCAGATACCTCTTACCTTTGTGGTCGAGCGCCTTCGCGATGGCAACAGCTACTCTACGAGGTAAGACTACTAGGCGCTCTCAGACTCTAACGTCAGGCTCGTCCACGCAATCCAGAATTCGCAGACCATCTTCATCCTCATGGCGTCGTTCGTCAAGCCGACAGCGAAAGAGCACATAGCTCCCCTCCTCGCAAAGGCCCCCAGGCCGTCGTCCTCCGCAGGCGGCGAGTCTGGGGACGAGCAGCTACTCGTAGGCGTGAACCGGTTCGACGTCCAGTTCCAATCTCTCAAAGAGCTCGGAATGGACGCCTCGCCATTCATCCCGCGGTACCAGCGCAACAAGCCCGAGGACATTGGCACATGGGACGACGCGAACACGCCAGAGAAGCGCTTTGACGACTATATCGACACCTCGGGCGACTTTGGCATCCACATCAAGCGCACAGAGGAGGCGCGGCGGACGTTCCTCGAGGGTCGTGATCGGACCATGCCCCTCAAGACTGTGCGCGCACGGCCGCAGAGCGGAAAGAACTTTGCCCAGCGGGCTATTTGGCTCCAACCGCGACTTGACGGGGACAAGCTCACGCCGAACGAGGTTCGGGTATGTGCGAGCTGGGGAAAGCGCTGACAGCAGGCGATGATCGGATACTTTACCGACTCACAGACAGTTGCTGCTGCTGGGCGGACCGTTGGGCTGTCTGCCACCTCTGATCCCAAGATGGGCATGCTGGTGGGTGGCGTGCAGCTCATCCGCATCGGAACATGGCTGACTCCAGGCCACCATTGACCACACGATCCACTTCTATCCCTTCCCGGACGACTACGACTACTCGCGGCCGATCCTCCACGTCCTCGATGCCGTGGTCGTTGACGTGCCTGCTGGTCGAGGCCTTGTGGCTGGTCGGGTGTACACTGAGAGTGGAGTGCTCATCGCCGCCACGAGCCAGGAGGGTGTGGTGCGCGCGAGTCTCGGACAAGGGACCAAGCCGCGCAGTGAGGGCGCCCGTTTATAGCCAAGATTATTGATTATTGTCTATACATGTATTAGGTGGAGATATACTTGAACGCTACGTCCCAGTGGCCTTGGCGCCGTTCATGTCAGTGGACATGCAGTACCACGTAAAGGGTACGTCTCCAATCTGCCATTCATCGTAGCCGAGAGTCTTGAACCCCTTGCGCTCGTAGAATTGGGCCTGCACATCAGCATAGCAACCTCCCGTACTCACGTTCTCTTTCGTGTGAGTCGACAGTGTGACATCCCGCCCCTCGGCCTTGGCGCGGTCCAACGCCACCTGCACCAGTTTCGAACCCAGTCCGCGCTTCTGTGCCCAAGGCGCGGTGGCGAGATAGGATACGTAGTATGTGTACTTTCGTGTGTCGCCCCACGAACGATCGCCAAGCTTCTTCATGTACTCGTGAACCTGTATCAGCACCATCAGGGACATGCGCACCAGTGCGTCGCGCTCTTGCGCGTCTTTCGGGAAGATGCGCTCAACCTCGTCGTCGTACGGGGTGGGCGAAACGCTCCCTGTCAGTGGTTACAAGGTGCGCCACCTACGGATAAGGAGGGCCGTCGTCGACCGGCGCCTTGAGCACCATAAGCGCCGCAGGGTCGGGATGGTCGTCGATGAACGCAGCATACAGCTCGTGGTCCTTGATCCCGCGGTAGACATACTGCTTCATCCGCTCGGTCCCAATGACATCGGCCTGCTCGAACGTGACGTCTGGGAAAACCGCGCGCAGAACGTAGAATGTGCGGATGTTGAACGACGAGTTGTACGTCCGCGCCGCTGGCTCAATGACCTCGGGCGTGAGATCTGTTAGGTGTCGTATTGACATTGTGAGTAGTGGTGAAAGTACGGCCAGTGCTGACGACTTAATTAAGCAGGAAACGAGAGGAACCGAGATGCGGATATCGCACGAGCCCGGGATGGGCGAGTCATCATAGTAGCCGCGCGCCTCGTTGGGACCGGGCCCGCATGATGGTTCCGCCAATGCGCTCAATTGGAGTCATGGAGCATAGCCGCTCCCCGAGCGCTGACTCGCGCCGTTCACCATGTCAACTTCTCTCCAGAGTTGCGCTATACACAAATGAACTACAACCTTATATGCCTTCTTCGTCTATGCCGCCACTGCCACGGGGGCGCCATCGAACTGGAGACCCTCAAACTTGCCGCTCTTGCGCCATTCCGCGATATACGCAAAGAAGGCGGCGGAGCCAGGCGGGTACCGGCCAAAGTTGAGACGCTCGCGGCGGCCCTCTGGCTGGCCCTCATTGTTGTAGTATCCAGGGGTGCACTCCGGGCCGCCGATGAGCGCCCCAGGTCCGTCGAGAATCATCTGGATCCAGGCATCTTGTGTCTCTTTCGGCACTTCAACCGCCTTGGCGCCGAGCTCGGCCTGCTTGCGCAGAATGGCAGCAACCGTGCGTCCAGCGTCGGTGTAGTTGCTCGTCACATTCGCCACGAGAGATGCACCTTGGATGAATCCGATGACGAACAGGTTCGGGAAGCCGTGGACGTGCATGCCCTGGTAACTCTCCATGCCGTCCTTCCACGCATCCGTGAGCTTGCGGCCGTCTCGGCCATACACCTCGAGTCCTGATTTGTACGTGTATTCGCTGTTGAACTCGAACCCAGTAGCGTAGACGAGAACATCGAGGGGGTAGTGCTTCCCATTGGCCCAGACGCCAGTCTCGTCGATGCGCTCCACGCCCTTGCCGTCCGTGTCCACGAGATGAACTGTCTCGCGGTTGAACGTCTTGAGGAACTCGTCGTGGAAGCACGGTCGCTTGCAGTACTGGCGGTACCACGCCTTGAGGTTATTAGCAGTCTTGGGGTCCTTGACGACCTCGTCACATCGCGCCCGGATGGCGGTCATCATCTCGTCGTCGGAGAGATGGTACGCCTTGACAAAGTCGTCAGGGAGGGTTGGCGGCTTGCCAGACCGCTCGGCCTCGGCGAGCATGCGTGCCGTCATGCGCTTTACGCCGTCCGTCCACCCATCGCGCACATAGTCCTGCTCAGCCAGGCCGGAGCTCATCAGCGTGGCAAAGTTCTCCAGCCACTTGGTCTGCCATCCAGGCTCGAGCTGGGCAAACCAGTCTGGGTCGATGGGGTGGTTGCCGCGCACCGCCACAGCTGAAGGCGTGCGCTGGAAAACAAACAACTCGCCGCTGTCGCGACCGAGCTCGGGAATACACTGAACCCCCGTGGCGCCGGTTCCGATCACACCGACGCGTTTGTCCTTGAGCTTTTCCATGACCTCCCCGTTCCATCCTCCTCCCGTTGCCTCAAAGTCCCACCGGGCAGTGTGCATCGCCTGGCCCTTGAACGTTTCAATGCCTTCAATTCCAGGCAGGTGAGGCTTGTTGAGAGGGCCAGTGCCCATAGCGACATGTGTCGCCGTGAAATCGTCGCCCTGTCGGGTCTTGACGCGCCATCGGCCGTGCTCCTCTTCCCAGGTGAGCGACTCGAGGTGGGTGCTGAAGAGTGCATGCGGGTAGAGGTCGAACTTGCGCGCGATGCGATGAGCGTGCGCGAGGATCTCTGGGCCGCGGATGTACTTTGCGCTGGGCACAGTACCGGCCTCCTCGAGCATGGGGAGGTATACCATGGCAGCCGTGTCGCACATGGCGCCGGGAAAGCGGTTCCAGTACCACACCCCGCCAAAGTCGCCACCAGACTCGAGGATCCGCATGTTGGTGAAGCCGGCCTCCTTCAGCCGGGCGCAGACGGTCAGGCCCGCGAAGCCGCCACCGAGGAACAAGAATTCGACATGGTCATGAAGCGCCTCCCGTGGCTTGGCTTGGGTGTACGGGTCGCCTTCATCTGTCAAGCGCAGCACGCCAGAGAGAGCCTTGTACTGGTTGATGCCATCTGCGCGGAGTCGCTTGTCGCGCTCGGCGAGGTACTTGTCCTTGAGCTTGGCGCGCTCTTCCGCCTCCAGTGGGGCGACGGGGACAGTCTGAGCGGGAGTCTCGGGAGGTACTGGGAGTGAGGTGTCGACAGTCATCTGGCTGTCAGTGCGGGCTGTGGGGATGATACTCACTGTTACAGCAATGAACGGTCATGAGGAGAAGCTGTTGCCATCCGCCAGCCTTATACCAACTCGAGATCGGATGTCGGCAATGAGGGTATGCTGGGCCCACCAAGTTGAACCCGGTTGCCGGCCAGTGCCCATCTGCCATCGGCCGCCGTGGCTGGCGTCGTGGCTCGAGCGTCTCGGTCGCCGCTGTTGGCGCCGTATGCCTGTCGACATCGATGAGCTGAGCGTCGAGTCGCCTTGCATGAGCACAACAGGCTTCAACACCAACAGTCTCAGCAAGTGCTGGACGGGTATGCCGAGAGCGGCGTCGGAGAACACCGAAGAATCACGTGATTTGCCAAGCGACACACGTCATTGCGTTATCAAGTGGGCACCCAGGGTGAGTCACCTCACGTCGACGTGCCGACCTTCCTTTGGTGCTCCATCTCGATGTCTACCGTCTTCCTTCATCCACATCACTCACCATGACCCAAGGATCTGATGCGACCGCGCTCCTCGTAATCGACGTCCAAGTAGGCGTCGTGGAAACCTGCTACAACGTCCCCGAGGTCGTGTCCAACATCACCGACCTTGTCAAACGCGCACGCCAAGCGCTGGTGCCCGTAATCTGGGTCCAGCACGAGGACGGGGGTCTGGTTCGCGATTCTCCCGGATGGCAAATGGTCCCCGAGCTCCCAAAGCCCCTCGACAACGAGCTGCGGATCTACAAGAAATACCGTGACTCGTTCACCGTTCCCGAGCTCGAGGACGCGTTGCGCAAGCAGGGTATCAAGCACCTCGTCCTCACCGGCGCTCAGTCGGACTACTGCGTCCGGTCCACGGCGCACGGGGCCGCGGCACGCGGCTTCTCGATTACGCTTCCTCGGGACGCGCACACCACAGAGGACAGCGAGTACGACGGCGTCGAGATCTCTGCCAAGCAGATTATCCACCACGTCAACTCTTACTTCCACAAGGGATCGCTGGGTCCTGATGTCAAGTGCGACGACCCTCCTCACGACCAGGTCGTCTTCTCCAAACAGGCCGCGTAACTGGCCGGACCCATCAAGGTTCCAATCGAGAGACGCAGTACTCGGTACGCAGATCAAACAGCCTGGAGGCCGTACAGAAATTAGGATATAGAGTATCGCCCGTTGTCAGAGCAGCTCCTGGACCCAACAATTAACGTCGGCACGCTCACTGCGATGCAGGTTCGGGCTTGGATTAATATACATCACTCAAACCTAGACCCTATATTGCTACCAAAGACACCCAAAGCACTTCGAACGAACGTCCTCCCCGCGTCTACTTCCAGGTATGCGATTGAGGTTGAGGAGCGCTTGGCCCCGCCGCCCAGTTCGGATCATACAGAGGCGGTTGTTGTTGCATGAAGGTCCCGCCGTCCTCAGCTCTGGGCGGTTCGACTTGTCCCGTGCCGGTCTGCGCATATCCCAGCTGCGGTACCGGCGCGTAGCCCATTGCTGGCTGTGGAGACACGGTAGGCACATTCGGCGACGAGTCCTTCATCGGGATGAACTGCGGACGTGGCGGTGGCGGCCCGTACGGTGTGATCTCCTCGTCGACGACAAAGTCGTTTCGGTGGTGCTGGGCATACGACATAGACGCTGCGTGCTCACGACGCTTACGCCGCTGTTTGGCCATGCCCCAAGAGCAGACTGAGACCACCAGGGTGACACCGAGGACGAGGGCGACAATGGCCCCGATGGGCATCTTGAAGCCCTCCTTGCTGCCGGGGCTGGCGGCTCCAGAGCTGCTTGGACCAGTGCCACCGGTGGTACCGGTGGTGCCACTCGAGCCGCTGGTGCCCGTTCCGCTCGTGCCCGACCCGGGCGAGCCAGCAGCGGCAACGTCCTCCTCAAATGTGCCCTTGCTTCCATCAGCCCAGGCCCTCTAACGAAACTCACGTCACCGCCGAGTAAAAGTCGACGCTTTCAAAGGCATTCTCGCCCGAGGTACCGCTGACGCAGGTGAGCGTCATGTTGTACGCGACCTTGGGGTCCAGGGGGAGCATGTACATGAGCGCAGAGGTGGACTGCTCGAGTTTGGTCCACATGATGCTGATGTCGGCATACTGTTCCGTCGCGGACGAGAAGTAGATCTGGAAGTCTCTGCTTGCCGGCCCGCGTGTGCCGCGCAGAACCACATAGGCAGTGTTCCGCGGAATGCGCGTGGTGACCACAGCGTCGTCGTAGCACGTAGCGCGCTCTGGCAGCTGAGTCCACGCGCCAGCAGACGGCGCCGTGCGCTCCCAGCGACCCGTGAAGGTGTAGAACGGGTTCACGCTCCCGTTCGCGATGAACGGCACGGTGTGCTTGCGTACCGCGTCCAGACTCGGCGCGTCCGTCTGCATCCCCGTCATGATGGTAACATTGTCGAATGTCCACGTCCCCTCGCCGAGTGTGAGCGTGTTGTCGTACTTTTTGAACCGGTTCGCGGCGTACGAGTACACAATATCCGGCGACGCGGGCGCCGTGAGCGTCTTGGGGTCCCCGAACCCGGGGTCGTTGTTCATGTAGACTGTCGTAGCGGGGGTTGGGTTCGTTTTGCCCCACGCATCCGCCGAGCGACCATTGAATGCGAGCCCGTCACCCGTGTACGGGTCCACGTAGAGCGAGTAGCCTTGTGTGCCGGACGACACGTCGGCGCCGTTGCCACCCGCGTGCATCCGCCACGGGAGCGGGCTCATGCGCACTGGCGCATCCGTGAGCTGTAGCGTCCAGTTGAAGCGGAGGTTTGGCCCGCTGGGGTCGAGGCCGGCGCTCACGACGCTGAGCGCGCCGAGCAGCGCCAGCAGCGCTGTACTGTGCAGTATTCTGGTCATGGATGGGGCAATGCATCAAGATGGTGAGCACGTTCGTAGTTCAAGAGGACACCACGCGTTTGGTTCAAGCACAGGAATGCGGCCATGGCTGATCGCCGTCGAATAGTGCCAAGCGCTGATAAGCATGCCGAGCCCGGCATCTGAGAGGTGTGCATTCCCTTTCCCCGCTATTTCCTCTGCCCCGTCTTTCTGCCTAGACTACTTGTATAGGTCCTGGTGGGCAGCCTTGATAAAGTCGGAGCCCTTCTCGGCGACAGCGTACACGACGTTCTGGATACGGCAGTCGGGGATGAAGGGGAAGATGCTGGCGTCAATGACGCGCAGGTTCTTCGCGCCATGCACGCGCAGGTGCGGGTCGACGACGCCGGTGCCAATGTCCTTGGCCATGCGGTTGGTGCCGCAGGGGTGGAAGCCGGTCTGGCTGCGCTCGAGGATCTGGCGCGCCATCTCCTCGTCGCTCCCGCGGTCCAGAGGCCAGGGGTAGTCGCACTCGACAATGTCCTTCATGCCCTCGCCCTTGTAGAGGACGTCACCGATAAAGCGCGTGCCCTCGGTGAGCGCGAGGATGTCGAGGTCATGCTTGAGGAAGCCCAGGTTGATGTGCGGCTGCTGGAAGGGGTCGGTCGAGTTGAGCTTGACGTTGCCGGCGTTCGAGAGCGGGCGCATCAGGTCGACAATCACGGAGAGATACTGGCCCTTGGCGGGCTCGGGGAAGTGCCACTGGAACGCGGACGCGAACAGGGGCACAAAGTCGATCTCAAAGTGAGGCTGGCCGTGGGGGCCGAAGGGGTCGAGACCATTGTTCTCCTCCTTGTACTTGCGATAGGCGGCGTGCTTCTCCAGGCGCTCGTCGATGCGCGGGAAACCGACCAACTCAAGGAGCGGGCTGCTGAGTGGGCCTGTCTTGTTCTTCTTGTACTGATCCATGGCCTTGTTCATGCCCTCGCCCTTGCGGAGGAGAATGTCGTCCAGACCATACCCCTCCTTGAGCTTGAACACATGCGAGAAGATGGGGTGGTCGAGCAAGTTCTGGCCGACGTGCTTCGAGTCCACGACGACCTGGATGCTCATGGCCTCGAGCTCCGACTTGATGCCAATGCCAGACAGCATGAGCATCTTGGCGGACTCATACACGCCCTGCGAGACGATGACCTCGCGCTTTGCGTAGAAACAGTAGTCACGGCCATCGGGCCCGACGACGCAGACGCCAACGGCGGTCTTGTCGGCAAATAGAATCTTCTTGGACTGCGTTGACGAGAGCAGCGTAATGTTGTCCTTGCCTTCGATCATCGTGGCGGACGTCGAGCGCACGCCCTTGTACACCGTGTTAACGGAGGGGAAGAGACCCTCCTGGTGGCCTTCGTAGACATCGACAGTGAGCTTGTGCCCGGCGCTCTTCCACGCCTTCTGGAGGTTGTCACGGAAGGGCTTGGTCTCCTCGAGCAGGTCGGCGTGCGCAATGGGCAGGGGACCGTTGGCGCCAAGCTTCTTCATCTTGGGGTCGTAGACGCCCTTGTCATCGTGGTACGTCGCCGGCTTGTTAAAGTAGTCGCGGAGACCCTTCCAGCCCCAAGTGGAGCCGCCGAAAGGGACCCACTCGTTGTCGTAGGTAGCAGCAGAGCCACGGAGCCAGGTGAAGTAGTTGAGCGACGTCGAGCCGCCAAGTGCCTTGCCGCGGGTGTTGGGGCACTCGATGCGGGTGTACTTCTCGCGGTCGATCATGGTGGTCTTGTAGTTCCAGTCGTACTGCGAGCCGCGGGTCTCCATGGCGAGCGCCGGCGTGGTGATGATGTCGACGTCCGAGGGGTCGCTTCTGTCAGTGCCGCCCGGTATCTTGGCCTACCCAATACCAGCCTCGACGAGGAGGACTTTGACCTTGGGGTTCTCGGCGAGGCGGCCGGCGACAGTGCCGCCAGCAGCGCCGCCGCCGAGCACGATAAAGTCGTACGTGTCGGCGGCGTCCTTGGGGTGGGTAGACTTGTGGACCATCTTGAACTATTGCAGCAGTGGCGAGAAGTGGGGGTACCCTCCAAGTCTCGCGCGCTTTAGTATCCCTCGACAGCTCCATGTCGGTAACAGACCTCGTCGACGTTGGCCTCCCACGTCGCATGAGTCCACGAGAGACTGGTCTGGGCCTCACGCCCGACGTCACCGCTGATGATGCGGGTTAATGTTACTTGGGCAGTCGACTTTCCGGTAAGCGGTGGTAAGTGAGAGCCAGGACATGGTTGCCGACGCTACCTGTGAGCTGTGAGGCGTTCGAATGAGTATTGCCATCTCAGCGAGGTGAGAATGCGCACGGGCTCTCCGTGGTGTTCCGTACCGCGTTGCTGGAAGTTCCCAATGAACCCCGCAGAGAACACTGTCGTGAGATGTAGCGCAGCCGACGGACAAGCTCAGCGGCAATCTGTCCGCATCCCAGTAGCCCACACAAGCGAAACGTATTGGATTCGTGTGTCATCTGAGACATGATGACGGGAGGACAAGCGAGGAGGCGCTATAGCCCAGGCCACGGACGCTGGTCGAGTGGGAGCTCATAGGAGACGTTGCCCCGTTGCACGTTGCCTATGGTCACCCACGAATGAGGCACTCCGGGACAGATGCAAGCATGCACACTCGCAGAGAGCTGCCGAAGCGCTCTTCTCTTGCACGGAAGAACAGGGCTGGAAGGGCTGAGAAGAGCGGCCGCTCACAGGCCAAGTGGGAAACGTCCAGAAAATGATCTCACCGAAGTGGAGAATGTCTCACAGCCGGGGGTTCCTGTTGATGTTACTCCATCCGCCTCGGATAGACTGGCGACGACGGCGGGCTCTGGGGACTTCCATAGCATGTCGAGGCAATATAGAGGAGATGCATGCAGAGCTGACTCGCCACTCACACTCTGATCAAGCATGAAGACCGACGATGTACCGACCTACACCCTCGCCGAGGGCAAGTGACTCCCGATACTCGGGACTGATGCCAGGCTGCCCGATGGCAAACGCCTCAACGGCGCAGCGCTTCGGCGACGGAACACCCATCAAGGGCCTGATGCTGCTGCAGGACACGCAGCTCATCGAGACGCTCGCACACTTCAGCCGCGAGCGCATCCCCGAGCGCACCGTGCATGCTGGCGCTGTGGGTGCGTGGGGTGAGCTTGAAGTTACCCACGACAACTCGCATCTCACCTCGGCCAAGTTTCTCAATGGCGTCGGGAAGAAGAGCAAGGTGCTTTGGCGGCTCTCAATCACTGGGCCGGAACGCGGCCACTTTGAGACCACCCGCGACGTGCGTGGGTGGGGCATGAAGGTGTTTACCGAGGAGGGCAACCAGGACTTTGTCTTCAACAGCATTGTGAGCTGCCACGACTTTATGAGCTCATGACAGCCAACGTTCTTCATTCGCGATCCGATCAAGTTCCCGTCGATGAACCGGTCCCACAAGCCCAATCCAGCCAAGCACGCTGCCGACCCGAACATGGTGAGCTGACGGGCCGGCAGTCGCTAACGACAGTTCTGGGAGTAAGATTCACTCTCTCCGTCGGCTCATGCCAGTTTTCACGTCAATAACCAGGAAGGCATTCATGCGCTCATGATGCTCTTCTCGAATCGCGGCATCCCAAACTCGGTGCGCGAGCTACACGGCTACAGCGGGCACACGTACAAGTTTACCAGGGACGTGGGTCTCCTCATGACTCTCACTCACATTAGGACGACTCGTTTGTGTATGTCAAGATCCACTTCAGGTCCAACCAAGGCGCCAAGGGCATGAAGCGAGAGCGCGCTAAGGAGCTCGCAGGTATCAACCCCTCCTACCATACCTGCGACATGTGGGATAACATTGAGAAGGGCAACTATCCCTCGTGGACCATGTGTGCGCAGGTCATGACGCCCGAGCAGGCCAAGAACTACCGCTGGAACATCTTCGACATGACCAAGGTCTGGCCTCACAAGGACCACCCCCTTCAGCCCATGGCCAAGCTGACTCTTAACAAGAATGTGAGTCCCCCTTTGAGAACCCTCTGACATCAGCCGGAGAACAACTTCTCGGACATTGAGCAGGCGGCCTTCTCACCCTCGACAATGGTTGCCGGCATCGCGCCAACTCTGGACCCAATGCTGCAGGCGCGTATGTTCGCCTACCCCGACGCTGCCCGCTACCGTGTCGGCGCAAACTACACACAGCTACCGTGCAACCGCGCTGTCGCGCCAGTCTACCAGCCGTACGAGCGCGACGGCGCCATGCGGTACATGAGCAACTATGGCGGCGACCCGAACTATGTCAACTCCCAGCTCCGTCCGATCAACTTCAAGGGCAAGCTTGGCGCCAGCGGCTACTCGATTGGCCATGAGCACGAGATGTGGTCAGGCAAGATTGCTGGATATGCGTCCGAGGTGACCGACGACGACTTTGAGCAGGCACGCATGATGTGGGACGTCCTCTGCAAGCAGGGCGAGCAGGGGGACTTTGTGGGTAATGTCGTCGAGACGCTCGCCGAGGCGCTGCCCGAGCTGCAGAAGCCTGCCGTAGGTATGGTCTAGTGACTATTACGACGCTGACATCAGAAATGTTTGCCCGTGTCAACGAGGACCTCGGCAAGGCGATTCAGGCAGCGCTTAATGAGGCTCAGAAGTAACAGCCGTTTGCTCGCAGTTAGACTCCGAAAAGAAACATGCATCTCTGTGCTCGACAGCATCTGCATGCTTAACTGTTCTTCTCCATGACCGCTAGTTCCCAACAGTCTTCGCGAACTGAGCAGGAAGCCTTGCGCCGTGCGGCTTGGCCTCCTCCACAAGCGTCCTCAGCTCAAACAGCTCGGCCTCACTCAGCTTGACCTCGCCAGCCTTGAAGTTCTCCTCGAGCCGTTCGCCATCCCTAGTCCCCGGAATAGGGATACATCCCTGCGCCATAACCCAGGCGAGCGCGAGCTGGCTGCTCGTACAGCCCTTCTTGGCCGCCAGGCGGGTGAACTCGTCCACGATGCGCAGGTTCTTGGGCATGTTCTCGGCAGAGTAGCGCGGGAGGTGGCGGCGCACATCGTCCGGCTCAAAGTCGTCTGGACTGCGGATCTTACCGCCTAGCATGCCTCTGCCAAGCGGCGAGTAGGCGACGATCGTCACGCCCAGCTCGCGCGCGACGTCTAGCAGACCCGATTCCTCGTGGTCCGTCGCCCATGGTGAGTACTCGATCTGGAGCGCGTCGATGTGGTAGACTCGACTCAGCACTGAGCTTTGACCCGAGACTCACTCGCGCAGGCCTTGCGCAGTGTCTCTGCACTGCACTCGCTCAAGCCGATATACCTGCACTTGCCCGCCTGCTTGAGTGCCGCGAGCGCCGGAATGCTGATGTCGAGGGGCACGTTGGGGTCGATCCGGTGAAGGTAGTACAGGTCGGGGTAGAACCCCAGACGCTCCCTTGTGCCGGCCATGTACGTCGCAATGTGTCTCGCCGAGTTGTCCACGACACCAAGCAGGCCCGGCTCGCCATCCAGACACTTTGCTCAGCACAAGCCACTATAACGCTCACGGCAAACCCGCACTTGCTCGCGAGAAACACCTTGTCGCGCGCATTGTTCTTGGTCAGAAAATTGCCCAGGAGCTTCTCGTTGTGCCCCCGGCCATACACCACGGCCGTGTCCCAGAACGTGCAGCCAAGCTCAAGCGCTTTGGCGAGAGTCTTCTCGGACACGGCGTCGTCTGCCTGGCCGTACATGGACGACAAGCCCATTGCGCTCCCGTCAGCATGGCCGCGGGAAGCCTCACCCATAGCCCGGCGCCGCCACCTGGATGTCCTGGAATCTCATCGTCTTCACCATCGTGCTCACAGGAAGTGTGGGAGAATCTAAAAGCACCTGCACGCTAATGTGGTCTTTTTGTTCACTGGACCTAGCCGTTCTCGTACTCACGAACGGGCTGTGGAATGCCGAACACGAGAGCACCACGCGGGCTCGGTCGAGAGGGCAACGGGAACCTTAACAACCATAGGTAGGCTGACCGAGGTGTTCTTGGCACGGCGTGTTTCACCTTGTTCTCACTCTCAACTTCGCGCGATGTGGGGACTCGTCGCCCTCCTGGCCGCGGTCTCATCTGCCCAAGCGCTAGACGCCGGACCATGGGACATTTACACATGGTTCGACCTCTGGCTGTCGAACATGGACGCGCCGCTGGTCTACTCTCCCGGCTGGGAGGGCGGGTTCACGCGCACCGCCCCGCCAGAAGCGGGCATCAAGGTCTATGGCCGCGGCAAGAGCTGGCACGCCACCAGCACAGCTGGCGCGAAAGTCAAACTCGAGTTCTATGGCTCTGACATTTACTTTTACGGCTCAGTCCTCGATGGCACAGAGTACACGCTTAATTTCGACGGCGTCAATGTCAACTATACATCCAGTTTGAAGGACACCTTGGTGGCATATACGGGCGGCGCACCGACGTATGGATACCACACCGCCGAGCTGGGGCTCGTGAGCGGCGGCTTGAACATTTCTTACGTCGTTTATCGAACGTGGGGTTACAACCGCGAGTGAGCTCCAGTCATCTTTGCGTTTCTGACGCCAGTATACCCCGCGATGGCCGCGCATACAGGAACGCGAGGCGGCAGAACGCGCAGTTGACTGCCCCCTCATCCGCGTTCACATTTACGCGAAGCGGCACGACCGAGACTGTCGAGAATCTCGGCGGCGACCGTATGTCTCCCCTATTTCTTGCAACTGACAACAGGCTCAACAACGCCCGCCAAAGGATGGACGCACGTCCTCTCCCCGCCCTCCTCCCAACTGGCCATCTCACTACCGGCAAACTCGAGCTACGTGATGGTGAACGGCACCTCGCTCCCCGAGTCCGAGTTCAGCTGGTCGCTCGCGCCGTGGCCGCTCCCCGGGGGCCCAGGCAATGGGACGTTTTCAGCCAGCGCGCGGTTCAATAACCCCATTACGCTTTTCAGCTCGCCCCTAGACCCGGCCGTGACATATACCTTGACGCTAGACGCGACGAAGGGACAGCTCGGCGTGCAAGGTGTCACGGTCATGATGGCTGACGGGTGGGCGGACGAGTCGAGCTGGGCGGGGGGAGTGGATCGGGATGAACTCGACGGGGGCTCTTCTGGTACATCTGCAGGAGGTACAGGCGGTACTGGCGGCACTGGCGGGGCGGGAGGGACCGGTGGCACTGGCGGGGCGGGTGGGACTGGCGGGACTGGTGGGACTGGTGGTACAGGCGCCACAGGTGCTACAGGCGCAACTGGAGCAGCAGCAAAGATCAATATTGGCGCAATAGCAGGCGGAGTGGTGAGCGCACTAGTGTCACAGGCTGACACCAGGTCGGCGGCGTCCTGGCTCTCGTCCTCCTAGCGCTGGGAATCTGGTTCTACCGCCGCCGAACCAGACGTTCAAAGTAAGGCGCCCAATCTCACCGCTGACAGCACAGACGTCCCGATACGCTGGTCTCAATCGACAAGGAGCCAGACCCGGTGGTACAGCCGTACGAAGTGCGGCCGGCGGCGCCTCCGTTCGACCCCCCCAGGCCCACGCCGCAGCCGCAGCTGCAGCCGCCCTCGAGCCGCATCCCGCCCAAAAGTCCGCTGGAGAGACAGCTGGTCGCAAACTACCGGCGCGGGGTTCCGCTGAGCGACTTTTCGACGCCGACATCGGGCTCGTCCCCTCTGCCGCCCAGTTTGGCCTCGTCACCGTACGGCCCACCAAGCAGCGCTGGGACGTTTGGACACAACACCCCGTCGCCGGTGAAGAGCGCAGGGACCTTTGGCGCGCAGTTCCCAGCACCTTCGAGCGGTGCTGGTACATTCCGATCGCACTCTGGCGCACCGCCGAGCAGTGCAGATTTCGGAGCGGTTGGGCCGGGGTACGCCGCCGCGAGTAACGAAGGGACGTTTGGCGAGAAGAGCTCGCGACCGTTAGTGTCGCCGCCAAGTAGCGACTTTTCCTCACGGCGGGGTGTGTGGAGCGAATCGGGTAGAGTGCAGCAGGAGAGCGATGGCGGGAGCCTCGTCGAGCTCGTTCCGCCCGTGTACGATCCCCAGTGGGAGAGGTCTCGGAATGGATAGATCGGCAGGGATCGCCCATGCAATCTTATCTTATCGCGTGGCGTGGGGTCCACTGATGCACTGATATCAATGATATCTCTGCCAAGTGAGACATATCGCATTAGATGAGTCGTACATCCAACAAGCTTGTACCTCATGCAAGATGCAATGCTCATACAACCTCCAACCATCCCGGCACAGCCCCCGCCCACCGTCCCGTAACAGCAGCCTCAACGCACTCCTGCACGCTGCCAAACCACATTTTCCGCCCCACGCCGCCAGGTCCGTAATGCGCGTACTTGGCCGAGTTGGTCGCGATGACTCTGGCCTCGGGCGGGATGACGGGCTCGCGAATCATGCACCAGCACGTATCCGTGACGAGGGTCGCGCCGAAGGCTTCTAGCTCGCGCACGGTGTCAGCCCCTTGGGCCGCGACGTGCCGGCCACACGTCAGGATCATGGGTATCCTTGCTTTCTGCCCGCGGGTGAGAGTGGCGAGGTGGCTCAGCTCGGAAGTGGAGAGATGCGGATTGCCGAGCGCTACAAGGCCGACATGCCTTGTTTCTGGAGGCTCAGAATGGGACGGAGAGGCCGAGTTGAGTTCATCCCATGCCGACCGCAGATCCGCTAGCGTGAGCTCCAGCGTCGGCAGGGGAGGATGTAGATGCGCCTCGGGCGTGATGCCCGCAATGTGGAACATGGCACTCGCCGATGTCGTGCCGTATGCCGCAGCAAATGCTTTCAAGTCGTCCCGGCTCGGGAAGCGGTCTTCGAGGCCATACACCATCGTGACCTTGTTCTCCGCCAGGTGTCCGATGGCATACCCAAGGAGCGGCCAGAGCGCGTCCCCGTCCGACTCCTCCGCCCGCCCTACGCTCAGAGAGGGCACGCGCACACCGAGTGTCGACACGCGCTTGGCGTCCAAGTACGGCCCCGCCTTTGGTGCCCGGCCAGTGAGCGCCACGAGCACGTCGAGCATATCGGGAAACTTGATGGTCCGAGCGCCGAGGACAGAGTTAGCAAACACAACGGCATTGCTCTCGGCCCACGCGACGTTGTCGCCCAGCCCCGGCGCAGAGGGGAGGAGGTACGGCGCGCAAGTCAGACTCTCGCTCGCGCCCATGCTCTCATAAGCACGCATGAGCGCGACCGCCGGGTTCGCTTCGGACTCTGGTACGCCTAGAGCTTTCCAGCGATGCGCATCGACGCTGATTGCGTTCAGCGTCGTTGGGACCGCGAAACGGGCGCCCATGGCCGCAAAGTGCTCTGCGAAGCGCAGAGTCGCGGGGCCGACGTAGATGCACGCATCGATGTGCGCGCCGGATACGGGCAGAAGGGAGGCGGCGCCGTACTGCTCCGCCATCGCAATAACGAGCTCGAGCGCGACCCGTCGGGCCTCGCCCGCCTCGCCTCGGAGTACTGCGAGGTCCTTCTCGCTCAGCTCCACTAAGACCGTTTTGGGGCTCTTGAGCGGGATCGCGCGCGTGCGTTCTTTCAGTACCACATTGACGAGGTGTGAGGTGACTGTGGCCGAGACTGCGTCGGCCAAGAGGGCAAACTTGGCCCCGAGCGCGATGACGGGTATGGAGACGTCAAAGATGCGCGCGCCGATCATGGCGCCGAGCGCGAGGATCGCGTCGGGGTGCTCGAGGAGGATGGCCTTGGGCCCGCACCCGGCCACGAGGAGCTCGAGCAGCCCCAGAGAACCGGAACAACTGCCCCGGCCACTTGGGATGGCGAGGATCTGTCCCGCCAGCGATCTGCCATGCAGAGGGTGATGGACGTCGACCACAATGCCGGTTTCTGGATCCACGCCGCCCCAGAAACTCAGACCAGTGGAGGAGTACAGCACTGGCCCGGAGGCTACGCCGGAAACCAGCGCGTGTGGCGCGTACTGCGCGTGCTTATAGTCGATGCCGTGCGATGGCGTTGCGCACGACGGCGCGTCCTCGACGTCGTGGCTGCACGATCCCCTGCCGCACTCGCCTGTGCAGCTCATGGTGGACTGGATGGTGTTGTGGACAATCTCGGAAGTGGGCAGGGGAAGGCACCGGCTGAGCGCGGGTTTCGCATCCTATTGTCTAAGATCTACTGCTCATGGATCTACTGCACAATCTTGAACCGCGCCTCAATGGGCTGGAACGTCTTCTCGCCAGCGGGAGTCACGATCTCGCCGAACGGCATGACAGCGGAGAACTACCTTAGCGATGCTCAGCGTATGACCTACCTCCCAGTTGGGCGGAATGTCGAGGACCTTGCTCAACTCGTCGCCGCAGCCGGGCGAGAACTGGGGAAAGTGCTGCTGTCAGCTGGACAAACCTGTTAGCTTACCTGGAGGTTGGCACCCAGACCCTCGAGCTCGAGGGCGTTCCAGACGGCAAACTGGAGCATGCCGTTCGAGTTGTGGCCCCAGATGGGGAAGATGTGGGCCATGTCGGGGGCGTTCTTGCCGTACCCCTTGATCACGTCCATGTCATCAAAGAAGGCCACCGAGCCGTAGCCGTCACGGTAGGCTGCGTTCCACTTGCCGACCGCGGCCTCGATGTGTTCGGCTGGCGTCAGCCCCGTCCAGACCGTTACAGCTGTTCATCTTGTAGGCGAGCTGCAAGCCTCCAAGAGCACAACAGGCACCGAGCGCTGGCCACATACGACCTCGCAGCGCACGCACCGACCGCACGGTGCAATCCACCAGCCCCCAGCCCGAGTCTCCACTCACGTCCGTTGAGCGCCTTCTTCCTCGCCTCCCACATTGCGTCCCAGAGCTGGCGATGCTTGTCGCCGAGCACGAGCACGGCGCGCGTGGCCTGCATGTTGAACGGCGTGGGGCAGTACCGCAGTGCGTCCTGGACGATGGTCGTGATCGCGGCGTCCGAGATCGGGCTCTTGGCCTTGAGTGCGTAGATTGAGCGGCGCGCCTGGGGTCAGCTCGGCGCCACCCAAGGGCACCTTGAAGGCGTTGAACAGCGCAGAAGCAGTGAGGCGGGACATGTTAGCTGTCAGTGGGCAGAAACGAACAAGGCAACACGACCTGTCCCGCTCAAGTACTCTGACGTCACGTGAGCGCTTATCAACATTCACCACACCAAAGTCAGCCACGCTCCTTCCGTTGGAGCTCTCTGCATGCTAGATATCGTCCACTGACACCCCCCAGCGCCAGAACCACTCGGCGGCCAGCAGCACCATCTCGGGCGTCACGACGTGGCCGCGCTCGGGCTGCACAAGCTTGACCATGTGCTCTGGCCGCTCTGCCTCGGCTCGGATTTCGTCCCACCGCCATGACCCAGGCGTGTGCGGCAGCACCCTGTCGACCTCGCCGTGGAGAGCGAGAATCTTCTTGCCCCGGAAGGCGCCAGGCTTGGGCGGGGGCCAGAAGAACTTGCGCACCGTCGGCGGCGTGTGCGTGTGCATTGTCGGACCGTAGTTGCCTCCTCTTGACTTTGCGAGGATCAGGTCGCCGAGGACCTCTGGCGGTACGGAGACGATGGGGACGGCGATCTTGATCCGTGGGTCTTCGCGCAGGAGGCGCCAGGATACGTGCCCTGTTGTCAGCGCAGAGATACGAGGACGCACCTCCTAAAGACACGCCAGAGGACATCCACTGGACCACCTCGCGCTCCTCGTTCGGGTACAGATAGTCGGGGAGAAAGTCCATGATGTACTCGTGGTCCTGCTTGCCGCCGGCTGAGGTCAGCGTGCCTCTGAACACGCACCCACTAACAGTAGCGCTCATCTGCAAGAGACGCCGTGGGTTGTTGTCAAAGGCGAGCCCGTCGCCGCCCTTGATGCGTCTTGTGCCGTGGTTCCGTTGATCCTGCGGTAAGCTGTGCGAGTTGGAGCCCAGGCTGTCGAGGTGCTCTGGACCTACCACAGTAACGATCAACACGTCCTTGGCCCTCTGCCTCCCGCTCTCCTTTTCATGCCGATTAATCTCGCCGAGGATCCCGTACGCCATATGCTCCATCTGGCTCGCCTTGTTCGCCCAGCCGTGTGCGAGCATCTACGCATCAGCCCAGTCGCCCAGCCGGTCGGGCAAGTCTCACAATCACGCATATCGGCAGACTGCTCTGCTCGATCTCCTTCAGGCCAAAGACATTCACGTTTGTCTCGACAATGTTGACCACGCGTTTCGAGACTGGCGGGTGCCCGAGGTCGAGCGGACCAAAGTCCATTACGTGCGCGACGTCCATTGGCGTCAGCTTTCGCGGCTTGTCCGTCGCCATTGTTACAAGTGAGTGGAAAGTGAAAGTGAGACGGCGCGTTCAGATGAGACGGCATAGCCGGTTGCCGCGTCGGACATCGCCGCCAGTCCCGACCGCTATCGCTGCCACCTCCGCTTCCTACTCGCTGCGTTCACTGAACTTGACCACTTGCTGCTGAGGCCAGCACTCGGGTTCCCAGCGGCACACTGACTCACGTCCACTGCAAGACTACGTACACTACCGCGCAGGCCTCTGCACGCTCACATCCCGCCTACGAAAGCACATGAGGGTACGTAATCCAGCTCTGGTAGGCGCTATAGTCGCTACAGTCGTATATCTGGAGATGAGTCCCCGCATGCCCTCCCGCGAGGTCGAGGCAGAGGTTTGTGTCCTTGAGACGGAGCTTGGCGCGGTCGTACACCCACTCGACACCCGTCGAGGGGTTGGCGTCCATCGGCTCGTCTGGTGCTGAGGTCGGGCACGGATAGATGGACACGGGCATGCCGCGTTGCGGGTGGAAGCCGATGTGGTATACTGATATTCAGCGGGAGCCAGTTTTTCCTAAACAGCTGCACGGTTTGCGCTGGACTCACCTAGGCCCGCGGCGAGACAGTACACCGTCCCCCTTAGCCGCACATAGGTGTTGCCTGCCTGCAGATTCCAGACAGCACCAGACTTCCAACCGTCCGTCCTACCGTCAGCGGCCTACTTGCGCCGGCGCACAGCTCAATTCGCGCGTCCCAGAACTTGCCGAATGGCGGGATCTGGAGACTCGTGTCCCGCCGTCCGGCGAACTGGATTGTTGAAGTTGCTGGTCCCCAGACCCGCTCTCCGTCTTGGTGCGGTGGGGCGATGTAGCTCTCCTGTGGCAGTGCTCGGGCTCTGAACACTACGAGGTAGAGGAGAATGATGATCAGCGAGGTGAACATGCTGCCTAGAACTGTCACTCGGCGGTCAGCGAATATCACCTCCTCTGGAGGCAACGTCGCGTCGACGTCCACCAACGGAGTCAACCGCGTACGAGTCCATCTGACAAGTAGTCTCTGGAGCACCTCCGCATCCCTCGTCACGCCCACGACAGCATACAATTCCTCATACAACCTATCGCCCAAAGTGCCTCAGCTCCAGCCACCTAAGCGGGGGGTAGAGGATGGCCGTAGTCGCAGCGCTCATCTCAAACCCGAGGTCGCCGCCGTATCCGCCGAACACGCGTCCCAGGGGGCCAATGTACCACACCTGCGCCATGGACACGACGGCCATGGCGGCGCCGCAGCAGCACGCAAAGATGCCCGCCGCGCCGACCGGCAGGCGCCGTATGCTGTTGTACGCGTCATAGTCGTACCCGATACGGCGGCGGAAGAGGAAATGTTCCTCGGCCACGACGACGATGAAGAACGCCACCCAGTCTGAAGTCAGTCGTGCCCCTGCTCATAGACTCACAGCCGAGGATGGCGAGGAAATTCGACAGCACCTCGCTAAAGTGCTCCCTACCCGCGATCGCCGCAGCGGTGTAGATGAGAAACATGACGACACACCAGATCGCGCGCGGGATCGTCTGGAATAGCGGCAGGAGTGTCTGCGCGCTCAGCGAGGCCGAGTACGTGTTTGGCGTAATGTTTGCAATGATCGAAAAGGACATGACGGCCAGGATGAACTTGCCGCCGGCACCCCATGGGCGGAAGATCTCCTGCAGCACGCCGCCGGCGTCGCCCTCCTCGAACGCCGCGGCGTACGCGGGCACCGTCATGACTGCCGCGCTGAGGGTCTCGATGAACACGAGCGGGATCATGAGGCCGAACCACGTCAGGAAGAAGACCTTCCACGCCGAGATCGTCGCGGGGAGACGGCAGTTGAAGTCGGCGGCGATGGGTGCCCAGCCTGCTGAGGAGGAGAACACAATTCCCTACAGTCAGTGGAGACGGGATAGAGGACGTACGCCAAAGGTGAGAAAGTCGCCAGCAAACAGCTTGCCCTTGTCCTCCTTCTCCGCCTGGGCGCCCTCATCCATGCCGCGATGCGTGGCGAGGCCAAGAATGCAGCAGTAGAAGATGAACTGGATCATCCATGCGTAGCGCTCCCAGTAGTGTACCGCTGGCGTCAGCCATGCTCCAACAAGCGGGCTCACCATTGTAGCCCACGAAGCAGAGGAGCAGCCCCATGATCCCGACAATAACAATACTAGCCTCGAGGGGCAGCTTGCCGTCGCTTACATTCGTCAGCGTCTGCCCGCCGAGGATGACAGCCGTGCAGGAGAAGCCGAGCTGGGTGAGGATGTTGAACACGGCAAAGATTGTGCCGCCGACAAAGCCCATCGAGTATCGCGAAATGACGATCGTGCGGAGGCCAGTCTTGGGTCCAAGAGTGGCAATGAAGCTGCAGCACGCCGCGCCGATGGCCGTAAAGACTACAATGGCAGCGACGGCGTGCCGGAAGCTGAGCGTGTAGTATACCTGCGCGAGGAGCTGGTGTCAGCCCGATATCTCAGCACACTTACGCCAATAGGAAAGGTCGACACGACGCAGTTGACGCTCCACCACATGACGAGCAGACCGATAGTGTGCGTGCCATCGCGCTCGTCCTCGGGCACGCGCTCGATGCCGCGCGCCTCGACACCCTTGTCAAACAGTCCCCCGAGGGCGCGATAGACGGGGTTGCGCGCCGCAAGCTCTGCCTCCCCCACAGCTCGTCCACGACCGTACGCATCGCCGCCCAGGTCGCCCTTGGGCGCTTCGACCGTCGCGTTGTACCCGCCGTAGCCGTAATTCTTGTCCGTCTCGTAGGACATGATTGTGTTGGAGAATCAGCGGGGCTGAGGGGAAAAAGTGAGCAGTCTCGTGTGGGCCCCACCGGGCATCCAGAATTTGGCTCGCTAGCTACACATGGGTCGCGCGACCGCGCCGAGGCCCAAGCCGAGGCTATCGGACAGCGACCACATGCTGGGAGATATTTTGGGCTCCAGGATCGCCCTCCGCTTGGTTGCCCGCTCGAGATCGCCAGGGTGGGTGTAGCACGTGCTCTCCCCTTGCGGATATCGCATGTCCAGGTCGCCGGCAGGTCACCCTCGGGGTCTCCACGGCGTGGGCGGGTGAGGGGTCAGTCAGCAAGTCGAGGTGAGCTCGAGTGAACGTTTAACGTTGAGCGAGGAGAGATCGACAACGCCAAGATCATCAACGTCCGTGCGCTCGAGGATCAGCGCTCGGCTTATTGTTGGGCCGTTTGGTGGACTTCGGGGTGGAGGTCGGGAGAGCCGGCCAAGTGATCGTTGATGTCGCGGCACCAACAATGCCCACTCTTGAGACTGCTCACTTACTCCTACGGAACACCACGATGCCCCTCACTATCGCAATCACCGGGTCGAACGGCACGATCGGCGGCGGCATCATCGAGGCTGCGCTCAAAGAGGGCCACAGCGTGGTCGCTCTCGACAAGCCTGAGACTGGCCCCGAGGTCGACGCGCCCGCAGGACGGTACACTTACAAGAGCGTAGATCTTACCGACTACGAGGCGTTCGTCGAGGCGGTCAAGGGCTGCGACGCGCTCGTCCACCTCGCCGCGGTCTACAGCTTGCTGGATCCCAAGAAGAAGGGCGAGTACCTCCGCTTCGTCCCAGAGCATGTGCGTATTGCTACGACTCGCGACTTACCCAGATCATCCACAATACCAACACGGCCATGTCGTGGAACGCGCTCAGCGCAGCCGCCGCGCTCGGGATCAACCGCGTCGCAATGGCGTCCTCGGTCAACGCCGTTGGCATGCGTATGTCCAGCACCTGGAGGGGTCTGACTTTAGTCTGGTCCGAGCCCAAGCCGCGGTTCGACTACCTCCCCCTCGACGAGGCGCACCCATGCTACCCCCAAGGTGCGTACTCGGTCTGCAAGCTCGAGGTCGAGATCCAGGGGGAGGCGTTTGCGCGCCGACACCCCAACATGCGCATTGCGAGTATCCGGCCGCACTGGGTGATCCCCGAGTCGCTCGCGTACGATAAAAAGTCACTGCATGAGGCTGGTGGGCACCCGAAAGACCTCTGGGGCTGGGTCAGTGTCGGCGCCATCTCCCAGGCATTCCTCCTCGCCCTCACGGTTCCAGAAAGCACGTTCCCAGTCGGCCACGAGGCATTCTTCACCGTTGCACCGACCATGTGCCAGCAGGCCAGCAGCCTCGAGCTCATCAAGAAGGAGTACCCGGAGATCACCGACTTTCGGCGCGAGTGGAAGGGGAACGAGGGGTTCTACGACTGCTCCAAGGCAGAGAGGATGCTGGGCTGGAGCGAGAAGGCTTTCCTGTGGACGCCGTGAGGGTGAGGGAAGGGAATAGCGGTGAGATGAGGCGATGCAGTATGTCCAAGCAGCTGTGCGCGCACTGGCTGTCTCAAGTCAACGGAACCTCATATTGTGAGCCGCCATAACGGCGAGCATTCCAAGGCAAGTGTGGCCCACGATGCGTATCCAGCTTAACATATCCCGAAAGCATGGTGGTCTTTGTACATGCTTCGTGGCGATGCGTAGGTGTATCGTTCAGATTGTGATACACCCCACTACCGAGCCCCCACAACCTCCTGGGGCGCATACCCAATCGCCACCCCCCACATACCCAGTGTTGATGCCTGCGCGTGATTCTTCTTGTTACCATCCATCTCTCCAGCTCGAGCCGCAACGACCTCTTCACGAACGACCATGCTCAGCACGCGCGCATAGCGTAGAGTAACTCTGCCGTCACGCAGCGCAGCCCGCTTCTCCTATCACACGCGTCGAGCACAGACGCGCGCGTGCCTACAGCTTGGCCAGCGACTCTATTGTTCCCACCCTCCGCCGACATTGCCCGTCGAGGTTCAACAACAACAACACAAACACCAGCAGCACTCGACTCTGCTACCCACATCGCCATGCCCATCCCGCCGCCTGGGGGCTGGGCAGCCACCGCTGCCGACGACTGGACCGACGACCCCTCGTTTGACCTTTCCGAGGAGCAGGGCCTCCCGTCGCCCAGCTCGTCCTCGTCCTCGCGCTCCTCTCGCCCGTCGCTCGGCTCACAGCGCATGACCTCTGGCTCCCCGTTGCGCCAGATGCACATTAAGCCTGTGCCGCTGGACGAGATCGGCGACGACGATTTCGACTTTGATGACGACGAAGCGTTCTCTGTGCCGACGTTGAAGGGGCTACCAGCTCCAATGCAGAGCACACCGAGAGGCAAGGCGCCGAGAACCTCGTCCGTCACATCCTCCTCGAGCATCCGCCATCTCACGTCTTCGGGGACGATCATGGGCCAGGGCCCAACAGGAGTCGGCACCATCACGCGTCTGGGGAGCGGCTCGAAACCGTTACCCCCGAATGGCAGTGTGCGGGCTCGCGCACGCGCCGTCGAAAAGCAGTGGGAGGACGATGTCGACTTTGACTCGGGCTTCGACTTGGGCTCTGCGCCAGGTCCAAGACTCTCGTTGTCCAAGCAATTGGCTGACGCGAATGCCCTCGATGATCTGCCTGACCTCGACGACGACAACCAGGCGACCTTAAAGGCGAGTGCCACGCTCAAGGCGCAGCTCCCTCCACGACCGCCGCGACGAGATGCCAGCAAGGCCGCCGTAGCGCCAACCAAAGCCCACGAGGACGACATCGACCTCGAGGGCGACCTTGTCCTGCCACTAAATCTCACCAACCTCACTCTCGCCACGCAGTCGCAGCCCAAGAAGTTACGCCCAAGGACTTCCATGGCATCCACAGCCGCATCGACCGCCACCGACTGGGACCTCCCGATGACACCGTCCTCAAATGGCAGGAAGAGCTACGCCTTCTGGCCGGAGGATTCTCCAAGTCACCGTCGCAGCGAGACGAGCATGACGAGCGTGAGCTCTGGGCCGGCAGACAAAAGCCAAGAGGTCGAGGAGCTCGAGTCGGAGGACAACTTTGAGGCTGGTCTCGACTTTGACCCCAACCTCTTCGCCTCCAGCAGCGCCACCACTCTCAACAAGATCCTCGACCGCAAGCGTAAGCAGCACTACGCACCGCAGACTTTGCGCAACGACGGCGTCCGCGGTGACGACTCGTTCGAGGACGGCCTCGTCTTTGACAACCCGCAAGCAGAGCTGTCGCGCAGGAGACTCGAGAAAAGCAAGCGCAATCGCACCGTACCTGCACCATTTCTCCTCGGCGCAGACCGCAAGCGTTCCGAGGACAAGCGTACCGTCGCTGCACTGTCCGCTAGCAAGCCGGCACCCAGCTTGAGCTCGATCGGCCGCCCGCCCAGCCGTGCCGGCGCGCAGACCCCCAGCCGGTCACAGTCTGGACCCACTCGCTCTGACCATGGCACCAACCCCCGTGCCTCCTCCCGCACCCGACAAATTTCGGGGTCGTCGACGACCATGCCACCGCCGCCGGTGCCGCCAGTCCCAGCATCGACCTCTACACCACGGTTGAGGCATCAAAAGTCGCACCATGCGCTTGCAGCACAGCCGACGCCTGCGCCGAGTCTTGCACGCAAGCAGTCGTTGGCGAGTTTGCAGGACGCCCTTGCGGCTGGGCGGGTGCGCGAGTCGGACCTCGCTCCGATCGATACTCCTGCACATCGGCAAGCCGCAGGGACCTCGCGGTTGACGATGCCGACCAGCTCGTCATTGGCCAAGATGCGTCCGCCTGCCGTCCCTCCATTGCCCCGGCGAATGTCACCGCGGGTGATGGAGATGCCCAGGAGAATGCGATTGTATGGCGATGGTACGGAGCTGGACGGCTTCGACGACCTGCCGGTTGAGTCCACCCCAGGCAAGAGCCCGGGAAGGAGTCCGCATAGCACATTGCGAGGGACTAAGTGTGGGTTTCATACATCCCGTGCAAACTGACGTCAGCCCTTGAACGCGTTGCAAAGGCCGTAGCCGCCAGCCAGCCATCCACGCCTGCCAAGGACAAGGACCCGAAGAAGAAGCGGAGACCGCGAAAACCGGCCATGCTCATTCGCAACCTTGGCGCGGTGGACAAGAAGAAGGGTGAGCTAGGATGCCTCTACGAAGCTGACATCAGTCGTCGGAGACATGACCTGGAACCCACAGACACTGCGATGGGAGGGCAACGAAGCTGTCCTGCGCGACTTTGACACTGTCGCGTCTTCCGCCCGCCCCGCGCTCATCGCCCACTTCACCGGCTCGTCTATCGCCTCCTCGCCGCTCACTACTGCACCGGCACCACGTATCGTGGGGGATATGAAATTCGATCCCGAGCGCATGTGCTGGGTCTCCATCGCAGGCGAGGAGGAGGATCCGTTCGAGGGCATGGCCGACGACGAGGACGACGCCTTGGGCGGCACGCCGGCAACTCTGACGCGCACCTCTGGGCGCAAGCTCGTATCAATAGGCCTGTCGGGCATGTCAACCGCCACAGCCACGACTAGCCGTCTCGTATCCGAGGCGAGCATGGCGCCAACCACGGCATCTTGGGAGGAACGCTCTCGCCCCATCGTCCCCGCCGACTTGCTCGCCGAATGCAAGGAGGCAGAGGACCGGCACCGGCGCGAGATGCGCGGCTGGACACTGCGGCCGGTCCAGAACGCCGCCGACATGCGCGACCGCGAGCGGAGGGAGGAGAAGCGATTATGGGAGGTGCGCAATCTGGCCCTGCGGAGCTAGACCGCGCTTGTAGACTATAACGATAGATTACGACCCTTATGACATGCTGTACTACAAGTGATATGTGCTACCGGGCGGCGGGCTCGCGCACGTCGAGCTTTCCGCTCGTGTCCTGGTTGAAGAGGCTGCGGCCGTCACGCTCCTTGACACGGTCGTCCTTGAGCATGCGGTTGTCCACGCGCGCATCCTCGCCCTCGACGCCGAGCATGGCTTTCGGCTCCTTGGCTGGGATGACCTGGGGTTAGGGGAACTCGGCTGAGCGGGAGAGGACTCACAAAGTGGTTGTCGCAGTTCGGGCAGTACTCGTCCGCCTCCTCCATCTCCCGCGCGTCCTTGCGGAAGGGCTTCTTGCACTGCGGTCAGCGAGACCACGGGGAGCGCACCTTTTTGCACATGAACACCATCTCAAACGTCTTTCGCAGCTCGTGGTCTGATACCTCTGCGTGGCATTCTGGGCACTGTCGTTAGGTGCGTGGGCCGCAAGCTAGGAGGAGGCTGCAGAGCTCGCACTCCTGCCTGGCTACTTACGTCAAACCACTTCTGGCAGCATGGCGCGCGGATCGCGACCTGCGCGTTGAGAATGTGCTTGCTGTATGTCAGCCATGTCGGACGAGCTGGCACGGACCACATGAGGCTGAGGAGATGCGGCTGGCCAGCGGCGTAGATCTCGAAGCGGTCTGTATGCAGTCCTCGTACGTCGCAGTAGCTCCACTGCAACGTTACAGTGCCCTCTTCGACAGCGTCGGCGTCGTTACTGGTCGTGAGCAAGAGTATAAACGCAGCCCGAACACTGTTCGACATGGACTTTACGCGCCGCGCCGGACATGCGCCGCATCTCCGTGTCGCCACCCAAGATCAACACCTCGTGCCGTGAATAGTCTCCACCACCCACCCACTCATGGACCAGGACCACACGGCGTCCTTCATCAGCGCGCTGGCGAACCTGCACCCGGCGGGCGGGGAGGCCGACGAGCTCGCAAGTCTGGACGGCTGGGGCGTCGACCAGCTCAAAGCCGAGGTCGTCCGGCTCCGGCGCGCAATCGCCGCCGCCGGTGTCAATGTCGCACTCATCCCGGGCTCCCTGCCCGGTATGGGCGGCGTGGGCGTCGGTGTCAACGTGGGGCAGGTGCCGCAGGTACCCCAGGTCGAGATGGAGCGTCTCGAGCAGGGCGAGCTGATGGGTTTGCCGGGATATCCATTCAGTCTCTCCTCAGCAGATCCGGGGCCGAGCCATCAGCATCAACATTCGCACGGGCAGCAGCACTCGCATACGCAGCCACAACCACATCCGCAGTCGCAGCAGCCGCCGCCACAGCCGCCGCCGCGCCGGGGCGTGAAGCGCGAGGCGGCGGCGATGGGCGCGCGCAAGAAGCACGCACCGCACGATCTCGAGACGGGCAAGCGCGTCGAGCGCGGACGCAGGGTCGAGCTGCAGCGCGCCATCAGGGCCAAGATGCGCTACATGATGGGCATTGGACTCGAGGACGACCTGCCGCCGCCTAGTCAGGACGGAAACGTGGCTGCGCCGGGATGGGTGCCGAACTGGGCTACTGGTATTGGGGATCCGAGGAATAGTGCTGTGCGTCGGGGAAGTGACGGGGCTGACGGCAGTGGATCGATCGTGTGGTGGACAGCTTCATCACGAGCGTCACGACGTACCACGAGTGGAGCAAGGTGCCGCCCGAGGACCTCGATCAGGATACTGTTCGAGTATGGCGCGCGTTATCCCCCCTGACAGCAGAATGGCGTACGCACTGCGTTCCAGAACTTTGCCAAGCGGTACCTCGCCGAGGTCGACCCGCAGCAGGCGAAGAAGAAGCAGAAGTATATAAAGAACCGCCGGCGGTGGGCGCGAAAGGACCTGGTAGGCCACATTCATATCCCGTGCTGATGGCAGAAACAGAAACGCCGCGCCAAGGCGATCATGGACCCGACCTTTGCGGACGTGCACCTGCCCGCCGCTGCGCTGCACATCGACTACATGTCGTCAGAGTACTCGAGCGCAGGCGAGGACGAGAGCGACGAAGGCGATCTCGGCCTAAGCCGGCGCGCGCACTGGGCCGAGATGCTCTCGCACAAGCCGCCCATGCCCGAAGGCGGGAAAGGCGGATGGGCCGAAGGCGTCTCTGAAAAGGTGCTCGAGGTACGCACGCCGACCTGGCGCTCGGCGCGCCTGGACGAAGTGTACCGCCAGCTAGACACGATCAGCGCCGCACAGGCTGCGGCGCGCGCCACGCCCGCCAGCCAGCAAGCGAGCAGCAGCATCAAGTCGCGCTCGAACCCGCGCTTGGGGCACGTCGCTCCGAGCCACAAGCGGTTCACGATGCCGCCAGCGCTCATGCGCCGCGGACACGTGCCGCGCGACGCGGGCGAGACGTGGATGTGGGCCAGCGGCGCCGTGGGCGTGTGGCCTGATATTGTGCCTATGGGCATGGAGATGGGGATGATGGAGGGCAACGACGCACGGGCCGCCGTGGCTGCTGCTGTGCGCGCGGCGGAGGAGGAACGCGACCTCGAGGGGAACGAGGGTGAGATGGGCGTCGACGCGTTGGTTGTGCGTTGGACCGAGGCCGAATAGTGTATCCTAGTATGTATCATAGCTCCTGTGCTGACTGTATTGACTCACATCCACTGTTTCTATACATTTGACATACTTTCACGTGTTACTGATCCTTAAACTGCTGGGTCTCCTAGTAGCGCACGCACACGATCGAGGCAATGGAGGGGAGCACGAGCTGCCCGTCAATCGCGGGCTGGGCCGTAGGCAGCTGGCCCACCATAACGACCTCGCCGGCCTCGCCGTCGGCGACTTGATCGTCAGCAGCGGCCGCAGACTCTCTTACAGCAACAGGCTCATCAACAACAAGCCCAGCCGCCTCAGCGTCAGTAGGCAGGTTGAGCGCCGGCCAAACCCACGGCCCAGCGGGGTCAACTACTCCGGCATCGCGCCACTCACCAAGCGGGCGCCGGCAGTGGGTGCACGCAACGTTGCGGCCGCCCCACATCTGGCGCACAAACTCGGGCACGCAGGGGCCTGATGTCAGCCGTTGTCGGACGCGGAAGTGAGACGACGCAGGACTCACGGCCGCGGTTCACCATGTGCAGACTGCCCTGGCAGCGGCGCACGGCCATGTCGGGCGGAATGTCCATTGGCCGACTGAGGTTCATCGCGAGGGTTGGCAGCGGGAGGGCGGGGGGCAGCTGAGTGCCGGTCTGCTGGTTATTGTGGAGCTGGGTGTTGTGGTCGTTGCTGTCGTGGCTGTGAGTCATGTTCGGCGCGTTGGCGGTGTTGATGTGCGACCGGCCACCGCTACGGTGTCCATGCACGTTCTGATAATGAGTGCCAGGGCTCTGGCGCGCACGGTGTGGTGTCCCTAAAAGCCACTCGGGCAAGGTGGGCAGGACGCGGCGCGTGGGCGACGGCGTGCTAGGCTGGACGAGCTGGGGGATGGCGGCGTTCGGGGAGGCGTTGGGGATGTTGAAGGAGGTGTCTGGCGTGTAGTACACGCTTGACGGGCTGCCGGGCGGCGTGCAGAGGCCGTTGGGGAGCTGGGTGTTGGGCATGGTGTACTCTACGCTCGGTTGAGGAGTTGAGGCGCGGTTGAGGATGAGAATGAGGGGCCATTGAGGAGGGTGAGAGATTATGTACGGGGACTTGAGTGATGGCGCTGAGCTGTGCGTCGCCGAGGCGGTCGGGTGTTGTGGTTAGTGATGGCGATGACAGTGATGGCTGTCAGTGATGGCAAGCGCTTTGTCCATGAGTGACTACCTTGTGATGGATGTAAGGGATAGCATCGAGAGTTAGTCTCGTGCACAACACCCTCACAACGCAACTCGCCACCTCGCGCGCAGCAGCTACATCAAGATTCCCAGATACAATGTCCACTTCTGATCGATGCTCTCTACTCAAACTTGTGCTTCAGCACATAGTCCGCCTCCGTGCCGGGCAGGAGGTAGTGTGCCCACTGCTATCAGTACACGCCCATCACTAGTGCCAGGCCCGACTCACCTCTGCTTCGTTGGCGTACTTGCTCGTCACATACTCTTCCGCCACAGGCCACCAGTCGCCCTTGACAAACTTCCGATGCCTCTCGACGACACTTGCAAACTTCATGGTTTCGGCTGCTGTCAGCCCGCATCTCAGGGAGCACGCACGGATGAAGCGGTCGATCGGGTTCGCTGCCGAGTCGCGCAGGGCCTGCGCCAAGCTCTCGCTGTCACCGTTTCGCTGTTGTCAGCTTTGGCCCGTTGCACACTCACGACATGATACACGTATGGCGGGTCTAATGGTCGTAACGCATCGTTCTGCGACTCCCAGTGATCGCGGTTCTCCGGGTCATCCTTGTCCCACTTGTGCACCCTGTTGTCAGCTGGACTCCAGCCTCGGCCCACGGGCAGATGAACGGCACGCCCATGCACAGCGCGTCGAACGGCGACGGGGAAAGGAGCGGCGAGCCAATGCCAAGCTGGCGTAAGTGCAAGCCTCGTCCAACCTCACCATCACTTTGCTCTTGCTCATGAGGGTCGTCCACTCGTCCCGAGGGAGCTTGCCGAGGCTTGTGATGCCCGCAGGTAGTTTGGCGGGGACCTTATCGTGGCCGTCCTGGGCAGCGGTCGAGATGAGCGCGTACTTGCGCTCCTCTCCGTCTGGCCCTGTTGTATGAGGAACCGTCGCACCGGCCTTGATAATCTCCTCTGCACTGCCCCAGGCGTTCTTCTCCTTGCGAAAGTAGTCCTCGCGCTTGGCCAGGATCCAGCCCTGGTGCAGGCGTTCGTCCGGCGGGTAGAACTGCAGCTGCTTGCAGTGGGCTTCGATTGACAAGCCTGGAGTGAGTCACCGGGCGGAATGGAAACTAACCCAAGAACTGGTTTGGCTCCTTGTGCCCCCACGTCCCCGCGTCGAATGGGGCGACTGTAAAGTTTGGTCCCAGAGGCGTGATGCTATTTGGCCACCACTGGTGGCCAAAGCTCTTCCAGTACGGGATGCCCTGGGGATATTCCGCGGACGCCATGCAGCCCTTCTGGCCCGTTTGCCAGTCTTGCGGTACCTCGATGTCGAAATGGGGCTTGGTGGTCGCGTTTCGCGCAATGCACTCGTTCAGCCGCCCCTCGTCCCAGAGAATGACCTTGACGAGGTCGGGGAGGTGCTGGTACACCATGAGCGTGTCGAGCGCTCCATAGGTGACGATTTGGGTGTAATTGAGGGCGCTGAAGGCCCGCATGGTGCTCCGGCCCCAGATCTCCTCGCCCGATGTGCCGCCCTCCACGGCGTGGCCGAAGCGGTAGCTCGCGAGTAGAACAACGGTCTGCTCGCCCGGTCCGCAGGTATTGGTCTCGACACAATGCGCCAAGCGCTCCAAGGCTGCTGGCCCGCCGTTGCGGCCCTTTGCCCAGCCGTGTACCATGTAGTGCTCCTCGAACCGGTTCTTGAGCAAGCGCACACGTACGGCCAGCTCCACGCGCTCGGTAGTGCTCGTACCGCTGCGCTGCTGCAGTGTCATGGCAGCCACGAGTCCGAGGGAGAGAGTCACCAGGAGCACAAAGACGAGTACGACTCGGAGGAGCCGTTGGGTAGCGAAATAACCCCCCCACGCGCGCTGGAGACGGCGGCGACGGACGGGCTCCTCGCCTGCTGCGTCGGCGCCGAGCAGCGGCGAGCTGGCCTTGCCTTCCTCGTAGTCGTGCTCGTCCATGGGGGGAAGAGGGAATGCATCATGAGATGGATGTGGTGAGCATTTGGCCATCCCGCTCCCCTCGTACCTGGGCTACTATCCGCCAGGGGAGTCACGTGACTTATGCCCATGAAGACCGAGCACATCTTGTTCCTGCCTGTTTCATGTTTCCATCTCACCAACAGCAAGGCTGATGGCTGGCGGTGACGGCTGAGGGGCTGACTCTGACTCTGTAACGGGATTCGGACCGGGCGAGCAGTCCGCAGGCTCTCCTGGCAGTCCACACTGCCATGCCGGGAGCCACCAGTCTCAGACCCATTGGCTGTACATACCTTTAATGCGCTCGCCATGAACCCAGCCGCGTCGCAATGTAGACGGTTCCTTCCACAGGCGGGGCAAGGTGAGAAACATTACCTATGAGCGACATGAAACGGGGCTGCCAAAGTGCCTGCGGGTGAGCGCTAACCCGTTGGGCAAGCTTCAACCTTTACAATCCCCACTGCCGCGCCGCCGCCCGCATCCAGACTTGCCAGCGGCACGGGCATGCCGCAACCATCCAGGCCTGTCCCTCTCCTGGCCACAATCGCTTGTCGGCAGATGCGGGCTGAGGCAGCCAATCCTACCGCCTGATGAACCGGCGCTTCCGCCTCCGCACCACAGCTTACGCCGAGGCATCTCAGCTTCTGTCCCGCCAACAGCCAACATGACACCCCTCGGCAAGGACGGACAAGCTTTACCTCCACGTGGGGCAAGGGGAAGCGGGAAGCTTTGGCACCGAGGCACGTGTTCTTCTCGTCATGAGCGGGAGAGTGCCTAGTCTGCCGCGGCGGCATGTCTCGCATACTGCCGAGCGGGCATGATACCATCGACCACAATCCTAGAACTGTTGGGCGGGCGATTGCGGTGAGCACACCAGGCGAATGGTGCTCCAACACAGCAGCGCGAGGGAGTGTATGTGACCAGCCGCCCTGCACATCGAGCATAGCCTCAGCTGCGGCGGCGATGGAGGGCGAAGGGGGTGCTGTATTCCCTCGCCCGTCGCGCTTCAAGGACAGAGCAACTTTCGACAATGGGCCCCCTGCAATAGCACTGCCGGCGGTTCCTCTTCGCAGAGTGGTCAAGAAGCTCTCGCTGCATCGGTGGATCCCACCGCCGCCCGCGACGGCAGCTCGGGAGCAAGTGCAAGCGGACAACATACCGCCAGTCCCAAGCTCGTTCTCACCACGACCCACCAGCACGCAATCAGTATCGTCAGATGTTCCCCCAGTCACAGAGGCTCCCGTTATGGACCCATTCACCACGACTGACCTCTCCACCCTGCCCGCCTCCCAAGTGCTCGGCGCAGGCATGCGCGTGGAAACGCCGCCCGACCTGGCTCTGAACACAAGGTGGTACCTCTCACGACCACCACCGGTATTTCTCGCCAATAGGGAGTACGTCCATTCCCACGCCACGCGCGGGACGACGGCCACGACGCGCATCGTTCTTCGACAGCGCGACCTGTCCACAATCCATTACTCCATCACATGCGATACCACCTCCCCGGACTCGCCCACAATCGAGGCACACTACACACCCTCGCCAATCTACACGCACCCGCCGAGCACGGGCGACCTGGAAGCCTACGCGGCACATTACGGCACCCTCGTCCTGTCTTGGGTACAGGCGCAGGAGGGCAAAGTGGTCAAGACGGGCGAGTGCTGGGACGTGGCGCAGGCGGCTCTGGAGAGCATAAAAGACGCAATGCCTCCGCGCGGGCGCGTGCTGGGCTACCCCATCCTCGACGTCGAGGTCCGCGACGGCGTACTCGTCCACGCCTCTGGCGAGAGGCAGAAGGACGCCATCCGGCCTGGGGACCTGCTCCAGATGTGCCAGTGCACTTTTGTCTCTGCAGCGCGCGTCGACATGGCCGGCTTTCCGGACCACACGGCTGTGGTGGTCCAGAATGAGAGCGGCAGGGTGAGCGTGCTTGAGCAAGGCGGGGAGAGGCGGTTCGTGCATCCTGCCGAGTACGATCTGGGCGACTTGAGCGAGGGCCGGGTCACAGTATATCGGCCTATGCCTGTTGAATGGGCGCCAGAACTCGCGTTCATGGAGTAATGAAGCGGCGGGGAGAGCCTGTAGCAATTGTATGCTCGTTGTCGAGCCTTCCAACTCCAGAGCCTTAATCCAGATACGTGACCTTGTGCGTGAAACACGACAGCCGCTGTTTTGACTTATGGGGAAAGTATAACTACTGATACTGACAGCAGTCAACTCCATAAGTGGCTACGAGACGCGGGCGCTGCACGCTTGATCTTGCTCAGCGCGCTTGAGCAGTTTCATCTCTTTAGCCTTGCAGTTGGTTGTGTGAGGTAGTGTTGTCAAGTAGACCGCCTATCCATGCGCGCGCTCAGTCATGCCGGCGCAGCCCACCTGAGGACATCTCGTTAAGACTGAGCTGTTGGCGTCAGTAACAAGCGACGCCGTAGCGAGGCTGTTGTAGCGTGCCACCCAGCTGCAACCCAGCTCCCACCCAGCTCCCAACCGCATGCATTCCTGTACACTTCTGACTCGTGATTGCTTCCTATGAGTGGTACGTACAACGCCTCTCCTCCTACCTCGCCCACCCAGTGCCGACATTCCTGTACCGACAATCGAAAAGGCTCGACACACTCGCGCGGCGAGTAGCCTGCGGGGCGACTGCGCGTCCCTCGCCCGCGGCGTCGGGCTCACGCAGGCGCGCGCCGAGGTAGGTAATCTGGGCCGCGCTCCACGCCTTGAAGTGCGTCTTTTGCGCATGCGCAAGCGCAGCTTCGTGGGCAGCTTTGGCCGCAGCGTAGGCAGCGTGGAACTCGCCGTCGGCGGCGCGGGACGCCTGGCGCGCGGCGCGCTCGGCGTCGCCGTCCTGCGCGCCAGCAGTGGCCCGAGCGGACTTGGCCATGGCGACGGCAGTCTCGAGCTTCTCCCTCGCAGCGGCCTCGGCGCGGGTGCGCGCCTCGCCAGCGTGCGCCTCGGCCGCGAGTCGACGGCGGGTGGCGAGGTCCTCGGCCGCACACCGCGCCGTACCCGCCGCGCAGAGGCCGTCAGAGCCCTCGTCTGCGCGTCCTTTGCCTTTACCGCTGAACCCGAGCTTGCCCTTGGATGCGCGCCGCCGCCGCGCGCTCAGCTCGCCGTACACCCAGCGCGCGCGGCGGTCGGCGTCGGCGCCGAGCCACTCGAGCTGCGCGAGCGCCACGTCTTTCGCCCACCCCTTGCTGTCCTGCGCGGTCCGCAGCGCACCCTCGCGCGCCGCGACGACCAGCTCACTCTCTGGCGCAGGCGGATACTCGGTGTACGAGTCGGAGCGCTCCAACTCGTTCTCGGGGCTCAGGGGGCGCTTCTCGTCCACGGCCCTCGTGGACGCCGAGGGGTCGTACGGCGGCGGCATCTCGTCCTCGTCGTGCGCGGGCAGATCCTCGTTGAGCAGGGCGATCGTGTCGATCTCGGGGTCGTGCGGCCGCGCGGCGTGGCTGTCAAGCTGCCGCTCCAGGTCGCGATACTCGCGGATGCTGGGAAAGGGGCTCGGCGGCCTGTCCCACGCCAGCGCGTCGGGCTCGGCGCTCCCGGCTGCGCTGGCGCTGAGGCTGCGCTGGGGTCGCATGGCTAGCATTGTGGCGAGAGAGAATGAGTAAGTGGCAAGATTTTGATGGAGCTCGTGTTATCGCTCACATGGGGCACTGCAGCGTCATGTGGACATGGTCATTTCAGGGGGTGGGTGCTGCGGGGGTGGAGACGGCGGAGTGGCGACGAGGTGGTCGCTGGCCGTGTCCGGGGAGGAGCGGCTGCTCAATGTTGCGACTGCTCTGCTCACGATCATGACGCCCGCCGGCGCGATCACGGCGAGGACGAGGAGCACTGCCGAGACACTGCCCGAGGTCGCGCCACTACCGCCGGGACCTAGCCAGCACAGCACAGCACTGACTATCATTGTTCATCCTCACCTCCTACTGACAGTAACAAGTCCGGCGCTTGACAAGGCCCTAGGATCAAACGCGGCGGCGCACGCTGACCTGCAAGCCTCACTGAGGCAGCTCCATGCCGGCGCAGCTGCGCGGGCGCTCGACGCGCTCCAAGCGGGGAAGACGCAAATGGGCGTCGAGGCCGGCGTGCTTCTCTTCTCAAGGCTGAGACGTACGCCTCCTGTTGGAAGCCCCGCTGAGTCAGCAAGAAGCAGTTTGAGGAGTATGCGCGAGCGCGCAACGGGCCCAAGCTCGCCAAGTGGCGCGCGCGGAGGACGAGAGCGGCAAGGAGGAGCGCGAGTACCAGGAGGCAGTCGCGCAGGAGCTGACTTCCAGGAGTCGACTAGAGGTTATGCAGGTGCGGGCGTCCGGGCTCGACACCGAGGTCAAGCGCCTCGAGGGGTATGTGGCCCAGCACGACCACTCAAGGTATCGGCAAAGATGCTGGCCGCCCATCGACCAGGTGGAGCTGTTCGTGCTTGTCGATGAAGCGCTGCAGCGTGCGGATCCGCCTGGAAACATTGTCAAGCTTGTCCTCGCGAGGGCTCTGGCCGCTGATCTCGCTGGCGACCCACTCGTCACGCAGGTCGAGTGGGTCGCCTCCGTCGACGAGCCAGTGTCACAGTTGCTGCTCCATGAGCTTGGGATCAGGCAACGGCAAGCAAATGTCTTTCCATGGGCCATTTTTGGCTTGTAGTGAGCCTTCATTCGGCATGGCGGCTGTGCTCACCTGCTCAACAGTTGCGTTCAGTGCGTAATTCAGATTACGCCTTTGGAGCAGCTCCGCCTCGCGCTGTTTTGTCTCTGCCAGCTTCGTTGCCAAGTCGGGCAGTGTCTTCAGTGCGCGAACAGCCGATTTGATACTGGCCAGAGTGGTTTTCTCGTCGCCGTCGTCGAGGCCGTCGTCTGGCGGGCGCCAACTCGCTGCCCCGCGTCGCGCGCGAGACGGTATATGGCGCTGAGCGTCTCTTGGGACGTATTCAGCGGTACAACTGGGATGTGCTTGGCGTTGTCAGCCCATTGCACTGGAACACGGCCAGCAACCCCGCCGACGTGCGCGAGCTGGCGGCATCATGCTGCTCGAGCGCATGTTCGTACTGGCCGCCGCATGAGTATACAAGCGCAGATCATCCGGCCCGAGTTGTTGAGATCGTGCTTGAGGACAAGTTTGAGGAGTGAGTTGAGCGACGGCTTGAGAAGTCAATCTGCATGAGGAAGAGGCAGCTGAAGGCTGGCCAGGAGAGAAGAGACACTCCCTCGATTCTCAACTCGACAACTCGCCCGCTGACACCAACCTCCTCCTGCACAGCACCATGTTCCCCCGCATCCCCGGCGCGACTCTGCTGGAGTCGAGATGCGGCGAGGGGATGGTCAAGCGCGCCGAGTGGCTCGCGGACCTGTGCGCGAGCCCCACCCCACGGCGCTCGCTGGCCAAGAGCGATCTCGAGGCGGCGAGGGATGCGCTGGACGACATTCGCCGCGAGATCTTTGAGGCCCGCGACGCGGTGCCTCTGTACCAGCAGAAGCAGTACTAGTCAAGACGGTTAGGCGAGTCACTAACTTGACGATCTCATTGTAACGTTAGCCTTCATGCATTCGTCAAAGACGCAGTACCTCATAACATACATACAACTACACGATATCCGGCAAATCGCCCACGACACCAATGCCCGCAAACCCGTCCTCTGGGCCGGCCTCGTCGCCGCTGCCTGCGGGGACGAGGATCGGGCCCGTCGCGCGCCCAACCATCGGCACGGGCGTGGAGATGATGCCCCCCTCGTCGTCTCCGGCCCTAATCACGCTTCCTCTCCGGATACTCGTGACGCGTGCGAGCGGCGCGCCGCTCATGCTCCCGACACGGCTCATGGACGGGGGGCCAGACATGCTGCTGACGCGGCTCAGCGGCGGGCCGGGCATCGGCGAGCGCGTGCGTGGCGGCCCGTCATGTCTGCTCCGTGCTCTTGAGAGCTCGTTCGAGCGTACGCGGCTCAGGTCGTTTGAGCGCGCGCGGTTCAGGTCGTTTGCGTTCGAAATCGTCCGGATGAGGTCGTTTGAGCGCGAACCCGCTGCCTCTGGCCCGCGCGACTTGGCGCGCGACAGGTCGCTGCCAAACTCGCTCAGGCGGCGTTCCCGGCCGCTCATCCGCGTCGGCTCGGGCACGGCCACACTGCCGCGCGGCGAGGTAAAGGCCCCTGCGCCGGAGCCGACCAGACTGGCACCCACTAGACTCGCGCCGAGCAGCGAGTGCATCCCGCCTCCGCCTCCGCCGCCACCTCCGCCTCCGCCCGGGCGACGCTCGAGCATGTCCAGGTCGTCGCCCTTCTCCATGCTCCCGAACGTCTGTGCCGAGACGCGGCGCCGTGCCGCGATGCGCGACCATTTGGGATCCACTGTGCGGCGCAGATTCGGGCGCGACGCAAGGACCGCAGGATAGATGCTCTGCACGCCGCACATGACTGCAATCAGGATGAAGGCCTGCTGGATGCTGCCCGTGTTGCGGTAGATGGCGTAGCACGCCGACTCCCATATGACTGCGCCGGCGATGGCCATCGTGAGCGCGATGGACGCCCATTTAGTGTGTCGGCCCTGCCCTCTGAGCGCTGTCGCAAAAAGCGTCGGGAAGACTGGCGCCTCGAAGAACATGGCCAGCAGGACGCACGCAAAGGCGCCTCTGCCATTGAGCACGACGGCGAGCAGAGTCGTAATGAACGTCGCTGCGCAGCAGACGTTGAGCACTAGTCTCGGCGTGAATCCCAGGTAACAAATCCCGGCGACCATGAAGCGGCTCACGCAAAACAGACCGTGCCCGATCTGCATGTCCCAGAACGCGTCTGTGCCGGGGACGACGAGCTCGACGTACTCGTTCCAAAAGTACGAGAGCGACTCTTGCTGGCCAATGTATATAACCATCGTGAAGACACCGAGGCCGATAACGATCCACGGACACCGCATGCCGTAGGATTTGGCGCGCTTGTCCACGCCCGCGGCCTGCAGGCGGCTCGCCGTCTCCCGCTCGAGGTCCTCGTTGGACGCCTCGGAAAGCGGCACGTAAAAGAACACCAGCGCCAGGGCGAGACCAAACAGTGCCACGGCGAGGTAGCACCACTGCACGTCAAAGAGGGATACTCGGCCTTCGACCCGGCGGAAGAGCACCTTCTTTGCCAGGATCGGGGAGAAGAGCGCGCCGATGCCTTGGATCGCCTGGGAAAAGTTGAGCCGCGCTTCAGACAGCTCTCCTGGACCAGCGAGGGCGATGAACGGATTCGCAGCCACCTCGAGCACGGACAGCCCCATGGCGATGAGGATATTCGAAAAGACGAACCCGCCATAGCTCGCCAGCACGGACGACGGCCAGAAGCACAGCGTGCCGCAGGCGTAGATCACCAGCCCCGTCATAAAGGTCGCCTTGAACCCGTGCTGCGTGAGGACGTACGCGCCAATCGTCGCGGGCCCGATTATGTACCCGAGCCAGTACGAGTTCTGGAGCGCAAGCGCCCGCCCGGGCGACTGGGGGATGACGGTCAGAATCTGCGCGTTGAGGTTGCCCAGGAGGCCATAACTGAAGCCCCAGAGGAAGAAGAGGATGGAGACGAACAGGACAGGCCACCACGCCTCCCTGGCCGTGAGCTCTGTCAAGGGCTTCTGGCCGCCCATCTGGACAAAGTCGAAGAAATTCTGCGTCGGCTGCTGGTACTGGTCTGGCGGTGTCGAGTCGTGAGTAATCCATCTGATCGGGGACGTGAGGATGGAGAGGCGGTGGTGGTAATCGCTGTTGGCCGTGCGTTGCTTTGCCAGCGGGGGGAAGCCGCTCCCGTTTCCATAGCCATTTGGCACGGTAGGCACCTCTGGCTGGTCGGCAAAGAGCCCCAGGCCATTTCCCATCTTTGGAGAAGTACCGATCTTTGGAGACTGCCCGGGTGGGCCAGCGGCGAAGAACGAGTAGATATCCATCGTGTCCTCGTCCGGCACGTCCGGGTCTGTCTCCAGGATGGCATGCAGAGGCATGTTCGGGGGCGACTTGGGGTTGGAGGTGAAGCTCATCTCGGCATTGGATGGCACAGTCGCCTCGTGGTTGTATGAGATGACCCCGCCGCCGTTTCTCGACTTGGAGTTGGCACCAGACCTTTTGGAACCAAAAGTCCCCAGGACGCGCTGGATCAACGGCTTGAGCACAAGCGCGCAGCAGCAGGCAAGGCGGACGGAGCACTCGACGGCCGACCACATGAGGCCCCACGCCGTGTACCAGTAAAAGTTTGGTGGTCTCGCCGCGGCGGATACATGGTCTGTGCCGAGGGAGAGCTGCTCTCTGAGCGCTGTTTGGAGGTATCCTATCCTGACTGATGTAAGCTGGGGACGCGTTCAGTTGCTCACCGACATCAACAACGGCGACAAAGACACCGCAGAGAAAGGTTAGCACGAGGGCGACCTTTGCGCGGCGCTCGATGCGCAGCTCTGTTATTATAGGAAGCGGGAGGATGAGAATGGCGAGGTCGGAGAGGATGTTGATGGGCGAGACGGCCAGGAAGAGGGTGATCAGGTCAAAGCACTTGCCCTCTTCTCGAAAGCTCCAAGCAGCGGAGACGGGGCGGCATTGCTGGTGTAAGCGAGGAGACGTGCAGGCACTCGGAGCGCCGAGACCGCGACGGCGTACGCTCGGCTCGGCGTCGGCGTGTCGGCACGCATCGCTTGCGCACGGCCGCAACAAGCGCCGACATTACTCACAAAGACGTTCATGAGGGCCAGGACGATCCCGGAAATGTCGACGATCGCCAGCACGGCGTAGCTCGCGCGGCGCAGGAATGGATGGGCGCTCGCCATGCGAATGTACAGCAGGAGGGCGGCGGTCTTGGCCATCATGCTGCTGAGATGGTAGAAGATCGGGAAGACGTAGACGGCCTTTTTGAGCGGGCTGCGCCATTCTGGCTTTATCACTGGGGTCAGTGGTATGCGAGGTGGGTGCTCACTGTCATCGCTCTTGCCGACGCCGACGGTCGCGCCAAAGATGATGGAGATGGAGAGGGCGACGGTGAAGAGCTGCAGTTAGCGGGTGCAGCGACAACAGCCTCGGGATGTCTCCACCGTGCTCCTCCATGCCATCGCCACCAGCTCGTCTGCATGATCTGCAGTGATGCTTCACGCCGGCCCGCTCCCGCTCCTTCAGCCAGCAATGCAGACGAGATCGCCGTGACGTCGGCGGCGGGGGGTCAAGCGCGCTCCCGTTCGGTACTGGGCTCTGCTTCCCGTCCGTGTTCGTATACCGCTATACCCTCGTCTATGTCTTCCACTCACCCACGCAAGGATGGCGACAAAGTCCTCCCAGTCAGCCCTCTTGCGGATGCCGAACTTGGACACGCATCGGAGGACGATAAAGAGCGTCGCGAGGCCGAGAAAGACGGCGCTCACGACGAGGACGCTGCCTGAGCGGTCTGGGAGCATGCTTAGGCGCTCGACATGCTGCTGGCCGGGTGAGGGAGAGGGCGATGGCACGAGGTCGAGGTCGAGGTCGAGTGGGGGAGGTGGATGATGGAGGTGGTGAATGACGACGTCTGTTGGTGGTGGTGGTGTTGGGTGGCTGCCCTGCAATGGTACTGAAACTGCCTCGCTCGGAGCACCCGCCCGCCGTTCAAAAGGCGTCGTACACCACCAGACTGACTCTGGACTCTATGCTGTATGCCGGTGCGTCGGCATCTTGCCATGCTGGCTCGCCCCCCCCAAGCATCTCCGCCCCACCGCTCGGCACAATCCCGCCGTTTACCAGGCCCTCTTCAGGCGATATCCAGATCTTCCGCACGCTTATTGCACTCTACCGCATCTACCGTGACATACCAAGTGCAGATCAGGCGATCGCAGGGATAAACGCGGGGTAGGGGCTGGGGCAGCCGGGTAACCAGGCGGGAGACCATGAGGGCAGCAGCGGGTGAGCCGGCGTTTCACCAGCAGAGCACCAGCGCGAGCACATGCATCCAGTATGCGTGCGTGCGTTGGCCACTACCCTTGCGCGCTGCTCTGGTGGCCAACATTGGTCACCACCGGGCACCATGGCGACGCAGACAGTGGAGCCGATCCCCGTCGTCAACGGGCAGCGGTGCTCGCCGCATGCGGAATGCCACTGCGCCGTCGGTCATCGTGATGGCTCGCCGTCTATACGCGAGGCACGTCTGTAGATCTGCAATGTCGTAGGACATCTCTTTCATTATGAAACCCCGGGCTGAGCGAGGGGTTATATTGCACACATACACTGTGGCCGCAGCGCCGAGCACACCAGGCTGACGCCCAAGCTTGGCGCGAGAGAAGTATGACTGTGAGGGCTACTGTGACGGCCATGGGGCCGTGGCGGCGTTGTATGTGAATGCCCAGAGAGGGCACAGCTCAAGGCGTCCACCAGCATCACTTTACGGTCATCACCAAAGCGTGTGGCGTGTGAGCATGGCATCGCGTGTGAGCATGGCATCGGGCGCCACTGGTGGACATACACGTAGCGTCGGATCGGACATGCCTGCCGTCCGGTCACAGAGACGATAGCCCGAAAGCATGGGGCATCGGGGCACGTCGACGTCGAGCTCGTCACTGTTCGACATGGCAGAGCAGGACGCAGCTGCAGGTCATTGGACATGGACGGCAGTCAAATGAACCCCCCTCCAAGTCGATACCCAGGCAGCCCAGTTAGTAGGCATCAGCCGTAGAGTCTCTGCTGTCCGCCATCTTTGTCAAGTCAAGAGTAACCACAAAACGAGCACAGCACTCAGAGCATCGACGAGTGCCACATATCTGGAGCTTGGGCGGGAGCAAAGCCACGCAAAGTCCATGCCCGAACCACGTGGGACATTCGGATTAATGACGGAAATGTCGTCACACCTGATCGACCTGTAGGGGGTCCCGAGCCTATTTCACCTCGATAGGCCCGCCGGCGGCACCCGCATTACGTCATCTCCCCGCCACCTAAAAACGACCACCCAGCACCACCACTTGCCATCGACATCTCCGTACGTCTGCTCGACGCCGACACGTCTCATCACAGGCATGGCCGCCGCCGCTCTCCGCCCAATGATGGCCGTCGCGCGTGAAGAAGCAGCCATCATCTCGTCCGACGTCGCCATGGCGGCGCGCAGCACCGTCGGCGTCGAGGCCGGCGCGGCCGTCCGTGGTGCCGCGCACGAGGCGTTCAATCCCCTGGCTATCCGCGAGGCCGCCGAGGCAACGGCACAGCGCGCGGTGCAGCGTTCTGGTCAGCTTCCTCTGAGGTTTAGTGCTGACGACAGAAGGCGGCGTCTTTGGCGCGCTCTCGCACGCGAACACTGCGGGCACGCCGACGCTCACGACCTCCACGTCCACCGTGACGAGCTCGGTGCTCGGCGAAGCTGGTGCCGAGGTCGCGCAGGTCTCGACGCAGGTGTCCAAGCTCGAGACCACGGCAGTCGGCCAGCTGATCGAGAAGGACGCGGGCTCGACCGTCGCGGAAGCTATTACGAATGCCACTGAAACTGGCGCTCAGGAAGTGGCGGAGCAGCTGAACGAGGTGGCGCGCGCGGTCCTCGACGGCAAGTTTACCGACACGCGCCAGGCCGCCGCGGCGGTCCGCGCGGCGGCCGCATGACTCTGGCTGATACCCAGGCCACCGGCGCAAGGGCAACCTCCCTCCTGTGCAGGGATAACGTTTTAAGGATGTTCAAGGATGTTTTGGTCATGTTGTCAATCACGGTTAGAGTATGTTGATGTATCAGAGTGCTCAGTATCAGTAGAGCGTACACAGACAGGTACACAACACTATCGCCCCACAACCGTCACCCGCGTCTCCGTCACCCGCGCCTCGTGCTCCTTGGCGCCAAAGTCGACCTCGAACGGGTCCTCGGCCAGCACGAGCTCGATCTTGGGCAGCGCGACGGTCGCAGGCGTGGGCTTGAACTTGCGGCTCCCGAGTCGTCGGAGCAGGGGCATGCTAGTTCGGACAAGAGTGGTCGGAGTCGGTGCCGGCGCCAACACAGGGCGTGCTGCCGGCTCAGTGGTTAGAGCTGGCTCGGCCGGCGATGCAGGCCGCGTCAAAACGTCACTCGGATGCTCGCTCGCGCTCGGCCCCCAGTCGAACGCGAGGTCGATGCGCGGCGGCGCGCTCGGGGCAGGCGTGTACGCCGGCGCACTGGGCGAGCGGGGGCGCCAGCGGGCACTGGTCGAGCGGCGCAAGTCCCTGGCCTGCCCGGGGCCAGAGACTGAGCCCGAGGCCAGGACTGAGCCCGAGGCCAGGACTGAGCGCACAGGCGACGAGACTGGAGGCGCGAGATGGCCGCCCTCCGTCGTCCACGGCGCCACGCGCCGCTTGTCCGACGCCGCCGCAGGCGACGGCGATGCGGCGCGCGTGCGCTCTGGCGACCCGGGCCAGCTGCCCGGTACTACCACCTCGTCTGGCGGCGAGAGACTCGCGGAGCTGTGCCAGCCGTGCCAGGAGTAGATCCGTCGAGAGCCTGGCGTCAGCGGCGGAGTGCAGCTGAGGGAGACGCACCGCTCTCCTGATGGAGGGTGGCGGACGACACGCCGTGCTGGCCTTGTACTTCGCGGCGCCGGGTGAATGCTGGCGTCAGTGATTCGCCGGGGATCAGTCGGGGGAGACACTGATCCGCGTCGTGGTTGTGGCGGGGCTTACGCGAGAGGATCACCGCCAACGCGCGCGATACGCGACTTGGACTCGCTTCGGACATGCTGTTGTTGAGAATGGTTCAGTTGGGGCTTGCGGTTGAGCCCGGCGGACGTGCGAGGCTCGTGCCATCTCGGTCAGTGCGGTCAGTGCGGTCTCGGCAGGGTGGCTTGCTGTGCTCGTGCTGTGGTGGTGCTTTGGGCCTTGCGAGTTGAGCAGTACTGTGAAGGCGCTGGGAGGCAGCTGGGAGGGTGAGTGACTGTAGCGGCAGAGCAGATATTTGGGGGCCTCCGTTGCCACCCATCCCAGTATCACCTCGTCAAGCTCCTCAGCCCCGATCTCCAGATGCGGCTCTGGCTTGCACCACCGCCCCGCAACCTAGCATGCTTCGAGAGGTATTACCGACTGACCCCTCGCCTCCATATCTTTGGTCTCTACAGAGTGAGCTCACGACCATGATATGCGACTGCCATGCATTACTACCAAGATGTACCACCAAATACGTAAATGTCCAGGACGAGCGTTGCTCCTTGTCCGTTTTCTCCATCGACCCGCGGCGTATATCTACGCAGGCCAAGTACTCGTCCGGACGTCGTCCATGTCCTCAATGCCCCCTCTCTAAGTCATCGTAGCAGGAATCGTCACGGCGGCCGGCGCAATGGCCGAGCTGGCCGCGACGTTGACGTCCAACAGCGTCCAATCCTGGTTCCCACTCTCCGGGTCGCAGTTGAAGATCTGCAGCTTGCCGGCCGTAATGTTGCCGCTGCTCAGATCAAGACACTGGGGCAGCTGCTTCGTCGCCGGGTCGTACAGCTCAAAAGCCCCTTTGGCGTACGTCCACACGGTGCCGTTCGGGTTCTCGCCTTCGGCCAGCTGCCCAATCGTCTTGGTCGGGCACGGCGCGAGGCCGACCGCCATAAACTTGACGGGCTGGAACGGGCGCGCAAAGCCTGCTTTCAGAACCCGCTTTGGAGCCTACTCACTGTTCCCGCTGCTCATGCAGTACTGCGTGCCAACGAGCTTGACGTACGTCTTGCCGTTCTGGAGGTTCCACACGGCGCCGCCCGCGCCCAGGCCTCTGCACATGAGCTCGTCTCCTATGGAGAACTCACAGTTTTACCCGCGCCTCACTCTCCGGCAGGCCTTGAAAGTCGGCCAGGCGCAGGGTCCCGTCCGCCGTGCGCTGGAAGCGGATGAGCGCATTGGCCGTGCCGTCTGGCGCGGCTGTGATGGCAGCGTTGGCGGCGACGGGCCGGGCGCTCCATGTGGGAATGAGGCTCGGGAGCGCCATGAGAGGGAGCACCTCGCCCTGCGTCGCCTGCGGGTCCGGTACCGGTGCCGCCTGCGCCTGTAGGAGGAGCAGCAGGGATATTATCGCGTCTGCGAACATCATTGTGTGTAGTGTGCGCGAGGAGACATGGTCAGTACTCGCTCCCAGGCGCTGGGGAGCCTGATATAGCGGGCTCGGCGTCGGTGAATCATCGGCATGCAGTGACGTCTTGGGACGGAAGCGGCTGCAACGTGCTTTGGAGATCATAAACTAAGGACAGTTGGGACCTGGCTCCTGCTTCGGCGCGATGCCGCTTGCGGTTAAGAAGCGGCGCGGACCTGAGGCATGTCGTGGGTGGTGTGGAGACCGAGGCACAATAGACGCTGTTCCAGTTCTTTACAACGATGATATGGCCGGCCAGCACTGCCTCGTTCCTATCTCGCTTGCGGCCCATGTGCTTTATCGGGTTCTAGAAGATGTGCAAGAAGCAGGAGGGTCATGCCCAACGGTGTTCCGGACAGCATGACGCCGGCGCACGACGCTGGTGCTCGAACCTAACGTGATGCTAGAAGCTAGCCTCGCCTTCTAGAACGGCTGCTCTGCGCGTAGAAGGCACACTGGCCCGCTTCCGACGCTAGGCTGTCGGAGCCTTATCTGCAATCTGGTCTCAGGTTGTACTGATTGTAGAGGTCAGGTGTTTCTAGATATCCTTATCACTCGCCGGACGCGTCCAGTCTCTGAACGTGCGTCCAAGCCGAGTCCTATTCTCACGCGCTGGGACTGACGATACTAATTCAGACAGAATAGCGATCGGCAGAATGGTACCCGCATCAGGTCACTCAGCTCGTGAACGTGTGCGAGCTGAAACCTCGGCTCCTTGTCGATAGTAACATTGCCACTTTCGAGTGCCTGGCGCCGCCTGGAGCAGACAGAACTTGCACCACCAGGGCCGTCGATAGCTGCATTTGCTGGCAAGCCGTCATTATGTCTAGTCAGTAGCAGCTGCGACTGGCCACTCTCGACGATGGTAGAAGTGGCGGGGCGTTTGGGGAGACGCCACCGCCCGGCGTCGATGGTACCCATCACTAACCGGGTCGACGTCAACAAGTCAGAGTGCACATGACCATCCCACCAGCGCACCAGTACTCAGTACCAGAGGAGCAGATGTATCCCGCGGAGCAATCATCTTGGTTTAATCACTGGCTTGGATCAGCCACTCGACTCTCCGACATCGGACGGCGCTATGCCTGGGGGATGCCGGTGCTCAAGACCGAGGAGACTGCATCTCCCGCGCGATGTTAAGAACAGGTCAAGCAGCTCGAAGATGGCCCGAGTGGTTTTGCCGACGCTGCTTGACATGCTTGTTGCGTGTTCTCTAGGCGGCACCTTTGTCACGTGACTCACTCAAACTGGACGGATCCTTCGGCCCCACCAGCTGCTAATCCATTCGGTTTCACCGTTTTCCTATTCCATTTGCTTGGTTCTTGCTCTGGCTCTGCCGCCATGCCCAGCTTCGGGCCACCGAGTTGTGCCCGAAGACGTGCCGCGGAACCATCTGCTTCGTATGCCCGGCGCTCTTGGCCAGCCCGCCCGCCAGCCGCACATTCAGGAGCAGATCGTCTCATCTAGGTTACCCCGCAGACTTCCATCATCAGCTGCTCCCACGAGCTGCCTCTGCTGCTGTGCCCGCTACCCTTTATGATCTAGAACGTCTATCTCGCAGCCTGACCCCACGGTGGCCCGCATGCTCTGATGAGTGGTTTTACCGGAGCCAATCAATCCATACTGGATTGTCTTGGCTACTCAGCGGCTGCCTTCACATGCACCAACGCGTCCGTCCACATGCCACGTACTTCTCCCAGTGTGGGGCATGTGGGGCCGTGATCGCACTTTCCGATCACGGACCACCCACGCCGTCGTCACCAAGATACCGCGCCGCTGGCAATACCACCCGGGCTCACCAAGTCGCGACCTCGTCGTGGTCAAACCAATGCACGAGACATACAAAAGGACTGACTGAGACGACTCACCTCCCCACAGTCACTCACTCACAATGACCTTCAACCACCTCGAGCAGACCACCTCGCAGCAGTCGTCTCTCGGCTACGACGAGAAGAAGAATGAGCACCACCACATCGAGATCCGCCCAGTAGACGTCTTTGATGTCGAAAAGGGCACCACCGAGTCCCGCCCCTCGTCGCCCATCGACATTGACGAGGGCTTTGACCCCGTGTTCCTCAAGAAGACCATCCGCAAGGTCGACTGGCGCCTCCTCCCCGTCCTCTCGGCCATGTACTGCGTCTCGCTCATGGACCGCAGCAACCTCTCTCTCGCACGTGCGGCCAACAAGCAGGCAATGCACAAGGAGCTCCGCCTCGACATTGGCCAGCGCTACACCCTGGCGACCCTCGCGTTCTTCTTCCCCTACATCTGTCTCGAGATTCCCTCGCAGATCGGCCTGCGCAAGTTTGGCGCGCGCTGGTGGCTCGGCGGCGCGACATTCCTCTGGGGCGTGTCCATGATTGCCATGGGCTTTACCAAGAACTACCAGGCTCTGGCGGGCACTCGCGCGATGCTGGGTGGATTCGAGGCCGCCCTCTTCCCCGGCGCTGCCTACCTCATCGCCTGCTGGTACCCGCGCAAGATGATGGCGTTCCGCACCACCATCTTCTACCAGACCGCCAACACTATCGCCGGCCTCTCGGCCATTGTGGCCTACGGCATCTCCATGCTGCACGGCAAGGCGGGTCTCTCGGGCTGGCGCTGGATCTTCATCTTCTACGGTCTTCTCACTGTCACCGTCGCGTGCGTCGCCATGCTCTTCGTGTCCGACTTTCCCGACAAGGCCCGCTTCCTCACGCCCGAGGAGCGGACGATGATCGTGACCCGCATCGAGCGCGACCGTGCCGACTCGACTGCCGACAAGCTCACCCTCACCAAGATCCGGCACTACCTCCTCGAACCAAAGATCTGGCTCTTTGGCTTCTTCTTCTGCTCGACCACGCTCGGCGCATACGCGCTCGCCTACTTTCTCCCGCGCCTGCTCAAGTCGATGGGCTTTGACGACGCGCTCTCCCAGCTCCTCGTCGCCCCGCCCAGCGTGTTCACCGTCGTTCCCGCACTCATCACGTCCAAGATTGCCGACAAGTACAAGCTGCGCTCGTGGATGGTGGCCTTCAACGCCCTCCTCGTCGTCATCGGCACCCTCATGTTCTCGCAGCTCGGCCCAAACCAAAAGGCCGCGCGGTACGTCGGTGTCTTTCTCTGCGCTGCGGGCTGCAACTCGAACATTTCGCACGTCCTCTCGTGGGCGCAGACGAGTATCCGCTCCCAGTCCAAGCGTGGCTTTACGAGCGCGCTCGTCGTCGCTTGGGGTGGCATCGGCGGTATTCTCGCGTCGACCGCGTTCCAGGAGCGCGAGGCACTCAAGGGCTACCCTACCGGCGTCTGGCTCACGATCGCCATGAACATGGCTACTGTCGTCGGCTGCGTCGTCCTCCAGCTCATCTTCCGCTACCAGAACCGCCGCGCCGACCAGGGCAAGGTCGTGCTCGAGGGCGACGTCAACTTCCGCTACCAGTAGGGGGGAGCAGCATTGTATAGTTGTATAGACAGTCTCAAGGCTTCATAGGTATGCAGGGTATTTGGTATCCATCAGAGGTTGAGTGAACACGCACTGACTGCATGCATCTCAGCTCGTGAGAGCTTCGATGGTGAAGGCAAGCTTGTGACACTCTAGAGAGACACTCATATCTTATCTGATTGATACGCCCCAGGAGACACCCCCCACTACCAGCGTTCATCCACTGCGCACCCCTCCCCTCATGTTTCGACCACATCATGCGTTCAACAACTACGCAGAGCACTGAGCGGAGCATCAACTACAGCATTGCAGCTGGAAGGACGACGACGACGGCCCGGACGCAGCAGCCGAATCGCAGCTGCGGTCTTGCAAGGAGCTAGTTCACAGCCCCTCCGTGGCTCATCGGGCTGAAGCGGACGCAACATCATGTCACAAGAAGAAGAGCCCCAGTTCACCTCCCTCCGCGACCGCATTGCGGCTCTGAACCATCAGCAGGCCGCAGCGGCGGCACCAGGCCACAGACCGACACCGGCAGGACGCAAGCCGACACCGCCATCCGCACCAGCACGGGCAGTCTCGCCGCCAGCGAAGATACCGCCGCCGCTGCCAACAAAGGCTCGACCGCCGCCGCCTGTTCCCGCAGGTGGTGCGCCGCGACCATCGATCTCGGCGGCGCTCAACCCGCGACAGCCTGCTGCGCAGCCTGCATTGCCACCGCGACTGCCTCCGCGACATGAGCAGACACCGATCCCTGCAGCAGCTCCCTCGGTGCCAGCGCGACGCCTGCCGCCTACTGCTTCTATCAAGATGGTATCACAGCGCGCTGCAATGGCTGAACCGCCGAAGCGCGAGACGCCACCGTCCACTGCCGACTTGCCTCCATATCGAAGTTTGAGAAATCGCTTCTCAGAGCATACGCCTCCTCAAGAGGACGAGCGACCAGCCCCAGACAGTGTGACTGGTGGGTAGTATGCGCGCTTGGAGCTGACTGTAGTCGTCGAAGAAGCTCCTCCGTCTCGACTCCTGCCGCCCCAGCCCGCGCCGCTGCCTACCCCTCCGCCGGACTCCACCCGATGCCCACCTCCAGTACCAGAGCACTCACGCCCGCCACCTGTCCCCTTGCATTCGCGACCGAAACCGCAGACCGCCCCAGCAGGGACAGCCCGCAAGCCTCCTCCCGTGCCCTCTGCTGCCGCGAAGGTGACCTCAATGCCAGCACCGACAACTGCGGACGACTGCCTCGTCTGCCGCGACTATTCCGTCCCAGACGCAATTGCGGCAGAGTACCCGGCGGCCTCCCTTCCAGCCGACCCAATCCCTTACCTCGCTCGAGAGCTCTGCGACCCTTTCCCTTCACCAACAGACAAGGCTCGCGCAATCTTCACCTGGTGCCACCACAACTTGGCATACGACGCGACAAACTTCTTCGCCAACACTGTCCCGCGTGGCCTCACAGCCGCGCAGTCCATCTTCTCCGGCCAAGCGGTGTGCGAGGGGTACGCCCGGGTATACCACGACATTGCAATTGCTGCGGGGCTACAGTGTGTGATTATCAGCGGGCACGGCAAGGGATTCGGCTTCGCACCTTCTCGTGGAGGAAAGGTGCCGCCAAAGAACCCCACAGGACACGCGTGGAACGCTGTGTTGCTCCAAAGCGGGTGGAAGCTGGTCGATTCGTGCTGGGGAGCAGGATACCTCGACAATGCCACGCGGGCGTATGTCAAGCGGTTCGACCCGACAATGTTCACCATGAGCAACGACGACTTTGGACAGCGGCACTTCCCCAGCGACGCCGGGAGCTTCTACGCCTCGCCTCGCGGCTGGGAAGAGTACATTACGAACGGCGGCGTAGAGCGCGCACAGGTATATGGCGACTTTACGCAGGAAGGCTACGACGAGTCCACCTTCCAGCCGCAGTCCAAGCGCATCTCGCGCAGTACAGGGATGGTGAGGTTTATCGTCTCCTACCGATGCCCGCACTGGGACAACGAGCGGCACGGGAGCGGGAAGCCGTACCAGCTTGTGCTCCGTGTCAAGACTGCCAGTGGACACGACACACTGGCGCTCGAGACGGACGGATACTGGTCATGGGTCGATGTGAACGCCAGCCAGCTTGGTCCGCCCGGTGAGACTGCTCAGCTGGCGGTTATTACCACTATCGAGGGCCACAGCGCCAGGGGGCTCACTAAGAGCGAGTGGGAAAGAAAGAAGGGCCGCGTTGGATGCTCGTTCTCCTTTCTTCTGAGCTGGGAGGTTGCGCCGTAGGCGTATGCGCTCGTTATGCCGACATTTAGAAGTGTTACTGGCAACGGAGTTCAGGCTTTCGTTTCACGTTTCGTTCGGAACTTTTCCACTGCTCCAACTACTCATTCATTCACCACCTCCGCCATGAACATTGCTCGCCCGACTTGCTGGGAGAACACTGTACACTGCGTTCTTACACTACATCGCGGATATGTCCCGAGCGGCAAGTATCGGCCCCGAAATCGCCCTTACCAAAGCACGTGTTTCCATCACTGGAGGTGTTCGGCCGCCTTCAGTTGAACGCCAACTACAGTACTGTTGTGCGTCCACACGAGCAAACTCTTCGGACTGCGAGCGCCGAGTATCAAACTCGAAATGGTACAGCCGGGTGTCTATTTAGGCTGTCCACCATCGAGGCACTCACGTTCCATCTCACCACTGACACACGTGTGATATCTAACGTGGTGGGTATGTTGCTCGCCTATGAGAGAGCTTGGCGCGTCCACTGAGGTATTATTCTCATCCTGACTGCGCCGGCTGCTCCCTACCTGCCAAGAGTTCTCGGTGACCTGCTTCTCGTCAGCGACGTTGTCAACGTAAGCAGCGGCCACCGCGGGGCTCATGGCTAGTTTTGGCGGCTCATTTGGAAAGTATAAATGCTCGGTGGTTGGGAGCTCTTGATCTACAACCTAAACACGATGCTCCTGTCCCTTCTCGCTCTCCTGCCACTCATTGCCGTCGGCGAGGCTCAGCCAACTGAGTGAGAACCGCCGTTGGCAGCCTAACCTCAGGCGCGGTCATTCGAGCTCGAAAGATGTGTTTAAATACCACAAGACCAAGCCCATTCTCTCGCCCGAGGCCGCGGCAGCGCTCAAGAACACGCGCAAGGAAATCCTCTCGAATCTCGGCCCGTACTCGCCCTTTGTCTCCTCCGAGAGTTCCATCTCCCGCGACATTCCCAAGGGTGCGTCTGATGTTTCCGTCTGCTGACAAAAGGCATGAAGGTCGACCAGGTGCAGATCATCTCCCGACACGGTGCGCGCAACCCGACCGCCAACGCGCTCAAGAAGCTCAAGAACACGATCGCCAAACTCGAGAATGCAACCACCTCCGAGCCCAAGCTCAAGTTCATCGAGACGTGGACGTATCCCGACGTCGAGGCCGACGCACTGACCGACTTTGGACGGCACGAGGCCTTTAACGCTGGCGCCCGGTACGCACAGCAGTACAAGGCTCTCGGCAAGGAGATCTTTGTGCGCGCCGACAAGAGTGCGCGCGTTGTCGAGTCGGCGGGGTTCTTTCTCCAGGGCTTTAGCCAGCAGGCGTTTAGCAAGGATGCCCAGAAGACTCTGCCCGACGTCGTGCAGAACGGCAAGAACATGACGCTTGACATTGGCACCTGCACCACTTACGAGGAGCAAAATGTTGACCCCGGAGAGGTCGCGGAGGAGAACTGGACGAACAAGTTTGGCCCGGCCCTCCTTGACCGCCTTAACACGGCGCTCGGCACCACGCTCACCATGGAGGGCGAAACGGTCAACTCGCTTCTCTCGCTGTGCGCATTCGACAGCATCAAGGGAGAGCAGTGGGAGGAGTCGCCGTGGTGCTCCGTCTGGACCGACGACGAGCTCAAGCAGAATGAGTACTGGTATGACGTGAGCAAGTTCTAGTGAGTCGGCTTTATACCCTCGACTGATGGAAGCGGGCATGGCTGGGGGAGCCCGTACGGCCGCGTGCTGGGTGCAGGCCTGGCGAACGAGGTCCTTGCCCGCCTGACTGGTGAGCCCCTTTTGCAGGGCAGCGGGACGAACAGCTCGGACCCACTTCCGCTCGACCGCAAAATCTACGCCGACTTTAGCCACGACAACAACATGGCGTCCCTCCTTCCCGCCCTGGGTCTGGGCTGGGAGACGCCTCTGCCTACGCAGCCGGACGTGACCAACATTCCCGCGCACAAGTGAGACCATTCTTGGGTTCGCTCATGCCAGCTTTGTGGTGTCGAGCAATGTGCCCTTTTCTGGACGTTACGTGTTTGAGCGCCTCGCGGACAACAAGGGCAGCAAGTTTGTGCGCATCCTCGTCAACGACGCTGTGCAACGCCTCACGCTGCCGGGATGCGGGGAGGAGGGCGTTGAGGAGGGATACTGCTCCCTGGACGCTTTTGTTGCTGCTCAGAGCTTTGCACGGCAGGAGCAGAGCGTGTGGGACCAGGTGAGCCGCGTTTGGGATCGGGCTGATGGCAGATGTGCTACGCGCCGCTGATCAACACGACGATTGTGCTTTGAGAATTGGGCATGACGGACAATGAAAGGCAAGGGGACTTTGGTATGAGGGCTATGCGCTATAGGACTTGTTCGAGACTATCTCGCCTCTGTGAGCTGCGACGATCTTACCCAAGTGAGGACTACGGTCGAGTGGCACAGGTGGGCGATTGTCGCCGTACGGTCTGAAGTGGCGGAGACGACGAGCGGAATCTCTCAGATCCTGGGTTATTGTCGCAATGTCCTCGAAGCCATCCAGGCCGAGGAGGGAGGCATTGGTCACCCTCGAAGATATGTCAATGTCAGATGATGGCTCCGCTCAAGTGAGTGGCCGTATTACGCGGCTGGGATTCTTGTGTCCCCCCTCCCCTCCCATCGCGCTCTGTGACTTGTTCTGGCTTCCTGATCGGCGGCAGCGCTCGGATCAAAGTGACAGCGTGTGTTCCCAGTTGGTGTTTGCACTATAAACTTGAGCTCTGGCAGTCTGATCTTGCACGGGCAAGTATCGCAAGTCGGCGAACCTCTCAAGAGAGCGGTGGCCAAGGTGGGAGCACGGGCTTTGTGTGCCACAGCGGCATTAGTAGCGGAGTTATCCCCCACGTGCGCCACGATGCAGCACCGATTGATCGTCGTCCTCCTTGTAGACCTTTTCTCCATCTACCCAGCGACAAGCAATCAACAAAATGGCCATTGAGAACTCCTTCATCATGATCAAGTTGGTGCATGGCAGTGACTATGCTCACCGTATAGGCCTGACGGCGTCCAGCGCGGACTTGTCGGCGACATCATTGCTCGCTTCGAGAAGCGCGGATACCAGCTCGTTGCTCTCAAGCTCGTACAGCCTACCAAGGAGATCCTCGAGGAGCACTACGCCGACCTCAAGAGCAAGCCTTTCTTCCCCAGCCTTGTGAACTACAGTAAGTTGTCGGTTTTCTCTGTACTTTGCGCTGGTCTCAGACGTTCATGATTCCCCCTGCCATTCTCATCAATTATCCTGACTCGCAGTGCTTTCCGGTCCCGTTGTTGCCATGGTCTGGCGCGGCGAGAGCGCCGTCTCCATCGGCCGCAAGATGCTCGGCACCACCAACCCCCTTGACTCGGCCCCGGGCACCATCCGCGGTGACTACTGCCTGATCACTGGCTCCAATGTTATCCACGGCAGGTGCGTGTTCCCAGAGGCGAGATGCTCACAGCAGTGACTCCCCCGAGTCCGCCGAGAAGGAGATCAAGCTCTGGTTCGGCTCCGAGGTTACCCAGTACACTCTTGACTCGTCCAAGTGGGTTTACGAGCAGTAGACGTCCTAGTATGTCATGCTTGGGGGGATGTGACTTCTTCCCAAGCCATTCCACTGTGTCGCCTCGATCGCAGGTTCCACAACGGCAATCAACTGAGAGCACAACTGAAGGCAACAAACTCACCTCAAGTACCAACCAGCTTGTACCGCAGCCCAGGAATCCAGAAACTGCTTCCATCTTTGTGACCGTTGTAAGACTGACTGCTGTGCAAAGGTGATGCATGTTCAAGCTCTTACTGATATCTACATCTACTGACGATTTTCAAGCCCATCGGGCTCTTGAAGATGGGCTCACTCGGAGTAAGAGTCCGAGGCGTGGCGACGTTGGGCAGGATCAAGTCGGCGGGCAACACTCCGGCCGGCCGACGATTCACTTGTCGACGACCCGCTTGCAGAACTCTGACCGCCAAACTCGATCTCTTCAGAGTCTTCACGGCTGGGCCTCGCTTGTGTTGGTATGGCGGCGCTTGTTTGCGATCGCTTGAAAAACGCTCTGATGTCGGGCTCCACACTGGTATCCTGCGCTCCCAAGCGGACGGATAGTGAGCTTGCGTAGGTCCACGCAAGCTGGGCTTTTGACATTCGTCGGGTAATGCCGTACGACGGCATCAGCGATGACGAACGCAACAAGTACTGGACTGCCGACGGACTGCTCCCCACGCCCGCCGCCAACATGGGCAACCATATTGCCTTAATGGTGCAAATGGTGCAGCCCCCGCGATGATAATGTTTGATGTTATACCAGCTGCTTCTGACAACCCAGGCAGCATGCACGTTTCTCTTCAGACCAAGATTCATGCTACTTTGCGATACTCAAGCCCCTCCCTGCTCAAGCGGGTACCGCTCCCCCAACACTCCGTCCCTCTCAGCAAGTACCTGGAGCACGATATTCTTGGTCGTCGTCCGACTGCTAGCGAGATTGCCCACCATGACATACACATGCGGTATCCCACAATCGCGGCCGACACCCTGCAGCTCGCCCTCGGCGTCGAGCCCAAAGATGGGCTTGAGGGTCCGGACCGCGTCACCCAGTGTCGCGCGCACCGTGTCCTCGTACCCGCCATATCCCGTCGCAAAGATGACCAGGTCGTACTCGCCCGTCAACCCGTCCGTGAACATGACCCGCTTTCCAGCGTCAAAGGACACAATCTCGCCCTGTTTGACCTTGATCTTGCCGTCGACGATCATGCGCGACGCGCCCGTGTCAAAGTAGTACCCGCCTGCCTTTTCAAAGACGAGCATTATGAACCCCGAGGCATCTGGGCCGGCCCAGGTCCTGAAGCCGGCCTGCTTGAGGCCAGAGAGGAGCTCGGCATCAGCCTGCGACAGCCACGCAGTCGAGCGCTGGTGGAGCAGCTTGACTACGCCGATGGGCAGCGAGCGCGCCGTGTGGTCCGCGACTGCCAAGTCTGTCTTGTCGTTGAACAGACCGGCTTGCATTACCGGCGTGCCATTCTCGATGCTCATTACGAACGTTGGCGAGCGCTGGAGCATCGTCGTCTGCGCTCCATTGTTGGCGAGGTCCATTGCGATCTGGGTTCAGCTAGGCAAAACTGCGAGCTCACGTCGTGCGCTGAAGTTGCCGAACCAACAACGAGGACCTTCTTGCCCTCCCAGCCTTGCCCTCCTGGGTGTTCGGTCGAGTGCACAATCTTGCCCTCCCATGTCTCCTGCCCCTTGAATGGCGGGGGGATCCGAGGCGCCCCTCCGCTGAGCCCAGTAGCGAGCACGACATGCGAGACAGAGAATGCGCGCGCTTCCGCCCTCCCATCCACCTCCCGCACAATGGTCACGTCCCATTTCTTCGTCTCGGGGTTCCACCTGGTCCTCTCGGGATCGGTAGCGGACCGCATCCAGACATTCAGCTGCATGGCGCCAGCATAGTACTCGAGCCAGTTGGCGAGCATGCCGGCAGGCGTAAACGTCGGCCAGGTGGGCGGGAAGGGCATGAACGGGAGGTGGTTGGTCCACACGGGATCGTGGAGCGAGAGAGAGGAGTAGCGCTTGCGCCAGTTATCGCCTATGCGCTCGTTGCGGTCAATGACCAGCGCGTCGAGGCCGAAAGCGCGCATGTAGGCTGCGGTCGCAAGGCCATTGTGCCCTGCTCCGACTGACGTGAGCGGCGCAGAAGAGCGACTCACTGATGAGCACGTCCGGCTCTCGGTCCGTGTATTCCAGCTCCAATGCTCGGGCCGCGTCGTAGCTCAGCTTGTCGTTGTGTTTGCCCCGCGGCCGCCGCTCGGCGATGTTGAGCGGGTGGCCATGAATGCCAGTGAGGGCCGTGTAGAGCGTGTACGCCTTCCATTCGCCCTGGTGGTATACCAGGCGTGCGAGGCCATATGCGGGCCCACGGGCAGTGTCAAAATCAAAGTGCACAACCACAAAAGACAGGTCGGGGTATGGTGTGGCCAACTCTGGTGCTGTGGCTGCGAGGCTGAAGCCCTTGGCGCCCGACTTTGGGAGGACAGCCGTGGCGGCTTTCGCGATCCTTGTGGTGTCATGGAAGCTGCGCAGGTCCATTGTGAACGCTAGGATGTCGCGCCAATATCCTCCCGGTAGGAAGAGGGCCGCAAAGGCTTCAATGTTACTGTGGGTCATGGCGTTTGCGAGCGAGGCCAGGAATGCCTCGCCCACCGCCACCGCGTCCACATTGGCAGGCGGCTCGTAGCCTGCGCTGTGCGTTGGCAGCCCTTCTGTCTCGACAGTCATGGTCATGGTCAGTAACGTGAGAGGGAGAAGCACGGGAAGTGGCTTATGGCCAAGAGCTCGAAGATGGGCATCATCTCGGCAACTAGTTCCCGCCGGAGGCTGAACCCGACTGCTACACGGCCCACTGTTGTGCCACTGCGGTCTCTGTGGACTCGATTCCTAGTGATTCAATGCATGCTACATGACCCCTACAGCTTGGCGTCCGCCTGCTCGTTGACAAACAGGCCAGCCACGCCAAAGCCCGTGCCCGCACACATGGACGTGACGAGGAACTTGGAGCCCGTCCGTTTGGCCTCCGCGAGACCAGTAGCGACCTGGCGCGCGCCAGTGGCGCCCAGCGGGTGGCCGAGAGCGATTGCGCCGCCGTTGGGGTTGAGCTTCTTCTGGTCCAGTCCGAGGTCCTGCGCACAGAAGAGCGCCTGGCCCGCAAACGCCTCGTTGATCTCAAAGATGTCAATGTCGCTCACGCTCAGGCCTGTGCGCTTGAGGAGCTTGGGGACGGCGACGGCGGGCCCGACACCCATGATCCGTGGCGGCACGCCGGCGGTGACCACCCGCGCAACCTTGGCGATAATAGGCAGACCAAGCTTCTCGGCCACGGAGCGGCGCGCGAGCACGACGGCTGCGGCGCCGTCGGTGAGTTGGGACGAGTTGCCCGCGGTCGTCTTGCCGTCCTTCTTGAACGCCGGCTTTATGCCCGCGAGCGACTCGGCAGTGACGCCGTATCGAATGCAGTCGTCGCGCGACACCGTCTTGCCGCCCACGGTCACTGGGGCGATCTCGCTGTCAAACTTGCCCGCCTTCTGCGCTGCCTCGGCCTTCTGGTACGACCGTGCTGCAAACTCGTCGAGCGCCTCACGGGCGAGGTTGTGCTCGTCGATGACATTCTCGTTCGTGATGCCCATCGGGATCAGGCAGTCCTTGGCGACTGATGTCAGCTTGACGGACTCAGCGTAGCTCACGCTGCGTCTGCATAACCTCGTCCGACGTTGGGTGGTCGAGTGGTTTGGGAATGTAATGGTGCGTCATGCTCTCACAGCCGGCGGCGATACCAATATCAATGTCGCCGCACTGGATCTCATTCATGATCGTCCAGATAGCCTGCAGACTAGACGAGCACTGGCGGTTACATGTGCTGACACTCGTCTCAATCGGCAGACCAGCATGGAAGGCGGCCATGCGCGAGATGCTCGCTCCGCCGCGCGGCGTGCGTACCGTGCCGATGCACACGTCCTCAACAAGCTTTGGGTCCACCTTGGCCGCAGCCATGGCGCCCTTGAGTGCCGCCGCGAGCATGTCCTCGTAGCGCGCCGGCACGAGCGCACCCTTGTGCGCCTTGCACATTGGCGTGCGCTTCGCCGCGACTGCCGTCAGTGGAGGCGGAAGAGGGACGCACGGATCACGACATCGTCGGGGTTCTTTGCGAGTAGAGAGGCCTTTCCGGACATGCTGAGTACGTTGCAGAAGAGAGAAATGGTTGGAAGCGACTTTATAGTGCCGGGTAGTCGGCGGCGTTGAGCGCTCGGAGATTGCCGAGATCGGCGATGCCGAATGCCGGTGCGGAGGGCGCCGACGAGGGCGATGAGAGGGTGCTGGAGCGAGTTGACGACTGCTCCGTGCGCGATGCTGCGGCGATGATGAGCTCGAGCCCGACGATGGCGCCGAAAGCACGGCGACAAGCTTGAAGCCCACCTTGGCCGCTTTGTCATCCAGCGCAAGCCCGGGCACTCCGCATTCCTCATAAAGCGCTACGTTCAGCGACTCACCTCTTCACTACCACATTGACCATGCGCACTGTAGCACTCATCGGAGCCTCTGGAACGCTTGGCTCGCCGCTGCTGGAGGCGCTGCAGAGGCATCACCACGCAGGCGACCTCGCCCTCGTAGTCCTCGCGCGCGAGTCGAGCTCCCTCACTGTGCCAGCTGGCGTCGAGCGCCGCGCTCTGGATCTCACAAAGTGCTCGGCCCAGGATGTCCAGGCGGCTCTCAAAGGCGTCGATATCTTGATGTAAGCTCGTGGTTCCGTTCAAGCTGACGGCAGCTCGGCTACGCGCGACGTCCCGAAGGACGCCGGCATGGCATTTCTGCAGCATCTCGCGTCCCTCCAGAAATGCCCCATCTACGTCCCGTCCTGGTTCACGGCAAACTGGACCGAGGCGGAGCGCGCAAACGCAAGTAACCCGCACCTTCACGGCAAGGCGACACTACTCGCCGAGGCTCGCAAGGCGTCTCTCCCTGTGACGACCCTCACCAACGGGCTGTTCGAGAAGGCGTTCTTCCTGGCATTTGCGTTCGGCGGCGTAGACGCGCCGGGAAACCGTGTGCAGCTGCTCAAGGGCGCCAAGGAGGCGACGATGAGCATCAGCTCCCTGCCATACTTGGCTGAGGCGACCGCGCAGATTGTCTCGCGCGACGACTTTGCCGCGGGGCAGAACTGGACCGTCTCCGAGATCGAGTTTACGGGTAGTGATCTTATCCGCGAGCTGGGCAAGCTTCATGGAAAGGAGCCCTCAGTCGAGGAGGTCAGCGACGCGGACGCCGAGAAGGCGGCCGAGGGCAACGAGAGTGCCGCACTTGGTGTTGCGTGGAGGCAGCACTGGGCCAAGGGGAGGTGGACCAACGACAACCTCTACGAGCCCAAGGGTGTTACGAAGCGTACGCTCGCGCAGGCCGTCTCTGATGCCGCAAAGAAGTAGATCGTTCCATGCGGGGATATGTAACAAGTTGCCTCCATCTAGCTTTGGCACTGCACTCCAGTCATCGATAGTATTGTCAACGACGTCCATTCGACCTCTCTGTGTTGCTCCATGCTCACCGCTCGGCCACTCCGCTCGCCGTACGTTCGCCGCTTGGCCGCAGCGGAATCCGGGCGGAGCGGCCCCGGCACGGCTCTCGGTTTCGGCCGTTGGTGGACGCGCACCACCTGATGGTCGTACATCCTACTCCAACTCGAAATATCTCATGCAGCAACGCCCACTGTCCATGTCTACAGTCGCGGAGGATGGACGGGGAGGACGTGAATCCGATCCCCATGGGCCACTCGCACGGCCGCGCCCAGGATCAACGAGCGCACGATCAGCGGGGGGCCGATCAGCGGGGAGCTGCTCACCCACTCCATAAAGGTCACGAGCTGGAACAGTGGCGGAGCCCGGACTCTCGAGGATCGCGGCACTCGCGACATAGCCTGCACAGCCTGTCTCGAGCGGGGAGCCATGTCGAAGAGGGCGGGTTCGACATTGGCCCCGCGCCAGATGGTGGGCGGACGGCATGGCTCGTCGTTGCGGCCAGCTTTTTCCAGCAGTTCTGTGTCTTTGGAATGAGTGCGTACATGTGGAGCCTGGCTGATGGTAGTTTCCGCGAACGGGCAGCTGCAGGCGTACTACCGCACGCACCAACTGAGCCACTACCCCAAGTCAACCATTGCGTGAGTCTGCAAGAGATTACTGCTGACGAAAGATGGTTCGGCTCAATCCAGACACTCATCGAGTTCGGCTTTGCCATGATCACTGGACGCTACTTTGACGTCCACGGGCCAAGAGTGCTCGTCGGCCTGTGTCTGATCTTGTCCTTTGTCTCGCTCGTCGGGCTCGCCTGTGAGATACTCTGTCTACCTCGTATCTGACAGCAGTCTCCCGCGAGTACTACCAGTTCATGCTCTCTTTCATCCTCTTCGGCATAGCGGGCACACTTATCTACGCTCCATCAGCAGCAGTGGCCGCGCACTGGTTTGAGCGCAAGCGTGGCCTTGCAGTGGGGATCATCGTGTGCGGCTCTGGGGTCGGCGGCGTGATTTACCCCATCATGCTCGAGCAGCTGTTCCAGCGCATCTGTGCGTTGCCTCCTCGGCCTAGCTAAGACCAGCGTACCGCGACACAATGCTCATCGTCGGCGGGTTCAACTTTGTGCTCATGTTCCCAGGGCTGTTCTTCATGAAGTCCCGCCTGCCGCCGCGCACGCCGCCACCGTGGAGCGACCTCAAGGCCCCGTGGAGGGATAAGCGGTACTGCTTCCATGTCGCCGGCGCCGCTCTATATGGCATGAAGTGAGTACAGCAGTAACCAGAACCGGTAGCCAGAGCCCTCTAACGTTAGCCTTCTGACGCCGTACTTTACGGCAATCGACTACGCAGCTGCGAACCACTGCCCGCCGAATCTCGTCAAGTACGCGGTGACTCTGTGTCTGGGCAGCTCTATCCTGGGCCGCATGGGACTGGGTCACCTCGCAGACCGCGTCGGTGTGTGGCGCGTCTTTGGCGCACTAGGCTTCTGCGCCTCGATAGTCATGTTCGCCTTCTGGACCCCGACGGTCGGCACAGTGCCGACGATCCTGGGACTCATCTTCTATGGTATCTTATCAGGAGGCTGGTTCGCGCTCGTCCCGGCTGCAACTGCGGGTATCTCGCCACTGCACGAGGCGGGCATGCGGTTCGGCATGCTCATTACGAGCATTGCTGTGCCGTCGCTCGTCGGGCCCGTGATTGCCTCGGGTGAGATTCAGCTGTAGTCTGAAGCTGACAGCAGCCCTCATCCAGGCGGGAGACAACAAGTTCAAGTACGCTGGCATCTTTGCCGGCTGCACATTCTTGATGTCCGGGTGCTTGACCAATGCCGTGCCCGCTTGGAAGCTCATACAGCAGCGGAGAGGCAAAGGCCGTCAAGTGCAGTCTGAAGCGACGACGAAGAGGAAGTAGATGATAGCCCACGTGTCCTGTTGTCACATCTATGCATACCTAGTCTATCCCAGCCCATGTCCAACCCTACTTGGAATCCGGAAACATGTGCTCGAGGATCTTGGTGAAGCCCTCGACGCCGACCGCGCCGCTCTCGGCAAACTTGTCATTGAACACAAAGAACGGCACGCCACTGATCCCCTGCGCACGCGCCTGGTCGTACTGCTTCTTCACCTCGGTGTCGAGCTCGTTGCCGGCGAGCCAGCTGCGCGCAGCGGCGATAGACGGGAACACACCGTGCTTGACGGCGATCTCGGAGAGCTTGTCCTTGTCCCCTGGTTGGTTTCCCGCTTCGTGATAGTTGCTGAACACGTCCATGGCCAGCGCGGGCTGTTTCTCCGGATAGTGCTTGAGGGTGTACTCTTCCAGCCGGTGGGAGGGGTGCGAGCTGCCAATGATCGAGTCCTGGTTGCTATTATCAGCACAAGTTTAGATGCGACGTACAAAGTCAGGCCGACGTCGCTGAACGACTTTGCCAAGTTGGCCGAGACAGACTTGTACCGCTCCTTTCCGAAGCGCTGCTCGCTCCACTCGCGCCGTGTGATGGGCGGGTTGGGAAGCTCGGCGTCCTTGCGCAGCTGGAACGGGTGCAGGGCAAGCTTGACGTCGAGAGGGGCATGCGTCTTGCCAAACTGCGCGATGGCGGTCTGCAGCTGCTTTACGCCGAGGATGCAAAAGGGGCAGAGCGTGTCGGACGTGACATCGACTTTGAGGATGCGGGCTGCCATGGCTTTACAGTAGTGCAAGTGGACAACTGGCTGCTCGTTAAGTACTGCTGCTCGCCGCCCGCCGGCCTGCACGCGATTTATGCATGATGAGTAAGAGCTCTGTCAGCACGCCATTATGGTCAGCATCGCCGACATGAGCTTGGAACTGGGCAATAAGTCATGGTGGCTTATGTCAGAGAGACGCCCCAGGAGGTACTGGGGGGCATTAACTCGGCGTCCAGATCGGTGTGGAGGTCGCCCACCTCTGTTGGGTCTTGCGTAGTTCAGCTCTTGCAGTCGTACACTCACTCACTCGCGATGGCGGAGAGCATATCCCACTGGCAGGCGACTGTGAGCTTGTTTACTGCGCAGCTCACGCCAGAACCGCGGTAGCGCCTCGTTCTGGACTGATCCGCGGCATGTAGAGGCGCCCAAGGACAAGGTGTACGATATCGCGATCGTGGGGGCAGGAGTAATGGGTTGGCCAGTCTCAGTCGCCATCTAATGTGCAGGTATCTCTCTCTTGTATCACCTCGCTCACTTTGATGGCGCCAAAGAGTTGTCCATCGCGATACTGGACAAGGCCGACGTCGCCTCCATGGCCTGTGAGCTTTGTAGGCTGCACTCGAAGCTGACGGCAGCCGGACGCAATGGAGGACACATTATACCCCGCTCATGGGCTGCGTTTGGGCCACTTACCAACCCGCTCGAAGCGGGCGGAGCTGGACTGAGCCCCGAGGAGGCGGTGGAAGTCATCTGGATGGAGATCGACAACATATACGCCATGCGGGGTGTTGTCAAGAAGCACGGGATTGACGCAGACCTGTGGATCGGCGAGCCGCACCAGGGTAAGGATGACAGCCTCCTCCCGTACTGAGAGCGCAGTTCAGACTACAGCAGAAGGCGTGGCGGCGGCCAAAGACGCGATAGAGGGCTTCATGAAGGCTCACAAGGCCTCTCGCTTCAGAAACAGGGTGATTCCGTGGACATTCGTCGGTGACCCAGAGGAAGCGCAAAGAGTAAACCCTCCTTGCGGTACAGTAAGCTGAAACCAGATATCACGAGTAAAGAACGCACTGGCGGTCAACATCGGCGTGGCCGGCAGCTGGCACCCCCACCGAGGCGTCTCGCAGCTCCTTCGAATTGCCCTTCAAGCAGCACGCGGACGAGCAGACTATCTACCACATTCACCTGTGGCGTACGAGACCTGCAAGCTCTCCAATGGAGTATGGACGGTGCCGATCGACGGCGGGAAGCGCAGTCTTCGAGCTAGGAAAGTCGTATGGTGCATCAACGGGTACCATTCAGCGATGTTTGCCTCCTCTCCGAAGCTGGCCAGGCAGTGAGTTGAGAACCAGGCGTAATTGACGCTAGCGTGCTGCCGTACCGCGGTACCGCGGGCCTTGTGGTCACCCCTCCGACCTTTACCTCCCAGAACGCGCTCCGAAATAGCTTGACAGTCGAGAACGGGCCGTATCTCATGTTCACTAAGGACTCCGGTCTGGTCCTCGGACCATATGCGCCGGCGCTCTTCAGCAGCGGCGCGGCGACGCGCGAGGAGATCTACGGCGCACCACCAGGCAGTGTCGATGTCTTGCCAAAGGTCCGCGACTGTGAGTCTCCTTATCTCAAGCAAGTTTACAGAAGGGCTCGTCCGTTGGTGCCGCGAGAACTTTATCGACTGGGGAACTGAGGGGCCAGGTGAAGGCCTTGCGCGCGCATGGAGCGGGACGATGGGCTGGTCTATCGACCTCATGCCGCTTGTTGGCCGGCTGCCGGGGCAGGAAGGCATGTGGATCGCGGGCGCGTTCAACGGTAAGCTAGAGCAGAGGAGACGCTGATCGCAGGCCACGGCATGGCGTCCATCTTTACTGTCGGACGCGGGCTGGCGGAGATGCTGCTCGGGGGAGGAGAGTGGACCGAGGTGCTTCCGAGATGCTTCCAGATCACGCCTGAGCGCCTCGAGCGCGCGCACAAAAAGTGTCCCCCAATGCTGCCTCGTCCAAAGTTGTAACTGCTGTACGATGGTGATGGACATTGCCGAGACTAGTTGCCGAGATCCGACACCTCGGGCTTGACGCAGACCACAATCTTCTCGTTGCACTCTCGCTCCTTGCCAGCATGCCCCTCCCCCGCTGTCCGGCGGGGTACGTGGATCACATCTTCAAGACCTCGCACGGCGTAAGCCTTCCGCTCCGGCTGTGGGCTGCGCCAAAGGCGCCAAAGCCACAACCATGGCTGCTCTGGGTGCACGGCGGTGAGCCCCTCCACTGCTGAGACCCCCTCCACGCTGACACCAGGCGGGTACACGTGCGGTAAATGGTCGGCACCGACAGCGTGGATCTCGCGCGCGTTCGCGGACAGGGGGTACGCGGTCGTGTCGGTGGGATACCGTCTACAGCCCCAGGCGGGGTTCATCGACATGGTAGAGGACTGCACTGACGCGGTCGAGTTCTGTCAGACCAACCTCGCGAAAGAGCTCGATATGGGCCGATGGGCAATCGGTGGGGCCAGTTCGGGAGCCACTGTGGCCGCTATGGCCGCGCAGCTCGTTGAGCCCGCGCCGAACGTGTTTGTTGACGTGTACGGCCTTGTCGATCCGGCAGACTACTACGAGGCCGAACGGGCCAGGGAGGTAGATGAGACGCCGTATCTCGTCGCGACGGAGGAGGAGCTCGAGGCAGAGGTACGCGCTATGGACTTGTCTAAAGCCATGGTCCAGGCGCCGTGGGCGTCCGAGATGCCGCCCGAGGTTTCGCTGGAAAAAGCGCGCGCGGCTCTCGGTCTCCCGGATTGGGACGGGCCGAGCAGGGACGAGCTCAAGCGCAATGACCTCTACACCTATGTTGCACGGCACCGCAACCTCATGGATGTCATCTATCGGCGGTCCCAGTTCGCCGACGACGAGAGCTACATGGCTCATGTGAGGGAGTGGTCGCCCTTCCACCGCGCGCGGAAAACGGGGCGGTTCCCAAAGACGTTCTTCATGCACGGCACCGCGGACACGATTGTGCGCGTTGAGCAGACTCTTGAAATGGCCAAGGTGTTGAGGGACAACGGGATCGCTCATGAGGAGGTATATGACGATGGCAAGGGGCATGTTTACGACTTTGCGTTTGAGGTGAGTCGCTGCGAGGCGGGGCTGAGTGCAGAAACCCGGTGACGAGGGGTGGGAGAAGAACGTCGAGCCTTGCATGGCGTTCGTGGACAAGCACCTTAAGTAAGCGGCATGGAGGGCTGGGGAGAGCCATCAGAGCTTAGAAGTGCTATGGTGTACATGCCGCTACAATCTAGCCTTGTCCCTCTCAGCGTAGCTTGCACGGATTTCCAGCTGCCCGTTGCCCCACTGCCCCGAGCTGAGCGTCTGGAGGAATCGCCAGGCGCTCTCAGCCGTCGCGGTGGGGTTCTCCTGTACGATGAGATGATCAGCGTCGACCAGGCGCTCGTTCCGAGCGAGCGGCGGTCGCCAGACCAGCTCCTGCGTAATGCGCTCGCCGCCCGTGCGCTCGGGATTGCGCGCCATGAGGAACCCAACCGGGACGCGGAGGTGAGGCAGCATATCCCAGGCCCGAGCGGGCGAGAAGGGCTCGCAGAATATAGCCGTCTCGCTCCAACTAGGCGTCGCGAGCGTGACCTCGCCGTCCGGCTTGGATGGGTCAGTGGGCACGAGCCCGTGCGAGAGGGTCACGTCAAAGATGCGCTTGTCCCATTTCTGGTAAAAGTCCAGCTTGAGCATGGCTTCCCGCGCTGCCGACCTCGAGGGCCAGGTATCCCGGCGCTTGAGACTGTTGCGTGCGCGGAAAAAGGTCGTCTCCAGCCCCTCCTTCTCCCAGCGCTCTGGCGTGATGAGGCGCGGTGGGACCATGGGGTCTGCGAGAAAGAGACCGTCGTATGCGTCTGGACGAGCGTGTGCTGCCATTACATGTCCGCAGCCGCCGAAGGAGGCGCCGAAACCTATCACGCGGACTGGTGGGAAGGAGCCTTTAGCGGACCACTCCAACTGCCATGGAGCCTCCCCACTTGCCTTGACTTGCGGCAGGACGTGGAGGATAAAGTTCAGCATGTCCCGCCCTACGTCGTCCCAGATCTCCACCGGGCCCATTAGACCCTCGTTGAGGTCCACAGAGGCGGCGCTGTTGGTGTCATCGAACATCCATATGTCGTCGATGTCGACGGGGAGTTGATGTGAGAGCGAACGGGTCGTTCCAAAGATGACGCCTGGTGACAGTGGGTCACGCGCAAGAATGTCGTAAAGCACTGGGTGCCAGTGCTGGTCTCAGCTCATCACCCCGAACAGCATACCTCCTTCTGCATCCCGTTGGCGTGCGTGCAGACGAGCGTCCGTCCGCCTATGGGAATGTCCCGCTTCCACCGCTCCGCAGCGAGGAAAAGCCCTGCTGGGCTCTCCTCCATCGCCTCCTCCATGCTCCACTCCGTTGCGGCATATCGCTGCCGCACGACCTCGATTGCGTCGGCGGTGAGACGTTTCTTGCGCTCGGCCGTGGACTCGCTCCGCCCCGGCTCAGACGTGCGATACGGATGGCTCGCGCGACCGAGCTTGCCGTGCGCTTCTCGCAGCTGCCTGGGATATGCCGCAGGGACGGCGTGGTACGAGCGCGTCCATCCTGGCGGCGGCGGAGGGAGGGGTGGCCGTGCGGGTGCGGCTGCTGCCTTGTTGCCTGGATGTGGCGCCAAGCCCAGAAAGTGCGGCGGGGTCAGCGGTGACGGTGGCAGCTGCGGCGTGCCACGATAAGGCTGATAACAGTCTGACCGGACCATGGGCTGTGAGAGATGGTGAGCAGTGAGTGCATGGTCTGGAGGTGGAGACGAGTCGTTACACCCATGCCGGTCGGAGTTCGGCATTGCATGCCGAGATACCCGCTGGCTTAAATCAGCCACGTCCTTGCTGATCAGCTTGTCTACCTTGGATATCGACGATAGCGAGATTGTGAGATTCGCCGGCCCAGCGTTTCCAGCAGTTATCTCCTGCTGCCATTCGACAGCGCGGGAGATATGCCACGGCCCGCGCCAGAGGTCAGACGCGCTGCCCACCCGCTGGCTCGGTCGAGTAGCTCGCCTCTTGCCCTTGTACTACTCTCTGGATCTACACTGAATCTGGCCGCATTTCACGGACACTCGGCCAACAAATGGTCATGTGACGATAGCCTCAGCGGAAAGGCCTTTCCGGAGCCCAACTCTTCCAGCCTTTCCGGTCGCCTTGCCTTTCCGGACACAAGATGTCCTCCGCGGATCGCAAAGCCGCATGCGATAGGCGGCATCTCCAAGGGTCTGCAGCTGTTGCTCGCCATCACATGCCCCGTCCGAGCCCTTGGCGGGAGGCCACATCGAATGACAATCGCGCCGCAGAGTGGGCGGAGACCCACTCCGGAGCCCTGTTGGCAACCGAGGCACTAGAGCTCGGCATCCTATTCCTGGCGCCGCGGCTGCTCAATCGCCTCGTTTCGCGCGATATTGGGCTACTCAGCTGACGCGCTGCTTCGCCCATTGACCCCTGCGGCTACTGCCGGTCTGCCCACATCACAGAATGTGGCGGGGTGGCAGAGATGGGGTATAACAGTCTTCCTAGCTTGTTTCCCCATCTCCCCCACGTAGCCTCATCTGCTACACTCACAATGTCGTATCCGAACGACAAGTACCTGGAGGACGAGAAGGCCGTCCAGGCAGACGTGCAGGTGCATGCTATCGAGGACGATGACCTCGAGCACACCCATCTCGGTGACCACGGTCTGAGGCGTGATCTGGTGAGTGCCATGAGCGGAACGTGACTCACCGCAGCCGGCGCGTGTGGTATCCATGATCGCGATTGCGGGCACCATCGGCACGGGTCTCTTCCTCGGCTCGGGCTCGGCGCTCACCATGGGTGGCCCGGTGGGCATGTGGCTCGGCTACACGTTCATTGGCGGGGGTGTCGGTCTCATGATGATGTCGCTGGGTGAAATGTAAGTGCGGGAATAGGCCAGGTCTGACCCCAGGTCCTGCTACGCTCCCAATGTTGGCGGGTACATTGAGATGGGCACCAAGTACATCGACCCGGCGTTCGGCTTTATGATGGGCATTTCGAGCTTCCTGAGCTTGTGCTTTGGCATGCCGACCGAGCTCACTGCGGTTGCGTCGCTCTTCACCTACTGGGACCCCAACGTCAAGCATGCTGCGGCATATATCAGTCTCTTCCTCATCATCACGATGGCAGTGAACGTCATTGGCGTGCGCTGGTACGGCGAGATCGAGTTCGTCTTTGGCAGGTACGGTTTGTGGTCTCTTCTGACCGCAGCCATCATCAAGGTCTCTACTCTCGTTGGCCTCATGATCTTCTGTATGATCGCCAACCTCGGCGGTATCCCCACCAACAAGCAGTACATTGGCGGCAAGTACTGGCGCGAAGAGCCGTTCAACGACGACTTTCGCGGGGTCAAGCCCGTTGGTCTGTCGCGTTTCCTCGGCTTCTGGGGCGTCTTTACCAAGGCTGCTTTTGCGTACTCGACGACCGAGTCGGTTGCCGTCATGGCCGGCGAGGCGCACAACCCGCGCAGGTCACTCGCCAAGGCGATCAAGACGGTCTTCTTCCGCATTCTCTTCATCTACGTCCTCTCGACCATGTTCATCGGCCTGTGTATCTCGCAGCACTCGCCCAATCTCCTCCGCGCCGTCGAGGATGGGGCGGAGAATGCCGGCTCGTCGCCGTATGTCGTCCTCTGCACCGAGATGAAGGTCAAGGTGCTCCCGCATATTATCAATGGCGTGGTCATCACGTCAGCCATGTCCTCGGGCAACGAGCAAATGTACGCCCTTGCTCGGTCTCTGATGTCGATGGCGCGCTCCCGGCACATGCCCCAGGTGTTCCTCAAGACCTCTCGCCGCGGTGTGCCGTACGCCGGTGTCGCCGTCGGCGGCCTCGCGTCCTGCCTCGCGTTCCTCTCGGTGTCCAACGGCTCAAACCAGGCGTTCATCTGGCTCTCCAACCTCTCCGCCCTCTCGTCTCTCGTGACGTGGATGGGCATCTGCTGGGCGTTCACCCGCTTCCGTCGCGCGTGCATCGCGCAGGGCATCGACCGGAACAAGCTCGCCTTCCGCGGCTACCTGCAGCCCTACTCGGCCTGGTTCACCATCTTCTTCTTTGGCATCATCCTGCTGTTCAACGGCTTTGGCGCGTTCATCCCTGCGTTCAACACGAGCGACTTTATTGCGAGCTACATTACGCTTCCCCTCGTGTTCATTTGCTACATTGGCTGGAAGCTCTTCAAGCGCACCAAGATGGTCCCCATCATGGAGATTAACCTGTCGGACGGGCCGGCTGAGGCGCTCGTCGGCAGTCGCTACGATCCGACATCGGCGTTGTACAACGGAGCGTAGGTAGTGGTTAGTGGTAGGCAGAGGGCAGTTGTCTCGGGCAGTTGTCTCGCGGGCAGCGGTTAAATTGTAGTGGTTAGGTATGCAGTTGTCTCCAGTGGTCCTCAGTCCGCGCCGTCACGCAGTCGTGTTGCCGTCGAGCTGGAGCATCGTGAGCTCGAGTATCGTGAGATCTAGCATTGCGAGCTCGAGTACTGCTTTATTCGGGCGTGGACGATGGGCAATGTGGCAACGACAAGATGGCGGCGGACACCGCTGCGGCCACCTCCGTGGTGGGCCGGCTGCAAGCGCAACCTTGCCGGACACCAAGTTCGCCAACTCGTTCATGTTTCAACACCGTCAACATCGCCAGCAATGGTGAGCTCAAGCACAGCGGACAGCGAGCGTGAGCTCTTATCTTATCACAAAGCTCACAGCAGCGCTGCGCATCCTGATCGCCAACCGCTCCGAGATCGCTCTCCGCATCCAGTCCTCGATCCTCCAGCTCGGCCACGTCCCACTGGGCATCTACACCTCGCAGGAGACGTCCAATGCGCCGCATCTGCGCTTTCTCCCCGCGGCCCAGCGCCTGCTCATCCCCGGCCAGGGCGCTGGGGCATACATCGACGGCGCAGCCATCATCGCAACAGCAAAAGCCGCAAACGCACAAGCAGTGATTCCGGGCTATGGCTTCCTGTCCGAGTCTCCCGAGTTTGCACGCGCAGTGCTCGAGGCAGGTATGCTCTGGATCGGCCCGCGGCCCGAGACGCTCAGTCTCTTTGGCGACAAGTATCGCTCGAAGCAGTTTGCCCAGGAGTGCGGCGTGCCCGTGCTCACGTCCACGTCGAGCGATGCGGGCTTGGACGAGATTAGGGCATTCGCAAAGTCGCTTCCTAGAGGGACAAAGGTGCTGCTCAAAGCGCTCGAAGGCGGCGGCGGGCGGGGTATCCGCATCGTGGAGGACATGGGGCAGCTCGAGGTGGCGTACGAGTCCTGTCGCCGAGAAGCGAGGGCGGCGTTTCCGAGTGACAAGGTGTTCGCCGAGCCCTTTCTCCAGGACGCGCGGCACATCGAGGTCCAGATCGTCGGAGATGGCAAGGGCGGCGTACGCGACGTCGGCGAGCGCGAGTGCTCGTGAGCAGACCGGAAGTGCGCGCTGACCATAGACTGCAACGGCGACACCAAAAGCTCATCGAGCTGTGTCCTTCGCCGACGCTTGTGCATCTTCCAAAGCTGCGCCAGGCCATCATCTCCGCAGCGCTCAAGCTCGCCGCAGAGGGCAAGCTGCTCTCGCTCGCGACGTTCGAGTTCCTCGTGTCTGCTCCCGGGAACGGGCAGGAAGGGCAATTCTACTTTCTCGAGTGCAACCCCCGCCTCCAGGTCGAGCACACCGTGACAGAGGAGGTGCATGGCGTGGACCTCGTCGCAACGCAAATCCGACTGGCGCTCGGCGTACCGCTCGACCAGGTCCTCCCGCCCACAACGCCAAAGGCATATCGCGCAGCGCTCCAGTTGCGCATCAATGCCGAGAAGCTCCTCGAGGACGGGAGCACTGCGGGCACTACCGGATCGCTATCTACGTTTGCCATGCCGTCGGGCCTGGGCGTGCGCGTTGACACGGCCGCGCACCCACCTCTGCCGTCTGGAAGCTACAAGCAGGGCCTTGCCTTCGACTCTCTCCTCGCCAAGGTCATCATTATCGGACCGGACTATACGGCCGTGATCGCCAAAGCGCGCCGGGCATTGCAACAAATGCGTATCGGCGGTGTACAGACTAACCGTGCTCTCCTCCTTGCCCTCACCGAGGACGAGCGGGTCATCCAAAACGACCGCATCAGTACCCGCTTCGTGGAGCAGAACGCGAAACGGCTCTTTGACCGTACGCAGGCGTTGGAAAAGGAGTGGGCAGCCGAAGCTGGCGCAGCAGGCGAGGCCGAACCGGAAACGGCCCACAAGTCGCTCCCGCCAGCCGCCCACGGCCAGGCGTACGTCAAAGTCCACCTCCCGGGTCGCCTGGTCTCGCTGTCGCTTAAAGAGGGCGGCAGGGTCCATGTCGGCGACACTGTCGCCATCCTAGAAAGCATGAAGATGGAGCACACTGTCCGATCAGCAGTCGCCGGCGTGGTCCTCAAGACGCTCGCAGCCGAGGGTGACAGCCTGAACGACGGCGAGGCTGTGGCCCTCATCGAGGTGGATGAGGCCGAGACGCACGCGCACGACGGTGAGGCGGATGAAGCCGAGGTGGACCTGGACGCCAAGCCGCCGACGCTGCAGGAGCTCGAGACGGTCCGAGGGCAGCTCGAGGACACGCACCCAGTGAGGCAGAAGGCGACGCTGCGCCGGCACGAGCGAAACTTCCGCACGGCGCGCGAAAACCTCGCACACCTTGTCGACTATGGCTCATGGATCGAGTACGGCGACCTGGCTATGGCTGCGCAGCGCACGCGCATGAGTCCCGAGAAACTCGTCGGCACCCGTGGCGACGGCGTTCTCGTAGGCTGGGGACGGGTTAACGGCGCTCGGGCAGCGGTGGTTATCTGCGACTATGGTGTGCTGGCTGGCACGCAGGGATACTTCCACCACCTCAAACTGGACCGGATCTACAAGAGTGTGCTGGACGACCCCGCGCCGCTGATTCTGTACGCTGAAGGCGGCGGTGGTCGGCCAGGCGACGTCGACCTGGTGCACCAGAAAGTTGCTGGGCTGAACACACCGAGCTTTACGCTCATGGCGCTGATCAACGCGCGCGGCATCCCGATTATCGGCATTGCGAACGGATATCTCTTTGCAGGTAACGCTGCACTGCTGGGCACCTGCGATATTATCATTGCGACCGACGCGCCGGGGACGAGTATCGGCATGGGCGGGCCAGCGATGATTGAGGGAGGCGGACTGGGTGTCGTGAATCCCGAGGACGTTGGCCCGACGCGCAAGTCGCACCTCTTGAATGGCAACGTCGATATTGTCGTCTCGAACGAGGAGGAAGCGACAGAGGTAGCCAAGACGCTCGTCGGGTTCTTTGCCCCGCTCGAGAAGCCGTGGACGCCATCGCCCGCGCACGAGGACAGGTTCTACACCCGCGATGCACGCCTGCTCCGGCACGCAGTCCCGGTAGACCGCAAGCGGGCGTACTCGATGCACGCGATCCTCGATCTCCTCAGCGACGACGGCACGCCGTTCTTCGAGCTGGGGCAGTACTGGGGTCCGTCAATCATCACAGGCTTTATCCGCGTCCAAGGGCTCACACTCGGTGTCGTAGCGTCCAACGTCCTCTCACCTTTGGGCGGTGCGATCGACGCAGCGAGCGCGCGCAAGGCGGTGCGCTTCATGAACATTGTCCGCAAGTCGCGCGCCTGCCACCTCTTGGCGCTGTGCGACACGCCGGGCTTCATGGTCGGCCCCAAAGCCGAGCCGGAGGGCGGCATGCGCGCGTTTGCAGACTACTTTGCGGCCGGCGCGGCGTTTGTCGACTCTGGCGGGCGTATTCTCGGCGTCACGATCCGGAAAGCGTACGGCCTCGGTGCGCAAGCTCTGCTGGGCGGCAGCACGATGGTGCCGTTCCACTCTGTTGCGTGGCCCACGGGCGAGTTTGCCGGCATGGGCATCGAGGGCGCCGTCAAGCTGGGCATGAAGAAGGAGCTCGAGGCCATTCCCGACGAGCACGAGCGGAACACGGCCGAGCAGGTGTTCATTGACGAAATGTATACCCGCGGCCGCGCGATCAATATGGCCCAGAGCACCGAGATCGACACGGTGATTGATCCTGCCGAAACGCGCGACTGGATGGTGCGGTGTCTGAGTACTGTGGAGTTGCGCAGCGGGTTCGACCCGCGGCGCAAGGGCGCGAGGTTGTAGACAGCATCAATGAAATCCAATGTTCTGTAACCAAGAATCATACTACTGTTACAACTTTGCCTGCTTGTCCTCGGCCAGCACGTCGTCGCGGAACGCAACCTCGACGTCCTTGGGCCCCGTGCCGAGGTTGGCGACGAGGACTATGCGGTCCCAGTCGCCGCCGCGCGTCGAGTCCTTGAGCTCCGGCCCGGGGCCGTGGAGCTGCAGAGCCACCCGCCCGTCCGCGCGCTTGACCTTGAGCGGGACCGGCGAGATGACCTTGTCGGCCCATGATATCTGGCTGGTCGGGTGCGCTGTCCTCCCCGTCGGCATCTTGTGCAGGAACTCGACGAGCTTGGCCCTTTGCTCGGCATAGTCGCCTGGGCCGGTCAAGAACTGCCGCAGCAGCGTCAAGAGGTACGCTTGAGGCGGGTAGATCATGACCTCGCCGCGTTTCTGCCGGTCTAGCCAGTCTGCGACGTCGTCGAATGTCGCGGCCGTATGCTCGAGCCCGCCGTCGTGCGTTGGCGTGTGCACTACCGTCTCGGCGTCCCGGCCCACGACGTTGGACGACAGCGGGAGCATGTAGACGTACATTTGCGTCGTGAATCGCTTTGGCACCGTGGGCGGTGTGATCCAGCGCGTAAACGGCAGGAGGCCATCTTGTTTCAGCGCATCACGCGAGTCTGTACTCACCCAGGTCGGGCTCGGCGCCAACACTCTCGAGCCAGTCGGCAAACTTGACCTTGTTCGCATGCACCTCTTTCCTTGCCTTCTCCCTCACGTCCTCCGGGAGCTCGATGAGCGTGCCCGCTTCCGCGCCCTTTGCGCGCGCGAGGAGGATGCCGCTCTCCTCAAACGCCTCGCGAATAGCACCGAGCCGGTACGCCTTGGAGTCCTGGTGCTCGCTCCCGGGCTCTGGCACGCCTTCCTGCTTCTTCTCCAGGTTGCCGCCGGGGAAGACGTGCGCGGACGCAAATGTCGACGACGTCTTGACGCGGTGCAGCAGCAGGAGCTGGTTCGTCGGCGACAGCAGCATCACCCTGCGGTCAGTCGGGACGAGGAGGAGAGACGGACGAGGCGCTCGGCCTCGGCACCTGCGGCGCGGGCTTGGGCTTGTCTGAAAAGTTGTACAGTGCGACCATTGTCCTTGGGCGCTGGAGATGCTGCCTGGCTGTTGTGAGCCAGGACGCGCCGCGCATGAGATGAGTATAAGATCAAGATGGGCGGGCAGCGCCGTCGGGTGGAAAAGTAGCCGAGCGGAGTTCGGCGTTCACCGCGTTCATCAAAAGTTCAAGTCCACTACATCCACTGTCTCACTATTAACGTCTTTGACCTATTTGCTGTTCACACTGCTACTTGCTGCTCAGACTGATGCTCATCTCGCAGAACTTGGCGTTCAGGCCCGAGATCGTGAGCGTGCCCTTGTCCGCGTCGTAGGTCGACTCGACCTCGCGGTCGCCGACGCACGCCTTACGCTCGCCGTCTACGCCAGCCACCACAACCGAGTCGAGCGTCGCGTCGTCGTACCCAAACGACCCCGAGATATGCAGGCTGCTTCCATCGTACTTGAACTTGATGTCCGAGAACGCGTTGCCGACATCCACACTCTCCCCATCGTCGAGGTAGAGACAGCCGAAGGCGCACCCGTCGGACCCAGGCGCGACGACAAGCTCAAACGGTAGGTTGCGGTTCTCGCCCGTCGTAAAGCTCTCGCCCTTGCGTAGGGGCACCACAGCGCCGCCGCGGATATGCAGCGGCATCGTGTCGTACCCCACGTCCTCGAGGTGGATCACGCTGCCGTGCCCCTGCACCTTCTCGAGCGTGAAGAAATCGTAGTAAAGGTCGTTCGGGAGGTAAATGTCCACGCTCGTAGCGTTCTCCTGCGTTACGGGCGAGACGAGCAGGTTCGGGCCGTAGTAGAACTGGGCCTCGTTGGTGACCGTCTCCGCCTCCGAGGGGTGCACCCACGACAGCGGCCACATGACCGGCGTGCCGTCGCGCGAATGAGTCTGGAGCGTCGTGTACGTGTAGTCGAGCAGCGCGAGACGGGTGTGTCCCGCGGCCCGTGCGGCGGACGCCGTGATGGGCCAGCGGTAGAACTCCTGCGGCCGCGACCCGAGCTCGTTGTGGTTGCGGTAGAAGGTGTTGAACGCACCGAGCCTTTTGTTAGCATTCACCTGGTGCGTACTCACCATGCCCAGCGAGCGCAGAGCGTCTCGGTCGTGTTGCCTCCGAACCCGCAGGAATCTGCGCCAACAACGCCAACACCTGCAATCGCGGTAAACTGCAGCATCTGCCGGATCGTCTGGATGTACTGTTCCCAGTTGGCGTAGTTGTCGCCGAGCCACAGACTCGACGGAGTACCGCTGAAACTGGAGCGTGCAATGGTGAACGGCCGCTTGCCCGGCGTACGCGCTGCGAGCGCGTTGTGCGTCACGATCGCGTGCCGCGAGCCGTACAGGTTGTGCTCGTCGTATGTCCGCCCGCCGTTCGCCTGCACGAGGTCGGTGCGCGCCGAGAAGTCGGAAATGTTCTTTGTGCCCGTGTCTGCACCTGCGCCAGAGGGTGGGGCGCGCCGGTCGTTGATCCGGCTATGGTCAGCGCTGGAATGAAGAGAACCCACTATGGCGGGTAGAGCCACTTGTTGTCCAGCTCTGGCGAGAGGTAATCGTCTAGCGTGTCCTGCGGCGTCGCGCGGCCGATTCCACCGTCCTGTCGCAGGACGAGCGGGGTATCGGACCGCCGCCTGTTTGCGCCCACTGCGTCCGAGATGTTCTTGCCCGCCACGAAGATGTCGAAGCCCGGGATGTCGCGGGGGATGATACGCGGCACTGGTCGAACAGGCGGCATGCCACGTTCGGCTGACACACGATAAATGTTCGCCTCGAGCTGCGGTGAGCGTCGCCAAGATCCAACTCACATAAGGCAAGAAGTTGGCGGGCTCGTTCATGTCGAGCCAGATGCCCGAAACGTCCACACCGGTCTCCTTGTCGAAGAAGCGCGCAAACTCGGATGTCCACCAGTCCTGGGCGTTCGGGTGGGTCCAGTCCGGGAACGCCGTCGGGCCAGGCCAGACGACACCTTCGTACAGCTTCCCATCGGTCATCTTGAGAAAGACGTCGGCAGTGAGACCGCTCTGGAGTGTCTCATAGTCCGAGGCGGACATGTTTGGCGTGCCGCTGAATACGGCCGGGTCGACCATGACGACCAGGTCGCGGCCGGACTCGTGCAGCTTGTCCACGACGTAGCGAACCTTTTGGAGCTCGAAGCGGTCGGGGTCGAGCGTGTTGATCCAGCGGCTGTACATGTAGTCAATGTCCATCCACTGCGTCTGCAGCGGAATCTTGGCGGCGGTGTACTGTTATCAGTCGTGCAGATGGAATGGCTCACGTTCGCGACCACCTCGGCGACCTCGGCAATGTCCTCGTAGCCATACTTGCAGCTGTGGAACTGATGTCAGCCAGCCCAGGCGCCATAATCACCCCAAGACCCCAGTAGGGCACCATGTCGCTCGTTCCCCAGACCGCGGCGCCCTGGCGGACAACATCAGCGGGCGTAGGCCCGTTGAAGAAGAACAAGTCGACAATGCCGCCGAGGACGTTGAACTCGATATTCTTGCCGCCCTCCGGGAACTTGACGTCCATGCCGTGCGAGTTGAGCAGGAATGTGCCCGAGGCGCTGGCCCCGTCGCCGACCTTTTGGTTGACATAGAACGGGTGAGCGCCATACAGGTTCGTGCGGCTGGGCACGCCGTACGCGTCGCGCGTCCAGAGCGTACGGACGTAGTCGGGCTCGGTGATCGGGAGTGTAAAGTTGTCATTGTGCTGGCCGATACCTTGGATATGCGAGCCGTCCGCGAGCGCAGACGCGACACGGACGTACTGCTCCTCAAAGATGAGCGGCTGCCCGGCCGTGTCGAAGAGCACCTCGCCGTCAGCCTTGCGCGTCACGCTGAACGTGAACGGGTCGGACGTGTAGGTAAACTTGAGCGCCGAGTCGGACTCGCTGACCTCTGCGTCGCCGATGGACGGCCACGAGGCCACATCCGAGGGAACGGTGTGCGCCTTGCCCTCCTCGTCGACGATGCGGACGCGCAGCCGGTCGCGGTTCTCGTACCGCACGCTGAGCTTGAGGCGCTGGTAGTCGGGTCCGTAGGCGTTGCACTTGCCAATGAGCTCGAGGACGCCGTCGAGTCCCTTGTCGCTCGGGCTCGAGTCGGTGAGCCGGTACCCCTTGCACGCCGAGGTGTCGCCAGTGTGCTCGACAGGCGAGGGGATCGTGATGGGTCCGGGAGCCTCTTGGCGGCGGGCCAGGCGGCCAACCTGCCTGCTCCGCGGGCGGGGAGCCGCGAGCGCGCTCACGGCGAGGAGGAGCTGGACGAGCAGCATGGCGCTTGCGGGTTACTCTCTCAGAAGAGCTGCCTTAAGTATCTCGCAAGGCAGTGCACGCCATCGGCCATGATGCTGGATGCGGTCACGAGCATGGCTAGCGTCGTCGCCGGGTCTGCCGGATGCGGCAGAAGCTGTCTCGCGGCACAGATCATTCTCACGCCCGGCTGGCAGACCAGATGGGTCCGCTTGGTATGCCGCCTTGGTTGTGCGCGATCTGGTACTAGAACAAGGTGTGGCTGGGACGACGTCAGAGAGGGCATGTGGTAATGTTGATGGCTGGATGGGTGGTGCCACTTGGCCGCATTGGGCAATGCCGACATGCTTTGAGTTTAGACGTTAGCTGTACCTCTGCTCTGGGCCAGATCTGGGAGGAACAAGGCATGAGCAGCTGACACAAGTGAGCGAGTGGACGAGTGGACGATCTCAGATGTCGACAGCCAGTGCCACATTGTGGCGATCTGGGACGATCCATCCTGCCATATTCACAACGATGCATCTGTACATACAGCAGCCGCACAACTAACCCAAGATGCATGGCACTGCCGTCAGCTAACGGACCTGGACAGCGAGCTGACACAATTACCCACTTCCTAGTAACCCTTGTTCTCGCCAGCGACGTCGAGCCCGTGCTCGGCAGCCAGGTCGGCATACCACCTTGCCGCCACGTCGCGGTGGGACGACATGCGGTTGAGCACGGCATAGAGGCCCGGACTCTGCGCGTACAGCTGGGCAAACTGGAAGCCGGTCGTGTCAGTGACGACCTCCTTGGGCTTCTGGTCGAGGATGTGCTGGGGCATCTTGGTCGGCTCGAGCTTCTTGTCCAGCCGTCCACCGTGAAAGTAGGCGATCGAGTACCGCGGCCCAGCGCCGGGCGGCGGGTTGAGCACGCGGTGCGTCGTGGCGACCGCAACGCCTTCGACGAGGTACTCGAGCCCAGTGCCAATGTTGACGACAAAGGTATCCGGCATGGGTGTCGCGTCGATCCACTCGCCGCGGTGGTTTTGCACCTGCAGCCCCGGGAGGTTGTTGGCCTGGTACAGGATGGTGAGGAGGTTGGCCGTGTCGCGGTGCGCGCCGACGCCCTGGTTGCCGTCGCTCGGCGCGAGCGCGTCGACCGCGGGATACTTGATCAGCTTTGCGCGGTGCTGCATTCCGGGACGGAGGTACTGGTCGAGCGCATCTGGCGCCAGCCCGAGTGCCTCGGCGACGAGGTGTGTTAGCCGGTTGGCAAGATTGTGGTTTGCCTCCCAGTATGCGAGGATCGTGTCGCGGAAGCCCGGTACGTCCTTGTCGTCTGGCAGCGGGTTTGGTCCAGTAAGACGCTCGTACTCTGGCTGCCCGGGCTTCCAGAACACGGGCAGCTCGTTGGCGAAATCCAGCTGCTCGCGGTTGTCCTTCTTGTTCTTGGTAATCTCGTTGCCTTGCACCGAGTAGCCCAGAAAGGTCGGCGAGGTGATCTTGTCGGCCTTGAGCTTGACCTCGAGGGGGAGGTCAAAGAACTCTTGCGCCTTGTTGGTCGTCGCGTGCATCAGGTCGACTGACACGCCGTGGTTCTTGACGTAGAAAAAGCCGACGAGCACCAGCGCACGCTGCAGGTCTGCGAGCAGCCCGGCCTTGTCGGTCTGCTCGCGCGAGAGGTCCAGGACCGGGATGGCCTCAAAGTCGACGGTCATGGTGATGAAGCCAAAGAGGCGAGTCGAGCTCGGCCTTTATTGTGGCGGCGTTGCCCACTTGCTGCCCGATATCACGTCATCCATTTTCTCAAATATATCACCACGACATGCTTGCTCATGCTCGCCATGCATGCTGTTGGTATTGACGGCGAGGTCAAGGCGGTGGCGGTGCGGTGAGCAAGCAGTGCTCAGCATCGCTATGCATGTCGACGACGGCGAGGCGGTCTCGGACGAGACGGGAGACGAATAGGACACTCTTCGGTAGACCACGGTGCAGATCAGATCACCGCCGCAGTTCCGATTCCATGCATGCTCGTACAACCCCTCTCTCTCTCTCTTTGATCTCCATCCCCAGCCGCTAAATAGTGTAGCGGAAGTGCGGGTTCTCGCGGTCGGTAAGATCGCGGCCGACAAAGTCCTCGTCGAGGTTGACCTGGCCAGCAGCGACAAGCGCGTCGCGGCGCTTGTTCTCGCGCTTGTAGATGATCCAGACGGCGGCAAAGAGGAGCATGACAATAACGTTACACACGATCACAGTGACGAGCGCGGGGACAAAGTCGGGTGCGTCCTTTTGGCGGAACGTCTGCGGGCCGACCAGGTTGCCGGCGCAGTAGAACGCCATGAACATGGCATTGCAGAACGTCTTCTTCGTGCGGCCGGCAATGTTGGTGATCACCAGCGACAGGCAGAGGATATTGGCCACCGCGTAAGGGAGGGTGAGGTAGAACCCGACCAAGCGGCCGATCTTGTTGCTGTGCGGGATCCCCCAGATCATGGCCACGCCGCCGGTGCTGACGCAGAGTGGGAGAAAGGCCATTGCGCACCGGTTCTTGAGCTTGTCGCCGGCATACATGATCACGATGATCCAGATGGCGAGCGTTGCGTTGGCGATGCCGAGCAGCAGCGTCTGGCCAGTGGTAAAGCCAAAGCCCTTGACCAGGATTGCATTGTAGTTTGTGAACCCGCCGTTGGGAATGCAGGTGATGCCTGAAATAAGGAGGTAGATGTAGAACAGCGGGTCCTTGAAGCACTCGACGATCTGGTGCTTGCGGAACGGCTCGCGCTCGACCGTCTGGTGGTTGTTGACCAGGCGCTCCCTTGCAATGGCCTTTTCGTCGTCGTTGAGGAACCACGCCTTGTCCGGGTGGTCGGGGACGACAAAGTAGAAGGCGATGCCAAAGAACGCCGTGATGCACCCGAGCATGATGTAAATGACCTTCCAGCCGGGGATGGTGAGCTTGTGCTGCGAGTCGGCGTTGTACAGGCCGTACGCGACGGCCGAGCCAAATATGCCGCCGACCGAGTTGCACGCCGTCCACAGACCTGTACGTGCGCCTTGTTCGCCCTTGCGGTACCACTGGCCCGTAAACAGCATGAGAGCAGGGCCGATGGAAGCCTCAAAGAAGCCCAGGAGGAAGCGCACGACCATGAGCCCGGCAAAGTTGTGCCCGACCGACATGAAGCACAGGATCGCGCCCCAGACGGTGATATTGGCCGCGGTGAACTTGCCCAGAGGCAGCTTCTGCTGCAGCGTCGTCATGGGGTAGGCGCCGCAGAGGAAGCCGAGGTAGAAGATGGACGAGAGCCACGAGTACTGGCTGAGGTTGAGGTGGTTGGCCTCGCGGAAGCCCATGACCGATGCATAGGTCATGGCCGTCTTGTCGAGCTCATGTCAGCCGTTGTAAATCTGTTGACCCACAAACTGCAGACCGTAGATGGTCATGAGAAAGGGCAAGAGGATAAAGTCGACCTTGCGGCGGACGCGGTTGCTGTCTGCCTCGGAGAGGTTGAGCTCCTCGCGCTGCTTCTCCATGACCTCGACGGAAACGGGCTCCTTTTCGTCGTACATGCTCGACGCCTTGCGCTCAGTGTCGGTGGTGATTGTCATGGTTGCGGGTGGCCATCACTCGCCCAAGCGATCTGTATAAATAATATCGTCGGCCTCCCGGGGCCGTCTGTCGACCCCCATGGCGGCCCAGGACGAGTAGAGAGGATGTTGCAGACGCCGAAAGTGGAGCTACAGCTCCGCAGTCGGGTGTACAACATCCGGTATCGTGACCGCGCTGCGTCGAGTGAATTCGGTGCGCAGCTGGGCGTGCGCGGGCAGGAGATTAGTGATGGTCAGCGTGAGCAGCTCGGTGTCGAGTGGTGCTTGGCCAGTTGTTGCTGGTGGTTGGAGTAGTGTAGTGACTTGCAAGTGGCACTTTCCAAGTGGCAGAACCTCCTCCATGTCTCCCGCCACTCCTACCCCGCCTTCCAAGCAGGACCAGGAGATTCCACGGCGAACTGAGCAGCACGCAGGCGGAGAACCCGCACCCCGCTCCAGGACCCCCGGCTCTAGAAACGCAAGATTCGATACGGCACAATCTGGCGGAGTTCAAACTCGGATGTCCTGCCAGCTCTGATATCCGCGTCCACTACGGCAAATCCATCGTGCACCAGTCCGGTACGCTGGATGGATCACAGCTGCGATAATCGGGAGCGAGTTATCGGGTGCGCGGTTGAATGTGATTGTGTGATTGAGAGAGCCTCCATTGGCGGTGGGGTGAGATCGGCGGTGAGGTGAGAGTGGCGCTGAGGCAGTTCTGATAAAAGTGGACCGGGTATGTGGGCGTCAGCTTGGGTGCTGCGCAATCTGGGAGCCGGGAGCTGGGCTGGGGCGCCGCGAGGTGAAGCGGTCGCTGACCTCCCTCGCTACCGTAACAAAGCAGTCCAGAACGACACTCGCACCAACTAACATTAAGTCGGTGACGGCGAGCTTGCCTTGCTGACTCCACCCTTCAATTCAACATCTATTCGTCTACGCTCTACAGACGCGCAGTCTCAGCGAGCGGCGCGACGTCCTCTGCCTTGCCGCCCTGTCCAAGCGTGCTGATGTACGAGCTGCGGTCAGCGCTGAAGGTTGGCCACTCTGCAGCACTTACTTCAAGAGCTCGCTCCAGGCTGCGGATCCCGGGACGTAGTGGCCTGCCATTAGTACGTGGGTCTTGTGCCGTCGAATAGCCACAACTCCAAACATGTGGACCAACCGAGCCAGAAGCTGGTCCACGTCTTGGCCGCTCGCCCTTGCTCGAGATAGACTCACCGCCCTCGTGGTACTCGACGCGCGAGTTGGTGCACGCGTCAATAAGCTGCTTGCTGGCCTTTTCAGACACGACCGGGTCCTTGCGGCCGAGAACGTGCAGCACGGGCGTCTGCAGCGGAAAGTAGCCCGTAAAGTCCGGCTTCTCAGAGCGGGGCTTGAAGCCGCCTATCGCGATTGCGACTGAGATCAGCATCATCCTTTCCGTGAGATGAGGGCGACGTACACTTGAGCGGCTGCAGGTTCGAGGCGGAGGGGAAGTCGGGGTGCAGGCCGGGCTTCTCGAGCTGGTGTTAGTGGGTTCAATTGGGGTAGGCGGTCCAGCTGGTGAAGAACAGCTGCGTGGCGCTACTCACCAGAGCAGCCAGCGCAATCGCCATGGCGGCGCCCTGCGAGAAGCCGATGACACCGTCAAACGGCCCCGAGGCCTGCAGGAAGGCGTGGAGGTACTTGAGCGACTCATCGTATTCTGCCGTCAGCAATATTCACCAGCTAAGCCTGTCCCCTGTGCCCCGCCTCGTTGCACAGTCTCCCACTCACTCAGGTAAGTAACGCGGTCCGGCGCAGTCCACCAAGCGCGCGGAATCCTTCCGCTCTCCGGGAACGAGGCGTAGCTCTCGAGCTCCTTGAGGTGGGGCTTTGCGAGCTGCTCCTTGCTCAGAACGACCGCAGGGTCGATGAACGTGACCTCGGCGCCGCCCGGCGTCGTCCCGCGCACCTGGCCCAGGAGGCCGTCCTCGGACGGCGCGTTCGTCACGGCCAGCTTTTGCATGGCTGCCGGGTGCGCCTCCCATGCCGTGGGCGGGGAGGAGAGGAGGGCCTTGGTGCACTGCCGCGCAAAGCCGGTCGCGTTCTGGCCGTACCCGCACAGGGCTAGGACTCGGACTGCCATGGTGTAGGAGTAGAGGGGAGCAAGAAGGTGAGCTGCGGAAGCCTTGAGAGACCTTGGAAAGACCTTGAGAGACCTTGAGAGATGTGGTGAAGGCAAGATGTTGCGATGAGCTTGATTTCTGCCTGATTCTGAGCTCGGCTCAAGATGCCGGGTGCCGAGCCGATAAGCTAGACGGACGTTTGACACTGAAACGGGCGTCTCGATGGTCACGTTTCGCCTGTTCCGCAATTGCGACTTTACAGATGCATGTCGAGCATGCACAGAGTCTACTTCTTAAACTACTTCTACGCCTCGGCAAAGGCGAGAATCTGCTCAGAGGCCTTGCGGCCATCACCCACGCTGCTGCCGCTGCGGTCCGTCCACGAGCGGCCGGGGGTGGTCTCGACCTGGCGGCCCTCGGCCGTGCTCAGAGCGAGGAAAAGGCCAGAGTATCTGCTGACAAGGCGGAACTGGCCCGTGTGGACCTTGCCATTGCCCGAGCGGTCTGGGAGAATGTACCACTGCTGGCTGACGTCGCCGGTGTGGTCGCCAAACACCGGCTTGGTGCCCCAGGCGCGGGACGAGGCGTGCGTGCTCGGCAGGCCGAGTGTGCCCTCGTCCGCAGTGAGAAAGTAGGCGCCGTCGCCCGTGGGTTTAAAGGCAAACTTGGTCGCGTGCGGCGCAAACGCCGTCGTGTTTTCGCTGCTGGCAATGAACGTCGAGCCGGACGAGATGGTGTACTTTCTGTCCTCCTTGACGAGCTCGGTCGTCGGGCCCTCGATCGAGAGGTTGACATACTCGCTGTCCTTGCCGTCCGAGCAGCCAAAGCTGCAGTAGGCGCGAAAGTGCTTGCCGAGAATCTGGGACGACGACTTGGACACCCCGTCCAGCAGCCACCGGTACGCCGACTTTGTGCGGTACTTGCCCGTGTCGCCGATTTTGCGCCATTTCTGCGTCGTGAGGTCGTCGCACGCATAGATAAGCTGCGGCGCATTGCCGCTCTTGTCGAGATTGTTCGGCTCGCCAATCCACAGACCGAGGTAGGCGTTGTAGCTCACGTCCATCCAGAACAGCTCGGTCGTGTTGGCCATCTTGCCCGCGGCAATCTGCTCCTCGGTACTGCCCGTGTTCTTTGGGTCGTACTCGCCCTCGGGCGGCGTGTAGCCCGTGTCGGCGTCAGAGGTCACGGGGACGAGGTTGGACTCCTTGCCCCCGATGCCCGGCTGCTCCCACTTGCCGTCGTACCACTTGGTCCACCCGTGCGCGAGCTTGCCAGACAGCGGCGCACGCGCAGCGTGCTCGTAGTATGTAGTCCACCACCCGCCGTCGCCCTTTGAGATGACGCGCGAGCCATAGATGGCGTAAAAGTATCCGCCGGCAACATCCACCACCAGACGCGGGTCGCCGTCGCCGTAGTAGTACGTGTCGTGCGGGAAGGCCTTGTCGTCACCGCGCACAGTGGGGTACGGGGACGTGATGGCGTGGTCGACAATCGTCCAGGTGTATCCCTGGTCCTTGCTCACGGCATAGTCGATAGCGTCAAAGTGCAGGTTGTCGCCAAACGGCTGCGGCGTAAACTCGTTGTGCACGAGGCCGTACCAGTCGCCCGTGTCCGGGTCGACCCAGACGCCCATGAGATCGCAATAGTTGGCCTGGCTGTACTTGAGGCGCGACTTGCGACCGTGCGGCGAAGCTGTGGCATTAACACCCGTGGGCGAGTGGTTGCACCGCCAGGTCGTGTCCCAGTTGCTGTCCTTGGGGTTGAGCGGGTTGACGGCCTTGCTTTGCGGCGCATAGTGGGCGCTGTCAATGTCCGCGCCAGTGAAGAATGTCCAGCGCCGCGGGTCGTCGATCGCGTACGGCGCGTCCGACGACTGCAGGTAGTACGTCCCGTCCTTGTCGATGAATGAGCAGGCGGGCGTGTCGTCGGGAAAGTCCCATGGGCCGGTAGACCCGACCTTGACCTCGTACTTGGGCTTGGCCGTCTCTGGCGCCGACGAGACGACCGACATGGCCGACTGCGCCAGGCCGGCGACCATGTTGCTGCCGTCAGCCAACCCACGCCAGCACCCACCAGAGGAGCCATTCCGAGCACACCAACATGATGGTATTCGCGGGGCATCACCCCCAAGCCCGCCAGCCTAAGTACTCTGGCGGCTAGTTGGGATATACTGTCGTGCTAGCGTCCATTTCCGCATGCCTTGGGACCCCGTGGAGCAGCAGCACAGAGGTTGATTAACGGGCTCGACCGAGGTTATCGCGGGGTAAACGCCGGAATGCCACTAGTCCACTTCTTGCCGCGCTGTGGTCATGTGCGTCTTGGCGCGTCTGCATGAGGTTAGCCTGGTGGGCAGCGTTAGGGGGTCAGCATGTGGTGGAGGGAGATGGGATGAGGAGAGGAGAGATGGAGGTCAAGCCGCTCGACCCGTGCCACAGCCACCGGAGTGGCTCTCGTCAGCACTCTGATCAGAATGTGGAGAAGCGATCTCGTGATATGCATACAGTGGTGAAAAGCTACAGCAGCCCTATGTACAGCGGCCTACATGCTATTCGACTCGCAGACGCACATTGAACGGCCAGACATCCTGGTGCGTCGCCTGCCACCGCGACGCATAGTATCTCAGATTGCGCCATCCCCACCCCTGTCCCATGCTCCATTTCGTCGCAAACCTGGTCAACAGTGTCATCTGCTTGCCTCTGGGCACGCGCAGAAGGGCATACTCCTCCAGAGCCTTCTCAATGCCTCCAGCTCCGTGCTTGAGCAAACACGACGCAAGCACCGTCGCGTCCTCAATCGCAAACCCCGTCCCCTGGCCACTGGTCGGGAGCATGAGGCGCGCCGCGTCGCCCATCAGTACTGTTCTAGAGGGCGCGTGCTGGATCTCGTCTGCCTCCCACACCCGCGCGCGCAGGGGCGAGTGGATGATCCTGTCCGCGGTCGAGAGCAGGGCTTCAAAGTCACCCGCGTACGGGTGTGCCACATTGCGGTGCTCGCGCAGGAGACGCACGGTATGCGATAAGGGATACCGGCCTGGCACGATGCTGTGCTGCCAGGATTCCGGGGCAGAGTCGGACTTGAGCCCGGACTTGAGCTCGTCGGGCTCGAGCTGCTCGGACTTTTCAGTCTCGGGGAGGACCATGTCCCACCGCGTCTTGCCGCCTGGGCAGGGGCCGGTGGTGAGGAACCCGGGGTCGAGCCAGACGAGCTGTGCTTCGTCGAAACTCCCTAGTGCACTCTTCCGCGGCGCGAGAGAGACACCATAGAGTCCCGTCAGGCCCGTGGCGTGCGGCAGCCAGCGTTCCGCTGCAGTAGCGGGATTCTTGACTGCCAAGAGATGCCTTCGCACGGCCGAGTATGCGCCATCAGCACCAACGAGCAGGGCGGGGGCGATGCTCGATCCGTCCTCGAACCCGACCTCGGTGCCGTCAGGACCTGCCTTGAAGCTTGTCGCCCGCGCGTTCCAGCGCATCTCACCGCCAAGCTGCTGCACCCTGTTGACGAGCAGGGCCTGGAGGGCACTGCGCTCAAAGAACCACATGCCAGAGCGCAGGTCGTGCGAGTAGAACGCCTCGGGATGTCCCGAGAGGCGGGTCAGTGAGCCGCAGTGGTCCGCGTGCCAGCTCGAGAGGGCATGGTACTCGAAGCCGTTCTTTGAGATCTCGTCCGTAAGTCCGAGGTTCAGCAGCGGGTACAGGCCATTGGCGAACAGGCCCACACTGGCGCCAGTGCCGTGCTTGATGTCCCGGGCGTCGGGTGCGGCGGCTGCGTCAAAGAGCACTGGCCTGTAGAGCGTTCTCAGCACTGGGTGGGTCAAGAGGTGCAGGGCAAAGACGGGCCCGGCGATGGCTGCGCCGACGATGGCGACCGTGTTCGCCATGCTCGGTGCCGTGCTCGCTACTCCCGTGCACAGCCTGGGGCAGTCACCCGCAGCCAAGAGAGAGGATCTGAATGACTTTGTGGCACGTGGGATATTTCGCAGCAAGGGGCGATGCCGCCAGTTCGACGTCGTAGTCGTTCTCATCATGTCTTTCTCTCTTCTCGATGCTCTATACTTGAGCGTATGAGGACTGCACAGCCCGGCGTCGACAACCATGGTCTTCTCCTTCTCGCGAGGGCCGTACACACTCCTCCCGACCAACAACAATGGCGACGTACTTGTCCCCCCGAGTCGTACGCAGAGGTGGCTTCGAGTCACCATTGTGCTGGTTTGCCTCGTATCGTTAGCACTAGGAGTACACCTCTGGGGCGGTCGTATAGCCGTGGAGACGGTCGCTCCGGGCGACCTCAAAGGTGCGCAGCACAGCTTCCACCTGCTCACCACTAGAGCCAGAACCGGACCACGTACCACAACTAGCAGACCTGGGCAAGATCGCTGAAGAGAGGTACAAGATAGGCTTCTCAGATCGCGAAGAGGGCATCAACAAGTGCGCATGTGTGACTCCTTCGCTGACGGCAGGTTCTACACCCAGCTCGACGAGTTCATCAAACTGTTCCCAGCCTCGCTTCAGAACCCACTCTCTGCCTCACTCCACTCCCACGTCCCACCCTCACATCCCGACATCATCGGCCACCCGGCCCTAGAACCGGTCAACAAAACCCTCCCCCTCTCCTCCTACCGCACCATCTTCCAGACGGACAAGAAGCCCTGGGGCGAGTGGAGCACAGAGTGGCAGGACATGAACCGCGACGATGGCTGGACAGTGGATTTTTACCGGGACGACCGCGCGCAGGAGTGGGTCGACGGCATCTTTGACGACCGAAAACATGGTGTACTCGGCGTACAATGGGCCTGGCACGCCATGCACCGCGGCGTGCTCAAGGCCGACTTTCTGCGCTACCTCCTACCTCTTCTCAAGGGCGGAATGTACACCGACACTGATGTAGGTCGGCTTCAATCCCCTGCTGACGATAGACACGGCCTCATCGGCGGATCGACGAGTGGGGCAAAACAGACCCCGAAGTCATGGACCTCACAGAGACTGACGGGCCGGACTGGGCAAGTAGGCAGTCGGCGGGACCCGCTGTCATGGTCGGCATCGAGACCGACGTCCATGAACATCCCGTCTGGTTCATGGGCTGGCCAAGACCGCTGGGCATCTGCCAGTGGGCATTGGGCAGCGCGCCATACCACCCTATCATGCTCGAGGCGACCAGGCGGGTAGTCAACAACACGATATGGACGGCCGAGCACTCCAAGCCCAAGGAGGAACCCAAGGAGCCCAAGGTCAAGCGCGACAAAGTCGACCTCCAGGACTGGACGTTCGCCAACAAGACCACCCCACTCAACGTCGTCGAGTGGACTGGGCCGGGCATGTTCACCGACGCCGTCCTGGCCTACCTCCTTGCGCGCTACAATGTCACCTGGCACCGTTTGCGCGGCCTCGACCACCCGCTGCGGATAGGCGAGGTGGTGGTGCTGCCCATCACGGCATTCTCGCCAGGCGGCGAGCCCGACTTTATGGCGGAGGGCACCGACTCGCCGCAATGCGATCTCATGCACTATTGTGAGTATCTCTGACTGTGTCGCTGACTCCAGTCACGGGATCGTGGAAGCCAGATGGATGGTAGAGCTGTACACCAGTATTATAGCATTTGCATGTAGCCGTATCAATCTTGAAGCGGGCGTTTCAGCCATGACGTTGCCCGGTGGTGGCGACGAGTGCCTATGACATTTCATTCCAGCTTCACCCAGTTCGCCATGGATGCGACCACAACATCGTCCATAACGAGCTCGCTGTTGGCAGCAGCGACGGACGCCATCACGGGCAACACCACCGTCCCGCTGCCGGTGGACGACGCCGACGTGGGGCAGCCGGGAGGGAGCTACTTTCTCGTGAGTCCGCGGTCGAGGTAGTGTCAGAGCGCTGGGCTCCAGAGACTGACCCCAGAACACCCTCCTCGGCCTCATCATCGTGCTCGTCGCATCCGTGCTCAATGCGCTTGGACTCAACCTCACCAAGCTCGACCACCAGCAGCAGCAGGCAATCCCCAAGCGCCAACGCCGGCAAGAGTATTTGCGACCGCTATGGCTGGCTGGCATGGGGATCTACATGTGAGAGGAGAGTGGGTCGTAGCTGACCTCAGTGCGTCGCAAGTCTGTGAGTTTGGCGGCTCCACGCCGTCGTGTGCATGTCCTAGTGAGCTGCAGCTCACATGCAGTTGGCTCGCCGATGGCTCTCCGATACCTGCGCCCAGACTGGGTAGCGCCGCTCGGCGCGTCGAGTCTCGTGTTCAACTTTATCTTTGCGTACTACCTCGTCGGCACCCGTGAGTCCAATATCTCCTCCAGCTGACACCAGCCGTCACGAACTCTGACATCCGCGGCACGGCGCTCATTGTCTTCGGCGTGATTCTCATCGTCGTCTTCAGCTCGATCAACCACGGTCTCTCGCAGGACCTGAGCATCACCGACTTGAATGGCCACTGGACACGCGGCAGCTGGCTTGCGTACTTTGCCGTCTTGGTTGCGTTCACCGGCGGGGCGTTCCTCATCTCGGACCTGCTGGCCAAGGTCGCAAAGTCGCGCGCGAGCTTCTCCCCTCTTCCCAGTCCTGAGATTGGGATGGGCGGGCCGCTGCAACGGCCGCCGCACGGCAACCCGGTCATCGAGGCAGTCCGGGGTCTGTGGGCCAAGTGGAAGAAGCTCGAGAGCGCGGCGCTGAAACACCTCGAGCGCCTGCTGCAGCGGACCGACGACGCGCGCGTCATGTGGCTCGAGGGTGTCGGATGGGCGGTGGCTGGTGGCTCGCTTGCCGGCCTGTGTCTGATCTTCACCAAGGCGGTGGTCAAGATCTACTGGCTGCCCGGGCATCCGGTGGGTTACACCCCAGTCTGGACTAACTCTGCAGCTGATGCACGCCTCTGCGCTGCTGTCACTGATATTTGTTATCGGCACCGCGGTGCTGCAGATCATCTGCCTCAACCGCGCCCTGCGCTGCGCGGACACTGTCGTCGTCGTTCCGCTCTTCTACGCAGGCTACACCGTCTTCGGCTTCCAGAACGCGCTCGTCTTCTACGACCAGTCCAAGCAGTATGCAACCTGGGTGCTGGTGGCAGTCTACCTTTCCATCGTGGTGCTCATTGGCGGAGTGGTGAGTTCATCAACCATCCAAGCTAACTCCAGGTAATGCTGTCGATGAAACAGACCGAGGAGGAGCCGAGCACCAACACCGTGTCAGCAAGCACGTCTGATCCCGCTATACGCATGCGCCCGCGGGCACGTGAGGTGCCAAAGGACGAGGAGGCCCAACCGGAGGTGATGTGGGAGGTCGGCAGCGCGAGCGACGATGGCGAAGAGGACCGGGGCGAGGAGGACGCGGAGGGCAAGGGCGTCGGGGGCACAAAGGACTCGCGCGGCGAGCGCGGTGGACTGCTACTGCAGGATGACGACGACTACGAGGACAGCGGACTGCAACCCCAGCGTCCGCCGCCACGACGCCAGACCTCTCGACGCTCCGAGCGGGATGAGGCGGAGGAGTTTGGCGGGTTCGCCCAGTCGAGGGAGTGATCTGTATCCGTGTACACTAGAGCATGCATCGAGCGAGAGGCATTACAGACGTGAGGGATGGATCAAGGTGGTCTGTCGCGACGCCCCAGGACAATCTCCCCGCCCCAGCACCATGCGCACGTGGGAATACCCACGGCCTTTCGAAAGTTGATCGTCGCCGACTTTGACCGTACGCAACACCCACCACCATGAAGAGCGCGCGCATCGTCCCCTCCTTGCGAGCGGTGAGCAGCGACGAGGGAGCAGCACTGACAATAGGCATGGCGACCAACGGCAGCGCCGCTGCGTGCCGTCGTCGCCGGCCCGTCGACTTTGCCTGTGCGCTCGGCGTCGACATCTGCGCCAGAGATCCCGTCCAACGTCGCCTTCGAGGACCTAGCAGGCAGCAGCAAGCGTGTCCGCGCGACCCAGATTGAGCGGGGCGGTGGGTCCTTCCGACTGGTACGAGCTGACGGCAGAATGCCTGCACTCCGAGTCCGCGGGCGAGATCACGCACCCCCTCTCCTCCCTCGCCTCCCCTCGGCCAACGGCAGCGACGGACGCGACTGTCCTCCTCCCATCGCACGTCTTCTCCAAGCCACTGCGCAAGGACATTCTGCACCGCAACGTGGTCTGGTACCTCTCCACGCTCCGGCAGGGGAACCAGAGCACAAAGTCCCGGTCGTCGATCAACTACTCGGGCCGCAAGCTGCGCCCGCAAAAGGGCAGCGGCAAGGCGCGTGTCGGCGACCGCTCCTCGGGCACGCGGCGCGGCGGCGCGCCAATCCACCCCCTGGAACCAAAGGACTGGGCGCAAGATCTCCCGCGCAAAGTGCGCGAGCTCGGCCTGCAGACTGCGCTGAGCGCCAAGCTCGCCTCGGGGCTCTTTAGGGTCGTGAGCGACCTGAACGAGGCCAACTGGCTCGGCACAAACGACTGCGTGCGCGCCCTCGCGGACGGCGTCGCGGGGGATGAGTTTGTGCACCGCTTCGGGCCCAAGGACTCTCTTTCTGTTCTCTTCCTCTTCGACCCCGCGCAGCCGCAGGAGGACGTGGAGCGCTTCTGGCGCGTCATCCGCAATGTGCCCGGCCTGGACCTGCTGCCGACGGACGAGGTGCTCGCGTACGACGTGCTCAAGTACACATGGGTCGTGGCGGACGCTGCGGCAGTGCAGAGCATGGACCGGGCCGAGTGGACGTTTGACCCGGACATGGACGCCGACGTGCGCTCCGAGCTCACCATGCAGGGCATTGGCGGCGTCGAGGGCGAGCAGCTTGCGAGGATGGTGCAGCAGGTTGATCTGGGGCGGGCTTGATGCATCACTCTGCGTTAAGTGAGCTGCGAGGCGGCGTTCTGATTTCCCGTTCGCGTGGACTCTTGCAGTCGCCGTTCATTCATTCTGACGGCTGCGGCAGTCCGAGTATTGAAGGATAAACAGAGTACAAGAGTGTGCAGACCGCTTGTCACCATTATTGTTGCTTACCCCTTCTCAACCTCGCTACCACCACAGGATATCTTTTCACCCCGTGCTCCCTCATCCTTCTTCCTCATGTCTCACCTGAACTAATCGGTTTGGCCGAGATACATAAGGCCACATTTCAGAGTACACGGACTCTGAGTCTGTTTGCCCACAAGTGTGCGCTCAGGCGCGCAATGCAGGCTTCGGTCGATGTATGCCAGGCCGTGGGGTCAGTAGAGCGGGTTAGGGGGTGGGTGCAGCGATGAACATGCAGACAAGCGACTACATATCAGTCAAGAAATGCCTTTGGAGCGGACTAGTCGGTGTGCTGCCATGGCCAGGGCGTGGAGCGTGGAGCAATTTGAGGCGCGCTGTTTGAGGCATCGTACCGGTCTGCAGCTCGACTGCTCATGTCACTGAAACGAGTGCCACAGCCGAGGGTAGGAATACCGGCTACCTTGATGGAGCACAACTTCTTAGCCTCTCGTCTGCAATGTACATTGTAGCCTGGCGCCTTTGCTGTCGTGACCACAATGCTATATGGTTTCTGCCGACGAGCACATAGTTGGCCTGCCCGCAGTGTCCGAGTCATTCGCTGATTTGGACAAAGGCCAAGCCGTTCTCTACTCATTCTGTTGGCTCTAGGTTGACGAGGTTGCCAGTTTGAGCCGCGTCGTACTTTAGTCGCCTTAACCTGTCGTGCAATTTGTTCAAGTCCTCGGCTGAGAAAAGTCCCAGCAGCGTCGGGCCTGGCTTTAGGTGAGCTGTGTGAGGCGCTAGCTGTGAGGGTCTCGTCAACTGATCTGTGGTGCTCATTTCGACATGGGCTTTAGCTACACAAGTAGCGTGCGTAACCGCGCAGGGAGTGGGGGGCACCCGTCCCGTAAGTCGGCCTCGAGCCCTCGAGCCCTCCAACTTCAGCACACGTTTGCGAGCGGAGAATCCGACTGGACACGCTCTCGCGCACGCTCGCTTCGGAGGCGAGTGATTCGTAGCCCAGCACAGCATTTGTACTCGGCACGACGCAGAGGTAATTTGTAGAACAGCACTCACGTGAGACTTGGTTGTATTTGTATTAGATTCAGGTGAGACTGTGGCCCGAGATCAGCCCGAGCCGAGGTCGCGCGACTGGCTCGGCAGTGACTCGACTCACATGACGCTGCGACATGACGACGCCGACGCAGATCCTACTGCGACGCCGCAGATCACGCAGCGCAGATCACGCAGATCGGTTCGGGCCTGGCAGCGGCAGCGGGTCCTGGCGTCCACGCACCTGGCACCTGGCCTGGTGACGGCCTTGGCTGGCCGCCGCAGCTCGTTCTGGACTGCGAGCTAAAGCCACCGCAACCCCTTGGCGATAGAGTTTGGCGGTGGAGACGCCGCGGAACAGCCAGTCACGCCTGTTGGCGCGGAAGGCTGCGGGTGCGTTGTCCGGCGCGGAAAGGTGAGGCAGCGAAGCGGGGGTAGTAGCAAGCCAGTGCAGAGCATCTGAAGTTGAATGAGCAGCGGCGCGACTGCACCGAGGCCGCTGGGAAGGGATGACGACGAAACATGGGTGTATCAGTCTGCCTCCGGGCCGACGCTCCTGGCTGCGTGCGATGGAGGTGGTGAGGCATGAGGGGTAGACCAGGGCGGGGGGTGGTACGCGGGGGCAGTACGTAAGTCTGGGGTTCTAGGCGGGAGTAGACTGCAAGAGGTGCAGCGAGAGTGATGGTAGCGTTGTTCTAGCGCTCAAGTTTGACAAAGTTGAGAGTGAGCGAGAGTAAGTTTAGCCACAAGAGCGTAGAGTTGAGTCTACCAACTCGTCCTGTCACTGTGAGAGGGAAGAGGTTGTCAAACAGCGTGCAGCTTTGCCATCATCCCCCGCTCCCCACCATCCCCGCAGTGTACCTGCCACACTCGTAGTCGCACTCGCCGTGTCATGAAGAGGATTATTGTCGAGAATGGACGAGTGGACGAGGTGTACCAGGGACGGGAGATCAGGGTCCGCAAATTCCAGGCACTGTGGACTCTCTGGCCGTGAGCTGTCTCAGGAACCGTCCCTGGTCAGTGCCCTGAAGCCGTCCCTCTCCGTGCCTGGTCTGGCATTCACCCAGGCCGCCCACCGACGGGACCCTGACATCCGGACACACACACACAGAGCGGCGTCAGGGCGTGTGCACCACCTCGCTCCATTCCATCTTTCTCCTCGTCGTCACTACTCCTAGAGGCCGGCTCAGCCTCTCAAAGCGAACTCAGGCTCAGCGAGGAGGCCAAGAGGCCACAGGACTCGAGCTACAGGAGCCGCTACTCAGGCAGATCAGGCCGCATTCACCGTGGCTGCGCCGACCCGCGCCAGCCCGCGCGCCAACCCGGCTCGACTGCTCGAGGCTCACCTCGCTCCCCAGTGGCTACAGCAGCAGGAATATCGCAATCGCCATCGCCGTCACCAGCGACATTGCAGCGGATCTCTTTGGGTTCGGGGTTGCAAAGTCTCTCATCGCTCTCGAGGCTGCTCGTCTCGTTCTACTCGTCGTTCTACTCGTCGCACTGCTTGTCGCTCTCCTCGCCGCTCCCCATGGTCATCCCTAGCTGGACACTCTCAGCGTGATCCACCCACGCCGCCGTAGATTGACTGCCCGGCCAGCATAGCCCCGCCCGCCCAGCGGCGGCCGCCATGACCATGGACCGTGATGCCCCCGGGCGCGCGCCAAACCCAGACGTACTCCCCCCGGATCCCCTCGCGGACCCGCCATCACAAGCACAACGCAAGGGCAGTGTCTCGAGCAGACTCACTGGCATTGATCCTCTCGACCCAGACCCATCACCATCACCAGCACCAGACATGCCAGGCGGCTTTCCCAGCATGGACGAGCGGAGGTGAGCATAGACTTCTGCAGCACTGACTGTCCCAGACCGTCGTTCGAAGGCCCGTCCTCTGCCCCTCCCCCCCCCTCTGTCATGTCCATCACCCACCCCCCAGCGTTTATCCACACCCACCATCCCCGCCGTGGCTCCCTCACTCCTCTCGGCCTCAATGTCATCTCCCCCGTCGCACCGCCGCATGTGCAGCAGACACTCGATGCTGCCTCCTCCACCCTCGCAGGATCCCCCATGCGCACAGTAGGATTCCTGCCCCACGGCAGCGGCGAGTACTACGACCCGGGGCGCCGAGACTCGGTCGCAACCGTCGCCAGCTCGGCATCCCGCAACAGCGCTGCATCAAACCTCACCGCCACCCGCCCAGGCAGCAACACCAACGCCTTCTGGCGACGATCATCCCTTACCCCGTCTTTATCCAACCTCGGCCCCCCAGCCACCGCCTTGTCACAATCCCACTCGAGCAGTGCGCTCAACGCCTTCAAACGGCGCTCGTCGTTAACCCCCTCCGTGCCCACGCTCGCTGCGCCGTCGTCCACCCGCACCATGGCTTCTGGGCGAGTCGGACCAGCACGTGGTGCCAGCGGGGACACGCCGCGCACGGGAGATGTGCATGGAGATCGTCGGGGCAGCGCATCACGCTTTGCCGACGATCGCCGCGGTAGTCTGCCACAGCTCTACTACGGCGCCTGGACTGGACGAGACTCGGAAGGCGGATTAGGTGCTGGCCCGCAGCTAGGCAGGCCCACCGTCGCCGAGGCTGTCATAAACCGCGGCTTCAAGTTTGGGTCGCTCAACGACGAGCCCGCAGGCATCTCGTCGTCCTCGGACCCAGGCCATGCGACGTCGTCGCTGCAGAGACTCGCGCATCTTGGGTCGGCTAGGAAAGGTGCGGGCTCCGCGTTCGAGCTCGCCGAGGCTGAAGAGGCTGAGCGTCAAAAGCGCGCTTTCCTCGCTGCCACCTACGGCGAGGACAGTCGGCGAGCGCGGGCCAGGTTAAGCCTGGGCGGCAACTCGAACAACTCGCCCGCATCGCCGGCCAGCACACGGCGACAGAGCTTACTCGTATGGGAGCGCATAAACAGGGGCCAGGACGCGCCATTATCGTCTGGCGCATTCACCACACCCCACGACCAGATCGCTGGCCGCCGACCGAGTTTGCCCATCAACATCCCCACCCGCTCCCCTCCGGTCGACATTGCTGCTGCCACATGTGACGACCAGCATGTCTGGGACCACCCAGACTTGTTAACTGACGAGGACTCTGTGGGTGTTCAAGTAGGCAAAAGCTGACGACAGACTCCTCCCACTAGACCCCTACCACCACTCCTTCCACTGTCCGATCCTGTTCCGCGTCTCCTACCCTCGACTCTCGCACTGCATCGTGCATCGCATCTTCTCAGCTCTAGGAATCTCGAGTCCGAGCCCCTCCCGTCGCCCCTTCCGCCATCGCTGCACCCGCCAGCGCCAGTCGACCTGTCCGAGTTTGACATAGACTTTATCCTCGCCGGCTCCAAGCCGAACCTCGGCCGCACCGGCAGCGGGCACTCGCGACGGCGCAGCGGGCAGAGCAGCAACGAGGGACCGCCCTCTCGACCTGGAATGGAGGAAGAGGACAGCTTTGCAAAGTTTGTCGGCGCTTTTGATGACGAGTATGGAGGTCGTCGTGGCGAATGGACGTTCAGAGCGATCCCCAACAGAGAGCGGGTGGAACCCAACGCCGACGCGAACAGGCCCGTGCCCCGCGCAGAGTGGGACTCTCCAGGCGCCGGCAAGTTTGAGCTGTACCCGAATGGCGACGTGCGGTCTGTCCAGACGGGCTGCGTGTGGCGCATACGCCGCACGTCCACGCGCGAGTACGAGCTCGAGCAGCCAATGCCAGGTGTCTTGACGGACTTTTTCAGTCGGCGACGGAGCGAGCCCGCCCAGGCTGGTGCACCGCAGCCTCTGATCCTTGCGACATGCCGCGGCTACACTCTCGCGAGCAAGCTGGTGCACACCGAGAACGGCGGCGTCAAGCTTCCCATCCCCGTCGCGCGCGAGCTCTCTGCGCGCGGCAGTCGCGTGTCGCGCCGAATTGCCCTGGCCGCGCGTAACCGCATGAGCATCAGCGGGGACATTTTACTCGAGGCCAAGATTGACGAGCGCAAGGACCGTTTAGGCAGCCACGACTCGGCCGCCACTGCCATGCCCCCCGTGCAGCAGCAGTCCTCCCACCCTTCTTCGTCCGCATCTGCCAACTCGCCAGCCAACTCACCGCCCAAGGACTCGTCCAAAGAGTCGTCCAAGGAAAAGGTAGTGATGCGGCGCCGCGGATCCAGGAAAGAGTTTGAGGAGGACAAGGTGACGAAAAAGTCGTTTGGCGGCGTGCTGAAGCGCGGCCTGTTCCGCGCGTCCAACCTCCTAGACGACCGTAAAGAGCGCGGGCACATCTGGTCGCCAAACGGCAACAACGGGCACAACCACGCTCCGCGACCGCCTCCACTTAAACCATCCACCTCTGATCGCAGCGACGGCGCTTCGGCTTCGTCACAGCATTCTTCGAAATACACGAGCGAGAGCGCGGACGAGTACGAGGAGACGCCGTTTGGCTCGCTCGGCCTCGGTATCGAGGACGAGCAGAATGGTGGTCTGCCCTGGAAAGAGGGCAAGGCGTGGGATGGCGTGCCGGACGAGGCGCTCGCCATGGTGATTCCCATTCAGTCCGACTCCCCTCCGCCGCCTCACGCGCCCGCTGCCACAAAAGCGTTCATCAACCCTTTCTTCGTCGACGGCCCACGGCAGGCGCTGCTGGTGTGGTTTGCCCCGTTCAACAACCAACCGACTGACCGGTCCTCGTCCAAGCTGTTCAGGATAACCGAGTCGCCCGCGCACGAGACGTATGAGAGCGGCGGCGGGTCCATGTCGCGCCTGCCCAAGCTCCTTCGTTCACGCGGGAGCCGGCACGAGCCGGCACGCAGTGCAGGCCACGGCCTCTCTGGCGCGCAGCACATTCCGATCCAACCGCCAATGTCCACGCCGCCGAGCGAGTACGACGAGCGGCTGCAATCCGAGTCGTCCTCCCTCCTCCCTCTGCCGTTCAAGGCGTTCCGCGTGGTGGCCAAGGTGGTGGACACGGAGGACCTGCGGTCCGAGCCCGAGGTGCCTGTCGTTGCGTTCGAGCAGTGGACAGAACAACTCCGCACAGGCAAGTCGGCGATCCATACGCCGCCGCTCGAGGGCGGCGCCAAGATGGAGGAGCCGGCGTCGGACGTCTTGTCGCAGCGCAACGCGTCCGAGTCGTCCGTGCTCTCTGGCCGCGCGTTCCCGACCGTCATTGGCGTGTGCCACAGCCAGGCGTCTGGGGTCGAGTTTGTGCTCGAGGGCCTGGATAGGCTGGGCCTGTGCAAGGGCGAGTCGGCGTGGGGGCCTACGGGGTACGAGGAGTGGCGCGGCACGGGGCTGAGCGAGAATGGGCGGCAGATGCTGGATCTGCTGTGGGCCGCGTGCTCGGCTGTCATGGGGGTGTAGTTGAGTATAGTCTGTAGTCTGTCACGGATACATTGCATGAGAGGCGAGCGCAGCCGCGGCGCAACCGGGAGCGCAGCGAGCGGTTGGGCGGAGCGGGAGCGGGCGGTTGAGCGGAGCGGGAGCGGGCAGTTGGGCGGAGCGGGAGCAGGGTAAAAGCTGGGACGGGAGGATGAGGAGCAGCGTGAGCATCAAGCAGCACACCGGCACAGAGCAGCACCACCGGCACAGCAACACCCCAGCACCAGCACCACCTCGATGGCCACCGGGGATAGAACGAGGGACGGTCGGGCATATCTCCGTTGATCAGGGCAGGCACGGACACACTGATCGCCGTCCTGTTGGCACGGAAGCGTGCAGCCGGAGATGGCAGCGAGCGCGGTGATGGTAGCATGCATGGGCTGTAGGTGGTCTGCTGAGCGCCGGGAGAGCAGCGAAGCGACTCACGACATCCGCCCATTCCGCCGCTGCGCTGCTGCCGCTTCCGGCTCTTTCGTCACTGTGCCTCCCTGGGCATCATGTCGATCGCCGTTGCAAGTTGCCGACGGCTCTCGTGATCCACTCGACGGCGACAGCAGCGGCTTTTGCTACTCCTCCTGCGCTTCGACTTGCAGCAGCCCCAGTCCGAGGGCTCGCGCCGCCACCAGCGCCGCCGCACGCCACCCATTGTCCAAAGCCCTCAGTTCAGGCGCATGCCGCGGGCCCAGGCCGCGCGCGAGCGGGTGCAGCTCGATGCGGGTCCCACTGCGTCGACCTCGACGTCTGGGCGGCACTCGACGACGCCGCTACTGTCCCGCCCGCTCCGCACGATCCTCCGGCCTCTCCGGCCTCTGCGCAACATTGACCGCTACGACCTCGGCCTGGGGCCGACGCCGACCATCGACTCGTCCCTCTCCCTCACGCTGCCCGAGGACACGCCGTGGTGGCACCACTCGCGGCGGGCGCGGCGCGGCCGCATGCGCCGCTGCATGTCGGCAAGCGACGAGGAGGCGGCCGACGTGCCCGAGCTCGCCCCGGGACCAGTGCACCACATTGCGATTGAGAACGACTTTGCCGCAGCCCGCAGCCGGGGGCGCGTGCTCGACGGCCTGCCCTCGCCGCCGACCGCGCCCGTCGTGCCCGCCATGATGCCGCCCACGCCGCGGACGCGACGTTCGGGCCTCTGGGCCTGGCTCGAGCCAGTGAGACTCTTCTCCGACCTGCGCTTCACCGACGCCGCCGTGGAGCGCCGCTTCCAGCACGAGCAGTGGGCGGCCGAGAAAAAGTCGGCCATGTTCGGCGCCCTCTTCTTGAACCTCCACTGGCTCCTCGGCTGCGTGCTCTTCAAGGACTACTCGCTGTTCAACTATTATGGGTACATTGGCATCGTGGGCCTCTTTACGGTGCCGCTCCCGTTTCTCGTCGCCTTTGACGGCCCGCGGAGGTTCCAGTGGTTCTACCAGCCAGTCCTCATGGTGGCCGCCTGGGTCTGGGGCGTGAGTAAACTTCTGACAATGCTGACAGCAGTTCCTCCAGACAATCGAGATGAAGCAGTGCGGGTACTACTCGAACGGGCCGTGTGCGGACCGCAGCTTTCTGCACGTCTTTGGCAGCCTGTTCGGGCTGCCCAGCATTGCCATCGCGGGCATGCGCCAGAACCGCGTGCTCCACGTCGTCGCAGCCGCAGTGTACCTCATCATGAGCTGCAACCTGCTCCTGCGCGAGCCGGAAGTGACGCGCGCATGGGTGCGCAACCCCGTCACTCGTGAGTGCGCTTGCAAACTCGCTGACCCAGTGCTCATATACCACATGTACCTCGCCATGATCAACTATCTGCGCGAGCGGGGTGACAGGCAGCTGTACTCGCTCCGCCGGCAGCTCAAGCAGCAGTACAAGTGGGTTCACCAAAGATGTGGCTGACGGCAGCGCTGTCGCCGAAGCGCAGGTCATGGAGCGCCGCGCCGAGCACTCCAAGAAGCAGTTTGTCTCGTACAGTGCGTTTCTGTCGTGATACCCCTAACGCAGTCTTCCACGAAGTGCGCGTGCCGCTCAACACGGCGCTGCTCGCTGTGCAGAACCTCGAGGGCGAGGGTGTCTTTGAGCGGCTCGGCGAGGACGAGAGCGGCATGATGCACGGCCTTGTCTCGTCGCTCGGCATGATGGAAAAGGTGCTCAACGACGTGCTCTCGTTCAACCGTATGGAGTCGGGGCAGCTGACCCTCGCCTCGGCGCCGTTCGACCTGCACCAGGCGATCAAGCTCGTGGCCCTCCCGCACCGGGCCCAAGCGGCCAAAGGCGTCGAGTTCAACGTCGAGCTCGACCCGCGCATCGACGATGTCGGCCTGCTCGTCGGCGATGAGATGCGTCTGCGCCAGCTGGCGTCGAATCTCGTCTCGAACGCGCTAAAGTTTACCAACGAGGGCTCGGTGACCATTGCGACCAAGCTCCTCTTCCCCGACGACAACAGCTACGCGCGCCTCGACGCTAGCAGCGACAAGTCGGACACGTCTGCGACCGACGTCGAAAAGGGCTCCCTCGACGCCGAGGCCGTGCGCTACGCGTATAGCTTTGCGCCGAGGTCGCGGGACAGCTCGCACGCGCGGTCCGTAGCGCAGTCGGGCCACTCGCGCGCGCACTCTCTCCACTCGCGCGCGCGCTCCTCGCGCGACGTGCCGCAAAAGTACGCCGTCATCCGCATCGAGGTCCGCGACACTGGGCCCGGCGTCGCCCCCGCAGACGTAAAGGACAATCGCCTCTTTTCGCCATACTTTCAGACCGAGATTGGCGCGCGGCAGGGCGGCAAGGGCAGCGGACTGGGGCTCGCGCTCGTGCTCCAGCTGGTCAAGCTGAGCGAGGGCCGGTTCGGCGTCGACTCGGACCTCGGGCGCGGGAGCACGTTCTGGTTCGAGCTGCAGTATCCGACCACCGAGCGGCCAGCAGCGCCCGAGGGCCCGATTCTGGAGGGGCTGCGGCGCTGTCGCTCGCCAGCAGTGATCTCGCCAGCAGTGATCGTCGCGTCGACGCCGGAGTCGGAACCCGCCCCGCCGCCCGTGAACGAAGAGGCAGTTGCAAACCTCACCCCACCGGTACTCGCGCGCGGCGCCGCGCAGCACGAGGCCGCCATCAGCCCCAGTCCGCCAGGCGAGCCGAATCCCCGCCCGTCAGATCCGCTCCGCGCCCTCGTCGTCGACGACAATACCCTCACGCGCGCGCTCATGAGCCGCATGCTCAAGCGTCTCGGCGCCGGCGTGCGGACCGCCGAGCACGGCAAGGCCGCGCTGCAGATGTTGGACAAGGGGAGCTACGACGTCGTGTTCTTGGATAAGTGAGTCGGCACCGTCGACCAGCAGTCAATGCTCGTAGGACAACGCTGACAGCAGCCAAATGCCGCACATGTCCGGACTGGAAGTCGTCTCGACGCTCCGACACCGCGGCTCGTCGCTGTACGTCGTCGGATGCACGGGCAACGCGCTGCACAGCGACCAGGCAGCGTACCTCGCGGCCGGGGCGGACGTCGTGCTCCCCAAGCCCGTGCATGAGCGCGACCTCGTGCTGGCGCTGCAGGTCGCGGCGGAACGAAGGGCGCGGGGGCGGGACGTGGAGCGGATGCAGCACGAGGAGGCAGACGGTGCGAGGGATGGAGAGCGAATTGCTGGCGATTCTGAAGGGGTGTCTGAGCTTTCTGGAGGGATATCTGGGGAGGAGCCAGGACCAAGAGGCGGCGATACGGGGGCAGAGACGGACAGCGGGAGCGCGACGGTCGCGGGCACGTCGCCGAGCGCATCCGGCGCCGAGAGGCGGTCGAGCGACGCTGTTGGGAATGCGGACAGTCGTATCTTGGACGTATCAGAATGAGAGGTAGTGCCCGTTTGTATGCATTGTACTGTATTCTTGAGTTGGAGCTATGAGCCACTTGGAGCTCGCGCGAAGCGGAGCGGCGAGGCTCAGTGGCAGTGTTACGAGCAGCCCGTGAAGCTCTGGCTCTGGCACGCGCTCGTATCAGTGCAGTCAGTGCCTCCTGTGGTCGCGCTGAGCCATCACCCGCACAGCGCACCTCAAGATATCCATCATGATCCAACACAACCCCTATCCCTTGGTCTCGGGCCAGAAGCTCGCGGCCGTACCAAAGATGCCTCCCACCACACCGACCGTGATGCCCGCAACGTCCCACCACCGCCACCCAAACACCTTGGCGCCAGCGTACACCGGGATGATAATTAGCGTGAGACTCGCAAACCCGCTCCCTAGCAGCGCCATGAGGCTCTCAAAGCTCGGGAACACGAGCGCGAGGAGCACGCTCACAGCGCCCAGGACCACCCGCACGGCCTGCCGGATCACGGCTTTGGTGCGCTCGCCCCGCTCGTGCCGCCGCTCAGCTACGATGGAAAAGTGACTAGCGCCGGGGTCGTACGTTGGCACGTACGTCGAGGACCCATCGGATGTTGGTGAGGACGGGCGCGTAACGTACCGTGGCGTCGGCGCGCCGGTGGGCACGAGCGTCGTTTTGTGCAGGCCAAAGTATGAAAAGATGAGATCCGCGAGCTAAAGTCAGCGCTGCTCTAGGAGTCGGTCATCCAACGGCCGACTTACCGGCCGGATGCCCAGCGCAATCTTCGTCAGCGGGTTCAGCGCCACCATCCAAACAGCAAACTTGGATAGCAGCGGGCTGAACCCCGGCGTGCGCGCGAGGTCCTTGCTGACCTCGTCGCTGACGTTCGTGCCGTACATGAGGTACCCGAAGACGGCGACGGCGATGTACACCGCCATGGCGATCGCGTACGCGAGCTCGCACACGCGATCCGCCTTGTGTGGGTTTTGCATGTCGTGGATCAGGTTGGGAATCAGGCCGTGGCCGCCAAACTGGGGTCAGCGCCCGAATGGGAGCGCGGAGCGCTCAACAGCTGCGAGCTGTAGTCGCCATCAAAAGCCAGCCAGCTCTCGACGTCAAGACTCACCCCAGAGATGAGCAGCCCAAACACGGTCCCGAGCTTGACAAGCCCGTGGGCAGGCCACACGTCCGTGTGCGCCGGTTCCCGCACACTCCCTGGAGAGTGCGGCGTCACCAGCCCGGTGAAGATGAGGATCCCCACCAGCGCCCATGTCGAGATAATCCCCAGCGCGCTCGAGAAAGAGAGGTAGTGCAGCGGCATAAACGTCGTTGGAATGATGACAACCAGCCCGACGAGCTTCCACTGGTTCGACGTGTAGATTGGCCACACGGCCTCGAGCGAGTCGCTGAAGAGGACCACGAGCGTGATGCTGATGTCAGCCAGAGCGGAGGAGAGGACAGTCTGCGGGCGAGGCCACTGCTGGAGAACAGGACTTGCGAAGCGGCCTTGCTGTATTGTACGCGGCTGAAGTGCTCCTCCCAGCCGTCACTGCGCGTTGAGACGACTCACATCCAAGCACAGACCTCCATGACAAACAGGACAGTCACGACTTTCTCGCCACGCGGGCCGAGAGCGTACCCAATGACATCGGTAAAGTTGCGCAGGCGCCGGTCGCGCTCAATGATGCGGAGGAGGATCTTGAGACTGCGGTCAGGGCTTTCTCAGCTGTTGCCTGCTCACGTCCAGAGGGTGATCCCGCCGATGACAACCAAGAACAGGGGCCCAAGCACCCAGCCGCTGTGCGCAATCGCGATTGGCGTCGCGAGCAGGCCCGTGCCAATGAGGTCGCCGAGCGTGTTGAGCAACTATCATCAGATCCGCCACATACATGTACTCACGGTCTGGTTGAAGCTCGACTTGCCGGGCTTCCACACCTCGACCTCGCGCGCCTCGTCGGCCTCGTCCTCGTCCACGTATGTGTACGCCGGCACGGGGGCTGCGGGCTTGAGCGGCGCGCGCTCGCCGCGGCTCGACGCCGGGGGCTCGGCGAACGTCGTCGGCATGCCGCTTGCGGAAGTCTGGTACTGGTCCGAATGCGTCGAGAGGGTTTCGCACGTTCGTTGCGCTGCTCTGCTGCCCGTTCTTCTGCGCAGTCTCTACGCGCCGGTAGAGCACGCCAGCTGAGCGCGTCGAGTATATGTACGCGGCGGGGAGGGCGATGCTCAAGTAGCCAAGCCCACCAGCGAGTCGAAAAACAGTATGCGGGGCCGTAACGAGCGCAGGGACAGGTCAGGTGACCGGCACGTGGGCGCACGTGGGAGACATTCCGTCTGGACGCGCGTGATTTCTTTCCGCATCCCGACTTGTTCCACCTCAAAGCGTCAGCTGTGCGAACGTGCATGCACTGCAGAGCGGCGTTTGGAGCGCGTCTCCTGCGGTCCAAGGGCGGCCGGGGGGCGAAACGGGCGTCCGCAGCAGGGCCATTTCCGCATGCGTTTGTAGTACGCCGAATCCGTCTTTTATGGCCTCCATGTCGCCGAACGCGTTCATCTGCCAGCGAGCAGCGAGCGCGCTCTGAAGGTATATATACGCCCCGTCCTGCGTCTCGTCTTGTATCCTCTTCACCACCCACTCTCCTACTTGCACACCTGCTCATTCGCACTCGAACGACTTCGTCTTCGACGCTCGACCACACCCACAACCAACCACCACCAACAACAACACAATGGTCTCCCTCCTCGTACTCCTCGCGCTCGCTGCCCCCGCCCTCGCGGCGCCCGTCGGCAAGCGCGCCGAGCCCATTCTCGTGGACGGCGTCGTTAACGTCCCGGTCCACAACGGCATCCACGGCGACATCCTCCCCGACGCCCTCGTCCCCGCCAAGCGCGCCGAGCCCGTCCTCGAGGACGGCGTCGTTGAGGTCCCCGTCCAGAACGGCATCCACGGCGGCATCCAACCTGCCGGCGAGCCGATCAACGACCTCAACATCAAGGTCAACCCCGCCCCGCCCGCGCAGTGCGGCAAGGTCACCGTCTCCTTTGACGGCGGCGTCGCGCCGTACACGCTCAAAATCGGCACCGGCGGGTGGTACGTCGACAACTCGGCGTGGCTGCACGAGTTCCCCGCCGTCGAGGGCCAGGTCGAGTGGGTCGTCGATGCCAATGTCGGCGATGCCCTGTGAGTTTTCCTATTGATCGAGCTCATGGCAGCAACTTCCAGATCTGGGACGCCGAGGGCAAGACCAAGAACCAGCAGAACGTGCTCGTCCAGCAGGGCGACGACGGGTGCCTCAAGGCCTAGGCCAACTTAGACGGATAGATCTCGCATTGTCTTGTAATCATGAAATCATTGTGCATACCGTCTTGCGTGTTTCGTGACTAACCGTGTCCACGGTCATTCGGCTGTCCCATTCACTCCCGGCGCGCCCAACTATCCCCCCGTGACCGCAAGCACCTTGGCAAGCATCTCCTCAAGGCGCTTCTGGCTCTGGCGCAGCTCGTCAAACTCGGCCTGGGAGACGTTCCGCTCGCCCGTGCGAAGGAGACGCGCAAACGTCTGCGTGCCCTGCGCACTGGCGTTGGAGATGCGCCGCTTCTTGTCAACCATGGGCGTGCCGGCGCCCTGCTCCTCATCCTGCGCCGGCGCCGCCACAACTGGCGGGGCAAGGTCAAACGCCGCATGCACGGCCACCTCGGCGCCGCCGCCGAGAAAGTTGCTATTGTCAGCTTGCACCAGATTTAGACGCACTCAAACAGCCCGCGTTCCTTCTGGCCCACGAGCCCGCGTTCCGACAACTTGATCGCGCGCCGGTCGCGGCGGAAACGGTGCCGCTCGTACGTCGCAATGGCAAGGAGGATCGGGGCGTTGACAATCTTGACGAGCGCGACGTCGACGCCCTCCCACGCGTCCGGGGCGAGGCTGCTGAGCGGGCGCAGGATCAGCATGGAGACGAGGTTGAACGGCGGCGGGTACGCGAACAGGGGGTTGGCGGTGAGGTTTTCGAGCGTGCTGACGGCACGCTGGAAGAGGTGCTCCTCCTGCGCATTCTCCTGCACGCTCGCAAAGTAGTTTGACAGGATGGAGATGAGCATCGTGATCAGGAGCGTGCTGCAGAGCGCGGCGTAAGAGATGAGGATGATCGGGCCAAAGATCGGGTGGAACGAGGAGCTCTCTTGGAAGGAGAGGCCCGACGAGCCGAACCAGATCTGCAGCATCAGCCACACGATGCGGCGCACTGTCCAGGCCGAGTTTGGCTGCGCCAGACGCCAAAGGCAGAAGACGACACCGCTGAACGCCACGGCCGTCAGGAGCATAAAGCCAACAAACGTGGTGACCATGCCGCGGAGGGCGAGCACGACGACGTTGTTCCGGATCAAGAAGAAGACGAGGCGCGGGAACAGGATGCACGCGCCGCACGCCAGAATGTCAAACGCGAGGTCTGCCGTGTCCCTGTTGCCCTGGGCGAGGCCAACGATGCGGAGGACGAGGTAGAGCAGGAAGATGGTGATGAACGTCAGGTCGAATGCGTTCCAGGCGTTTGCGACGTAGACGGTCCAGCCGACCTCGTTTGCGGCGGCGAGCTCGTCGAGAATAAAGCCAGAGGTGAAGATGACAAAGACGACCTCGACGACGGTGATGTTCTTGAGATGCCGGGTCGCCAGCGTGAACACGAACAGCGCAATCAGCGTTGCAAACGTCCCAAACTCGATCCAGTGGCGCCAGCGCGGCACGCGCAGGCGGCCATAGTCGAGCCACCCGGCGCGGTACGGGTTGTACTCGTACACGTCCAGGTCGTTGTTGTGCTTGTGCTTGCGGTGGCCCTTGGACTCGGCTGGGACGTAGACTATCTTGCCCACCTGGATCTCGGCGAGGAGGTGCTGGACCACAGGCTGCGAGATGAAGCGCTTGGCCTTGGCCACGATCGCCAGCTCGAGGGCCGAGGATGACTCGGACGCGTCGTCGTCAACGTTCTTGACGAGCTCGTCTGGCGCACCGTCGAGCGCGCACAGCGGGCGGAGCAGCTCGCGCGCCAGGTCCGTCTCCTCCCCCGGGGGGCAGTCGCGCAGCACCTTGACTGGTGTCAGCAGCGAAACTCCACCACCCACTAGCGAGCATCTCGCAGAAATCCGCGCGCGTGCTCTGGAGCGGCTCGTAGCTGAGGTCCTGGCCGGCGAGCGAGATGAACTGCACGCGGTTCGCCATGAGCGCGTAGAGGACGTCGCCGAGCCCGAGCTTGGCCTCTGCACTGGCCATGCTCGCGACGCCGTCGAGACGCTGCATGATGGGCCGTACGAGCGTGTAGTTTACGCCGGGGCTGCCGAGCTGGTCCCAGGTGAGCGCCGAGTCGATGGCATCGATCACGTCGGCGTGCAGCTTGTGCACGAGGTCGTAGAGCGTCGGGTCGACGGGGACGCCGGCGACGCTGAGGTCGGACACGCCGGGGACGCTGAGCTGCGAGGCGGACATGGTGATGGCGAGTGGGCGACGACAACGCGAAGAGGTCGCGTGGTCGTGGAATGATCCTGCTCCGGTCCTCTTGGGATCTCGGCAATCTCCATTCTCTTGGATCTTGGGGCCACGGAGCGGCGCGCCGTCGCGTGCCCCGCGCTCGCGACCACGGAGCGCGTCCTCGCCATCGCCGCGTCTCCGCCGCCACTCGGGCGAGCTACTCGTCCGCCGAAAAGGCACGCCGCGTTATGCCGACCAGTCCGACCTCTTTATGGACACCGAGCTCTTCTTGGCTCCTCTCACTCGCCATGTTCCGCTCACTCCGCTCGCTCGCCGCGACGTCGAGGCCGCTGGCCACCAGGTCGCTCGCCCGCGACGTCCTCAAGGCCAAGGGCCTCCGCGCCCAGTCGACGCAGAGCAACCCCGAGGCCCGTCAGAAACAGGCCTCGGCGCTGCTCTCCATCGCCATGGTGTTCGGCGCCGCTGGACTCGGCTTTGTCGTCGCCAACGCACTCCAGCGCAAGCCCTTCTCCCCGCACCTGATTCACAGCGAGGACGCGATCCAGATCCAGGACCGCATGCAGCCAAAGTACGGCAGCGGGGACGACTACCGCAAGGCCATTGCCGAGATCACGGCGCTGTTTACCCAGCGCGGCAAGGCCGACCATGTCAGCACCGACCCCGACGACCTGCGCTCGCACGGCATCAGCGACTGGAGCTACCACGAGGAGGAGCTGCCGACCGTCGTCGTGTGGGTCGAGGACACGGCCGAGGTGCAGGACCTAGTGCGCATCGCGCTCAAGTATCGCGTGCCCATTACGCCATTTTCGGGCGGCACGTCGCTCGAAGGCCACTTTAGCTCGCCGTATGGCGGCATCTCGCTCGACCTGAGCATGATGGACAGGATTGTCCGCATTTCTGAAGCCGACGGCGAGGCCGTGGTCCAGCCCGGCGTCAAGTGGGAGGACCTCAACGCGCATCTCGCCAAGCAGGGTGTCCCGCTCTTCTTCCCGCTCGACCCCGGGCCCGGCGCCACCCTCGGCGGTATGGCCGGCACGGGCTGCAGTGGCACCAACGCCGTGCGCTACGGCACCGCCAAGGGCGAGTGGTTCTTGAACCTCGTGCGTGGCAAGGTATTCCGTGCTGACCGCAGACCGTGGTCCTCCCGACCGGCGAGGTGATAAAAACGCGCTCGTACGCTCGCAAGTCGTCTGCCGGCTGGGACGCGACCAAGGTCTTCCTCGGCGCAGAGGGCACGCTCGGCATCGTGACCGAGGCAACTGTCAAGCTCGCGCCGCTGCTCCCGACCAAGGTCGCCGTGGTCAACTTTCCCGGCGTCGAGGAGGCGGTCCGTGCGGCGACTGAGATGTAGTAAAGATCATGGCAGGGCTGACTGTAGTGTGAACCACGGGTACCCCGTGCAGTGCGTCGAGTATCTGGACCCGCGCACAATGCGCGCGATCAACCTGGGCGGTATCGCCGGCCGGTCGTACCCCGAGAAGGACTCTTTGTTCTTCAAGTTCCAGGGGTAGGTCTGTGGCAGGACTACGTCTGACGCCAGCTCGGACGCAATGATGAAGGAGGTCGCCAGGGGCGTGCAGACCCTCTCGGCCAAGCACGGCGGCAAGGACATGGAGTTCTCCCAGACGGACGCGGACGCGGACAAGCTCTGGGAGGGCCGCAAGGCGGCCCTCTGGTCCGTGCTGGCGCTCCGCGAGAACGGCCGCGTGTGGACGACGGATGTCTGGTGGGTCTAAACCTTTAAATGCTGACACCAGCGTGCCCATCTCCAAGCTCCCGCGCCTGGTGCGCGAGACGGCCGAGGACTTTGAGCAGCGCGGCCTCGAGGCGTGCCACTTTGGGCACGTCGGCGACGGCAACGTGCACACGCTCGCGCTCTTCAGCGACGACGAGGAGCTGGCGCGCGTGCGCACCGCCGTGCACGAGATGGTCGAGCGGGCTATCCGGCTCGGCGGGACGTGTTCCGGCGAGCACGGTGTGGGATTGGGCAAGATTGAGTGAGTACCGTGTTCGGGAGCGTGAGCCTTCGAGGAGTGAGGGGATGTCCAGGTCGCGTTACGCTGTGCCAGCTCTGCAAAAGGCATGGAATGTCCTGGATGTGTGGCCTGTCCCAGACAGCCACCAAGACAGACGGCTGCTGGCGTGCGTAGCGCTTGTTCGTCGCTGGGTTCCCCGCGCTGTCGATGTACCGAGCCCCGCGCTGCGGCTCGGCGGCTGACGGCAGATACCTCGACACAGAGCTCGGCACGGGCACGACCAACTTTATGGAGACGATCAAGCGCACCGTCGACCCGTTCAACATTATGAACCCGGGCAAGATCTACCCGCACATCAACCCGGACCACATCAAGCGCGAGCCGCAGAAGTAGACTGGGGTTGGGGATTTGGGCATGCAGGTTTTTGGATTTCTGGCGGGCCGGGTTGCTCACTCGGTGTGCTCCTGCCGCTGATAGGTGCAGCCTCATGCCCTTGGCAGCTCACCGCTCGCATGTCGCGCTACTAGCTACTGACACACGCCGCCCTCGTTCCGCTCGCGCGGCTCCTCGCGCTCATAACATGCATACATGCACTACATACAAACAGCAACTATGGCAGCGACGACGACGCACGCGCCCGCGCGGGCCGTGAGGCCCTTGGCGGCAGAAGGCTTGTTAGCGGGCTGCGCGACGCCAGGCGCGCCGGTGGTGGTGGGGCCCGAGCTCGAGCTCGAGCTAGACTTGGGCGCCGTGGTGCCGGCGGCGGCGGCAGTGGTCGTGCCGGCCGCAGCTGTCGTGGTCGCGCCGGGACCGGCGCCAGTAGCTGCGCCGGCAGTGACGAGCTCCGTCTTGGTAGTGCCTGCTGTCAGCACGCTCTGGAGGAGAACAAACCAGCAGGGGCCTGCTGGTCGACGGTCTTGTCCGTCGCCGTGGTCGTGGTCGTGGTGGTGGTCTTGGTCTTACTCGGGTCCTCGGGCGGCGACGTCTGGATAGTGTACGTCGGCTCGCCCGTCGCCTGGTTATTGTTGGTGTTTCCCGCGCCGGCGCCGCCGCCGTGGTCGCCGCCGCCGGGCGAGGTCGAGGTCTCGGTCGGCGACGCCGTGGTCCCCGCCTCGCCCGAGCCAGCTAAGCACGAGTCGTCGTCAGACGAGCCAATCTTGACGTTCTGCACGTAGTTGTACGCGCCGGTCGCGTCGGTCACGCGGAAGATGAGCGTGTTGGACCCTGCGGCCTGGTCGACTTTCCACGAGGCAGAGGTGCCGTCGATGCCTGGGATGCTGTCGAGCATGCTCATGCCGACGTAGTAGCCGCCGGTGCCAATGTCGAGGGTGACGGGGGGCTGGGGTCAGTGGGTTCGGATTCGGCGACCAGCAAGGTGTGGGCAGAATGTTTGTGGAGATGCTGAGAACAAGGGTGCCCGTGGCCGTCGCGATGCTCAGCACACCGTGTTGGCCATCTGGCGGCCTCACCACAATGCGTTGACGCGATCGGCAGGCAGACGCGTGACGATCGGTGTTCTAATCCTGTCACTGACGGTCAAGTCGCGCGCCGGCGACAGTGACCAGGCAATGTGCGGATGCTGCCGGAAGCCTCACTGGCGCCTCGACTGGCCATCGCCTGGCCAGAAGCGAGGCGAGCGCCCGCTGCTGGAGGCGAGCCCGCTGCTGAGCCATCACCCGTTGCCATCACCCAAGCTCAACGACGCCGACGGCTCGCCCCATCCCATCCCCCTTTCCCCCCCCCCGACTCACCACCGTATTCGACCACGAAACCGTAGCAGTGCCGCACTGCACGACGCCACTCGCCGAAACAGAAATGTTGTTAACGGGCGCGCCAGCGAGGACGACGGGCCCAGCGGCGGCGGCGGGTGCGCCGAGGGCGAGCGCGAGGAGGAGGGAGATGGGGGACATGATTCGAGCCGTCACGGACGGACTGAGCGCCTGCGCTTGAGATGGAGAGAGGAAGAGAAAAGGAGTAGAGTGGGATGGATGGATGGCGGTCTCGCGCTAGACTAGGGATGGCGGAGGCAATTTCGACCAGCCATCTCATGCATCCATGTCATCGACGATGGCGAGTACTCGGGCTCGGACTCGGGCTCGGACTCGGACTCGCGGCGCGGCGCTGTGCAGCTCGGCATCGGCGACGGCGGTGCTGCACTGGCACCGGCGACAAGAACCAGCGGAGAGCGGGTGGCGACTTGTTTCATGTTTTACCTCTCAAACGGACCGTCCACATGAGCACAGCAGGGCCACCGTCCCGCCGCCGCCGCCGCCGCCGCCGCCGCCGCCGCCATCCCGCCATGGTAGCTCGCTGCATGGCTCCTACACATCTGCAAGAGCGTCGCCATGATGTCTCCGACGTGCGCTGGAATGGCGTCCTGTTCCAGTTACGTACTTGTCTCTCATGTGGACAGAAGCCATGCCGGCATCATTGTTCTTTCGCGGTGAGACCTGGTGATCTGGTGAGTGCGTGGTGGTGAGCGGCGTGTGCGTGGTGGTGAGTGCAGAGTGCGAGGCGCGGGTCCAACTAGAGTCGAGCTGGACCTGGTGTTCCACGCTGAACACTGAGGCCCCTCATCTCACTGACGCGCTGACACTGACCATTTTGACAACGATCTAGACCAATGCGCTCAGAGATACAGTGTTCAAGACAAGTTCTGGCTTGAAGAGCCGCCTCCTGCAGGCTACAAGCCTGAAGGACGCCATTATCTACAGCTCTCAACAACATCCCAGCCGGCATGGCCTCTCTGAAGCAGCAAGCCCGGTGCTCGTACAACACGGGTTGAGCGCTGGCCCCAAGTCGACCCCCTAGCTCCACATGCTGGTACCGCTCTCACCGTCTGACTCATGACCGACCGCCACCCCGTACCACCTCTCAGAGCTGTCCACCTCATATGCCCATCGCCACGCCCAGATCGAGGCCCCACAGATCTGACCGTCGACAACAGCATCTCCATGCCAGCAAGCTCGAGCTCCACTCGCCCTCCACCCCCCCTCATCCCCCTCCCCGCGCGACCTAATCCCCGACCCGAGATCGCGAGATCCCAGTACCAGGATCGCTGTGCCTCGTGACGCGTCCATGTCCTGGGTCATGTCAAGGCACTCCTCGCGGTATGCTGGACTCGGGCAGGAGCATGCTAATGAGAGCGGGAACATGGGAAGGAATGGTGGTGGAATCCTCCCAGAGGCCTCCGTGCTCCCAGGCTCGCTGGCTCGCTCGTTCGCTCGTTCGCTGCTTCTGCTGCTCCCAGTTACACTGTTCGGCAGTCCTCACGCTCCCGCGGCCGCTCCCACTCACGCTCACGCTCCTGCCACTCAGCTCACACCCCTGCCACTAGCTCACGCTCACAGCCCTCGCAGCCGCTCACCACTCACGCTCACGCCCCCTGCCACTCAGCTCACACCCACAGCCCACTCGCTGCGCTCGTGGCTGTGCGCTGCATGCATACATCGTTATTCGGTCCTATCGCTACAGTAGTAGAGCTACAATCATTGGGGCGGATAGCCCGCGTGCGGGTTGGGAGGGGGGTGGGTGACGGCCGCGGCGTGCCCGTGTCCGTGACCATGTCCGTGACCATGTCCGGGCACCTGGTGCACCTGGGGGTCCGAGACGCTGCGCGCCGGCTCATACCGCACGCCGTGGTACACAGGCCGCTCGTACGCGTAGCCCTGGTCCATCATCTCGCCCGGCATCTGCACGCCGTACGACATGGGCGGGTGTGCACCGTACTCGCCGCTGCGGTAGTGCGGCTGCGGCGCGCCGACAGTCACATAGTTGCCAAACTCGTCCGTGGTCGTGTAGTGCACCTGGCCTTCGGTGGGCGGCGGGGCACTGTTCGCGTTCGGCACAAACCTGTAGCCGTTGTCGACGTACGCCGCCATGTCGTCCACGGCCTGCGCGGCGTGGTGCGCCGCGGCGCGGTCCTCGGTGTAGCTGAGCGCGTCGGCCGCCGCGTGCGTCTGGTGCCCGTACGCCACGGCCATGGGCTGCTCGCCGCCCATGCCGTATGCGAACGACGTGGGGATGTACGCCGACTGCTGCTGTCAGCCCTGCGTGTATACTTGTTTACATAGTTGCCAAAGATCTTTTTGAGCGCCTGCTCGAGGTGGTCCCACGGAAACACCTTGAGGCCCTTGTCAATGTTGCGCGGCTTGGGGTTCGGGTACGACATGATGTGGGCGTAAAAGTCCTGCCACTGGCCCTCGTTCTTCTGGAGCGTGGTCGGCTTGAACGACTCGAGGTTGCGCCGGATGCGGTTCTTTTCCTCGGTCGTGTAGCGCGTCGCCATCAGACACTCGAGGAGGTAGATGGCGTCCACCGAGGTAAAGTAGCACTCCTGCCGCGCCTCGTGCCACAGACACGAGATGACAATCATGTTTGGCTGCCAGTCCTTTTCTTCCACCGGGTTAAAGGTCGCGTGCACCGTCGCGCCCGACTGGTGCCGGTTGAACTGGACCAGGCAGCGGCGGGACTGCCACATTGCGGGCGACCTGGCGTCAGACAAGTCACACTGGTACTCACCACCCGAGCTTCATCGAGGTCAGGTCGCCCTCTATCTCGAGCCGCGCCTTGGCACGGACGACGTAGGGATTGGCAGACGGAGCAGCCTGCTCGATCTGGTTGGTGCGCACGAGTCCCGGCTGGGGCGTGCGCGGCGGGCTCTGGCTGTCGTACACAAACGACGCCGCGGCAGTGGACGGGACGGCGGGGTAGGGTTCTATGTCAGCCAGGCTATAATACCAACTCACCATGGCGGGTGCTCCTCCTGCGCGGGGCAGTGATCGGGCGGCGCGCTCTGGGCGACTCGATCTCGACCTTGGGCCGGCGCTTGGGGGACGTGTCGAGGATGCCGAGATAGCGAAACGTGCCCAGCGGGCAGCGCTCGAGCACGCCCGCGGGACTGATGGCCTCGAGGTAGAGACTGGCGCTGTCGCGCTCGGTGGAGACATTGTAAAACGGCGGAACGCTCGCCGTGATCTCGTACGAGTTGTCAGTAACTGGTGCCTGTACCCCGGCGGGGATGGCCACCTCGCCAAAGACCAGGCGGACCTCGTTGCCGTGGGCGCGCATCGCACTGTCGCTGGGTATGGGGGGAAAGTTCAAGTCGCAGCGGATGGTGAGCTTTGTGCCCTCGTAGCCCTCGCGCGGGGAGATGGAATAGACGTTGATGATGCGCGGGTGGACCGCGGGCGCGCTTGCCGGCGTGGGCTGCTGCGGCGCCGGGCGGGGTGTCATGTCGTACTGCGCCACCTGGGAGGTCAAGGAGGGCAGCGGGTGGTCGGGGTACCACTGTGGCGAGACAAAGCCGGGTTGGGAGTGGGTGGGTAACGCGGGGGGTAAGGCGGGCGGGGCGGGCTGATAGCGCTGCGTCGTGGCAGGGGCAGCAGCCGCGGCAGCTGCCGCTACGGCCTCTGGGGACGAGTAGGAGGGGTCCGAGGAGGACGACCGGGGTAAGCTGTTGGGATCGCCGGGGGCGTGGTACATTGTGGATGCGATGAGAGAGAGATGGGAGATGGGGGAGAGATGTGTCGAGGCCAGCAGGACTGCCTGGCAGCGGCGTGGTGAGCCTCGGCTTCCGCTTGCGGGTGGACGAGATGGATGTTATCGTGCAGCTGAATTGGGCAATCGAATGGGGGGGGGGGGGGGGGGGGGGGGGGGGGGGGGGGGGGGGGGGGGGGGGGGGGGGGGGGGGGGGGGGGGGGGGGGACTGGAGGCGGGTGCTGGGTGCTGGACGTCGGCGCCGGGCGTGAGGTGATCCGGTTGTGATCCGCGGTGGGTGCGATCGCCGCAATGTTGATATTATGGCCGGGTTATCGTGTGTGGTTGCCAGTGGGTACAGAAGACCAATGCCAGAGAACAAGAAAGAGACAAGAAAGAGACAAGAAGAGTACAAGAGCACGAGAGAGCACAAGAAGAAGAGGCAGTATGAATGCGATGGTGCTCCCTGGAGGATAACGTGGTGTGGCTTTGGTGGCGGCTGCCCAGGGAGAGAACAATGTCCATCTGCGTGCCACATAGTTTTCCAGCATCCTGACTCGTCCCGGTGGCGTTGCGGGACCTGCCTGCTCTGTACTCGCGGCTGCATGGTGGCTGAGCCATAGACTCTGTGGCTTACGAGTGATGAGTGATCGCTGTGTGGCACCTGCACACTGATCGCCGCATCGAGTACTCGCACTTCACATCTTATGCATCCCATACCCACCCTTCTCTCCCATCCTCCCAGTCCCGCAAACAAACGGCATCCAGGAAAAAAGTATCGATCAAAAGCCCCGGTGCGTACGACGCTCCTCCCAGATCCGCCAGATCCGCATTCAAGCTAGCACCAGGAAGCACCAGGCAGCACCACGCCAGCCGCACGTGCAATTTCCTGTCACGCTCTCTCTGTGTCAGAGATAACGATGAGACAGACGCGGCTGTTGCCATTCCAGCTCGAGCACATTTACGGCGTCTGCTCTGCTCACCTTGGGCTAACACCACTAAGCCCGATCGAGCTGCCAACAGCCGTGCGGATGTGAATGTCTGCAGCGCCCCGAACAGCCGTGTCTCTGCGTGGCATGCTGGGGTCCTTAACTCCACGACGGAGACGCATGCTCCCAGACGCACGGCTTCGCGGCATCCCAGACTCCGCATCCCGGCGACTCCGAGCACTCTCGGTCGACCTCGGCCACCCACACCCACACTCCCCCAGCCCCTCATTGACGATTCCAGCAGCCCCAGGCACTGATGATGGCCGAACATGCCGCCCATAGTCCCGGAACGAGGAACGCACAGCGAGGTCTAACGGCATCCCCGTAGTCGTGGTCGGTGGGTGTGGGACAGACCGCGGCCGAAGCAGAGGTCATGCAGACCGTAGCGTCTGCCTGCCAACCCCAGTGCCGACTGCAGAGAAGCAGCGGCACCAGAGTACAGGGCATGTTCCACCAGCGCAGGACTCCATGCAGGACCTCGGTCCACGGCTCGGTGGCAGGTTCCAGCAGGGCCTGACCCAAACTTACCACTACCCCAAAGTTTGGAACCCACGACTCTCCTACCAGACCCGCAAACGTGCAGGTCGGAGACTGGTCTCGCTGCGGCGACTGGTGCTTCGCGGATTGACGCGCAAGGTGTTTCGGTGGCTGGTGCGTTGTGGCGCGGGGCTGCAGTCGTGCACTCTGCCTCGTTACTGCTGCAGGCTGGTTACTGTTCGACCAACTGATACTCGTAGCAATGTGCGTTAACCGACTCGCGAGAACACCCAAGCCCATCCGAGCAGCAGGACACTGACCACAGGCCTACGAGGAATATCCCACCACGCCATGATCAACGCCGTGCAAGTTCCATCCGACTGGAACCGACCCGACCACGTTCCAGTTCGTCTCATACCACGATTCCAGCCCACTAGCCGTCCTCATGCTCAACCATGCCGACATCCAGTCTCACCTCGTTTCACGCCGACACAGACTGCCTGCGATCCCGACACAGCCTGCCTGCGATCCCGACACAGAACTCGGCTCGTCGCGCGACGATCAAACCGTGCCGGCCACCTGCGCCAGCCGAGGTGAGCCACCCGAACTGTGCCAGCTCTGCGTCTGGCCGAGTCGTCCGAGCTGCTGGAATGCGTCTCAGAGAAGCAGTGAGGAACCAAGAGAACACATCGGATGTCTGGAGGTACGAGCTTGACTGTGCGCCAAGATTTGGACGAGGTATTAGTTTGGCTCTGCCTGATGGGCCCAGACTTCCTCTGTGGTGTGAGAGCCAGCAGCGAGTTTATGAGATGTCCGAGCATGCGCGCCTGTGGACTCTTCGACTCGTGGTCTTGGTATCTGAAAGTGAGTAACGGACGAGTCAAGCTTCAAGACTTCGAGTAGAACTGCCATGGGTACGATTAGATGCGGACCTTGCAATTCCGTTCGGTATTGCGGGTTAAGTTGTCAGATCCAGATTTGCACGGCCCGCTTGCTGGCGGCGTCTTCACCTCTGAGGACGCGCTGTGGCCGCGCAGGAAGCGTCAGAGTGGCAGCTGGCCTCAAAGCCGGGTCGGTAGAGTTTCGCGGACCATCCGTCCCGCTCCCCCCGCCGTGAGTGGGTATGCCATGCATGTGATCCGAACTTCTTCCGCTTACTCGTTGATCTTGGCGAGGATCTCTGCGTCCTTGAAGAGGTGGTACTCCTGTTGTCAGCTCTGCGCCATCTGAGGTTGTAATCGAGGGGTGTTCTGGGCGGTGATACAGAACAGCTGGCAGTCCAGGAGATAGCCGTCAAGAGTCGGCAGTCACGCGGACATCCAGACGACCGGGACAGCCAGGCGCCCCGCTCGGGGTCATTATGGCGCCCCTTGTAATAGCTGCTTGGCTTCCCCCCGTCATGCCACCTCCAACAAGCAGCCAGAACGCTCCTCAGCCCGAGACACCCACCTCCTCGCCAACCTTGATCGGCGAACCGCCCCAGCCGGGGAGCAGGACGCGGTCGCCCTCCTTGACGGACACGGGGATGACGTTGCCGTTCTTGTCGGCGGCGCCGGGGCCGACGGCGATCACGGTCGCCTCGGGCAGCGGCGTCTGGGTCGCCTGCGACGGGAGGAAGATGCCTGACGCGGTTTTCTGGGGTCAGCGGGGAGGGGGCAGGAGGGTGAGGGGCAGCAGGTCCAGGAGGCCGTGCAAGCAGGCTCGGCAGGATGACTGGGGTGCAGCTGCTCGCCGCGCAAGTGTCCTCGCTGCTCGACTCGAACTCTGGCAGCACGGCGCTGGCAGTCACTCGGGTTCTCCAGAGCCGAGATTTCTCCGTCGCGTTGGTGTGCACGCGTTCGTTGATGGCGAGCAAGACGTGTCACTACGGCGAGGCGAGCGCCCCCACCCACGCTGCCCATTCCTGCTTCCAACTTGCACCACCTGCTGCCACGCTGCCACCGTTTGGGATTCCCAACACTCACGGTCTCGGGCTTGAAGCGCTGGACGAGGACGCGGTCAAAGAGGGGCTGCAGGGAGCGGATGGACTTGAAGGTGGCGGACTGTTGTTAGTTGCTCGCCACCAGACCCCCGCTCGCCACCATGCCCCCGCTCGCCACCACTCACCATGATGACTTTTCGGCGACGATGCAATGGCAACACCTTCCCTCGCTCGGCTATGACTCTTCGGATCAGCGGGGCTAGGCGGAACTTGACTTTTCCAGAACTTTCCCACGGTGGCATTTATTTCCACGCCCATAACCCCGCTTGTCTCTTTTTGCCGACTTGTTGAACTCCTCTTCACCACCAAAACATGTTCGCCCGCTCCCGTGCTGCTCTCCCCCGCCCCGCGCGCCTCCTCCAGGCCGCCGCGCCTCGCCGCCACATGGGCAGCAAGGACGTCGTCTTTGGCAACGACGCACGCCAGGGCATGCTCCGTGGTGTCGACACGCTCGCAAAGGCAGTTTCCGCCACGCTCGGCCCCAAGGGCCGCACCGTGATCATCGGTGAGTGCAACTTGTCTGCTGAGCTGGGACTGCTCAACGAGCTGGAGTGATGACGAGCTTGCGCTCGCGATCACCTCGGCTTTACTTTGCAGAAACATCCGAAATCTCGGATCTCCGCTGACCTCTAGCCCAGAGCTTTGGCGGCCCCAAGATCACCAAGGACGGCGTCTCGGTCGCAAAGGCCATCACCCTCAAGGACCCCGTCGAGAACCTCGGTGCTCGGTGAGTCACCGTTGCCGGCCCCTCTGACAGTAGCCTGGTCCAGGATGTCGCCTCCAAGACCAACGACACCGCAGGTGACGGCACCACCACCGCAACCGTTCTCGCCCGCGCAATCTACTCCGAGGGTGTCAAGAACGTCGCCGCCGGCTGCAACCCGATGGACCTCCGCCGCGGCGCCCAAAAGGCCGTCGACAAGGTCCTCTCCGTGCTCGAGGCCAACAAGCGCGTGATTACCACCTCCGAGGAGATTGCCGCCGTCGCCACCATCTCGGCCAACGGCGACAAGCACGTCGGCCAGATCATTGCGCAGGCGATGGAAAAGGTCGGCAAGGAGGGTGTCATTACCGTCAAGGAGGGCCGGACGATCGAGGACGAGATTGAGATCACCGAGGGCATGCGCTTTGACCGCGGCTTCATCTCGCCGTACATGATCACGGACGCCAAGAACCAGCGCGCCGAGCTCGAGCGCCCGATGATCCTGCTGTCCGAGAAGAAGATTTCGCAGCTGGCCGACATTCTGCCGTCGCTCGAGATGGCTGCCCAGCAGCGCCGCCCGCTGCTGATCATCGCCGAGGACATTGACGGCGAGGCCCTCGCCGCGATTATTCTCAACAAGCTCCGTGGCCAGCTCCAGATCTGCGCCGTCAAGGCGCCCGGCTTTGGCGACAACCGCAAGTCGATTCTCGGCGACATTGCCATCCTCACCGGCGGCACCGTCTTCACCGACGAGCTCGACATCAAGCTCGACCGCGCCACGGCCGACATGCTCGGCTCGACCGGCTCGGTGACCGTGACCAAGGACGACACGATCATCCTGAACGGCGAGGGCGAGAAGAGCGCCATCCAGGCGCGCTGCGAGCAGATTCGCGGCGTGATCGGCGACTCGACCACGTCCGAGTACGACCGCACCAAGCTGCAGGAGCGTCTCGCCAAGCTCGGCGGCGGCGTTGCGGTGATCAAGGTCGGCGGCCACTCCGAGGTCGAGGTCGGCGAGAAGAAGGACCGCTACGACGACGCGCTCAACGCGACCCGCGCGGCCGTCGAGGAGGGCATCGTGCCCGGCGGCGGCACTGCGCTGCTCAAGGCGTCGGCGCAGCTCGACGACCTGGACGTGGACAACTTTGACCAGAAGCTTGGTGTGTCCATCATCCGCAACGCCATCCGCCGCCCCGTGCGGACCATTGTCGACAATGCAGGCGAGGAGGGCACGGTCGTCGTCGGCCGCCTCCTCAGCGACGAGTACACTGCCGCGGACAAGTTTAACTGGGGCTACGACGCTGCCACCTCGCAGTACCGCGACATGATTGCGGCGGGTATCCTCGACCCCCTCAAGGTCGTGCGTACGGCACTGAGCGACGCGTCGGGCGTCGCGTCCCTCCTCACCACGTCCGAGGCGTGCGTCGTCGACGCAGAGGACAAGAACCCCATGCCTGGCATGGGCGGCATGCCTGGTATGGGCGGCATGGGCATGCCCGGCATGATGTAGGGGGTTAGAGCAAAAGAACAGCCAGGAAGGCACAGCCAGGTTAGCAGTTTGTACGCATTACTCGAGATGGACGCACTACTCGGTACCCGCGCGCAGCGCGGCAGGCTTAGTGACGCTAGCTTACTGGCTAACGGGTGACTGATTCAACACTCTTCGGGATCTGACAGGGCAGATATGACAGTAACACATGACAAGTGACTACATGACAACAGGACAAGGCTCTAACACTGACAAGGCTCTAACAACTATGCAACACGGGCGCGGCTCGCCGCGAGCCCGACCTTTCGACCACGCTTAGGCTTGGGCGGGACATTCTCGTCGCCGCCACGGCGTCGGCGGCGCTTGCGCGGCGCAGGCGTAGGCGTGCTGTGGGCCTGCAGGGCATACGGCGCCGGCGGGGGCATGTCGAGCTTGAACGGCAGTGCCGCGGTGGAGTCTGAGGACTCGGCGGTAAGCGAGCTCGAGGCCAGGCGACTCTTGGTGCGCGGAACAGAGGAGGGCGAGAGGAGGGAGGGATATCGCTTGAGAGGTGAGAGGCTGGGGCGGTGGGGGATACGCAGGATCGGCGGGCGGGGCTCGTGCGACCCGGGAGATGACTCGCGCTCGCTCGAGACCTCGGACTGGAGGACGCTCAGCGGCGAGCTCTCGGGCAGCTGCAGATCCCGCGGATCGATGGCCGAGACCATGCGCGTCGGACAGAGGATGCTGGGCGGAAGCGCGAGCGGGGCCCGCTCGGGCCGCGGGCGGGCTACGGTTGGGAGCATTGGGAGCGCGATAGGCTGCGTGCTCGGGAGGGGGTTGAAGATGGACACTGGGCCGTGGAGGGAGTAGGACGTGAATGCCGGCGGCGAGGACGGGGTGGGGGAGACGTACGTCGGCGTCGGACTCGGCGGCGTCCAGTCCAGATCGGCGCAGTAGCCCGTCTTCCAGCCTGTCGTTAGCTTTGACAGCAGGTGCTCAGCAGGTGCGTACGGCTATTGGGCACGAGCGGGCTCGACGCCGCCTCCCAGCGCGGCCTGGACTGGCCCCAGGCAGCATTCGACGGCAGTCCTGCCAGATGCGCGCGCGCATATCCCTCGGCATCAGCCAGGATGCGCTCCTGCGTGTAGACGGGATACGCGTCGAAGAGCTCTGCAAACTCGGTGCGCGCCAGCAGCCCGGTCCACACGGGGAGGGCGTCGCCAAACTGGCGCCAGAGCGCGTGGGCGCGCTGTATCACGCTCCGCGCGAGCGCGGCCGCCAGCAGACCGGGCCAGGCGGCCTGCGGCTCGTGCTGCTGTCAGTCTCGTCTGGGTGGGTGGTACTTTGCGGATGCTGGAGAGGTAGGCGTGGGCTATTTCGAGGTCGAGGAGGGTCTCGTGCGGGTATGCTTGCTGGGGATGAGGGGGAGGCGGGGACCAAGACGGCCAAGACATGCTGGCGTCGGCGGGGGTACTGTTGGTGGTGGTGAGGTGGACGAGGTCACGAGTGAGGAGGAGTGAGGAGGAGTGAAGAGTGAGCAATGTCAAGGTGGTGGCCAGTTGCTGAGGGTACCAACTGACGGACATGGAAGGCGCTGCTTTACCACGACAAGAAGGATTTGGGAGGTCGTGTGGGTAAAGTTTGCGTTTTTGCCCAAAAAGTTGGCTGTTTTGTTAGCTTTGATCGAGTATTTTGTCGATCCAACGGCGATCCCGAGATTATCTGCCCCGGAAACCAGTGATTCCATAAATACTTTAGAAATGAGCAAGATGAGAGCCGAATACAACTGCATTAACAACAAACCAACACAATCCACCAGAATCGCCAACCTCTATCGCTCACGACATCTATACCCGCCACTCCACCCCGGTGACCGCCATCCTGCCGCCCAGGAGCCCCCGTCGCCCCTCGTCAAGGGACATGCGTTTTGACCAGCTCGCCCCTCGAGTCGTGTACTGCGCCGAATGTACCTGCTCGATGTACGCGCGCAGCACGGCCAGTGCCTCGCGCTCCGTCGTGGCCGGGTCGCCCAGCTTGCCCAGCACGGCATTGTGGTGCGCCTGCGCCGTGGCAGTGGCGATAAAGTTGTCGGGCGTCTCGGTAAGCGAGCTGTAGCTCGCGGCCAGAGTCATGAGGTGCGAGCGCCATGGCGCCATGAGCGGAGGCGGGGGGTCGTGGTCATATTGGTGTACACCTTTGGCGGAGGAGGTGTCGCTGCGCGTCTCGTCCGAGACGTCAAAGTGATGAATCCCCATTGAGGACGAAGCCGACGCCCGGCGCGAGAGAATGTACCCGGTCCACGGAATCTCGACCTGGAGGAATGGAGGTGCGCTCTGGAGTGGAGGCGAGATGTGCGATATGTGCGACGAGCTCGAGGGGTTGCGCGACAGTGTCTTTGCAGGCGGTACACGTCGTACAGAGCTCGGGCGCTTGGGCAGCGTCTTGGGCGAGGCCTGGGACGCCTGGGTGGTCTTGACATAGTGACTGGCCTCGTCGGAGGACGACGAGCCGACGCTGGACACGAACGAAATGTCCGACTCGATCGAGCTGCCGCGTCGATGCCTGCTGCCCATTTTGCGGCGCCACGACGCAAAGAGCGTGTCCGACATGGGGGAGAGTGAGTTGAAAAGTGAGCTGGAGTCCGCCGAAGAACCGCGACGTCAGTGACCTCTGAAATATTGGGATCCTAGGGTGCAGGTGGAATATTTGGCGGAATGACAAAGTGGGGCCTCTCGGCATGCGCTGGCCGGGCCTTGGGGCTCGTTGGTCGCTCCGAGTGCGGGGCAAAACGTGTGCGGCTTGTAAAGTTGGGCAAGAGTACGTGATGCTGCGGAGCGAGGGTGTAGAGTCCGCAGCTGAGGTGTGCGCAGTGCCGACTGCGTAGATGCTGGGTGTCCTGTTGGGCAGTATGTAAAGGAGGTCTGGGGCAGCAGAACACGACGACTCTTTTAAGCAGAGCAGAGGTGGCGGCTGCGTCGATGCGATGCACCGCCAAAGCTGTGACCGGAACGAGGCGCATCGGAATGCGGTCAAGCGAACGCCACAGCGATTAACAAGGGCCACATCAAGCACTGCTGTCCACTGTGAGTATGGCTAGCGAAAGATTCACCCCGCCAACATCAGCGGCGACACAAACCCCCCGCGCGACGGCGAGGTCGCACTTGATGGTGGCGACGAGAATGCAAGTCCCAGGGTCGAAACGTAATCACCCCAAATGCTCAATACCCCAATCCGACTCATTACAGAGTCCGCAATCGGTAGAAGACAGACCTCGTCACTGCCGGAGATCTAACCCCACTCCGCCTCCACTTTTTCGCCAAGAGTGACGCGCCACGCCCTGAGTGGTGTTTACCTCAGGCACAAATTGCCTCCGCGCCGCCGATGTCACTTTGCTCACAATCTCTTCATCTCTCCATCTCATCAAACTCACCACCATGGCCACCGCTCTCATCTCGCTCGCACTCGCACTCGCTCCCGTCGTCGACGCGCGCACCACATACCCCTGTCGTGACACCTCGGGCCGCGCCCGCACCTGCTGCAAGGACTCGTATGGCCGTGGGTAATTCCACCAAGGCTTGGCTGATGGACAGGCCTCTATATCTGCTCGGGCGGTCTGTCCAACGGCGCCCGCATCGCCATTGGCGTCTGTGTCGCTGTCGGCGTCCTCCTGATCTTCTCCATCATTGGCATGATCCGCAGGAAGTGCGTATTCTTGGATGCGGCGCGGCGCGCGCGTCGCGTCGTGCACAGCCCCGCTGCAACCAATCTAACAGTAGGCAACTTGCAAAGCAGTGGTCCAAGTACCGCCCGCCTGCCCCAGTTGGCGCAGCTGCTGGCACCGGTGACGGGTCGTACGCCAACAACCCCCCGCCTCCGACGTACGCGACCGGCGGCGACTCGAGCGTCCAGTCGCCACCGGCCACCTACCAGCCGTCGGGCTACAACGCGTCCAACACGGCCTACACCTCGGACACGGGCTACAACACTTCCACCAACTACGACTCGAACACTGGCGGCGCCCAGCACGGGCTCGCGGCAGACTACTACGGCTCGTCCACCAACCCGTCCTCCAACAACGCCACCGGCCAGTCGTACGAATACCAGCAGCAGGCCGAGATGGACGCCAGCAAATACGGCCAGGCGCCAGACTACAGTGCTCCCTCTGGCCCGCCCCCAGGCGTCAATGACAACTACACTGGCAGCTCGTCCTATGCGCCCCCCTCTGGCCCACCCCCGAAGCACTAAATACCCAGTCGAAATCACGTATATTACGACTCTGGTCATACATGTGCTACGCGTAATATAATACACAGGAGCGGGGATGCACTCTTGGCGAGATGGAGGTGCCAATGTGGACTGCTGAGGCTTGGCAAATGTTGTCGTCCTGACTCGGTGTCATCCTCAACGCAAATCCAGTCTGACTCGATAACATCAACGATTCCACTGATCGCCTAATATCACTAGGAATACTGAACCTACTAATAGAACTGTCGAAGGAATAAGAATCCACTACTAAGAGGCCATCTTGTCCTCACTCGCATTACCACGCCACCCCCGCACGATCCCACACCCACCGTTCGCCTGCCATCAGCCGATCTTCAATATCGAAACCCACCGCAAACGTCGCAAGGCGCGCAATCATCGTCATACTGCATCCAAATCCCCGACAAGGGCTTGAGCCGCCAGTCCCAGCGCTTCCCAAGGAGTCTCAGCGTCGATAGAATGGCTGCGCGCCGCTCCTCAGACGCGTTCAAGGGGAACGGGAGGCAGACCTGGCAAGGAGGCTGTCCCGGCCGGTTGTTCTCAAACCAACGGTTCATGTCCACAGGACTCTCGGAGGTCCCCACATCGTATGGCATGAAGATGCGCAGCGGGTCAGACGTCGGCGGCAGTCCTTCCCAGCTGATCGGCCTCACGTGGTCGGTGTGGTACGTGACCGCCCCGATGTGGCGGATGGGCAGGAACCGTAGGAAATAGACAGCTGCGCCACCTCGTACACAGGCGTCGGCGCCGTCAAACAGCAGCGCATTGTCGGGGATTGGCGTGCTGGGCCTCCACCCTCCGTTGCTCAGCGGATACTGCTCTAAACACAACTCGCGCACCGTGGGAAGAGGGGAGTGCCATCGGTCGCAAGCGAGCAGAGCTTGGCCAGTTCGGCCGAGTCCAACGAGCAGCGGACATGTACCCGGCGCATGAAGGATAGGGCCCGTTGGTGGCGCGTGGTATGCCTGCCTGTTCCCCCTCGCCGTTCCCCTTGGCTCTCGACCTTGTCCAAGGAACGGCCGCCGAGGGCCAGCTTGTGAAGAGTCGCCAGGTCGACCGTCACGCTCTCGTACAGCCTACGCACGGCAACGTCCCAGAGGACTGAGGAGACCTGTAAGGCGGTGTACAAGGTGCTGCGATCCGTCTGCGGGTCAAGCAAGCGGATGACCATGACCACTAGCTCGTTTGGGAGGGTTGGCCTCCGATGTGTTGAGTTCCCGGAGCGCAGTCTCATCGTAGCGACCGTGGTCAGTATCTGGATATTAGTCGTTCAGCACCTGGTGAGGAGTAGTGGGCGATGAGGACGGCGAGGTGGCGAGCATGACAAAGATGAGTAGGACCGGTCGTGGTACCTGGAAACATGAAACGCTGGTCGTACCTGTCAGCTGTCAGGCCGGACTTTGAGTACCACGCTCGGCAACTGTTAGGCACCAGAGTAGCTGTTCAGGCTGAGCCGAGGGGTGCTGTTCTAGGTCCCAGTGTTGCAGGAGGATGGTGAGAAGTTTAGTCCCAGGAGTTGTATGCTGTCATCTCGCCATGCTACACGGCCAAGGCAGCCACGCCGAGTGTCGCCTTGTCTAGCCCCAGCGCATTCTTCGTCGGCGTCGCCATGAGCTCCTCGTTGAGCATCTTGGAGAACTGCTGCTCGGTCTCAAACGCGACGTCGTACTTGAACAGCTTGTCCCACAGGTCGCTTCGGTCAGATTGCCCAAGCCTACACTCACTGAGACGCCAGCTTGTCAATCAACAGGTCACTGCCATCCGACAGCCCCTCGGCTTCAGCCTGGAGGGCCGCGGCGAAGCGCGCTTCGCGCGTCGCCTTGTCCTGGTGCAGACTCTTGCTGTTCTCCATGGCAGCGTTAACCGCCCAGTCGGTCCGCGGCTTGCGGAGCTTCTGGTACACGTTGAGCGCGACATGTATCTGGTCCTTGCGGGAGATCCGGCTCATGATGACGCCGATCGCGACGGCGTCCTCGATACTCTGCGCCGCCCCCTGCGCAATGTGCGGGAGCGTCGGGTGGCACGCGTCGCCCAGCAGCGCCACGTTGCCGTATACCCACGACGGCAGCGGCTTGTGAACCCGCAGTCGCCACTCCAGCACCTCGTGCTCCGGCACGAGCGAAAGCAGCTTTTGCACGCGCGGACAAAAGTCGTGGAACGTCTCGAGCATCTCGGCCTTGTTCCCCAGCGCCGTCCACGAGTCGGCCTCGACAAAGTGCCTGTCGGGCTGCGAGGTCGAGATGTTGAACACCTCGCCCGCGTTGATGGGGTACCCCTGGCGTTAGCTCTTGGCCATTAGCCGGCGCACCATGACATGCCGCCGGTCCCCGATCCACCGGTGCGACGACCTGCTCGAGAAGAAGGGCAGAATCTCCGGGTGGCCCTTGGCCGCAGACCGCTTGACCATGATACGGTACGCCGCCTGCCCCGTGTCCTCGACTGCAATTAGCCTCGCATCACGCATAGCCGATACCATCGTCCACCTCGCCCTTTTTGGCGTACATGGCCGCACGCGCCTTGCTCTTGATCCCGTCCGCGGCAATGATGAGATCCGCCTGGATCCAGACGTGCTTGTCCTCGTCCTCGTCGTACACTTGCAGCCGCGTGTTCTCAAAGTCGTACTCGGAGATGATCTGGTCGCAGTGCAGGCGCACGCGGCCCGTGTCGAGCGCGCCGCGGACGAGGGACTTTTGGAGTGCCGACCGGTGAACGGTCTGGGTGAGCTTTGAGGCAGGGTGTGACCCACTATGAATGGGTGCCCGTACTCCCGCGTCATGTGCTGGGAGTATCCCACAGAAGTGATGATCTCGTCCGTCTCGCTGTCTGAGGTCAGTGACGGCAAGACCTGACTTGGAGGCGTCCAGCATGACCCGCCCTTGTCCTCTGGCTCTCACTCACCGCGCACATTGGCCGTCTGTATCTCGACGCCCTCGGCCTTGCAGATATCCATGACGCCCCAGCGCGTCAGGATGCGCCCGAGGTTTGGCGGGATGTTGATCCCCGCGCCGACCTCGTGGAGGTATGGCGCCTGCTCCCAGACATTGATGTTGGTGAAACCTTGCCGGGCCAAGGAGAGGGCTGCGCCCATGCCCCCCATCCTGGGATGAGTGGGTTTCATTTCAAGCTGGCGAAATGGAAGTGCAAGCAGCCGCCGGCCCCCTCTGGGTAAGGTTGCTGCCCGGTCGCTGCCCGGAGCTCTTCAAACTCATCAGTGAAGCGGGGTGTCTCTTCACCCGCCGACGTCCCACTTACCCAGCACCAACACTGCCGTCAGCACTGCCCACAGCAAACGCACATGTGGATCCGAATGTCGTGCAGCGGCGGGGCGCGCATCGCGATCTGCAGCTAAAGGACGATGAGCAGTGTCAACCCTGTATCTATCCGCGACAAAGCGCGAGGCAACCTGTGGCGCGGGGCGAGTGGCGCGGGTGTAGCCGCTGCACCGTCCGCCTCTGCGCCTCGGACGGCGCCGGGTTGTGGTGAGTCACTCCACGCGCGCAAGGTGGCTTGGAGGCGCGAGCGTTAGCCGAGCGGCCAGGCCGAGGGGTCATTCGGAGCGACACCAACATTGGGGACGGATGAGCTGCTCGCATTCGGACTCGGCGTGGTGTCGAGATATGTCAACGAGTAGGAGGCTAAACGACGGTGGTGCCTATGGATGGCCCACATGCCCGTCACGTGACTGAGCTGTAACTGATAGACCCATACTCACTCCGCATGACACCATTCAACGTCCATCCACCATGCCGATAGAAGTGGTCCCGTACGACCCAACGTGGCCCGCAACATTCGCGTCCCTCGCCTCGGAGCTGCGGTCTGCTCTGGATGGCGTCGCAGTGCTCGCGATAGAGCATGTCGGCTCAACCTCCGTCCCCGGCCTGGCAGCCAAGCCCGTGATCGACATCGACATCATTGTGCGCCGCGAAAACGTGTCGGCCGCCATAGAGGCTGCGGAGAGGATGGGATACACCCACCAGGGCGACCTGGGGCTTGCGGATCGCGAGTCGCTCCGGCAGCCACCGGGGTCGACACCGCGGAGAAACCTCTACATCTGCGTTGAGGGCACGCTGCATCTGAGGAACCATCTGGCGGTGCGAGATACGCTGCGGCGGAGCACGGAGCTGCGCGACGCATACGCTGCTGTCAAGCTCGCGCTTGGCGCCGATCCCAGCATGGACATCAACAAGTACCTCGCTGGCAAGACTGCGGTGGTCCTGCAAGTCCTCGAGGAGTCGGATCTGACGGACGCGGAGAAGGAGGCTGTGCGGCGGCTTAATGACCCATGATGCGGATAATGCAGTGAGGTACTCCTGCCGAGTAGGCACAGCATCCGATTCCTGGGCTGCCTGGCGTGTGCATTCTCGCCTCAGCGTCGTCCCAGATAAATACAACGCGCTTGTTGGTCCGTGACACACTCGCACGCGTTCGGGGACCTCTGTGGGCCCCTTGTTCGATGAACTGTAGCCCTGATTTCCAACTTTACCAAACCCGAGGTGGCCGATGCTCTGACAAGTAACTCACGACAGTGAATGACTGGGCTCAGCGCAGGTCGTGCCGCACAGATGCAAAGTCAACGACATTGGGCTGAATGAGTATCGACTCCGAGCCGCACCCTTCTCGACCGCCTAGTGATTCATTCTGCTTTCGTCGACTGCCTTGTGCCAAGGCTAACCATTGTGGTGAGGTATACTAAGATTGCGACCACTGCTGATTATCATTGAAATGACCGCACTCCCACGTTTGGATGATGGTGCCTTCCCTTACGACCCCGTCCTTGAGATCGATGCACTTGCCTAATGTTAATGATATCTTGGGATTCTGCGCACTCGAGCCTGCCCCCCTGATCCTCCAGTCAGTGCGCATCGCGCTTATCGAGTCGTAGTACCACTTCGTTATGATGCCATTGGCTGGGGCGGTCCAGGTAAGGGACAGGGGCAACCCATCGACGGCGAGTCCTGTCATGAAGCCCATATGGGTGCCGTCCTTCCAGACGTTGGTCATGTCCGAATTACTGAACCAGATGGTGTTTGGGTGCCACTTGTCGTACCTGCCGTTAGTCCACGCGATTCCCTTTTGACTTGCAGGCGGAATACCTTCTGAGAGTCGCGCCCAATACACCAGTTCAGCCCAGCTCTAAAATTCCCAATAAAGCAAATAGGTGCCCAGTTGGCACGCTCCTCGAGTGTGGCGTTCGCGGGCGCCTCTGGCGTAGGCGCGGCTAGCGTAGACCCAACCAGCGCGAGCATGGTCAGAACGGACGCAAGGTTGACGAGCATGGTGTGTGGGAAGAGGACGAGGTCTTGGTCCTAGTCCGAGTATATATGTGCGGGCTGAGGTCAAGGCGGGTAGGATATGAAACACCTCCCCGGTGCTCCGCGCGATAAGATTAGCGGCTCCTCGTTCCTATCATTGTCGCTGGCTAGTGGGCCTCCACATGCGGAGAAGCAGAGCGCTGGTCCGCTACAGTGGTGCCGTTATCAATGCGCGGCTCGAAATCTGCGCGTGGAGGTCGTACGCTGGAGCGGGGATTAGACTTTGAGCTGGGACACGAGACTTTGAGGTCCCACCTTTTTGCGTCGCGGTTCCGCCGACTGCACGACGGCAGGAACCAGACGGCGGATGACCCGGTACGTGTCATGATCGCTGGGCTCACATGCCCTCGCTACATGGTGTGGCTCACCAAGCCAGCAGTTGTGGTCTTGCAGCAGTTGTGGTCTTGGGTGCCTCGAGGCCTCATGGGCTGTAAATCACAAGCCTAACGGCATCCGCCTCGCACAATGTCGAGAGGTCGGGGAACCGAACTGCGGATGTCAAGCCAAGCTACAGGTTGCTGGGTCCCACGCCTCCTCTACATACCGCGGCCCACTAGCCAGAGCATAAGCAGCGGCAAGGACGGCAGTCGCCGGATTCATGTCACCCAGCTTCCCACTGACCATGTATATAACGCCGCAGGGGAGCATGAGCCAGTGGCCACGCCGAGAAAGCGCCCACACACCATGCTCGTCAACTTTGCCTCTATCCTCACCGCACTCGCGCTGGTCGGGTCAGCGCTCGGAGCGCCAACGCCCGCGGCGCCTGCCGAGGTCGCTACGCCACTCGAGCGCAGCGGAATATGGAATGCGCTCTGCGACCCAGTACTGGTGTATTGGCCGTGACGACCAGGGGACGTTCCGTCTGTAAGCCTCGTCAACGCCGCCGCCGCTGAACCACCGAGTTATCCAAAGTACCACCGCAACACTGTGTGGTTTGCAAACCAAAACTTATCCCTTGTCTGGAAGGACGGCCAGTACATTGGGCTCATGGTCGGGACTGGCCAAGGCAAGGCTGTGAGCCTCTGGAGAGCGGGCTACAACTGGAATGGCTGGCCCGTCGTTTGGTACTATGACAAGACCGACTTTTTCCTGTACCCCGACTTTCGTGTTAGGGGCAAGGACTCTGGTAGGATTGAGACGCAGTCGAGGCTGACGGCAGACCAGTGCTTGGATATTACCAAAGGCGTGCGTCAGGAGGGCACCGTCATTCGGACTTGGGCCGGCGGGAACAACAGTCCCAACCAGCAATGGCAGTGGTCGCCGTAGCTTGGCCAGCTCTGGAAGTAGCCCGTATATCCAGCATTCCAATATGGCGTTTAGCCAGGCGAGTTCAGTACGTCGACCACGGTAGATGCCAGCGCAGAGCATGATGGGTTTGGACTGATAGCGACGTGTGCGATGGATTGGAGTTGGGCTCTCCAATTGGACAGGTAACTCTCCGCGCAAGAGTGTGGTCGATGCTCACGGACAGCTCATCAGTGTGATTGGCCTTGCAAGTCGGGATTGAAATGCCGTCGAGCATGGGCAGCTCGGTTGGCATTCTGCTTGGCCGTGAGATTTGGATGGCGCCTTGCGGTCGCGCGCACGAGCCCAAGTTGCTTGCATATCTTGAGGAGAGTCCCGCGACATTGAGCCTCGCAGAGCAAGCGGCTCTGGATGTCACGCAGATGTCAGATTGTCAATGGCCGGGCTTGTTGAGCAAAGGAGGAGGCTTCTTGTCCGGGTTGTATGCACGTTCAGTCCCGATATGACAGGCCATGGTAGATGAGGCACACTCGTGCTAGGGCGCTGCCTCCCTCCAAGATGACGCGAGCTGTCGCCGGACGCGCCGAGACCATGCTCCAGTCATGTTCGCCGCCAAGCACCCATCGCGTGGTGTTGAAATGCCAAGTGGGAAGCTTGGGAACGGGTCTGTGGCATCAGAAGTCAGGTCCCCTCTTGGTCAAAGCTTCCAGCTTTGCCGCTCAGTCGAGACCGTGCTGTAGTGATGATTCCATACCCATCGCTTGGAGCTCTTTGGTGAAAAGGTCGAGAGCCGCCTGGCATGTAAAGTGAGGTCCCACTGTTCACGCCAGAGCCGCATCACCGCGCCGAGACCATGCTGCAATGATGCTGACTATCGTACATACCGGAATACCAAACCTTGACCTACGGGACGAGCTTGCCGACGTCTGCAGTCTTGGCCCGGCCCTCCCAGACCATCTCGGAGAGGACGAGGCCGACGCCCGGCCCCTGCGTGATGCCCCAGCAGCTGAGGCCGCCGCCGACGAACACGCCCTGCAGGCCGGGCACGGCGCCGATGAGCGGCCGCCCGCGATCGGGGATGGGCAGGTAGCATGCGGTGGTGGACTCGATGGTCGCGCCGCCGGCTTTGGAGAAGACGGGCGAGATGCCCGCCGCCTGCGCCTGGAGCTTGGCCACGCTCGTCGGGTCGCTCTGCACCTCGGCCGCAGACGCCGGCACGGGCAGATCCGTACTCGCGCCGCAGCTGTAGTTAGCACTCGCGTCAGCGCGAGGTAGAGGATAAAACGCACATGACAGTCGTGCCGTCCGGCCGGGGATAGACCTCTGGCTCGGAGCACGCGCCGTCCTCGAGACGGAGGTTGACAAAGAGACAGTGTGGCGTCGTGGGCTCTTTGGTGCGCAGGAGGAGCGTGTGCGCCATCTGGCCCTCGACGGCGAGGCCGCGAGCAGCGGACGAGGGCAGGAGGGCTTCTGCGACGCGGCCTAGCCAAGGGCCGGCCGCGAGGACCACCGTGTCTGCGTCGAGGATGCGCTCGCCGCCGTCCTTGAGCTCGACCATGAGAGAGGACGGCGCGCCGTTGTCGAGCGACAGTGCCTTGGCGGTTCCGAGGACGAGGGAGCAGCCGGCCTCGCGCAGGAAGCGCTCGGCCAGGAAGCGCACCAGCAGGCGCGGGTGCACCTGCGCCGTCGTCGCGTGCGTGCCCAGACTCGAGTGCTGCAGCACGCCGCCCTTGGGCAGCCACGGCACGGGGGCGCGGCTCTTACTTGGCGGCTCGGTGCCGTCAATGTTGACGGACTGGGGTTAGATGAAGTGGAGTGGACAGGAGGTGGACATGAAGTCGGAGATGAGGCTATCGACGGCAGGGTGTAGACGGCCCGGAGGCGGAGATCAGAAGCAGGGCGAGACATCAGGCCGTGTCCGCCAGCGTCGACGAGACCGTCGACGAGTGACCCGACGGTGACAGCGGAGATGGGGTCGTCGGTGACAGAAAGTGACAGCGCCGTCGACACCAAAGTGACCCGGACCGCCCACTCACCAAGGTGTCCACGGTCCTGTATCCCCAGTGCTTGGCGCCGCCAAACTGCTCTGCGAGCTTGCGGTGCAGGTCAAAGCTCATTGCCGAGAGACCTGGGGTGAGCTGCGGGTCGGACGAGGGACTCACTGGTGGTGGCCGGGCCGTGCCAGTCGCGGGCGAGAAAGCCGCCTGCGTTGCCGCTGGCGGCGGCCGCGACGCCCGTGCCCTCGACGAGGGTGATGGTGCTGTCTGCTGGGCGTGCGGGGCAGATTGCGAGAAAGTAGGCTGCGCATACGCCGACGATGCCGCCGCCGACGATCACGACGTGCTGGGCCTTGTGGGCTGGGACGGTAGTTGTCTTTGGCGATGTCGGGGCTGTGATGCTGCTGGCTGTTGCGTTGCCTGCGGCTGCTCTGGCGGCCTGCACCTTTGCCGAGTCTGGCATCGCGGGGAGCAGTGGTGGCGAGAAAAGTGGAGTACAAGTGAAGAGGACGGTTTGAGAGCGAGGCAGAGGGGTCCTTGCTCTGCGGGGGAGGAGGACAAGGGAAAAACGCCACCAGGACCACGCACGAGGATCGATGCGGTATGGCGCGGGCAATGACCGACGAGAGATGGTGAGGACGAGGGGGACGAGAGATGGTGAGGACGACAAGGACGAGGAGGACGAGCTCGACGCCGAGGGAGATACGCAGCCCGTGCCTCTCGGCGTGGTGTGGCAGCGAGAGTGGCACAAGTGGTGGCCGGCGGAGGCACTTCGGTAGCGAGCGCGGCGAGGCGGCTTGCCCAGGGTGCCATTGTCTCTGGCGCTCTCTCGGGCAGCCCAGCGTTCTCCCAGCTCCCAGCTCAGTGACCCAGCCACAGCCACCGCCAGCCATGCCACCCCAGCCAGCCAAGCCACACCAAGAGCTGCCCCCGCCTTGACGCTCTCCCCCGCGGTGACCGCGCGCACTGCTCCCTCTGGCCCGAGCTCACTGCCTGCCTGCCCGAGCGCAGCGCGTCGCCCGCGGTCACCTCGTCGTCCCAATCCGGCTGGTGGCACTGGGGCTGGCGCCACCAAGCCACCCCGCCTGAGCAGATCCGCTTCCGGGTCTAGTTGCGCATAGCAGGCAGTGAGCATGTCCACGTCTACAGTGCAGATGTCCATGTACATCTGCAGAAAACGATAAGTCCCGAAACGTAACAGTGCACGAAAAAAGACCTCTTAAAATCACTGTTGTTGTGAACCCACCGATGACGTAATGTCACATGAGGCCTGTCTTATGACCTTCCTTGCTCGCACTGCTTCTCTCTCACCACTGCTCTCTTGCTCACCATGAACCACCCCGCCCCCGTCACCATCCCCACCGCCGACAACAACAGCGGCGGCGTAGAGGAGGGCCACGACCTCTCCCCCACCTCGCCCGTCGACCGCCAGCGCATGGACCGCCTCTTTGCCAACCGCGCCCAGCCCAGCGAGCTCAAGGACAAGGGCATCCTCAAGGGTGAGTGGGGAGTATGGCTTGGGGCTGCCGTGGTCGCTGCGTACCCGCCGAGTTGGTATTCTTTTGGCAGGCTGGCCTGGCGACGCGCTCTTGGGTATCTCCAAAGACTCAAAGGAAGACGACAAGGACATGGGCCTTGAGCTCTGTGGGAGCTTGATCAAGCTCCTCCACCACGCCGCCGTAGCTTCAGGCTGCCATCTCCAGGCTGCCAGCTCCAGGCGCTTCCTCCTGGCTGCAGCTCCCTAGCTGGCCTGCCGTGAGGTGGTGGCCGTGCCCCTCGGGGCGAGGCTAATGTGGTCACAGTGTATCCACGGGGCGTTGCACTGCTTGGGATGGCGTGAAGAGTGCGACACTATCCCGACGATGATGAGGGCATATCGCAGGCTGTACTGCTGTGGCAGCCTCGTAATATTATCGACATCACTCGTCGTCCAGCCTCACCCCCCTCCCCCTCCCCCCCCCCCCCCCCCCCCCCCACCTCCCTAACCCCAGGCGACCCCAACGACGCCCTCGCCGGCAAGCGCCAGGACCTCGAAAAGGCCATGCGTCGTGTAAGCTGGCGCATATCCTCGAGCTGACCCCAGGACCGCCTCGAAAAGGACATCACCAACCGCCCCTCGGCCGACGAGCTCGTCAAGAAGGGTGTTCTGTCGCGTGAGTTGGCTGTGGCGCCGAGCAATGGCCTGCTTCGGGGACAGCCTTCGGACTGCCCTCGGACTGCCCTCGGACTATGCCCCGCGCCCGCCGACGGGGCGACGCAGCCCCCTACTCTCCCGCATCCCTAACAGCAGCCGAAGACAAGCAGGCCCTCTAGCCCAAGACCCCCTCTGTACAAGCCAGCGCGTTGTATGATAGCGAGCGCAATGTATGTCAAGTCTGAACGGCGCCGAGTCCGAGCCGATGGGACCAGGTACCACCCGCTCGTCGTACTCTTGGCGCCACCAGCCAGCGGTCACAACACGCTCGCCGCAGGTTCTTGTGCCCGTCAGTCGTCGCCTTGGGCACTGCAGTGCATGCATACAAGGCTGAGCTCGCTGCTGCTATGCACTCTCTCCTCATCTCGGCTTGTTGATGATTTGCGCCGCGTAATGAATGCCCTACTCAGGATGACCCTCGGGCGCCCGAACACCAACGTTGTCTCTGCTCTCTCCATCTCGTCTTGCTCCTCTTCATTCTTGACCGTCAACATCTCCTGCACTGCTCGCTGCCACTAGGCGCGTCGACGCCGCGCCGTCCCCGGTCGCCGCTACCGCTCCTCCTGCCACGGCCACCCCGCCAAGCCTCCTCCCCACCATCCCCCTCACCACCATCCCGCCATGAGCTTCTCGGCCCCAGGCTCCAAGGTGCCCTCGCCGGCGCGCAGCCCGCGAGAGTCCCTCTCGGCCGAACGCCCATCGCACGCCGTCAACAAGCCCACCGGCATCATCAACATGGGCATGACATGCTTCCTCAACTCGACCTTTCAGGCGGTGGGCGTGGAGTCCAACCAGTGCTGACGGCAGCTTACAGCAACGCCCGCGCTCATATCCCTGCTACGAAGCAATCCCGCCCTCCCACTGCAGCTCGCGCTTGCATCGCAGCTCCCCCTGCCCGTGCAGTCCCCATCCAAGACACCATGTCTCCGACCTGAATCGCTCGAGCCCCAGCTCTACCCTCTCCTCCCCGTCACTCGCGCCTTTACCAACTCGCTCCACAAGGCATGGACCATGAAGGATGCCGGCGGCGGGACAGCGGGGCCGGGCGAAACCAGCTCGCGCTACTCGCTGTCTCTGCGGCAGCTCCTCCGTGAGATGGCCGCAAAGTACGACCAGTACGATGAGTTTGCGCAACAGGACGCGCACGAGCTCTTGCGGCATCTCCTCGACTCGATGCAGATGGAGGAAAAGGACGTGATCAAGAGGCTGCCGGGTGCGGCCGCTGCCAACCAGGCAGCGAGCCAGCCACCAGAGTCGTCCTCGTCCTCGCAGACGTCGCTCCCGCGGACCCTCCCCCAGGCCGGCAGCGAGGGCACACCTAATGGGATCACACCGCCAGTGCGCGTCGGCTCGCTCTCCGCGGGCTCCACCTCGTCCGCATCACTAGGCCGAACACCACAAGCCCACACGTCGCCCGGGCCGCCCATATCACCATTGGACCCCTCCATGGTGCCATTTGTCGATGCCCTGTTCGGCGGGCTACTCGCGTCCGTCGTCGTCTGCGAGACTTGCAAGTCGGTCTCGCACACGTACGAAGGCTTCCTGGACATCTCCCTGTCCATGCGCGGGGACGACGATGCCCCAAAGGCCCGGAAACGCGACAGAATCCGCTCCATCGCATCACGCCTCACGCCCAAGAGCCATCACAAGCACAAGCTCGAGCCATCAGCTGTCATGTCCGAGCCTGAGGGGAGCGACTCGGAGCGGAAAGCGCGGCATCACGGTCTTGGCCATGGGCAGCCGTCGCAACCAGCGCCGGGCAGCGACGACTCTGACAACGCAAACCTCACCCGCTCCGTCTCCTCGGCCAGGAGTCTCACGGGAAAAGTACGCCCGTCATTCTCGTTCAGGCGCAAGGGGGGACGCAAGACGTCGTCCACGGCATCAAGCCCAACGGTCGAGCCGACCACGTCCGCCTCCGCGCCGCTCTCGCCCAACATGCCCATGCTCTCGCCCAAGCTCTCGGCGACCATACCCGGCGCGTCGCCCGAGCTGCACCATGCCCACGCCCACCAGGCCACGCCCACACCCGCACAGGCGGCATACATCCAGCGCATCCTGTACGGCCCGCCTGGGCCGCCCGAGACGATCGACCCGTTGGCCAAGCTGCGAGCAGCGCATGCTGGCGGCCTCGGCTCTGTTCCGACGCCTAGCGCTGACTCGGGCCTCATCGACAGCCTCAAGGCGTTCATGTCTGTGGAAGTGCTCGAGGGCGACAATGCGTTTGCGTGTCACAAGTGCTGGAAGATCAAGAACGGGCACTACAAGCGGCCAGACGGGGAAAAGTCGCCTGTCACGAGTCACAGCCTGACACTGCCGCCGCCAGTTAACGCGCAGCCGAACGGCTTGCACGACGTCCCGGCCATCGCCGTGGACAGTGCTGATGACGGCGAGCTGGAAGATCGAGACAATTCGCGGACGGGGCGGTATACCCCGCGGACCAACCGCGGCTTGGTTCGCGCACCTTCACCGCTGCGGCAGATGGTCGAGCGGCATCCGAGCGTCTCCTTTCCCGCCAACCTCGATGCCGCCATCGAGCTCTCACACGTCGACACAGAGCTGTCGACCATCAGCGCCGACAGCGCAGTGTCCCTCGCGACCAACGCGTCCGCCGCAACAGCCACGAGCGCCACGACGCTCTCGTCCGGCAGCACGTCCACGGCGGCCCGAGCGGATAGCGAGTCCGACGGCCTGTCAGACTCGACGGACGACGAGGAGCTGCCCGAGCCCAATGCGCTCCCACAACGGCGAAGCCACTTTTTCCGCCCGGGCCTGACACGCGCGCAGAGCAGGAATAAGCACTTTATCCTCCGCCGTGCGTTCAAGCGCTACCTCGTCGCCAAGGCGCCGGAAGTGCTCGTCTTCCATCTCAAGCGCTTCAAGCAGGTCTCGGGGAGTGTCTATACTTCTTTTTCTTCCTTGAAAAAGTGCGTAAATCCCATGACGTTCTGACGGCAGGATGGACGAGTTTGTGTCGTTCCCCGCGATCTTTGACCTGGCGCCATTCATGGCGCCGCTGCGCACCGACTTCAAGGTCGTCAACTCGCCCGGCGGGCCAAGGGCGCCGTACCAGGACTGGCCCAGTCCCGAGCAGCCACCCGAGACGGCGCCCGTGCTGTACCAGCTGTACGGTGAGTGTCAGCGAGGCGGGAGTGGGGGGACAGACTGACCCCAGCCGTGGTCGTGCACATGGGCACAATGGTCGGCGGGCACTACATCGCCTACGTCCTCATCGACCCCGAGCGCCTGTTTGCGTCGACTGATGACGCGAGTGCTGAAAGACTAGCACAGCTCGCGCTCGAGGACCGGCCGAGGCGCGGCGGCAAGGATCGCAGGGTGTGGTGCTACTGTTCCGAGTAAGTAGTCTGGGGGCGTGGCAGCACCGGCTGGCGCCTGGGCGGAACATCACGCACCGGAGATCGGTTTGCTTTAGCGTTGCTCCACGCCGAGGGCCAGCAGTCACGGTTACATTTGTTCCACTTGAGGGACATCCGTGGGACCTGCTGGCACTCAGCAAATCCGCCGTTCAGCTCTCGCCGGCAGCCACCTCCATCACCCCTCGCAGTCCACTGCACGGACTCGCTGACACCAGCACCACGATCCGCCTCGCAAGCCTGGACGAGGTCATGAGCGCCCGCGCATATCTGTGCTTCGTGCGTCCCGCCGCGACACAGCTGACAGCAGTACGAGAAGCTAGCATAGCATGCAACGATGTTGCCACTGACCTAGCGTTGTCTGTGCGTGACAGCGGGATGTGGCCGGCCACCGGCAGCACCGCGGCCGCTCAATTGTCCTCAATTGTCCGCCTTCAACACGTGCTGCGCGCAACCGCGTTCGCTCGTGCCACCTTGTGCTTCTGACGCGTGAGCCCGTGCGCCGGGCTGCTTCGACGCGCACTTCCGACCGCCCTGGTGCTTGGAGGCGCCTCGCTCGTGCTCGCGAGCCGGGCGACGAGAACAATCAGTCTTCCTGAGGGTTTCCACTGATCTCATTGGCGTGCTGCGTGCTTCCCCGGATCCCAGATACGAGGGCATCTCAAAACACTCTTGAAACTCACTCTGCGTCGAGTGCGTCGAGTGCGCAGGGTCGAGCACCCCGCGGCCCCGATGGCCAGGCCATGCGGCACCAGCCCACGGCACCAGAACCCCAGCAGACGTCCCCGCCGCGCCGCCACAGGCACACTGACACCCCTCACATGGCAGCACTCATCAGGTCTGTGCGGTCGCTTGGACCTCTGACCGTGCGGTTCTCATCTTCTGTGGTAAGCGGCATTCCCGTGGACATATAGTTGTCCCGTCCTTGTTCTCCACTTACTGTCTGACGCCCCAGGCAAGACAATCTGACACTCCCGGTTGCACACGCAACACGCCATTGTTCGCGCCGCAGAGCGGACGCATAGCACACAACGCGCAACGTGCCAGTGGCGTCGGTGTATCCGTGGCGCAGATCCCAACACCCAACATCCATCATCACTTCTCAACAGCCCATTCTCTCACCCCCTCCCTCGCAGCATGCGCCCCGCGCTCCTCGCCTCCATCCCACCTCCCTCTCCCGCCTCCTACGCGGCCCTAGCCCTCTCCCGCGCCCCGACGCTGACCGCCACCAGCGCGCCCAGGACGGCCACGCGCGCGCTCCGCGACCAGCTCCTGCGGGAGAACGACACCTTCCACCTATCCTACGGGATCGGTGCGCTGCTCAACGCGTGGAACGACGCAGAGTACGACGACAGCGTGAGCGGTGTCGAGTTTGTCGCGGGCGATCTGCGCGGGCTGTGTGTCCGTGGCGGCGAGGATGTGGTGTCGTCCAGAGTCGTCAAGGCCTTCGCCCCTAGTCCGAGTCGCACACCGACCGAGCTCACGTCCATCCTCTGCTCCACGCCGAGCAGCTCCACGACGTCCAAGGGCTCCTTGGGCAACTCGCCGGCAACAACAGTCTCCTTTGCCCCGCGCTCGCGGCGCAGCTCCAACTCCTGCCCCCTCGAGCCGCTCGACCCCGCTTTGGAGCCAATCTGCAAGCCAGACCGCGCCTTCACCCTCGCGTGCGCCTGCGGGACGCACCGCGTCGCGCTCGCCAGTGTCGTGTGCGAGGCGTTCTCGGATCGCCGCACGGCGCGCGAGATGCTTGATGCGTGGGAGATTGCGGAGACGTGGCGGAGGATCGCGAATTTCTTTGGCGGGCATGCTGCTCGGATGGGCTTGTTGCACTTTCCGGTGAGCCCGCTCGTCGTACCTCGGCTGACGACAGGTGAATGGACAAGTGGTGGAGCACCATGGCCAACCACACGACCCAGTGGCAGTCCCTCAAGGCATAGTCGTTCAACCCCCGCCCGTCGCACCCCCGCCCGTCGCCGAGCACCTCCGCCACCTCCCGCCCGCGTGGGCCCGCCTCCTAACCCTCTTTCCCGTAGAGGACATTCCGGCAGACGCGCACCCAGGCCAGCTCCCCGCGCCACCCATCCACCCCGGCGTCCTGCTGCTTCCCCACCTCCCCCCCTCCCTCTCGCCGAACCGGCACCTCTGGTCCGACTTCCAGATATCAGAGCACGAGCGCGAGCACGCCGCCAACAAGCTCCTCGAACAGGACGAGGACCGTGTAGCGCGTCTCGCGCTCGCGCGCGCCATAGCGGCTGCAGCAGCGATGACAGACGTGGCCATGGGCCCCTTCGCCGTCGCTGTGGCCGGGACCAAGCTCGCGCGCGTCCTGGGTCTAGGCGACGGCGTCGTCGCGCTCGAGCTCGCGCCCGAGGTCGTCTCGTGTGCCTCGTCGCTCCGTTCCCTCGGCAACCTGTCCCTCGACAACCTCTCCCTCGAGAGCGCTTCCGCGTTCGTGCACCCGGACGGCTTCCGCGCGCCCCCGCCAAGTCCCCTGCCAATGCCAACCTATTCTCCGGGACTGCACATCCTTTCGTTGCCCTCCCTCCAGACGCCAGGCCTCTTTACGCGGCTCCCGCACGACCTCCTCGCGCCGGACCCGCGCGACGTCGGCGTCGACATTGCCGTCCTCCTCGAGGACATGTGCGGCTTCACCCCGCCTCCACCGGTCGAGATGCCTCCGCCGCCCCCGCCCCCGCCAAACTCGTTCGACGAGGACGCGTTCGAGTGGACCTTTAGCGTCCCGCCCTCCCCGTCCTTGATTGGCCTGAGCGAGGACGTCAGGCCGGGCTGTCCGCATGTTCCCTGCGTGCGCGAAGTGGCCGGACGCGCCGAGGCGAGCCTCGCTGCGCTGCAGCGGTTCTATGATGTCTTTGCTGCGAGTCTCCTGCTGCTGGGCGACCGGGATCGCGGGGCTTGTGTTCGCGTTGGGACGATCAAAGGGCCGCGGGCTGAGGAGATCCGACGCGCTGTGAAGGCGTACAGGCTGGTGTTCGGGCCGGACAGTGAGGACGAGGAGGAGGCGGACGAGGGGGAGGAGGCTGACGAGGGGGAGGAGGCTGACGAGGGGGAGGAGGCTGACGAGCAAGGTGAGTTTAGTGAGTTACTTGCTGCATTGCTGACCTCAGTGAGCGGCCGCAGCATGTCCCTCTCCAAGCTCGTGCGGTGGCTCAAAGGCCGGGATGCGCCGGCACCCGAGTCTGTGGCGTCGCCGGAGGCGGAGCGCATTTCCGACTCTGAAGACGACACCGAGTACGTCCGCGGCGAGGACCTCGCGAGCAGACTCCTCCGCGCCGTCCAGAGTGCCGGCGTGCTGGTCGTCGCTGTCCACCCGACGTTCATGGATCTGCTCCTGCGCGATGTTGCCGTGTACCATTAGTAGTTGTACGACGTGACATGCCGCCGCTTGGGCCTCTGGGGCTTATCTGAGGTGCATCTGGGGTCGTCTGGGCCTTGATCCAACTTGTAGGCGCAACTGGCGCGCAGACGTAGACGCCCAGCTGATGCTATGAAGATCGGCGGTCACAGACGTGGATCACAGTGGCGAGCATATCCGGTTTTCCACACCATCTTACCGCCCGTCCAATTTCGATGCCCAAACCCAACCTGACCTTACTCACTCTCCTGTGGCACTCACATCCACATCTCCAGCACAGGCCTCAGCGAGTAAGGCAGACCGTTGCTCGGGCATGCATACGACTGCTCGCCAAGCGCGCACGCGCCGTCTAGGGCAAGACAATGCAGCAAAGACAATAGGGCCGTTCAGGACAGCACGCCTCACTCCTCCACCACCCAGCACAATGGCCGCCCAGCGCGCTCGGCCCACCGCGGTGCAGCGATAAAACTCATGGCCCCCACGCACTGCGCGCTGCTGAAACCATACTGACATGCCCGCACGGCCAGCACAGCTCCCCGTCCTCATCGTCGGCAACGGTCCCGTGGGGCTGCTGCTCGCGCTGGCTCTGGCAAAGCAGGATGGTGGGTCGTGTCGGCGCAGACTCGGCTGACAGCAGTACAGGTGATTCTCATCACACGGCACATGCGCCGCCTCGGCGTGCCAAAGGCGCATGCACTTAGTCCGCGCTCGCTGGAAACCTGTCGCCAGCTCGGCATCCCCGTCGGCGAGATCCGCTCGCTGCCCGCACACCGCAACGACGCGCGCTGGGTGCGCTTCATGACCAACTGCTCTGGGCAGCTCGTCGGCACGCTGCCGTACGAGAACATGGACAAGGACGTGTTGAATTTTACTCCAGAGGTGGGTCACGGTCCCGCGGCACTCATCCCAGATGGTGCACAACGTCGCGCAGCCCGACCTCGAGGCTGCCTTCGAGTACATGATGGACCAGGAGGAGAATGTCGACTACCGCACGGGCTGGACGTGGATAGCGCACGAGGAGGTGGGTGGACACTCTGCAGCGCTGACCCAGATCACGCGGAACGGCGAGACAATCTGCGTCTCCACCGTCGAGGACACGTACACCGGCGAGGAGATGACGATAGAGTCGTGTCTCGTCGTCGGGTGCGACGGCGCAAACTCGCGCGTGCGCAAGGCGCTCGGCATCACGTCCGAGGGCGAGGAGACGGCCGATACGATGATCACGATCCACTTTAGCGCTGACCTCCGCCCCGTCGTCGGCGACAAGGTCGGCATGCTCTACTGGATCCTCGACCCAGAGGCCCGCGGGTTCATCATCTGCTACGATATCGAGTACAACCATGTGCTGATCCACAACATTGACGTGAGTTGACTCTTGTCCGCGCTGATGCAGCCCGACATTACGCCCCTCTCCTCGTTCACCCCCGAAAAGTGCATGAACATTGTGCGCGCGGCCATTGGCGCCGACATTCCCGTCGACTTCAACTGCTCCATGCCGTGGATCCTCCGGCGCAAGGTCGCAAACCAGTACTACCGCGGGCGGGCGGTGCTGGCGGGCGACGCCGCGCACTCGTTCCCGCCCACAGGCGGCCTGGGGCTCAACTCGGGCATTGCCGACGCGCACAACCTGGCGTTCAAGATTGCAGGCGTGTACCACGGCTGGGCACGGTTACCTGCCGCCTTTGCGTCGTACGAGGCCGAGCGCCGGCCTGTCGCGCTCCACAACTCGATCCAGAGCGTCAAGAACGGCAAAAAGATCTTCCACCTGCTCAAGGCGTTGAAGAACACTGGTCCTGATGTCCAGCTGGCCCGGTACGAGATGATGAAGACGCTCGCGGACCCGAGCAAGGCTGCGGGCATCCAGGCGCTCATCCAGGACCAGGCTGAGCACTTTGATAATGTACGTTCGCTGCACTCCACTCTGACCGCAGCTCAACCGCCACCTGGGATACTCGTACGAGCCCGAGTGGAAGCCCTCCATGTCGCCCGACTTCCGGCCGACATACAAGCGCGGCTCTCGCCTATCCCACGCATGGATCAAGTCCCGCACGGCCGACATGTTCTCCGGCCTCGAGGCGGTCGACCTGTCCTACCTCGACGACCTGCCCAGCTCCAAGAAGAAGGAGTGGAACTTTTCCACCCTCGACGTCGTGCCGCACGGCACGTACACGCTCTTCTTCCAGGGCTCGAGCTGGGCCAAGCGCGCCCTGCCGTTGAAGCAGATGTTTGCGCAGCAGGGTATCCCGCTCAAGACTGTGGAAGTCGGCAAGGACTTTGAGTTTGTGGACAAGAAGCCCGGCAAGGTCTGGTGCGAGGGGTACGGCCTGTCCAAAGGTGGGGCGATTCTTGTTCGGCCGGACCAGCACGTCGCCGTCGTGGCAGGTCCAGCGCAGCCCCCGCAGAGCGTGCTCGACGTCGTGCTCGTGGATCTGGGGATGCTGGCGAAGTAGAGTGTTGCATATGTACTTTTGGATACTGACGGGGTGGCTATGTCTGGGTCTCGTCGTCGTCGTCGTCGTCGCTGCTCGTCTCACAGGATGTGTCTGATCCTTCCGGCTCGTGATCATCCACTTTGACCTTCAGGTAACCTCCACTTAGCCAGCGCGGGGTTTCACTCACAGTCGAGACAGTACAGGGTGCCCTCGACTTCCCAAAGCGCCTCGGCGTCGCAGTGCACGCACGTCTCCACCTTCGGGGCGTTGTCGAACATGGGACGAAGGTGCAGAGGGGTGAAAGTGAAGGCGCCTTGAAATTTCCCAGCTGAACGTACATGGCAGCCGTGCGAGTGGACATGGTGCGAGGAACACATACGGCTGATACAGCGGCGGAGGCGTATGGCGGACGACTCGCTCCCACACTCTCGCGCTCACCACCACACTGAAGTCGCCGGGTGGCTCTCGGAGCTGTGCATGGGACTGATACAACAGTAATGTCAAGGCGACGAATGGCTGCTCACGCCTCCTCGTCGTCCTCATCCTCGTCGTCGTCGTCGTCCTCATCGTCATCGTCATCTCCAGCCGCGTCGTCGTCCTCAGCTTCCTCCTCTTCCTCCTCCTCGGCCTCCTCCAGAATAGTCGGACAAGGCTCTTTCACCTCATCAGAGAGGCAGTAGCCTGCCTCAGCTCAATCTCCGATCCAAACTCACACTGAATGCAGTACGTCGTGTCATCCTCCTCCACCACGTCCCGCTCGATCACATCTTCGCGCCCGCACATGCAGCAGGAGAAGTACTCTTCGTCGTCGCTGGGTGAGCTAATGCCTGGGGAAAGGTAGCTCACGACATGGCGGCTCGGGAGGCTCTTTGCTTTTGCCTACTCTTGAGAGGGTGACAAGAAAGAGGTTGAGCGGGGTGCCAACACCCCGTTACTCTTCACGCGCGTTGTCTTCCTGGTCATGGGCCGAGCCAGTGTGTTGTCCGCTGTGTGGACGGAGAGTCCTTGTTGATCAACCGAAACGGAACAGGTGACAGATGATACAATCCAGCATGCTCATCTAGCAGTTGCCATCAACTCGACATGGGCGCGACTACACAGGGGTGCATCGATGAATGTACGTGAAGGAGCAGAGCGTGTAACGGTGGCGAGACTAGACAGTTGGGCACCGGCAGCCACGCCACAGCGCAAGGTCCACCGTGGTGCCGCAGCAACTAGCGACGGCGACGCCCCGTCGGCGTGGAAGACGTTGCGCTAACCGCGCGCGAGGCCTTGCGCTGGCGGCCGCTGGGAGTCTTGCCGGGAGTGGATGGGTGCTCGCGGCGGTTGCCGCGCGCGGTGCCGCTGTTGTGGCCTTCCGAACGGGGTCGCCGTGTTGCGCCTGGCCGCAGCCGAGGCAGAAATCGAGCGGAAGAGGCGCGAGAGCTCGGTCCCGCGACTGACTGGTTCTCGAAGGGCTCGTCGTCTTCGTCGTCCGGCTGCTGCACCTCAGGCTCCGACGACGGGTCGTGGATGCTGATGCTGTCGTCGCCTGAGACGCTGGCGTTGGACTTCTGTGGCTTGTTCGAGGACTTGGCCCCGCGCTTGATGCGCTTTGAGCACTTGGGCTTGTTCTTCTCCGTCCTCTTGTCCTTGGACTTCACTCCGGCAACCTTGACCATTGCCTCCTCGTCAGCGATGAGGAAGTTGATGGCGTAATGCCTACGCCGAAGGTGTCCTTCTCTCTCCCTTCAACTCTAGCAGAGCGGATGCCGCGGCAGCTCTTGATCTGATCGCGCGGATCGACCACATACACCGGCGCCCCGCTGAGGTAGATGGAGGGCGTCGTTCTCCAGAAACACGCCGTGGTGATGTTTTCACGAGAGCTTGAGGACGTCCTCTGGGGACATGCGTTAGAACCATTCGCCGACCGAAGCGAGCAAATAGATTCCATGATGCTCGAGCAGGTGTTCACGGCAAAGGGGTCGTAGAAGCCAGGGCGGTAGTGTCCTTGCACAGACCCCAGGTCGCAGCTGGCCTCTCCTGCAGGCCCTGGGAGATGCTGGGGAAATATTGTCGTCGCTGGTGAGAACTTCAAGATGGATCAAGGTAGCTCACGATATGGAGGCTCGGGGTCGTGTTTTACTGTGGCTGGCTCTTGAGGTGGGTGAAAATTCACGAACGTGAGTGGGCTTGGGCATTTGTCTCCTTTCAAGCGCACTCTTGGGAATGTTGGGCAGACGGTATGGACCAGGGAGGGTGTCGCGATTACTGGATCTCCTAAGAAAGGGCGAAGGGTGCGTTATGCCACATGTGTCGTTCACCGTAGCTAGCGTAGCTACTCAATGCAGCTCACCTGCGTTGCTGGTTGATGGTGTTAATTCCAGCACGGGAGACAACCTCCGGCCGTGTCGGAGTCAGAGCGTACCAAACGCCAAATGGCCCGTGCGAGCCTCGAGGCCACCATAATGTGAACGCCACTCTGATTGCGACGCCTCAGCTTCCTAGGCTGAGGCTTTTACTGATGCCTTTGGTTACTTACATTCGCTCACACGGCTGAGCACCATGGCGTCCCTCGCTGCCAAAGACGGACGCGTTAGCTGTTCTCTTCCTGGCTGTGGCAATCTTCCCTTGCGCTTTCTTACTCTGGACCCAAAGGTGATTGGGCACCCGTGCGGCTGTTGCGGCTGGTCCTTCTGCGCCACCCACGCGACAGCCCAGTTCCACGCCTGTCTAACTCTCTCCGTGAGCTCTCTCCGAAGTTTGCTCTGACCCAAGCCGCACGACGCCAAGACAGCGCCTACCTGCTTCAAGCTCGGCACGCGCTACGCAGAAGTCACAAGACTGCTGTGGATCAACATCACTGCCGCGGCACTCAAACTGCGGCCGTCAGCTGTCACTTGCACCTCCACATTTCCCGTGCTTGATGAGAACCGCGACGTTCAGTACCAAGACGGCGACGGCGAGAGCCTGGTCGGCAGGCTGAATGACCACGTCCAGATCACATTTGATGATGGCGCTGTGTGGCTCGCTCGCGTGCGCAAGACCAACCCACTCGTCCCCCGCTGGCAGCGGCGTCTGAGCCTTTTCAGCGAAGTTGCCTGCTCCACACCGGACATGGTAAAGCCCACGCACCTGCCGGAATGGGAGACGGCGATCGACTACTTCTTCCTCGAGCCTGCCGTCGGCCGTCCCTACGCAAACGACAAGGAGCACTTCGAGACAATCATCCCGGCCCTCGCTGCCTTCTTCGTCAAGCTCTCCAACCACCCGCTCAATGGAATAGGCAGTTTCCACCCCGATGTCCCCGCCGTCGGACAGCTCGTCGACCTGTTCACGCACGAATACCATTGGCTCACCCTCCGCCCATTCCGCACAGCCCGGGAGCACTATCTTGCCAAAATCGACCACGTCCTCCGCCTTATAGCCAATGGCCAGAAACTCTTCGCACACATGTCACCCAGCACAGCCTATCTCGTCTTTCTGGAGGCACGCACTCTCGTCAGGGCCTGCGACGAGATGACCGTCGAGCAGCCGACCTACATCACCCACGGCGACCCAAAGGGCGGGCACGTATTCCTCGTCGACGAGAGCGAGAGCGTGCGCGTGTCGGCCATAATCGACTGGGAGCTCGCGTACACCGCCCCGATGGCCGAGGCGTCCTGCCTGCCGCTGTTCCTCACTGGAGGCGAACAGCCATGGAAGCTCCACCCTAACGAAGAACTGTTGCGTGACGCGTACCTTGCCCTGGGGAGGGGCGATCTTGCAATGGCGGTCGAGCAGCTGAAGGGGAGGAAGTACAACTGCCTCCGCCAGCTTCTCAAGGGGTTTGGCGTGTACACACCCCCTCGGCCCGGGCTGCTGTGGAACCTCCGCTGCGCGTTTCTTCCTGAGAGCGAGGCGGGGACAAAGCCTGACAGCATGGAGGACTGGGTACACGGCGCCAAGGAACGGTACGCTCATAGTTGGGGGCATCGTTGCCTGGTAGAAGGTCAGAATTGATAGCGCTGATGCACGTTTATGCGACAGTCGTTGTCACGAAATCTAGCGAGTCTTCTGCTCGAGCGAAGAGACACAGAGTGAAGGTATCTTGTATGGCTCACATCGACTGATCGGAAGAGTTAAACCGTGTGTCTAGATACTCCCGAGGTACGCAGGATTGGCTTTGACACGAGATGAAGACGTTCGGAAGGCAGTACGAGGTCAGAAAAATAAACTCTGAAAAATGTCCAAAAATGCGGAAAAAGCGACAAGGCAACAAAAACGATCAGGAACGATACCATAACACTCAAACTACATTTTGTAAATATTTTCTGAGAGACGAGGGTGCACTGTATGTCCCTTGCTCGTTTAGACGGAGAGCACGGCCTTGCCCGACTCGGCAGCCTCGACCTCGCGCCGGACGCCGTCAGCAATCGCGCGGTCCTCGTGGCTCGTCGTGGCGCCGAAGAGCTCGTCCATCTGCTCAAGTGACACCTGACGGGTCTCGGGGAGGAAGAAGTCTACCGTCAGTGTTGATCTGGAGATTGTTAGAGCTGCGCACAAGTAGACAGGAAGCCAAGGATGCCGAAGCCGGCGAAGAAGAAGTACGTGCCGCCGTTCGGAATGGTCTCGAGCATCATGGGGCTAACGACGCCAATGATGAAGTTGCTCATCCACGTGGTTGAGGTGGTGATGGAAACGGCCGTGGAGCGAGTAGCGAGGTTGAAGATTTCCGAAGGCAGGACCCAGCCGATCGGGCCCCAGGAGAAGGAGAAGAACACGTCGTAGATGAACACAAAAGCGATAGCGACGCGACCGGGAACCACGTGCGAGGGCCAGTCGTGCGAGTAAACTGCCACGAGCGACCCAACGGTGACAAGTGCCACACAGCAGCCGATAGCGCCGACCATGAGAAGCATCCGGCGGCCAACGCGGTCCAGGAAGAACACGGCGGGCAGCGTGAAGAGAGTGTTGCAGATGCCGTACACTCCGGTTGCGAGGAGAGACGTCGTGGTAGGGTCCATACCCAGCTGGGCGAAGATCGTAGGTGCGTCTGAAGTCAGCGAGTTTCTCATCAAATTTTGCCCTTATTTCAAGCTTGCACGCACAGTAGATGATAGCGTTGCACCCAAGGAACTGCTGAAAGAACATCTGGGGTCAGCTATACATGAGAAATGGACGTACGGTCGTGCAACCGATGTAGAGACGGTGGAAGTTGGATTTTGAGGTAAACAGATCGACATAGGGCTGCAAGGCACGCCGGATTGCACCCTGCCCTGATTCCCGGGACGTGCGCAGTGCCTGGATGGTCATTACCTCAGCCTTGATGTCGACATATTCGCGGACGACCGAGGGGGCAGTGGGAGGGAGGGAGCGGAGCCATGCGATGGTCGAGCGGGCCTCCTCGTCACGGCCGACTTCCACGAGCCAGCGGGGCGAGTAGGGCATGAAGAACATGCCGATGCCGAGGACAAGAGCGGGAATGATCTGGATAGCGACGGGGATACGCCAAGCCGCCTGAGACTGACCGGTGCAGCCACCAGCGGGCACATCTTTGTATGGGTCGAAGGTTGCCACGCCATTCTGCAGAGGGCCAGAGTACGGCACCTCGGGAGCACAGCGGATGCCTCCAATGTGGCTCGTGCCATAGGCGATCCAGTACGAAAAGAGGATCTGAGGTCAGAGAAGGTCGGAGGGGGGAGGTGTCACGTGACTCACACCAAGGGTAATCGACAACTGCTGAAGCGCGACCAGCGCACCACGCAGCTTTGCCGGGGACAGCTCTGCAATGTACATGGGCACGATGTGCGTAAGGGAGCCGACTGCGAGGCCGGCTACGAAGCGACCACCGAAGAGATAGGCCTCGCTGCGAGCGCCGGTCTGGAGGGCGGAACCCAGGAGGAAGACCAACACCTGCCACATGATCAGGCGCTTGCGGCCGAGCCTGTCACACAGCGGGCCCGAGATGAGCGAGCCGAGCCACGCGCCAAGCAGCAGGGTCGACACACACCAGCCCTTGATCGACGCGTCCGAATAAACACGAGGAAAATCGGCACCAAACTTCTGGAGGACGATCACGTTGCCCACAACACCTTGGTCCTGCGCGTAAGCATATGCTCGTCCCCGGGGCCCACATATCCAAATAGGAATCCTCCCAAGGTCGCCAGGGAAGTAATGGCCATGCTGTCGTGAGCGAAATCCACCTGTGGAGCTCACATCTTGGCGTTCCCAAAGAACCCCGTCTTGGGCTCATCAAAGTTGGCATGCTCGAACACTGCCGTTTCGTCCTTGATTGTATCGCTGTGGAGAGACATGTTGCTGGTTGTGGAGCACCTTGGGGTCGCGGGGGCTGCTTATATCTAGTCTCGACACGATCAAGTGAGCGGACTGCTCGGTCCGATGTGAGTCCAGCAATGCCGCAGTTGCCGCAGGCACAGGACAACGGGCTGGCCACGAGCGTAGGCACCGAGGTTATTTTGGCCACATGACACGAGGTCGGCCGCGGACGGGGGCTCCGGTAGGTGGAGCGGAGTGAGGACCCCGGTGGTGTTGGGTGGTGCTGAGCGGGGCAACCTCGGCATCAGCCGAGCCGACCGAGCGCTGGAACGCCGGGAAGGAGGAACAAGGGCAGCCGAGCGCGTTCCTCGCGGTAGTTGCCGGTGAACCGGCGTGGCTGGTTAATTATCTCCGTCGTCGGAGGTGTGGTTGCTTTGGGGTAGTGGAACAATGGAATGCCCCAAGTACGACTACGGCGACGACGGGAGAGCCTAATACCACAGTGGGGTAGGCCGGTTTGTGCATGCGGGAAATGGCCCTCAGCACGTTGCCTCTCAGTCTGGGGCAACCGCCCCCCCCCCCCCCCCCCCCCCCCCCCCCCCCCCCCCCCCCCCCCCCCCCCCCCCCCCCCCCCCCCCCCCCCCGCCCCGCCCCGCCCTTGCCAGACTCGGACGCCGCTGGCGCATCACGTTTCCCCACTGCCGGCGGCAAGTCAGTGGTCACTGTGGACACTCGGAGAGGCTCGGTGATGCAACAGGCAGTTCTAAACACACTTGTACATCTGGGGTCTACGCAATCTGACTGGGCTAGAGTTCCGCAATAGTCGCTGTGGGTGGGATGAGATTGTCAAGCAGCAGCTTTGCGTTGAGGCTAGCGTCAGCATGATCATTGCCACACTCACATATCCGACTCGTCTGCACGGCGGGTCGCAGCCTCGAGACTCGACTCGACACCGTCCTGCAGGTGTCGCCGCACAATACGTGTCCGTGCGACATCCAGCGGCACGTCGACCCAGATGCGCTCGTCGTAGCGACCCGCGACCTCGTTCCACGGCGCCAGATCCAGCAAGCAGTGCAACCCCTCGATGATGATGATCTTATGTCCAGCGTCTACTCGCCCGCCGTCGAGCACCGGGTCCTTGTCTGCGTGCGAGAAAGTTGGAAAGGCGGCTTCACCCTTGTCCAATGCCCGGATGAACGAGACATAGGCGGCCCCGTCAAAGGTGTAGTGTGCACCGCGGCGGGCAAACAGCTCTGTGGGTTCCTAATATCAGCAGAAGCCTCCCTTCTACATACTGGCATCGCCCTCAGCTCGTCCTGCGAGTAGTGCCACCCATCTGCGCCAATCCCGATAGCCACCTCACTCCCCAGCAGCTCGTTGATCTTGCGCACAAGAGGGTAGGCGACAGTCGACTTGCCAGAGCCGGGAATGCCCCCAATTGCTGCTGTCAGACTACATCCATCCCACCCGTGCCCTCACCGACCAGGTAGCGCCGCGGCGACTGCGCTGCTGCCGCGCACACCGTCCTCGCGAGCTCGTCCACGTTCAGCTTTGCGACAGTCATTTCGAGTGAGCAAGTGGGGCTTGGTTCCATCAGCGCGCACGAACATGAACCACACTGTCTGCTTCCCAGCCCGAGCGGAGCAGGTCCCTCATGATGCAAGCGGACACTGCAGTCCGTTCATGAGCGCTCGGGACATGATCGTTCCAAGCGACCTCCACATCACGTGACATTTCCCCGTGTTTTCCGTGTTGAGGGCGGATCTCGTGTCCTATCACGGCACCTCTCACTCCGCCCTCTTCACCATCTCCGTCTAGAATGCCGGCCGAAGTACGCCCTCGGGACGATGAAGACGGGCAGGAAGCCGGGCAGCCCGTCGCAAAGATATCGGTGCGTGCATTCCGCTCACTCTGCTCACTCAGTGCATCGAATGTCGACGGCTCAAACGCAAGGTAGTCGCCGAGGTTGCTCCGCTGACCCTAGTGCGACAGAGTTCACCCATGCAACCAGTGCAAGCGCTACGACAAGAATTGCGTCTTTCCAGAACCAGAAGCGCCGAGACGAGGCAAGAAGTGAGCTACTTCACGTCCGGACTGACACTAGGTATGTCGCCGAGATGCAGGACAGGCTGGAAAAACTGGAAAGCCTGTTGCATCAGCACGCCCCGCATGTCAATCTGGATGAGAGCGAGGGACATGACGCCTCTCCCAGAGATACCAAGCCCGTAACACCGCTGGACAACTTTTTCCGCCCACCATCGCACTCGCCCGCCCTCCCGCATCGTCCAGTACAACCGTCGTTCATCAACTCCTCGTCGCCGTCGTCGACTCGGAGTGTGTTCGACCACCATTCTGCTACTACGCCATCTGCCCTTCGGCCTCCGCTTCCCCCTCCTGGGCCTGTTGCTGTCACGGCGTCCACCGCCGATGCCTATGAGCGGCAGCCGAGAAATGCCTCGGGCTACGAGTGGAACGAGCGCGTCGCCAAAGCAATCAAGGAGAACGATGGTACTGCGTCGCTTTCCGTAGAGCCGGACGGGGAGGGCTACCTTGGCTTTGCAGCTGGCGCAACGCTTCTGCGGATCCTGCAAATCACCGCGGGCGGCATCTCACTCGCAAATCTCCCTACCCACATCTCAGACGGACCCGCGCCGGACCACTGGATGCCCTCACACCAACAGGTCTGCGCGTACATCGACTCCTACTTTCAGCACTACCATCCTCAGTATCCCATTGTCCATGAAGCGACATTCCGCGCTCAGCACGCGCAGGTCATTGCACAGCCGCCAAGGATAGAGTGAGCAATACTCCAAACTCATGCTCACTCCAGATGGGAACTGCTACTCAACACCGTCGTTTCTCTCGGCGCATTCTGCTGTTCGCAACCCATGTACGTCGTCGACTACTTCCTCGAACGCGCCGTGTCCGTCATCACCGCCGACCACTTGGAGACCGGCAGCCTGGTCCTCGTTCAGGCGTTCACTCTCCTATCAAACATCTCGCAGAAGCGGAACAAGTCCAACTCTGGATCGACATATCTTGGCATTGCTGTCCGCATGGCCATTGGTCTAGGGCTACACCGCGAGCTCCCACTCTGGGATATCAAGCCATTCGAGCGTGAGGTCCGGCGACGAGTGTGGTGGGTGCTCTTCATCTTCGACGCAGGAGCGAGTATAACCTTTGGACGGCCTATTGTGAGTTGGGAGCCTGAGGTACAGCTGACGTCCAGCTGCTCCCGTATGGCGAGGCCGACGTCAAAATGGTCCACAACGTACAAGATCGCGACTTTACGCCAACTTCACCCGCCGTTCCTCCAGCGTCCCGGGAGACGACAGTCTACTCGTCACTCATCTACCAAGCCTCCTTGGTCATCGTCAGCAACAGATGCTACGGCCGCGTCATCTCCACACCACCACCGTCAGCCGAGGAAGTCCTCGAGCTCGACCACGACCTGACCGACTGGCATGCATCAGTTCCTGACTGGATGACTGCCGCGACTCGCCATGACACGTTCCAGGACACCTCATGGCTGTACTTCTCCTCCCACAAGCTGTTTTGGCGTTACTGCAACCTGCGCATTATCCTGCACCGCCGGGCATTCCTCGAGCGCGCACTGAAGCGGCTGCCGCTCTGTGCGGAAGGCTCGCCACGGGACACGGATCTCGAGCTCATGCTCTCTAGTATCTGCCTCCAGAGCGCGACGGACACCATCTACGATATCCACGAGTTCTTCAACGGCCGCTCCCCGACGGCGCTGGAGAAGTGGTACGGGCTGCACTTTATCTTCCAAGCAAGCTTCGTGCCGCTTATCGCGCTGCATACCGATCCCAGCTCGCCTGCGCGAGGCAGGTGGCAGGAGTGCGTGCGCCTTGCGCGGGAAACACTGCAGCGAGTCGAAGGCGATCCGCTTGCGGCCCGCTGCCTGAGGATTATCGACCTTCTGACTCCCACGGTTCAGGACATGTCGAGCGAGGTGAATACGCTGCTGGAGATGCTGCAAACCAATCCGATGTGGCAAGGACAGGGGGATGTAGCGCAGGATCTGTGAGTCGATGTCGGGGCAAGCTGACTTCAGGTTGCCGTTCGCCGACCTTGCAACCTTGATGTCCTTCTGGCCGTCTGGGACGTCGTAGATCTGATCCGAAACACTGTTTCGATAATATTTGTTGTAAATCATGGGTTTCACTGGGTTAGCACGGATGTCCACCACTCACTCTGCGGACATCTAAAAGCCGGTCCCCGGCTAAACCACCCGCCCACTCCTACAATCTCATCTACGATGACCTTCGAACAACCACGGACAGCAAAGGCAAGATGAGCGAGGAGATCCCGAAGACGCAGCTGGCAGGCGTCTCGCACTCTGCTGAAGCGGGTACGGCGCTCGAGACCATCCCTGTGGTGCAGCCGGATGAGCTCAAACCAGGTAGGTGATGAGCGTCAATCAGCTGTCAGGCCATTGTCGGCTGCTGCAAGCTCTCCCTTGGACTATCCACAGCCATCTATTTGTATGACTGACCCCAGGCGAGGCACTCGTCAAGCTCCTGTACTCGGGCGTCTGCGGCAGCTCGTACCACCAAGCCTCGGACCACTGGGAGCAAGGCAAGGGGCGATGCCCGCGCCCACTGATCGCCGGCGACGAGGGCGTCGGTACCATCGTGGCCCTCAATGACCCAATAACAGACCTCAAGATCGGCGACACTGGTGAGCTGCCCGAGGTCGTGCTAGCTGACATCAGTCGGGATCAAGTTCGTCGCGCACACCTGCAACCAGTGCAAGTTCTGCCTCGGCGGTCTGGAGATGATCTGCCCCAAGGCGCGGTATACTGGACGCAACGCCGACGGGACGTTCCAACAATAGTGGGTACACTCATCCCTAGTACTCGTAGGCGCTTACGGCAGCTCTCTCGCTTGGACATCCCAGCTCACGCCCATCCCGAAAGGCATGAACCTCGCCCACGCTGCGCCAATCCTCTGCGCCGGTGTGACGGTTTACCGCGCTTTAAAGGACAGCAACGCCAGACCTGGCGACTGGGTCGCGGTGCCCGGCGCAGGCGGCGGCCTGGGATCACTCGCTGTCCAGTATGCCAAGTACATGGGCATGCGGGTAATCGCTGTCGACACGAAGGGGAAGGAAGAATTCTGTCGGCGTATCGGTGCAGACGGCTTTGTCGACTGCGCCGCGCCTGACATGGTAGATGCGTAGGTCCATCGTATCCCAATCTGACCCTTAGGATCAAAGCCGCCACACCAGACGGGCTGGGCCCGCAGTCGACCATCCTTTGCAGTAATGAGCCTACAGCCTATCTCGTGGCGCTCGACTACCTCCGTCCGACAGGTTCAGCCATGATCGTTGGCTTACCACCAACGGGATCGCACATTCCTGTTGACTGCCGCAATGCGGTGCTGGGGATGAAGAGTGTCAGAGGCTGCTTCGTGGGTACGCGGTCAGACACGCTCGAGGCGCTCGAGATTGTGCGGCAGGGCCATGTCCTACCCGTGGTCGAGGTCAGGCCGTTCTCGGAGCTGCAGGAGACATATGACCAGATGCGCGACGGCAGTCTGTGCGGTCGGGTGGTACTTGACTGTGAGTGGTGGGTTAGTAAAGATGCTAATAGCAGTATGGAAGTAGAGTGTAATCTATGCATTGTCTACGAGTCAGTCGCTTACGCGTTGGTGGCGGTCATCTCCCAGATCTGCAGCTGCTCGAGCTTTGCGCCACCCTTGGCCGCATACGAGATGCCGGTGCAGCGTGTGGAAGTGTACACACGCGTAGCAATAGCGCAACGGTCATTCGCAAAGACCTCGATCACGTCGTGGTCGAGGAGCACGCGTAGACGGAGGGGTTCTATACTGCCGTCCACGCGGCGGAGGAGCGTGAATGCTCCAATGTCGTCCGTCTTGTTGATGTCGGTGGCCGTGTTTGACGCGCCGCGGTGCACAACCAGCTCCTCCTTCTTGGGATAGAACGTGATGGCTGTCTGGGTGCTCAGGTCGCTGCTGCATCGAACGAGCAGGGTCACCTCCTCGGTCTCGTCGGTGATGGTGACTGTCGCCTCGATGTCGCATGCCAGGGATGCCGTTTCAACGCAGTTGAGGCGTTCGCCGTCGAGACTTGTCGTCTCGAACAGCTGTGCTCCACGAAGCTCAGCAATCTCGCGCATGGGCCTGATGCCCAAGCAAGCAACCGTGTTCGGCTCGACAACCTCGAAGGTCTTGATATCCTCCAGCTTTGACACAAGCCCACCAGTGACGCCCTCGAATGTCTCTAAGAAGATCTCCCTCGGCACACCCAAACACCCCGTCCAAGTCTTTACCGCGAGCGCGTGGTCGGTCAGATCCTCCTCCTTCATCCAGCCCCACAGGATCCTGCGACCGTCCGGGTGGTCAAAGCCGTTGTACGCGTACAGGATGCCAAAATCGATCAACCCCGATGCGCGGATATCGAGATCGACCTCGCCATCCGCAGTCTGGAGGGTTCCCATCAGCCAAGGACCGTAGCTCACATCCCGCGCTCGTGCGTCTGGCGATCGCTCGTCGGTTACCGAGCCGAGGATCCGCTTCCCGCCTTCCGAGCCCGTGATGATAAACTCGCGCGTCAACCGGCCATCTGCGGTTGTGAGGGAGAGGAAGTTGGTGCACTCGAGATTGGTGCCGAGGTCTCCGCCCCACCTGCCCCCAGGCCGTGCGTTGGGCGGCACGCGCACCAGGGGATTGAGATACGTCCACTTGGTGAGGTCTGAAGGGTCGACTTTGAAGAAAAAGTTGCGCGGGAGAGGAAGCTCGTCTGCCTTTTCCGCGTTGCGGATGCTGCCTGAGATGACGCCGTAGAGCGTTCCCTTTGCGGGATCGATGCCTCGAGCCGCGTCCATTGCTGGCCACGGCGCCAGGGAGGGATCGCGGAAGCCTCCGACCACGAGCTCGGGTGGCTCTTCGGTCATGATTGGGTTGTTGACACACTTGTCCCCTGCTATCAGCGACAGCTCGTACAAGTGCTCACAAGTCTTGCCACCATCTTTAGAGACCGCCATGGCCAGACCCTCCGCGCCGCGCGGGTGGAACGACCAGTGGATTGGCGTGTAGCTGACACTGGTGTAGAACACACTCAGCTGGTCCTCCTCGCCGTTAGGCCCGGTGGGATAGAAGCAGCCGGTGAAGATGCCTTTGCAGTCATATGGCTGGTCACACTTGAAGACCGGGTTCTGTTATTAGCTCGCGCCCAGGCGGCACGCTCACGTCCTCGGACTTGTGCGCCCAGTGCAGCATGTCCTTGCTCGTCGCGTGACCCCAGGCAATGTCGTCCCACTTGTAGGTGTACGGCGTCCACTGGTAGAACAGGTGAAATGTCCCCGTCCTCGCATCGTATCCCGGCGCGCACGGGTCGTTCATCCCTGCCATCAGCTAGGTCTCCAGGCCACCTACATCCTTTCGGCGCGACGAAATGGTAGCTTGGACGCCCGGCGGAGACCCCCTTCGTGCTAGACTTCTGAGACTCGACCGCGACAGTCATTGCGCTTGACAAGGTGCAGTGGACATGCTGCTGATGGATCCTCACTTACATTAAAGTGGTCGAGCCGGACCGGTCGCTCGGCGCGAGATCGGCGGGCTCGGAGGCGCACCGATGCTGGGTCGGCTTTCAAGAGATGTCCGATCTGATCCCGGTCGGGAAACACAGATCGGCGGGCGGCGGCAAGAATACTCCCCGACGCCGATGCTACACCCGACGGTTCACTCTCGCCATGAAGCGTGGTTGATGTCCACCCCGCCGACTACCATGCCGGGCGAAGCAGCCGGACTGCAGGCGACGCCGGGGCACCGACAGCCCGCTTGGTATGTCGGGCCTAGGCCCGATCGTGGGAGGAGTCTCATGGTGCTGACAGCAGTCTCTCCTGCCGGGCAGTCAAGGTCCGATGTGTTAGTCTCGACGACTCTGAGTGCTGGTAGCTTGATACCAATGTCAAGTGCTAAACAACAGTACGAGGTGCTCCAGAATTGGCCAGAAATGCGACCGACCGGCTCCAGGTCGTCCAGGTCGCCCTCCCGGACGCAAGAAGTGGGTCCACCCCGCAAGCAGATGCTGAATGCAGCAATGTTACCAGCCTGGAGAGAGCATTCAGGCTCATTGAACGCGAGTTGGGACGGCGGGATTCCACCTCCTCGAGCCCGTCTCGGTCACGAATGGCTATGTCCGCTCCAAGAGTGCGATCGCGCTCGCCTTCACCCCGAGGCAGTTACTGTCGAAGTCAAAGTGGCTCGCCACAGCCTGGCCAGAACGACATGACTTTGGAGCACTCTCCACTGTTGACGCATCCAGTCCAATCTCCGGACGCGGCGATGCCCCCTCCCCCACGCCCCCTACGCTCGTTGGCCGCGCAGTCTCGGCAGCCACCAACTCCACTACTAGGAAACATCGCGGAATCCCCGCATCACTCCTCATCCCTCGGACACCTGCCATTGCATCACCATCTCTCTCTTGAAGGGCCAATCGGCGCCTCGTTCAACAACATTTCGCCCGCAACTGAGCAGAGCTCCTCCAGCTGGTACGACGGTGCTGATATGGCAGGCGAGAATGACGATGGACTCACAAACCCCGTGCGCCTGCTTGTCGAAGCCGCAGAGGCGGAGGCGTCCACCCGTGATACTGGAACCGCACCTCAGCTTGCTGCAGTTGAAGTCCCTCCGCTGCCTATCCAGTACACCCTCCCCGACACCATCCGATCGCTCATCACGGAAGGGCCAGTGGATGAGCGACTGGTGCATCTGTCTGTCGACACAGACTATCTCACAGCGGGCTTGCAAAGCATGACCTCTGAAGATGCCCGGGTGTCCCTCACAGCAGGGGACAAGGCGTTTTTCCAGCCACGGACAAAGGAGGTGAAGCGCGATGTGTCGTCCGAGTTTGACCCCCTCACTCGCGCGCTCATTACGGAGCGCGAGGCTCGCGCATTCTTCGACTCGTACTTTAAGCGGCTGCACCCAATGCTCTCCGTCCTGGATCCCGCCCTGCACACCATGGAGTGTGAGTATCTCGTAACCGCCCAAGCTGACTGGAGTTATTCACAGCCGCTCGGCATTTCTCTTTAGTGTCGTCTGTGCTCATGGTGCCTCAATGACAAGTGGCGCGGAACAGGCTACCAACCGGCTGCGGTGGCATACTCAACGCCTAGCTGAGATGATCAATCCACAACAGCTCGCGTCCGTCGAGATCATCCAGGCGTTCCTCATCTGGTCTACATGGCTGCCCTCCAGCGAATCATTCCAGGAGGAGAGACTGTGGCACGAGGCAAAGTATGCCATCAACATGGCGGTAGAGTTGGGTGTGCTGGAGACACCTCCGGACGACCTCAGCCAGCTGTCAACAGTACGACTTGCCGTGGAAGATGTCACTTACGAACAGATGCCAAATGTTGCGTCCTGCTTTGAAGGGGTTGACATCAACGACGCCTGTGCGGTCCAACGCATTGTTCGAAACCGCCAGCGTCTGTGGCTGCATCTATTTCTCTGGGACTCCAACCTCTCGCTCGCGTTTGGCAAATCGACCCGCTTCGTCCACAACGCCATCACGAGAAGTGAGAACTGGTGCTTCAGTCCGGTGGCGACCAGCGACGATGTCATCACCACTGCTTGTGTCGTGCTCACGCGCCGGCTCGCTGCGGTCACGAGCGCATTGCGGACTGAAGCGTATTCGCGTCGCAATGAGTCGTCGGACTGGGTCGTGCCAAAGGTTGATGAGGCGATGCAGGCTTGGTACGGCCAGTGGATCCCGCAGTGTCGTGAGAGGGAATTGCTATTGAGCTCACACTCAGGTGGCTCCGCGTACCTTGAGCTGCTCTATCGCCACACTCGACTTTGGTGTCTCTGCTTCGCACTCCAACTTCTCTCGGCGAGAGGCAGTGATTTCCACATTCTACAAGAAGCTTGTTTCACGGCTGCTCTGGGGAGTTGCGAATTTGCGTGCGAGCAGTTGCGTGCCTCCCGACAGCTATGGGTGAGGTGCCTAAGGCGACAGATGCTAACGACAGGGGCTACCGAATACTCTAGGACCGATGCTATCCTTCATGGTCATGCTTTGCCTACGCGTGAGTCGGCCCTCAAACCAGGCTCACAGCAGACATATCCACAGGGCAGCACTGCATGTACGACAGCCTCGAAAGCTCGGCTGCTTGGCCTACTCTCACAGCTCGCTCAACTGCTAGAGCAGGTCGGTACCACGCCGTCGCACCGCCTGGGTACGGCTGCAATCTACGGCCGGCATCTCCAGGTCTTTATTCGCAAACATGTCATTGCACTCTGCCTGCAGCACCACGGCGAGAGCACGGCTGGCGCCGACGACGGCACGTGCATGAGTCTCGCGCGGTTCTTCGAGGACCCCATCGCTGTACTGGACCCACCACTCGCAATGCCTTGGGAGGGTGAGTGATGGCATTGTCAGTGCTGATGAGAAGGCGGCACGCTCAACCTTCTCGAGGCCACGTCCCAGTGGACGGACGATTTGTTCCAGATCTTTGACGTGCGTGGTGATGTCGCGCAGCAGTGATGAGATAGGTCTTCACTCGGGATAGTGTGTTGTATGTACAGTAGTTGGTCTCCACCAACCAGTCACTAGATCTGCAGCTGCTTATGGAGGCTACATTCATACGCCCACGCCCTCTCATCTCCTGTCGTCTCTATTTCCCGTCCAGCTGAATGATGATCTTGCCTTTGGACCGCCCAGATTCCAACCGCTCGAATGCCTTTGCGTAGTCGTCCATTTTGAATCGCGAGTCGATGTTAATGACCAGCTTGCCGGCATCGACATAGTCGGCCAGCTTCTGCAGCATTGGCCCATCCGGTCGCATGAACATGTACTTGTACTCGACACCGTGCGTTGCGGCTGCACTGGTGACACCCCAAGATTGATAGCTGAGGACGAGGTTGATGACGGCGGACTTCCACCATGGGATCATACCGTCGAATATGCCCCACGTCAATGGGCCAGCGACGGAGGTGATCTGCCCGCCGCGCTTAACGGACGGGATAACGTCGGTCGCAAGTGCTTCGGCGCCGCCTGCGGCATCAAAGACCTTGTCGAACTTTTCGGGGAGGTCGGCAAGCTTTTGCGTGTGATAGTCGATCACTTCATCGGCACCGGCTTTGAGGACGTATGGCTTCCCAGCGGACGACGCTGTAGTGGCCACAGTTGCTCCACGGATCTTTGCTAGCTGGATGGCATACTGGCCCACGCCACCTGCGCCGCCAGTGACGAGCAGCCGGTCGCCTGCCTTGACGTCCAGAGAGTCGAGCGCCTGTTCGGCCGTGAGGGCGGCGAGCGGTAGTCCGGCGGCGTCGGCAAGCGGAATTGACGTCGGCGCCCTGGCAATAATGTCTGCTGGCATGACGGCGTACTCGCCCAACCCGCCGAGCTTGCCCTTGAGCACTCGACAGATGACCTTGTCGCCGACGGCGAACTGGGTGACGCCGTTTCCCAGCTTGGACACGACGCCCGAGAACTCGTTGCCGGCGATGAGGGGCAGAGCGAACGGGTAGACCATGTTTAGCTCGCCCTTTCGTTGGTGCCAGTCGATGGGGTTGAGGCCGCCGGCAGTCACACGGACCTGCACCTCGCCTGCTGCTGGAACTGGGATGGGCAGCTGGACGATCTGCGTGACCTCTGGGCCGCCGAAGCTGGTGTAGGCGACTGCGTTCATTGTGGTTGCGGAGGTTGAGCTCATGGTGGTAGTCAGTGTGATAGAACTGGGAATCGCGACGGGAAGGCCTTTATATTGGGGCACTCGATGGTGAGAAATCTCGAGCGTCATCAATACAAGCTCGGCCACCGAGACGAGCGCCGAAATTCAGGCACAATCTGCGTCCGACGCCGAGACTGCGAGACCGATGCCAATCTGCCTGTATCCACACCAACTTGGCTAGCGGTGACTTTGGGTTGTCCTTTGTGGTGCTTGGGTGAGTTTGTTCCCCTTGCTGGCGTGACATCGGTCCCCATATGTGGCTCATCGTACGCAAGCTGAGCCGACCGCAGACACGGGAGGCGTGGGGAAATGCTGTGTCCGCTATCCTTGCTCGGCTTGCGCTCCGAGCCACTCTCGAGCAGCGAGCGAACACGCATCAGCACCGCCGCAAGGTCAACGCGGGACGAACATGGCACCCAAGAATCGCGCTTTTGCTGGTCCTCATCCGTGCAATCTTGGTGAAGCGAGCCAGATTCCGAGTGCCTATGCCCATCTCTCCCGAATACCTGCAGCCAGAGCAGTGCAGTGGACCAGGCCCCCGTCACAGAGAGGTCACAAATAGCCACGAGTTGTTCGCCTGCGGGCAGATGCCACGCTGATCAGGCACAACCTGGGACGACCAGCTCACATTCCATGCCCGTCGGTCTCTTTGCTTGCGCGTCCGCCGGAAATTGGCCATCAACGACGAGCACCAACGGCAGCGTGGTGACGCCGACGGTCTCTGCATTCTCAAGTCGGTTGATGTACTCGTCATGTCAGTCGGAACGTCGTCTGCAGCGGCCTACGGGCAGTGGTACGCCGGCGGGTACGGCCAACCCACTTCAGTCCAGCACTTGCTATATAAAGCCGCACGATCCATCCTAACCACCCCATCTTCTCTCATCTCTCAGTACTCATCAAAATGTCTGCCGGCGACAAGTTCAACAAGCACACCACCGCCCAGGAGGTCGTCGACGCGTTTCCCGAGAACATCAAGGGTCGTTTTAGTATGTAACCTGTTCAAGCCCAGCTAACATCAGTCGTCGTGACTGGGGCCAGTCCAGGCGGCCTCGGCTATGAGACCGCTCGCGCTATCGCCACGAAAGACCCCAAGCTGCTGGTCCTCGCCGGTCGCGACCAGGAAAAGTAAGTTGTCCACCTCACGTGTTACATCTGACCCCAGGCTCGACGCTGCTCGCGCCGACATTGCCAAAGAGTCACGTAATGTCAAGGTCGAGACTGTGATCCTTGACCTCGAGTCGCTTGATTCCGTCCGCCAGGCAGCCAAGGACATTGCCACCCTGGGCAACCCCGACGTCCTGATCAACAACGCGGCTGTCATGGCTTGCCCCTACGCCACAACCAAGGACGGGTACGAGTACCAGTTTGGCGTAAACTACGTCGCATCCTGGCTCCTCACCAATCTCCTCCTTCCGTCGATTCTCAAGACCTCCCACCCCCGGGTCGTGTTTGTGGCATCGTCGGCGCACCTCCGCAGCGATATCCGCTGGGACGACATCGACTTCAGCGAGGGCAAAACCTACGACAAACAGATCTCCTACGGCCAGTCCAAGACGGCCATGATCCTTGGCTGTCTTGCCCTCGCCGACAAGTACGGCGACCAAGGCCTCACCACCATTTCCCTTCACGTAAGCGCTCACCTCAAGGTCTCGCTTACCCACAGCCAGGCGGCATCATGACCAACTTGTCCCGCCACCTCACCCTCGATGATCTGCAACAGTACAAGCACCTCCTAAACGACGACCTTACGCCAAATCTCGACACCGGGATCTGGAAGACTATCCCCGAGGGCTCCTCCACGACGCTCACTGCCGCGTTCGATCCCCGCATGAGCAAGCTCAACGGCGCCTACCTCACCGACTGCCAGGTCGCTCGCGACCTCGACGAGAGCGACGGCCCCGCCGACATGGCCACGTTCATGACCAAGGTCACCCCGTACGCCAAGGACCCCGCCTCGGCCAAGCGTCTCTGGGACCTGACAAACAAGATGCTGGGAACTGACTTCTAGATGAGCCCCTGTATGTAACACAATGCGATCTCGATGCCTGTCTCAGACGCTCGCAACTGAATGCCATTCATCGCCTGCACACTCTACAACGTGGATTCACTGCAGCTCCACAACCTTTCACGCAACCATCTCGATCTCGCGCTTGCTGTCCGTCATGTCATCGTCGACAGCTTTGCCGTCCCACTCGGCAGGGACAGTGGGCGTAGCGTCAAAGCGAGGGTCGTCGAAATGCTTCTTAAAGTGGCGCGGAGGCACTCCAGCAAGGTAAAGCTGGTCGAGCTTCTCGAAGGACACGCCCTTCGTCTCGGGGTACAGGATGTAGCCACCGATGGAAGCGATGAACCCCAGGCCAGCAAAAATGTATCCAGTCTTGCCCCCGAGGTTTCCAGCGTCGGGGTTGACTGCCATCAGAGATGCGAACAGAAAGTACTCACTCATGTACGGGATTGTGAACTGCATAATCAGCCCCCAGACTGCATTCGTAGCCGTCACCAGGGATTGCGTAGCGGCGCGCAGACGCAGGGTTGCAACCTCCGATGCGAGGACGAAACCCGTCGCACCGATGCTGACTTGATAGAGGATTGCCCAGAGGTAGGTGAAAACGATGATCGCCCACGAACCGGCTTTTTTGTCGGGAACCGAGCCTGCAATACCGATAATGAGCAGGGTGAAGGACAGAATGAAGCAAGGCCAGACGAGGAGCGTGCGGCGACCGAGGACTTCGACCAGGTAGAACGCAGCGCAGGTCGCAAGCACCATGACGACGTAAAGAACAACAGACGTGTCGAAGAAGTCTTTGATCCCGATGAGCTGGACGATCAGCCTCATCATGTTAGACATCTCACCTGGAAGAAATAGGTGGCATAGGCAATGACAAACGTCGCACCGATCATTTGTTGCGCTGAAGCTGCCCAGATGGCCGTGAGGGTACGCTTGATGTTCTTGCCCCTGAAAGCTTCGAGTTCAGCAGTCGGCAGGGGAAGTCCAAAGAAGGTCTTGGCTTCAAACTCGCCAGTGAGTGCTTGGGTGATACGGACATCGGTGGTGAGGCGTTCGAGTTCGATCTCAATGAATATGGGATCGCTGTGCTTTCCGTACAGGCGCATAAGGGCAGCCTTGGCGCGGTCCGACCGCCCCTCGCGAATGAGCCAGTACGGCGACTCGGGGAACCACCATAGGCCGATCAGAAGAAGAAGGGGCCAGATGTATTGCACCGCAATGACCGCTTCCCATTGCCAAATGTTGTCCAGTTCGGCGCTGCCGCGAGATACGAGCACGATGAGGAATTGGCCAATGACGATAGAGGTGTTGAAGAAGCAGAGCATGAACCCGCGCAGCTCGGGACGAGAGTTCTCGCCGAGATAGAGTGGGCAAATCGTAAACATGATGCCGATCGCGATGCCAGAATGTCAGTGTCTTCTTCACTTCATACTCACCGTTTACAGCCCGCCCACCAAGGTGGAGGCGCCACTCGCGACTGAGTTGCTGCATGAGGACGCCAACAGTGGTGAAGACAATCGAGACCAGGACCATGGGCCTGCGTCCGTAGCGCTCAAAGAAGGGCGAAGCGACCAGCGCGCCGACAAATTCGCAGGCTGGACCGATGGCGTTCCACGCAGAAAGATACTTAGCATCAGTCGTCGCCGTTTTGAATCTACTCACGTGAGCAGGGATAAGCCATTCTCCATTGGGCTCTAGCACGCCAAACTGCTTTTTGAACAGCGGCAGAGCCGCAAGCTGGCCGCCGGCGACGTAGTCACTGCCGTAAGCTGAGGCGCAAGGGTCATTTACAATCCAAGCATAAACGACCCGATGCTAATCCACAAGCTCCATAGCGCAAAGCGCCAGTGCTGGCGAAGTATGGTCCACTTGTTGTTGTGATTGATTACACGGTAGTCGACTCCGTTGCCGGAGCGGGGCGTTACCGAAGTGGACATGGTGAAGCCGCTCGGTGTGGGTAGCGCGAGTAGGTGACCGCCTAGGAGTGGAGCCCCTACGGTAGCCTCTATCGTGCTTTAATAGACATTGTTGTGGTGGTCAACGGTGTGCGACGAGGGCAGCTCAAGGTCAAGCCCACATTCGGGCCGGCCCATATCTTTATGCTCGGGTCGGTCAATATTTTACATGCCGAGCCAAAGCGGCATCGGCATCGGTTCCGTGTGCTTCGCACCTGTTTCCAACCGCCCATTTACTCAAGCACGATGCTGACTCGGCGCCGGCCTGTTTCCATCGCCGACGCCTATGTGCGGCGATGCCACAGTGCAGGAATGGCTCCTCGTTGAGCAGAGTACTTAGGCCGGGTTGACAGTCGAAAACGCCCACACCATCTCGATCTGCTCACTTCACACCATGTCCATTGCTCAGCGTGCTGATATCCTCTCAGCGGTCGCCACCAAGAAATCGGCGCGCTCTGCCCGCGTTTCCAGCTGGGACCATTCAGGCAAGAATGAAGACGCATTCATCGTCAAGCCTGGAGAGTCGATTGTGCTTGCCGACATCGAGGGGTGAGTGGACCAGTTCATGCAGCCTAACCGTAGCCCTGGTGCCATTACCCATCTCTGGTTTGTCCAAGCCTGTCGTCGGATTCTTGGGCCCGGCCTCGTCCCGTACTCGAAGACCGGAGTGGCAATGATGGAGATCCACAATGCGCTCGGTATCGTCCACGAGGACAACGACCCCGATTACTACCGCAAGGTCCTGATCAAGTTCTACTGGGACGACCAGGAGGAGCCTTCGGTCCTTGCACCCATCGGAGACTTCTTCTGCATCGGAAACTCGATGCCGGGCAACTTTGAGTCTCTGCCATTTACCGTCTCCGCCAAGCCGAGCGAGGACCACACGTTTGGCGGCAACTGCGGGGCAAACTGCTATCTCACCATGCCGTTCAACAAAAGGGCGCGTATTGAGATCGAGAATCAGGGCGAGAACGCGTACATCCAGTACTTTTACATCGACTACGAACTCTACAAGGAGCCCCTGTCCGAGGATACGCTCTACTTCCACGCCATGTGGAAGCGCGAGAACCCTACCAACGGTTGGGCACCAAATGGCACCCAGACCAACTCGCTAGAGACGCAGGTCAAGAACCTTGATGGCGCCGGCAACTATGTCATCCTCGAAACGGAAGGCCAGGGCAACTACATTGGCTGCAACCACTCGGTGTACCACTTCCAGGGCACTTGGTGGGGCGAGGGCGACGACATGATGTGAGCCTCCTCTGCGGACATGTCTGATGGCAGCTTTATCGACGATGACCAGTGGCCTCCATCCATGCACGGCACCGGCGGAGAGGACTACTTCACGCAAGGGTGGGGAATGCAGAAGAACGCGTACAGTTTCTGTGGATCCATCATACACGAGGCGGACGTGCCGAACACCCAGGTCTCGTACCGCTGGCACCTCCCCGATCCCGTGCGTTTTGAGAAGAAGATCAAGGTCACCATGGAGACCGGACACGGCAACCATCTCCGTGACGACTGGTCGACCACGGCCTACTGGTACCAGACTCTCCCCGGTCCCAAGCTGCAGATGCTCCCCGTCGAGAAGCGTCTCCCTCGTCGCCCTGTGGTGTCTGGTGAACCAGTCGAGGAGCCCAAAATTGAGGATATGCCGGAGCCACAGAAGTCCATGGCCCTCGCTCGCCAGAAGCGCTTCGACGACTATCTCGCTGACCGTCAAGGGTGGCTCGATCGCCGTGCCGCTGACTCGCAGGAGCGGGCGAGGAAGAACGTCGAGATCGCCAAGGAGATTCGGGACCGCTGGCTTGCGAGCCAGAAGTAGCTTTGATCGATTGCTTCCGAGAATCTGGCCGTCCATCAATGCATCTTACCAGCACCTGTACTTTGACGCCGAAATGCAGCTCCTTCTCACAGAGGCATATATGAGGAAGGGCACCGGTCCAGTCGAGGTTCTGAAGTACTACCGTGCAGGGGGGGTGACCGGTCTCGCTGCTGTCCTTCCGGCCTTGAAGCGAGCATCGTAAGAATGTCCGTCGAGTCACGCGCTGAGGCTGCGTCGAAGGGTTGAAAGAGGGAGATCGGCTGGCCAGGGCTCGTAGGAGGGCCGGACGGATTCATGGAATGGAATGCGAGGTCTGATCCAAGATTGCTGCCTGCAAGTGCAATATTCCAACTTGCCAGCTCGGCAGCATGATCGAAGAGGACAGAGGGTAAAGCACTGGCAGTCCCAGCCTCCAAAAATCCAGGACTCCTGCTCTCCGCAGGTCGAGTGGGCCCACAGAGCAAGGCTGGCGGAGGCAAGGTACCGGAAGACTGTTCTGGTTTAGATTGCAGCCGGACCGCTTCGACAACTTGTGAAAGTAGAAGTGCAATGTCGTCCAACTTGCGGCTGATAGCGCTGAACTGTTCCTCTAGAGCGTCGAGTCGGCAGAGGTCAGCAGGATCCCCGTGGGACAACACACCTCTGGGTAGACTGCATAAAAGTCGCAACTTCTTCGACATCAACTCGCGTCGAGGGTGTAGAGTCGAATCGGCACTCCAGGCCTTGTGAGTGGCAGCGTTTGCAAGGCGGATTGTCTCTGTCGACACAACGGATCTTCATTCGGCGGCAGCCATCCTGTTGTCAGGCCCCGAAGAGACGCGACATACACATGGGCCTGTTATTAGTCGAATACGATGTGACAGAGACGGAACCTACGCTGGGAAGTGTCGGCAGTGCTGGAGGCTGCCTGGCCGCACCTTGCGGCCACAACCGTGTCTTCGCTCTCGCCGAAAGAAGCTGGCATGGTATCTGATCGCTATCCTGGCGGCCTGTTCCGCTGATCATGTAAGCCACTCAGCTGACAACGACGAGCAAGACAGATCCCCACACGCGCATCACTCCGTGCTCGTCCACATCTGCATGTCCGACTCCTCTTCCATGCTCTGCGGAGTATGCCGCCGAGATAGAGTAGCTAACGGACCGCACCCGAGGTCATCGTCTCCGCGCCGAAGTCGATAGTGACCGCGATGGGAGCCGTTCCTTGCCGCGTGTGAGAGAGCCAAACTCGTGACGAGCACATTCCCGTTCGAACGAAGAGATTCCCGTCCGTCATGGCACAATGCTCATTATATTCCCGTTCGCCAGCTCCGAGCACCCTCGTCCTTGGCAATACTCTGCTCAAGCAAGCCAGCTGACGGCCGGACTGCCCGTGGTGTGGCGGACGGTGAGAAGAGCCAAGTGATCGGCCGGTCGGCCCGAGACCAGTCCACTCGCCGAGACCTCGCCGAGATTTAGGGAGGTCGCCGACTTGGCTCTTGTCTTCACTACTCCATGCGCCATTTCCACTCGTCCGCTCGATAGCGCGCAGGGCTATGAGGGGCCTCATCGGTCTCCATGTCGGCTACCTTGCCCCAGGCTGGGGCTCGCCGGATCGACGTCCGAGGAGACTAGAAAAGTATATAATTCTGACGTCCTGAGCCTGCTCATCATCACCCAACTGAAAGCCTTACCACCATGGAGACCCCACCCGAGAAGAAGGACGCACTCGTCCGCGCGACCACTATCGACCCCAATGTGGTCCACAATGCCGCTACTGGCATGGACCCCTACCTCGTCGCCCAGGCGCAGGAGGCTGCCGAGCGCGAAAAGGCCATGCCCTTCAAGCAGGCGCTTCCGATCTACTGGAAGGGCATCTTGTGGTCCGTCCTGCTCTCACTTGCCCTAGTGATGGAGGGCTTCGATGTGTCTCTGGTGAGTGTCCCCTTGTGACTTCCCCTGACGGTCAGACGGGCGCCTACTATGGCCAGCCGTACTTCCAAAAGCGCTTCGGCACCCAGAATGCGGACGGCGAGTGGCACATCGGCGCCAACTGGCAAGCCGGTCTTGGCAATGTTTCTAGTGTTGGATCAGTCTGTGGCCTGCTCGTAAGTCTGTTCCAAGATCAACGCTGACCCGCAGCTCAACGGCTACCTCCAGTACACATTTGGCTCCAAGCGCACCTACATCGGAGCCATGGTCATGATCGCCCTCGCCATCTTCATGTTCGTCTTCGCCCAAAACCTCGTGATGCTCATCGTGGGCCAATTCCTGATCGGTGTGCCTTGGGGCGTCTTCCAGACCCTCACACTCGCCTACGCTGCTGAGATTTGTCCAATGGCTTGCCGGGCGTACCTCACGTCATTTGTCAACATTTGCTGGGCGACAGGACTCTTCATCGGCTCTGGCACCCTTCGCGGCACCCTCACCATCAAGTCTGACTGGTCATGGCGTCTGCCCTACTGCCTTCAGTGGGCCTGGGTCGTTCCCCTGCTGTGCGTCGGCATCTTTGCCCCCGAGTCCCCGTGGTACCTCGTCCGCGTTGGCAAGATCGACGCTGCCAAGCACAGCATCCAGCGCACCTGCCGCAGGGGCACTTACAAGGAGCATGATCTCGACGCCCAGATCGCTCTGATGCAACACACCTACGAGCTCGAGGCCCAGGAAAAGGCTACCAAGAGCATCTTCAACTGTTTCCGTGGAACCAACCTTCGTCGGGTCGAGATTGTGAGTTCGTCTGGGGACCGCATCTGACCTTGCAGTGCTGCGTCGTCTGGATGATCCAGCAGTGGTGCGGACAGCCCATGACAGGCTACACGACGCCTTTCCTCCAGTCAGTGGGTCTCGACGTCGACAAGTCTTTCGACATCAACATGGGCTCAAACGGCATGCTTGTCCTCGGTACCATCCTTGTCTGGTTTGGCATGGGTCGCTGGGGCCGCCGACCTGTCTACCTCTGGGGTCAAGTGCTCATGGGTATCGCTCTCTTTGCCATGGGCATTCTCGGCTGTGTCAAGAGCAGCAACGCCACGGTCTACGCTATCGCGTCCCTCATGCTCATGCTCAACTTCATCTTCGCCTGCACGCTCGGACCGGCGTGCTACACCATCGTCGGCGAGATGCCCGCTGCCGAGGTGCGCGGCCCAACCATCGTCCTCGCCCGCGCATGCTACGTTATCTCCGGCATGATCTCCGGGCAGCTCACGCCGCGCATGGTGACCGATGGCCCCGATGCCTGGGGCTGGGGAGCCAAGGGCGCCTTCTTCTACTTTGGCACCAACTTGCTCTGCCTCACGTGGACCTACTTCCGCCTCCCCGAGACGCACGGCTTCACGTTTGGCCAGCTCGACGTGCTTTTCCACAACCGCATCCCTGCAAGGCAGTTCACCAAGGTCAACGTTGACGAGTTTGTCGAGCAGGATGAGGCCGAGATCGCTCTCGGAGCAGACAAGGAGACTGGCGAGGTGGAGTACAAGGAGAAGGTCTAAGAGGAGCGCTAAGAAATGGTCATGGTCATTGTTAGGTGAGATGTAGGCAAAGTCTTCCAGATGTGGCATGGTGATGAATTACTCTTCGATATCACGGGGGTCGCTCCGCACGCAGCGGCCAGCTACGCAAGCGATGACCTCGTCACTGAGGGTGGTACAGTCGACGCCACCATCGCCAGCGCAGCCTCCACAGTGTTCGAGGTTGGAAGCAGTGTTTACACAGCGGCCGCCACAAGAGCTGTATCCCGAGGGGCAGGCCGGTGCAGATAGCCGACGGGAGGAGCTGCGGCGGCGCGAGAGTTTGGTCGAAGGGACGGGGGCAGGGGGTGGGATAACTGCTCCAGCAACGCATTTGCTGAACGCGTTCAGGGTGTAGTAGACGTCGTCAAGTCAGCCTCGTCCGGCGCTGTCTCACCATCACGCGTGTCCGCAGACACCTTGCCGTTGGCTTTCGTGACCATGGCGCCGACAGACACTACGCCAAGGGAATCAATGTCGGGAATAAATGCACCGTAATACTGGCGTAAGCAGATTAGCGGCAGGAACTCACGTTGTAATACGCATCCCGTGCACGGCGGAAGCTGGCGCGCACATTGACCTTCTCGTCGTACGCGTTTCTCAGGACTACTTCGACGTTGTCGGCCGCGTCGTATGGGCCAAGCACAGCCATGGTGATGTTCAAGCCGTTGGCGTTGTTGTTCGCCTCACCAGAGTAGCTACAGCTGTACGCGCTGCCAGTGTCCTGCTATCAGCCCTTGCTATGTCTTGGCGCACAATTAGGATGGTGTCGTCGATCTCAACAACCTCCTCGCCTTCAGGGCTGGAGAAGACTGTGCCATCGTTCAAAGTAAGAGAGATGACGATTGCGGAATAGCCTTAGCCTGGCGTCAGGTATGTACTAGCTGGAGACTTACCGATGACCAGTCGCGAATCTCAACCGGCTTACCAATGCTAAGTGTACGCAGAGCCCTCACATTCAGCAACGCGTCGGTACCGATGGAGCCGTCACGGTTGGTGTATCCGATCTCGTACGACTTCCACTGTCCGGCCATGTCATAAACACGCGCAGACGAGGTGGAGAACGTCAGCGCCTCATTGCGTAGGACCAATCGGAAAGTGGCGGAGACGGGGAACGGGACGATCGGCCCCGTCAAGGTCACCGACGATGGCACAGCTGGAGGCTCAGCAGTGCATCGGGGCATGCGTACCTTCGTTGAGCATCTTGGACAGCACCTGTTCGCAAGCGTTCAGAAACCGGTCGTTCGACTCGGCATAGCTCCTGATAGTTACGTTGCCGTCTGCAGCAAACAGGCGGGCATCGCTGCTGCGCTCGGGAACGGTAGCATCATACGGCTGGCCCATGGAGTTCTTGCGCGTATCGTTCATGTGGCCGATGGCAATGCGATTGTCGTAGACCGCAACGGTATCGTCGAAAGTGTGATATGGCTCGGAAGTGAGGGTAGGGTGGACCGAGGCGTGAACTCCGCCGAGCGTATGTCCACACGCAACGAGTGAAATGCCTTCAGTCCTTGTCATTCCCATACGGGTGAAGATGTCAAAGTGTGACTCGGTCGACCTCTCGGGCCGCGGCAGAAAGCCTTCACCGGACTCGACCCTCGCGTCCGTCCTGCCAATGTAGAAGGGCAGCATCGGGCCACCACACGACTGCAGTTAGATTCCACAGTAGCTAGGAGCTCACCCCTACTGCCACAATGGCGCCCAGAGCCTACGGTCAGCCGTGCCACGCTTTCAACATACGACTACATCCGCAAGACTGACGCCCTCCTGACGGTAGAACTTGTACTGCTGAATGACCGAGCCGAGAGCGGTCCCTGCGTTCTCGCCGCTAGTGTGTGAGCGTCGGCGGCGTTCGTCACCCACTATCCAAGTTCGTACTGGATCGACCCATCAATACCACCGGTGCCCGAGGCGGTATCGTGTGCCGCCGCATCGTGAAACGCGGTGCGAAGCCACTCTGCGGCATTGTTTCGGTTCGTACCGCCCGTTTTGCATGGTCTGATCGTCGTGAATAAGACGCGTCCACGCTAGCGGAACCAGGCACTCACGAGATAATAGCGATAAACCGGCTGTCTACCATCATTCGGCGCAGCTTGGCCACGTCGGACGCTTCCGCCCCAACAACAGCGCTCAATGCTAGTGCCAGATACGCCCAAGTACGCATGGTGAGTGAGTGTCAAACCTTCATCAGATCAGCAAGTTTCTCCTTTTCACCTTGCCTCAGAACTTGCAACCTGGAACTGTTACCTGAGTTCGAAGCCTGGGCGACCAACCCGAAATAATGTCGACGCGTCGTCTTGGCACTTGCCGCATTGTCGAGCTTCAGCCTTCACGGCCTATCACACTTCGTGGTTGTGGGTAGGGCCGGCCGAAAGGTAATCAGATAAACCGTTGCCCTAGCAATCCCTGTCCCGACAGGGGCGGACGATTCGCCGCGGATGGATCATAGTAGACGAGATTGACCAGTGGCACTGTCTACCGCTTGGAAGTTGCAGGCGAGACTTAGCGACCAACGCATTGTCCCAGACGCATTTTGAAGCTTCTCAGATGTCAAACGAAGAACAGCTGGGCCTCATCTGCCTCAAGAGAGCTGGTCCACTGCGCGTTCGGAGTAGTGCCCGAGTTCGATGCAAAGGCGATGGCAGAGCAGATGGAGACTCGTGGCAGCTGCAGCCGAAGTGGTAGGCGCGCGAGTATTGATGAATGAGGAGCAGAGGATGGGGCGAGAGACAGTGGGATCCTCACGTGACGTCGAGTTCGGAATTACGGGATCCTCTTCCACGGCACTGGCCCAGCCTCTCGTGCTCGTTACTACCTCTCCTCCTCCCAACAGCGTACAAGTCTATTAAATACATGCCCATAAGCCCTAAATCTAGTTTGCAAACGCGGCAATGCCAGTCATGGCCTTTCCGAGGATGAGCCCGTGGATGTCGTAGGTCCCCTCGTAGGTGTTGCACACCTGGAGGTTGGCCTCGTGGCGGCCGACGTGGTACTCGTCCGAGCATGCATTGCCGCCAAAGATGTCGAGGAGGACGCGCACCTGCTGCAGAGCGTTACCGCAGTTGTTACGCTTCATGAGGGAGATCATGTCGGGGCACCACTCGCCCTTGTCCTTCAGGCGGCCGAGCTGGAGGGAGCCGAGCAGGCCGAGCGTAGCCACCGCGTTGGCGTCAACGAGCTTCTTCTGGACCAGCTGGAACGAGGCGAGAGGGCGACCGAACTGGTTACGCTCCAGTGCGTAGTCGCGTGCGCGGGCGATCGAGTCCTCCAGAGCGCCCATAACACCCCACGAGATGCCGAAACGGGCAGAGTTGAGGCAGGAGAAGGGGGAGGCAAGGCCGCCAGACTTCTCGAGAATGGCGTCGGCAGGCAGCTTGACGCCGTCCATGAAGATGGAGCCGGTCACGGAAGCGCGGAGTGCGAGCTTGTGCGCAATCTTTGGCGCGGACAGGCCGGGGGCACCCTTCTCAACGACGAAACCCTTGACCTTGCCCTTCTGGCCGTCCTCGACGACGCGAGCCCAGATAACGAAGACATCGGCGACCGGTGCGTTGGAGATCCAGGTCTTGGAGCCGTTCAGCGTCCAGCCGTCGGCGGTCTTGGTTGCCGTGGTCTCCATGGAGGACGGGTCGGAGCCGTGGTTGGGCTCGGTCAGGCCGAATGCGCCGATCCACTCGCCCTTGGCTGACGTTAGATGTGGATTCTGCGAGGCCGTTGCTCACCAAGCTTGGGAAGGTACTTCTCCTTCTGTGCCTCGGAGCCAAACTCGTTGATGGGGTGCATAACCACTGCCGTCAGGTTCAGGTGCTAGCCGCAGCTCACGGGAAGACTGGACGCTCATAGCCGAGCGGTAACCAGAGTCGATGCGCTCCACCTCACGCGCAATAAGACCGTAGGAGACGTTGTTGACGCCAGCGCAGCCGTAACCCTGGATGGTGGGGCCGAGGAGACCCAGCTCGCCCATGTCGCGCATGATGCCCGTGTCAAACTCCTCCTGGACCGTCAGCAATGTCGTTCTGGCGGCTCACAGTGCGGTAGCCCTCGGTAACGCGGGGAAGGAGAACCTCCTTGGCGAACTGCCGGGTGGTCTCCCTGCGGGTCAGCTTTCGTTCGTCCTGGCAGGGTTCTGCATCGCAGGACTTACTGGATGGCAAGCTCGTCCTCGGTGAGCAGGCTGTTCATGCGCAGCGGGTCCTAGAAACGTTAGAAGCGTCCAAGAAGCGTTACCGGTGAAGCTCACCTCCCAGTCGTACTTGACACCCTCTGGTTGTCAGTGGGCGTCCTTCCAGAGCTTCGGCTCGTACTCACTGCCAGAAGCCATGGAGCGGGTGCTGCCCACGACGGCGCGGCGGGCGACACCACGGGCGACGGGGCGGAGGGTGGAGAGAGATGCCATTTTGGAGAGTGGTGATGAGGAGGAGAGAAGAGTAGCAACGGCAAAAGCGAAACGCGTCTAGATATGGGGAGTGAGGTGGTGCCGGCCCGTCAGTCGCTCGCTTGGATCAGGTGTGGGCATTGGCGGCACTAGCCGGGGCGCCACCTTAGAGGCGCACTAGGCGCGCGGGAGCCGGCCGTGGGACGCCTATTCTCATCACCGAGGCGACAATGGCGAGGTACGCGACTCGGACATCCGTCAATGGCCGCGTCTCGGCCACCGCCGACGGGTTTCTCGCCTGTCGACGCCGAAAGATAGCAGCGGCGGATCATTTGTTTGTACTCTGCTGAGGATGGATCCGCCTGATCCACGGAGCATCGACAACGAGTCAAGAAGCTAGGAGTCACGGCAAACTAAGATTACATGCTGGCCATCTATATCTAGGAGCACCCGGCTACACCTTCTTCCACAACTTCCAGTCCCCCTGTCGATATCGCTTGGTGCCATACAGGGATACAGCGGCCGCAAAGAACGACAAACCAGCAAAGATGATGGCGTACTGGAACATGGCAGTGCCCGTGCGATGCAGCTTGTCGCGCGAGTAGTTGATCAGCCAGACTGCGATCGGTTGCGACACTGTGGCCGGTGCGACGATGCTGACCCAGAGCACCGAGAGGGCACTGGCCATGTCACGGATGCCGACCAGATCCGTGAGTAGAGCCTGGCAAGACGACCAAAACACTCCCGTGCTGGCTCCCAGAAGGATCGAGGCGACGGCGAGCACTGCGAACGAGTCGGCGACGAGCCACACCGCAAGGCATGATATGGCCGCGAGTAACGTCGTGGCAATGGCGCCGTTGAATCGACCAACGCGATCCAGCGTGAACCCCATGGAGGGACGTCCGAGGAGCTGGCCCACAGCAACCAGAGACTGATGTCAGCCATTGCAATGCCGCAGAACCCACCTGAAGTGTCGAGCCATCCTTTTGCGTCAAGCCCAAGCCTTGAACGGCATAGGTCGGAATCGAGTAGATGCAGATGGCGTATGCAAAGGAGATGAAAGAGCCCCAGAGACACATGCACACGAAGCCAGGATTGCGGAAAAACGAGACTTGGAATGGTTGGAAGCGGACTTTGAGCGCAGTCGCGCGAGCTGAGTGTGAGTTGGGGGCTGGAAGAGAGTCTTACTGCGGAAGAAGAGAATAGCTGGCAAAAGGCCGGCGGCAGATACACAGCCGCTGCAATGTCAGCACCTCACAGTGATCGACTCACTTGATCACGCATGCCCAGCGCCGACCGACTGTTTGAAGGGTCACGCGCGTAATGTTCGAGTAGAATAGCGCACCACCTCCACTACCAGCCGACACAATCCCAACGGCAAAGGCACGCTTCATGCCAAACCACTGTGTGACGATTGGGCCGGACACCACCATCGTGAGCCCGAGACCGACCGCAAACAGGACACCTTGGGTGAGGTATAACTGCCATATTTGTGTGCTGAATCCTGCCAAGATCTGACCTGCTACCACGCAGGCAGCCCCGGCGACCAAAGAGTATCGCCAGTGATACGTCCTGGCGAGGAAGTTGCTCATCGGAGCCACCGCGAGTGCCAGACTCAGCGACAGCGAGCCGATGAAGGCAAAGTCGATGTCACGGGCTCCGGGGAAGTAGTTCTCCTCCAGATCGAAACTAAAGTAGATGCCAAAGGCGGTGTTGATGCCCCATGTTGAGAAGTTGAGCTACTGTCAGGCAAACAATCTTGAGCGGACCCACCAAGAACCCGCACAGAACAATTATCCAGCCGTATCCGCCGTCTGGGTAATGCAGCGCGTCTTGCGGCTCAATGTCGAGAGGGACGTCGTCATGGTCGGAGGACGAGTGCAGCTCCCCCGCCATCTGCCCCTGCGGGAACGGCTTTTCTTCGTTGACCAAAGCCGAGGGAGCCATGTTGATGGTCGCTCAGAGGAAGATGTCGTCCCTCAGATAGCCCGCGGCACTTTGTGGCCGCTCTCGCGCGAGTGCTCGTTGACACCTCGCTGGCTGCAAATCGGAGTCGTCCATGTAACACAGTGGAGAATGCCGACTGTGATGAGGCAGCATCTACAATCTGACCAAGAATACGGGCAGCACCGAGGTTTGCCTCGGCCAAATCCGTCAACTCCTCCTCCAGGTCGTGCGCCGTCACGTGAGTCTCTACGAACGACCGCTCTCGGCCGAGACACGCTCTCGCTGCTCCGTGCATCGTTGCAGGTCGCTCAAATCCGGAAAGCTCACGCGCTTGGATTATCATTTGTGCTCATAGTCGGCAACTTGCACTCCCCCACTTGCGCGATCACCTGGAAGGACAACGATGAACATGACAAACGGATCCGTAGGTTAGTACACTCGGGGACCATCATCCGCGGACGCCACACGCCGCCGCTCGCAGCATGTATCCCATCTACATCTCAAACTCTAGTGACCGTTAACTGCTACACCGTTCACGCCGTTGGCGACGTGACCGTTGGCCCCGTTGGCCTTCATCACCTTGCCCTTGAGGTTACCCTTGGGCGGTGTGATGTTGTGCGCCTTGATGGCCTCGGGCGAGCTCCAGTACGAGCCGTGAGGGTACACGTACTTGGCGCGGCTCTCGTCCGTGATCTGGATGGAGTATCCTTCATCGGCGACGGACGGGACGTTATACCTGCCCTTGGCGTTGAGGGAGACGGGGTTGACAAAGTTCTCGTGCAGGTGCTGAGCGTACTCGAGGACGTTTACGTCAATGCTGCCCGAGATGGCCACGTAGTCGATCAGCGACAGGTGGATCGTGTCTGTTGTTAGCCCCGCAGGGCAAGGACACTTACATTGACACAGGCCGATGCCGCCAGCATGAGGGCAGACTGGTACGCCGTACTTGGCGGACATGAGCAGAACCGAGAGGATCTCGTTGACACCCGCCAGACGACAGGAGTCGATCTGGCAAACATCGATGGCATTCGCTTGCAGCAGCTGCTTGAACACCATGCGGTTGTGCGCGTGCTCGCCAGTCGCGACCCCGACACCGTAGGGCTTGAGCTGGCGGCGAATCTCGGCGTGGCCCAAGATGTCGTCCTGCTCGTCAGCAACCGGCGCTACCGTCTGCAGGTACGTACTGGGGCAGTAGGCTCCTCGATGAACCAGGGCTTGTACGGGGCAAGCTGCTTCACGTAGTCGACCGACTCCTGCGTGTCCCACACCTGGTTGGCATCGATCATCAGGACACAACCGGTCGGGCCTGCGTTCTTGCCCTCGATCGTCTTGGGATCCGGCTTCGGCACGCCCTCCGAGTTCTTCGGGTCGTCGATGATTGACCGAATGAGCTTCATGCGGCGGGCGTCGTCCTGAACATTCACGCCGACCTTGAGCTTGAAGTGGTTGAACCCGGCCTTGAGCCAATGACTGCGGTCAGCTGACCCGTGGCGATGAGTACTGACCGAGTGCGCTCCTCTACCAGCTCGTCGCTGTAGCCGTACCAGCCCACGCTGGTGACGTAGGCGGGGTAGCCTTCTGCCTCGACATGGGCAATGCGCTCCTTCTTGGTAGCCTCCTTGGCCTTGAGCAGGGCCAGCGCCTCGTCAGGGGTGATGGCGTCGGTGATGTAGCGGAAGCACGTCGCGCGCACAATCTCCTCGGGGCTCATGTCGGCAATCAGACGCCAGAGGGGCTTGTTTTCGGCGCGCGCGTACATGTCCCACACAGCGTTGACGACCGCGGCAGTGGCGAGATGGATAACGCCCTTCTCGGGGCCGATCCTGGACATCAGCGTGCGGAAATAGGGCTGGCCTTACCAGCGGTGCTGGGGATCCGCGAGCAGGTAGTTCCACATCGCCCCCATGTCGCCAAACAGCTTCGCCGTAGTCTTGCCGACAAGGCGCTCAGCCACCTGCTCAGCGGCATAAGCGACAATGTCGTTACCGCGACCAATGGTAAAGGTCATGCCATAGCCGACCTCGGGGCCGTCGGTTTTGAGCGTAACGTATGCGCAGCTATAGTCGCATGTTTGGTTCATGGCGTCCGTGCCATCTCCAGTGAGACTGGTGGGATAGCGCAGGTCCTCGACGGTGTAACCGATCTTTGGTGAGCAGGCGTCAGCAGGTGGTTGGACTCACGATCGTAGACATTGTGGTGGGTGTTCGGAAAACGTCGTGCCGTCTCCGCTCGCATATGAAGGGCATCAGACCTCACGGACCGGTGGACGACGTCCGATATGGAGTACGTGATATCGGCGAATTCAGGATTCCCGCCAATCGCGGCTGGAATGCCGTGTCCGTGACACCGAGCAAGCGGAGCCGATGCCACCGGAATCGGGAAATTCAGGGCTGTCCATTTGTCTGCTGTTTCCGAGTCCACATTGGGCACCATCGGGGACCCGCACCATCGCATTTATACTCCTCACAACTCGACACCATGGGGCCATAGCCGCCCCGCCCTCGACGCGAAGCCGCCCCCCTACAAGTACCCCTCGAGATGACCGCGGACTCGACTCCCCGGCGCCTGTCTACCGACGACATGGCCAAGGACGAACTCACCCACACCGAAAACAGGCGGCACGAGTACCGCGGCTACCACTTTGACATCGACGATGCCGTTCGCTATGAGCAGGCAGAGTCCGACATGGTGCCTAGTCGGAAAGTGTTCTTGCTGATCGCAGACTCTGTTGGAAGCCATTCGGACCTACCCCGGCGCAATCTTCTGGGCGTTCATGGTTGCGATGACTATCGTGTGTCGCCTTCCGTGGACGGATGCTAACGGCAGATCATGGAAGGCTACGACCTTGCTCTTGTTGGTAACATGGTCGCTCAGCCTGGTAAGTAGCTGGTGGCGACCTCGCTTGGGTTTGGTCATCTGACAGGCAGCATTCCGCAAACACTTTGGCCATTTTGTGAGCGAGGCAGCTGGGTACCAAATCTCTGCGCCGTGGCAGTCTGGCCTCTCCCAAGCTGCCAACCTTGGCTCAATGGTATGTTGCCATCTCCAACAGTTGTCTAACTTGCAGGTTGGAATCTTCATCGCCAGTCCATGTGCAGACCGATGGGGCTACAAACGCACCGTCCTCGTCGCTCTCCTCCTCATGAACCTCCTCATTTTCATGTTGTTCTTCGCCGAGACGCTTCCCATCCTTCTCGCCGGTCAATTCCTCTGTGCCCTGCCGTGGGGTGCGTTCGTCGCCTGCGCCCCGGCGTATGCTTCCGAGGTCGCTCCACTCAAGCTTCGCGGCGCCCTGACTATCTACATTCAGTTCTGCTGGACGGCCGGCCAGTTCATCTCCTCCGGCATCATGTACGCCTTTGCCAACACGTCTACAAAGTGGGCGTACAAGATCCCGTTCGCCATTCAATGGGTCTGGCCTGCGCCCCTGATGGTCATCCTCCTCTTCGCACCAGAGTCGCCATGGTGGCTCTGCCGCAAGGGCAGGTTTGACGAGGCCGAGAAGTCGGCCATGCGAATTGGCGGCAAACAGAGGCCGATCAAGGAGAGGATGGCGTTCATGATGCGCACGATCGCAGTTGAGGAGGAAGTCACAGCGAACAAGGCTTCCTTCGCGGACCTCGTCAAGGGTAAGTCGAGCGTGAAGCGTCTGGCTAACGATGCAGGCACCGATCTTCGACGAACTCTGATTGTCTGTGGTATCCACGCCTCTGCCTGGTACACTGGCCTGGGCCTCGGCTTGCAGTCGACCTATTTCTTCCAGCAGGCCGGCCTGAGCACCGACTCTGCGTTCGCCCTCTCGATGGGAAACACCGGCATCCAGATGTTCGGCGTACTTCTCTCATGGGTGCTGCTGAACTACATTGGTCGGCGCACCATGTGGCTCTGGGGCACAGGTTTCAACACGCTCATGCTCTTCATCATCGCCATCATCAACACGGCAACCAAGAGCGGTAACGAGGGTGCATCATGGGGCCAGGCAGTGCTCTGCATTTTGGTCTTCTTCTCCTACGGCCTCGCACTCGGCCCCGTCATCTGGATCACCATCGCGGAGACGAGTTCCATCCGTCTGCGCGCTCTGTCCGTCGGCCTCAGTCGCGCGTCGTACTACATTCTGTCGATTCCAGCCATTATTCTGAAGTGAGTCGTTCTCTCCTTCTCGACGCTGACTTGCAGCAACTACATGCTCAACCCAGACGCGTGGAACCTCCAGGGCAAGTGCGGGTACTTCTGGGGCGCGACGTGCGGCATCCTCTGGATCATGTCGTACTTTGGCATGCCTGAGCTCAAGGATCGGTCGTACCGTGAGATCGACATTCTCTTCCACCGCCGCGTGTCGGCGCGCAAGTTTGCGTACACCAAGATTGAGATCGGTGAGGATGATTAGTTTATGGGCATCAGCAGTCGTGCAAAGGGAAGGATACTGTAGTTATGGGGCTGTAGGAGTGGACTGTTGTTAGGCGCTGCAGATGCAAACTTGGGCTGCTACAGTGGTGAGAGCCAGCGTCTGTACCAAAGCTGGGAAGTTCTCGTTTTGAGGAGTCGCTGACACTGGGTCAGGGCACTCGATACATCATTCACCTCTTCAGGCGGCCTCCTGAGATGCATCGCAGTGTAAGATGGTGGCCCTCAGAAGTTCTGGAGCCCAAACCCCGCCTCCTTATTAGCTGGGCTGGCGCGCGCGACTCACATCGTCTGGTGCACCCCAGTTCATCGGGAATGGTTGGCCCAGTGGAGCCCCCAGGAGCTGCTGCAGCTGCCAGTCAGCATTGCGGTGATTGGAAAGTCTTACGAAATCCGGCGATGTCACGGGGACGCCCTCGCCGCTGTCAAGAGGCGGCAACGCATCCCACGGGAACTGGCCAAGTTGCCCCAGCTCCATGTTTGGGACTAGGTCGAGCTCCCAGCTGTGCCCAGAAGTGCTGTCGACGCTCGGCACGCCGAGATCAGCGGCAGCGCTGCGCGACAGCGGCCTGAGCGCGGGGGGACGGGCCTCGCCGAGCCGAATGAGCCGTGTTCGCCATCCGACAAAGCTGAGATGCTCGTCCGCATCCTTGGGCGACTCGCTAGGCGCTTGCTCCCCTGGTGCAGCGTGGCTTGCGGCCACCTTTGTTTTCGCGCGTTCGTAGATGCGTAAGAGCCAGTTGAGATTCTTGCGCAGCTCGGGGCGAGGCAGGCTGGAGAGGATCGATTGGAGTAGGGAGATCACACTCTCGAGCTCGGTGAGGGCTAGCGGGACCAATGGGGAGGCTGGCGATACAACGCAGACCGTTGCCATGCACACGGCGCCGGAGAAGGCGTGGCTCTGCACATTCAGCATAGCTTTACAGCCGGGACATACCCAGAACTGCCAGTGGCGGGGACTGAGAATGGGGAACAGCGAGTGGATACTGCGTAGCATCGCAATCATCATCTGATAGTCAGTGAGTGGCCCATGATTCAACCTACGCTGCTACGCTCGATGACGGCCAGGTACGCGCTGGCGTACGGCGACTTGGTCGGATCATCTGGGAAGGTGTAGAGTGAGTGCACAAAGTACGGTCGCAGTAGCAAGAACACGGCGGCACAGTAGTCAAGCGTAAGGGCATGTTGCTAGTGTCAGTGGTAACCTCTGGAGGACGACTTACTTGAAAGGCCAGCCTGACATCGCGTCGCGATGGTTCCGGTGTCGCGTCGTCTGCTTGTTCTTGTGTGGCGTAGCGCGAAACCATTGCTCTCGTGGTCGCGCGACAACGCAGGATGTATGGGATCTCTGCTTCGCCTTTCACACTGTCATTAGCTACAGGCCCAGGCGGATTCTCACATGCTCTGCCAGATCTCCTCGACGTGCCCATATGGCGAGGGCCGAATGTTGAGCGATTCATCGAGCGCGCTGTAACGATCAGAAAAGGACTCGAGATGTACACGAACGTTTTCACAAGCTCCGCCAGCTTGCATCGCTGCAGCTCATAGCCAGTGCCCGTGGGAGGATAGTAATCGTCAGGGAATCCTGTGTCGTATTGCCCTGCAGCGAGTGAGGTGCTGGAGGATCAGCAGAGTTTAGGTCGTCGTACGCACGGCCGATCCCAGCAGCGCGACTGAAGTCGTAAGCACAACTCAGTAGTAAAACTTACTAGGAAGACATCGTTATTGAACGCCTCCCAGAACGTCCTCCTGCGGTTGTCCAGCTCGTCTGCCGGCAGCCCCCAGCTCTTTCCATCGCGGTGTAGTCCCATCTGCCGGAGTCAGCATGTCTAGCTGAGCCCACGTACAGCCAGGACAAGGCGCATTGCTAGTCCTCGCAGCTGCCAAGCCATATCCCATCCACTACGCATGCCAGCGTATCTGCCTGTCAGGGGACAACCAGTGGGGGCGTCAATACGTACGAGCAGAAGCGGGCGAGAGCAGACTACGCGCATTAGCTCGGTGACAATGTTGTCCCAGGCTCACTGTTGTTTGAACGCCTATCAATGTCGTGGCTGTCAAGAAGCGCCCATTAACAAGACACTGTCGCGCGATCTCAAAGTAGTGCTTCCCCGTTGGATCTTCAAATGATAGCTCCAGGCTCATCAGAGTTCCTAGAGCAAGCACACTGAAGACCATTGCGAGACGCTGGAACGCCAGACATGTGTCTGAAAAGCCAGACGGCTGCGTCCCAGTTTCGCGTTGTTCGTACACCTGGTCCCACAGAATCTTGAACTGTTCCTTCGACACCGACGCACCGCCCCAGGCGAGATAGCGGTAGTCGCACTCAACAAGCATCCACCCCTCTTCCTTTGCGGGCAGCTCTTCAAGCGCATCACGGTAGCCTCTCAGGTTGGCCGGGGCAAAGAAGGACGATGTGGATGGGTCTGCAAACGACTGCCGTGTAGGCGATGATGGTCGCGTTTCTGAGCGGTCCTGTGTGTCCTGAGAGTTAGCGGACCACGTGAAGCATTGCGTACCTCGCTGAGCCAGAGTGGGATGGCGCTTGCACCCATATACCGACTCTGTCCGCCAGAGACTACGAGCGTGCCGGACACTCGGACCGGATCTCCGCTCGCAGCTTCCTGGGGTGAGTCGCCCGAGTTTAGCGGCAGACTCTGCGGTGAGTTGGCCCGTACTCGGCGGCGCTCTGATGCCTCGTATACCGACTCAGGAGATAACGGCTGGTGGAATTTGACCTCCCGTCTGGGAGATGACTGTACGTCCTCTGGAAGCGAAAGTATGTTCTGCAGTGACGGAGTTGAGAACGTGTATCCCTGGCGTGGGCTTAGAAGCATGGCGTTGTCGGAGAGTGCTGGAGCATCTCGTGCGAGACTAGCGCTGGACGGAGCCGGACCTCGAACTCCTGTCTCGTCACCGGTGTGCTGCGCACTTGGCCCGGAGACAGAGGTGGAGGCAGTTGGGCCGTCTGCGTACGATAGGATAATACTGCGCTCTGCCTCTAGTTGTCGTACACGTTCAAGGAGCTGTCGCCTCTCGGACATCCTGGGGCGTCAGTATGTGTCCGCCGTGTCTCCTACAGCTTCCGCGCTGGGTATGCCTCCCCGGGGCACAGATCTGCGCAGCCCCGCCGCGTACATGATGAGCAAGGGACTACCGTGAGCTTTCATCAACGACAGTACTCACTTTTGCGATCGCACTTGATCTTGTCTGTGAGCAGACTAAAATGCGGCTCCACGAACCTTCAAGCGGCGACATTCTGGCGTCAGAGAGGCGACAAGCAAGCTCACCTGCACAGTTCTTTGCGGGGCGTAGCTCGACGTCGAGCGCGGGCGGATCCCTCACGGGCGGCATGGAGTGCAAGAGTTGCTGGAGAGTAGCAGATCAGTGGGCAACAACGAGCACCGATATCGCGGGGGTGGCTGCCTTTGACGCGGGGCCAAATCGAAAGTGGCGGAGGTATACCGGAGGTGGCATCCGGCACAGCTGTCGCAGCCAGTCGATTCCCGCGGACTATGCTCGGTGCAGGCGCCACCTTCACAGCAGAGTGGTGCATTATGCGCAAGTATTAAAGTGTACACACCGAACTGTCTAGTAACAGAATCATGGACGCTCCTGGCGCCGAACGTGCTGCTCCGCATTACGACTCGTCAATATACTCCGGAACGTCCACCCCTTCCATGCGGCACGCCTCAACGACAGCCTTGAGACACAGCTTGGCCGCGTCAACGTCGGTCTTCTCGGCATCGCATAGAATCCGTGACTGCAAGAGGAGGAAAAGCGGGTCGTGCACGGGAGGGGCTAGGTGGTAGTAGTACGCAATATCGTCCTGGGCTAGCTTGGACTGCAGGAAGACGAGTGCACGCTGGAGGTCAGCGCGGGACAAGGAAGTGAGGGATGCCGAGGTGGAGGGGTTGACATCGAGTGTCTTGATCTGGGCTTCCACGTACTTGCACAACTGGGAGTCAGTTTTCGTTGACGACGGCACCAACTTCCGCGTAATCGGCAGAATGCGCGTCCTCGTAGCCAAAGACCCGCTTGAGCACGAGCTGCGCCTGTGCGGGGTACAAGCGCGGAGCATCCGCGAGAGCCCAGCCTTCGTTCAGAATCTTCTGCGTGGCGTTGAAGTGATCAACGACTTTGCGCATCTCGTCGAGGTCCTTTGCCAATGTCTCAGCGAGCTTCCAGAGGCGGGCCATCTCGTATTGCTGCGGGTCAGCGTTGGCTAAGAGGGCGACTTACGATGTCGCGCTCGTCAGTAAGGCGCCGGAGGGCGGCTTGGCTGGCCGCGTGGACTTGCTGTACGGCGAACTGCCGCGCCATTTCGCCGACCACAAGGAGAGTGTGCGTCCAGCGCGTGGGCGTTTGCCTATAGCAAGCAAGGGTGGGGTGCAACATGGCGGCAGGAGGTGTAGAGTGTACAAGCTCCAGAAGCCGTGTCAACTATGTCGATCCCACTAGCCTCTCGCGCATTCGCCCGGCGATACACCAGCTCCGCGGCAGTAGCATGGTGGCACGACGATCCCAAGCGGTGCAGACGATCCTTCTGGTGATGAGGAGATAGTGAGTGGGAGGCGAGGGGAGTTGAGAGATAACGCGGCAGGTGGTGCGGGCGATCACGTGACTTATCGGCTTGCAGGCCCCATCGACTTTTGCCAGTGGATTTGCTTGCACTAACCCTCCCCTTCATCCAGTTGCGTTCTCCCCCGAGCGTGATATCCCCTCCGCGCTTCGGCTCATCTGAGGCATGCCGCCTTACTACACAGTCGCCCGCTCAAGTTTTTCGGGTGCTGAGACCTCGGACCCGCTTGTCGCGTAGGACGAGTCGCATTGGTGTTGTGCCGCCGCTCTGAGTATTACACGAGAGAAGACGATTGATGGACCGCCAGCTCCCCGGGCGGCCCTCGGCATTGGATGTTTCCTTTCATGACTGTGCACACGGCCTGAAACTGAGCAGAGCGCAACGGCAGAACGCAAGCAAAGTTGATGCACTAGCTCTTCACCCGGAGGGATTGGGCGTATCATGCAGTAAAGGCTGAAGTTGAGGCCGTATCGAGCGTTACGCTGCGAGTGCTTATCGATCTAACAGCGCAGCTGCAAGAAGCATCGAAACACAGCACTCCACACATGGCCACAGCATTCCACGCGCTCGAGCATACATTATGCGCCACACGCCACCACCCTGTGCCCCAGTGCACACTGCCTGGCCCCCGTATCCTGGGCGTGAAGCCAAGTGCCCGTCGGCCAGGCGTCCGTGATGATGCCCGAGGCTGTTCAGCTGCGCCACTTACATCTCCAGTGCAAGCACGTCCTCGCCTCGCACCCCACCGCCTCTGACATCCACACAGCTATCTGACCAGCCTCCGACGCCGGCTGCATCGATATGCACCGCTCCAGGCGACCTCTATGCAGGCTGCATAGCATGAGACTGGAGCGTTCAAGCTATAATAGAGCGCCGGTCGGGACATCGACAACACCAAACCGCCCACCTCCAACTCTCAATCACCTCGCCGGCCCTCTCACAACACCACCCAGCACAAGTCAACATCATGTACGCTTTCGCCACCCTCACCACCCTCCTCGCCCTCGTCGCTCCCGTGATCGCTGCCCCGGTCACCCGCGGTACTCTGCCCCTCGACACGAACCCCAACTGCGACCTGTCCTTCATCGACCTCCCCGTTCCCAAGGGCGGCGCGCTGGCTATCCCCGCCGGCGAGAAGATCAGCATCGTGACGCTCGGCCGCGGTGTGCAGAACTATACCTGTGAAGGCGGCAAGTGGGCTTCCAAGGGCGCGGTTGCAAAGTACGTCCAGTCTCGTGGCCATTGCTCGGCCGGCCGACGCCTCCCCAAGCATTCAGACACTGACAGTAGCCTCTTCAACGTTGGCTGTGAGGCCGCCGCGCGCACGAACGAGAACCTCCTCAAGCTCTCTATCGACGCGATTGAGCGCTTCCCCTTCCCGCAGACTGGGGACGAGCCCAAGATCGAGTTCCTGCACGAGTTTGTGTGAGTATCAGAGTCCCAACAGGCGAAGGGAAAGAGGAGTCCTCGTTCTGCTTACCTCCCCTTCCATTTCTCCTACCCCATTGGGCAGCGCTGACCGCAGCACGCTCGACGGCAAAGCCTCCCCGGCCTTCTTCCGCGCTGCCGCGCCCGAGCAGCGTGTCACTGGCAAGCTGACCGCGTCGGTCCCCGCCCCCGTGTCGCCCGAGACGAACGTGGCGTGGCTGCAGCTGTCGGCCATCGGCGGCCAGGGTGACCTGAGCAAGTCCGTCTTCCGCGTCGGCACGCAGGGCGGCCAGCCCAAGTCGCCCCTGTGCAATGTCGAGGGGCGCCAGCTTAGTGTGCCTTACGCCGCGTTCTACTACTTTACCAAGTAGAGTGACATGGCCAGCTAAAAGCCTGTGAGCATTACGGGCTTGCTCGGACATTATAGTATAGACATCGAACATTGTGGCCACAGCCTCTCTGCCATATAGATGCACACACTGTCAATAGAACTGCGGTACCTCTGACAAGTACTCACGCAGCGCGCTCGAAATGACGGGTGGTATGAGCGACGCCGCTGGCCGAGGACGCTGTCTCCGGCTCCACCTGTCCGACGCGGTGATGTAAATCACGTGACATACTGTACCGATGACATCTCCTCCAGTATCCCACTACGTCCACTACCACATCTACACCAACACCACCATGGCCAGCCTCCCCCCATTCCCCTTCGAGCTCGTGGCCTTCGTCGTCGCCGCGGCGGACAAGCCGACGCTCGCCGCTCTCGCCCAGACATGTAAGGCTGTCAACGCTATCGCAACGCCGCTGCTTTATCGCCGCCTCATTCTCACGCGCCGGAATGCTGCCCGCCTCTTCTCCGGCTTGGAACACAAGGCCAAGCGCAAGCCCAAGCCAGTGAATAAGAAGCAGTGGAACGCAGAGCTGCGCAAATTCGCTGCGGCGTTCAAGACGGAGATGGAGGCGGAGAAGGACATGGCCGGTATCGGATGGCCAGCGAACAAGTGGTCGTCGGACCCAGAGACCGACGACGACGAGGAGGACGAAGAAGTCGTAGGCGCGAAGGCTCGAGGCAAGAAAGGCAGGAAGGGCAAGCCGGTACAGAAGAACGGGGAAGTTACTTAGGGGGTTAGGGGGTTAGGGGGTTAGG